>CM057387.1:58738042-60008458 GCA_030015415.1 Cynopterus sphinx | reverse complement strand
TTTACACCCTCTACTCAGTCTGTACTCCGATGAGCAAGTTGTTCCAAGATAGAGTTCAGCATAATGACCTTTCTCACAGGATCTACAACTCATGCAGTCTATTTCCGTTTTCAAACCATGGACCAATATATCTGGTCTGACTGTGAAATTAATGACACAGAAGGCCAATTCCATGACATTTTGAAGTTAATGTCCATAAGGTTGTACTAGTCCCCCAGTAAACTCTGAAATACAAATCTAAAAGTTGGCAATTTTTGTTTTCTGATAAATTTTTATATGAATTTTCTGTGTTTGCCAGAAACACTCTCTATATAAGTGAGGCAAATACATTTCAATCATGTAGAAAATTTATGAGTTATTATTATTATTATTATTTTATTATTATTATTAGGTAATGTCTTTGTCAGGTTTTGGCAGTAGAGTTGTGCTGCGATTTGGGAAATGTTCCTCCTTTATTTTCTGAAAGTACTTGATGTTATTTCTTCTTTAATATTTGATAGAATTCACCAGTGAAATCTCATGGCCCAGGAGATTTCTTGGACTATGTGTGTGTGTGTCCAGAGTTTATCGTTGTTTTCTGAAGAAAGATTAGCCAGTTACTCAACCTTCCTGGTACAGGAAGTCTATCAATTTAAAAAATAACTTTTAAATTTCTTTGATTTATTTTGGCAAGTGCTTATTCAACACTATTTCCCATGTGCTCACTCTATGTTAAGCCATTTGCTAAACAGTGCAAATATAAGGATGCTATCAAGGAACAGGTGTGGAGATGGTCAAGATAATCAGGACACAGTAAAGAATGGTAAGTGGCATAGGTGACTCCAGGCACTATGAAGACGGAGAGAGAAATCCAAACATCTACAACAGAAAAGGCATTTTGGAAGAGATGATGTCAACCTAGAATTCCAGACTGATGGATATCATAAATATCCAAAACAAGCTAAAAATAATCAATTCTGTTTAAGCCTGCATTGATTCTTTGGGATACCAATAACAGAATCTATTTCTCTTTAGTTGTATCTAGTCAGGATTCTGGGACCATATAAAGAAAACAAAATGACAGCTGTATTTTGAAGCATTGAAGGGTATTTTACTGATATTTTTACATTTAGCTAAACGCTACAGTGGTAAATTTATTAATATCTGCCCAGGTCAAAAGTGCCCATTTTGAACAAAGCTTTGATGTTACAATAAAATACTTCCCACAGGGAAATATTTTATAATCTTCTCCTATATTTAGCTCTTTCCCATTATCATGGCAACCACAGATTTTATGGGAGAAAGAGTTAAACTGACATAACAAATATTTCCCTAAATGAGAGATGTGTCAGTGGAGGTGTCCTCCTGTTTTCTTCTGTGGTCTGACATCTCTCGATGCTCAGGGCCTGCCAATAAGCAATGAGGAATCAGGACTTTGCTAGACACATTGGCACTGAGAGTGCTACTCGAGTCTTCCCCTTCTCCGACCTCAGCAACTCAAGTAGCGTAGCCCCTGCACACTAACTAAGGGACCAAGGAGAGGCAAAATATTCCAGATAAAGAGGTTGCAGCGTTCCACCTGGTAGTTCTGTTTAACAGATTGGAAACTGTTAAAAGAGGTCAGAAAAAAATTGACTTATTTTGAAGGACAATGTAGAAGAAATATGGAGCCTTAGAATAGTTTTGATGCCAGTCATCTATCACCTGATCAAGAAATCCAGGATATTTCTCCATTTCCAATGGAAACCACCCTCAATTATGTGTTCATCTAATGGAATATTTCACAACTGAGTTAAGAAGCATTTTTTGCCAGGGTTTGTGTTAAATTATCCATAAGACCTTATCTCGGTTGTGAAACTTGCTAAATAATCTGTGGACAATATTTACCACCATCTCTTCATGTAATCACCATCAATAAAAGAGCTTCTTGTCAGAATACGACCTTCATTTGGGTTCCATACTCTCTCTTCCAGCCAAGTTAGCTCATTACCATCACCCTCATGGAGAGCATGGGCTCCCACCTACAGCTTTCCTGCTGGCACATTCTGAATCTGGCTTCTAGCCGAGCAGGAGCAGTATAAGAGGCTTACATTTAAAGATTTTTTTGTCTGGTGCGTGGGTGTGCCATCCAGAGCATAGGCTTCATTACTGGCTCTCTCGATTGGCAGCCTTGACCTTGTTCTTACCCCCAGCTCCATCATCCCAACATGGTTACTACATCTTGCTTCCAGCTTTAGCTTAGGTCTACTGTTTTGGGCTTTCTTTCCTCTATCCATAGCTGTAATCCTTTGTGACACTTTCTATCTTATCTGAGAGGCCATACACTATATAAAGCCTAGTTTTTTGTGTTTTGGTGTTTTTTTTTTTTTTCACCATTATAGAGAAAGAGGCAGGGGTGTTGAAGGAAGTCATTGAGAGGACATAACCACAGGTTGACCTGTGATCAGGACGTGGGCAATCGGAGGATCCTCATCCTCTCCACTGTCCTCAGAATGCACATCCTGCCCATTGTTCCCACAGTGGTAGCTGTTTTCGAGAATGCAGCCTTGAGAGAGCAGTATGATGTTGAGACCATCCAAACAATTGTGACTGAACCCAATTAAGGCCTCTGTATAAACTTTTAAGATTTTAGGGGGCAGGAGCAGATAACTACATCTCTTGTAGCTGCCCAAGACAAGCCTCATGTGTAAATTCCCTTGATTATAAAACCTGCCACCTACCAATCTGGACTGGTCTGCTCCTTATGAGGTCTCTCCTTGCTTGCTGCATACAGAGGTCAGTTTGTGAACCAACAAGGGGCTGAGAGAATAGCAAATGGAAACTATCAAGAATTGTTGGCTTCTCATTGAATGCAGTGACTCTATGTTGGATACCATCCTTCAGTTCTTACATATTCTTATCTAATTATCACTGTGGCTTGGGAAATAGTTGCTATTGACATTTTTGCAGGTGAGGAAACTGAGACAGAGAGGTTAAGTCATTTTCCCAAAGTTGCACGTACAGAAAGTAGGCAAACTGTTTTATCTCCCTGAGCTTTAGTTTCCTTGCCTATAGAATGGAACTTTTATAATATTACTTTCTAGAGTTGTTTTGAGGCCTAAAATAAGTTTCCACACATGCATTTATCAGTACCTGATACGTGGTAAGTGCTCAATAATTCTTAGTCATCATTGTTTTACATGAATGATTTGGAATAAGGCAATACCTCCATTTTTAAGCAAGAAGATAAGAACTGTGAAACTTAGATGTGCAGGAAGCCATCTTTGTTCCCAGGTGGAGAGAGCCTGCCTGACAAGGGAGCCCACAGAAAAGAAAGCAGAACTGAGAGACTAACGAAGACAGCATCCATGTAACATTGTGTGAGTCCCCCAATTTTTTCTGCTCCCAAAGCTGGGTGCAATCCTGGATGTCCTAGTTATCTGGCTGATAAAGTCCCTGTTCTTCTTAAATAAGTTTGAGTTGAGTGTCTGTTACTTTAACCTAAAGGAGCCTTAGGAGAGTCCAAGGCAGACACTTCTAGAAAACATCACACATTACAAGGACTTTGCTTTACACTTTATGTCAAGGCAACACGAATCTCGTTTTCAGTGTGTACTCAGAGTTCCACAACAAAAGAAAATTATTTGGTTCCCTTGGGTTTTGAGTGGGAGGTCAACCTGCTAATAAACTGTCTGACTTTTTTAACAAGTGAGAGGAGAGTTGCCTGGTACCAACTGAAAGGATTTTTTTGGACTACCAGAGCTCCGTTTATATCTAAGTTGTTCAAGTTTGGCAGGATCAGAGAGATCTTGATGTCTAACTCCTTTGCTTTCTCAGAAAGTTGAAGCCTAAAGAGGTTAAGTAACTTGAACAAGTGATTAATCTTTGTAGAAGAAAATTGAGTTCTAAACCTTACTGACATTTGAATTCTCTCTGATTTTGGATTTTCAGCAATATAAGCTGCACACAGCATTTTTTCCTACATAGATATGCAGAATTGGAGAGAGTCAGCAGCTGATTTCAGGTCTCCTGACTCCTAACCTAGTTTGGTTTTCCCATTATATCATGATTCTTCTTATATAAGTAAACAATTTCTTGTGCTGCTATGTATACTTAATATACTATAACAGCAAATAACAAATGAGTAGTGTAGAACTAGCCCTACAGGATGTTACTAGAATGGGCTAATGTGGGAGAAGAGGTTCTGTATTTAAATAAATTAATGAGTAGAATGAATTTCTTTATTGCAGTATTTCTCAGAGCCATTAGTAAGCTACTTTACATTATAAATTGCAAAATTTATAATGTAAATTATTACATTATAAATTTTATATTAATGTATATTATTAGGGGGTGGATATAGTGTTTTCCAATCTTATTTCACCCCAAGTCTAATGTTCTGGGGAATGCCATATTAAAGGCCTGAATTTTCACACTCTTTCCAAGGTTGAAGAGCAACCTTTTCCATGATTTAATTCTGCTGGGTTTTTTTGGTATCTTTCTTTTAGATCTTTATTTTTAAATTCTTACCTTCAATTTTTGTATTCCCTCTCATCTTCCTATTTCTCTGAGTCTCTCTATATTTTTTTTTTCTGGTTGTGGAGCTTTTTCTCAGTCTGTTTGTGTGTGGCCTTAATTTTGGAAATAAATGGAAGATGGGATAATGATTCTGGTAGATTTAAGAAAAAAAATGGCCATCTTGGGCTCACTCAGGAGGGAAGAATCAGACATCACTTAATTTTATCTCAATATTTCCACACCATAAAGTGGGCTTGTTGAAAAGAACAGCACATACAGATGCTTTCAAGAACTTGCCCAGATGTGCCATGAAGCTGCAGTCTCTCCTATTGAGTCTACTCATCTTTCCAGGCACAAGCCTGGCAGTGGAACATCTCATCTCTTCAAATTCCCAGTTATCAGAAGCCTCTCTCCCGACTTCCATTATCATAAGCAAGTCAGCTCAGCGGTTAGCTTTTTCCCTCCTGACAAGCTGACGGTCTGTCCAGGATGGCATTTATGTTTTGACTGGGAGAATCAACCTTCCCTATTCAGATTTGCAGCAAATGTCACTGAATATGGTCCTGTCTTTTATCTTTCTAAAGTATTCTGTGTTTTCTACTTTTGCCTTCTTGTGGCCTCAAATTTCTAGCAGTAATGGGTAGGCTTTTTCTTCATTTACACTTTTCACACTCAAAATCTCCTATTTTCAAAGTTTTTCAGAGAACTAATGGCAGAGTTGGGAGTATCACTGTGCTGCTTCTGTGGGCAAAACCATGTTTGAAGCAACATTAATGCTGATCCAATTAAATGAACACTCCCCATGACTTTTCTCCTTCTCACATTATTTTTCCCAACATTTTTCACATTTATGCTGAAACTGACATGTATTTTATGCAAATCTCTCATCTGAGGAGTTTCAGGAATACTACAGGCCTTTGCCTTCACAATAGGGACAACAAAACCAAACAAGTAAGTTCAAAGGCCAGTTGTGAATTATCGACAGGTGGAGATATGGACACACTTTATACTCATCAATATTCATTTCAAATTTTGATACTACCTATAAGAAAAGTTGATGGTAAGTATGTTTTTAGTATTTTCCACTTCAGCAATTTTCCTAAAGACATACATACTCTTTCACTAAAGATGTACATACCCTTTCACTATTTCATACTGAACCAGACCTTCCTATGGTTGATTCTTATCACACGGTGCTATCAGCTAGCAGCTGATATTTGCCATTTGGTGTATCTTGGGATTTGGCACATAGACCGAAAACTGTGACCCACCAACAGAATATCCTATTTACTCCCTCACCCAACCTCACCATTGAGACTCACTAACTGGTGATATCCATATGCCATTTTCACAGGTAAAGTTAAAAGAAACTGTAGGAGAAAGAAGGCCTGATCTGATAAGACCTACATCTAGAAGAGAGAAGGCTAAAAAAGGTTACTCCTGCTGTAAACCTGAGTATCATGTAAACTGATACGTATGACCTGGTTAGGCATTAGTTTAAATAAGTTACTTGTTTGGGCTCAGGTATCCCACTAAGGTGTTAAATTTAATCTCTAAAGACTTATGTGGTTTGGACTCAGAATGTTCATAAATACACAACTTTTATCCCTTTTCATGTTGTATCCAAACTCTATGATTGACTCAGATTTAAAGACTTGGCCTGGACCATAGGGCAAGTTGAAGCAGAGATATAGTTTAAATTCAGAATGCTTCCAGTTTTGGTCTGGCTATTGACTGTACAACCTGCCCAACTTTCCTGGTTTCCTGTCTCACCTGGGTTCCTAATGAAACTTATGAAACCTTGGACAGTAGAGGGTCAAACTTTTAATGTGAGAATCCAGGTTTTAAGTCTGTTAAATACAATGTCTCTGTTCCTTTCTTCTAGCATAACAGATACTCCATAAAGATAGCCCTATGACTTTCTGAATTCCCCAGAATGTAGTAAGTTTAGGATACATTCAGCTGTGGGTAACAACAACAACAACAACAACAACAACAACAACAACAAAAACTCAAAATAGCTTAAATAAAAGGGCTATTGATTATCAGAATTTCAGAAGTAGGCTGGCTCTAAGGTAGGTCAGGTCAGCAGTTCAACATCATCAGCTATCCATGTTTCATTACATTTTCCTGCTCTGACATCCTCAGCCTAGTGTCTCCCATGGTAGTAAGAGGACTATCCTAGTTTTGAGTCATACTCAATGGAAAAAAGAAGAAACCATTTCTTCCCACCTCCTACCCTATCCTATGTCTCCTTTTAGGAAAAATAGCTCTTTCATAGAAGCTATCATATCACACGGACTAGAACTGAGACATATAACCAATCCTAACCCTATCACTGGCAAGAGGAATAGGATCCATGTGGTTGGGTTAGAGTCATGGTTCATACTCCTGGCAGCATATTTGAATATCTAGGGCTAAGTAGAAAACTTCTAAAAATAGCCATGCCCAGAGCCAATTTCAGACATTCTGATTTTTAATTTGTCTGGGGAGGCAGTCCAGGCATGGGTATTTTTAAAAGCTACCTTAGTAACTCTAATATGCAGCAGGATTAAGAACCTGACTTACATCCATCAGAATTTATCTCTGAACAACAGCTGGAAGAAATGATATCAAAGGTGACCCAGGAACATGCTAGGAAATGACTAGGCAACCTACAGAAGACCAAAAAATGTTGAATTTCTCCAAAGAAAATGTACAAATGGCAACCAAGCACATAAAAAATGCTCAACATCACTAATCATTAGGAAAATGCAAGTCAGAGCCACAAGATACCACTTCACACCCATCAGGATGGCTACTATCAAAATAACCAGAAAATAACAAGTGTTGTCAGAATGGTAAGAATTAGAATGCTTTTATACTGCTGATGGGAATATAAAACAGTGTGGTCACTGTGGAAAACAGTATAGTAGTTCCTCAAAAAATTGCAGGTAGAACTACTATGTGATCTAGCAATTTCACTTCTGTATAAATAGCTTAAAGAACTGAAAGCAGGATCTTGAAGAGATCTTTGTCAACTCATGTTTTTAGCGACATTATTCATAATAGCCAAGAGGTGGAAACAACTCAAATGTCTACTGACAGATGAATGGGTAAACACAATGTAGTATATACATGCAATGGAATGTGATTCAGGCTTAACAAGAAAGGAAATTCTAACACATGCTGCAACACGAGTGAAACTTAAAGATATTATGCTAAATGAAATATGCAGTTACAAAAATATAAATACTGCATGATTTCATTTGACCATTAAGTACCTAGAACAGTCAAATACATAAACAAAGAAAGTAGAATGGGGGTTGCCAGGAGCTGGGGGAAGTGGGTGATGAGGAGTTTTTGTTTAATGGATACAGAGTTTCAGTTTTATGAGTGAAAAGAGTTCTGGAGATGGATTGCACAACGCTTCTGAATTGTACACTTAAAAATGGTTAAGATGACAGAGGGAGCGGGGATGGGGGGAAGATAGATGAAGTAAAGGGGATCAAATATTTGGTGATGAAAGGAAATTTAACTCAGGGTGGTGAGCACACTATACAATATATATATACGACTTACTGTTGAATGATACGCTTGAAACATATTTGATTTGTCAATCAATGTCACCCTAATAATTGTTAATTAAAAATGCTTAAGATGATAAAGTGATAATATATGTATATTATGTGTGGGAAGAAATGGTTTCTTTTCTTCCATTGTGTATGAACAATTAAAAAAAGTGTTTGTCAAATAGACACAGAGCTGAGAAAACCGCCTGCCTTCTATACCAGTGACGAGGTGGTGGCAGGACAAAATCGAGGAAGCTACAAAAGGCAGGAAGACACTGAGAGCAACATATTGCATTCCTTTAAAGGACAATAAATTCCAAATTCCAATGATGTTTAAAAAGAGAGAGAAGGATGGAAAATAAGAATTAGGAGAGAAATTCCAGGAATGCCTACACCTAGTTAGTTAACAGACTTATGGGTAACCCTTGCCAGGTGTTCTTTTGCAAAACGCACTGCTGAGTGCCTGACAAGGTGAGGCAGCCAAAGGCCCTGTCTATTTCAAACCTGAGTGGGAATTTCGTAAGAGGCAGGTTGAGCAGATGGCTACTCACCTCTCACATTTTCATTTTAATGGAGCTGCTGGGACTGGGCAACCCCAAACCACTGGTAATAGCAAAGTCTCTTATATTTGGCTTCAGGACATACATGAGCACTGATGCTTACATTTGAATGGGTCAGATGTAGAGGGAATTTATAGCTCTTAAAGTAAGATAATAAAATAGTACTTCAAAGTGCGGACTTGGTATAAGCTGGAAGCTCTCCAGCCCCATCAGTTTCCTCTCCTGCATTTCTTCTTCCAGTATAGGCCATTTGCTCCATTTCCCCCTGTTCATCACTTTCCAAGGAGTCTGCTCAGTAAGCCAATGAAAAATTTCAATTTTCCCACATTTCGTCATCTCCTCCATCTCCTCGGTTTACTGTCAATTTTTATAGACACCTCCCAGGTCAGAGTATGCAGTTAAATATTTTGGATTAAAGGTGTTTCTCTTTGGGCTATTGCTGGTGAAAGCAAAGTAGTCTTAGTACTAAAATAAAGACTTTGCAGTTTTCAAATCACGTTCCTGTAAGTATGAACAATAGTCCACCTGACTCCCAATTATCTGGGACAACTGTTAAAAATGAGACTACCTGGGCGGTAACCCTGAACCACTGCACCAGAATCTCTGGGGGTAGGGCCAGGAAGTTGCCTTTAAATAATGATCTCAGGTTATTAAACCACTGAGGATTGAGAAGCAGTCTTCAAAGGAAGGTTGTCAGAGATAAGCTGCCAAGTGAATGAACTTGAGCTAACATGTATGGAAGCAAAAGAAGAAACATTTATTGATGACTTCCTTTTAGGTATCATTTATATAAATTATGTCATTGAAACTTTTAAATGATACTACAAAACTAGGTATGTTATAATCTCTACTTTAAAGTTGATCAGATCAGTGGAAGACTGAACCAGGTTAAATGACTTGTCTAAGAACTCCAAGAACTGGAATTTGAATCCAGTTCTAACTAAAAGCCAATTGTCATCTTTCAGAATCTGTCCACTTTTGTGCCTGTCAGTAAAGTCTAGAAGGTGGTGAACTGATAAAAGTCAAACAACTGTCTCATATTTATCTTCAGTCCTTATATTTATTTAAATACATTACTCCAAAATACCATTATAACCATATTTAAAGCCCTTCACCCAAATAGGCTCAGAGACACTTAGTACATCTACTTCTTTCCTCACTTAAAATAGAAACAAATAACTCCTCCTTATGGGGTGTGACAAAAGGGAGCGACACACCCTCAAATAAGGAAGAACTTGCCAAGTCCAAGGGTTTGGTCTGATAGCAAATGTTCCCTTTTAGATCTATTTGGGCTCTAAGCAGCTGCTGTTTTCATTCACAAAGGAGAGTTCTACTTTTTGAGCTCTTTGTGCAGTCAACGCCTCTTTCTTTACACACTTCGCACTTCGGAGAGGTTCTGTTGGTCAAGGTTTTTGGAAGATCCTGTGTTCTATCAGGCAACGAGCCAGTCATTTAGTCATTCCACAAAGGTTTAGTAAGAAGCTGCAACTATGTACAAAGGGTAAACATAAATAAGGCATCACAACTACTCCCAAGGAGCTGACAATCCAGCAGGGGAAGCAGATCACTATGCAGCTTGTTTTAATAGTCATAGATACATGTATGAGTTTGGGGCATGCTGGGGAGTACTGACTAGTAATAGTGGCCCAACCCAGGACTGGGCAGTGGCACAGGGCTTCCTGGAGGAAATTATGTCTACGCAGAGGCTTTGAGAGATGAGTAGGAGTGACCAAATAAAGGGGGGCTGGTAGAGGAGAGAGCATGAGCAAAGGCAAGGAAGGAAGAAAGAATGTAGTATTCATGCCAAAAGAATAAAGCTGCATGTACCACAGAGACCTCCATCAACCATTTCCATATGTTGTGTTTCAGAATTATTTTCTCAAAGGTCTTTTGGTTATTGCTATTTGTACTTTTCCTAACCAGCATATTAACTCTAAAATTAGTAGAAACAAAACACCCAAAAGAAACTAGACTGAACTCCTAAAAAGATCAAGCTGGGGGAAGATTATTCTAACAAGGCTTTTGAGTAATACCTCAGTCACTGAAATTATTTCTTCTTCTACAAGCAGTACAACCTAGTGCATATGAACAAGGAATGTTAGATCTAGACACTTACTCGGTGTGTGCCTTCTAGTAAATTATTTAAACTTTCAGAGCCTCACTTTCCTCATCAGTAGCATGGAAGCGTTAGCAATTACTTTAATGAGAGAATACTTGTGGCAGAAGCCTGGCACATATTAAGCACTCAATAAGTGATAACTGTTGTTCTTTCCATTGAATGTGTCATTATGCAACAAAGTTAAGTGTGAAAAAAATAGAATTCATTTATCACAACATTTGATTCACTACCTAGAACAAATAAATGAAAATTTAAAATTAGAAGCTAAAGGTCATATGACCTTTCTCTCACATGCAGAAATCTCTTTGGCTTTTCCATTTCAAATTTAGAGAGTTTAAATTCCACTCTTCATCTGTATTCAAAAATTTCAGGATATTTAGACATTCTGTTGGGAGGATATTTTTAGTTGAAAAGGATGAGACTATCTTATTTGATTAGTATGTGGTGAGAGAAAAGAAGTAAAGCTCTATATTGATGCTATCTCTGGAAAGTAGAAAGATTTCTTAAATAGGTTGTTGACTCTCTAAGAGAAGAGATTCCCTGGTAATTCAAATCACAACTCCCTAGATTCATGAAACGCTTCAGCTCAGCCAATCAGTAATGAATGTGAAGGACTCCCTCTTCTTTTCTAAGTCTGAATTGTAGGTCTACATATTTTGTCCTTCAAAGCAGGCCCAGGCCCACAGAAACACTCTCCCACATTTCTTTTGATCCCTTCCTCATGAGAACAGATTTCTTTGTGGATTTAGAACCTATATTAATACAAATATCACGAGAAACAGAAGAATCTGAGTCAACTGACTATTCCCACATTTAGAAATTGATTGAAAAGTTCAAGAAAAGTGATAAGAAGTTATGAAAATAAAATTCTGTGGAATTGCAATAATTAACACAGGTCTGGTGGAATATTAAAGATAACACATTATAAATTTTGTAAAGTTCAACACATCTTGAACTTTAAGGAATAATCACAATTCAAGCTACGTGATAACCAATGAAAATCACATAGAACAAAATCAAGTATAAGTCATTACATGACAGTAGAACCCAATTATTCCCTGAATTCTCAATTATGCATTTGTAATAGGATGATAATCCCAAAGGCCAGGATAACTCAATAGGTATTGAGTGCCCTGATCCTAAATGAAAGTGCCAGACCTCTATTTTAGGGTGGATTCGGGATTGACAACAGGATTTGCAGGGCCCAGTTAAAAATGAAAGTGTGAGGTTTTTCATTCAAAAATATATTATTAATCATTTCAAGATGGTAACAGCAGAGCAGTAGCCAGATATAAGGCCTTTCACAAGTTACACACCCATCAAGTTGGGTTTTTCCTGTTGCAGACCCTAAGACTATAGTCTATTTGGGAGGTAATTCCAGGAAGCATCTATAGGAGGTGTGAGGAAGTGAGACTGAAGAGGTAGAAACCCAATTTAGGGTGCTTTAGTAAGCAGGTTACCTACATCTCATTCTGTCTCACTAGAGATTTCTGGGAGACAATGTAGAATATGCCTCAGAGTTGTCCCATCTGTCCATGGCCTTTGGTATGTGGTGATAAGGGGTGAGGGAAGGGGAAGCATTTTATAGTCCTATGATTAGGTCTTGGTCTTTTAGTGAGCTTGTGTCTCTGGACTGTGGATTTCACACATGCTTCTTGGTTCCTCCTTTCAGGTGGGGCAGAATGGCTAGAGTGGGCTGGAGTTGGGTATTTCCCTTTCCCCATGTGGAATGCTAAAATCAACTGGACTTGGGTATTTTCCTTGTACCCAATCAGTCAGGCTTTGATAAAACCTAAGCAGGTCAGCTCTGATTAAACTGTTTCTTCTGAGGGCAGATCTTGTTAAGAAAAACAGATTGCTCTGGTATATTTCAAAATGGTTTTATTTTTCCTTCCACCTGCTGGAAGCCTGAGAAGATTTTTCTCTGATATTCACTGTGAGGGCCTGGTAGAATTCCTGGATGGAAAACTTGCAAAAATGTGGGCCCTCCAATGACTAGGTCTTTCTGGAGTTTTTACCTCTCAGTTCTGTCCACATGGAGCCTCAGTTATAGTTCAGTTATAGTTCAGGTTTCCTAAACAATTACTGGTTCCCATGGAAGTTTCTGTTCCAGTAAATTGTGATCCTCTGTTTTTGCCTATTGATCTTTCCAATTCCAAGGGCACTGGGTTTGCCCTGTGACCCTATTTCTATTATGTACTTAGAAAAAAATTGATCTGTTTGTTCATCATTTTACTTGTTGTTAGGATAGAGTGGTGACTTCCAAGCTTCTAATATGCTAGACTAGAAACCAGAAGTCTTACTAGATTCCCTATTATTTATTTATTGTTGCATAACAGATTTCTACAAATTTAGCAGCTTAAAATAACTTCCATTTATCCTATCACAGTTCTGTAAGTCTGAAGTTCAGGCACAACATGGCCAAGTTCTCTGCTCAGGCTCTCACAAGGCAGTTGGACTAAATTTTCATATGAAGACATGACCAAGGAGTTCATTCAGGTTGTTGGCAGAATTCAGTTCATTGCAGTTTTGGGACTGAGGCCTTTATCTTCTTAGTGGTTCTTGACCTCAATTCCTAGAAACTATTGACAGTTCCTTTTCTCATCGCCTCCTCCATCTTCAAAACCAGCAGTAGGAAGACTTCCTTCCTTCAATTCACATGTCTCAGGGACCACATAGGGTGTGTATACAAAAGGGCAGGAATTTTAGGGACCACCACAGAACCTACCACAGATTCCAAATCCCTCGAGGGCAGGGATTATATAGGGAATGCTTCAGAACCTAGCACAGCACCTTGCCATAGAGAGAAATCAACAATTACCATTGAGCTAAAGAAATACATAACTGACCAGTCCACTGAAAATAGCCCCTCATTTTGCCACTCGATCCCCCTTTCCTACTTTTTCTTCCTAGGACTTGCCACCATCTGACATTATATATGTATTTGTTTATTTATATATTATTTGTTCATTTTCTGCCCTCCTACAACTCAAATAAAATGTCTCCTATTGAGGCATGAACATTTTCTAGCTTATTTAAGCATCACTGTGGCCCCAGTGCTTAAAACAGTGCTTGGCTCATCATAGACACTCATTAATGAAAATTTGATAAATAAATGAATGGCTGAATGTTCTCAATCTTTCCTTACATTAAAGAAGGTGCCTTTCAAGGCCATAGAGTTATGTGGCAACATGTTCCAAATTTTAATTCAGGGATAATGTGTATGTATTTGGACTACCCCCAAAACATAACCATTCATAGAATGCACATTATGTGCCAGCAGGGCGCTAAGTATTTTATCCCACACAATCCACAGAGTAGCCAGAGGAAACAAAGTTAAGACTTAAATCAGATCAAGTCCCTCGTGTGCTTAAAGTCTCCTGTGGCTCTCATCTTATTCTGGGAAAGGTGAAAGTGTTTGGCTAAAAATTTCCACATGAGCTATCCCCTCCTAACTGTCCTCCACCACATCTTCTCCTGCTCTCCCTCTTGCTCTCCCCTCCATCCTCTCTGGCTCTTCAAGTTTCTCATACCAGATTCACTCCCAGATCAGGGCCTTTGCCCTCGTTGCTCCTTCTACCTGGTCTACTCATTCCACCAGGTGCTGGCATCATTTGCTTCCTCATATCTCTCAGTCTTTATTCACTTTCCACCTTCTAAGTGAAGCCTTCTGTGACCACTACTCTATTTCAAATAGCAGCTGCTGATCATCCTTCATAACTTAGAACTCTCTGTGCCTCTCCCATTTCAGTTCTTTCCATAGTACTTAACCCATATATCACTTATATTTCATTTATTAATTTGTTTATTGTGTATCTTCTCCCATTAGACTGAAAGAAAAGCAGAGATTTTTGTCTGTTTTGTTCACCACTGTATCCCCAGCACCTTGAGCAGTGCCTGGCATGTTGTATCTTTGAAAGCTGACAACGATACAATAGTAACTCTCCTTCACTAATTTCAAACAAGTCAGACCTCTAGGAGCTCTGCCCCTCATCCCAACCAAAAATATCTCCCCAACCCCTTTGAACAATTTATGAACCTCAGGATAAGAGGCTTGAGCATTCTAGAAACTTGATTTTCTTATTCTTTTGAAGACCAAAGCCCTCAGCAACTCCTAGTAACATGTGAGCCTTGCATTGCCTTTGTAATTGAAGGGGAAAAGTAGGTTAAAGTGACTGAGCTTTTTATCTGAGCTAATGAAAGCACTTTGAGTCATTGGTAGCCATGAAGTGGTCCTCCTTAGGAGAACTGTTGAGCAAAAACACAAATAAGGTATCTTGGGAATTCAAAGGGAAGGTCAGCAAAGACTACCTGAGGAAAGTGGGAAAGTGAATTGTAGGAAACTGTGTAGTTATTACGGTGCCTGAGCCATCCACCCGAAGGTTTAGTTTTAAGCTGGGAAGTGTATTTGAATCAATACTGGCAATTGGCGATGGGCTTCCATTTTCCATCCAGCCCCTATTTTCATTCCTTTTATCTTCCAATAATGCAGCCTCACACTTCACACAATTAAAGTTTTAAACCTTACTCACGACATATCTTTATTCTAATGAGTTAACTACACATGGCCACTTCTAATGGATCTTCAGCAGTGGCTAAACAAAGTCTCTAATGTTAGGTTTTCAATAAAGTAGAAGAATCTGCAATAGTCCTCAGTCTTATTGAGTTTTTCTCTGCAGTAGATCTGTCTTACAGAAATTCAGCACGTATTCACAAGCCTCAGATACCTGGAGGTCTAGAGACATATTTTAGTGTTTTCTTAAGAACTCAGAGACTTCTCTGATTAGCCTGGCTCTCAGCAACTTTCTCTGACATAAGAATGAGCCAATATTTCTCACTTGATAACTAGTCTTGCTATAAGAGGTGAAGTCATCTGGACAGGCCAAGATTGAGACAAGTTAAGAAGTATGTTTTTGTGTCCTGGGTGAGAGAGAGGAAAACAGGAAAAAGAGAGAGAGATTGTATTGTTTATAAATGCATTTTATGTAAATGTAAGCATCCACTTATATGACAAGTCTAGAACAGGAAAATTATAGGGACAAAGAAAAGATCAAAGGATACCTGGGATAGGGAGCATAGATTGACTACAAATAGACACAAAGAAACTTTTTGGGGTGATGCAAGTGTTCTAAAACTAGATTATGATGAGGATAGCCAAACGGTATAAATTTATTAAAACTCATCACTGTATACTCAAAAAAATGAATTTTTAAAATCCCATTTACAATAGCATCAGAAACAACAAAATACTTAGTAATAAATTTAACTAAGATGGTGTAAGACTTGTACTCTGAAAATTATAAAACATTACTCAAAGAAATGAGAGAAACTGGGACCCTCATACATTGCTGGTGAGGAAAAAGTGTTACATCCTCTGTGGAAAACAGTTTGGTGGTTCTTCAAAAGGCTAAACACAGAATTATCATAAGGCCCAGCAATTTCACTCCTAAGTATATACCCTAAAGAATTGAAAGCAGAGATTCAGAACCAATGTTCACTACTGTATTATTTACAATAGCCAAAAAGACATAAACAGCCCAAATGTCCATCAACAGAGAATGGATAAACAAAATGTAGTACATACGTATATTAAAATATTGCTTATCCACAAAAAGAAATGAAGTTCTGGTATATGATACAACATGGATGAACTCTGAAAATATTATCCTAAGTGAAATAAGCTAGACACAAAAGAATATTGTGTGATTTCACTTATATGAGATATCTAGACTAGTCAAATTTATAGAGGCAGAAAGTAGAACAGTGGTTGCCAGGGATAGGAAAAAGGGGAAATGAAAAGTTTTATGGTTGTTCAATGTTCACAGAATTTCTGCTTGGGGTGATAAAAAATGTTTTGCAATAGATGGTTGTGATGGTTATACAACAGTGTGAATGTAATTAATACCACAGAACTATATACTTAAAAGTGATGAAAATGGCAAATTTTATGTTGTACATATTTAACCACAATAAAAAATAAAAGCAACAAGGTCATCCTTGTGCAGTTAAGAACTTCTGATTTAAATAATAATAACAACAATATTACATACTGTGTACAATGACTGTATTTGTGTTTTATCACCATTGAGCAAATCTAGTCCCATTTCACATGGAATTTGACATACAGGAGCACTCATTAAATGTTGAATAATCCTTAAAAAAGTAAGATGACAGAAAAAACAACTATGAGAGAGACAGCCCTAAACTATAAGGATCAAATTGGATTTACCAGGTGTATTAGTGGAGAGTAATCATCTAAGCAATAAAACATGTTTGCTGAGAGAAGAAATTTCTCTTTTTTGAAACAGTTGCTAATCTGGTACATTGCCAAACCCCTAGAAATTATGAACATGGGAGATGTTGAAATTTTCCATGGACATGAATGATGAAAATTATAAATAAACAGCACCAATTAAAACATTTTCCCTGCTTGGTAAAGCAAAATATGCCCTAAAACACCACCAACAATTTTCAGATGTCAGCCAACAAATGACATAACCACCAAATCTCTGCTAGAGTTTATTTTTCACTCATATTCTTGCCAACTCAAGCTTTTTTACATCTGCCATCTTGGCTAGAGAGGACTGTTGCATTGCTGGTGATGGAATTTAGCGTGAGGCTTGAAGGGACAGGTCTGTGGCTTTCCTTATGTCAGCTACACTTGAAGTACTACTAACCTGAGGGGCATATGCTCTTCTCACAGAGCACTCACTGATTGGAAGAATCTAATTTGTTTTTTTGTCATTATTGCTGTCTATGTCACATATCTTTCTTATAGGTTCCTGAGGGATTAGGGATTACCCAAGAAACTGGAGATTTACTTCATATCTGAGACATACTTTTTCAAATTTTTCACATTTATTATTCTTCTGTAATCGAATTTATAGAGTCAGGCTGGCGCAGGAGAATCAATAGTCATTTTGAGCACCTCACATACTTATATTTCTATTGGTTTAACCTAGCTCAGAGAAGCAGCTGTTAAAACAGAATTGAATGAGTGTTGACTGAATTATGTCCCCCCTGAAATTCACGTATTGAAGTCCTAAGCCCAGTACCTCAGAATGTGACCGTAACTGGGGACAAGAGCTTTGATAAGGTAATTAAGTCAAAATGGAGTCATTAAGGTGAGCCCTAGTCCAATCTGACTGTTGTTTTTACGAGAAGAGGAGATTAAGACACAGACTCACAGTAGGAAGACCATGTGAGGACATGGAGAAGATGGCCATGCGCAAGCCAAGGAGAGAGGCCTCAGAAGAAACCAACCCTGCAAATTTTGATCTTGGATTTCCAGCCTCCAGAACTGGGAAGAAATAAATTTCTGTTGTTTAAGCCACCCAGTCACAGGTATTTGTTATGGCAGCCTAATACAATGAGCAAGAGATTTATGGAGGGAAGCACTTATAAAGGAAAAAGGTGAAAAGAAACAGAAGGTAGAGAGAGCTTCAGATTACATACAGTGTAGGTTTAACATCTACAGAGTAAGAGAAAAGGGAGGAGACTCGGGTAGGAAAAGCCTCAGTCAGACTGCAGCTAGTGTGTGGGGAGTCTCTGAGCAGATCTTGCCTGTTAAAGAAGTCCCAATCCCTCTGGCTCAGCACCCCCACCATACTCAGTCATTGGCTGATGCAGCTTGGGGTAGTGTGCAGTGACTAGAGGCCACCAGCCATCCACACTTCCTATATCATGTTCTTTTAAAGGGAAACCTGAATGGTGCACCTCTATGGTGCCACACAAGGTGACAGAATGTGGTCCTGTCCCTGACCTTTGCCTTCCAAAAGGCCCCCTTCCTTGCTTTCCCTTAGCACTTCTGTAGGAGCTAATGAGAATTAGAAGGAAACCAGAATTGAGGGGAAGTTACAGGCTAAACAAGGGGAGAAGTGCCAACCTACTAGAAAAATGAGGAAGAGAAAATTTCAATTCACCTTAGTTTCAAGAGTCAAAACTACATTTTGAGAAACCCTTTCCCAGGCTAGTGGTTTCCCAGTACCAAAGGATATTACCAAAATGCTGTCCTGATTATGCCACTCTGCTCAAAATCTTTCTCCTGCTCTTCACTGTTCACAGCAGTGGACTCCAAATCCCCCATAGAAAAATGTTTGCACATATCCCAAATGTCTGTACCCACAAATATATGTATATAAATGTTCTACTATGCAAATAACATATATACATTGTAAAACAGGAAATCAGAAATGAAAAATGATGACATAAATAAATAGGAATTGAACTTTTGACATTTACTCCATACTTTGCTTTGGGCACCCTTTCTCCAAACACAACAGGATCATTCATGTCTTTGCACATACTGGTTCATCTTTCTGAAATGCCCTTCCTTGTCTCATTTTCCTGGCTATCTTCTACCCATTCTAGGACAGTGTGACTTAGCAAAATGGTCATCTGTGAGGATGCGGTTAGGTGTCTTTTTTTTTAGCTTTCATAGAGTCACACCTCCCTGAACTGATGGCCTCAGAATAGTTCTTCTATTTATTGTCATTTTTTGTTTACATGGCTATATTCTCTACATGGTTTGAGAGCAGGAGTTTTTGTCTGGTCCGCAATTGTCACCCCAGAATCTATCATAACAGTGTGCTTGGCACTCAATAGGTATTCAATCAATTTTTGAGTAATGAGTGCTTCATGGGATCCACTTTTATAAGCTCACTAAACATTTCCAAGATGGAGGCTGTCATATAAACAATTGCAACATATTGCTATTCTGCTGGACTTTGTGTATACAGCAGTCCCCCCATTACCCATGGGGATATGTTCCAGATCTCCAGTGGATGCCTGATAACACTGAATCCTACATATACTATGTTTTTTCCTACACATACCTATGATAAAATTTAATTCATAAATTAGGCACAGTAAGAGATTAATAATAGTAGCTAATAAAAAATAGAACAATTATAACAATATACTATAATAAAAGTTATGTGAATGTGGTCTGGTCTCTCTGAAAATATTGCACTGTACTCACCCTTCTTCTTGCAATGATGTGAGAGGACACAATGTCTATGCGACAAAATGAAGTGAGGTAAATGATATAGGCATTGGAAGGTAGCATTAGGCTACTATTGACCTTCTGATTATACATAATGAGTATTTTATGGCTTCTCTTTGGCATATCCAAATTACCAGGATCACTACTCTTGCTCTTTGCAGGTTATTATTAAGTAAAATAAAGGTTACTTGAAAGAAAGCAATGATAGATCTGATAACCAAAGTGGCTACTAAGTGACTAAGGGATAGGTTAAGAAGTGTCTACAGTGTGGAGACTCTGGACAAAAGGGTGATTCACGTCCAGGCAGGACCTCATGACCTCTCCTTGCACAACTCAGAGCAGTGTGAGATTTAAAGCTATGAATCGTTTATTTCTAGACATTTCTATTTTAATATTTTTGGACCATAGTAGACCATGGGTAAGTGAAACTACAGGAAGTGAAACTGGATAATGAGGAGATTATGTACCTTGTTCAAAAAATACATATTGAATTATTTTTCTAGCAGATGTGATGTCTTTTTTTTTCTAAATTTATGGTTTGAATTAATCAGTAGATTGACTACCAATCATCTGGGACAGTTAACAAAAATATAGACTCTCCTGTGGTGACATTTTGGCTGAAGAGGTTGTGTGTGTGTGTGTGTGTGTGTGTGTGTGTGTGTGTGTGTGTTTGTGTATGTGTGTGAATGTGTAAATGCACAGCCAGTTATAGGATCAAATTACAGATAATTTCTCACAATGCCCTAAATTAGCAAAACTTGCCTGAAGCTAAGATAATAGACTGTGCTACAGACTGAATATTTATTTCCCTCACCCCTAAATTCATATGTTGAAGTCCTAATCTCCTAATATTTGAATGTGAGACTTTTGGGAGATAATTAGTGTCAGATTAGGTCATGAGGGTGGGGATTTCATCATGGAATAAATGCCCTTCTGAAAAAGAGAAACCAGTATGAGAGTTATCTCTCTGTACTATGTGAGTATATACAAGAAGGCAGTTTTTGACAAACAAGGAAGAGAATTCTCACCAGATACTGAGTCTGCTTGCACCTTGATCTTGGACTTTCTAGCCTCTGGAGTTGTGAAAAACAAATATTTTTTTTATTTAAGTCATCTAGCCTATGCTATTTGTTATAGCAGTCCAAATTAAGATAGCCTATCACTTTGAAAAAGAACAGAATTAATGGGCCTCATGAGCCCCTTTTCCCTAGTCAATTGAACTGGGTGGGATGCTCTTTGAAGAAATGCTGAGATATAAGAAGGAAAGGCACTCCCTCAAAGAGCAAGGAAATTAAGGGGGTAAATATTGTTCTCAATCTTAGTGCCATTGTGAACACTGTGCTCTACAGATTTCTATCATCAGCAAGAGGACCATTGCTGATCAACCTCTATCATTTCCCCATTTACCCATCACTCACTGCTACTTTGTTCAAAGTATTATTCTAAAGGCACTTCTGTACAGTTATTTTTCAGTTTTCATAGCAGTATTTGAGAATGTTGCTCATTCCAACTTTCATAAAGAAAAATCTGGGCACAGAAGTTATTCCACATTAAAGAGAGCATCATTAAAAGAAGCTTAGCTCTTCTGTTAAATGTTTTTTCTTTGTTATATTGTTTAATTCTTAATTATAACCTTTGGTTAATATATGCTTGAGAATATTTTAAAAGCACAGATATACCACTCAAATCATAATATTTTCCCATTTCATTAAATTATTTTAATTAAAATATTTTTAGGTAGAGCAGAAACAACCCTTATAACCAGCATCTGGTGTATGGGTAAACAAAATGTGGAATATTCATATAGTGGAATATTATTCAGCCATAAAAAAAAATAAAGTACTTACATGTGCTACAACATGGATGAATCTTGAAAACATTATGCTAAGTGAAAGACACAGAGAAAAAGCCAAATATTGATTCCACTTATATGAAGTATCCAGAACAGGCAAATCCAGAGGAATGGAAAGTAGATTAGGGGTTGCCTGGGACAAAGAGTTACTGTAAATGAGCTTTCTTTCTAACAAGGTGAAATGTTCTAAAATTGAATTGTGGGAATGGTTTCACAACTGTAAATTTACTAAAACTCATTAAATTGTGCATTTAAAGCATGTGAATATTATGGCACACAAATCATACCTCAATAATATTATGAAAAAATTGTTCAAAATGCAAAATAGTTTAATAATGGAATATGAGTTAGTCCTGAAAAAAAAATTATTAGGAATTCACAGAGAAAACACTCAAAGAAACTACTCCAGACTTTGTTAATAGCTATTTTGAATGGCAGAAAACATTTTTACCTTTAATTTTCTCCTTTGTCTTTTTTATTTTTCTAAATTATCAACAGTAAGTAAATATTTGAAAGGTATATTATTATTTAAATATTTTCACATATAACATATCTGGGCAGTAAATAAAACTGAAACACGTTTTTATTTAAATAACTGGTGATCACAATAATCATTAGAGATTTTATTACCTGAAAGACTTCTAAAATGGAGTTAAATTGACTCAATTATGTGTAAGCATAGCAGACTTACAATCCTGGCTATGATAGAGTAGTTTGGATCATAATAACCATGCCAACAAGAATAAATATAAAAGCTGGATAAAATGCAAAACAACAGCAGCAACCAGAATGAATAAACTAGCAAACAAACAACAGCTTTTTTAAGGCATCAGAAATCAACCAAAGCAGCCAGATTTGAGGGACCAAGATCCTGGATAGGTGACCAACATTCGACACTGCTTTTTTCACTCCAAGCATTAGCAGATTCCTAAACTGTGTATGAGCAGGACAAGAGACTAAAACACCAAGTGAAAGCAGCTACTGAGAGGCTATAAAGGTAAACAAAGGATTGGCAGTCTTACAGTGCTGGGGAGAGAAAAGTTGGATAGAAGAGTTCACCACCTGACAAAAGGAGGAACCTTGGTAAATGCTGTAGTTTTCAGCTGAGAATCTTAAAGGACTATGAACTAGGGCAGAGTTTCTTAACCTCAGAGCTATTGACTTGTTTGGCTAGGTAATTTTTGTGTATTGGGGGCAGGGGGCTGTCTTGTGAATTGTAGAATATGTGTAGCCTATCTACCCACTGATGTCAGTAGTACTCATCCCCAACTTGTGGTAATCAATAATGTCCCCAGATATTGGCAAATGTCCCCTGGGGTCCAAAGTCATCTTCAGTTGACAACTACTATCCTAGAGTTAAAGAAAACCAGAAATAGCCTGGCCTTCCCAACTGAAGCTTGAAATTAAGCTTGAAATTCAGCTTTAATCATCTCGATTTCTCATTAGAAAAGATGCTTATCTCGTACTGAACCTGCATGCTAGAAAAATATTAAATCTTTTCTGAAGAAAGATAATGACATTCAGATCCTTTATAACTTTTCATTCATGGTGTCTGACATTTAATCAATCTTTAGTAATCATTCTAGGGGACAGTGACAAATGACCCAAAACCAAGAGAGAAAAAAATAAACAACAGAAAAAGACCTACATGTGACCAGATATTGGAGTTATTAGAGAAGGACTTTAAAATAAGCATGATTAATGTTCAATAAATTAATTAAAAGATAGAGAATTTCAACAAAATAATGAAATCTATAGAAAAATTAAATGGAAATTATAAAACTAAAAATAAAACTTAAATTAAGCAAATAGCAATAGAAGATAGATGAACTAGAAGATAGATAAGTAAAAATATTCAAATTGAAGTACAACAAAAAAAAAAAACAGGCAAACCCAGGGTAGAAAAGAGTGTAAGAGACATATGAAACATGTGCAAACCGAATATATACACAAAAGAGAGGAGATAGAGAATTAGCAAAAACAATATTTAAAGAAATAATGGCTGAGAATTTAAACTGATTAAAGACATCAAACAATAAATTCAAGAAGCTGTATGAACCTCACACCATATATAGTACACATATGTCATCATATTAAATGTGAATTATTAAAGTACAAAGTACAAAGATTTCAGTCTAAATTTAAAACAAACTCATGCTGCTCAAAAAAAGATGCACATTAATTATAAAGATATAGATTGAAAAAATGATGGAAAAGGTTGCACTATACATATACTAATCAAAATAAATCTAAAATAGCTCTGCTAAATCAGATAAAGCATATTTTGAATCAAGAACTATTTCTAGAGATAAAAAGGGACATTTCATAAATTGGTTAAATGACCAAATTAACAGGAAGATATAATAATTCAAAGTTTGCATTTACTTTAGAACAATAGCCTCGAAATACATAAAAGAAAAATTGACAGAATGGAAAAGAGAAATGGACAGATCTACACATATAATAGAAAATTTAACATAACTCAGAAACTGATAAAACAAGCAGATAAATAAACCAGTTTAGATGTAAACAACAATTAAATTAAACAACATATTTTAACAACACTAGAAAACTTAAGCTAATTGATATAAAAAGAACACTATGCCCAACACCTGCAAAATACACAAACTTTTATAGTACACATGACATATTTAACAAAATAAATTATATGCTGGAACAAAAAAAAAGTCTCCATAATTTCAAAAGATTAAAATTATATAGATTTTTCTCATTTTAGTTGAATTAAGCTAAAAATAATTAACAGAATGGTAACTGAAATATCTCTCAAATGCTTGAAGATTAAACAGTATAATTCTAAATAATCCATGGATCAAGAAGAGCTCACAACAAAAAAATGTTGAACAAAATAATAGTTTATATGGAATGAACATTTGTGTTCCCCCGCAAAATTTGTTATGTTGAAATCAAAACTACACTTTAAGGGGTGCATGTGGGGAAAGACTTTACTAGGGATGAATAAACATATAGTTTAAACAGTCTGGCTATGGTAATCAAGAGATCTTTGGCAACATGGAGAGACTCATGACCGTGACCCATGCTATTACCACCACCCAGAAGATCACAGATAGCCCCTCTGGGAAGCTGTGGTGTGATGGCCAAAGGACTGCCCAGATCATGATCCCTGCTACTACCGGTGCTGCCAAGCTGTGGGTAAGGTCATTTCTAAACTGAATGGGAAACACTGGCATCGCCTTCCAGGTCTCCACCCCCAATGTGTTGGTCATGAATCTGAACTGGCACCTGGAGAAAGCTGCCAAATATGATGACATCAAGAAGGTGGTGAAACAGGCACCAGAGAATCCCCTAAAGGGCATCCTGGGCTCCACTGAAGACCAAGTTATAGCCTGTGATTTCAACAATGACACCTACTCTTCCACCTTCAAAGCTTGGGGTTGGCATTGCTCTCAGCCACTACTTTGTCAAACTCATTTTTTGGCATGACAATGAATTTGGCTACAGCAACAGGGCGGTGGCCCTTATGGTCCACATGATCTACAAAGAATAAAGCCTCCTGGACCACCAGCTCCAGCAACAGCATGAGAGGAAGAGAGAGATTCTCAGCTGTTGTGGAGTCTTCGCCCCAACTCAATCCCCCAACACACTGAAAAATTCCTGTTCTTGATACAGTTTTCATCCCAGATCCCTGAAGAAAGGGAGGGGCTTAGGGAGCCCTACTTTATCATGTACCATCAATAATGTACACTGTAGTCAGCCAGAGAGAGAGAGAGAGAGAGAGAGAGAGAGAGAGAGAGAGAGAGAGAGAAACTTAACTATAGATGGATAGATGGATAGTTAGGTGTTAAACCAAACATGCTAAAATGTTAATAGCTGAATCTAGGAGACCTGTATATAAGACTCACTGTAAAATCTTTCTATTTTCCTATATGTTTGAAAATTTTCACAACAAAATGTTAGGAGCTGGGCTTACCAAAAGATTGGGACTCGTAATATAATATAGGTAGCAAGTTAACAGGAATCATGTTACTACAATGTAAAAGCAACCTGCAAGGTAATGTGAGAATTAATTACACATATGGACTAATAAATCTGTTTACATATCACCATCATCTGAAGGCTTAATTGAGTGATTATTCAACATGACCTTTACTCTGATTCCTGACAGGAAATGATTAAAGAGTGTGCCAACAGAAAAACATCAATCAATTGCTAGCTACTTAGTACAGGTTAAATTCTGTGCAATGAACACAAAGAAGGTCTTGTATTACAATTTCCTCCCCCCCCGCGCCAAGCCCAAGGATGAGTGCTCAGAGAAAAAAAGATTTGGATTACAAACAATTAGAAAGCATTCAATACTCAGCTACAAGTGCTTTCTGTCATTCAATCATTTAATGAATTGGACAACTATTTATTGGAAGTTTACTATGTGCTGGTACTGTACAAGGCAATGAAGATTTTTAAAAAGCAGTGAATAAGAAAGTAAAATAATAACAGCCTTCATGGGGCTTGCAAAAGACCAAACAAATAAATAATATATATGTAACCTGGTAGTAAGTATGACAGAGAAAAAATAAGGACGTGAAAGAGGGTAGGAAATTCTGGGGTGAAGATGAGGCTGAGTTGTAATTCTAAGTTGGACAGACAGTTAGGAAAGGACTTTTCCAGAGAATAACTTTAGAGCAAAGACATGAAGGAGGTGAAGGAATGAGCCAGGTAGAAATCTAAGGGAGCAATTTTCCAGGTGGAAAAATTAGTCTTTATAAAGGCCCTAAACTGAAAACACACCAAGTGGGTCCAGGGAACAGCAAAGAGGCCAGGAGGCTGGAGCAGTGTGAATGAGAGGAAAGTGATAGGAGATGAGAGAAGAGAAGTGGGCTGCAGGAGACTGTGAGTCCTTTGAAGCCCTTGTATAAGTCTCTATGGACAGCAGAAGATTCTCAGCAAAAGAGTGACATGATTTGCTTTGCATTAAACATTTGTTGACTACTGGTGCTGTGATGATGCCAAATGCCAGCCCTGCCTGTGGAGGACTGGTTGCTACTGGGATTTACAAGCTACAAACCCAGCAGAGGGGAGCTCACCGACTCAGGGGCGATCAGGGAAGCTTCAGCAGGACATATGAATGAACCTAGCAGATGGATGAGACTTTGATTGGGAAAGATGAAGGGTGGACATTACAGAGAAGGGGCACCATGTAAGAAGATGCATGCAGACCAAGGCAGGGACCATGGAACATGGAGCATAAGAGAGGTGGCAGAAAGGAAGACAGAGGTGATGGACGGATCAAGGGGCCCCCCTCCAAAAAGGTGGTGTTCTTTTGAATGCTGTTCTAAAGGGCTTAGAACTTATAGGCACAGGAGACCATCAAAATCTATAAGCATAGAACTTGCTCAGTAGCTATAAAGTTAGTCTGAGCAGTTAGGTGCATTTAGGTTTTTATTTTTTAGATATTTTAAAAAAATTTTTAATTGTGGTAAAAAAAACACATAACAAAATTGACCACCTTAACCATTTTTAAGTGTACAATTCAGTAGTGTTTAGTATATTCACATTGTTGTGCAACATATCTTCACAATTTTTCTACTTTCTGTCTCTACGAATTCTGATCCTCTAGGTTCCTCATATAAAAAGTATCATACAGTATTTGCCTTTCTTTGACTGGTTTACTTCACTTAACATAATGTCCTCGAGATTCATTCATGTCGCAGAATATGACAGAATTCCTTTTTTTTCAGGCTGAATAATATTCCATTGTGTGCATATAGCACACATTTTGCTTCTCCATTCATCTATCAATGGACACTTGTGTTGCCTCCACCTCTTGGCTATTGCAAATAATACTGCTATGAACATGAGTGTGCAAACATCTCTTTTAGATTCTGTTTTCTGTTCTTTTGGATAAATGCCCAGAAGTGGCCTGCTGGATCACATGGGTAGTTTTATTTTTAAATCTACCATATTATTTCAATAGAGGCAGCTGCACCGTTTCACTGTCTTACCAACAATGAACAATGATTCTGATTTCTCTATGTTCTTACCAACACTCGTTATTTTCTGTTTTGTTTTTATTTTGTTATTTTCTGTTTTGTTTTATTTTGTTATTTTCTGTTTTGTTTTATTTTTTGTTTTTTGGTAGTGGCCATTCCTAATGGAAGTGAGATATATACATATTTTTTAACTTGAAGTAGTTAATACTCTCCAGTTCCCTTCACCCACTTCTCACTTTAACCATCTATCTTATATCAAACGAACTTCTGATAACCTCTTTTATTTCTACTTTTCTAGAACTAGTGTAACACACACGAATCCAAACTGGAAAAATCAGCAGTGGCTGAAGTTCTTCCTCTCCCCTACTTCATGACATTCTCTTTTACTTACCGATTCATCTCAAGGAAACTAAGCATAAACTTTGCTTCTTTGCTAGGTTCTGTGAACTTAATGTAATTTTTAGTACCACATTTTAACCAGATTTAACCACAAAACACTTTGAAAATCCAGGAAAGGCATTTATTTGTAGTTCCCCTAAACGTGAAAGTAGAGTCTGGAGCAATCTTACCAGAATGTTTTTTGGGCTCTGTGATGATCCATACTTTAACTACACCCCATTTTTATTGTTTGACGGTTAAGATGTGTGTCTCCAGTTGATTAGATAAGGAATTCTAAGCAAGGGTGGAGGAGAAAGATGATAACATTAAAGATTTTTCTCTTTCATTTCCTGCTCTCTGAAGCTGGCCTTCATCCTCTGAATTTTCTTCAAGGAGATCCACTTAGTAACTATCTCTTTGCCAAGTGTGGACTCTTGTTTCAAAGTTTTCTGCTTTGAATAAAAAGTCTTTGCTTTTTTTCCATCTGCTCTTTAAAAAAAAAAAAATCGCTGTAGTTAAGTGCCCTGGGCCAAATTCTGGCCTTAGTTACTATTTCTATGGCATTTTGTGTTGTTACACATAAACAAACCCTAAGGGCGATTCCATTATAAACTTTTAATAATAACAACTTACATCTGTATATTATTTTATATTGTAAAAAACAATTGCATGTAAATTTGATCATCTGATACACACACACACATGCACAAACTGTGCAATAAATAAGGCAGAAATATTTAGTCCTATTTTATGGGTGAAGTAACTGAAAGTAAAAGAAAGTTTAAGTGGTTGCTCCGAGGCCACACAGGCATGGATGTGACTCAAACCCAGATCTTGCAATTCTTAAATCTGTGTGTTGTTTTTTAATAATTATGGAATTACAAATACACATACAAAGATAGTTATATTATTCTTATACCATGTATGGTGCTTCCAAAAGATATGAAAAGTGAGGAAGAAAACACAATTAAATAAAAATAACCAAATTTGTGAAATGTAGAACATAAGAAAAAACCTTACGGGAACTGTTGGAAGGAATATCATAGATTGCAAACAGAGGACAACGGCTGAAGTTTATTTAGTTTTCCATTTCAAATAATCCAAGCACAGCATCTTAGTGAGTACTGGATGAATAAACACAATTTCCTGGAGTTCTAGTGAAAACTCGCCAAAGGTTCAATGGGAGAACTTAATGATAGCATAACGACAAAAAAAAAATTTAATGAAAAATTTAATAAATCCTGCATGAAGTTCTCTCAAGAAAAAAAATAAAATAGAATAAGCCCCAGCTAGCTAACTGGGACTTCTGTTTCTGTGTGGCCAGAGAACAGGAAGAGAAAGGAAAGAGATAAAGAGCTGGCCTTAGTTTACTATGACTCTCATTCCATCAACCTGAGAATCATGTGGTTTATAATAGATGCAAAGTTAGGCGAACATCCTGTGTTGAAAATTTCCGCTTTTTGGAAACTCTCATCATTGTTGTGGTGTACATAGTGATGTTAATGACCCAACAGGTAATCCAAATATCTGTAGTCCCTGGGGCACTGCCTGGCCCATAGCAGGTGGCCAGTAAATGTTATTAAAAGAATGAATGAACATCAGAGGTTACAAGAGCAGACAGGCAACCAGGGAGGCCCTGGAGGAATGGTCCTACATACACACTCTTTTCTCTAGTTGCCACTAAAAAGTGGGGCCTTTGCTTTGGAAAAGCAGCACTCCTCTGTCACAGATTTAGTAAGGAAAAGCACCACAAATTACAAGGCAAGTCCCTTGGCAAGGGCTCCTTAGGAGGTTGTATGCTGGCCACATCACCAGTGACATCCACTGGTGCTTCTGGAGTTCACTTTTCCAAATACTTATAGGGGTTTATGATGATTCACTTCACAATTCTATTTCTGATAGAATAAATTGGAAACTTCCAAATACTCTCCTCTCAGCACATCAATTATACTTCCTTTTCAAAAAAATTCTTAGTGAATGACCTAGAGTTTGCAATACATATTTACAACTAGCCTGTCTACTTTCATATAGCACTATACAGCCTTATGGATAGTGCAGGCAGCTTTCCATAGAATATTCCTGATTCCTTCCTCCAATCCTTCATAACATTTCTGTCATTGATTTCACTTATCTATATGAACAAACAATTCTCTATGAGATAAATTAAGAATTAAAAAAGTTTTCATTCAACCTTCATTATTTCCTCTCCAACATCCTTCTTTTCTTTATGTAGATCTGAGTTTAGGACCTACGTAACTGTCCTTCTCTGTGAAAAATTACTTTTAACATCTCTTATGGGCAAGTCTACTGGTGATGGATTCCCTCGTTTCTCATTTTTTGTTCGTCTAAGTTGTTTGTTGTTGTTGTTATTTTGTTTTGTTTTGTCTCCACCTTTGGAAGATAAATTTACTAGTTAAAGAATTATAGACTGGTAGAATTTTCTTTCAACATTTTAAATATTTCACTCCACTCCCTTCTTGCTCATATGGTTTCTAATGAAGTAACATATAGTTCCTATCTTTGCTCCTCTATGAGTAAAGTTCCCACTTCCTCCCTCCTTATCCGCTTTCAAGATTTTCAATTTGTCTTTGATTTTTTGCAATTTGAATGTAATATTCTAAGGTATAGATTTTTGCTATTTATCAATTTTGGTATTCTCTGAGCTTCCTGGGTTTGTAGTTTTATGTCTGTCATTAATTTTAGGAAATTCTCAATCATTATTACTTGAGATAGTTCTTCTACTCTTTTTTTCCTTCTCTTTCTGCTATTTCAATTATACATATGTTACACCTTTTGTAAATTTTCCACAGTTCCTACATATTCTGTGCTTTTTATTCTCATTCTTTTTTTCTCTTTACATATCTTTTTGGGAAATTTTTTTTGACATACCTTTAAGTTCACTGATCCTTTCATTAGCTATGTCCAGTCTACTGTGTCAAAGGTTTTCTTTATTCTGTTCATCCTTTTGATTTCTAGCATTTATTTTTATTCTTTCTTAGGGTTTGCATTTTTCTATTTCCATTACCCATCTATTCTTGCATGTTGTTTTTTTTTTTCTTTAAATTCATTAATTTACTAATCCTACTTGCTTCAAATTTGCTATCTGATAATTCCAAAATTTGTATCATATCTGAATCTAATTCTAATGCTTAGTTAGTTTGTCTCTTTAGACTTTGTTTTTTGTGCCTTTTAACATTGCTTGCCATTTTTTGCTGAAAGTGGGAGATGACATTTTAGGTAGTAAAAATTCATTAACAAGTCTTACTATGAGATTTTTATGTTAATCTTCCTAGGAATCGGTGCTATGTTTCGTGTTTTCTGTATATTTAGGTGCAAGAAAATTCAATTTCCTCTGATGCTCTTGTGTTTTCTTCTCTTATTTTCTTTTGATTTCCCTAAGATTTAAAAGAATCTGTGTCTTACATTTTCTTTAGTTGTAACCTATGGTTACAATGCTGGAACCCTGTTGATTTGATGGTAAAGTGCGAGGCATGGGAAGTGTTCTATAATCTTATAACTAAATCTCAGTCTTTCAGTGGGCCTGGATCTCTGAGCCATGATTGTCAGAAATGTTTTCTATCCTTTTTATCTTCTGCCTAGAGGAACCAGAAGGCTGGAGGAAGCTGTAGTTGACTAATTGCCCTTCCTCCAAGTAGATAAGGCTCTGGTAGTGTTGTTGCCTTTAGAGAACAGAGCCTTGTCAAGGAAAAGTCTCTAGATGAATTTGAAAATGGTTACTTTTCCTCTCTCACAGTCAGAAATATGAGGGAACATTACTCAGATCTTCATCTTAAAAACTTGGTTCCTGTAGGTAAAACTCATGAAAGTATGGAGGTTCTGCTAGACTGGGCCTACTTGAATTTATTACTCTCAAACTACTCCACACTTAGCCTCTAGCATCAAAATTGCCATTGAAATATTTCTATCAGTTTATGACTGTAGCAGCTGCTGCTCCAGGTTATTCTCTGTATTCCCCTAGTCTCTTTAGATTTCAGAATGACCTGTGACCTCATTTCTCTGATAGATTTAAGAAAAGTCATTGATTTTTAAGTTACCCAGCCTTTTTTTTCTTGTTGAAAGGATAGGAATGGTGACTTCTAAGCGTTTTAAGAGTTGGAGCTAAAACTAGACCTCTTTTATATTTTGAAAGACCTGTACTTATCTCTTCTCCCTTTCTTGTGCCATAATGCTGAGCACACTAAGGCAGTAAGTTACCAAGAAAGGTAGACAAATGTTGGAATCCAACCTGCATTATTCTTAGTTCCCCTTTGTGCTATAAACTGTGTGCAAGTCAGATACTTAGTTCTTTCCCCTTGACTAGGTTATGATAGAAGGAAATGTTATCAGGAAGAAAGACTTAAACAAGCTTTTCTATTCTGCCAAAGGCTTTATTTAAGCACAAACAAACAAGTTGCATAAATCAAGGGCTTCAAAGGCTTCAGGAAGGAGGTGCAGTTGCCTTGGTGAAAGGAGCCATTCATGGAACATATATGAGTGGAGACAAGAGAGGAAGAGTCATTTGGCTAGATATCAAGATCTAAATAAACCCACTTAGATGACAAGGTTCCACTGTTTTCAGGCAGAAAAAAAAAAGTTGCTACTCAGGAATTTCCCAGGGGGCCAACCTCTGGGAATCAGGTCTGAATGAAGAACAATGAGAGAGGAAGGTGGAAGGTTTTTATTGTGGGTACTCTCCCACTTTTCTGTTATTCAGAATGTCTTTATCTCCTTCTGAGGGCACTATCTTCACCTCTGTCTCCTCAAAATATTCAGTACCCAATTTTTGCAAGTCTAGCTCTCTGTTAGTGGTCAGTCACAGTAATCTCGACATTCCTGTTCTCCTCACTGACATATCTCAGAACCTGTAAAGGCATGATTTTCCAAAGGAGTATTTACATTTTGGCAAGGGGTACCTTAGAATGAAGATGCTTCTAAGATAGTAATTTAGGACATGAAGAGAATTTTTCAGGCAAATGATCTTGGCTATACCCCTCATACCATATCCCCTAAAAGATTATCAGTCCTCTCTTTTCATAAGAATGATTTACCCTCAACCTCTCTCATTAGGGGTAGTGGAAATTATCAGTATTAATCTCCTAAAATTAATTTTAGGAACACAGGTAAAGTGCCAAATGGATATGCTTCTGTAACAGCAAAAACTGAAATGCAGTCCACAGGTTCCATATTTCCAAATGCAATTATTCACAGCATGAATTTGTTGTTGTTGTTGTTGTTATTTTTAAACTGTTAGAGAAATTTCCCAGAGAAAAGGGAAACGCATGAGAGAAAATTATTTAAAAGCCAATAACTTCCTGGTTTTGCCTTTTTAAAAAAAATGTATTTCATTTTTCAAAGCAAAATTCTTAGACATTTGGGGAAATTTTGGAATTTAACTTACTTTTCTCTATCATGAGTTTATTCTCCTTCATTTCCAATATAACTATGAAATTCTGAATGTCAATCCTAGACAAAAGTTTATATGATAAAGAGAAAAAGAAATCTTTATTTTTTAAATTATTTTCTCAAATACATATTTATTTTTAACCATAGAAAGAATACGAAGAATTTTTTCACCATTGAGTGGGGAAGAACACTGAGATACTTGCCACTCATACACTTAGGAGCTAAAACCTGTAAAAGCGTTAATCAATGGTTTAATCCAAGACATTTATTTTCTAGAAAGATAGCTAGAAAACGAAGGGCAATTCAAAGAGTGATAAATCTAACAAGATTTCAGAGATAGAGTTAAAAGAAAATGTTAAAAAAAAAAAAAACATTTCAGATACCACAGACTTATTTTTTGTTATTTAAGTGTTATTATTTTTAGTTGGTTGTTTAAAGGCTGTTGAAATTTAAAACATCTATAAATTCTGAGATGTATACTGAAGTATGCAGGGATGAAATGACATAATTGGAATATGCTTTAAAACACTTCGGACTGAAGAGAAAGAGGAGAAAGAAAGAGAGAGAGAAGCGGGGAAGAGAGGGGTGGGGAAAGGCTGGGAAGAAAGAAGAGGAAAGAAGGGAAGAAGGGAGGAAGGAAGGAAGGAAGGAAGGAAGAGAAAGGAAAAGAATACATGAAACAAATATGACAAAATTGTAACTTTGAACCTAAGTGATGAGTATATTAATTTCTTTGGCTGCCATAACACATGACTCCAAACTTGGGGGCTTAAAACAACCATAACATATTCTCTCACAGTTCTGGAGACCAGAAGTTTGAGATCAAGGTGTCAGCAGAGCCACAGCACCTCTGGAACTCTAGGGGAGAATCCTTCTTCTCCTCTTCCAGCTGCTGGTGGCTACTGGTTTTCTGCGACTTGTGGCTGCCAAACTCCAATCTCTGCCTCCATGGTCACATGGCCTTCTTTGCTATGTCTGTGTCTTCTCTTCCGTCTCTTATAGGAACCCTCATTATTTGATTTAGGACCCACTAAGTAGTCCAGGATGATCTCATCTCAAGATCCCTAAATGAATTATATCTACAAAGACCCTTTTTCCAAAAAAGGCATGTTCATGGATTCCCAGGGTTAGAACATAGACATATCTTTTGGGGCACCTTCATCCAGCCCTCTACCAGGTATATTGTACTGTTAGACTATTTTTTCTATTTTTGTCTTTTAAAAATTTTTCATAGTAAAAATTTTTTTTTTAACATTTTAGCAAAGCAGAATGATATTTTGCTAAGCTTTGAACTTGGCAGAGTTCAAAGCAAAGAACTTCAATGTCTAAGGCAGAAAGTACTGGGTGTGCTCTAGAAGCAGAGAAATATGAACCATTAAGAAACACCTGCAAGTACTGATTCCCTTCCTCTTTGTCAACTAAATAGATACAGATACTGTATGTAAAATGGTGCAAATAAAGTACAGACTTCCTTTTCAGCCTTACCTGGCACCACTTCCAATGGCAATTCCTCCAACTTCTGCAACTTTTTGCTTTTCTAAAAGGGATGACAGAAACTGCTGAAAAGGAGAGATAAGAGAGTTCTGTAGGTCTCTGTCACACATTATTTCAGTCCCCAGATCAAGCCATTTTCGTCCTGGGCCACAGTGATTACGGCTGCTTGTCCTCAGGCTAATGGCAATGTGAATATTCCTACACCAGGGCTGGCAGGGGCAAAATTATGAAGCAGATCAGGTTTGTCTTCCACTCATTGTCCTCTTTGCTTTTCAGTGCTTTCATAACCTCTTGGAAAAGAATGCTTCCAGATGCTAAAGTCAAGAGGCAACTGGAACACACTTCCTTAATTCACCTACAGAAAAGAAAACTACTCTATGGTCTAAATTGTTATGTTCCCCTCAAATTCATATGTTTGAATATAACCCCCCAAAAGTGATAGTATTCATAGGTGGGTCCTTGGGGACTTCTTATATCATGAATGGAATTAGTGTCTTCTAAAAGAGGCTCCAGAGAGATCATTGCCCCTTCTATCATGTGAGGACACAGCTAGGAGGCACTGACTATAAACCAGGAAGAGGACCCTCATCAAAAGGTGACAATGCTGGCACCTTGATCTTGGACTTCCCAGCCAAGTTGTTCATAAGCTACCTCGTCTGTGACAGTATTTTGTTATAACAGCCTGAATGGACTGAGTCAGAAAACCCTTTACTATGGTCCCAGGATACACTCATAGCACAGGGCCACCATGGGTCCATGTATTTAGAAGAGGACCTTATAATATGAGGAATAAGAAGTAGATTTGGAATTCTTTTTTTTCCCTTGTTCTCTATACCCAATGGGTGGAAAAATGTGAATGGACTCGGTGGCAGGGGTGGAAGGCAAATGTGAAACAAGGGTAAAGATGATAATGTGAGAAAAGAACTCCCTGGAGTTGTGCAGTCACAACCTAAAGAGCTGTGTATGGTAGCAATGCTGGCCTCCTCCCAACACAATAAGGAGGACCAAGCAGTAATTTAGACCCATAGTAGTATTAAAAAATGTGTGTTTACTTTGTACTTCAAAGCTAGCTACCCCTTTGAAAAGGTTGCTAAGCTGCCTCAGTTTCCCCAGTTTAAGAAACTAACACTGAAGCAAATAAAAGCTTTGGGGACATCTTCGGTGTGGAACTCCCATAGGGTGACTTACAGACTTAGAATTCCTGGAGGGGAGCACTGATCATGTAGCTAAATCTTTATTGCTGCAGTCATCATTACCTCCAGGAACAGCAGTACTGTGCTGAGCAGGCTCCATGCGATCTGTCTACTGACACCGCTGTGGGTCAGGCAGCCACGTTTACTACCAGACTCTTCTCAAATGGCTGATATGACCTGAAAAGGGCCCTTGACCCAAACAAATCTGGGCTCTATGAGAGTTGGTCATGGCTAGGCAGCTTCTGTCCGCCAGCAATTTGAGCTGAAAAATAACAAGAAAAGAAGTTATTTAGCAGCTGGAAGTGCAAAAGCCAAAAAGATGTACAGAGTGATACCCAAGGTAGATTTGTGGCCACAATAGCCAAGCCAAAGATAAGGAGTAGAAACTACGAGAAAGCAGAAGAAACTCCCAGAGGGAAGAAGAGAGGTGACGAGAAAAGAGCAGAAGAACTGAGTGTCTTCTGAGAGACCAATGGAGGCTCAGGCCCTTGGAGCATCACCCATTCCTGGCTCCTTTTCAGGCTCAGGGCCAGCACCTGGGTGTTATTACAATAAATCCCATTTTTGTCAATATAATTTTACTGAATCTTTTTAGTATCTGAGGTATCCATGCCAGATAATCTTTCCTCATCTCCATAGTGTGCTTTCTTTGTCCAGACTACGTTCCAACCTATTCAAGTAAAATATAGTTTCTCCTCACTAGAAAGCACTTGAAACCCATTGATGCACAACAGAAACAAAAAATGTACACAAAAGCCCAATCTTCTGGAAAATTACTGAGCTCCCCAACTATAGAGAATAGCTATCCTAAAATCCTAAGAGCTGGAGATCAAGAGTGGCAATGGAAGGCTGACCAGGACACCGGTTTCGTAGGCATAGAGAAGAAACGCCTCACCCACCTACAGCCCTCATTTCCTGATGTCCTTCATCATCTTTTTTCTTGCTTCCAATCAAAACTTGCTGTCACTATCCTTTGTTCTAGATTTTCTCTGATATACTTCTCCATGCTAAATGTGAAAGTGACAATTGCGCCATTGAATTGACTATGGAATTACTGTTAATTCCTTAATTCCTGATTTTCAAACTGAAAGGAAAGGGAGGAAGGAAAAAAGAAGAGAAATTGCTTTCTTTGTTGGGGCTGGAGAAACAGTAGTGGTTTGTTGTTTGAAAAGGCATATTAAATATTATAATACAAATTTATACCAAAAAAATGTAAAGTAATACAAAGTGCCAACAGTGAAGTTCAATTAATCTTGGCTGATAGCAAAGCACTAAAGATAATATGATCCCAGGAGTATATCAGAATCTCAGCTGGTAGAAAATAGAGACTGTGAGAACCTGAAGTGGAGTTTTAACTAAGAGAGCCAAAGATGCAAACTAATTCACTTTTTTAAACAATTTGGTTTTATCTTTTTTAAATGTTATCTTCTTAAATGAAATTCCTGATGTAATGTGCATCTTTATGTATAGCAAAGAGAACACAAGCAGCAGATTACCCAGTGGAAAGCATTTGGGCTTCTGAATTAGAACAGAGTTCCAAGTCTGATGCTTCTCTTACTAACTGTTTGGTTTGGGAAAATTAATAACTTTGATCATCAATTTCTTTGCCTATCAAACGTTTAGGGTATGACTTATTCATAGGGCTTGGGTGAGGCATAAATTCATTTTCTCATGGTAAATAGCATTACTATCCATTCAGTTGCCCAAGCTAGAAACTTATGAATCATTCCTAATACCTCCTGCGCTCTCACTCCCCACATTTAATCCAAGAAAAATTTTTTAGTAGATTCAGCCTTCAAAATATATCTCAAAAATTTTCCCTTATCTTTATTGCTACAGCTATTCCCAATATTAGGCAACTAGGATTTTCACTTGGACTATTGCTCGATTCTCTTAATTGGTCTGGCTTCTCCCATCCACCCCCATCTCTGCTTCACATAGTGGCTAGGTTTTTAAAAACACAAATTATGCCACTTTCCTCCTACTTAAGCTTTCTGATCATTTCCTGTTGCATTTTTTTATATGACATCTCTATTAAGACATAACTTACATACCATAAATTTCACCCTTTTGAGAGTACACAAATTAAAGTTACAATTTTTTTAGCATATTCACAATGTTGTTCACCATCACTACTATCTAATTCCAGAACATTTTCATCACCCTGAAAAGAAAACCAGTGCCCATTAGCAGTTGCTTCCTATTTAATTCCCTCTCAGCATAACTACCGACCTACTTTCTGTCTCTATAGATTTGCCTCTTCTGGACATTTCATATAGATGAAATCACACTATACATGACTATTATGTCTGGCTTCTTTCACTTAACATAATGTTTTTAAGGTTCATCCATGTTGTAGCACGTATTAGCACTTCACTCCTCTTTTTTGTCCAATAACATTCCATTGTATGGATATACCATATTTTGTTTATCCATTCATCAGTGAATGAATATTTGTATTGTCTCCACTATTGGGCTATTATGAATAATACTCTATGACCATTCAGGTATAAATCTTTGTGGGACATATGTTTTCAGTTCTCTTGTGCATATGCCTAGGAATAAAATTACTAAGTTATATGATAACTCCATGTTTACCTTTTAAATAACTACCAAACTATTTTCCAAAGTAACTGCACTATTTTACAATTCTACTAGCAATATATAAGAGTTCCAATTTCTCCACATTCTCAACAAAACTTGTTATTACTTATCTTTTTTATTATAGCCATGAATGAAGTATCATTGTGGTTTTGATTTGCATTTCCCTAAAAACTAGTGATGTTGAACCTCTTTTCATGTGCTTATTGGTCATTTACATATTTCTTTGAAGAAAATTCTGTTTAAATACTATCTAAAATTTTGGGTTATTTGTTTTTCTTTTTATAATTATATTATAATTGTTTTAGATATTCTGAATATAAGCCCCTTATTAGATATATGATAATCAAATATTTTCTTTGATCCTGTGTGTTATCTTTTCACTTTCTTAGTGGTGACCTTTGAAAGACAGATTTTAATTTGATAAAGTCCAGTTTATCCATTTTTTGTTTTGTCACTAGTGTTGTTGATGCCTTAACTAAGAAACCATTACTTAGTCTAAAGTCATGAAAATGTATGCATGTTTTTTTCTAAGAAAACTAAGTATCTTCTTTAATTAGAGGAAACCAAGTGTCAATTTGATTGTTTAGTGTTGCTTGTTATTTATACCCTGACCACAGAACAGGGACATTTCTGTTCTTAAAATCAAATCCCCCAGAGGTGGAATTAAGCTCACATTATATCAAATTTAGTACTACTTGCAGGTCTTTATTGAGTAGTAGTTTTTCTAATTTCACTTCTTATTTGAAGAATGTGATGATGTAATTTACAATCATCCTTTTAGAGCTAGGATAAACTTAGAGATAATCACGTCCAAGGCAAGCTTCATTTCTTTTACATTTCCTCTGTGGTGGTACCTGCCTGGAGTCCTGTCCAGATTCAACAAGGAAACAGACTCTGTTCAGTTAGTGATATCTACCTTGATACGAGGGGAAGGTGACATCATGAGTCCAATCTAGTTTTGATCCAGGCTAATCTCCTCATTTTATGGTTTAGAAATTGAAGTACTGATAGATTGAGACTTCCCAAAAGTCATACAGTTAGTCACTGGGATAGCTAGGACTGTAAATTCAGTAGGAAGGTGTTCTTGAATAAAATTTCTCCCCTTCACCTGCTACACTCAGTTGTTCTAAATCCTTGTCCCCAAATATTTCTTTAAACTATTTCCTCCATCCCATTTCCACTAGTCCTGCCTGTTTATCAAGAGTCCCCTAATTTGTCTACCACCCTTAATATCTATCTCCACTTTCACTACTAATCCATCCTCCCAGATCTAGAACATTGCTAGGAAATTCTAAAACACAAATGTGACAGGATCACTTTAACCCTTAATAAATAATTTCATGATCTCAGCACTTAATGAAATTGTGTTTCCATGCCTTTGCTTATCCTGCACTTCATTTCTTGTCTAGCAAAACCCTGTCCAGTTAAAATGTCACCTCTTCTGTGAATTCTTTCTTATTCCCTGAACAATCAGTCCATAAAAGCAAGATCTGTGCCATCCTCATCTCAGTCTACCTTACATCTTGGGCACAGAAGAGGATGTCCTCTGTATATCAGGAACATTTATTGATAAGTGATAAATCATCTTGGAGCTACATTCATCTCCATGGCAGGATGTCAAGTCACTACACCACTAAGTAGAAATACCAGATGTAGTTTTTTTGCTGCTATCTCTTTAATTATTTTTAAAAAGAATCTGGGAATGCTACTTAAATATATATCCTAAATTTCAGGATATAAAGCTTTAGGTACACAGCTTTTTATGTAAACATCATTTATACTGATGTAAAACAAAAACACAGAAGACCTAACCATTAGAGGAATGGTTAAATAAATTGCTGGATATAATGACATATGGTACAGCCATGTAAAATCACGTTCATGAGCTTTTATGTCATGAGAAATTGTTTATTATGTGATGATAAAGAAAGAAAGCGAAATAGAATATCTGTTTGTAATATTGTTTTAACCAAATAGAATATGTATTTAAACAAGAAGTGTTAGCAGAGATTGCATCTGGATGACTGGATTATAGGCATTGTTGTCTACTTTTTAAAATTTTCAATTTAGTATGTTCAGATCATGTATTCTTTTACTTCTTAGTCTTTTCACCTTTTCCACTCATTTCCCCAACGCTCCCTTCCTATCTGGCAACCATTAAAAATGCTCTCTGTATCTGTGAGTTAGTTCATTTATTTTGCTTGTTCATTTATTTTGTTCTCAGATTTCACATATAAGTGAGATTATATGATATTTGTCTTTCTCTGTTTGACTTATTTCACTTAGCATTATACCCTCTTGGTTCATTCGTGTTGTTGCAAATGATAAGAGTTCATTCTTTTTTATTACCAAGTAATATTTCATTGTATATAAATATTATATCTCCTTTATTCAATTGTCTGTCTACTGGCACTTAGGTTGCTTTCATATCTTGGCTATTGTGAATAATGCTGCTAGAAATGTAGGGGTGCATATATCTTTTCAAATTAGTGTTTTAGATTTCTTCAAATAAATACTCAGAAGTGGAATTGCTGGATCATGAGGTAGTTCTATTTAATGAATAATATCTTTGAGGACCTTTTCATATGTGGTATAGCCTTTGAGTTATCTTTTTGTGAAGTGATAGTTCAAATCTGTTGATCCTTTTTAATGGAATTGTTTGTATTTTTATTATTGGCATGTAGGAGGTTAATATATACATTCTGGATATAAGTCTCTGTCAGATATATATATTACAAATATTTTCTCTAAGTCTACATCTTTTTGTTTTCTTAATGATATCTTTTGATGGGCATAGGTTTTTATGTTTGGTGAAATCTAATTTTTAATTTTGTCTTTTATACTTTTTGTGTTTTGTTGAAGACACCTTTGCCTACCCAAAAGTTATGAAAATATTTTTCTCTGGTTTCTCCTAGAAGCTTTAGAGTATTAGCCCTCATCATTAGAGCTATGATGTTTTTAATCAGGAAGAAAATAAATTTAATTAAAGAATTATAAATAACAGACTGTTAGTAAATTCATCCATTATTTAGGTTGGAAAATGTTGAAATTTTGGAAGTAACAAAGCATGACTTCACCTAGGTAGAAGAACAAGTGTTGTACTCTGTAGAGCATTTTAATTCTAACTTTGGCCTCACAGACAAGCTTTACCTGGTATTTCTTATAGTTAAAGGTTTGAAAGAAAATTTAAGGTGTTTAGGGATGGGGTAGGAATAAATAGAATTGTAGAGAACTTTTGGCTTCAAATGACCCCCTCTCTAGGGCTCAGACTCACTTCAGCTTCTGGACTTCTTCTGCAGTCCATGCAGACATTGGTGAAAACCCAGCTGGGGCCCTGATACCCTCTAGTATGAACACCTCCAGAGCAGGAGACATGGAAGAGAGTCAGGGTGGAGTAAGCAAAGGAAAATGATGAGCTGGCATTAAATAGGTATTAGTCAAGTCACCAGTGTGGTAAGATATTGAAAAAGAAGACCAGAATTCAGGGCCTGAATTCTTAAATCCTCTCCAGTTGCTAGTGAAGCAGCTGTGATTCCATGTGAGTTTTCCAAGAAAGGTGTATGCACAACAGACAAGACCAGGTGCAGGAACCCTTATGACAACAACTTTATGTCCTGAACCTCAGAGTTGTCCTCTAGTGGGCTAAACTGGCCCTTGCTTCTTGTATGGTCTTATCTTGTTTTTCTGGCCTGAAGTTCATACTTTAAGTAAGAGGACTTCTTTGGCCTTCTTTTCTAGGCAAGAATGACAAGTATGTTTCACATGCACGGCTACTCCCACTTTAGTGGCTACAGTGGATACTGTGGTATGCTACCCAGATCTCCCATTCAAGACCCATGCATGCATTTCTTCAGCAGCCATGAATTTTGGCCACTAATGGCTCATAATTGCATGTTTTCCTAGAATGGCTTTGGCTGAAAGAAGCTACCTTGCCCAAGGTTACAGCCCTCTAGGGTCAATGATAGGGAAAAGTGCTAAGGCCTGGCATTTCACTTTATTTGGAATAACTCAATGCTAGAGATTCCCTATGAGATTGGCTAAGGCCTTCGTTGCAACTGCAATGTCTCATATTGCTTCCCTTGTTTCCTTACAAGTATTGTTCTTGAGTAAACCTTTTAATAAACCTCCTGCAAGCAATTCCTTGAGTCTCAGAATCTGTTTCTGTGGCATCTACCTAAAACAGTGGATATGCCAGAACACATTACTAATAAATCATATTACTTGTTTTTTCTCACTGATCCTGGATAAATCTTAAGGGTCCTTATCAAATCTGCTTCTAAATAACTACAACAAACCAAGTGAAGTGATAGACAAGTTGAAACCCATTCATCATACCTGCTCCTGGTCCTCATTTTAATATCAGTCTCCTAGATCTTAGTGTTCTGGTAGCAAGAGGAGACAAGGAAAAACATGCCTAAGGAAAGTGCACCAAGGAAAAAACAGAGCTACTTGAACATAAAGCCTTGAGAAAAACCAATCCAAAGTGTTTTTCCCCAATTATCCAAAATGTCCCTCAGGCGAGAGATAACCCTGGGCCAGTCAGCTATGCAGGGGAAACCAATCCAAGGATTTACTTACTCTCAACAGCTCTACTTTCTGTCACACCAAATTTCCACTCCCTTACACCAAAATTACAAAACTTCCCTGGCCTTGACCATTCATACAAAGATTTTCTAACTCTTCCTTGAGGCCAACGTGTACTGAAAATCTGGTGGCTTGTGGTCTATGCACACTTACATGAAAAACTGCCTATCTTAAGTTGAGATACTGTTTGTTAGCATGCCCATTTATAAAATGAAAGTGCAGGAGAAAGAACCAGTGAACTTGAAAAGAAGTCATTTGAAATTAGCCCGGTAGAGGAACAAAAAGAAAAAGGAGTAAAAAAGAGTGAAGGAAGCCTACATGAATTATAGGATACCATCAATCACATGAACACTCACAACATAGGAGTCTCAGAAGAAAAAGAAATAGAGAAAAGGCAGAAAACTTGTTTTTTTTAAAGAAATGATAGCTGAAAACTTCCCAAATCTTAGAAGAGATATAGACATCCAGTTACAGAAACTCGACGGACTCCAAGTAAGATCCACCCAAAGAATTATAATGAGACAAGTTAAAATAAAAATGTTAAATGTCAAAGGCAAAGAGAAAATTATGAAAGCAGCAAAAGAAAAACAACTCAACACATGCAACAGAATCCCTATAAGGCTATTAGTGGTCCCCCTAAAAAAGACTTCTAAAAACTGGCATTTCTAATGCTCAGTTAGCCAATGTTTTTTTAATGTTTCAATTAAAAAGCTGTTCTGAAGCCCACTATCTGAAAAGCTACACACACACACACACACACACACACACACACACACACACACACACCACTTCCATTCATCTTTTTACTTCTTCACCTACCATCAAATAGAAATGCTACAGAATGGCTTGGAGCATGATTTCTGAACCATCCACTCCTGCTGTGTTGCTACCTTTCCTCACCTCATACCTATACCTATAACCTCAGAGGAGTTACTAATAAGTAGTGGATTGAGGAAGAAAACTTTAAGAAGTGTTTACAGTTTACTTTGCCCCGCATACTGGACTACTGCAGCATTATGATCCCACTTGAGAATGGCCATGGAGGAAAGTGGGGAAGGGAAAGTCTCCTGGTGCTCAGGGCATTAAGCAGCATCTTCAGTTGTTCACTTTGCCTAGAAAAAGAAATTTCTGGGGAGTGAGGGGAAATCTATATCTATCCATAGGTAATGGCTAATGATTTGGCTGTAAGAGAGTCCAAAACAAACCAATGAACAAATAAACAAAATAACCCAGAAGAAACAAAACAATGCAAAAAAAGAAAAAGTTTAAAAACTGGACTTAATATCCTCAAGAGCAGTAAGAAAAAGCAAGAATAAGATGCTAAAAAATAAGTGAATATAAAAAACAGTAAGAAGATTCTAAAAAAAGAAAACAATTCAAGAAAGACATTTTGGAAATAAAAAATAAATAAGCTAACCAAATTTTAAAACTCCATAGAAATGTTGAATAGTAATGTTGGTGGAAATCTCCCAGGTTATAAACCAAGAAGGAAAATAGGAGTAAAAAATAAGAAAATTAGAGAATCATTCCAGGAGTCTCCAAATACAGCTAATAGATTTTATAGAGGTTAGAAAAAAATAAAAGAAAATTATCAATGGTGTAATAAAGAAATGTTTCAGAACTGCAAAATATAAATTTCCAGATTTAAAGAGACTACAAAAGCCCAAAATAATAATGAGATGATGATGATGATGTTGATGATGATGATGATGAAAGGCTCACACTGAAGCACTTCATGAATTTTCTGAAAACTGGAGATAAAAGGAGGATTTAGTTGACAGATAATCATTTGCAAACTGTTCCTTGCTGAGGATTGAGAGGACTATATGTAAGTTTTATGCTAATGTACCCTTTTCTTATCTAAAGCCGTTATTATTTCCATTTTGTTTGCCTTTTGAATTCTGTTCACCAAAAAATAATAAGCCAAATCTTTGAAGGTGGGGTGCAGCAATAAATTTGCCAAAGATTCAGGGGATTCATTCACAGAGCAGAATTCTCAAAGGGAAGGTTTTAAGTCCTACTGTGTCTTAGGGTTGACTAAAGCAGATGATGAACCTCAGCCCAGCAATGCTGTTACATTCATAACTCAATTGGAATATAAACGTGTCTTTCTTTTGAAAGACTATTTTTCAAACCCTCTAATGAAAAAGCTAGGGAATATTGCTATCAATTCTTCCCTTCCTCTCTAAGCAAATAGCAATCCTCTGCTTTGAACAGATGGGGCTCTGTGTGATAAATAGCCCAGTGTTTCAGTCCAGCAGCGGATGGCACTGACATCTTATCCCCAGTGTCTATAAGCTGGGCCGTCCCTCCACTTTCATTTCCTTTGACTACACTGGAGCAGTGTTTAAGACTTAGCCAACAATCAGTGAGGGTTAATTTCAGCCATCCTCAAATTCCAGCCATTCTTTATGATAATGATGAAAAATGGTGAGCGCTTTTTAGGAAGAGTTCTGGAGAAGATGGGAAGTACGGAGGAGGAAGAAGGGCAGAGTCTCTCATGCCTGGTGCAGCCTTGTAGCTCGCTATATCAATAGCTCAGGCACTTGCTACTGTGGTTAATTACCATTCTCAGAGGATTCAGCTGGTTTTCCATTTACAAAGGCAACTGTAACAAGGAGTACACACACACATGCAAACTCCACATACAAACGCAAACACACATGCCACTATTCCTACTCTTCAGACTGCTTTATGACTTCCTTGGAAGCCACTTGCTCCCTCCCCATCATTACTATAAAAAATATTAGACATCACTGATTGAGAAAATCAGCTGTCCCTTAAGGAATATCAGACAAAATGTTTGCTGTTCTAATGATTTCACCTGCACTGTGTGGAGCTCAGAATATGATTAACGTTGCATCAAAGTCCCCTTTGTCACATTCTCACAGAGAAGGACAGATTGCCACAGCTGCCTTCTGAACCAGTAGGGATATGCCACGTGACAGTAAGCAATGGGTGGGAAGGGCAGATTCATTATGGAGCATAAGGACAAGACAAGTTCATATTCCTAAACCTGCAACTTGTGCCTAGGATGTTGAATATACTTTATAGTTACTTATCAAAATTTCTGTCACAGTAGTTACACTGACTCAAGCTTATTCTCTCCATACCAGATATGGATATTGCAAAGCATTACACTCAAATGCCTACAACTTTTAGAATACCCTCTGCAGGGTTATTAGTATGGGACTGTCACAAGAAGCAAAACTTGGAGCTTAATTAGTTGCCTCATCTTCCATACCATATGTATTATCATTCTTCCTTCTTCCTTCTCTTCTGCTACCTCTTCTTCCACCTCCTTCTCTCCTTGTCCTCCAACTCTTCCTTCTTTTCTTTCTCTTTATCTCCTCATCTTCCATGGGTCTTTGCATGCTTTATGATCTTATTACCAAAGTCATGATAACCTTTAGATTGTGCCACCTTCTACCACTTGTAAGGTCCGACTGTTCTTGATGATGATGGAAGTTATCTCACGTTTTACATGTACCACCTCTAATTCTTACAACAGCTCTCAAAGGGGCTGAGAAAGGATGTGTGCCTTGCCCAAGTCCACACAGTTAAAAAAAATGGATCTGAGGTTTCGACCTATGTATGGATCCAAAACCCATCCGTGGTACACTCCATTGCCCTGATTATTCTTTGCTACTAATACCATAACCTTCCTCAAATCCCAACTTAAACTCAATCTTTATCAAAAGTAAACTGCCAGAAAGACTGATCAATACCTCACACACGACATTCTCACCTTCAGAGCCTCCTCAGTTAAGACAGAGCAGCCTAAATCTCTTGCCTCTCCTGTGAGTTGCTCCTTCTTAAGTCTTGTTAATTTGAACTGCTCATTGCACTTTATTATATTCTTCTTTATATTGATAGCAACATATAATCAATCATTTTAAAGATGTCTTATATGTTATTCATACTAGTAGCCTTATAAATCTGTATCATGCTTTTTGGAGGGCTATTTGGCTACCTATCAAGTCATTACAATATTTATATTCTTTGGTTCACTAATACTATTTCTGGGAATTTATCACAAAGGAAATACATTTTTTCAAAGCTACATATAGTGATGTCTATAATGACATTACTAGGATATTTAAAAATCAAAGATCTGAAAAAACCTAGATGTTTAATGTTGGGAGTTCATGCAGTATATTACATATGGATGATGAGATATTATGTAGCTAATAAAAATAATAAATATGATGGTTGTGTTGTAACATTGAAATGAGTAAAAGAAGCAGGACACATTCTATATACAATCTGATCCAAATGAAAGTAATATGTATATTTCAGAACAGATTGGAATGGATTTCACAGTTCTAAAATAGATGCGCACAGTGGCATGAGGATGGGTAGAGATTTTTTTATTAGGATTTCTTCGTGACATTTAAAAATTGATAAATGGCACACTATCAAGGTTCTAAGGCAGTTTTAGGAGGGTTGGTCCTTTTCATTAATACTTAAGTTCATTTCTAAGTGCCGATGGTTCATCACAGTTCACTCCAATGAAAAGTGCAGGCCTCAGGCATGACAGCACCTGCTTGCTCAACAAGCCTTTTATCAAAAGTGACCTGCTACAGAATTTAATTTAAGAGAAGTATATCCCACTGACATTGGAGCATAAATGACCTGGAAAAAAAGAAGTGGGGTTGGGTTGCACATCACTTCAGCGGGAATACCAAACTGGGATGGTCTATAAGCAGATAGGAACTATTGAGGCAAGTCTAATACAAATTAGTGAGGTCACATGGTAAAAATTCAGGCTATTCCTAAAAACTCAGAGGTTATATTCTCCTCCTTGATTTCTTTCTCAGATCATTTCCACTCATATGTCGTTCATGTACATTATCCTTTGCACAGTGAAAGGGGAAGACATTTTTAATAATGAGAGACTAAATGTCTATAACTGACACATTAGGACCCAAATACTAAATGTTAATCAGATCAGTTAAGTAAACCATTGAAAAATTCTTTTTCCCACAAACATCTCATTGGTAATGAAATGGGCATGACTAATCAAGCCCCAAAAAGACTAGAAGGGAAGATTCACATACAGAAGTCATGTCTCAGAGACATTCCAAAACAATTGTACATCATGCATGCCACAACATGGAAGGATTTGGTCAGGCCGGAAGTCAACAGGTCTTTTGTGAAGCATTTCATGCTTGAAAATAACATTTTCCTGGAATTCTGAGAAAGGATCAATAAATGAGCATTAGCCTTCAAGTAACACTTGGTTTCTCCAGAATATCAGAATCCATGAAGATGTAAAGAAGAAGAATATTTGCAATTAAATCACAGCATTGGAAACACTCAACTTCAGAAAAGGCAGGAGGGTGATATTTAACTAAATTCAGAGGTGTGTCTATTCATCATTGGGTGGATCTAGATGATGTATTAGTACTGCTTCACCTACAGACAAAAGTGTGATCTCAGCCCCTGGGAACAGCTCTCTTTTTTAGGTACACCCCAATGAAACTCAGGTTGATGATCTCTCTGTATAATTGGTCAGACATGAAATGTTCTTAAGATGACTTTTCCATTTATTTTGGCTATGTGAGCTCTAAAGTCCGAAAGTCCTAACTTACTGACATATAGATTTAATGATCTCTGACTGTGTCTCTCTGGTTAAGAGAGAGGCTGTCTTGCTCAACTGAGAAAAAGTGTGATTCCTAGTGTGCAAAGAAGCAGGAGGCCAAAGGCCAAGGATCTAATATACAAGTAAAGTTATAATGGGTATGTAGGGAAAGCACCAATAAATATATTAATGGCTATAAGAACAGGAAGCTTGTGTTAATGCAGGTCTTTCAAGAATCAGATGTCAAATTGGAATTAAAAGTACAAGGATTATAGTAGAAAAAAAATGCTTGAGTGAGAGAAAATTGGAAGAAAGCCAAGTAAGGTTAGGAGAACCATTAGACCATCATGCACATCTGACCCCACACAAAGGAGCAAGGGAAAGACGGTGAGTAGAAGTGTCCTTGACTGCCCATGCAATCAAAAGGAGGCTCAGCAAAGACATTGGGTAGTCTGGAAGTCAAAGTCAGCTATGAGAGGAGTTCCCTCTCTTCCAGAACAGCCTGCCTGAGCACCTCTGCTCGCCAAGTTACCACTGAAAGCAGTCTTTGGGGAGCACTGCCTCAGCATACACACTTTAATGAATTTCAGGGCACAGCAGCTAGGGTCCTTGGTCAGTTACACTCCCCAAAGTTAGAGTTCTATAAAGCATCATTTTATATCTGCCTTGGATACCTTCCTGTGTATTTTTTATAATACTAAACTAATAAAATACAAGCCAAAGCATCTCTCCAAGATCGGTAGAATCAAATGAAACATAGAGAAAAAGAGAGAAGTACAAATAGAAATTTACTACATGATAAAGGAGGCATTTCTGATTTGTAAGGAAAATATTATTTAATAAATTGGGTTGGAGCAACAGGTTGCCATCTGGGAAAAAAATAATTTTAGATTCTTACCTCATATATTATATTAAAATCAATTCAGAAAGGATCAAAGATTTCAGTTTTAAAAATAAGTACTGATGAAAATTTTTAAGTCTTCTCCAAGTAGCAAAGAACTTTCAAAATTTAAGAGAAAATCCAGATGCTATGAAAAAATAGAAAAACAAATTTGACCAAAAAATAAAGTAGTTTTTGCATGGAGGGGGGGAGACATCATAAACAAAAGCAGAAGACATAAACTATAAAAAATATTTTTGCAATTCATATTTAAAAGGTTTGATTTTCCTCAAATATAAAGAGAGCCTACAAATCAGTAAGGAAGTCCATTAACCCAAAAGAAAAATGGGCAAGGAGATGGTAATATAGCTCATGGAAAAAAACATACAAATGTTTCTTAAATATATAAACATACCACTTCACTCATAATACAAAAAACTCAAATTCTTCTGAGAAGCAGGCACCCAGATAGGATTAGAAATGCAAGAGATGGTTTGGGGAAATTTCTGGAAAGGAACAAGGGGAGAGAAGATGGAGGAAGTGAAGAGAGCCTTAGAACCATGATGCCGATCTGACTCCTGGGAAGGAACAATGGAAAGAAGAAAGGAGGGTTGGATATGAGGAGTCTCAGTGTCAGCACAGTTCTAAGAGAATTTGGTCTGACTGATGGAGGGTTGAGCTCAAGTCACCTATAGAGGTATCCACATCTTGCAGTGGGCCTTTGGTAGTGTCTTGGCTTCACTCAGTCACTAGCTGGGAGCAGCATGTGGAAAGCCTGGCCTCCATGCATTCACAGTGGTAGATTCAGAACATAGCAGTAATTACATTTTCTGCAGCAAGAAGTCTGAACGGTGCATTTTCAAAGCCATTTCCCATGCTTTGTTAGCAAAAGTAAGGAGAAACAGGCATTCTCCTAGAGTGTAGCTTGACATAATCTCTATGGAAGGCAATTGGCACACCTCCCAAATTTTAAATGGCCTTTTGAGTCAGCAATCCTACTTCTACAATTTTTTCCTACAGACATATATATGTTCAAGGGTGTTCACTTCAGCAGTGTTTGGAATAGCAAAAGATTGGTGACAACTTAATGCAGCTACAAACAAAGAAGGAGGAAGCCCTTCTTCGAGCGGTGATATGAATCAATCGTTAAGATACATCGTGACAAAAGCAAGGTGAAAAACAGTACAAATAATATGTTAATATTTAGGTTAAATATTTTAAAGTGTGGAGGTAGAGGTACAAACTTGTTTATATATGCAGAGAATGTCTCTGGAAGAGAACATAAGAAACAGGCAGCATTTCTTGCCCTGAAATGAGAAACTGGGCTACTGGGGCACAGAAATTGGAGGGACACTTTTCATTAATTATCACATTTTCCTTTTGAGTTTTGAATCATGCCAATTTGAAAAATAAATATAAATTTTAAGAGAATTTAAAATTCTTTCTGATTTTGGTACATGCTATTGTTATCCTAAATAGTGAAAAAAGATTACTGTGCACCTAGGGGATATTTACTCCATGTAAATTACCCTGGGTCAGTCTCCCACCTGTTGACACATTGATATCCTCCCCTCACAAAGTCTAAATTTTTAAAAATTTTAAATTAATATAAAAATAAAACATGTTTTATCTAACAATCTTGAGAAATATGTCTTCATAATGGTCTGCAATGTTTAAATACAGGATTCTTGGTTTCTTCTGGATTTCACCCAGACATGTAATAGCGGGAGAGGGCTGGCCTGCAGCCTTTCCTTTTCTTTTGCCACCTCATACTCTGTCTTAAATGATGAGTGGCCTCCTATACACACATACATGGATCAGCCTGCATGTTCAAACTCCATTCACATATCTGAAAACGGCCATCCCTTGGTCATGCATCAGGGTAGTATGGGTGGCCCAAAGAAAGGTGGAACCAGGAAAGAGGTCCACGCAGATTATGGGAGTAGCATGGAGGCATTTGGGGAATTTGAGGGTTTGGGATGCCTGGAGGGCAGTCAAGAACAGGAGTGGTGGACTTTTAATGTATCAGATTGGCTGGGCTGAATTCTATTTCTCAGGATTCTTGCGTTTGTTTCTTGTGGAAGATTTGGTGGCCAGAGAGGAAACAACAGCCGTTTTTTAAGTCACATGCATGGTTGCGAATATGCTGGCTCACCTCCTGCCCACGTGACAGCAGCCTGCGACTGTTCTCCCCCTGGGTCCTCCTTCAGCTTTTCCAACTCCTGGATCATGTGTGTATGTCTGGCTCTGTGACAAGGAACACCCACACTCCAAAGGTTAGAGTTAACAAGAACTGACCCAGGTTTCTATTCATTTTAATGGGCCTCCAGCTCATGCTGTGCATTCCAGCTTACTCTTGATCTTCCCACTTCACAACCATCTTCCCTTCCACATTGTCCACCCTGTGGACTTCAAGCTTCAACATCAGACACCATGACAACAGTTTAATCACTCCTACAACTCTATGAGGTCTAATCTCTGTGACAAATCTCTTTCCCCCATATATGTTTACATATATATGTGTGTACATAGTATATGTGTGTGATTCTGCTTCTCAGATTGTACCCTAAGGTATGGGCTTATGTGGGGCACATTCCCTCAGCCTTGTGCACTTCTTGCTCTATGGAAAGGGCAAGGTTGGAGAAGAGCCATTTTTCAAAGCACAGCTCCCAGGACACGGGCCTCAGGGATGCAGAAATACGAAAGCACTAAACCCCAGGTAAGATGACAGAAGGTACCTGAAGAAAGGTAACTTTTTAAAATAGGGTAGTAAGGGAAGCATTTCCAAGGTGGCTGTTGAGCTGTGACATGAATGATACAAAGAATCTTCCAGACAGAGGCTAGGATGAAAGCCCTGAATCAAGAAAGTCTGGTGTGTCCTAGACAGCAAGACTGTGAGCTGAGGATGCCTGGGAATAGTGCTCAGAGGCGAGACCAGAGAGAAGGTGACATCTAGCCAGTTGATGGCCCCACAGGCTTCCAGGTGTGAGAAAAAGCTATGGAAGGGTTTGAATAAAGAAATGACACTAAGAAAGTTTTTAAAAATACTACTCTGGTTGCTCTATGGATATTAGACAGTGAAAGAATTGTGTGCAGATCTCTCCACCCACCCTTTATGCTTCGCTTCCTGCTCTTTCTCAGCCAGGCTCTCCCCTTCTGACAGGAGATTCTATCTCCTTTCCTGTGCGGTCACCTTGAACTTCTGTGTCCTCGTACTAAAAGTCACTGCTTTTCTCAGGGTGTCCTCCTCACAATTCCCTCCATCTCCTGACAGTAACCAATCTTTTCCCTCATGATTCTGTATAGCAGATCTCTGTTGGCTCCAGCCCATTTGGCTGCATTGTCTCTGAGGTTCCCTTCACCCTACAAAAGGTCCTCATACTTTCTTCAAGTTATCCTAATTTAAAGAGATCCTCTGTTTCATCTTTTGGATGCCCTCTTATGTAGCATTAGCTCACTCTATTCTCTTTAGAACCTTCCCCACATTTCAATGACTAAGGCTTTATGTCCAGTTTCTTCTCTCTTACGATGAGTTCTGTCTTTGGAGTCTTTTCAGTGATATCTTCGAATCCATGTCCTCCAAACTGGCCCTGGTAGGCTTTCAGAAAACAGTCTAAATGTGCCTACATCCCAGAAGAGGCCAAAATAAGGCTGTAACTTAAGTCGAAATCCCACTACTGACAATTCTATGTGAAGTTCGGCTGATGATGTGAAGTTGATCATGAGTAAGCATCTTCCACTAAGGTCACCCTCAAAGGCAATGTGTCCTAAGACATGTGAGAATCATATAAAGAAATAACCTCGCTCCTTATTGGTGGGATTTATGCAATTTGTTTTGCTTTTCCACTAACGTAAAGAATCTGTGAATTTAAATCATATTTTTAAAAAAATCAACCAATATTAAATGTATTAACATTACTGTTCATTTATATAGATAATAATTTTTATTATAAATTATCAAGGATATATTAAAAAACTCACTTTTTTAAATTCCAAAAGTGCTTTTTGGAATTAATGTAAATGAAACATCTTATGTTATTTTAACCTTCTAATTTCTTTATCACGGTTAAGCTCCTGTGTTCTACATCATCATTGTATCTGTTAATGTACAATTGACAAAGTTCATTGAAAAACTAAGTTTGCTTTGTACTAGGTTCTCAAATGACCTATTTCTGGTTCATTATTATTTCTATTTGCAAAATGTCTATATTTCCTTTGTGAGAAGTGACCTGTTTGTAGTATTAAGCCTTTCTTTTAAATTTTTTTATTTGTATTTATTTTCATTGTTAAAACACTTCATTATGAAATATTTTTAAATATTATAATTTAAGAGAATGTTATAATAACTTCCAACATACTAATCACCTATATTAATAACTGACATTTAGCCCCTTTAGGGTCATCTGCGTATATTGTTGATAAAGTATTTAAAATAAATCCCAGACATCATACTTGCCTTTAACTACTTTAGTATGTATCTTTTTAAAAATGACATTTAATTATATAACCAAATACTGTTATTACTTCACAAAAGTAACAATAATTCCTTAATTATCATCTAATACTCAATCCATATTCAAATTTCTCTGGCCACAAAATATCTGTTTATGTTTGGTTTGTTTAAATCAGTATGCAACACTCCACACACTGTGTTTGGTTAAGTTTTGTATTAAAAGCTCTTACAGGAAAATTTATTGTCATTTCTCTCTCTTCTTCAAACATAAAGATATTTGACCTTCTGTAATAATGATTTCATCGACTGTGGAGGAAATAAATATGTATGTAGCTAAAGCCTTTTAAGGTCAATAGGTGCTTGAACTTAGTCTAGCAATTCTGGAGAACACATTCACATGACCCACAAGGTTCTCAATAGCCTCACAAGTGTTGCCTTACCATCTATTTTTGGAAACACATCTGTCTGCTGCCACTATAGTACATTACTCTCACCACAAAAATGTGGAATTTTCTTGTTCAAAAGAGAACAGTCATTTTTAGAGCCATAGTTTTTCCACTTGTCTGGCAAAGTCTGTAGGAAATGCTTCATACAGTTACAAAGCTATACCTGCAGGGCTACCTAGAAAGTGAAGCCACTGAGCAGGGAAATAAACCAGTCCTCAGCCAGCACTTTGTGTGAAAACCTGAACTCCTCTGAACTCCCATGAAGGCTCTCTCCTTAGAGAAAGATTTTGTAGGTTATTGTTTTCCTTCCATCTTAAAGACCTGGGAAAAAGGGCAATTAGTGGGGTAGAGATCTATAGAAGTGTTCGATGAGGCCCTAGAAGTTAAGAATCATAGTTCAAAGGAGCTATTCTGAACATTCTAGTGAAACAGAATCTTTTCACTTCCACAAGGAGGAAAATATTACTTAATTTACAACAGCTACTGTTAACTGATTCCAAACGAGATTAGTTTACCTCTTTCCCATAGAACTTTCACTACTGTAGTTGTCTGCCTTGGTATTAACTTGATTAAAACAAACAAACAAACAAACAAACAAAAGCTGTTTTTTTTTTTTTAACAAATATATCAATGCTTGTCACTGACAAGAGCATTGTCCTGACTGAACGTTCCAATGAGGCTGAGGGTTGGAGAGAGAGGTTGGGGACAGGGTGGACCTGCATCTCTGGTAGCATGAAGCAAAGACACTAGACTTTGCAGATTGGAAATTCCAGGGACTGAAGCCTTGCTTCACCTGGTTGGGCAAGAGGATTAAGCCCTTATTTCCCAAGGCATTCACTGTGTATACTGAATTAACTTCTCTCCTAGGCATCTAGAACAGGCTAGTTATGTACCAACCTTTAGAGAAATGAGAAAAGAATCATTCCTATTATGTTTTGTGTTCTGTCCTTCGGAGGAGGAATCTGGGTTGATGAAACACTCTAAAGCATTAAGTAAGAAGGCACACCAGGCAGAGACCCTAAATCAATGTCTAGAACTGAGATCAGGCTTTCCAGGTCTGTAACCTCACAGGAAGGAAGTGTGTAATGAAAAATCTGTGACCTGGACAGGGAGGAACATCCTGAGAGCTGTTAGCGAGGGGATGGAGCTGGTTTGAAACTCCCCTTCAAAGCCAGCACACATATTTCAGTGGTAACATTCCAGCACATTAGGGGCTCTTCTTTTGAAATTGTCTTCACTCCCATGAGACAAAGAAGTCTAGTTTATTTTCACTCCTAGCATAATTTTAAACAAATCAATGTTTTTCAGCTGATTCATTCAATTTACCTCCTAACCTAACTACAGATGACTTGATGCTGTTTTTGAAAATCAAGCCCATTTTCTTGGCTTTGTAACTGACAGGCTGTGTGACCTTAGTCATACCACTGGTCTCAGATGCCAATTGATCTAAAGCAAAGTGATTGGATTAAATGATCTCTTAGATTTCCTCCAGCTTGAAAATCCCAGGACTAAGTGATGAATGAAAACCTGCCATCATTGAGAATGTTCACAAGAGTGTATTACAGGCTCTGAAGGAAAAAAATTTAGAAACATCACAAAAATCAGTGCATTTTCTTCTATGATGACAATTTTGAAAACAACAGAGACCATTCATTTAATGGAGGTCCCACTGAGAAGATGCTAGGTGTTGGGTTCTGTGTTGTAGTTTGGTAATATTCAGATGAGCAAGGAAAGTTTTCTACTATCTTCAACAATGCTAACAACAAAAATAGCTACCTTTTGCTGAATTCTTTTGATGTGCCCATTACTTTACAAATTTCTTAAGGAGATCACAGTCCAGGAGAGAGACAGACAATCAAACCAATGGATTATAATGAACTGTGATAATGATAGCTAACATTTACTGAATTGCTATGTGAAGACTTTACATGAATTACTTCATTTAATTTTGACATTAATCCTACGCAGTAGTTCTATGATTAGTGGTATTTTGTAGATGAGGAATCTGAAGCATAGAGAGGTTATATAATTTGCCCGAGATCACACAGCTAATAGGTACAGACATTTAAAAGTGGTTGCCCCTGGGGTGACTCCATAGTGTAGTGGTTAGCATATCTGCTTTAGACAAAGAAGGTCCTGGGTTTGCACCCCAGGTGGAGTCACATACCATACCCTGGGTGCACCAGGCCCCGGGTGTGCCAGGTCCCAGGTGCTTGCTGTGAGCATGTGCGAAGAGAAGCTTCACCTTCAGAGATCCAGTTCTTAAGGGAGATCACAACATCAGTAGGTCAGGGGCGGAAGGAGGGTGGGATTAAAGAAGGGGGGGCATGGAAAAAGCGGTTACCTCTGAGGTGTAGGATAGGAGGGAGAAAAGTATGAACACACTTTCTGATATTTGAACTGCGAGGGCACTCTAGAATATACAGGCCACAAGCCAAGAAACAGGCAAAAATCCTTGAAGAGGGAAAGGGGTTAGGGCACTCGAGTACCTAAAGAGGCCAGTGGAAAATGAAGATGAGTACAGCACCAAAGGCAGGCCTTTCAGCCCCAGACTTTTCCTTGAGCCCTTCATCCTCTCTTTCTATCTCGCTGAGTAAGTGTGCTGGGACCTCCTATTTCTGGGACAGAACATTTTGTTTATGACCCATAAGTGACAAGGCAGTTTAAGAAGCTCTCCATCCACCACTGCCATATTTTCCAGACCATTTCTTTATGTGTCATTAACTAGGCTTCTTCAACACACCCACATACCTCCACCCTTTTTGCACTCTCCTCTGACAACCAACATTGGTAGAGTATACAGAAGGTGTAGAGCAGCTCTGACTTGATCCCCTCCACACCTGTCTCAGGAGCTTGTCCTTCCTATGTAGACTGCTTCCCATGAATGATTAGATGTGGTTAACATCTAGAAAGGAAATGGCAAGCAGTTATCATAGGGAAAGAAATCTGACTGGATGATTTTATGCATAAAGGTGATATGGAGATATAATCTATTTTTCTACCAGATTAAAAAAAAATACTTTTTTTTTGGTGGAACCACAGCAGTGGAATAAGTGTGATGGGAATGGGGAGGTTAACTTCAAACTCAGCACACACATTGCTTAAAGAAATCCAAGTTTCATCCACAACTTCCCTCTCTCCTCAGGGCCCTTGACCCATAACCCTTCATTTCATGACTCCAGTCCTCCTCTTCCTCTTCCACCTTGCTGGCCATGCACTCTCCCCTGCACACTCATCTCTTCTGCCCAGTTGACTCAGTTTTTTCTTCAGTGTGTTAACACTTTCGGTTCCTCTGTCTCTATCACTAACATTCCACTTCCTTCAACACACACACACACACACACACACACACACACACACACACACACACACACACACACACACACAAATTCTGACTTTAACTGGACCTGAAGTTACTTAGAATACAAGGTATCACTTGCTGGTCTCTGTGGATAGCGGCTACTGGGAAGTGGAACAAGGCCATACACAAAGATATTGAAGTTGGTCATTTTTCATTATGTGTATAAAGCTCATATAGAGATAGAAAAGAATGAATTAAACATGCAGAGAGAGATGAAAGATCACAGGGCTAAAAGGAAGCAAGGCAGTAATTTAAATTCTCAGCTTTCCAGACTCTGGCTATCGCCCTTCTTAAGTACCTACGGTACTTACTTCCCCCAAAGAGATGTGTTCTTCCAACATACTTTGCTTCCACCAGCTTGAGTCCATCTCTGTTTCTTGCAACTCAGTCATTCCTGATTAAGATAGTCTCTTTCCCAGCTTGTCAACTAGACTTGAGCCATTAGGATCCAGCTCAAATACCCTCTCCAGTGTGAAGTCTTCCTCAAGATGGAAAGCACAGCTTCCCACCAAACTAGTTCACACAACTGTGAGAATGTTGCCCACTTTAGACAGCATGTACCTGTTCTCTCCTTGCCCAGGAACCCCTTGAGGGAAGAGGCAATTTCTGTTTCTAAATCCCCAGCAATTTCCAGAGTACCTCATGTGTGAACTGCTCAATAAACAACCAATAAATGAATGGATTTATTAGTAGATAGATGTGGGAGCTTTTCCACTTCCTATCAATGATCTCTGTAGAATTAAAACAAGAGTGCTCTGGTTTCCCTATACTTACTCATACATCTTCCAACTTGCATTCTTCATAGCTGGCTGGGTATGTTCCTTAGGAAAGGCCTGCCTCTCTTTCATTTCAGGCTTCTTCTAGTCTTGTTTTATTTTGGTTTTGGCTAGTTCCAAATCATTCCATGAGCTTGTATTCAAGAACTAAGACTATACAACAGCCAAGGATAGTTCCTCTGCCCTCACATTCTGGGCTGTAGGCAGTATGACAAAGCGGCATCACCAAGCTATTCCTAAATGCCAGTTCAGGAATGGGCTATTTCAGAATCAGCCCAGCCCAGATCTCCTAAATCTGTTTGAGAGAAGACTCAGGAGTCCCTACTTCAGTGGGCTCCAAAGAATGGTCTGTCAGGTTTTGGACCTCCTGGCTAAGTCACTGTACTCATGAGGGTGGCTTATGGGTCTGTACATTGAGAGGCATGTTGCACCCTGTTCAGATCAGTCACTGGTCCTGCTTAGAAGAAGACAGAGCAAGAGGGCTCTATCCATTTTTGGTGTAGAGAGATTTCCATCCAGTGATGTCTCCCCAGTCTTCTCTTCCTCACCATTTTCCCTGATCAACCTCTGCTTCAGGTGTTCCTCAATTCTAGCTTGGACAATCCATTTCCAGATCATTTCCAGTGTCTGATTTCTCCTGGGCCCACTCCTTCCATTATACTTTGCCCAATTAGCTTCCTAAAGCACAGCATTTCATTGTTCTTTTTTGCCTCCATGCTGGTCCCACTGATCCCTTCGCATAGTCTACACTTTGATAAATATTCATATCAAAATTCTATCCTTTCTTCATTAACAATGGTAGCAGCAGTAATGACAGCAACTACCATTTGTTGAATATCTCTTTTGGATGTGGCAGTCAATCCAGGCATTCTACATACGCTATCTCATGTAATTCTCAAAATAACCCTGTGAAATAGGTATTTCCATACCCACTTCCCATACAAAGGACCTGAAGCTTGAATGTCCAAAATAAACACAGCAAGTAAGTTACAGAGGCAGAAAATAAAGCATGGTTGGGCTGACACCAAAATCAGCCTTTTCTACTATGCCATTATGAGCCTAATGTTCCCTTCAGATACTGCCCCCTGCATCCTAGATCGCTGTCATAAAAAGAACCATTTTCTCTTTTATCTTCCATGGTATTCTGTGACCCTTTTGTGGAAGTTACATGTTGTATTAAACTGTAAGGCATAATAGTAACAGACTATTATTTATATTGCTTATTTTTTGTGCCAGAAAAACATTGATGAGTCAGAGCAAACCCATTGTCACCCTTAAGGAAAACACTCAAATGTATGCTCCAATTTTTCTGTGCATTCAAATCCCAAGGTCACCACATCCCAGATATGTGACCTTGAACAAATTACCTAAATTTTCTCTTTATTTTTTATTGATCAATATAATGAAGAATAAAAATTATGTGTGCTTCATAGGTTTATTATGAGGATTAAATAATAGAAATGTGCTTGTCAGGTAGTCAATGTTTGATAAATGTTTGCTACTATTAACTATTGTAAAATATGTGTTATTATGGTAGATATCTACTCATTACTCCCTGAGCACTTCTATACTCCAAATATATGAGGGGTTTCCCCTCACTAGGCAGTCCTCCAATTTTGGGGGAGCACCAACTGGTTGTCCTATAATTCAATTCAATTCTGATACATTCTCCCTGGAGTATAAGGGGTTTAGTCCTGCAGAACTGCCCCTCCCCCACTTCAGACACCAATTATAAGTCAAGGTTGTCACTGTATGTTCTCATGCCCAGGTCTTCTGTTTGATAATTTGCTAGAACTCAGGAAAACATTTACTTACTAAATAGATCTCTGGTTGATTTATGAAAGGATATGCATAAGGAAAGGTATGCGAAGCTTCCGTGCCCTCTCCAGTTACACCCTCTTCCAGCACCTCCACGAGTTCACCAGCCTAGAAGTTCCCCAAACCGAAACCTTAAAAACATTTTTAATGGCGTTTTCATTGTGTAGGCATGACTGATTAAGTCATTGGCTACTGGTGATTGATTCAACCTCCGGCCTCTTGAGATAAGGGTGGTGGGCGACAGGGCTGAAAGTTCCAGTCCTCTAATCACATGTTTGGCTTCCCTGGCAACTAGCCCCTGTCCTGTAGTTATCTAGGAGCTTTCCAATAATCACCTTGTTCTGGAGCTATTTCAGGAATAAAGGACAAAAACTAAATATTGTAACAAAAGATGCTCTTATGCTTCAATCATTTAGATAATTATAAGAGTTCCAGGAGCTATGAGCCAGGAACCATGGATGGACACCGAAATATATCTTTCTCTTTTGTGACAACGTCACATCATCCTTGGGGAAGAATTACTCTTACTTTACCCTTATCATGTTTCAGATCCTGCCCTATTGATGCTAGGCTTGACCATGTGTCTTGCTTTGTCTTAGGAAAGTTGAGAAATGATATGTGTCATTTCTGAGCTAAAACTTGAAGAGACATTGTTTGGTCTGCTACCTTCTCTTTTCCTTCAGCCATAAATCTGGCTTTGTCCCAGGTAGGGGCTGTTTCATCAGTGTGGGACTCAGAAAGAAAATGATAGGAGCAGAGCTGTGATGGACAACCAGTCTGTAAGTGAGGCATGAAGCCTTATTTTTATAAACCACTGAGATTCGGAGGTTGTTAGTCACCATGCTATAATTTAGCTTAGGCTGATGGATGCAGTTGTTAAAGTAGATTTATGGAAAGCCTCTTATTTAAGTATTCACCTGCTCCATCATTACTCTTTGATCCTCTGTAGACCTAAGCCATTAGCTGTTTTTACATCAGCCTGGCAGCCCCCTTCCCACTAAAATAGCTTTGGCACTTTGTCTTATAGAAATTAGATGATTCCTGTGCCCCTGGGAAGTTTGTTATCAGGTATGTACCCATTCTTCAGAACCCATGGCATTTCTAGTTTCTAAAATAAAACCCTCTTAACATTCTTTCCTAACAAAAAGTATATTTGTAAAACGTATAGACTGGGGTATGTCTAGTGACTAGTGAGCACAGCAGCTGTATTAGCTGCTTAAGCTGATCTTTGGGGATTGTAGAGATAGTTGAAAAGAATGTCTGGGCTGGGCTATGCTGTCAGGAAGCCTCACCCACCCCAAGCCTTTCTATAGCTCAGCTCTTGTTCAGGGCTCTTCTCAGGCCAGGACAACTCTCTGGTGAGCCTTTACTTCTATGTAGCAGGACCATGACATCAACAAGCTGCCTTGCTACCCCCTGAGCTTGTTTCTCCTCTGCCTTGGGAGTGGGACACTATCTAGCTCCCAGAACTATGCTTGCTGAAGCTCAAGAAAAGCATGTGCATCCTTTATTAGCCTTTTTTCACTGCTTACTTCAACTAATAGGCATGAATTACGGAAAAAAAAAAAACAAGTATGGGTGAATTTAGGAAGTTTCAGATTCTTCTTAAGAAGTCCATTCAGTTAAAACCGCTGGTCTACAGTCTACAACTCCTTCTTAGATAGATGACTACTTGGATTTCTGCTTGCCAAACTTCTGAGGTTGGGGTTCCCGTGACCTCCCCTAGAGCCCTTGGAAACTTCTCTCTAGGAAATGACTCTGAGGAGGCCCTCATCCCATCTTTTCCCAGCACCATTTTAGAGATCAGGAAGTAGAAGCAGAGATCAGATAAGTGACTTAAACAATGTCATGCAGCTTGCAAGTAACAGACCTAGAATTTGAATGCAGGTTGTGTGACTCCAAGGTACATGCTTTCACTCCTTGCACTATGCTTCCTTTCATTCTTCATGTTTATCATCTAAATACTACCTATCGGAAGGGACTCATTGGTGGAGGGTGATAGAGCAGAACCTGGAAGGTTTTCAGAAACCATTTCTCTCTTCCCTGTTTCCTGTACAACTGCTACATGATTATTTCATTTTCAGAGCAGCATTCAGGGTCTTCCTGTGACTATGAAAAATACAGCCATGCCACAGCCCTCAGGTTGGCTGTTGGAGGTGCCAGACCCCATTCACAATGCTGTGATGAGAATTTCATAAGTATCAGCTCATCTTGTTCTCATAACAAGCCTACGAAGCAGGTACTTTTACTATCACCAATCTCCATCATCCCATTTTACAAATAAGAAAATTGAGGCCCAGAAGAGTTAACACAGACTGTCTAGCTCAGAAAGAAGAGTCTCAGGATTCAAACCAAACAGTCTGATTCCAAGGGTCACAAACTCTGAATCCCAAGCCCAGGTTTCCAGGGGGAAGAAGCTAAGAGATTCAGCATGTGGCAGGAATAGCTTTCAAGGTCCAATGAACTAAACCTGGCAGGTGGGGCTATTAGTATAAACATGGCAGCTGAAGCCCAGGAGCCAGGACTGGGGTGTAGGAAGAGAGGGAACAGCAGTTCTCAGAAGCAGAACATTGCATAATAGGCATTTACTCAAAAAGAAGTTACTACATCCTATGCAGTTTGAGTTCAGATTCCACATTTATTCCTGCACTGATTGAAGATCAGGGAAGTTAACCTGCTTGTTCCAGCTACACATGTCTGACAATATTCAGACTCAGCCCATCTAATTCTTAAGCCTTACTTTATCATAACACACTTTCAGAAGAGGATGGCCAGTACAGTTGAGAGAATGCATTATGTGGCAGATTGTATTTTCCAAAAATGGCTGTAACAAATATCTCCCACCCCACATGATCTAAAATATTAACTTTGATATTCCCCCATTGAGATCATGGGACTACATACAGTCCCTTGGACTTGGGAGGGCTCATGTGGCTATGGCAGAAGTGACATTACAGGACCTCTAAGGTCATAAAAGATGATAAAGTTTGCTCTAGTACTCTTGACATGCTTACTCTTGGAATGCAGTCACCATGATGTGAGTGTCCCCAAGCCTACCTATGGAGAAAGACCATGTGGAGAAACCTTGAACTTACATACAGAAAAAGAAATGCCTGGCCTGCTCCAGCTGTTCCAGCCCCCTATGGTTCCAGCTCCTGCTACCATCTCACTGCAGCCTCATGATAGAAACAGAGCTAGAACTGCCCAGATAAGCCCTCAAATTGTTTTAAGCTGCTAAGTTTTGGGAGGATATGTTATATGACAGCAGTAACCAGAACAGTATATTCTGAGGAACAGAGCTCTTCAGAAGGACATTAGAGCCATCTTCAAATAACTAGAGGGCTGTTATGTTTAAGAAGTGTTTGACTTGGAGTGTGAAGTTCTAGGAGACATCATCATTTGGGAATATTACAGGGAGGCAAATCTGATTTTTCATGGATGTCTCCTCTAACTGTAGAACCTCGGAACAGAGTCACGTAACAGTGAGCACTCTGCCATCAGACATATTTAAGCAGATGAATGGCCACTTTGGGAGATGTAGCAGGGTCCAGAAGATCCCAAAGGCACTTTTCACCTCTAAAAAGATATAATTCCAAGTGAGTTAAGGCTAAAACTGTTTTGAAGGAGAAACATTTGGTAAATCCTCCTTAGAAAAGGTAAAGATTAATCTGGGCTTTCAAAGTTGGAGAGGGTTGGGGAAAGTGAAAAGCAGAAGGAGGGATAACTCAGCAAAGAACCACCAGTAGAAACTGTTTATTTGGCCAGCAATACCCAATGACCACACCCCTCTCACTTTAAGACCCACCATTTCTCACTCATTTATGGTGTTATGGGCCATCATCCTTCCAGACACTTTCCCAGTCACCTGCAACCCTGTTGACTCCCTCAGTTGTCAATGCCATTGGTTATTAAGTAGTTCAACTCTTCACATTGTCTAGCATCTGTTCCTTGTGTTCCATTTACACTGTCATTGGTTTTGTTCATGCCATTACCATTTCTCATCTGAATGACTGCAACAGGCCTCGGGATGGTTTTTTTATGAAGTCATTCCTCAGAATGCTCTGAATATGTCAGCCCCTGGCTCTAAAACCAAAACCTTCATTCAGTTCCCATTGCTTTTAGAATAAAGTTGAAATTTCTTAGTAAGGCATTCAAGGCTTTCATGATATGGCAGAGAATAAAGGTACGGAGAGGTGAAAAAGAAGGGTTGGGGAAGAGAGAGACATTAATTCCTGTCTTAGATTTTTAGAACTGCTATAACAAATTAGCACAAACTGTATGGCTTGGTATAACAGAAATTTATTCTCTCACAGTTCTGGAAGCTAGAAATCCAAAACTTTGGAGTGGGGGGCTACGTTCTCCCTGAAGCCTCTAGGAAAGGATCCTTCTTTGCCTCTTTCAAGCTTCCCAGAGCTCCTGGAGATTCTTAGCCTTTCTTGGCTTGAGGCTGCATCAGTCTAATCTCTACCTCCAGCTTCACATGGCCTTCCTTGTCTGTGGGGGTTCAAATCTCCCTCTCCTTTCTCTTATAAAGATACCCATCCTAACCCAGTATGACCTCACTTAAACTTGATTAAACCTGCAAAGACGTTATTTCCAAATAAGGTCATATACACAGGTTATGGGGGTTAGGAATTGAAGGAATCTCTTAAGAGACACAATTCAACCCTCTATAATTCACATTGGTGGAAACAGAACAAAGGCTTAACGTAGGGATAGAATCTTACTTGTGAAAAGGCTCTGCATAAAGTGAAGAATTTCAGGAACAGGGGAGGCCAGATTACAAGGAGGATTTTCTGAACAATGGAATAACATGCATAATCAAATAATAATACACATAAGAAATCATTCTGGAAGCTGGATATCGGAATGATTATAGGAGGTAGTTAGGAGGTTCAGTAAAGATGATGTCACAGTAGCCCGAAGATGAGGACACAGGCGCAAAATTAGATTAACCCCAGGGGGCTGTTAACTTTGCCCCTTTTGTTCAGCAATATATCCCAAGAATCTAGAACAGTGTTTGTCATATAGTAGATGCTCAGTACACACTTGCTGAATAGATAAATGGGTGGACAAAGCCGGCTTTCCCTGGTAGGAATGGAGAAAGAATGCCACAGGCCTTTCAGAGGTGGACTGAATTAGCGGGCCTGGAACAGGAGAGGGCTGGAGGAGTAGCGTCCACAGAGAATCACTTAAGTCCGTAACTGGCACCTGCTGGAGACAGAACCGAACCTCTCTTGGGCCACCTGCACACAGGCTGGCATTATATTAGACTCTGTGCTGTTTTCCTACCATAGTGTGTGCGTCTGGAGCACAGGACTCACAACTTTATTCATGTTAGTGTGTGTCCTCCACTGCACGCTGCACACGGGAGGCCGCCAAGACGAGTTCCGGTGAACTTGCGAAGAATTAACTTTCCACATCTAAGCAAAATCTAAAGACTTCCCTAGATCGAAAACTCCGGACGTTAGAGTTCCGTGTGCTCGGAAGCAGCTGGCCCCCGGAGCCCCAAAGCCCTTGTGGAACCAAACAGAGTGAATCAGACCCCCCAGTCCGCCCTGGCAGCGAGGGCTGCGTCGCGCAGGACCGCGGATTTCCCGGCCGCTAAGATTCCTCCGTGAGAGTGAATGACCCTCGGCCGCCTGACACCCCTCCCACGACGAGGGGAAGGGAAGGGGCAGGGAGAGGACGCGGAGCACCATGTACACACGCACACGCGTTCGGGGGCAGATGCACTGATTTGTTTCTGGCTTCGGTTCCCCACAAAGATCTGAAGACGCCGCGGGCGGCGGGCGGCGGGCCCTGGGGTCGAGGCGCGCTTGGTTCCGGGGGGGAGGCCTGCCCGCCCGGCGCGCCCGGGCTTGGGGTCCGCGGTGACAGCGGCCCCGGAAGGTGTCTGGGTGCACGGCGGCCCCCGTGGGACCCCGCCCCGGCGCCGCCGCAGGCCCGGGGGCGCGCCAGGGGACGCCCGGCCCCCGAGCCCCGTTCGCGGCCGGGCCCCGCCGCACCGCACCGGGCGCCGCGCGCGCGCGCGGCCGAGTCGGGCCTCCGAGAGGCGCGGGGCGCGGCGCGGAAGATGGCGCTGCGGCCGGGCCGGGGCGGGCGCGAGGGGCCGCGGCGCGAGCGGCGCCCGGGCCCGCGCGCGGCCTCCTCCCCGCCCGCCGCGCCCCGCCCCGCGCCGCGCCCGCCCCTCCCCGGGCCGCGGCCGTGCCCCGCGTCCTGCTCCCCCGGGATGGCCCGCGCGCCTCGGCGCTGCCTCACGGAGCTCGCGGCGGGGCGGCGGCGGCGGCGGCCGCGCTCGGGGGGCGCGGCGGCGGCGGCGGCGGCGGCGGCGGCGGCGCTTCGCTTGAGGCGCCGCCTCGGGCCGAGCGGGCGCCGCCAACATGTCGGATACCAAGGTAAAAGTTGCCGTCCGCGTCCGGCCCATGAACCGACGAGGTGAGGAGCTTTCCGCTCGTTTGTGTCCGGGGTCGGGCCGAGGGCGGCGGCAACTTTGGAAGCTGCGGGGCCGCGAGGCCGGGCGGAGGCGGCGCCGGGGCCCGGCCCGGCCCGGCCGCTCCCCCGAGACCCCGCGCGGGCGGGCATGCCGCTCTGTGCGACGTTCGCGTCCCCCTGTGCTTGCAGAACTGGAGCTGAGCACCAAATGCGTGGTGGAGATGGAAGGGAACCAGACGGTCCTGCACCCGCCTCCTTCCAACACCAAACAGGGAGAAAGGTAAGGCGGGCGCCGAGGGGGCGGGGGCCGGAGCCGGCCCTGCGGTCCGCGGCCGGAGCCGGGAGAACGGGAGCGCTCGCTCCCATTGTTAGGAGGACGGCTTCGAGTTTGCCGCACGCTCCTGTCGGCGCTGCTGCACGTCCAAGTCCTCTCCTCCCCCCGCTCCCCCTCTCGCGGCCCCTCCGTTGGGCGCGACGTCGGGCCGGGCGGCCTGGCCGGAGGTTAGCTCTAGGCACGCGGCCGGCCTCCGGGCGCCTCGACGCAGAGGGGCTGGCGGGACCCCAGAGGTGACTAGTCCAACGGCCACAGTTTACAGATGAGGAAACGGAGGCCTGAGTGGGCGAGTGACCGCCGCGGGGCCTCGTTCTCCGTGCTGTTTTCTACCACCGCCTCAGGCTGCTTTTCTGCCGCTGCAGCGTTCGCTTCGTTCGGCAGGCTTGTTTAGGGAGTTTGTGTGTAAAATGAAGGGAGACCCCACAGTGAAGCAGAAACAGTTTCGTACGGTGTAGGCTCAGGCCTGGGCCATTTAAAATCTTTTTTTTGTTGTTGTTGGTCGTGGTGGTGGTGCTGAGTTGAGATAATGCCTGAATGTAATGCGGGAATTTCGGTTTTCAAGGAAACAAAAAGTCGTGTCTGAGCTGTGTAGACACTGGGGGAATGTAGGCAAGGGGGGTTGCATTTACTAGATGGCAACGTATTTGCATTTGAAAAGTTGTAGCTGTTGGATCCCTATTAATTCTGCTCTATTCCACGCAGCAGTATGGGAAAATGCCCTAAAATAATTTGAATATTTGGCATTTTTCTGGTAAGCCCATGGTGGGGGGGGGGGAAACGGAATTCGTTCAATATAGCAGTGCCGTAACTTGTAAAAACGGGAAAGAAAAAACGGGATATTTGTTAAAATTAATTTCTCTGAGACATGAGTATGAGTTTGTGTTTCTGAAAGTCACCTGTTGATTGATGCTCTACAATTTAGTGATTTTTGCTCTCAAGAGATTTCCACTGGAAACTCTGAGGTAGGATTTGTTACTTTATTTCCAAAAGAAGCATCTGCCTCCGTTCTATAATCATGTGGCTGGTTCAGGCACAGTTTTGCCAAATTTCGGAGAAGAAATTATAGTTAGATAAGATTGGGGAATTTCTGATTTTCATGGTGAGAGAAGCATTTCTATTCAGTTTGCAACATTTTGGTACTTAGAGCAAATTTTTATGGTGATGGTAAATAGCTAAGTTACATTTAAAATGTGTTAAATACTTTTCAATAATGGATGTATCCTTGGATAATATTTTTAGATACATTTTGAATATAGCATTTTAGATACATTTATAGCAGAGTGATTGTATATTTCATGGGATAGTAAGTAAACTATTTTACTTTACTAATTAGGTCACCAACTCTTTCTCCCCACCCGCAACTGGATATTTTTATATCGTGTCAGAAAAAAAATTCTACAGGGTCAGATTCTTCAAAGTAGTCTGGGAAACAGGTAGAATATTCTAACTCCTGTTATGTAGCTGCTGCTTTTGTTTTCCTCGCAGATTTGACACCTGCTCCTTGTCACTCTTACCCATAAGGAAAGCTACTTTTAGCTACTATTTAATGAAATGAAGCTTTGTTATTTGTGGAGAGAAACAGATTTAATTTTGTGGAATTTGTATATAAATTATAACTATAGACAGTTTGTTAGACATACTAAATAATCAGCGGTTACTAATCAGGATCTTTTAACTAAAGATTTGTAGGATGATTTGGGGATTTATCCATCTGCTTGTGTATTGGAATAGCCTCTTCTTTGAAACTATAAGAATAGCATTGAAAAATGGGTGTTCTCTTGTTCTGTTCTCTTGACAGATCTGGTTCTTTGAGTGGTAGATGAACCCTTTCTATGAAGTTCTACCTGGGTACCCATCATTTAGTTTATAGACCGAAAAGGGTCAACACAACAGTGCTACTTGTAGGTTAGCATTACTGTATTGCAAGGATGGAGACACCAAATGGATTTTGATTTTCATTATGCAGCTTGGTTTCATATTTCTCTACCAGGTTTTTCCTTAAAGCAGCAGTGCATTTAAAAATAGAAACAATTCCTCCCTTGGGTTCAGGGTTGATTAATTGTGACAGAACTTCATGTTATGTTTGCAATTCATTTCTATCTTTTGTTTTGAGATAGAGCTTAGGCAAAGGCAAGAATATTATTTTTCTTACCTAGAATTTCAAGGATTGAAGTATAAGAGGTCCCTAAGTTAATATTGGCAAACCTACATCAAATTGAGAAATACTATTTTTCTGAAAATTATGGAAAGTGTTAATGTTTTAACCATGAATAGAAATTTTAAGTTACTGGGTGAAAGTTTTCAGTCCTACCAGTAAAAACAAGTGAGAGTTCATTTATTTCCAGGAAAAGAAATAGACAGGCTTAGCTTTCATAATTTTCCCCTTTTATAAAATCAAAGCCAAGACGACATGGTGAGGATTAAAAGATCACAGGGCTTCTGAGGTTAAAGATGTTTGTTTTGGTCCTGAAATTTTAAGATTATAATACACTGCAGAAGTCCAGATTAATAGTTGACTTGTATACCATCACGGTTCTGCAACATTAAGACATATATGAATTTGTTTCTTGAAATACCATTGCATTGTTATGCAGGAGACATATATGACCTTTAGATCAGGTGGGCACTATAGGCTGCACAGAGGATCTGAAGATAGCTACAGGCCCAGTAGCTATGGGCCTGAGCCAGAGGCTCTTACCTTTGAGGGATGTGGGAAGAGGGAGGAGAAAATAGTTAAAATAGAATGTGGTAGATTGTATAGACTATACTTTTGCCTTTACATGTACCATATTATTTGGAAATTACTTGCTTCCTCTCTGTCTCCTCTTTGAGGCTGTGACCTCCCTGAAGGCAGGTATCTTGTCCTGCTTACCTTTGTGTTCCATGCCCCTGAGCATCACTTGGCTCAAAGCAGGCACTCAGCAAATGTCTGTAGTGTTTAGGTTCCCAGAGTGATGGAGCATTGAGGAGGGCCTGTGGAAATGACCCAGGGTCCAGGAAACCTGCAAAGAAAGGCAACGTTTGTGCTGGTGATGTGGGTGCTAAGAGTGTAGGTTCACTTTTCCAAGAGTGGGAGAAAGACTTTTTTGTCAAGACAGTGAAAGCGTACCTGCCGCAAATTATTTCTGGGTGACTGTGTGTGTGTGTGTGCACATGTGCATGCACGCACAGGTATACATGCCAAAAGGATGTGGAGTGGAATGCAGAAGCAAGGCAATTTAGGAGGGGCAAATATAATGAGCTTTCCTAATTTGCCAAAATGGGTAATACTTAAAAAAATCTTAGTATAAACAGATTTATGGTGAAAAATCTTTCTCTCCCCCTTGTTGTTATTCTCTATTCCTTTCCCATTTCCTCACCTCTCCAAAAAAGGTAACCATGGTCATTCATTGCTCATGCATATTTTCATCTACACACACTTATATATTGTTTATGTATATTTCAACAAATATTTCTTCTATCTGTAAATACCAGTATGTTAAGACTTATTCGTTCTCTTTTTACATCCAATATGGATGGTAGTGGTGGTTTTAAAGATATAGACGGGGGGCTTATAAATCTGATCTTTATAACTTTTGGGAAGCAAAGCTTTAAACCAAAGAATGGATAATGGAATGTGCTTTCTACAAAAGTTTTTGTTCTTGATTATTTTATGGAAGTGAATTGTAGGGTAAGCATCCAAAAAAAAATGTGCATATATAACCTGGCTCAGTTAAAAGAAAAATTGGGCTAAATTTGGACTTTTAGTAAGATAGCATCAAAATTTTAACTTCTTGGCCATATTTTCCATACTTCAAGGTGTCCAACACACTTTGTAAAGTGTATGAGGAAGGTCAGCAGAAGAGAGCTCTGTCTTGGTTAACTACATATATGTTTTCTAGTTTATGCATTATATGTTGCAAATTTTTGTTTCCAAACTCTTTTTCTCTGTCATTCCAGAATGACTGGTCTTTCTGCTCAAGTGTCTCTGTACACCAGAAATTTAAATATCAGTGAAAGTCATGCAGAATATTCCACATTATAAAGTTATTTGGATGACTTTGAATTGTTTTTATGTTATGTTATTCTTTGGCTCAAATATTACAGAGTTGATTATAAGAAAGCAAAACATATTTAGGTTTTACTATTATAGGAGTGAACATTCTTCATGTATGATATTAATGGGAATTTAAAGAGCATTATAATAGAGTATTTTTATTAGTTGTCAACATAGTTCTTTGTTATAAAATAAAGGTAGGTTGAAATCTCTTAAAAACAAGACTAAAAAATAATTATAATGCATTCTAGAGTAATGATTTTGATGTTATTTTATTCATAGTCCACAGTTAAAATATATATTTTACATTATGAACTGTGTGTATGTATATGTTTGAAGGTTCATGAAAAAATGTACTATGTGTATGTCTGTTATTTTCTGTCCCCTCTGTTCTAATTCATTTTAGAAATGATGGTTGTGACTTGCTGATTTAATTTCACAGCCCACTAATAGGTCAAAAATTTATAATTTGAAAAATGCAAGTTTAGTGGGTAAGAGATTGGATTCTGGATATGTGTATGTGTGTGTATGCACACACACATGTGTAAATATATAAAGTAGTTCTATAATTTATAAAGGCTATTATAAAAAATAATCTTCATTTCTTTCCCCAGAGGCAACCACATATAGCAATTTTAGCTCATTCTTTGGAATTTCTCTCCATATTTCTGAGTAACATGCTGGTAGTTCTAGTTTTTGGTTTATTCTCTTTGTTCTCTTTCTGAGCCCTTCCTATTCCCCATTTTCCCAGCATAGTTTACATTACTTATATGTCTATGTAGAACACTCTTTACAGTTGAGCCATGTACTCTTCTATGATCTCTTGCTATCATAGAACTTTTTGTTTTCCCTGGAGTTAACAATGATTTCTGTTTTTTTCTTTTTCTTTTATTTGTTGCTTTTTCTATCCTTACTTATTCTTAATTCAACATCTAATTTATTTTTCCCTTTCTTAACTCTCATTTCAAGACATTCAAACATATTAAGTACTCTTGGTTTTATCTTTTTAGAGATGTTTTCCTTGACTCTTTTAAAATGCTCCTATTTGAACTGATAGCCTTCTCTGCCTGGTTTAGCTGTCATACTGGGGTTTCTAATTACATCTTTCTGAGGATTCTTTTTATTTCTCTTCTATATGGAATCTCTTGTTTTCTGTTTTCCTTTTCTTTCTTGGTTTACTGCTTCAGTTTTTTATATCACATCTTTTAGTAGCTTCTGAAAGAGGGTGCTTGCGAGGTAGTTTTTTGAAACCATGGAAATATCTTTGTTCTATCTACCCATCTCATTGATACTTTAGGTGGGTATCAAATTAAAGATGTCAGTTGCTCTAATGTCTTTTATCTTTTGGTATTTATGTTGAAAAGTCCAAAGCCATTTGGATTTCTAATCCTTTGGATGTGTCCTAGATTTTCCCTCTCTGGAATCTTGTGGAATATTCTCTCTTCTCCACCCCCCACCCCCTTTTTTTTTGGTGAAATCACAATAGTGGGCCTTTTCGATCTGGAAACTCATGTCTTTCATTTCTAGAAAAAGTTCTTGAATAAATTCATTAATAGATTCTCCTTTTTTATTTTGTTCTTTTTTGGAACACTTTGGACATGGGATTTCCTGACTTGGTCATCTAATTAATTAATTTTTACTTCCTATTTTTCATCTCTTGTTTTTTTGTTCTACCTTCTGGGAGATTTCTTCCACTTTATCTTCCTACACTTAGGTTTATTTTTTCTTTTCTCCTATCATATTTTTCATTACCAAGAGCACTCTTTGGTCTCTGATTTTCTTTATATATATTTTAAATAGCATCTTTTTCTCATTTCTTGGTTGTGGCATTTTCTTTCTCTTTCTGAGGACATTAACAATCGTTTCCTCTATATAGTGTGCTTTTCTTTTTCCCATAAATTTCATGGTTTTGTTTGTTGTGTTGGTCTCTGCCTTTAATGTTAAGGACGTTTCTCGGATATAGCTTTATCCAGTTAGACTCTGGGGATTCTCCAGGTCTAAGACTATGTATGATTCAGCTTCATGTTCTTTGTGCCTAGATTTAAGAATGACCAGGACACAGAAAGCAGTTTGTAAATTCTGTTTACTATTTTTTAAAAAATATATATTACTATTAGAAACCTGTCAAATACCTTTTCTATTTAACTTCCAATAGAAATAAAAATAATGATTTCCTTTTTTTCTTAAGAGCTTATGTAAATGTTGGAATTGAATGTTGATAGCTGCCTTGGAAACTCTCAGTTACTCACATTTATGAGAATAATGAATTGTAATCAGTAGAAAAAGTTGGAACATTTTGAAAAATGCTGTTTGCATCACTATCGCAGATATTTTAGTTCAAAAAAAATTTTAGTCACTTTTAAAAATGTGTATGCTTTTCAGGCTGGGAAATTTTTTCAAAATGATACCAAACTGGCCAGTTTATCATCCTACCACTTAACTCAGCTTCTTCTGGCAAAATCTAGTTAGGAATAAGTGGATAACTTAAATAGTTTCTGATTGTCAATAACATTACACATGCCCTGGACTCCTATTTTTACAAAATTTATGATCAAACTTCTGCCAAATAGTAGTCTCCCTGAAGACATTCAGCTACTCTTACCTTTTCTCAGATCTTCCCAGGAGCTAGAGTAGAGAAATTGCTTATGTATTTAGAATTTAAAGAAGTTTAGAGAACATTGCAAAAGAAGCAGAAGAGTAGCCAAACCAAGACAAAGAAAAACACTCAGAAAGATTATTTTATACCTTGACAATGTAAGAAATTAAGTTACAACTTTAACAAGGCTGTCAATAAAGTAATGCTAAAATTTATATGAAAATGTGTATTAAAACAATCAAGAGTTGATTTAGAGGTGGGATCTTTTTAAAGATCACTACAAAATATTTCTGGGAATTTGGACTTGCAAACATAAGAAGAAAATGTGAGAAACATAGTTGTTGGGTTTGTTTGGCATTTTACCACTCAACAACTATGTAGAAACTAAATAAACAAAAAAAGTCAAGATTTACATCTCTAAAATTTTACTTGTAAAAATGCTTAGTTCTTATATTTGATTGTAGGATCTAAGTTTACAAAAGAAAAGAGGAGAAATCCTCTTTGACTTTCAAGCCAAGCCTCATCGTTTGTTTGAATATAGTCTTTATTTCATGTTAATATGAGGTAAACAATTCAGTGAATTATTAATAAAGTTGTAAAACTATTTTACCAGATGTTCTTGCAGTGGATTTTTCACATCAAAACACAATTGTATCTTTTTGAAAAATTGTTTTCTTAGATTCTCTAAAATATTTTTTGCACAGGTAACTCTAAGATGTGTGGCAGAAATAAAAGAAGGAAGGGTCATTGATTAGCCAAGCTTAACAAATCAGTTATACTTGGTTTTCATCTGTCTTAATTTTGCCCTTGTCCATATAACAAATATTTGTAATTTTGTGTTTTGCTTTTCTCTCATTTATGCTTTGACATACAACATAGCTTTCACAACTATAATTTTAATAATGCAGTAGTGTCTTTAGTCTTACTATTTTTAACCATTTCTATATATTTGGACCTAATGGTTGTTTCTCTTAACTGTTATGAATAACTAAGATCATCTTCATGAAACATTTTTAAAATCCTTTGCTAATTAAAGGCATTTCTTAAACAAGCTTGTTAATATAAAAAACATGTCTTTGAAATTGTATGACATTATGAACTATGCTCTTACATTATAATGAAGTTAAAAGTTGATAATTTTCAGATATAAGTATGAACTAGGTCAGGGAAGAAGTGATTTTGTATGGGCAGTAACAAGACTGGCAGTTTCTCACTTTAATGTTCATAGAATCATCCGGAGCACCTCACCCCAAAAGGTTCAGTCCAGTTAGTCTGGTGTGTGTCTTGAGACTTGAGTTTCTGACAAGTTCTCAGGTGATGCTATTAGCTCAGGATCAAACTTTAACCATTGGTCTAGACCAGCCACTCCCATAGAATTTTCTGTGATGATGGAAATGTTCTGTTTATCTGCTGTTCAATATGGTAACCACTTGACATGTATGAGTATTGAGAAATGTGGCTGATGCAATCAAAGAATGGAATTTTACATTTTATTTAATTTTTATTAATTTAAATTTAAATAGCTACATATGGCAGGTGGCTACTATATTGGACAGCATAGGCCTTCTGTGTCAAGGGTATGTATTAATGTGAAAATAAAGCCTCAGATAGCTGAATAAATTCTTTTTCATTAAAAACTAAAGCCTTCTACTCCTAACCAGGCATATTTAATCAAAATGCCTCTATTTATTTTTACTTGAATTTTGGCAGAAAGGAAAGGAATTACCTAAATTTTCTAAGTGCAGGGTACTTGTCTATCTCTTCACCTGATTCTGACTTCTAGGGAAACATAGGGTCTTTAGCTTTCTAGGGTCCTGTGGACCACAGTTCTCTGCTTCAGGCCCCGTGACTATGTGGCAATTCCAACAACTTCATTCAGCTCCTGTACTCTGTCTATGCAGAAAGTCAGCATGTTGCAATGAACTAGGTGGGAAGTCTGGGTGCTGCCTTGTTCTGTCCCTAATTTGGTCTGTATCCTCGAATTAACCACTAATCCTTTTTCCATCTGAGTTTCTTCATCTGTAAAATTGAGGGCTAGACTGGATAATCCATAAGATTTTTAAGCTCTAAAGTTCACATTTATCCCAACTGTACATAAATGTCCAACTGAGTCAAATAGAGTAAGTGGTTAACATTTATAGGGGCTGAAACGGGTTGCATTGTAATTTACTTGTCTGGGAAAGATGGGGGTTGTAGGGGGTCACTGTTCTCAGCAGTCTATGTTTGTCTGCAGTAGCTGATGAGAGAATCCAAGGTGTCAAGTGAAATTAGACAGCCACTAACAACAGATATCCAGTCATTATCAGCTAGCTGAGGAGCCTTGGTCCTCATACTCTACCTACCTCTTTCCTTGGCTAGGATAGCTGCTTTTGCATGTGCCTGCAGGGCTTTGTAAATCATCTGGTTTGGACCTTTTAACTAGTGTTTACCTTGTACAGTTGCGTTCTTTTGGTACCCAGTGATTTTAAAGCTATTCTTGCAGACTTTCAGTTCTTTTATGCAATAAGTATGTATGTATGAAGTGAGAAGTGACATTTCCAGAGCTGTTAGCTTGAAACTTTCTTGAGCAGCTTGTTTTGTTTCTGGTGATTCTGTTACAATCTTACCAAACTGCTGTTAATTCCCAGTATTTTCTATCTTTGATGGTAGGATGAACTCTTTGAGGGCAGGGGCACAGCAGTGGCGGTGGCAGTGGTGGCAGTGGCAGCAGCTGTGGCGGTGGTGGTGGTGGGTGTGTGTGTGTGTGTATGTGTGTGTGTGTGTGTGTGAGTGTATATATTTATTTCCCTCTGATTTGTGTCTCTTACCCTTTCTTTTGAAAGCAGAGTACTGGTACTGATTTTATGAGGTCCTTCAGAGTCTGGTTCATAGGTGTGATGAGTTTTGCGGCTGCCAGAAGAGGCTTGGTGTTTGCAGTTTCCTTAAGGGAAGATGTTTGGAGCCTTGTTTTTTAAGACAGGGAACAGGAAGGAAGAACCTTTGTGTTAAGGGAAGCTTTACCCTTTGCTGTTGGTTCTTTGTCCTGAGGGGACACTCCCTAGATTGTTACACCCCCTGAATGACCACAAATATTCATGTATCTCCAGCTGGGAGCCTCAGGAAAATTGGAAAGGACAAACAATGGTATACTGCACAGGCGTTCTGTTACAAGTACTAAGTAGATTTATCCCAAATTTTGGAAAGGCCACAAGCAATAAAACGTGTAGTTTGTTGATCCAGTTAACAAACCTTTAAATATACTTACATTCTCTAGATTAGTAAAACAGGTCCTCAGAATCTATGCTTTGTGTGCATACATATCTATTATCCCAGCTAAACAGAATGTAGAAAGGTTTATAGCTGAACTTGCAATTATAATTGCCTTTTTTAAAATTGGATAACACACTGTTGGAATAGTTTGTTTTGTTTTGCCTTTTTGTTTTCTATTCTTAAGTACTTCTATTTATATAGTTAATTAAAGCTTAGTATTCACTATGCAAATTATAACAAGGAACAGCTACATTATTACATTGAGAAAAAATTACTTGTTACTCTTGGGTAATGTTTTAAGTAGGGAGAAGTATTGTAGCAAAAGCTTATCAAGATAATGGTGTTAAATTCGAGCAGCCTTATCCAGTTTTAAACATCTGCTTTTTTGATCTAGAGTACAAATAGGTAACATTACCATGGTAATGTCACTTTTAAGTTTTTTTGAAGCCTTAAAGTATTGTTGGCTTTCATAGTTAGAACTGTATTCCTCTCTTGAGGATGACAGCTTAGTCTGCATTTTTATGATGGATTATTCAGTGGAAATCATTTTCCAAAATTGCTGGTCCACTATAGTCCTAAGGGACTTGAAAAAAAAAAGTTCTCTAGGCAGGTTGTTATTTCTAGTGTTTTCCAAGGGTGACTTCTAGCTATCCTTGACCATTAGTTCCTAGACTTGAGAACCACGATTTAAAAAAACAGTAGAAATAAAAAAATTGGACAAAAAGACTTTCCAATTTTTTTATATGTGCTAAGAAGCACACTAAAAAATACCACTATATCTTGAGACTGCATTTAATAAAAGACTCTTAACAGAATAAAAGAAGGGCATAATTAGAATTTAAACATTGGATACATTTAATTTTGTGAAAATAAACTTATCACATTGTTAATTTTTTCCTTTCCTGGGATGGATGGGAACACCACCATGTGTGACCCTTGGACTGTGACATGCATGTCCATGATCTCTGATAGGACATCAACTAATAGAGTTTTTGAGCCTCTTGGAATCTCTTGGCTCTTTAGGCCAAAGCATATACTATAAATGGTTAGATTTTTTTTCTTTTAAAAATTGAATAGGGTTCTCCTTATTTGTATGTGTAATTGAATTTTTTGAATGGCAGGTACATCTTTGCTTTTGTAGTTTGATAAATTGAAGTTACCTCACCAGCCTATTTAAAAGTTAGCCTAAACAAAGTTTAAGATTTCATAAGTATTCTGAATTACCTTGTAGCTGAGCCATACTTTTTACTCTCAATGAAGGAATATCTTTTATTTGCCTTTTTCAGTGTTTCTGTGGCCATCAGCTGGGTGTGAATAACTAGTTCTCTGCAACACTATCAAGTATTGTGACAGAATGGTGTAGTAGCCAAGAACCACTGAATGGATTTTGGAAGCAGACTGCTTATGCAACTTACTGACTAGCAACTTACTAGCTGTGAAATGTTGGGCAAGTCTCTTAAGCCTTATGTCTTGGTTTCTTTATTTGTAGAGTGGGTGTAATCAAAGTACAGACCTCCCAGGGTTAGGGTTAGCATGGTGCTTGGCACCTGATACACAATATGTTGACAATTTCATTATTTTTATTTCTGTGGAACACTTAAAACTCATTGACCTGGGCCTTGTTTCTTTTATAAACACCTAAAAAGAGTGATTAAAGGAGGAAGTCTCAAAATTCTCATTGTAAATGTTATGAATTTTTTTATTACTTTTGATTTAAGTGTGGACACTTTAAGACTACCTTTGCATTGTCAAATCTGTTACTTCACCTTCTCAGCTGACAGACCATAGGAGCTTGGCTTTGCTGAGATGGACACAATGGATTTTGAGAGGGATGTTTTGTCTATAACAGAGGTTCACCAGTCTCTAGTCATTTGGCAGTCATTCCTGTAGGTAAAGAATTTATGTCAAGAAATTGTGAATACCTGTAAGAAGTAAGTGTTTTTGACAAAACTTTGCCATATTTTTAAAAGTGGGTTTGCAAAGAATGGGGGTGTGTGATGACAGGGTGCACCAGAACTGTGGAGTAATATCTGATGGGGAAAAACCTCAGTGCAAATAGCCTGCCTGGAATTTCACCTATTGTCAAACTACCTGACTAATGTTGGAGTTTGTTTGGGGATTGTAGAGATGGGACTTTAGCTCCAATTTTGGAACTTCAACTATGTGTTCTTGTTATTAGGCCTTGGTCTCCTCTGTTACCTTAACATAGTACATTTTCAATAAATGTTTGTTGTACTTGATTATATTTCAGTTAATTGGATATGTGATTATGAGGCTTTAGTTGGTATAGGGGATTCATAGACAGATTGTACTACCTAGTTGAAAACTGATTTCTGAGAAAATGATTGTCTGAAGCCACTGAAGCACTATATTTGTTAATACCGGGTTTCTGTACTTCTTTTTTTCTTCCTGAGGCAATTAACTTTATCATCCCAGTCCCCAGGATGGTGACTCTTGTTCTGTTTACCATACTAGAGGCATTGACTGAGGGCCTTTCTATTAAAAATTCAAAATAGAGAAACATTTTTCTCTGCATATCTGATTTTCTGGCACCCCTTCCTTATGTGACTAAATTTTATCCCTTGAATCTTTTTTATTTACATATTTATTTTTGGTAATCTTTTGGTTTTTGGCATTCTTTTCCTGGAAAATATGTTTAGACTGTTTCCTAGAAACATTCTAGTTTCCTTTGAATTTACTAGTCATTTTGTTAAAGATTTTTATCAAAAAAATACATCAGCGCAATCCTAAATGCATGCATATTTGTGATTCTTTTAAATAAAGGAGAGATGTATGCTCTCTCAGAAATTTTGATCAGTTTATCCATTTTTTTGGTGTGTGTGCAGAAATACACCAGAACTAAAGAGAAAGATAAAACATTTTGACGTGCTAATTACTTTGTACATTTACATGAATGAACATGAAATGTGTGCTGTGCTTTTCTTTTTTTCTCTCTGCACATAAAACATCTTGGCCAATATTCACAGCCTGCGGCTTTGTAAGTGGGGAAAATACAGGTGTGTATTTCTCTTCTTTGCCTCTCTCTGTTCTCAGCTGTGCTCTCATTTTGCAGCTTCTCCTCTTGGGTCACCCCTGGAAGCAAGAAACAGGATGGGGCAGTGGGGAGGAGGAGAAATTATGGTAAGGAAACTGGCAAGGCCCTGAGCACAACTAGTGTCCTGATGGCCTTGACTTTCCAGCCCCTCCCCAAAGCTGCCTTTGAGTTAGCAGAAGGCCAAGACAGGTATGGGGATTGGGTGGATGTTTTAAAGTATTTGAGGTATGTGTTAGATAATTTCTAATTTAAATTAGAATGATAAAGCCTTTTACTTGATTAGTCAGCCTTCCTGATTAGACAGATGTTACCCAGCATGTATCAGATCCTGTCAAAGCATCATTCCAGATATGATACTGAGTGCAGAGGAACATTTTTATTTCAGGATTCTGAGAGAGGAGATCTAATGACAACTTGAAAGTAAATAGATTTCAGATCAGTTACTTGCTTACAGCAGCTTACTTGCTTCAGTTACAGGGTTTTTTGTTTCTTTTTTTAAATTAATTATAATGTAGTCTTTGACTTAAACATTTATCATCCCAGTCCCCAGGCTAGTGATTCTTGTTTTGTTTATCATACTGGAGACATGGATTCATGGCCTCTCTGAAAATTCAAAATAGAGAAATATTTTTTTGGATCTTGGATAGCCCTGGTTATGGGTGTTAGTGATAGGGAACTTCTCTCCAAACCTCTTAGTTAATGAATTCTTTCTAGGGATGTTGATGATAGGCTCTGGTTTGAATGCTGAGCAGAAATACGTGATAGCCATAAAAGTTGTAAATCTATTCTGCTTCTCATTCTAGTGCCATTCCTCTATCCATGTAGTCAAAACCTGTTGCCTTGAATAAAGACAAAATTAAGTGCTGTAGAAGGTCAACTTATTCATGTGTGTTTGCCAATGAAAATGCAAGCAGATTGTTTCTTGATCTGCTTTAGAGTTGGACAAGTAGGAGTAATGTGGTATTTGAGAGAGGACTGAAAACTCTTGTTCAGATTCGAACGTGTAGAAACTTAAAGCAAAGCTACCTCTTTAAAAGGCACCTCCTTTGTCTCACCAAGCCTTTGGGTAGCATGAGGCAGTTCTAGAGTCCTTTTGTTTCTCGTAGTGTTTTCAGTGCAAGATACTTACTAGCCAGAGCCTTGCAGTCCTGTGCATCAAGGCTCCTGCCTCACAGCTATCCAAGAGATGCTTTCTGTTGTTTGGACATCTTAAGCTACCCTTTTAGCAAGTGAGGTGGAATTGAGAGAAGCTGTAGATTAGGATCCGATATGTCTTTTGGGGCCTATAAATTGGGGAAAAATAATAGTGATCCCACTTCTAGTTTTCTGAAAAGCTGTTTCTCATGAAAGCTCTTTAGTTGCTTGTGGCTTCTTGTTTGCATAATGTGGCCCTTTAATAAAGACTTCTCATTTCACAGCAGGGTATTACATTAACTCACACAGCCACGTGGGACTAGAGTCATAATTGAATGTCTCTGCATTGACCATTGTTGTAAGGGGCAGAAACCCTGGCCAACATCTGATGCTGCCTGCTCTGGGAGCTGTTGCGTGGAGGCCAGTCCTCAAGTGGAAACTGCCTAACACTTCATGCGCTCTGACTTGGGTAGCAGTCATATGCTAAAAGTTCTCTGTGTTGCTTTATATCAGCTTAGAGAATGATCTTCAGAACTTAAAGCACTTTTTTTTTCCTTTTTTTGGCCAAATTGCAGCTTTGATATTGGACTGGACTTTTGGGAAGCAGCTTGACATTTTGCTTAATAAACTGTTTAATCTTCTTTGCTTCTATTGGCAATTGAGGAGCTCTGTAGATAATGGAGAGGAGATAAAGCATGTAGGAATCATGTGGTGCCTTTATCTGAGTATACTTCTTACTTGCCATCTCCACCCCAAAAGTCACAGGGAGGGTGGGCACAGTTGGGCAGGTATGTGCTCTGAAGAGACTCTCTCAGGGATTCTGGTCACACGTTTCAGAAACTGTGCATCTGTAAAGAGCTGTTCTAGTCTTCTGGTCCTTCACTAGTTTCTAGAGTGTTGTACAGGTTGGAGGCATAGCTTACTGTGAATATTTTGCTTGTGTGTTCATACATGCTTGTTTGTTTGTTTAGCTTATTTACAAGCAGAATGATACTTGTAAAGTGCCTTGGCATTCATACATTATAGCTCTGTGAGTTCAGTCATGGAGGGAGTAATGAGTAAATGTTTCCAAACACTCAGATCAAAGCTAACAACCAACTCTGTGTCCCTAGAATTGGTGCAAATGGCTTATCACCTTTGCCAGACTGTAAACTTGAGAGCAGAGCCCCTTGTCTTACTTATCTTCTGTTCCTTCCCTACTCCTTTCCCCCAGCAACTGGCACATGCCTGTATACAGTAGGTGCCCTTTGGATGTTTGAAATTGGATACCATGAAAGAGATGGATATGCATTTTGTAAGAACTGTGTCTTGGTACAGTCTGTGGGTGGAGCGTTATTTGATCCTAAAGCTGTATCCCTTATGTTACTTGTGGTTCTGCCTCCTCTAGACTGGACCCTATGAAACCTTTAATTTCCACATTAAATTATTACGTAATGACAGGCTCTGAACTATTGTGTGGTTTTTTTGGATAAGGCAATACAAATGTAGCTCTGGCCCCTTACAACTTTAATTACCATTGCCTGGGGTTGACACGCAGAGGCTATCTCTGTTAGCACTGCATAAGACATAGGTTGATTCAGCTGAGGGCTCACCCAAACTTTGACAAAGTTCACATTTTTAATATTTGCTGCACAATCTATATAGCTTCAGCAGCAAGTTCTATGTAGATAACTAGTGGAAAAGAATCCTGTCCTAGGTAAAGTCATCACTTTATTTATGTATGTTTCACTTCCTGTATTGCCAGAGCTCTTGTCTGCCCCAGAGGTCATGTGTGGTCCCCGCTTCGGGTGCACCCAACACCAGCCTGACTTGGTTGGTATTGATGTGAGTCAGATTATGAGAATTTTTTCCTCTGGTTGACGGGGGCGGGGGGGGGGGGGCGGAGGGAAGGGGTGGATGGACAGACTTGAAAGAGAGGCAAGATCTTGGAGTCTGGTTCCTGTTCATCTGGGACAGCTCTGTGAGTGGCAGGGGCTGCAGGCCTGCTTACTCTTCTATCTCCTGGTGGGTAAGTGCAGCTCTCAGTCTCTGGCCCCTAAGTGGTGTTTGAGTTGATGCTGCATCTTCCACTTGCCCTTGTGGCAAATGTCAGCTTTTTTTTCTTTTTTAACTCTGAACCATACAGATTGAATGATGCTCTTGAGTATGTCAGTCTGCCAGGGATACTGAAGGTGGTAGGACATTCATGCCTACTTTCCAGGAATGCACACTGGAATGGAAGTCATGTGAGAATGGCATTTTACAGGGATAGCTTTGAATCTATTTTATTTATATTTTTAAGTAAGCCATTACAGACGTTATTAAGTCTCTATTAAGACTATATAGATTTTATTAAATTATTAAGTAATCCATTACAGATTGTATTTAATAATTTTCTTTTTAACAAGTTACTTTTAATATGTCTCCCAACAATTACCAAACATTGAGTCATAATCTCATGGCTAAGCCTTGTTGTTCAGAAATCAGAGCAGGATGGCAGAAGACTCAGTGTCTAAGAGCAAGAGAAAAACTCATGCAACAGATCTTACCTGTGGGGAGTGAAAGATGGGTGGCAGTTTATAGGAAGTTGTTGCGAATGGCAATCTGTACGGTGGGCTATTTTCATGACTGGAGATAACCAAGCATCTTAGTTTCTGAAAACTACAGTCCCTCCATGAAGGCTTCAGATAATTTTCTCTGCTTTAGACATGTTTAATTTTCTGATCCTTGAGCAACTGAGTGTGAGGTAGGCTCTTGCTATCTTTCCTTCTCCATACCCTTTTAAAATGAGAAAATAAGAAAACAGTTCTACTTCTGGTATTGTTTTAATCTAAGTGTCTGTGTGACTAATTTTTTAGGAGCTCACAGCTAACTTTTGCATGGCTCAGGATTTCATCATGCAGGTGAAGTAAGAAGTGACTTTTTGATATACAGTTTTCCCTGGTTATAAAAGGTGATGCCCATTCACTGTTAAACAACTTAGAAAATGTAGGATATTAGAGATAAAATTTTCACATCATCCTGTTAACATTTTGATGTAATTCTCTTTTTCTGTGCATATTTTTTTTATACTACTGAGATGAAGAATTTATCTCAAGGTAACAAAAACACAGCAGTTGCATATTGCCGATAGGCGGTAACACTGCCTAAAAATTTAGAATACTAAGTTTAGCAAAGCGGTCCAAGTCAAAGTTCTATCTTGTTGACTTTTTTCTCCTTTGACTTTTTGTGTTACCTTTAATTTTCCTTCACCAAAGTTTTCTCCTCCTCAGTCTACCTGTTCTCTGAGAAGGTGTACTCAGTACTAAAGGGGAACAGAATGTCCACTAAGCCAGACTAGATTCTGCTGGCATGTTTAGAATTTCCTTCCCTGTTGATGAAGAATCTTGAGGCGCATAAGTTCTGGAGTCCAGGCTCCCTGGGTGTGAACCTTGGGCCCAGCACTTACTAGCGGGTAATCTTGAGCAAGCTGCTTAACCTCAAAGTGCTTTGATTTCCGACTTTGTGTAAAATAGGTAAAGCACTTTAAATAATTTCTAGCACATGGTAAATAACGTGTTCGCTATTTTTCTTCGTTCATTATTATTTTTACTAATGCAGTAGTAAAAACCATAAGACAAAGATGATGCTGAAGTAGTATGATGCACAGTGATGCTAAGAATAACAATACTCATAATGTCTCAAAATTATCTGATGGGGGAGCATGTAGTCAAGCGAATCTGCCCGATCTGTATTGAAACAAGCATTGTATTGTATTTGGATTAGACTTAGTAGACACATGTTATTCACACCCTCCTTTTTTTGTAAATACTCACACAGTCACATCTTGACCAATGAGAGTCTTAAATGTATTCTTCCAGCTACACTTCAGAACTTTTGAAAGTGTACTTGCTCACTGGCAAAAATACATTCCAGAATAATGAATACTTACTGTTTTAGGATATAACTCCATTTTGTAGAAAAGAACAATTAGGCACAAATTCTAATGGATATACCAGATCATCTCTCATGAGTACTAATGTTGCTATGTTAGATAGAATTAAATATATACACACTTTTTATGAGTCAACATTGATAATTTTCATATTAACCTTACCTTTATCCTATCACTTACCTATTTGAAAGTTTGTAACTCCAATGTTTGATGAGTGTGGTTATTCCTTAATCAGAAATTACAACTAAAGCTAATTTATTCATCACAAAGATTATCTAAAATAGAACAACAAAGTTGATATCAACTCTGATGATAAAGTTACTGGATAAGTAATTTTTTAATATCAATGTATTCAGTGACTGTGCTCTGAAAACATCTCAATAATGAAGCAAATTACTCTGTTTTGAGTCACTTGTAATATATATTTTTTCCTTCTTGCTTCTAAAAAGAGAATGGAATGTTTGACTCAGTAAAAGCTATGTGAAATTTTGTAAGGACCAGAGAACCAGTTTCTATGTCTAAACTCTGAGTTTCTCTCACTAATTGTTGAACTATTGGCTAATAAAATGGTCTTTAGGAGAATTGAATCAAATAGAACAAAGGCCTTATTATTCCTTATCTGTGATTTTAATATTATTCTCCGATAGTCAAGTTTTGGATAGTTTGTATGGCTTTATGGTTTTATCTGGGGCAAAATTATTTCAGCTTTGAAGCTCCACAAATGGTGACAACCTAAGCCCATGAAAATTTTGCCAGGCTCATTTTTGTCCAGTTTTATATGTTATTGCCCAAAACCCTTAAACTTCTGGGTTTTTCTTCAAGAAAACAGCATCAGTGTTTTATTTGACAGCATTCCACTTATCCTCTTCAATATAACTCTGAAATTTTTTACTGTTTTTATGAATATGATTTACTTGTTCTTTATCCAGTGATTAGGCTTAGTACTTTTTATTTTCTTGGCTTTTTCTATATTTTAGGGCACTAGAGAATAAGGCACAGTTTCCTGATGTCAACTTTTGAGAATTAAGATAAGATTTTAATAAATATATCTTTTTAGGCCAGTGAATAATCTGAACTTGTAAAATGTAGAAAAACAGACTTATTTGAATATCATTTTCATTTTGTCTACTATTCTTCAAATGTGTTTTGTGAGAATTAGATGGCTACAATATGAACAACTAAAAGAGAAGAAATACATTTAACAGAGCTGATTTACTCTAAACTGAACAATTGGTTCCTGCATAATATTCTTTAAAATCAGCTTTATTGAAGTATAATTTACCTACAACAAACTGCACCCATTTTAAATATATACCTTCTTGAGTTTTTATCATTGCTTTCACCCTTGTAACTGCCACCGTTATGATATAAAACATTTCCATCACCCAGATAGTTCTCTCGGGCCCTTTTTCAGTCATTGGTATTATATATTTTACCTATTGTTACTTTATGTTACTTCACATGCTACTCTTTCTTTCTCTCTACCCCATTTCTGTTGGTCACACTATTGAAAGGTAAGCAACAACTTTTTGATGTCTGGATCCAGTGATTTTTTAATTGTACTATTTGGAAGAAACAATTGTCCTTGTGAAATTTAACTTTATTGTGCAGTAGTAGAGAGGACAGACACACCTGTAATTTAAATAATTGAATCATACATACATGTAAGACACTTTGGGGCTGGCTGATAATGTTAGCTTGATTCTGTTCACCACATTGTCATTAATAAGCCAGAAATAATGGATACTTGTCTTAACTTTAGCCCCCTTAACGTTATTCAAACAATTTTGACCATTATCTTGACCATTTTGTTTTTTATAATTTTTAAAAACTGACTTCTTGAAAGAAATTAGTTTCTTTCACTTTGAAGCCTTGAAGTGCAAGGGTGGGCACTGACAAGCACAGTGAAGGGATTTGTGGTACATAGTACTCTGAATTCTCTCCTTAGTGGTGAACCCAGTAGGGGTTTCTTCCCAGTTACTTTTGCTTTTGCTTTGCTTTTTCTCATGCACTGTTCTATGATAGACACCACAATTCTATCATAATTCTTTACTCTTATTCTCCTGGGAATTTTTTACTTCTGAAAAATAATGTTTCTCTCCTGAGGAATGACATAACATAAAAAGTATTTCTCAAACATCTAAAACTTTGGGCCCTTTGTATCAATTTAAAAACCTCACATCTCTCAGTAGGTGATATTGTTATATAGCCCCTGTGGAAAGGAAAAGGGGTGCCTTGTAATGTCCCCCCAACCATAATTGATACAAGACTAATCTCTCATGTAGTAGTCCTGAAGGTTATTACTCTAAAATAGTCACCGATTTGTTGGCTGCATATTTAGGATATAGAACGAAAAAGGTTATTTGTGGAGAGAGTTTTGCTTAACAAAGACTTCTTAGTTTTGAAGTTTAACCCTGTTATTTTCAGTTATTATTCATTTATTAAGTTCATTCAACAAACATTGGTACCCAGAAGTGGATCTATTAATGTTCTCAGTCAAAGCAAAATCTAAAATTATTTTTCATGGCTTCCCACTCTTGGAAAAATTTTTGTTTTTAATTTCCCATTGATTCATGTTCTTTTCTTATGATTCTACCATGTTGTCAACTTTTAATCCTGGTTGGGTAATCACAAATACCATTCAAAATGAATGCATAATGCAACTTTTCCCATGCTGCACCTATATCCTCTTGGGGAGAGCATGTTGACTAGTGGTAACAAGTTTTTAATTGCATGAGGTAACCTACCATCAGATGTCCCCGATTTTCATGTTTATTGCTGGGTTAGTGGAGATTTAATATAAATATAATTGAAAATGATCTATCCTGCCTGAAGAGGAGTCTTCTCTACTTAAGGTGGGATAGATATCTACTTGTTGGAGAGAAAGCTACTAATGCAGAAGGTGTTGAGATCATCTTGTTTTAGGATTATTTACAGTGACTGCTTGTTTCTAGCCATTTTATTTTTCTAAGAATAATATATTTTTTCCTTTTCTGCTTTCCAATCTTAACTCCTGTATGTTCATTCAGAGAAACATCTGATATTCCAAGAATTTTATTTTTAGTGGCAGCTGAATATTTTATAAAATTCTTTTTACTTTGCTGCTCCCAAATATGATGTAGCTCAACTAATAAAGAGTCGTTTGCAAATATACATAAAATACATGGTTTTGTATGGGTATGGTTGAGTTTTCCATGCAAGTTCTCTAGACATAAATGAAAATGTCTCTGGAAACTCTAGAAGCTCTCATGAAGCTTCAGGCATCATGCCAGTTTTGGTCGTCATTGTATACCTACCACAAAGCCTGCAGTAAGCATTGGATAAATGATCAGATGTATGTAGCTCCTTAAACAATGACTTGTATATAGCTTACAAAGATAGTAATTTTTTATTTAGAAATAAATGTTAGAAGAATGTTAGCATTGTCTAAATAATTTTATAGTTGGATTTTTACACATTCAAAAAAAAATAGTGGATGAAAACCACTTTAGTGTTTTTATGACTAAACCCATGACAGTGGATTAGATGGAGAAAATGAAATTAAAGTACAAGAAGAAGTCATAAACCAGGAATTAATTGAAGATATCACATTTTACATTTCAGGTGAAGACGATGGAATTGAACAAAATTTCCTAATCTGATATAAGTATAGAAGATGGGAAAAATATATTTCCATTTGAATACCCAATCATTGGTAGACTTTGCCTCTCAAAATTCAAATAACAGCTGCACTACATTTATAGAGAATAGTTTTTACTATTTATAGCTTGAGAACCAATGTTATAAGTAACAAAGTATGTATTGGGATATTTATAGACATTTTACTTAATAATTTCAGATATTAAAAAGTATGCTGTATCTAGTTTTCACCAGATACAGAGTTAGATGTGTGCTGTACAGAACACCCTATGCAAATATAGTTATTCTTAAAGAGCAGTTGCAAAAAACATTTCTGCATAAGAGGAATGGAGGTCCAGAGATAAATTTTTTCAGGGAAGAGTTTTTGCAAGGCACTTCAGTATCTTTTGAGAAATTTAGGTTGATTATCTGGAGATATAAGATGAAATTGATATTACAGAAAACAAATTACAGTTGATTAGAATGGTTGGTGATTATTTTTTGGTTAAATCCCTCATTGTGCACAAGGTTTAATTGTAACTAGATGAAATCTTAACTGCTGGTAGAGGCAGTTGTCTTTATATGAAGAGCTTTCTATTTCTGTGTCAGGTTATTGGACCAGAAGGCTGCTTCAATAGATGGTTTGGTGACAGCTTGTATAGAGACATTTCGCTATTGAAAATGTTCTCTGATGTTTCCTGGAGGAAGACTGGCCCAAGACCTCATAATGTTCTTTTAAAGCTTTTTGAAAAGTGTGTGAAGCCCCCGTGATGGTAAGCTTCACGACAATGTGAATAGTAAGGAAAAAATTTTGTCTGGCTATTAGATACTCCATACACATAATGTCTTTAAATATTATGATAACCTTAACACTACATTCACTAATTATTTCATTTAGACATAACTTACATCCATAATTAGATTGTAAATGTATTGCATATTGGGATTCTTTTTTAGATTTCGTGTTTCCATCTTGGCTGATCTTATAGTACTCAGCAAGAAGTAAATGATAGATAAGACTTTACTAATTAATTTAGAAAGAGAGGATCAGAATGAGGTGGAATCATAGCTGTGTGGATGACAGTCTTTGAGAGGGAGTGCCCACACTGGATTTTTCTTTATAATGAACTCATCAGAGCAGTAGTCAAAAAGGCATAACAGACTCCAGAGCCAGATCAAGTTCAAATCCCAGTTTTTTTACATACTCCCGTTGTGATGCTAGTCAAGTTACCTGTCTTCTCCATGCCTCGGTTTTCTGATTTGTCAGTGAGGATAGGATGATAGTACCTACTTTAGGTGGAGGTAAGGGTTACATGAGTTAACAATTGAAGAGTGTTTAGAATGGTGTCTGGCTCTGAACCTATCAACTTGTTTTGTTTACCATCCACCCTCAAATTGCTAGACTGTAAGATTTGAAGTAATGTTTACTTGTTTAAAATTGTATTTATAATTTGGAAAATGTGGACATCTCTTCAGGCAAAACTGTACACAAGGTAGTGATAGTAGTCACTATCAGTGGCATCATCTTTACATAGAAAAGACAGTGGTTGATGTGATGAATACATTTGCATGTATTTAAATAATAATGTAGATATGTGAACACTAAGTTGGCATAAATTGACTGTATAAGCTAATACATGGAAACAAACTATACTGAGTTGTGTAACCTTATCTTGAGACTTTGCAAGGAGTTACTATAAATAAGGAAATTGCCAGTTTATACATTATTCATACAGCTTCTTTGATTTAATAAACTATGACTTTGTTTTCAGCTGTTATCATATCCAAATGGCCAAATCACTGAGATTAGTTCCATGGTGTATGGAAGGAAGTAAGACAAATTTTGACCCAGGAATAGCTACTTTTTGTATTCTTGTATTACAGACATTGTAGCGAATGCATAGTGTTGTGTGTGCTAAAGAAAAGTATTTGTTAAAGTATACTTGTGGAAATTATAGGGAAGATTTTACTTAACTGTACATGTCATCTGTTTAGCCAGATATCTAGATTGGTGTGTTTGGTGGTGGTGGGAGGAATCCACATGAAACTTTACCCTATCACTTACACAGCTGAGTAGTTTGAAAATGAAGGAAAGCAGAGTGGCTGTTAAATGGATTGGTAGAATATATGTGTTGTTGTTCTTAATTTAAAGTCAAAACAGTTGGAAACCCAGGTTCTTTGGTCTAATCCTAGCTTGCGTACTAATTGAAGGACCCTGGCAAGTAACTTAACATCTTTGGAAATCAGTTTGTAAATTAAGGAGGTAGCACCAGATCACACGTAAATCATCTAACTCTCGCGTTCAGTGATTCTAAATTTCAAGAGTAATATAAAAGTCCTCGTAAAAATGTATATAGTAATCAGTTGAGCTTTGGTGATAGAATTAATATAATTTCACTTATTGTGAAAATGTCTTAAATATAATATAAAGGAAGATATAATATTGAAAATAATACAAAATCAGGTAATTAGTATGAAAGCCAAGAAAAGGTTTTTTGAAGAAGCCTAATACTATATTTTAGATTATGCTGCATATTATACTTCAAAGGTACTACTGATAGCATTTTAGTAAGCTGCATTTATTGAGCAATTATCCTAAGTCTAAGGAATGAGGGTATTTTTTAAGACTTTAGGACCTCCCACCAGAAAGGTAGCAGGAGAAGATGAACTAGTTCTTGAACCATAGGAGTTTATTACCTGTTCAAAATGCTGATCTGGTTAATTGTTTAGTTTCTAAGGGCTTTTTGCAATTTTAGTTAAGTGATATCTATCAGATGAGGGCTTTAAAGTTTTGTTTTGTTGTTTTTTCCTGCTGGTGGTTGAGAGAATAAATGATAAACAAGAAATCTCCCTTCCATTTTACTCCCTAAGGGCAGTCATTTTTAAAAGTTTGGAGCGTATCCTCTAAGAGAGAATATGGGTATGTATTCAGGCACCTGTGTGTCTGTGCATGTGCATATAATTTTACATAAATAAGATCATCTATGTGAACTGTTCTGTAACCTACTTTTTAACTTCATAGAATAATACTTTCCTTTCCATGTGACTACATGTGTGATTGCCTTGTTCTTTTTAACTACATTTCTTTTGAACTGCATTTTATTATATGGACAAATGATAAATTACTCAATTCCCCTATTTAAGGACTTATTGATGGCTATTAATAAACAATTTTTCACTATAAACAGTGTTCCAGGGAGCATTATTATACCCTTATCTTTGCCTTCACAGTCAATTTTTTTTTCTTAATATAAGTTATTTGAAGTGGAAACCTAGGGAAAAAGATATGAACACTTAAATTTTAAATATCAACTGCCAAATTGCTTCTAGAAAAGTTGTACATAAAAATATTTTGGAAGGCTAAAAATTTTTTTTTAAGAATAAAAGATTTGATGAAATGAGGTCTCAGATGTCCATCAGCTGATGACTAGCTAAAGAAAAGATGGTATATCTATACAATAGAATATTATTCAGCAATAAAAAGGAATGAAGTACTGATGTATACTACAATGTGGATGAACTTTTAAACATTATGCTTAGTGAAAGAAGCTAGCCATTAGGGACCACATATTGTATGATTCCATTTATATGAAATGTCCAGAACAAGCAAATTCATAGAGAGAGAAAGTGTATTGATGGTGGCATTAGGCCCGGGAGACCTGAGGGAAAATGGGGAGTGACTGCAAATGGGTATGGGTTCTCTTTTTGAGTGTTGAGAGTGTTCTACAATTAACTGTGGTGATGACCATACGACTCTGTGAATATACTAAAAATCGTTGAACGTAGACTTTAAATGGGCAGATTGCATAATATATGGATTATGTCTCAATAAAGGTGTTATAAAAAAAATGAGGCGTAGGGTGAATTGTGTCAGAGCAGATAATTAAAGTGTATGGTAGGCAGAGTGCAGCTCCGTAGCAGTGGTTTGTGATGGCCCACATATTTAGTCACTCACAGACAATAGTATTGTATACTTTTAATCAATTCTTTTAAGAAATGTAAAATTAAGAAAAAATTCAAAGTCCCTTAGTAATTAGAGATTTTTCTAGGTGAGTGGTTAAAGGCTATTTCTAATCTTTAAGAATTTTTTTAAATGTTTTATTTGGATTTGTTTAGGTATGATGAAGTGTTTTTGAGGATTATTAGACAAATAAAGATAAATTCTTAAGATCTAGAGATTTTTATTGCTTTGTAATTTTGTTGGATGCTCAGCTGTCGAATAACTAATGCTTTTGTTAAAATTCCGTGGGGCATTCATCCAGAAAATAGGGTATAGGAAAGGAATGTGTATTTGTGTACATATGTTCTATGATGTGTTGTTGGTCCTAAAGAGTTTAAGAAGGTAAATTTTCCAATGAAATCCGTAATTACAGTGGTTTATTTTGTACTCCATTAAGAAATCGTTTTATAAATCACATGTATTTGAGTAATTAGATTTTTAATCTTCTGTTTCTCTAATTAAAAATAAAGTTTGCATTTAGATTTGTTCAAATCTCCATTGGTTTGTAAGAATTGAATCAGATTGTTCTCAGCTCTTATTTTCCTTATTTGTTAGGAAGTAGAGATTTGTAGTTTTGTATTTACGCTGATCAACAGAAAAGATCAGATATCCCACACTCTGAGACTCTGCCAGATGTAATTTACATTTGAACAAGGATTTACAAAGAACAGGGATTAAGTTAAACAATTAGAGCAGTATGCTACAGACTATATCCTCTGAAAACTATTTGGGTCAATGGCGTTTGTCTTCAACAGACTCTTGCATTGTGAGTGCCCAGTAGATCGGTTGTAATTAATGATTGTCGTAGTGCAAGTCTTTGTTTAGGAAGAAGGGAACTAGCTAAAATAAGTTTGTGGCTGCATTTTGTGAGAGTGTGTCATGTTAGTTAATCAGTGAATTTTATTAATATAAAAACTGTTGTAATTACTGTTTTTCAAGTCCATTGGTATATTTGTTATCTCTTAACTGTTTAGTATTGGGCTTACCTGTTAGTTTGTCATTCTTTGGGCATAAGAGCTTGAGTTGGCATTTTTTTTTTTTTTAAACCTTGTATGCAGTATTACAACAGTCTGAGTAGTGCAGGGCATTTTAAATTGTGGTCAGTGAACTCTTGAAATTAAATGTAAAATGATGTGTTTGTGGATGTATATGCAATTTCCAAACGTGAGAGTTCATATGTTTGATCAGAATTTCAAAGGTTTTCACAGCTCTAGAAAATTAAGAACACTGATGTCAGATATATTTATGGTGTTTAGAAGCATGTTCCCTGCCCCCCATCTGCTTTTTTCTCCTTAGAAGACCAGCACTAACAAAATACATTTAGAGACCCTGTATATAGCCAGGGTCTCCAGACTGTCTCAGTTGTTTATACTAAAGTGATGAAATATATCAGCAGCTGCCTTTTATTTTCTCTAATTGCCCGGTAGGCAGAATTAAAATGTTGTGGGTGGATTTAATTCATAGCAGGAAGTCCTTTGTTGTTGTTAAAATAAATTTTAAGCAGAGCCTTCCTCAAAGCCATTGGTCATGTACTTTGCCTCACTAGTAATTAACTTATCAATGAGCCATGGTACACTCTGGTGACTTTTTCCTAAAAGATTGATACTCATGGCAAACCAGGGCACTTTAAATTTTGTTTTATGCAAAGTACCTTTTTTGACCCAGAGGAGGTTATTGTAAATTTCTAATGAGCTGTGATGTATAGTGGTGGGTGAGTTTCAGCATCTCCTTTGGCCTTGTTTTTCCTGAGGTCATGATGTATATTGTACATTTGATTCGTGTGTTCATATTGAATATAATGTAAAGCAAGAGGCTGTTTAGTTGAAAAGTATCAGAGTGGATTTCATTTTCAACGAGCTTATATTCTCCTGCTGTTGCACAGCCCTGAAATGCAGTAGAAGATGACTTGTGGTAGAATATGTCAGCTTTGGGACACAAACTTTTTCTTAAGTGTTCATACAGTATAACTTATTTTACTTTTGAAAATCTACCATGTTGAGAGAGTGAGTTGTTTTCTGTCATTGTTTTTGGAAGTTGGGAGACATTTGGCTATTGTATCTTTTATTCCCTAAAGAAAAGTATACTCTTTTTAAACAGAAATTTTTAGATCTACTGTGTCCTCTTCCAAAGTGTCACCATCACCTTTGGTGCTATATTAAACTACTTTGCCACTCAATGACAATTTTAGCCCAGGGCACTTTAATAATGAAGTCAAGCCTGCCCTGATGCTTAGTCTGGTCATTCTCTACCCCCCCACACACACACACATACCTCTGGTCTGAGACCAGTGGGAGGGAGCAGGTAACTCAGTTACATGATTCATTACCATCAAAATTGGATAGAATAGGATAGATGCACAGAAAGTGTGTTCTCAATATTAAATGATGTTTCCTATGCTGGACAACAGTTTTATTATTTTTTTTTAACTATGGAAAAATGTTAGCTTATAAGAATAGCAAACACCCACATTTTAAACCTTTGCTGCATTTGCTATATCATTATTATCTCTTTATGAATATATGTGTATATGTAAAATTATTTTTGAACTCTGAGAGTAGGTTGCTCACATCATAGATTATAGTCCTTTAGCTCTTAATACTTAGGGTCTGTTTTCTGAAAATATAACCAAATTTAGAACGTTTAACAGTCAAAAGTTTTGAAATTTTGAAGTTAAGGAGAAACCTGAGAGAAAAATAAATTATTTATTATCAAATTTTGCTATATACAAAATTTATTATTATTATCAAATTTTGCTAAAGTAAGCTTATTTTTCCATTGATCTCTCTAAAATAGAACTATTTAAATTTCTTCTATGTTAAAAAATTTTGAAATATTATAATAATAAAGTGGAATAAAAGAGTATATCATTTATATGTTTGGTTTTAACTGTTAAAAAAAATGTAAGTACCTACAGCACTATCTAGTTTGTACTTTTGAAGCCCCTGGTATGACTTTCCAAATTCCATTACTTTACATGGTCCCTGAAAGGAAATTACTATTCTGAGTTTTGTATAGTTTTTTCCTTTAATTTTCTTTGTAATTTAAATGCATTTAATTTTATGTTTGCTTATTTTTGGTCTTTTTGTAAATGGACCAACACTTGGCTCTACCCCCCCCCACACACACACATACACACTTGACTTGTTCAACTTTTGGGAGGAATAGCTTTATTAGGGCATAATTTACATATAAAATATACATTTAAATGAAGTTTGGTTAGCTTTTGTAAATATATATAATTGTGCAACCACATCCACAGTCAGTTTTGTTTTTGAGATTCATTCATCCACGTTGATGCATATAGCTGTACTTTATTCACTTTTGCTGTTGTGTGGTGTTCCACTGTATGAATATACTACAGTTTATTATTTTCTTGTTAATGGACATTTGGGTAGTTTCCAGGTTTGGGCTTTTATGAACAGTACTGCTGACTTTAAAATTTTTATCAGTTTGGAATATGTGAAATGCTATCTCATTGTGGTTTTAATTTGCATTTTTCTCATTGCTAATAAGATTGATCATCTTTTCACTTATTTATTGGCTATTTATTTGCTTTCTTTTGTAAAGTGCTCACTCTTTTTTTTTTTGCCTATTTTGCTCATTTTTTGCTATTTTCTAATTGATTAGTGGGAATCATTTGCACTGTGCATATTACTCTTTAGCCATATGCAAACATATTTTCCCAGATTGTGGTTTCTCTGTTTACTGGATTTTAATTTCTATTGATCATCAGAAGTTCTAGTTTAAAAAATACTCAAATAGACCTTTTACCTTTATTTAAGGTTAATGTCTTATATGTCTGTTTTAAGAAGTCTTTACTACCCAAAGGTCATAAATGTACTTTATTGAATTTTTTTCTACAGATTTTAAAGTTTTTCATTTCACATTATATCCTTGAAATTGATTTTTAAAATATAGTATGATGTAAGGATTCGTTTTCTCTCCGTATTGATAACCTATTGCCCCAGCTCTGTTTATTGACTAGTCCAGCCTTTCATCACTTATCTATGATACTAGTACTCTCATATAAAGTTTCTAGATAACTGAGGATCATTTTCTGAGCTCTGGATCCTATTGTAGTGTTTTGTTTGTCTATCCCTGAGACATACTTCTGCTTTACTGATAACTGCAGGACCAATTTGTTCTGCTTTAGGGGTAGCTTTGTCCTTCTATAGATTTCTATTAAGAAACTATGTTTTGATTGCACTGGACTTATATAGCTCAATGGGAAAAAAACTGACATCTTTACAGTATTGAATTTTCTAACCTGATAATATGGTATATTTAAAAATGCATCTTTTGTTAGATTTGTACCTAGGCCTAGGTACTTAATTCTTTTTTTTTTTTTTTTTGCTATTGTAAGTGGTATCTTTTAAAAAACTTTTGACGTATATAATGTGATACATTTTTCTGTATGTATAAATGTACAGCTTGCTGAATTTTAAAACTAAACACTGGTACCCAGGTCAAATACTAGAACATTAGCAATTCTCTGGAAGCCCCACTCCTCTTCCTTACCCATACTACCATTGCCCTAAGGGCCTCCACTGTCCAGACTTCCAAAAGCATGGGTCAGTTTGGCCTGTTTTTGTACTTTACGTGAATGAATCACAGAGTATGTGTTTTTTATTTGGCTTCTTTGCCCAGTGTTATTTTTTGTTAGCAGCTACTCGTAGTTGTACATTGTCATTCTCATTGCTGTATTCATTTGTATGAATATACCACAAGTAGTCATTTTAAATTGCATTTCTGAGCTTTTTATTGTAGCTTAGAGTAATGCTGTTGACTGTAGTATATACTGATTTTTATAGGTAGTAACCATGCTATATTCTCCTTAATTCTAATATCTCTTTGCAGATTGTTTTGGATTTTCTATATAGACAGTCACATTATTATTTGCTAATAATGATAGTTTCCTTTTTTCCTGACTATTATATTTCATTTCTTTTGATTGAGAAGAGAAACAAGCATAAAACAAGTCAGATGCAAAAATCAGGTAATAGTTTATGAATAAGTTAGGTTTTCTTTAGATTTTTAGAAGTGAAAATGAGCTAGAATTTCTGTTGTATTTTTTATGACCTTGCAATTCTGCTGCCTTCCAGGTCCTGAGTGGTTTGCGAGGAGTAAGACCACAGATGACAGCTTCTTCATCCTTGGCCTCTGATTTATGTGTGTGCAAATGGAGATGAATCTCTTTAATGGAGTCTTGAAAAGCTGTCACAATTAGTTACTCTCTTCTTGGTTTGTCAGTGCAGCTGGATATCCAGAAGATGTGTGTGTGTGTGTGTGTGTGTGTGGAGGGGGGGTGGTAATTTATCTTCTAGCATATATATGTCTGTTGTTTAATTGAATGAAAATAGATTTGGGGCATACTGAATCCAGAAAGGCATAAGTTTCACTGTCCTGGGTCTGCATCTGTAGGACTCCAGTGTATATGAATCAATTGAAACTCCTCCTAGAAAATAGAGTGAGGTTTTAAAAGAAAGTTAAAATCACAAAAGTATTGAATCACAAATTGCCATGTGATTTCTCAGAAGACTATAGTGTTAAAGGCAGAAAGGCTCACCTGTGAATTCTCAACAGGGTAGTTTTATACTTGCAGATTATTAAAGCTGAATTGATTACCTTGGATAGTAATATAATTATAGCCTGTGATGCGAGTAGTGAGAAAAGTCTTTAATAAAATAATACAATAAAAGCATGTATTTCTAGCTCATGATGCTATGTGTTGAGGGTGGGTGTTCTTTCTGTAACAAGTCAACTCTGTCCATGGTGGGGTCAAAAGTCCCTCAGCATCCCATATGGATCTTCAAGCACTACCACCCCTCTCAGTGGAGTTGTATGCTACCAAACATCAGTAGTATTAGTCCTTAAGATATGGAATATAACTAAATATTATGTAAATTGATGAATGTGACTGCAGAAGGATGCACTTTTTCTGAAAGATAGGATCAAGGAAGGTAAGTTCTCAAAGTATAGCTCCCACATCTGGAACAGCATCTTCTTGAAATTTCTTAAAAATTCAGATTCTTGGGCCCCACTCCAGACCTGCTAGATCAGCAGCTCTGGGGGTAAGGGCCAGAAATCTGTGTTTTACTAAATCTTCCAGGTGATTCTGAAGCATGCTAACATTTGAGGACCACTGCACTAAAAAACATTGCAGTTGAATTAAGTACAGGAAGAAAAGGAGAATATAAAAATATAGAAGGCTCCTGTACTCAGATTGTTTGTCAAGGGTCTTTGAATTCTTGATTCTCTTTTTAAAGAAAGAAAAACAAAAAAAAGAAACTGAAAAGTGGTAATGCACTGTGGTGTAGTTTACATTAAAAGATACCCAGAACTCCAATTCAGCAGACCATTCTCACCAAAATAGCCTTTGCCTCACACCTAAAAATGGTGAATGAATGAACTTTTGTATAATATAAAATAACATGAAAGCATTTAAAAGTACAAGTATCAGTTTTTATGATTCCCTTCTTTAGTCTGGTTTTCAGCTTACTGTCCATTTGTCAAAGTACACAAGGGAGGAGGGCTTGATTATTTTTGATAAATCTAAAAACAAAGGCTAACATATCCAGTATGTGTTGGAAGAGCTGCTCAGCCAGTGTCTGATCTGAAATATATTATCTCATTTAATCCTTGCCACAGCTTTATGAAGTAGGTATCCATTTTAGGGATAGGTTGGGGCTCAAACTTGGTAATTGAATAGCTAATTAAATGAAAGCACCAAAATTTTAACCTAAATGTTATGCTGGTGGCATAGTCTAAATATCAGTGAACAGAACTATGTACATTGATATAAAATACCTTGCATCATTGAGTATAAAGAGACAAGTAACTTAGTATCTATGGCAAGACCTCCTAATTCTCACCAAGGGCTTTCCCTGTACCAACATTTCAAAAATAATGTTTGTAAGGAATAGTATGTACAAGCTACCTTTTTCTGAATCATATGTATGATGAGTTTCTGCTGTATTTTACTCTGAATTGATCATCAAAGCAAAGAGCAAATGTATTAGTTTGCTATGTTTGTTGTAATAAAGTACCATAGACTGGGTGGCTTAAATAATGGAACTTGATTTTCGTACAGTCCTGGAGGTTAGAAGTCTGAAATTAAGGTGTGGCTAGGGTTCGTTTCTTCTGAAGCCTCTCTCCTTGGCTTGTAGATGGCTGTCTTCTCCCTGTGTCCTCACATGATCATCCTTCTGTGAGGGTGTTTTCCCTTATCTCCTTTCTTATAAGGACACCACCAGTCACACTGGATTAGATTCTACCCCTAGTAACTTCATTTTAACTTAATTCTTTAAAGACTCCCATCTCTAAACCTGATATTTGGAATACTGAGGATTAGGACTTCAACATATGAATTTGGGGTGTGGGGATGCAGTTAAGCCTATAACAACAACTAAGATGCATTTATGTGATTAGAGTTCCTCCGTAATGTCAAAAGCTTTGATTTGAGATTTGAATGTCCTTGATTTCTCTTTCTTTAATATAATGAGAACAGAGTTCATGGAACCCAGCTATTTGAAATCCAGATGAGAGCAAACCCACTCCTTAATGGGTTTTAGGAGAGTAATATATATTTGGATTCGATCAAAGACCAATTAAAGCTTCTTTGATGATTTAGAATCACATGTTAATTGTAATCAATTTAAAAAATTGTCATAAAAAACTGCTAACTATAGGAACTCTTGTTACTAGAGGAGAAAAACTTGTAGGACTTGGAATGCAAATAATCTTATTCTCATTAAATAATTATGCAGCCATTACTATAAATTCTGCCTTCAGCTGTATTTTACATATGCCCCTTCTGTGAGATCTGCTCCTGAAACTCCATTAGCTGTACCTGGTAAGGGAAAACGGGAGTTCTCAGTGAACTCGATCATGCATTTTGGAAGAAGAGAAACAATGATTGGAAGGACAAAGTATGCACTATATATGATAAATTTAGGTTGAATCTGTAGGTTTACTGACAGTATTTTTCTTCCATATGTAAAATCAATTAACTGCTTTCTCTGTTATAAATAATTCCTTGTTACTGTGTGATTTGTGGACCACCAGCATTAGCATACCCTGGTACCTGGTTAGAATATAAGAATCTCAGTCCCTACCCCAGATTTAATGAATCAAAATTCGTATTTATAATATTCTTAAGTAAACTGTACATGTATTCAAGTTAAAAAGCACTTCTCTAGTTGGTGACATACTGGACTTTTATTGAACTTTTTTTAATTGAACTTTTTATTTTAAAAAAAATTCTACAATGCATTTTGTCTGTGTTTTCCATTCCAGTGTTATATCCAATTGATCTAAGCAGAATACCAGAGGACTCAGTGGCTCATCACTTATCAATTGCATAACCTCTTTCCTTCACTTTCCCCATTTATAAATGAGGATAAGACCTTTATGTTGGAAGATTAAAGGAGAAAAAGTTTGTAGAGTTCTTAGAACAGTGTTGGACATAATAAGTTCAGTCATGTTGACATTTGTTATTATCCCTACTAATTATTACCACCACCATCACTGCTGCTACTGCCGCAACCAAACCACACAGCAGTTACGTAGTCTAGGAAAATGCCTACTACAGAAGTGAGTAATAAATATTGCAATTACTTTATGAAGATCAGTTCTCACCATGAATATAGATATCATATCCACCCACCAGATAATTCACTTAAACTTTTAAACCCCTCTTTGAAACAAATGCAGAACTGTAACAAAATATTTAAAAGCTTAGTGGAAGGAAAGTGTCCATGGACCATCCATTTTTTTCTTTGCCTGTTCCACCATGAAGTAACTCAAGCTCTGTGTTTTAGTCAGGACTTATTTGTTTAATAGAAGTTACTGTGTCCTCACCAGGAAAGCTAGTTCTGGCTATAGAAGTCAGTGTGTACATATGTTACAACTGGCAATCCAGAAACCTAGGCTCTGCCTGTCTGCCATTGACTAGTCATACTGACTTGAGCAAGTTACATATATGTGAAATGAGATTGGACTTGAAAATTACTAGTATTCTCTGATCTTATGAGTGTACATAGCATTCCAGTACAGCTTCTGTGAGACTTCATTTCCATTTCAAATGGTTAGACTCAGACTGTGAAGAAGATTGTGTTTTGTGACAGCAGGAGAGTTGAATAATCTTGAGCTAGAATGGCTTTTAGGAGCTATTATAAATAAAAACAAATTAACTATAACATATTTCTTTGTTATGTTACAATGAAGTGTATCATCACTGCTTTGCTGAATATTGGATTTCAGATGTACGAAAACATCTGTTGCTAAGATATGCGCCAGAATGTCTATGTCTTCCTTGCAGGAAACTTTGTTTATAGATGTCTTCTGTTGTTTTAGTGTCGTTAATATGTAGCAGATGCAAAGGGAGGGGAGGGGAGCTGGGGAGAGGATGGAGAAAGCATGCTAGAGCACCTTAGAATTTTCTCCAAATTCGAATTTGTTTCTCTTTGAATTTTTATTCTATCTTAATGAATGTTTGAGATCTCAAAGGAACTTAAGCCAACTTTCTTGCATAGCAATTGCATATGTATTAGAGTTAAACAACTCTGTCTTTATCATCATGGGGCTTTTGACATGCAAGACTATACAATTTCATGAGATTGGTTGACTTAATTGAACTAGTTTTACAGAATGAGTTAATAAAAATTGACGGAGTTTATCTCACATGTAAAACCTCTACCTTTTCTTTGCTAAGTAAAGGAGATGTAACCTTGAAAAAAGTTAAATTCCAGAGACATTTACTTCCAAGATAATGATTCAAGAAAAACCTACATATGGTAGAAGGATGGAGGAAAGAGATTTTTTTAAAGAACCACACTGAATCCATTATGGCTGAGAAAACTGAGACACTAACTTTTGACATTTCAGTGAGATTTAGTTGCCAGATTTCCAGAGGGAAACAAAGAATATTTAAAAGTTAATGATTCTTATTATTTGCATAAAGTTTGTTTTAGATCAAATCATAAGCCTGTTTCAAGGCTGCCAATTATATAATATGCCCTATTCATTAGGTGAAAACGGTAGATTGACAAATTCCCTGATCTTTCAGGACTGTATATAGTCCATCTTCATGAAGACTTTCATGACTTCTGCTGGGAGCAATGTGTCTACCTTCCAAGTTCCAGGTGCATTTCATATCCTTCTTATTGCATTGATCACACTATATGTTATTTTACTATTTTCGTATACTTATTTCGTTACCATTCCTTCCATATTGTATTCAGTTGGTCTTTCTTGAGCATCTACTGTGTGTCAGGCACTGTTTCCTAACCGGAACATAATCTGTTTAAAAGCAGGATAGGTTCTTGTCCATTCTTACACTGCACAACTAATAGTCCGATGGAAGCGATGCTGTCCCATGTCTAGAATTCTGTGTTTTCACTTATCAAAAACCTGACTAAATCACCACAGTTCTCCATTTAAAAGCTGTCTTTTCTTCCCATCTTTGCTATATAAAGAGACTCGTTGTCACTTTTTCCAGACAACGCTATTAGACATAACCATGTCTTCAGGACTGTTGAATAAGCTCTTGCAAACTACGCTTAGCAGTCACAAGAAGAAAATTCTACAGGGGATGAAGGAGTAAAACAATTAGAGGTCACTCTTGCCTCAGACTTTAATCCATATTGAGTGTGTGCCTTCGCTTGGATTTAGGACCAGCCAGCAATAACAGCTCTTAGAATTACCAGAGACTTGCGATTACTGTTCTCCATTTTGAATTGTTGGTGGCCAATCCTGAATCCATGCTCCCTTTTCCCTTACAAACGTTTTAGTTGTCACTGCCTATTTTTTTCTGAGGGAATGCAAACACATTTAAATATAACACATAAATCTGTTTCATAGTAATCTCATTATGCTTGTCAAAATGGTATGTTTTTAAAAATATGTACTCATTAGTTTTACTTGTGAGTACAGACTGTTGAGATTATTGCATTGCTGACTTCCAAATGTTTGTTATCTTCCCTGAGCCTCATCTGTGAACTAGGGTAACAGTATCTACATTACAAGATTACTGTGATTAAATTAAACAATGTGTATAAAATACTTGGCCTTAAGCCTGGCACATAGTACCTGTAGCTCCCTTTACCTCTTTTTCTTCTTACAACATTGCCTGTGATTGTGAAGCATGGAACTGTGCACATGTTTAAGCCTCAAAGATGTGAGGCTCAAGGTGAGGGAGGGGGTGGGATGTTGAAGAGTGAGAGAAAGAGATACACTTTACTACCTTACATAAAATTTAGGTCAATGCAAATATATATTCAGCTTCTAGCTCCTGACAGAACCCCTAAATTCCTTGTAAATAGGGCTGTTAGGAGAATCTTTTGTTCTAACATTTAGTCTTGGACTCCAGTTTGGATACAGAGCTCCTAAGACCTTTGTAATTTCCTGAGAGATAGTAGTTTCCTACATAGAGTTCCTAAATTGCTCGAAACTTCCTGGGTGATAGGGACATCTTTTGTTCTAATGACGGGACTCTTGGTGGGCTCCTGAATTAGGGCTGGTCACCAGAAAGACTAAGCCATGATTAGAAACTTGGAACTCCCTGCCCCCACCCCAGCCATTGTCCTGAAATGAGAGAGGGATTAGAAATGGAGCTGATAATCATGCCTATGATGAAGCCTCTATTAAAGAACCAAAAGTACAGGGTTGAGAGAAACTTCCACGCTGGTGAACAAACACATCCATGTGCTGGGGCAGGTGGCGTACCCCAACTCCATGAGGACAGAAGCTTCTGCATAGGGTCCCTTTTGGACCTTGTCCCACATGCTTCTTCATCTGGGTGTTCATCCTTATTCTTCAACATATCTTTCTTTTATTACATAATCAACTGATAAATGTGTTTCCTTGAATCTGTTAACTGTTTTAGGAAATGATTGAACATGAGGAGGAGATTTGGGAACCTCTGCTTTATAGTTGATTGCCCAGAAGCACAGATGATAACCTGGACTTAGAACTCGTGTCTGAAGTAGTGGGTGGGGGTCATCAGTGAGACTGAGCCCTTAACCTGTGGGGTCTGATGCTGACTCTGGGCAGTTAGTGTCAGACTTGCTTGGGGGAAAACCCACAGATCTGGTGTCAGAAGTATTGTGAGGGTGAGAGTAAAGGGGAAACAGTGAGTGTTTTCTAGACAGGCGATGAAGAGATGGTCCAGCCTTCTCTCCCCTGATGACTGATGAACTGTTCTAATGGTATCAATTTAACAGTGGCTTTTATGTAAGTGATATGAAGTCACTGTTAATTATTTGTATTTGAGTTGGTTGTGTGCAGTTGTCTGTGTTATTCTTATTGTGGGTAATTTCTGTTTTCATTAAAAATCCTCTGCATAGTCAGTATAAGATGAAAGGAGATGAAGTTTGTTTGTTTATTTTATTTTATTTTTTAGGCAAGTCAACCCTTAGTTGACCTCACAGATTGCAAGGACCTTGTCAGCTTACAATTCCTTATTTTTTATGCCTACAGCACCTGGACTTCCTAGGTGGTCTCCCAACCAAGTACTAACCAGGCCCGACCCTGCTTAGCTTCGGAGATCAGATGGAATCAGACAGGATCAGGCTTGTTCAGGGTGGCATGGCTGTAGAAGAGATGAAGTTTAAAGAGCAGGAGATATTGTAGTTTTACAATCTCTTTAAAACCAAATAAGCCATCTGATTTTATCTTAAGAAGTAGATTGGATATGAATAATTTATCCCTTTAAAATTCTCATTTATACTAATCAGTGTAATGTAAACTGGCTTTTGAATTTTGAAATCAGCCAGGTTTCTGTTATATACTTATATAAATCTAAGCAGATAAAATTTTTATTTACAAGGTACAGTTTTATAAAACTGTCAAGAGCAGACTTCTGCCTCTTCTCCCCTATATGTACAGATTAGGGGGAGAGCTCTGAATTTTGAGAGAATTGAAATTTCCTCTAATTTGGCAGGTTGGTGCCTAGAGGTTCTGAACCTGCTGGGGTAGTAATTCTCAACACCAGTTATATGTTAAAATCACTTGAGTGCTTTTTAAAAAGTACTCTGCACAGGCCCAACTCCAAAGCATTCCGATCACTTGGTAAGGACAGAAGAATACAAGATGCATTGTTTTTCTCAGGGCTGCAGCGAGGACCCAGCTTCCTGTAGAACTATATGCCCAGGTCTCCCTGCACCCTCTCCCTGCCAGCAGAGTTGGAGCTGAGCCAGGGTTCAGTGGCACTGAATTTTCATCATTGAGCCCCTGGGGACTCAGGACTTTTCTGCTTCCTACTACCTTGGCCCGTAAACTGACTATTCTTAGCAGGAATTATGTGCCAAGGACAAAAGGAAGTTAAACAGGAACCCCCTTTTTTTTTTCCTGAAGAGAATAAATGTTTCTTCAGAATCTGATGGTGACATTATTAATTCAGGAGATTGATCAATTTAAAAGAAAAGATTACTAAGAAATTAAAATGTTCATTGTAGAAATTTTTAGAACTATAGAAAAACACAGACAAGAAATGAAAAAATATTTGCAATCCCACCAAATGGAGAGAGAAACCACCATTAACAATTTGGCCCTTTAATAATCCTCTGTCTCCTCCAGGTAAATGCTGAAAATGACAAATATAGTGAAAAATAAAATTTCATTTATTGAGTATTATTTTGGGCCAACAAGTCAAGTTGCCCTTAGATTGACTAGAAGCCAGAAATTCAAGGTGTAAAGGAAACTTGCTTTAGGTGTTGCAGCTAATAAACCAATTCAGGATCTACCAGATTACAAGGTAAGAGTTTTTAAGCCTTGTGAAACATATACTATTAATGTATTGCTTTAAAAAAAAAATGGGTCACATTCTACATTGGACAGTGGCCATATTTATGACATGCAGTTAGCACCAGAATATTTTTAGATGTTGTCTTTTTATGATGACATTATTGGGGAGTCTGTGTTTATGATATTAGAACGCTGCCTGCCAGAATATTTTATTTGATTTTCCAGCTGCAGAAGCATGTAGTACAGGGTGAGTTCTTAAATTAGGAATGGGCCTGTGTTCAGTCTCCTTTGTCTCTGGTAAGCAACAGACTTTAGTTTTTCCTGTGACCACTTGCAAGTGACTGAGTGCTACAAGCACAGGCCACTGCTGTGACCCCACCAGGGTCACTTAGGGATTTGAAGAAGGCCAGTGCCCTGTGGTTATTAGGAATTGGTGACTGAAATATGGCCGCCTTTATAATTACAAAGAAAATCTTCCCAGGATTTTATATCCTCTTTTTATTCTTTTTCACCTAAATGCTTGTTTCTCCTGTGTGGAAGGAGAATAATTCTGTTTTCCGTCCTCTGGTTCTTTTGGCTGACCAAATAATCAAATTAACAGGAAACAGATTGACAAGAGAAAATCAAATTTAATCTGGTGCATATGGGAACTTCACGTACCTGAGAAAGTTAGAGACCCCAAATACAAGAGAGATTCAGAGACAGAAAGGAGGATCAAAGTATATTAGACATCTTGAGCTAGGGATGAGGTAAGGTGCCTTGGGGGTTTCAAAAGGTCATTGCAGGATGGTAGGAAGAGCAGACTTTCAGTAATTAGTAGTTTGCTGTATTGTTTAGATGGGTTAAAAGAAGTTATCTTGATAATCTCTTATGGGCAAGGTCTTTCATTCAAATTCTTCTTTTAAGTAGTTAAGGGGGAGGTTGCACAAAGTTTCTCTTGAGCCTAAAGCTAAAGTCTCGTTTAGCCCAAAGTAATCTGTATACCACTGAGACATATCTTGTAACTTGTTCTAGACCCCCCATACTCCCAACCTTTAAAAAAGTAAAAGTAAAATTGACCCTAAATGACATATTTATATGGAATTGAGTTATAAAAAGCAGAGAAAATATAATTCTAAATCTTACGTTTCCATAGTTACACTGCATTGTCATAAGATAAAAGTTGGACTAAGAGAAAGTTCTGAAAAGGCGCTCCAGGAGTTGACTGAGATAAATGTGGTTATAAAGCCTCTTCCAGGTTTTTCAATCAGGGGCTAGGCTGGCAGGTTGAACTGGTTGAAGTTTCTCATTGGGAGAAAGGCTTTTTTAATGCTTTGTGTTTAAAGTAAAAATGGATAAAGGAAACTCGGATTGTGGCTCTGTGTGTGTGTGTGGGGAGCTTATATTTCACCAGTGCCTAGACTCATAATTTGCTGAAGTTGTTCTCTTTGGAAATGTGCACAGTAGCTTCCTGCATCCCGTCCCCCCACGAAGATCAATAAACTTAGATTTTAAAGTTTTTGATTTCTACTTCTTTTTAGCTTTCATTTATTTTATTATTATTTTTTTCTGATCTACTCCTTTTTAGCTTTCATTCATTTCATTATTTTCTTTGTTCCAAGAATCCTGGAGACTTTCAATGGAGTATGTATTTTACTTGGTCCAAACTTTTATTTTGCTTATTTAAACTGCATTAATTTAAAAAAATGAGCATTAGTTATTTATTTTGCTTTCGTGATTGGATTACTTGATGAGAACTAGAGTGAGGGAGGGGTGAGGAAATAGTACCTAGTGAAAATAATTTCAGCAGTAATGTTTTCTGTTTGAAGAGTTTGTTGTTTTTAACAGTAAAACTAGACAGTGTGAAGCTGTCCAAACTGTTATTTATTTTCTAAATTTAATATGAACTGAGAAAGGGTAGAATCGAGATTTTGTATAAAAATTTCAAATAGTGATTAATAGTTTCCACTGTAGAGTTGTTACAGACAGGACGTCAACGTTGCATGTATTACTTTTAACTCACTTCTTGTTGGATCAGTGTAAATACCACTTTCAGGGTTGGTGATTGATGCTTGTTTGCCTTGCTCTCAGTAAAGTTTGTAGATTAAATATGTTGCTTTCTGGGGATTGGCCAGTTTGGAAAGTTTCATACAGCCTCTCCCCATTTGGATGTATTACAGTTCATCCTGCTGTATTTTTATATGTGGTATATGAGTATAGAAATAACATTGAAGACATTTTTGGAACTTGTAGCAGAATTTTAGGCAGACCATTGGTGAGGTTTTACCATTCATGAAGTTATTCAGCTCATTGAATTTTCCTTAAAAATTTGCTTTATAGAAGAATAGTTATTTAATTCACAAGAAAACAGGGTATTTTTTTTTTTGTTCTTTTTTTTTTCAGACACCTATTTCCCTCCAACTAGGGGAGAGGTACCATTTATTATCTATGTCATCAAGTTAAAAAGGGCATAATAATAAAATAAAATATCTAAAGATAAAAAATGAGGTTGGAAAGCCTGATCAAATTACTGTCTTAAGAACAAAAGTATAAAATTACTGTTTTTCCCCCTGACTAATTCTAGGAAGTATTGGCTCTGAGTCAAAACCAGAACTCTTCATCTTTTTCACATAAAATGTAAAATAAACATGGTTTTATTTCAGACCAAGGATACGACTATTAGAGTTCTATTTTTTCTTTCACCTTTTTGTCAGTTTTTAAAAGCAGGTCTCCCTAAAGCCAGTCTTTATTAGTCTTACCCTTATGCTGCGTTCACTTTACCAGGTATTGCTGCAGGAGGTTGTTGTTGGGACCCCTCCTCTCTTGAATTGTGTAGAAGACAGCTATAAAAGATAAGATTTTACTGTAGAATCATATGAAATGTCTTTTCATGAATGAAACTCTTAACCATATCACATCACCTCATGGTAAGAAGGGTAGCTAAATTACGACTGGGGAAAACATTCATGAGAAAAGATATTCTGTATTACATTTCCTAGTTACTTATTATGGGACTTGATGACTTCATTAATTTTGGTCCCACCATATGGTTTCTGATATTAGTAAATTGCTATTGTCAACACAGGAGAAATAGTTACTTATTAAAGGAACAAAGCCTGCAATTAAAGCAAAATAAAACACAACTTTAAGACATAGAAACAAAGCTGTTTTTGTAACCCAAAGACAAAAAAATATTTCAGTGAAGTTTTGTTTTCAAGGAGTGTAGCCTCTAAGCAAAGCTGTGAATTCTGTGATCTAGCCTGGGTCTGGTCAGTACTTTTCTCCATCCTTTGGGTCACCCACCTCTTCCTAAGTGAGCCCTTTTCACCCTCCTGTTGCCTAGTGATCTACATACACTCCTTTATGAGCATTAGAAAAAGGTTGGATGATCTGATTAACTATTTGTCTTCCTTAAGTGGTTATTGTACTTTAAATGGAGCTTTTATTTCAGGTGTTACCTATCTGGTAAGAGTTAACCATTATTTCTAACATTAACTGATCACTTGTTATGTTTGGCTCTTCCTGTGCTAGGTTTGTAACAATCTAGTAGGTAGGTGAAAGTATATCATTTTATGAGATGAGGGCTGTTAAACTCAGTTTAAATAATTTGTTGGAAGCCACATAGCTCAGAAGTAGAGGTGCTGAGATTTGAACACAGATCCTATTCTGACCTATAGCCTTTAATCCTTCCTCTGAGCTGCTTTGCCTTTGATCTCTAGTTGTGGGTTGAAAGTTGTCCCCTGAAAGATCCTATTGTAGTAAGCTGTGCAGTGGTAGTCTTGCTAGTGATGCAGGACAGCAAATTCCTCAGAGTGGTGGGGGAAGCCAAGCCCTACACAGAGAGAAGAGGGTCCTGTGGTGGAGAGTATAGAAAATTCTAAAACATGCCGAAATTATGGTTAAAAGGAAAGTTTTTTAGAAAAGGGGCAACACTTCACAGAGTGTGGTCTCCTCTCAGAGGCAGAGAGTGGGGGAGAGCTTAAGAGAGATGAGGACAGTGAGAGAGAGAGAGAGTAAAGACACAGAGTAAAGGCCCTGAGAGAGAACATGAGTGTTAGGAGAATTTAGTTTATATATCTATCATTCTTTAGTTCCTTTGAGTTACAGTTTAAAGACTTTGTTTACCTATTTCCTTTGATATGGGCATACAGTGAGGAAGGGGAAGGGAAGATTGTGTAGTGTGAAAAGGTAAGAATATGTAGGGTGAAAGGCCTGCAGGCAGTTCCCAGTCTTTATTCCATAGGTTCCCTATAGTTTTAGAATAGGGAATGAATGATTATTTATTGATTGATTGAGTGATTGTTTTTTGGTGTAGGGGCAGCCACTTAAAGACTCTGTTTTTCTTGTTTTCTCTTCAGGGGTATGGGAAATGGGTTATTCCAATCCAGCAGAAATCCCCCTTTGTTCTGCAGGTGTCCTCCTGGCCTGGCTGCAGAGCTGATTAGCATATTGCAGTCTTTGTAGCTTAATTTAACATTTTAATTCTCTTGTCTCCTTCCTATATTACTAGGATTTAGACTATTGTGCCCACTTAACTGACTCAATCCATTGTTGCCTTTTTGGTGGCTCAAGGTCATCTAGATAAATATTTTATGTTTTCTGGCACATATGTTACATTTTAATGATGTTTCTGGACTATATCCACCTCTTACTCTCTACCTTTTGAGTAGGACATTCAATATTACAAATATTATTGATAATAATAATAGCTAAAACATATAGATATGAAATTATGCGCTTTACCTAATCATTTAATCCTCACAAAACTCTGTTAATTTCTAAATGAGGAAACTGAGATTCAGTAAGATTAAACGATTTGCCCAAGTCCTAGTTGGTAAGTAGTGAAACCGGTATTCTAGCTTCAGCCTACAGGTTAACTTTCTCCATGATGCCTTTCATCCCATGCCTGCTATACCATGTCTAGCTGCACTTGTGAAGTTTCTCACAAAGAAGAATGCAGTTGGAATGTACTCTTTTCTTAGCTGTTAAGAGGCGATATTGCTATCCCATAAATCCTTTATTCTTGTTTATTTTCTCCACGTCATTCTTATAGAAGAGGAAACTGAGGCCCAGAAAGTTCAACAATGTGCCCAAGGTCACAAAGCTTATCTGTTTCATAAAGTAACAATGATATATCTTGATATTCTTACCAAGAATTAACTTTTTTTCCAATTAAGCTTTTTGGATAATCTGAAGTGAGTACAAAGCTTGACTTTTTTCCTCTGGGGTTTCTCTGGGGCTGGCAAAAACTTTTTGAAAGGTATTTATTCCAGAATTTGAGAAATTTGGCAAAATTAGGCTAATCAGATGTTGATGTTACTTACTGCAGTTTTCTTCCCTTTTCATTCCTGTAGATTCCTCCTTACTTGACCCTTACTCCCTTATCTGAGTCAAGATCCCTTTCAGAGCTTGCATGACTTTTCTGGAGTTTGTGCATGGAGGTAATACAAGCAAGAGTTGTTTGGATGACAATTTTTGTGTGTGCAGATTGGTGGGTCAGGGAACTGTTTACTGGTGCTGGAATGTTGGAAAGCAAAAGCAAGTTACTAAGTAACCCCAAAATAGATTCATGGACAGGATAGAGAAGCTAATACATTTGTTTCTTATTTATTTATTTATTTATTTATTTATTTTAAAAAATACCTTAAAACCTTATGTAACTACTCAGAGATTTAAATGGATTTTGTTAGGTCCTCACATTGCTAAATGACTTGTTTATTCAGTCATCAGTGCTTTAGTCTTGCTGACTCTAGTGTTTAATTGCATTTGTTATATGAACCATCTTGTGATATTCTTCAGCCATGCAGAAGATATTCAGGTATATAATAGAGTATTTATGTAATATTTAGGTAATTTTCAAAATGCAAGCTTGGTGCCAACTGTGGATTTTAAATTTTAAACAATATATTTAACATGATCCCATTTGGGGATAGGGAGATGTGTCTCTGTGTTTATAGCTTATGTCAGTGGTTCTCAAATTTTGGTACATATCTGGAATCATTTGGAAAACATGTTGAAATACAGATTACTGGGTCCCACCCAAAGAGTTTCTTATTCAGTAGGTTTGGTTTGGGGCCTGAGATTTGCTTTTCTAACAAGTTTGCAGATACTGATGCTATTAGTCTGGAGGTCACATTTTGAGAACAATTGTGGTTCTCAAAGAAAAATATAGAAAAAATCTGCAACAGTAAGCTGCCATAATGTTAACAATAATTATCATTTAAAGTTTTTTCGAGGTTCTAGTATTTCTGTTGTAGTAACCACGTAGTTTCCATTGATTTTTGCCATTATAAAAACAAAACATCAAGAAAAGCACCAAGTCATCGCTTTGTGTCCTTGTTTTTCTTTGTCATCCCAAGATGTGAGCTCTTGGAAGGGCATATTTGTCACACTGGGTTCTTATTTCATTCGTGCTGCTAAACAAATGGTAAGTTTTTAGCAGGTTCTCAATAACTCTGATGCAAGATAGGGCAAATTCCCCTGAGTGCTGGGAGACTAAGCTCTGCACTGAGAGAAGAGGGTTCCTTAGCAGAGTGTAGAAAGAATTCAGCACATACATGCCAAAGTTAAAGTCAAAGGAAACTTTATTGGAGAAGGGGTAACACTCAGAGAGAGAGTGTGGTCTCCTCTCAGAGGCAGTGAGAGAGTGTCTAAGAGGAACTCAGAGACAGAGACAATAGAGACGAGGACAGTGAGAGAGACAGAGGAGTAAAGACACTAAGAGTAAAGGCACTGAGAGGGACCTGAGTGTTAGGGGGATTCAGTTTATATATCATTCTTCAGTTCCCGTGAGTTACAGTTTAAAGACCTTGTTTACTTATTTCTTTTGATATAGGCATACAGTGAGGAAGGGGAAGGGGAAGACTGTGTAGTGTGAAAAGGAGAGTCTGTAGGGTGTAAGGCCTGCAGGCAGTTCCCAGTCTTTATTCCACAGGTTCCCTATAGTTTTAGCATAGGGAATGAATGATTTCTTTACTTTGGGCAGCCAATTAAAGACTGTTTTTCTTGTTTTCTCTTCAGGGGTGTGGGAAGTGGGTTGCTAGCAATCTGTCAGAAATCTTCCTTTGTTCTGCAGATGTCTTCCTGGCCTGGCTGCAGGGCTGATAGCATATTACAATCTCTGAATGTAGCTTGATTCTTTAATTCTCTTGCCTCCCCCCTACATTAGCTCAATTCGTTAGAATATCAAATTCTTTTATGCCACGTCACTTCTTTTAAGACCCCAAGGGATCCTATTTTATGATTACAAATTATATTTGAAATCCCTTTGGAAGAGGAAACCCTCCTTAAAATCTGAAGGAAGAAGACAAAATTTGTCTAAGTCAACAAAGTAAGTCAAGGCCAAAACAGTAATTGAACTCTCTTGATCTTGGAATAAACCAATCAACCACCACCACCACCACCAAACAAAAATCACATACAAAACAAATCTCGGCACTGATTTTTCACTTTCTCACGTAAAGGCTCTCCACAGTTTGGCCCTCCACAGTTTTAGCAATAATGTGTACATAACACCAAACGTGAAAAACAAAGTCTCAAGAATGCTGTGAAAAGAAAATGAAATGCTATGAAAGAATTTAAATGCTATGAAAGAATTTCAATGCTATGAAAGAATAGCAAGTATAGTATGCAAATACGTGTTTTATTGGTATTTTAGGAAGGCCCTCTCTTAATTTTAAGTAAAGTTAGATGTTGGCTAGTTGAGAATACACAGGATTTAGAATCCAGAGAACTAGTTTTTAGGTCTGATTCTGTCAAAATTTTAGGCAAGTTACTTAGCCTTGGATTAAACCCTGGCAAGTAGATGGAAATAATTTACCTTGTAAATAAATGCCTTGGATTGTCACAGTAATCTACTGTGCCAACATTTACAAAGGCTGGTTAGAAATGTATTAAAACTCTAAGGCAGTGGTGTGGTCTGAATAGTGAAATCACCACTGTCCCTTTCTTATTCCCAGTGCTGTGGTCTGTTGTGGAAATTTACATAACTTCTGGTCCTTTTGCTTTAGAGACAGTCTTGGCAAAGTTTGGCAGATTCACATTCTTTTTGTCTACCTTCCCATCCCACCCAGCCAATTTGGCAGTAATGCTTTTAGCCTTTGTATGAACTCTGAAGTAAGACAACTTTAGGAAAAGCAAGATAATTTTTGAACAGTGTTTTCATGATAACGCCATAAGTTCTTTTCCAATTACAGGGTCTCCAGGAAGTTAAAGTAGTTACGGTCTCTATGGAAATCCATGAATCTGTTGTATATAAAAAAATGATCTCTCACCTGAGGAATTTGTTATTTTATTGTTCATGTTTCTGTTAGGAAGCTAAGGAAGTAGGCCTTTTTGAGTTCTCCCTTATAAGTTCTTATGGTACTTCGTAGTTCCAGATAAGCTGATGCTTTATTCCTTTACTTCCTAAGTGAATACTCCATAATGGTTTGATGTATATTGGTGAAAGTTTTAAAATAAGTTGTGACTTTTTCCAGGAGAGGGGTAATTTTGCTCTGTTTTCTAGTTCTCATAGCACCTGGCCAGGCTTCGGGCACATGTTAATTCATTTTATCCTTCAGAGAACAAAAGGATAATACACTTCACAAAAGGTATCATCTTTTTAAGTGTTGCAGTAGACTGTAAACCAATTTTTAATTCCTTTTCTTTGACTTAAAGGTTTTGTTAGTCTCATGTAACAGTCTATTTGTCAGCCATCCTTCATCTGTGGGCTCTTGATTGTTATCTATGGTTTTTGAGATTCATACTGTCATGAAGGTTAGCTAAGGCTCAGTCATGTCGTGCTTTATTCCTGTTAGAGAAGGAGGTCAAAAGGTAAAACCAGGATTCTAGAATACAGTTTTTAACATAAAATATACTTTAATCTTTATGAAGCAGTTAATAGTTAAATTAATTCTGAGAACCTTGTTCCTTTTTCTTGAAGAGCTGATGGTTGGAGAAATTCTTTTGAGTTATTGCTTGTGACATAAGCTTGTACTGGAATGCTTACATGATAAAATTGTTTGTAATCTTGTGTTTAACTTTTATGTTATTTACAGTGTCTGTGGTCTCATATTAAATTCTTCCTCAACATTTCCATTGTATAATGGTCTTTCTAAGTTCACCTATAAAATATGAGTGTGACCCAAATTATTCTGAAGTTGAAGTTTAGGACTCGTTGTCATCTCTATTATATATTTTTGCTAATATGTTTTTAACTTTTTGGATGGTTATCTTACAAGATTTAACACTGTAGGGAAGGAAAATAAATTTCTCTCTATCCTTTTGAGTTCTTGGCTGAGAGAAAAATATGAGTAACTCCCTGAGGTGGCCTAAGCTACCACATTAATACCATCTTAGCTAAAGATAAAAGAAAGGCTTGGTGGGTAGGGGAGGACAGTAATTGGAGGTGATCTGGGGGGTAGGGGAGGACAGTAATGGGAGGTGATCAGGAACGGCAGGGTATAAACAAAGGTAAGGTTTCTTATGCAGACTTAAGTCCTCGCAGTCTCCATGAAAAGTTTCTTATGATGGGGAGTAATACTTTTCTTCCTGGTATGGTGAGGGGGATACTCTCACAAATGGTTATTTCCTGTATAAGTGTAAATATTTCTTAAAAAAGGTAACTTCTCTGTTTTCCAAGCTTCTCCTGCATCAGCTGTTTTTCAAAATAATCCTTTGCCAAAGAGACATATTTTGGGTGGCATAATCTGTAGCCTTCAATACAAGTGGCTTTAGTTAGACCAGAGAGATACAATTTCTTACTTTTTACTCTTTTAATATTAAGATGTCTTGGACAGCAGATGCAGAGCAGCAAAGAGAAATTATTTATAGTGAGGCCTTTTACTGCTTTGTAGTCTATGTGTAGCGTAATATACATAGCGGATAAAATGAACTCTGAATTTTATTTTTCATTTCTTCTAAGAACCACTTTGGTCAGTGAAGTAGAACTAATGTGGCTTCCATTTCTCACAGTGTCCTTTGGTTGTGGCCTCTGATGTATTGAGAAAACTGATAGTTTCAGGTTCTAGTTGTTTCATTTGACTGAATCCCCACAGTTTTAGCTGTCTAAATGTACTGTTACCATTACCGAAGGCCTCCTGAGGTTGTCCTGATTCTCTCCTGACTACTTTGAAAGTATTGGAACTTTAACTGAAATTGGTTTGGATTGGTGTTGGGATTGGTACTTCATACATTTTAGGGGATAAGAAGCTCCAAGGATATGTTCACACAAAATAACTGAGCTTTAAAGAAGCATATGCATACACAAGTGTTGTTCATTTTGGGTCATCAAAACATACTGTGCAAAGTCTGACGAAGATGGGAAGAGCTGGCCCAGCTTATTAGTTCACTGACCTTGGTTTATTTCCCATGCTTAAACCAGCCTGGGAAATAAAAACTGAACTCCAGAGATTTACATCTTTCAAATATTGCATTTTCTCACAGCCTGTACTTTGTACATTATACCTGATAAGATTATTTTAAACTGCCTTTCTCTTGAAAGCCTATCTTTTATGCTTCACCTGCCTGATGATTATTAGAGCTAAAATGTTGTCTCTGCTTGCCAGTGTCTGTCTCTGGGGTGTTTGGGATTAGGAATCCTCATATTCCTTGTTTATGCCAAGAGTCATCTTTCCTGGGCCAGCCTCTCCTGTATCCTCATCATCCTGTTCTCTCTAGGAGAAATGGAGAAATCTTGCTTCTTTATCTGTCTAAGTATCCAGAAATTACAGAAGTTGGGAATTGTCTGTTCTCTGATGAGATTGTTTATTGTGGTAAAATATGCATAGCATAAAATTTATAATTTTAACTAGTTTTTTAAGTGTATAATTTAGTGGTATTAAGTACATTCAAAATGTTGTGCAACTATTATCATTTTCACAATTTTTTCATCATTCAAAACAGAAGCTCTCTCTCCATTAAACAGTAACTCTCCATTATTCCCTCTCCTAGGTCCTGGTAACCTCTATTCTGTATGAATCTGAGTATTCTAAGTACTTTATTTAAGTGGAATCATATAGCATTTGTCTTTTTGTGTCTGGTTTATTTCACTTAGCATTAATGTCTTTATCCATGTTGTAGCATGTGTCAGAATTTCCTCTTTAAGGCTGAATAATATTATATTGCATGTAAATGCCTCATTTTGTTGATCCATTCATTCATCAGTGGACACTTAGGTTGCTTCCATGCTTTGGCTATCGTCCTTAATGCTGATTTCCACGTAGTCATAGAAATATCCGTTTGAATCCTTGCTTTCATTCTTTTGGATATACAACCCAGATGTGAAATTGCTGGATTCTGATTACATCTTAAGGCAGCACTTTCAGGTCTGACTAGAAGGTATTCTTTATCTGAATATATCCTAGTTTACATAAGCATTTTCCAATCATTACATGCTAAAATTATAAGTAATTTTTACACCAAAGAAAGTTTCAGTCTCCTTATTTATTGGTCCTATGGCTTTTCCAGTCATTGTGTAATTGGAGAATGCCTTTCAGCCAAGATGCAGCCAAATATGTTCTAAGAAATTTAGTTGTCCCCCCCTTACTTTCTGTTTCGCTTTCTGCAGTTTGTTACTTGTAGTCTACAGCAGTCCAAAAATTTTAAAGGAAAAATTCAGATATTTAGAGAGAGCGAGATAGAGACCACATTCACATTAATTACAGCATATTGTTATAGTTGCTCTCTTTTTTGTTATTACCATTAATCTCTTACTATGCCTAATTTATAAATTAAACTTTGTCATAGATTCATACATATAGGAAAAAACATAGTATATATAAGGTTTGATACTCTGTGGTTTTAGCTATCCCTTGGGGGTCTTGGAATGTATTCTCCGCAGGTAATGGGGGACTACTGTATACCAGGAGATACATTTAGGAACTCCTGGAACTTTACAAGAAGTGAATTTCTTGGCTGCCTTATATTTTAATAAAAAATAAACAATGCATTTCTTTTCAGAATTAGTAGGAACTTGGACATGATCACTTTAGTTACATGTTTGATTTTGACATCTTTATTATAATATGTGCAGTTTACCCAAGAATATTAAAAGTATGGCTGCCTCCTCTGGTGGTATGAACACATCCGCTTTTCTTAAGAGTTAGGTTAAGGCCAGGCTAGAAATAACTGACTTCCTTAATAAATATTGCTATTTGCAGTACTGAATGGATTTGCCTTCTCATTTGCTTCTCTCCTAGTGAAGTATCTTCTTCATTAGTAATTTCCAGAGCAAATTGGCAACTAAGTGTGTTTACTAAGTTTCTCTTAGCCTCTCTAAGAGATAACACTGTTTGCCTTTGTCATTATTCTGGTGGCCACCCTATTCTTAGTGAATGACTTCAGTTAATCAAACATTTCTTAATTAAACACCGAGGTGATAAACTTTGTTTAAATGCAGTGTACATATACACACACACACACTATTGATTTTATGGCCCTGCCCACAGGAATGTGTTTATGTTCTCCTAAGTAAAGTGCATAGGAAGTCTTTTGCTCCCTGAAACTCCCTCTAGAATGTCTCTTTAAAGTGATGGAGGAACCATGTGTATTTACTTTATGCTGGCTAGTAGATAGTCCTGCTCTACACAAAACAGAATATAATCTTATTCAGGTACATAGCTTTAAACATCTTTATTCTTACCTTCTCCACTTAAATGTCTAATTGGCATCTCAAAGTTAGCATGTTTAAAACCAAACTCCTGATTTCCCCCACCAAACTAGCTCTTCCCACAGTTTTCCCATTTTAGTAAAAGGCAACCACGTTCTTCCTCTTGCTTAGATGTAAAACATTGTTTTCTCACTGATTTTTTCTTACCTGTACACCTCACATCAATTAATCAGCAAATCCTTCAGCTCTAGCTTCAGAATGTCCTGAATAAGACTACTTCTTAACATCTTTGTCCCCAAGCATGCACTTTCTTCAGTGTTTTGTACTTGCCAGTCCCCCCACCTTATTATTCTCCCACATATCTGATAGGTAGAAATGAAGCATTTGTTGATTATTTTCCCCCCTTTGGAAAGCTTGTTTGAAGGGAAGTGAATTTATTTGATTCTAATACGGAGTTTGTGCATAAAGATAAATTTTCTCAAGAGTTCGTCCATCTACTTTCTTCTTAGATGTACATCATAAGGTGTAGGGGAATTTATTTAACTCAGGTTTTCTAGGAATTTATTGCGATCACTTTTTAACAAGCTAAATGTTCGTTTCGTACCCATTTACAACCAGCAATAAGAGAAAATTGTGCATCAAATATAATAATTATTGTAAGTATATTTCTGTCTACACGTGGGAGATGTTGCTGCTTAAGAGCTTTTTTTAAAATTCTTTTTTTTTTTTCTGTTTTTCCCTTTCTGATCCACCTCTTCTTAGAACATAGTGCTCTCCTTCCTATAACTCTTTGCCCTTGTTCTGTTGTATTTGTAAGGGAGACAGATTCCCCCCCCCCCCCCCGCTTTGGGCGAAGAAAGAAAGAATATTTAGTCCAACATAAATGCAAGCTTTATATAAGAGGGTCTGTCCTCAGTAGAAATATTTTTATTGCTTATAGGCTTTTCATTTTACCTGCCAAATCCTATTACTCGAGTGACTAAAAAATCTGCAGAGTTTATTTTTAAAAGTACTGCACTTTTATTGATTACTCCAGAGACTAGGAGAACAAAGCACAGTAATACAGACCTTTAACATATTTGAGAGCATCATATGAGCTAATAGCATAACTTATTTCAAGTGTAAGACTATAAGTTGTGCAGAAAATCCAAAAAATGTCTATTGTAAGCTACTCTAACAAGTATTGTAATTAGTGGCAGGAAAACATTACAAATCAGGTATGTACCCTGCTGCAACCTGTGTGTGTACATTTTCTAAATATGTTAATAAATGATATCTCAAATATTATGTAATTAGAAATATAATCTCTGTTCATGGTGCTTTCAGTTTTAACAAACATTCAGTGATCTTGAGATTTTTTGAGAAATGTTAAATAAAAATTTTAAAATTCTAGAATTATATTTTAAAGTAAACAATTTTTGAGCATCTTCATCTGTTAGATACTGGCGTAAATGCAAAAGCTACTGCAGGATTGAGACACGGCTGACCTAAGAACTTACTGTGTAAAATACTGGTTGTTTATTATCTTCTTGAAGCTCCTAAGCTAGATGAGTTTTGGGGAAAGATTTTTGAGAGTTTTGCTCTCATTGACATCCAAGATCAGAAATGAGGACTGCTAGCATATTCCCAGATTAGACATTGGTAAAAGGTGACTGGAGAATTGGAGGAAATTGAGAAAGGGTTAAAGAACTTTTATATGAATCTTCAAGTGTAATTTGTGGAGGATTTTAGTCTGCTGCTTTTTTGTTGTTCTGTATTGTCTAAGTGTTTTACTTGAAAATTTGCATTTCTTAACATAGTAATTGTGAAGAGAGTCGCCCCTATTCACCATATATTTCACAAATATGAAAAATATGTAGACTGCCAGCTACCCAAATAAAACAAAACAAGCAGGGACTAATGTCCAGCAGCCTCCAGGTCTCTGGAATAGGGAAGATGTAATGAGATTTCCTGCTCTAATGGCAAAGACTTATTGAATTCCAGGGGCATTCTTGACCTTACTGTAGTTGATGAGTCTCTCTTAATTGAAGTATCCTGACTCATCCATCCATTTTTAAAATTTGTTTTATTAAAGACTTGAAGAGAATCACTGGTTATTTTTTAAAATTGTGAAATAGCTATCCAAAAGTATATAAAACTTATTATGTGCAATTAAAGGCTAATAATGAAAATGAATACCCACATACCCTCCATCCAGCTGAGGAATCAGATACCTATACTTTAGAAAAAAGAATGAATGCAAGGAGTACTTACAATACTCCTCACTTGCAATAGCCTCAGTTTTCTGATTTTTGTGTTGATTATTCCTCAGCTTTTTTTTTTTTTAAACAATTTTACATTTAACTATAGGTTCCTAAACAGTATGTTGTTTAGTTTAGCCCTTTTGTGGAGAACTTTATGTAAATGAAATCTTACTAAATATATTATTCAGAGACTTGTTTCTCTCAACATTATGTTTTTGGGATTCATCCACATTGATGTGTATAGCTGTACTTTATGTTCTTGCTTTGCTATAAAGCATTGCATTGTATGATCCTCACAGTTTATTTTTTCATTCTCCAAGTTTGTTTCTTTACTGTTATTTGGAAAACAATATAGACTCCAAATTCAGTAAGTTATCTTGTTAGTTCAAGTTTCAGGGTTGATTTCTTTTTGGCTAGATCCGAGTCTGAGCTGGTAATTTCTAGGTGGTTTGCTTTCATTAGTGGGAATATTGGATGTCCCCATTTCTGGAGACCAACTAGAGATTAAACTGGCTTTGACTTCTCCAGAAATTTTTTACTCTTGATTCTCCTAGGTCTGGAATCAAAGCCCGTTCTTGGAGGGTCTTGTGGATGAGCCCTTTCCTGTGTTCACCACAGCCCCTTTAGGGCAGACTTACCTTTCTTCCTCCCTCTCTCCCTCCCTCCCTTACTCTAGAAACCCATATGCTTTAACTAGAACCAGGCTGGTCTCTAGAGCACAAGAAGACACTAAGAATTTTTCTTCTTGCTGTGCTTGGCTTTCCAGGGGCATTTCCTGCCACCACCTTCCCGTTTCTCATCAGTTATTGTGCTGTTGCATTGTACCTCCTACTGAGGTGAGTCAGTTAAGGAGTACTCCAATGTTTAGTTTTAAAATAACCCTGTGGAAATGACCAGAACTTTAATAAAACCTCGGCTGGTTGTATTTATTTTCAGATTTGGAAAATTTTCTGGAAGTGGTTACTGGTGTTGTTATGGTCCTGTGACAATTTTGAAAATAGGTCTCTGAATATGAGTATGTTTTTCCTCCTTCATAAAGTAGAGTGTGTATTTTTCTATATTAACTGTTTATTGATAATTGAGATTTGTTTAGCTTTCCTTAAAATGTGTTTCCTTGAACTCTGATTCTATTGGTTGTCATATAGGGAAAAATGATTCTGTAGTAAAATTAAGTTAAATCTTTTTATTTTTTATTTTCATTTTTAATTTTTTGCTGCAAGGCTTCTCACAGCCCTTGATATACTGTCATGCTTTGTGGACATTTAAAAGGTTTGATTATAGAACCCACTCCCCCGTTCAGTGTATCTTACAGTAATAATCTTTCTCTGAATACTCTAGGAAAGGCACCATTAATGTATTTTCCATTGTTTACATTGGTTCCATCTACCTAGATCTCAGGATTGCAGTGGAATTTTCTTGTACCTTAAGATATGTCTATTTATCTTGACTCAGAGAATGTGAACCTTTAAGGGCAAACTTATTTTTAGTTCATTTCAATTTAGAATATATAAGCCAAACAGAGAGAGAGAGAGAGAGAGAGAGAGAGAGAGAGAGAGAGAGAGAGAGAGAGAATGAGAGAGAGAGAGAGAATGAATGAGAGTAGGGTGAAAAAGTAGTCCTGTAAATTGATGGGAAGAATAGGGTGTCAACTTTTAAAAGATATTCATTGCTCTTGGAATTATATTTCACAAAATTAGGAGAGTAACAGAAAGGGCCCAGACCAATATTATCTTCTTGTGAGTGTCACCAAGCAGAGAAAGATTAGTGTGCAGAAAACACTAATGAAAATGATTGTTCTTCCCAATGATGATAGAACAAAAAGTATTCTTTGCTCCTTTCTTCCTTCTTCTCCTCTCCTTTTTCCCCGCTCTCCCGCTTTTTTTGATAAGTGGGGAGGAGTAAAGATGAAGATGCCAGAGATACCAATATATCTTTTATTTATATATATATATATATATATATATATATATTTTTTTTTTTTTTTAAGACATGTTTTGTGATAGGTATGCACCCTATCAATTTGGGTGTATTAGATCAATTTTATTTTGTACCTTGTTGGAGTATGTTTTCTTCTGTTCTCTGTTCTCTTGGCGTTGAACATGTAAAAGAGACTGAGACTGAAATGATAACTACATCTAATTATACTTTTTCAGCCAAAATACTGAAACAAAAACCATAAAAACTCAATTCTGAGCAATTGAAAATTGGCTAGAATCTTTATCTAAAATAATTCATATTTCAACAACAATTATTTTAGCTCTACCTGAGGCTCATGTTTCCCCACCCATAAATATTTTAATATGTTAATTTCCCAGATAACTGGAACTTATTCCTTCAAACACCAGTCTTTAACCAATATGCCTTTCCTCCCTGCTCTGTCTTAAGCTCTGAGAAGCCAGAGGCTGCTGGACAGGATCATGAGCCTTCTTTATTTTTTCTGTGGTGAAAAGAGAAGCTTGTGTTGTTCTCGGCTTCCTGTTTCTTGTCACAGTTGTTGGGCTGTCAAGAGACCCTGTCCTGCTGTTGTTGCCTCCCTTCACAGGCTTGCCTCTTGGCTGATCTATCTACTGTGTGCTGGAAAACTAGATAACCAAACAGATCAAATTGGAGTGAGTTAAGTACCTACAAAATGAATACATTAGGAGTGGAGACATGGCTGACTCCTTGGGGCTGTTGAACATCTATTTCTGGTGCCCACAGCCTTTCTTCTGGATACAGAAGGGTTGAGGTCCCTGGGAAAAGGAGTAATTACTATATTTGTACCATGTGAAACCTAAATGAACCTTTTGGAAATTTATGCTCTACTAGTTTGTTTTCCAAAACTAAATATGAACTCACATTGGTTTGGACATCAATATAACTTTTGAAAGCCTCTAACAACCTTTATCTCAGAAGCAGTAAGTATCCTTTACTTGCACAAGACTGACCATGTATTATTAACTGTTGAAGATGTGTTTGTTGTGTTATGTTGTTATATGATTGGACATGGTGATGTATTACACTATTCCTTCTATGTAGTATGTGTTTGAAAGTTTTCCTAACAAAGCATTTGTAAAAACATGCTGTACATGTACTTGATTGATCTTTAGACAAACCCTGAAGAGTGGAGTTACTCAGAGAAACATAACCCTGTCTCAGATGTTACTAGTAATCTGGTGATGTGATCCAAGGACCTCATCTATTCATTTATTTATTTAATAGTTATTTATTAATTTGTTTTATGCCTGACAGTGTTCTAGACACTGGGAACACAACAGGGAACAAGACAGAAAAGGCTTCTATTTCCTATTTCCAAGGCTCTTATAACTATTAGATCGCGGAGAGAAGATCTGTAAGTAAGTAGGTAAATAAATAAGTGAAATGGTTTAAAATGATGAAAAGTTCTGTGAGGAAAATAGAGCAGAGTAACTTGAGATAGAGTGAGTAGGCAGGGGTGGTTCAGGCAGCTGAGCAACACTAATAATAGGGAGCGCTGAGGAGTGGAAGTCAAAGGGAGAGCATTCTGGGCAGGGGGAGCTTTTTTCACATACATCGTGGGATAGGAATGCTTTCTTCTCTGAGTGATGCTGTCACTCAGAAGGCAGCCCCAGGGTACATGTAGTCCGGCCAGTTCACCTGACTCACATGTCTACTGAGGCCCAGAACTGGGAATTAGCTTCCCTATTCAATACCTGATACATTAAGAGCTATGGAGTAATCCAATAAACAAGCCAGTAAACACATCCTTTCAAATTAGTGGTTAACCAAAAGGAAACAAAAACACTTTTCTGTAGGAGTAAAATAAATGTACCTAGGTATTTACAAATAGGCTCCCCTTCAAGTATTGTCATAAATGGCCTTCAGGACATCTAACATTCTTTTGGTATGTAGTTCTGAGATTACTTTCTGTGCATGTGTGTTTCTTCAGTAAACATTTATTCTCTCCTGTATATCAAGCTCTATGCAAACCAGCAGGAAAGAACCAGGATGAGTGTGACTCAGCCTCAGCCTGGGGGACACTCAGAGTAGGGAAAAGACAGGTGTCTGTGACCAGGCCAGATGCTTATATGTGCCAGGCATGGGATAGATGGGTAATGAGCAAAGCAGACCTGGCCCTGGTGTAGCTTACCTTAAGGTGGACATGATAGACGATAAGCCACAATGCTGACATAGTGTGATATGTGTCATGAGGAAAACTGATAGTAAATAGCAGGGGAATTCAGGATGGAGAGGTCAGGAAAGGCTTCTCCAAGGATGTGACATTTATGGAAAGTGTGAGAAAGAACTAGTGTTGGGAGGACATTTCTGGCCTAAAGCAGCATGTGTGATGGTTCTGAGGCAGAAAAAAGTAGCATGTGTGATGGCTCTGAGGCAGTGAGTAGAGAGGAAATAGAATGCGAAAAGGCAAGCAGAGGCCATATCTAGGAGGCAGTGCAACATTATGGGATTTGGTATTTATTCCAAGTGCAGTAGGGAGTCCTTGCAGGATGTTAAACCAGGAAAATGATAGGAAATTTATTTTCAAAAGATCATTCTGGTTGCAAAATTAGATATTGTGTTAAAGGAATATATGGAAAAGATTCTTAATTAGGTCTTAATACTAGCTTTGCCATGTACTTAATCTTGGCAGTTTACTCATCCGAGAAATGGGGCTAATAATTCCACCTTATGTTACAGTGACAATTGAGTGAATAAGATAAGGTGTCAGGAGCCATGTGTTATGGACAGAATATGCTCAATAACATTGGTTCCCTCCTTTCCATATGGTAGAATATATGAATAAAGTATTCTGGAATCCATCTCTGGTGTCCTCAGAGATAGTATCACCAAGTCCTGTAGCAGCTCCATGAGGTGATGGGTATAAGGTCCAGCTGAGGGACATTTTGTTTTTCTATTTGTGGTTGTATTGGCCCATTCCAATATTGGATTAGTAATGGTGGCTTTATTAATAACTTGTTCCAACTGAGATTATAAGTTTAGTCTGTTGAACAGATTTTTCCCTTTTTCTTGATGCCTTTTGAAGGAGAGAACTAAATTTGCTAAGGCAGTGCTATGGTTGCTCTTTTATTGATTGTTCCCATTTTGGGGTTGTGTCATAGTAAACATACCTTAAGTTGAAAAATCTGAAGTCGAAATACATTTAGTATACCTAACCTTACCAAGTACTGTGGGTTAGCCTAGCCTGCCTTAAACATGCTCAGGACATCTACATTATGTACAGTTTGGCAGTTATCTTAAGTGTCATCTCAAGAGTCATTGCCTTCCTCCTCTCACTAGAAGCAGGAGACACAAATGAGGATATTATAGATGTGATGGGATGTGAAAACACAAAACACAATATCCGAAAAACACTGGCAACTCAGTACACTGTAAAGTACCAGTTATTTACTCTCAGGATTGCATGGCTGACTGTGAGCTGTGCTCACTGCTGCTGCCCAGCATCATGAGAGAGAGTATTTTACATATATCACTAGCCTGGGAAAATATCACAATTCAAAATTCAAAGTATGGTTTCTACTGAATGTGTATCACTTTCACACCATTATAAAGTCAAACAAACAAACAACAACCTATAAGCTGAACCATTGTAAGTTGGGAACTATTTATCAGAAGGAGAATCTGTTACCCTCAATGCCTCTTCTTCATACCTTGGGCATTTCTTCACCTGCCAATATACTTGGACTTTCATGTTGTTTTGAATATCTAAATACTTTGCACAAATAATGAGTTTCTAATACAGTTTTGTGGAGAACACTTAATTCTCAAGAATTCCATCATAGTGATATTCATTGGGTCTATTTTCTGAGTTTGCCTAGTGGGGAAAAGATTTGTTTATTCATTCTCTTAACACTAAATAGTACATGCAAAAAAAATGCTATTAAGTGGTATGGAGGTAATAAAAATGATCTGGATGCGACAGCTGTAGTCAGTTCTACTCTGGGATGGTGACAGGCATTGTAGGGAAGTTGCATATGTGATATGGTTAGATATGTTTGTTTGTTTGTTTGTTTTGTTGTTGCTTAAGTGAAAAAAAATTAAATCAAAACTGTTTAACCAGCTATTTTAGGTTCATAGCAAAATTGAGAGGAAGGTAAAGATTCCATATATATTCCCTGCCTCTGCACATACATGGTTTTTCCCTTTATCAACTAGATCCTGAAATAGAGTGGTACTTTCATTTCAATTGATGAGCCTATAATGAATCATCATCACCTGAAGACTATAGTTTATATTAGGTAGGATTTATTGTTGCTGTTGTACATTCTATGGATTTGTGTATACACACACACACACACATTAAGAAATGTGTATGTGTGTATAATGTATGTATGTATATATAATGACATATATCTATTGTTATATCATAGGTGTATTTTCACTGCCTTAAAAATTCTCTGTGCTCAGTCTATTCAACACTCCTGACCCCCTCCAGCAGCTGTTGGCAACCACCAATGTTTTTACTTTCTCCATAGTTTTGCCTTTTCTAGGATCTCATATAAGTGAAATTTTACAGTATGTAGCCTTTTCACAGTGAGTTCTTTCATTTAGTAAGTATGCATTGAAGTTTCCTTCATGTCTTTTTATGGCCTGATAGCTCCTTTTTTTCCCCCAGTGCTGCAGTTGGATATAATTTAAAATCAACCCATGGATACTGCCAATGCTTTTAGATATATCTGGGCTCTGGAATCAAACTGTTCCTGGTTTGCTGTCCACATTGCAGGTTTTTTATCCCATGCTTCCTAATATAGAGGAGAATGTAGCCGTGAATGGTCACCACTGGTGTGGCTCTTGTCACAAACACATTATTGGCAGGATCTCATGTATAGCTGCCATATTTATTGGGGATGAGGATGAGAAGTGCCATTCTACCTGGTTAGTGTGCCTCCTAAAATCTCTCTCACATCAGAAATGGAATTGATTGGAATTGTACTGTTCCTGCCTTCATGATTTGATTCAGTGTGACTTTGAAGTTAAATGGTTCTGCTCAGCTATCTACAGCATATGTGAGCTGCTGAGTCAGGGATATCTTGGTCCCACAGCTCTCAAGATGGAGGGTCTAGTAGGCTCTCAAAAGTCCTCAAACATCTGGCATTAGCAACAGCACCTGTTTCTATGGCAAATGGAAAGAAGGAGATTATAGATAAAATAAATGGCTGAAAGTGGGAATATTTTGAATCACCCGTGTTTACCCTAATACTTTTAAATGCTTTACATATGTTAATTCATTTGACTGTCACAACAACTCTGTTTTGCTGATGAGGAAATATAGGTTCCGAAGCTTAAATACCACATCTAAGTTCATGTTACTAGAAAGTGATAGAGGCAAGAATGGGACCCTGGCAGTCTGGCTTCTGTTTCTTGCTTCTAACCACCATGCTGGACTGACCATCATAAAGGGCCTTTGTAAGACACAGCATGAAAATTGCACAAGAGCACTGCTTTTTTTTTTTGTTTTGGTTAACCTAGTGTGAGATCTTGCCAGCTTCACCACTGGGAATTGCAGCCATGGTGATTAGGAGCAGGAACTTCATGAAGAGGCTTGGAGAACCCTCCACAGAGACAACACTTCCCCAAGGCTTCCCAGGGCTTGTGGTCCACAACTGTAGTTGGCTGTTTCACTGGCTAGTCTGGAGGAACAATTCATGTGTTACTTTCCTTGACAATATTAGGGGGAAAAGCAGGAAAGCTGTTATTGATGGATAGTGATTACATAAAATAATGTCATATAACTTGTAAAAATTTCCATTCGCTTTGTGTACCCATTTTAATTTTGGAAATATGTATAGATCATATGAACATTATTATGTTGGATTAATAGGTACTGTAGATATACTCTTGTATACATCTCAAGTTTTGCATTTTATTGTAATTTTTTTTTAATCAGTTGATTTTTATTAGCCAGATGGAAATGAAAATTTCCTCTGAAACTTCTGCTTGACCTTTTGGGCAGCAATATTAAAACTTTCAGAAGGTCCATTTCTTTTTCTTTTTAAATTCCAATCCATCAGAGACAGATACTGTTAAATGTTAGGGGAGGACAATGTGGTAGCATTTTACCTCTACAGTGAGAGCAGTCAGTGTCCTGGAGAGACTCTTATCTACTCCACTCCAGAACCAGAAACCATTTATGGACTCCTTCCAATCCTCAGGCTACACTGTGAGGAGCATGGGGCTAGGCGATTTTCCAGATTTTGTCCAGGTAGTAACCACCATAAAGGGGAAAAACTGTTTCTCTACTCTCAGTACTTCTGGCCATCAAATGTGCAGGGATTTTCTCACACAGACCAGTTCTCTGCAGTACCAACTGGTTGTCTTATAATTCAGTTCCATTCTGACACTGTCTACCTGGAATTATCATCAGATCCCACAGGTTAAGGGCTCAGGCCCACAGGATTCCCTCCCACCCCCACTTCAGATGCCAGTGACAAGTCCCAGGTTCTTACCTGGGCTTCTGACCAATGGCTATAAGTGGAAGATTACCAGGATGGCCTCCTGGGGTTTGGTAATTTGCTACCATAGCTCACAGAACTCAGGAAAACAGTTTACTTAGTATATTATTAATTTATTATAAAAAACATGCAACTCAGGAACAGCCAGATAGAAGAGATGCATATGGCAGGGCATGGGAAAGGGGCTCAGAATTTTTGTGTTCTATCTGGGTACTTAACTCTCCTAGCATCTCCACATGTTCAGCAACTTGGAAGCTCTTTGGACCCATCTATTAGGATTTTTATGAAAGTTTCATTATGTAGACTTGGTTGATTAAATCATTGACCATTGGCGATTGGTGCAACCTCTAGCCCCTCTCTCCTCCTCCAAGGTTGGAGTATTAGATTTTTAGGCTCAACCTGAATGACATTCAAATTTTTTATTAAAAAAGTATTTTTAGCCAACAAAATATTAGAATCATGTTTACAGTTGCTAGTGTCATAATAGAGATGAACCTGATTTTAGGAGAGGTTGATAATTCACAGATTAGTTGATTAGGTCCTTTAACAAGAGTTCAGACTATAAGCCATTTAATATACAACACGAATGCTGCAGTCAGTTCCACATAGAAGGGTCACCACTGCATGGGTTCCTGCTTAGTCAGTGGAGATGGTATCATTAAACTCATTAAACTTGAGTCTGGCTAGGTGGCACATAGATTGTACACAACTGTACAGAAAGGACATGATGATTAAAACATTGAAATTTTGCTTTACATTTACAAACTCTTGTAACTCAGACATTTTGGGGATCATCAGAGCTTTAAAATAAAATTAATTTATAAAACCAATTAGGAAACCTCTAGTGGGAATTGTAAGACTTTGCTCTTTAAGAAGTTAATTGAGTGTTGTAAAGCTGATATAGAAAATGTTTTGGACAGAAACTAACAGAATGGCTTTTTTGTTTGTTTTTTTAATCACTTTGTCTCATTGTTCATTTCAGTGGACTTCAGTAGTGAAACTGTCAAACTAATAGGCCTGTTGGGCATGCATATTTTACATTGGTAATGTGATTTTGCTCTTTGGTACTCAGTTGAAAATTCAAGGTGTCACTTTGGGAAAAGGAACCAATAGCTGTTGGCTCTCTTGGGTTCTGTTTCTGATGGTGACTCTGACCTTATATTGCCGACATTTCAAATCTTTAAACAGTGCTTCTAGGTTCTTCAGCTAGAGATATAGCGAATAACCACTCCTGACTTCATAGACTGAGAAAATAAATGACAAAATTTTAAATATTAGGCCATTTTTGAATAAAGACTATCTTTATAATTTAAACCTATTTTTCTGGCCACTTTGTCAACTGTCATGGGAATTTTATTGTACCCGTATAGCACTATGAGACCAGATGTCAAGTATGATCAGCCTGATTAAATTTGCCTGAAGTGTTTGCGGTTGTGCACCTGCTCTTGGCTCTTTGCTAAAAAAATTAATATTGTAATTATAAAAAGTGTCCAACTATACGTGTTTATCTACTTATTTCCAATTTTTTTCTTTCTCTATTCTTTCTCTTCTTTTATTGTACCTGTTTTCTTAAAAACAATTTTTTCTTTAAGGGAAGAACCCATGCCTTAGAAGTACTCTCATAGTCAGAAATCACTGTGCCACTGACAACATAGTAAGCGTTTTTTTCCTCCTCAAGATTTTATTATACATTCCTTTAAGGTACATTGCCCACATAAATAGAATGACACCTTTCAGGGCCTGGGGTCTCCTCCCAGGCCCGAGCTAGCAGCCCTGCTGCTAACACATGGTTCTTAACTGCCACTGACCCTCCCAGGCATTCTTACCTTTCCAGCAAAAGACACTCAGGTATGAGCATTGTGTATTCATTTTTATGCTGGAATATTTTTTTTTCTCTAAAACCAATTTCTCAACATTGAAAACATTTTGAGCATCTTTAACTTTTTTAAAAGAGTATAATGACATATATATAATGGATACAGCATATCCACTAGTGTGCTCCCACAATTATCTATACATCTGTTGTCATTCTTTGAATAGCATATTTTAAACATAATGTTTCCCTCCATTTCTTAATGAAAATAAGTTTTCTGTATTGCCCCCAAAATGTGCTCTCATTCATTAGCTCCAATTAACTTTTCCTAGGTGGAATTTAGTTGAGCTGTGTTGACATTCTGCATGTATTATCCAGGAGAGCTATTTGTTGTAATGACAATAGCATCTGACATTTATTAAGCAATAATTATGTGCTAATGTTGTGTAGTGTAGTGTTACCCTTACCACTGCATGTAATTCTTCAACTGTCCTAAAAGCATACTTTTCTATCTCCTTTTTTATAGACAGAGAAACTGAAGCTCAGCAGGGTTAAACTTGCCCAAGGTCAGCATAGCTAGATGATGGCAGAACTAGAGTTGTTTCATTCCAAGTCATGAACTTTTAAACTGCTATCCAGTGCTACCTATTATAGCAATTCTAGCCAAATTTACTATGCCAGAGGTATGTAGTACAAATATTCCCCAAAAATCAAACCACAGTTTTTCCATAAGTATAAAATTAGTTCAGTTTTTCTTTTGAGTTTTATTGAAAATGAGAGCAAGCAAGTGGAAAAGTATTTTTAAAAAGAACCAGTTTTCTTTAAAGGAATTAGGGGATTATTAGTATTTTTTAAAATTATAAATGCATTTGGAATTAAAATTTTAAATTCAACAACCTATTAAATATTAAAATATTTGAAGCCATTTTCAAGGTCTGTGATGGAACTGCATGAAGTCATTCACACCGTGCAGTTTCATCCTTATAGATGCGGTGGGGAGGTTTGGTGCGGACTCACAGTCAGCAAGTCTTACAGATCAGATTCTGCCTTCAAATCATTTTTCTGTTCTCTCCTTTCTGTCCTCTCTTTTCTGTCCTACTTTTCTCTTGCCTTTGCTATAGTGCCAACTTTCATATCATGAGAGCTGTGGATGGGTGTCAAGTAGAGGGTCATCAGGACATCTCTCACGGATGATGTGGCCTCAAGCACACTCTCCTAATTATTCTTCTTGTACAAGCCATCCATGGCAAGTGCTTCTGGAAGAAGTCAAAGTCAGCGTGGTACTCAGTGCTATCTGCACTTTGGTTGCTGTCTTTCCTGTACTGTACAACTTTGTCTCAGGTCTTGCCTGCCTAGATTTGCTCTTCACACATCTTCATACACATTTTTATGGCTTTATTCATAGCCCTCTCTATTGGTGATCACTTTCTTCTCCACTTGATCCATATCATTGAACATTCACATAGATTGTTGTCTAGTATCCTAACCTAGGCTCAAAGAGCTTTTACTAAATTCTTATAGACTTAAGAGAGGCAACATACTGTAGCTGTTAAGAGTGGGAGATGCTACAGCCAGAGACTGCCTGGATTTGAATTGTCATGTTGCTGCCACTTAACTACATGACTTTAAGCAAGTCATGCAGTCTCTGTACCTTGTATCTCAGTATTTTTCATCTGAAAAGTGATAATAAATGGAACCTTATAGAATTATCAAATATGTTAGATGTATGGAGTCAGGTAGAACTAACAAACATACCTGGAACATAGTTAGAACTCCATAAGTGTTAATTATTAATTAAACTAATGTCATCCATTCCATTTCACAGACAGACATACTGCTGTGACCAATTTAGAATTACTGCCTTGAAACATTCTGCCTCTGAAATATTATCTCAGTCATTGACTTTAATCAGCATCTTTGCTCTTTAATTTTATCCATATCATGAGTTTGCTGTTTATCTCCAGTCTGTCGTCTTCCTCCTGACTTTATGTACTTCTCTTCCCAGCCCATGCTTTATCAGGTCTTTCAATTGATCATAGTAGCCCCTTGCCAGCCACAGAGACTGTTCTTGAAAAGTGCCACAGTTATCAAAATCCATAGGTGGCAAGATCAAAGTCTTATAGGAAATAGAGGGATTAGGAGAAAAGCAAGTTTAAAATGATGTTGGGCATATATCTTAAACCCAATAGATTCTAGAACACATACTCTTCCAAAGCAAGCCAGATATATTGGTGTTAAAAGTCTGCTCTTATTGGTAACACTTCCCTTAAATGGACTGATTCTTCTCTTGGTCAGAAAATTTTGCTATATTTTCTATAAGCATTATAATCTACTGACTCTCTTTTTAAAGTTTTCAAACCAGCCTTTTTCAAGGAATTTAATTTTTTGGCATTTACATTCTTGTGATAGGTTTTAAAGGCTCTTCAAAATGAATATATAATCCCTTCTCTTTTTTCATTCATAAAAGTGCTTGCTATATGTTCTTAATATATGGATATGTTAACTTATTGGTAAACAAGTATATAAACTCATCTTCAAACTACAGTTAATAAGTGCTGGGCAAAAATGGACTTTTATTCCCACCTATCTGACAAAACCCCAAGCCTGTATCATCCTGTGTCCTATTGTCTGTTTCTATGAATTTGGCTACAGAACATTCATAAGTGGGCTGTTTACACCAGCTTATGGCACAGACAGTTCTCTCTCCTGGGATGCCATTCCTTTGACTTTTCAGCTTGGTGACTCTATTCAGCCTTCTAGATTCTGCTTAGGGGTTTTCTCCTCTGAGAGACTTACCCTTTTTCCTGATCTTGCCCTCTTTTGGAGCCATAGCTGCGCATATCACATTGTATTGTAATATGTGTATACAAAGTCAGTTTATTGTTTTCTGAAAGGCAACATGTCTAATTTATATTTATAACTCAACAAAATAGCACACAGTGGCTGGTAAACATTTGTTGATGAAATATAGCACTTTGTTTATATCTGTGCTATACACTTATCACCATCCACTTAATACTCATGTCCTTGTTTCTCTCTAGGGTATTAAGCTTCTCGAGGTCAGAAATCATGCCTCATTCCTCTTAATATTTCTCAAAGCACCTGTAATGCTCGGTGTGGAAATCAGTACCCAATAAGTACTTGCTGGTTAATAGAGTTCTTGGACAATTTAGGTGACTCATGGTTTAATTCTTTAAGGGGAAGTGATCGTCAGGGGTGTCATAAAGATCATGTCCTTAGAATAATCTTCAGGAGTCAAGTGCTACTTACCTGTATACCTTTCACAAATAGGTTGTGGCAATTTCCAATAATCAGTCAATAAAATAGTTAATATATGGAAGCAGAATTTGTGTTTCAGAAAAAGACACTGATCATTCATGTTGCTTGAAGCATTATCTGGTGTTAGGGCTTGTGCACATCACAGTCTATGACTGTAGGCTGTAAATAATGGAGAAAAGATTTCAGAAGTATTTCAGTGTGAGATGTGGGGAAAGTACTCCAGCTATATAGGGTTGTTGTAGTATGTAGTTTATTCTGCTTTATTTCACTTTCCTGTTAAACTTTCCAGGTCTATACTACCTACTAAATTAAGTATCTCACTCCTCGTTTCAAGACCTGGCCCAATATAGATTCAATTCATCTTTACAGTATTATTTCCTAGCACTTTTATACATCTGTCTGTCTGTCTGTCTATCTATCTGTCTGTCTGTCTTCTCTAATCTCATGAAACTGAACCTGCGTTTCTGAACTTAATCGCTCTCAGAAACTTTTGAGGGTTTGACCATTGTTAGCATCCCAGTGAACTCTGTATAATGCTGGTCTAGAGAAATAATTACTTCTGAATAACGTAAGAAATAGTGTACAATTTCGAACAATCTCTGAAGGTTTCACTGCTATTAAATGCGATCAGTTTTGCCTCAAAATTTTGAGACAGTGGGATTGTGGTGGTGATCGAAGTAAATCCTTATATCTAGATTATGTTTAACTCACTAATGTAAACCATTAATTCTCAGCCCTTGTAGTGTTTTTAGTCCTACATGAGTATATGGGATTGGTCATGAAATCCCATAGATCTCAGAGATCATGAAATTAGCATGTACCATGGCCTCTGCTTTTGAGAGGTTTAAATTTTAAGGATACCTAAGAGTTGAAAACCATACAGAGTTAGTGAAGGCCATAGGACTTTATGTGTGCCAGTAAGTGCTAAGCTGTTTTACTGACCATAGGAATACTGCAGTATCAGAGGGCCGAAGGCCAAGGTGGTCTCAACAATTCATGAGGAATTGAGAAAATTGAGCCTTGAGCTGGGTCTTAGTAGAAAAATTGAATCAGGCAGAGCAAGGAGACAAAAGTGGGATAAAAATGTGGCAATTACATGAATTGGTGGTGAATACATGTGGTATGGGTGACATGAAGCATTCCATTGACTTTCTTGTTCTGGGAGAAAAGGGAAGTAGCTTTGGTGTTTTGGAAAATAGAGCTACTGTTAGTATAGAACTGCACCTCCTATTTTTTCCCCCAAATCTACCTTGCTGGCTTCTGAAATGTCAAATGTGTTCAGTTTATTTCTTTGCAATACACAAACATGCACACACACACATACACACAACTCTGATAACTTACAGAGATTCATGTTATTAAAAACAGGACATTTTTGAGGATGAATGAGAGGGTGGAGAGTAGTCAGGCGTATACAAGCCTTAAGCGAAGTGTCAGTGGAATGCTCTGTTTTCTAGTGAGTCAGCATTCAAGCCCATATCTGTGGGTCAGTTTGTTCTGTGTGAAGGGATATTCTTTGTAGTTCACTGGATGTTTGCTTAGGGAGGGATAGTACTATCTGTAATCAAGTCATACAGATATCTTAGCAGTTTGCTAGATGACTGAGAGTTAGAACTCTTCATTGATAAAACTTTATTAATGTAATTGACAAAAGGCCATAATTAAAAGTGTACATTTAATATTGATTATGTTTCTGATTGATGTTTTTATTTTTCATCCCTTTTCATATATGTGAACACCTTTATCTTTATATTGTAATATCACATTAGTTTTTTTTCAAGGGAGAGTATCAGTATGACTCATTGGAAAAATTTTCTTCACAACTACCAATGAACTTTAGCTTTTGGGGACTGGGACAGTAAACTGTGGCCCTAAATTAGGATGACTTAGTTGCTTATTACCCGATTCACACCTCAAGAAAGGTTTAGCCATTAATGAAGTACTTTTGTGATGCCCTAAATGGCCTTCTTTGCCTTCTGTAGGAAGGATCCTTCTTCTAAAATAAGTGATAAGTAAATTTGATTAGTAACAGATAAAGTTAGTGGCTACCCTTTTGCCCCTGCTGCCCAGTGTCCATTTATTCTTAACAGTCTTTAGTCAGAAAGATGGTAGCAGAATTGGCATTCTCATATTATATGCTGTCTTTCTAAGTGAAAGGGATACACTTTTCAAGTATTTAATGCTGAAATAGGATAGGTTTTCTAAGAGAATAAAGAAAACTATTGGAATATTAATAAAGAGCATTACTATTGAACATCTAAGGAGGTAAATGTACTACTGGCTACAAACCAGCACTTGTTTTTGATGTTGATGATGATAATTGTCCATTTGAGGCATAGAGGAAGCCCACGAGATCCTTGGTATTCCTGTTAGCATGTTCTGCCCCCATTAGGTTACTTGGTTCATCAGAGACTAAATGTAAAATGAAATGTATATTGTATTAACTTGGCCTACGCTGTTTCATATGATTGCCTTAGTACATGTAAATCCAAGTGACTTTTCTTTCCTTTTTAAAATAAGGCAGTAAATTTAAGTGGGTTTTTTAAAAATAAAGAAGCAAAGTAAGAGAAGGCTTAGTCAAATATTGTTCTACCTTCTCAGAACAGATGCCTTCCAGATCACTGTTCCACTTAAGGAAAATATTTTGGCAAAAACTTCAAGCTTTATGCACAGAGCAGAGATCTGTGGCTTTCTTAGAAATAAAAATACTCATGCATTTTTAAAAATTATAATAGGGTAGACAAACATAATGTTGAGACTTGTTTGGAAGCAGCCAGAGAAACCAGTTTCTTTAGATAGAGTTTCTCTGTAAATCCTGCAGATAAAAAAGAAAATCACATTCCTGTTTTGCCTGACTGTTGAGATAATGACATAGGCCTCATTTTCTTTCAGCTAATTCATAGAATTTCAAGAATATGAATTTGCATTTTCATCATGAGAGGAATGTTATGATTTTCCTTACCGAGATTTAAAAGTTTAGAGTTATCTACTTGACTATGAAATCCATGGTCAGTCTTTCCTTACCACTGAGCCCTGGGTTTTATTTGGGGCCCTCAGAGCTCTGTTGGACTCAATGAGGGAGAAAAAGCCCATGCTGCTTGTGCTTGTACCTTTTGATTTCCATGCCCTCTGCCCTGGAAAATCCATTTTCTTAAATCATGATTCTTTTCTCTTTGAAGAAGAGTTAAAGCCACAGGGAAAACTTTTCCATATCTATTTAACAATAACTTTATAGTTTATGAATTGATGATATTGGAGGTTCATTAAGAATAACCACATCAGGAAGGCCAAGAACTGTCATAGGATCACACACCATAAAAATCATATTTTAGCACCTAAGTTTTGTAAAGGAAAACATTTATAAAGCAAGTCATTCTGATAGTTTGTTACTTTCAAAACTATTTTCAGAATTTTCTTCAGGTGTAATTTTAGATATTTTTGAGATATTAACATACAAAAGTGAATGTGTGGTTGATGAAGGGGGAAAGATGTAACTTGCTTTTAAATTTCTATTCAGGGTTGAAATATGTGAAAATCGTCAGATAGAACCATGATGTTTTAAATGGGAAAAAATTTCATATACATTATAGTATTTATCAAAGGAAATATATATTTAATATATATTTATTTGCATAATAAATCTACATATTTAAATAACAATTTAAGAAGAATTTAAGTATGCAAATTGATTTAAAAGTAATTGACCACAATATGATTATAGCAATTCTTTATCTCTGTTCTTCTGTTGGAAATTTTTAGAATTATTAAAAATATCTCTGAATGACTGGGTCTATTCTGTTAAACCAGGAAAGAAATTCATTGTACCTATACTATATTTTTGAGTAAATGTAAGAGTTTATCACTTCAAGCAGTGAAGTGAATTTGGCTTTTGATCTTTGTGAAGTAGAATATCTTTCAGGTCACTGTTATTGTGATGCCGAGTTTCTCTTATGTTTTTTTCTCTTTCATTGTTTTCTTATGTGCTGTGTTGACAACCCTCTCTACTTCTGCTGCCGAAACATTTTGTTTCCATCATTAAGGAAACCTCCCAAGGTAAGCACTGATGTGAAATTTGGCATGCATACTGGCTAAGTGTGTAACAATACAGGATTTTGTTCATCACAGTAACACATGTGGAGCACCTTTCTCTTTGAGAAGAAATATTGGCATCCTAGTGTAAAACCTAACCTGTGGACAATTAATGTTGATAATGATATTAAGCTAGAATGCTCTTCTACATTTAGAAAGCACCTTCATAAATTTCATTCTTGGTATTAATGCTTTGGTTACTGTTGGGTTACTGTTTTTATTTTATTGATTATGAAAGGTCTAGAGAAATGAAATAGCATGTCCTAGTTCACAGATTGAGTGGGTGGAGGAGCTAGGACTGTATGGTGTCAACACCTAGAAAATGGAAGGACAAAAATGGTAATATCATAGAATGATAGTGTGGTAGCTATGATTATAAACTGGACCAACTGTCTTTTCTTTGTCCTCCTAAGAATAGTTGATAACATCAGAAAAATTCTCCAGAATTTTACATAGTATTATCCACCAACTCTGTATGCTCTGCTAAGGTTTCTAGCTAATGACAAAGTCCAGTAATTGGAGTTGCTTCTCTTGCTCTGGCCAGCCTTCAATGGCATGTTTGCTAGTGAAAAGCCCCAAAATTTGATAGTAGGTGGGGAAAAGAATGTAGGAAGCAGGGGATCTGAATGTCCAACTCCTGAATGAGTGATGATTGATTTTGTTACCAGTGGGTATTTTATTAAGTATCAAAGGGACACTTTGTTCTCAAAGGAAGGAGAAATTTGACCAGCATGGAACCAGTCATGCTGGTTATAACTTTGGTTTCTGAGATGCAGTGCGGACAGGGTACACGTACAAACATTGTGTGGTCAGAATCTAAGACATGTTGGGTGAGGGTAAGGAATCCAGAATAGATTAGGTTTACTCATCCCTGGGTTTATGAGAAAACATTTAACTTAGTTTTTTGAGTATGGAAACTCATTAAAATACTAAGTGCAATCCTTTATATTTATTGAAGGCAATATAGGAATTATCCTTGGCACTAGACTGACAACCCCAGCAGGGAATGCACATATCAGATAAATGAGATATTTTAAGGAAGAAAAAAATATATGCTCTTATGGAAGTATAAGCACTGGCATCCTGGCCAAACCTGGGGAATTATGAGGTTCTCTCTTAGCAATTACTGATGTGGATATAGTCCCTAAAATTTGCAACCAAAAAGTCTCTGCTGCTTAGAAAGATGTGAGTAAGTAGTTCTTCTTTCTCTTGCTGGTTCCTAGAAGTTTCTGAACAGACTGTCAACCTTTTGAAATATTTAATTTTTTCCTCACAGAAAAAGGCAGTGAAATCCTAAGCAGTTCCATATGTGACTACTTAGTGATGGAAAACTGAAATGAAAAAGAGGCACAAAAATACATTAAAAAAACCACAAACTGCTTTATATCCAGAAATGTTCTAGTTATTTTCTATACAGTATATATAGTTTAGTGGTTTCATTAGGTATTCTCTTGATAATTCCTAAGAAGTGTCATGAAATTTTAAAAATAAAATGAATATAAAATCACCATGTTTGTGTGTGTGTGTGAGTGTGCATGTGCGTATGCCATAGGCACATCTGGAAAGTATAAATATTTTCTTGAAATCAAATAAGTGATACCATAGAGTCAAATTGTTTAAAAAGACACTAAAACATAAGACATTTTCTTGTATAAACTGTAAATATTGAAAGCAAATGAGAAAAGGAAAAATGCTTTTAATGATTATATAAGAATAAAATTTTAATGATTTAAAACAATGAAATTTTGACATGAATAATTAGCAAAGGCATCAGAAAAGACTGATTGGTACAATTTAGGAAATAATTATTCTGGGCAGAGGACAGGTGCTACATGAATCAGATCTTATCTTAGCATTCTAATAGAAGAGGGGTAAAGAACATATGCACAATATAATATAAAATCAATGTGTTAAAGGCTACAAAGGCAAAATATTTTTGAATTCATAGGATATAGGGACCTGTTCTGACTTCTGCATTACTGAGGATGGCTAGGACTGTACAGTATATTCAAAACCTATGCTTGAAGGCATTAGAGAAGTACCAAATTAGTGAGGAATTTACCAGCCCAAGATCCAAGAGAAGGCAGAAATTTAGAGAGGTTAAACTGATATTTGGGTGCATGCCTTTTAGTTAAAAGAAGCAAAAAGTTAGAGCAGTGTTTCTGTCAGCCTTGCAGGACCTAAGGAACCAAAGGGGACAAAAGTGTTGAAATTCAGGGTCCTTGGTAAAACTCCATATACCAACGTGGATTGAGACCCACCCTTGGGTGGTATATAAAGGTAAAACAGAAGTAAACCAGTCCTCACATGGATTGCTGTGTGACTGCATGATCTTTGTTTGATCTAGACAATCTCAAACTAAAATTGGATCAAAGTAATACTAGAATGCAGATCCCCATAGGCACCTGGCAGAGTAAATGTAATATTGTCTCTAATGATTGCACGAATAATTTGAAAATACAATGTCCAGCACACAATCGAAGATAAAGAGGTACATAACAAGACAAGGCAAAAGGAACAAGAAATAATAGTGGAAATAATAAAAACTAGAAATAAACTTACAGATGCTTCAGATGTTCAAACTGTTAAGCATGAACTTTAAAATATCTATCTATGCTTATTATATTCAAAGAAAGAAATATAAGATTGTTGGAGGGGTCTAGAAATCTTAAAAAGTGACAAAACAAATTTGGAAAAAATCCAATAGAAGTTCTCACTTTGACAAACCCCAAACCAAAATTAAAAACTTAATGTTAGAGTTCATTAGCAGAATGGATCCAGTTGAAGAGAGAATTAAATAACTATTGAAGATAGGTTACTAGAAAATATTGAAATGAAGTATGGAAGAGACAGATGGTACTGAACAACTGACATCCACATGCACAGACATGAATCTAGATAATGACCTTATACGCTTCACAAAAAATTAACTTAGTGGATCACAAAGTTAAATATAAAATGCAGAACTATAAATTTCTAGGAGATAACATTGGAGAAATCTAGAAGATCTGTGGCTTGGTGATGACTTTTAGGTATAACACCAAAAGCGTGATCCATAAAAATAAAATTGATTAGAGAGATTTTATTAAAACTAAAAACTTTTATTTTTCAAAGGCACTGTTAAGAGATTGAGTAGAAAGCCACAGACCGGGAGAAAATATTTATAAAACATGTCTGATAAAGGAGTGTTATCCAAAATATACAAAGAACTCTTAAAACTCATCAGTAAGGAAATGAACTACCCAATTATAAAATGGGCAAAAGACCTGAACAGACACTTCACCAAAGAAAACATACAAATGACAAATACACACATGAAAAAATGGTCCACATTATATGTCATTAGGGAATTGCACATTAAAACAGCGAGATAATACTACGCACCTATTAGAATGACTGAAATCCAAAAATCTAACAATACAAAGCTGATGAGGATGTGTAGCACAGGAATTCTCATTTGTTGCTGATAATAATGAAAAGTGGTATAGCTGTTTTGGAAGATAGCGTCAAAATTTCTTGCAATGCTAAACATATTCTTATCGTACTGCTGAGCAACTGTGCTTCTAAATATTTATCCAAACAAGTTGAAAACTTCTCTCCATTCATAATTGCCCCAAACTGGAAGCAATCAAGATGTCCTTCAGTAAGGTAATGTATAACAAACTATAGTACATCCCTACAATGGAATATTTTATGAGCTATCAAGCCGTTAAAGACATGAAGAAACCTTAAATACATATTGTTAAGTGAACGAAGCCAGTCCGAAAAGGCTATATACCACATAATTCAAACTGTGTGATATTCTGGAAAAGGCAGAACCAAAAAGGCATTAAAAAATAATGGTTTGGCCTTTTGAGCCACACTTCTCTTGCTCAGGCCTGCTTCTATGTCTGGAAGTATACTTTACCTTCTAATAAAACTTTTCTACTATAAAAAAAAAATAGTGCCTTGCCTGGGGCAGTGTCCATAGCACATGGCAGCTACACAATGATTATTGAATGAATGAAGAAATAGAAGAAAGATCCGTTGGAACCAAAGGACACTCAAACATTTAGCAGTCCAGTTTTATTATTAAGCACCTTCACTAATGGACAGAGCCATTTTGCTAGAGACTAGCCAGGGATCACTCTGCCATGATTCCATATTCTTAAAAAGACCCAAATGATCTTCCATGATCCTGATGTTCCTGTCTGGCCTGACCCTAAAAAGAAAGTGTCCACTGGACCTTACAAATCTCACTACCAACTTGGATTCTCTTGTCATTAATTTGTGTTTTCCTAAGGAATATTTTTTCATGTAGTCTGTGTTTGGGAAGTTGTTGAAATTATGTCTAATTATGTGATGATGGTAAATAATAATAATAATCACCTCCCTGCAATGTTATGTGTAAGGATTTTGTGCATTTTAATAAATGTTCTAAGGTAGGAGAAAGGGGCTGTCATTTTATATTTGCTTGAGTTATCACTTGCTATCCAATTGTTATACAGGGAACATCTCACATTTTTTATATCTATCTTGGAACTGTACTCTTAGAATGCTATTTCCAATGGTACTATTAATAATCCAGCATTTCCAATGTGCTGGATCCACTTTAAATCCAAATTAAAATTTAATGCAAACTGGGTGCCTTCAGAGAGAAGAAAAACTCAACGATGGCAAGGAGGAATAAGAAGAGGATGGGTGATTAGGTGATGCATGTGATTTTTCAGGATAATGAAACTATTCTGTATGATACTATAGTGGTAGATATATGCCATTATGTATTTATCAAAACTTGTAGAATTGCAAAGGTAAAAAGAGTGAAACCTAATGTAAACTATGGAGTTTTGTTATTAATAATGTATCAATATTGGTTCATCAGTTATAACAAATTAACACACTAATGCACATTATTAAAAATTATTAATTTTAAGAGCAACTCTTGGGCGGTGCTCGAGAAAAGGCAATATATGGGAACTCTATACTATCTGCTCGATTTTTCTGTAACCTAAAACTACTTTAACAAAACATTAGTCATGAAAAAATAAATGTAATTTATTAAATTAACAGAATAAATAAGAAAAACCATGTGATTATCTCAGTCAATGCAGATAAAAAGCATTTGACAGAATTCAACAATTATTTGTGATACAGACTTGCAGCAAGCTAGCAGTAGACAGAAATGTCTTCAACATGGTAAAGAGCATCCATTAAAAATCCGTAGCTGTCGTCATAATAGTAAAAAACTGATCACTTGCCACCTTAGATGGGGAGTAAGGCAAGGATATTGTTATAGCTACATCTATTCAGCTTGGACTGAAGGTCCTAACCAGTAGAATAAGGCAAGAAAAAAATAGGAGAAATTCAGATTAGAAGGGAGGAAGCAAAAGCATCTTTATTTACAGACAGTGTCATATAATTGGAAAACATTAAGGTATCTACAAATAATCTCCTAGACTGTACAGGTGCAAAGTGGCAGGATAAAAGGGCTAAAATTCAAATTATACTAGCAATAAACATTAAAAAAAGAAAATTTAACAAAAACTCAGTAACTTACAGTAGTTTCAAAAACATTAAATACCTGAGGATATACATAGTAAAAAAAAAATGACCTTTTTACTAAAACCCCACATATGTTTTGTCATTTGATTATAGACAAATGTACCAAGAGATGGAGAAAAGAGAGTGTTGACTGTTCAGAGAATGACAAGGTATAGAGTTGGACTAACAGTGGATAAAGAGGAGTCCTGGGTGACATATCTGGAAGAAGGTTGAAACCAAATCCAGCTGCAGAAGGCCTTGATGCCAGGCTTGGACCTTGATACTTTTAGTCTCTCAAACATCTGTTTTGAACAAAGCAGTAGCCCAGTTGAAGCTCCCTTTCAGAAGGTTAATCTAAAAGCAGAGCACAGAATGAATTTTATTTGGTCAGTGGGGAGGCTCGAGATGATATTCAGTAAAATGCCAGAAAGTGGTACTAAGGGCCAGTACTGGAGCAGTGCTTTAGGAAGAGTTAGAGATGATGACTCTGAAGTTTAAAAATGAGTGACTGAAAACTCAGCAGGAACAAAGAAAAGCTAGTTTGGTGCAGGGAGAAGCTGGTGGGTTCAGTTTTGGAGTGGGTTAAATTGGAAAATGATGGCAAAGCATCCGATATAGATATCTAGCAGGTTGTACAAGGTTTGCAGTCTCTGTTCTAGAAAGGTCAGGTAAATTTCTGTAAGGAAGAGATCAATAGTGAAAGAAGGGACATCCATTACGTTATTCAGGAAGAAAGGATTAAGTGGAATAGAAGACATGAGAGAACAAAGGCCTGCACCTTGAGACTCATCCTGCTCTGGAGAGTGGAAAGAGGAGGAAGGAGCCAATGACAATTGAGAAGCCAGGCACTCAGATGAGATGCTGCTGGTGATGGTGGTGTTGAGGATACTTATACTTATTCTCTTGTTAATTAAATTCACATTAAATTTTTATTTTATTTTATTTACAAGTGAGGTTAAGCACTACTGAACTTCAAGATGTTTAATTCCTTTTCTGTTTACATAATTTGTTGGCAAAATCATGAACAGAAGAAACAAGATTATAGCAAAATAGCCTTTAAAGAGGTATACCAATATATTGAAAATCTGGCTTTATAAAAATGGCTTGGAAAAAAAGAAGTCTTATTATGTACAGCCCGTGTCTTCTGAAGTACAGTTTCTTTCAGACTTGTTTAGCAGTCTGTGACTGCCATCATTTTCTGTGGCCTCTACACTTTTGCTTTGGGGATTTCTGAAAACTAAGTGTTGGCCTCAAATGTGATGAGTATAGGACAGCAGCCATCTAACTACATGTGGCTTTTTGAGCATGCAATATGTGTTTGGTCTCAAGTGAGATGTATTGTAAACGTCAAGTACACAACAGACATCAAATACTTATTGCAAGGAAAATAAAAGCGTTAGTATTTTGGCTATATTGGGTTAAATAAAACGTATTATTAATTTTATTTTTGTCTCTCTTTTTTTCAAATGTGTTCACAAAAACATTTTAAATAACATATTTGGTATTATATTTCTCTTGGACAGCACTGTTTCTGTCCAAACACACGGCTGAGTACCGAACATTTTTCAGCATCCAACCTAAGGCTTTTGCATGTCTTTACCCAGTAAATGCAGCTGCCCTTCTGTCACCCCTTATATTTCTGCCTTTTTATCTAGATCCATGAGTGTTAGCTACATGAACTCATTGGAAGCATAACCTTCCTGCTGTGCATTTTTCCTAGAAATCATTTTTACTTATCCATTCAAATGTCATTAATTAGATAAATATTAATTGAAAACAATTGTGAAAAGCATTGTATGAGGAGTTTGTGGGGCTCAAGTACTTCCTGCCCTAGAATTCATAATGTGGTCAGGAAGATTAAACATATATAGCACTGTAGGTAATAGAAAAAAAGTTATGATAAACATCACCATTCATTGTTTTGGTACTTTGTGATTTCAGAGGAAGAAAGGCTTCATAGCTAAAAGTGGTGTTTGAGCATAGTTAGGGTTTCAAAAGGCAGAAAATATGAGATAGGAAGCAAGATGTATGTGAGGAACAGCAACAGTAATTAATGTCAAAAGAAAATTGTTTCTCTACTCAACTACACTTTTAACATCTAATGTATGGATTTTCTACACCAGGCAATTCTCCAATTCTCTTTGGACACCAACTGGGTGTCCAACAAGTCTTTTCAATTCTGACACTAACTGCCCAGAGTTAGCACAGGCCCCATAGGTTAAGGGCTCAGTCCCACATGATTGACCTCACTTCAGACACTAATTGTTAGCAGTGAGTTCCTAGGTTACCCACACTTCCACCTGATTTTGCTATAAAGCAGGGCTTTCCAAGACTCCCCCTCCTCAGGTCTGATAATTTTCGGCAATGGCTTACAAAACTCAAGGAAACATTTACTTAGGTTTACTGGTTTATTATAAAGGGTACAGATGAGCAGCCAGATGAAGAGGTGCTAGAGGAAGGTCTGGAAAGGGCCCAAGCACAGCAGCTTGAAGTTGGGGTGGCTTCCCCTTCTGTCACATGGATGTGGTCATCTCTGAATCTCTCTGAACCTTGTCATCTAGGGGTTTTATGGAGGCTTCAGTATATTTGCATAATTGATTATTATTAATTCAATCTCCAACCCCTCTCCGACTTCCCCCCAAATGGGTGAAATGTAGCTGAAAGTTCTAGGCTACATCTTTTGGGCAACTAGCCCCTATCAAGAAGCTATCTAGGCTAGGGTCCCACCAATGAGCCAAGTTGCCTCATGAAAACAAAAGAGGTTTCTATTGCCCAGCAAATTCCAAGGGACTTAGGAACTCTGTGTGAGGACAGGGATAAAGAACAAAAAAATATTTCTCATAGTATCACAGATGTCTTCAGAAGTGCAGACTCTGGTTAGAATGTGGACTACGTGAAAGGAAGTTGTGTTTTAAAAAACTAGACAAGTTAGGTAGTTTATAGAGTGTTGGGAATCTGACGTTAATCTGAGAGAATGCAAAATCATTTTGGATTTTTGTATAAAGAAGTTACGTGATCAAAACTATATGCAAGAAATGAATCTGCAAGATGTAGGATAAATTGTGAGTGGAAAATACACGGTGGATAGCAATCTAGGTTATAAAGCAAGTTCTTTAAAATAATAAGCACTTTGTGTGTTAGTCAGCTTATTCTATGTGATGCAGCAGTAACAACCTTAAAAGTTCAGTGGATTGGGACAACCAAGGTCTATTTCTCTGTCGTTTCATGCCAGCTGTGGCTCTGTACCATGTAACTTCAATCTAGGTTCCAGTCTGAAGGAATATCCCCTATCTGGGACTTGCTATTATTGTGACAGAAGAAAAAAGAAATAGAACGATGCTGTTGCTATCAGCAGCATACATCTCTTTGTCCACATTTAATTGGCCACAGGAAGTCACATGGCCAAACATATCAGTAGGATTAGGAATTATATTCCTCCAACTAGAGGCACTGCTGATACATGGCAATAGGCAGGAATGTGTCATCTGCTTACAGGGGAGGCAGTGACTAATTTGGAACAATAATAGAATCTACCACATGTTGTAATTCTAAATCACACGTAAAAAACTCACTAAAAATCAAAAATCTACTAAAATGGTGCTGTGTGTTTCTCTCGTGAAATTTCCACAGGCCCTACCTCTCTCCCCTCTCCTCCCTGGCTTTATTCAGAGCCAGGAGTGCCCATTGTAACTGCTGTAACTATGTGCTTCTAGATACCTAAAGATGTAGCTGACAGGGTGTCAGGTTTCATGGATTATAGGCCTGAGGAAAGATCTGTTTCCCTTATCTCTTCGCATTGATACTTCTCCAAATCCAGAACAGTGAAAGCCTACTGGGCCAAGCACAGTGTTAGGAATCTCCCTAACAGGCCCTATCCAGGCCTGGTTAACCCCAGCAGACAACTCTGACAGATTTTCCAGTTTGACCTCATGACACAATAAATGTTTGCAAGCTCTGGACCACCTCAGGTCCTTCTGTCTCTGGTGACCTGGACCTTGGAGTCAGCCTAGCATCCTCTCTGTGGTGGACATCCAGGCTTGGTCCAGCAGAGGGTGATAGGCAGATGAGGTCAGGAATTGGTCGGGAGGTTCTGAACCAGATGCTTATGGTAGGTGATGTAAGGGTGATTCAAATTCAATCTGGGTTTGTTTGTTTGTTTTTCTTTTTAATGAGCAACAATTATTTTTTAGAGACAGTAGATAGGGTCATATGGTGCATGCTTATACATTTGCATCTTTTGGGCTATTTTTGTTGAAGAAATCCATGTTTGAAAATATCAAAATTACCTTTTGAATATGCTATTGGAGAAGTTATTTGGCTAGTTTTTTGTTTGTTTTGAGAAGTAATTAGAGCATAAAAGAACTAGAAATGCCACAGATTGTGCATTTGTGACACCCCCATGCCTGCCCCTCAGCAGCCAGGGAAACATTTTAAAAGTGCATGGTAGAGGATTAAACATGAAAGAAATGCAGTATTTGAAAGAGTTGGAGTTGAGTTAGTGCTGAATAGTAGCACTGTGCTCTGTCATAATATTGGTCTAAGATTTGGTAGAACTAGTTTCTATTTTCAAATTTTTGGAACTCTATGGTATTTAGGGCAATATTCCTTTTGGTGCCTTTTCCACAGGACTGTTAATATTCATGACTTTCTTTTAGTCCTATATTCAAAGGCTGATCAACCTTCATTATTTTTTTAACATCTTTCATACTTATTTCTTCCTTTATTAGTTGGGAGTCTTTCATCTAATAGTGGTAAGAACTCAAACTAGATGAACCATAATATAAATTACTCTGGGATATCTCAGAGAACTCAAGGACAGGAAATGGCTGGCGTTCAAGTACAATCATTTATTTCCCTACCTCCTGTCTCTGACCCCACATGTGTCCCTTTCCTTTCTCTCTTTCACTGCAGACCAGCTGTGTCTGTTTCTCTGGTCCACATGCTTAGAAACATGGCTTCAACATGTCCCAGATTTTTAGATTCAGTTGTTAAAGAAAGACTTGGACTTCCTTGATTCCTAATCCAAAAATTCTATCAGACACTTGGAACTAGTTAACTATGATTAAGGAATTATGGAACTGTGAGTAGTCCAACTTGAGCACCTGCAAGTCTCTTCCCAGCCTTCTCCCCTGAACAATCATATATATATGATTACCCAAGCTTTGCTTCTTTGAGAAACCTTACCTAAGCCTCACCCCACCCCACCCCACTCCACAGTATAATTATTCGTTTGTATTCCTACTGAACTCTACACAGACTTTCTATATATTGTGCTCTTTCCTTAATTACTTCCCTCTAAGAGAATGTGAGATCCTTATAACTAGGGCACTCTTATTTCTGTCCTAATTGGTTCATAACAACTACTCAGTAAATGCCTGTTAAATGAATGCAAAGATGAATTAGTTCTTTGAAGAAACACTTCTCCATGTGCCCTTAGAAATTTGAACTACAATATAGAGTAGGGATCAGGAACAATTCCTTACTGCATGTAGATGTGCAGCAGATGCTATTGGCTTGCTTTGAGTCTTTAAAATGTTTTGACATTCTCACAGCCAGGCAATATTGACTGTGTAATTCCAGGCATCTTTTGGTATGCATATATGGACATGCATAAAGAAAATGATAAGTTATATTGTGGAAAGATAGCAGTTACTTGACAGCTTTTTTAATGGTAAAGTGGTATCCATCAATAGAAGTTGCCAGTGTTAAGGGTGATCATCCTGGTACTCCACTTTTGGTGCCCAGGAGCAGATAGGCTCAGACATAGGCAGGAGTCAGTGGTGGCAGAGCTGCTTTTGCAAATAGCAGTGGTGAAGACAGTTCTGTTGATCAGACAGGCTCTCAGTTGTTGGGCTTTTCCTTTCAATTTCAGTTCAGCTTCTTCAAGATGAATGAAGATAACTTCTTTTAAAATGACTCTTCACATCTCTGATATTAGGAAAAAGATGAGAGATGAGTGTTGAAAGTTGGCTTTAAAAGGAAAATTTTAATATGACATGAATATAGTACTTTAATATTTTTTGTCTGGCTCAATTCTCATAACAATGTGGTAAAATATGAATAATTTGGCATGTGTGTTTTATATTAATTTTACTGTTAAATTGACAAAGTTGCAAAGTAACCATAAAACATTGGACACTGGCAAGTCAATATTTATAAAATGGGTGGAGAAATGGGGGTTGGGGGAAAGATCTTGGGCTCAGTTTTCAAAGTAGGTAGTAGCCAAAACAGACTCTTAATAGCAACTGGGTCTGCAGATGTGAACAGTGCAAAGAGAGGAAGATGACAGTACAGAATGAGAGAAGAGAGACACACTTTTTAATGCAAACAAAGCAAGTTCACTTAGAGTGGGGTTCACTTTCCCCAGGGGAAGCCCTTTTGATTCTGGATTTAGGAGCTAGTGTGTTTTGCATTAATGCTTTTTACACCAAACTCAGTGAACTATAGCAACTCTTCCACTCATGGCCATATGGGCCTTTTTGCCTTTTTTCTCTGATTCAGCAAATCCTGAGCACTATTTAAATGCTTCTGTACCTGAGGGAATAAAAAAATGAATTGGCACAGTCCTTGGCCCAGGCAACCTCTCAGCTCAATGAAAATGTAAAGTACCTAAGATGGTGCCTGCTACGTGATAAATATTTCATAGGTGGTAGCTGTACTATTAACTGGTGAGAGGAGCCCATCAGTAGATACTATTAGTACTGATAACACTAGCTGCCGCATACTGAGTCACTACTGTGCGCCAACATTGTATTAGTTGACATTTTGCTTAAATTCTCACACTCCTAATTCAATGAAAAATGTGTAATTATTTAGGTAGACTGCATTAGAGAGGTGGAGTTATCAACTATAACAGCACAGAGAAAGGAATAAATACTTCACAGAGAGCAAGTCAAGGAAACATTGGAGAAGATGACATTTAGGTAGGTCTTGAAGAATGAGACATATATATACATTTTTTGGCGGGGGCAGGGAGGTGAGAAGAGGGAAAGGATTACAGTAAGGCAGAATTATTTTATACATTTTCTTTAATTTTTTTCTGGATTTCCCACTGTATTTAATACACCCAGAGGATTTATTGGTCATAGGTGGAAGCTCTTAGACCTGATGAGATGGCTCTCTCTTTACATAATATATAGATAAATAAGGGAGCTTGGTTCTTTCTTTTTAGGAAAAGGGTGGGAATTTAATAAGCACACAAATAATATCCAAAGGGTGACACCAGTCTTGTCACTTCCACAGATGAAGTGAAAATGGAGACTTTGACAAAGTACTTGTGTTACTATACTGCAGCACTGCTGAAGTATAAGCAGCCATCATGTGAAAATACAGATTTACAAGATCATTTAATTAAAGGGTAATTTACCAGGAAGTTTCTAACAATGGACAATAAAAACATTAGGAAAACCAAGGTCTTGTCCTCTAAAAATTAATAATGTAGCAGAACAAAAGGGATCTCTCGATCGCTTGCGCGCTCGCTCTCTCTCTCTCTCTCTCTCTCTCTCTCTCTCTCTCTCTTTCTCACTCTCTCACACACACACACTCACAATCTAGTTAGATAGGAAATTCAGAGTAATAAGGAATAGTGTCCTTAAAGTTTTCTTAAGGGAGTGACATTTGAAATGTTGTTGAAAGATTTTAATAAGGAGAAATTGAAAAAGAGTGGGATTTGATTCACTGGACAAAAAATCTGATGTACACTGAGAGATATTTCTTTGCATAAAATTACATTATCTTCAGAAAAGTATTGGGTTAATTACTTTGCCTAGAGAGGTGTTGTGAGAGTTATTAAAATGATTTTGAAAATGTGTTTTTTAACATTTTCAAGAATAATTATCTTATGTTTTATCTTTTTAACTAGCTTGTAAGTGATTAGAGAACAAAAAACATGCCTAATACATATTTGAATACCCTAGGGTACCTAAAACAAAGAAAGGTAGCAAATAGGTATTTGTTGATTGCTTTCTGGATTAAACATTTTACAGTGAGAGAACATATTACAGAAAGCATACAATTAGAATGAATGAAAGGATACAGAGGTAATGAAATTGTAAATACTTTTACTATTGGCTTTTCTGGACCAGGAAAATGATTACTGGGTCATATTTTTTAGAACACTGATGACTTCTGGTTCTTCAAGGAACATATATGATTCTTTTTTTTTTTTTAATTGTAAATTTAATTTTGCTGAAATGCCATCAGAGATTAGACTTTTAGATGAGTGGAGTTTATGCTGCATCCTCCTCCTAACTCCTAGAACTTTGCCTTAGAATATAATACTCAACACATTTGCCTTATTAAAAACAGCTTGTAATAACTTTACTAGCTGTTCAGTGGTTTACAAAGATGCAAAGCTAACATTTTTTTAAGAGATTGATGAAGGTGGAGCAGATGTGGACTGCAAGCTGCAGGGAATTAAATGCTGATATGAATTTTACAAGTTGCAAATGAAGAGGAAGGAGTGGGATTCTGAGAAGGTGGAGTCACATTTTATTGAAAACAATGAAGACAATAGCTTTCAGATTTTAAAAACAACTGGAGAGCATCTGTACTTTTGGCTCTTTTTCTAGTTGAAGGCTCTTGGAAGGTATGGATGCCTTTACAAAAAAAGTTCTCATTGTTGATTGGCATTGATGAAATATGAAATTTATACTCGGTTTCCCATTTTGATTTACTTTTTTTGCTCAGTTGTATGCCTTAAGTCTCCCATCCCCATACTTCAGTTAACATACTAGTAACTTCATAATGAATAGATGAAATAAGCATGTAGGAATTCTAACAAAATGACTTAGAAGCACATATTTCTCTAATGTGCTAGCTTTGGAAAAATTATTTTTCTTTGAAGTGGTCAGTTTCTGAGGAGTAACTCAAGAAAATGGTTTTGTTACTTCTTTTGAAATATCAGTGGATTTTGTATTAGAAAATGAAAACTTCTGTAAAACCCAGGAAAATCATATCCTGTTTTGTTACAAACCTTATGTCATTAAATTATAAGTCAATTTAGCCCATGAAAAGAAAGATAATAGTTTGTGAACAGTTTATAGTACTAACGAGATTGCTAGAGAAATGATTGGACTACCTAATACAAAGAAATTATAAACATCTTTAAAACAATTTTAGTAACAGTATAACAAATAATTATTCTGTCAATAGTTAAATAATCATTTTCATTTCCTTGCAAACTACAAGTCATACATCATGAGGCCATACCAGCTCATCCATGTGAACCATGGAATGATGGTGCAAAAGAGTACCGCAGTGCTCATCTTGTGACAAAATCTGTTTTTCACCATTGATGGAACCAAGTTCTCCCAAAACATGCATCTGAAAGTAATGAAACATCTAAAAATATATCTTGCAGTTTGAACCTCTTCTTATTTATAAGTCCTCACATCCATTCCACGTTCTTGTCTGCATTCCAGCTTTTTCTGGTATTATGTTTACTTATTGAAAATATTACGTCCAGTGGCTGCTCTGCATGAGGTACTGACCCAGGCACCCTGAGGTGCATTAGACAATGTTTCTGCCCCCAAAGGCTTTAGAGGGAAGATGAGACCCACACTGAACAACTGAGGTATAAAATAGGACCACTTGTGAACTAGTGCTTTGGGAGATGTGGAGTGCTGTCGAATTTCATAGCGGAGGTGATCTTTCGCTGCATGCATTAAATAAGAATTTTTCTGTTCATTTGCTTTGAGTTTTTAGGCAAATCCCTCATATTTCTGGACTTCATCTTTCTTGCCAGTAAATGTTTAATAAAATAATAACCATGGCTGTTTGAGAGATGGGCATTCTAAATGCCTTGGATCAAAGTTTGAAATTTGAGACAATCAGTCAGGGAGAGGTTGGTATAGTTGTATCAGAATAGTTGTATCTATTAGTACTTTTCTCCTCTGCAAGGTTTTAACACTTGTCTGAATTTTAAGTGACAAATGCCTAAAATGAAAATTACTTATCTTTTTTATGAGCAAAAACTACCCTAAACTGTTAACTGTTAGAAATGAAACTTGGCACAGAATTTGGAATGATTATCATTGAGAGGTAAACCCTAAAAATTTGAGGTGGATTTCTTTTTATTTCAAGTAGTGTCCTGGGAATGTAAATCTTTAGCTTTTGAACTTTGTATGTAAAATAGCAAACTATTAAAAATAAATTTTAGATATGTAGAAATTAACATGTAGGGAATAAATAATTATTTCACTTTTAGCAACTACTAAGAGGAATTCGTTGAGACTCTAGAGGAAAACAAAGACACTTAAAAATTGGAAAATAGCATCTTATTGGCCATTTACGGAGAGTTGAGTTAGGTCAAAAGGAAAGGAAAATGTCCTGGGAATAAACATTAAGTGTTATAGGATGCCATTAGAAGGAAGTTGTGGAATCTCCTTTTCTGGAAATGTTTGAAAACAAGTCAGATCCTCATCTCTCAGAAGTGTTGAAGTTCAGCCCTGCCTAGAGGTGGGAAGAGTAACTGAATTACGCCTGTGTGGTCTCTCAAGTCATTGGAACAGCCCTCTGAATGCAGTAAACATTCCACACTCTGTTGGCTGAAACTGTTGTTTTATCACTGTTCATTTTAGCCTTGTTTATTGTAAGAACAGAGTGAATGTTTGTATAAGTAACAAAATTGAATTTGGACTTGAGATTGATAATGTAAGTTGTGTACGTACCTGGATCAATTTTAAAATTATTAAAATACATGTAGTGTTGAAACTATTCAGAGCACAACTTAGTCTTGATGATGTAGCTAGTACCTGCTTTCATGTAAGCTCTCAATGTCATTAATCATTTAATAAATAACTATAAAGCAACTTTGAACACTGCAGGATACAAATACAAATCAGGTATGGTTCTTCCTTTCAAGGAATTTAGTCTACCAGTGGAGATAAAAACGTATGCACAGATGATACACATGATAAAGGAGAATTAGAATAATTGAAATAAGTATCACAAAAATAAGATTAAGCAGTGTTATGAGAGTTCAGAAAATTGGGAAAGCTAATTCCTTGGGATTGAACCAAGAAATGCTCCCTGGAAGAAAAATACATTGAACTGGGCCTTAAGGAGTCTGAAGCATTTTGAAGGGTAAAGATGAAGAGAACACTGACAGAAGTGGGGTTGTACCTAGTAATGCTAAAGTGCTGACAAATCCAGCTGAAGCATAAATAAGTCAGGGACATAAGCTGGAAAGGCCTCATTGCAGTCAGTCTCAAATGCCAGGCCAAAGTGCTTAGATTTTGTTTGCTTGGAAATGGTTAAGCATTAAAGAGTTCCTGTACATGGCAGGTTTGTAATTTGCTGTTTGGACTGCAAGAGGGAAAAGGCTGTAACAAGGAGCCCGGGAAAGTAGCCACTGAGTCAGGTAGGGCAAAGTTTGCTTAAAGGTACATTGAGAAACACTGGTTTCAAGCATGTTAACAGGTGTTACTCAAGAAAGTCTCCTCACCAAAATTAACTGGAGAAATAAAAAGGTAAACAATTAAATGGGTTTATTTACTGCAGGACTTTTCAGAGCTTTTAATATTGAGATTTTCAGACAGAGGAAAATATACCATGTTTTAATATTTTTTCATGGATTGTCTCATGAGCAAGGACTCCCCAGTCCCTAGGTGCAGACCTGTAGTGCTCTGTGGCCAGTTAGGAACCAGACCATACTGCAGGAGGTGAGCAGCAGCGGGCAAACTAGTGAAGCTTCATCTGTATTTGCAGCTGTTCTCTAGCATTAGCATTACCACCTCAACATCAGGCACTAAATTCTCATAGGAGCACCTGGTGCCAAAAAGGTTGGAGACAGCTGCCTTAGAGCACTTTAGGGAATGTAGCCTTGTGTATTTGATGGTGATGGGTAGAACACGAGGGGTGGTCACATGCATGAGAAACAACAATTGGATAACAGTTTTTAGGCAGCATCAGCCATTCCTGGTACATAGTAGATGTTCAGTAACTATACAGGACATCAGTGTATATAAGCATGAATTACTATTTATTAACAATACTTAGTCCAAGATTGCATACTGAAACAGAAGAGGGAGTAGAGTCCAAAATGGGAATATGGGAAGTTTTGAGCTTTGGCTATGCTAAAAATGGTAGCATCATGGAAAGTTAGGAGGAATTGGTTTAAATGAAAGTCGATTACTTTAGTGTTTATTCGAGAAGTTGTAAGAGATCCAGCTGAAGGGTTACAGCAGATGCTGGAACTGTGGATTTGGAGAGAAGTCGATTGTTTTTTTCTCAATAAATGTGTTGTTAAACTTTATTTATTTATTTGTTTGTTTGTTTATTTATTTATTTGGTTAAGATATCTGCTTGTTTAAGTTTTAGATAAATAGCAATTTTCATGTACAACTTTAATGTAACAAGATAACCATCAATGTAGTCTAAAAAGAAACTTCAGGGTTAACAAAGCAGCAAACCTGCAGTGTTTTTTATTTTAAACTCAGGCAGTACCAGCATCCTCATCTTCATCAGTGAATTTTATATTTTGCAGTCTGATGTATTCACAGAAGTTAATTAAATTTTAAGTTTCATATTTTTCTGTTTTATTCAGGTATTTGCCTTTGATTATTGCTTTTGGTCCATGGATGAATCTAACACTACAAAATATGCTGGTAAGTTGGCTTTCTTTCTGAACTTGACAGTTGGGCTTCTGGTCTCTTCCATAATGTCTGTTTTTTAAAAACTATTCTGGAGTTCTGTTTTTCCCTTAAAATTCACTCATTTTTTGCACTCAGTCTAGTGCATGGGCTTGGGAGTCAGTAAGACTGATTTCAGGATCAGACCCAGCCACTACTTGCTGAGAAGCCACGGACAGGTTTTTTTTTTCAGCCTCATTATGCTTCAGGTTCTTCATTTGTAAATGGAATATTAGTATCTTCAGAGGTGCTCCAAATTTAGAGATAATGAGGAACCACCTCAAGCCGCAAGTGGTAGCTGTGAGGATTGTCACGTAAGAAGAGATATAACGGGCCATGTCTTGTCATTAACTTTTAGGGTGTACACTTCTCTTACATAAGCAAAGCACAGAGCGCTGTTGGTGTCCCGGGTCTTCTCAGGCCAAATTTTCTGAAGCAGTCAGTGGGGCTGTGAATGGGAATTATACTTTCCATGGAGAAACACTGCCTCCTAGCCTCACATTTTGCTAATGCTCTTTCCATAAGAAGTTTTATCCCTATTCCAGCACAAATGATTGCTAATTTTATTATTTGTGACCACTGGGAAATCTTAGCCTTTCCTAGGAGTTAATCACAGTTGCTTTAGCCTAAGAGAAAAGCATTCGTTTTGATGGAGGAAGTCTTTAATTTCTTCCCTTCTGATTGTGTTCCCCTTTACTTGGATATATAGCCTTAATGAGTATTTTCTCTTTCTTTTTATATATAAGAATATCTGCAGAATGACTTTCCCATTTACTTAACAAATAAAAAACATGAAGGAAGAACAGAGAGGATATATGTCTTAAAAGATTAGAAGGCCAAAGGAAGTTACTGGCTTGTAAGGAATGTTATTGATAGCCTTTTCCTTGCCGCATAAAGCAAATTTGTTGAAAGTTATTTGATATATATATTTTTCAAAACTTAAGAATTTTGAACTAGTAAAATTTCTTCATTTTTTCACATTGGGTAAATTAGCCTTTCGAAAACATCATTCCTTCAACTTCAGCAATGTATTTTATTAACACGAATAAATAATTCTTCATAATAATTCTTGGAACTTTAGATAGTAAATTCTACAGAGCTGCAACAGTCTGCCTTGACTGTTAGCTCTGTGGATGTATTTTTGTGCTGGGTGTGTGCTTTTGGGTTTAAATAAACAATAAAACTAAAATATTTCCTACTATCACAGAAACAAATGAGGACAAATGCTGTGACTATGCAAAGCCCAATCACTTTCTCTGTTCAACTGATGTGATTAAGGCTACAACCAGATATATCATTCTGAATTAGAACTCTACTCATGCAATTCTCACATACTTTCAAGGATTCCTTATCATTTACAGGCAAAATCTATACTCCTTGGATGTCATTTAAAGTTTTTTATTATATAGTCCCAGTCTACCTTCCCCACCTTTGTTCTATGGCTCCCCACATTCATTCTGTGCCTCTGCTCAGTGTTAATGTTTGTTTTTCTGATATAACGCAGGAAGCCAAAAAGTCTCTTAATCCTTAAGTATCCATGAAACCCCTACAGTGTGTGCAGCATAGAAAGCCCTTAAGAAATTAAAAAACTAAGTTGGAAAGCAAAAGAATATTTAACAAACAACAGTAAACATTTTGAGATAATATTTAAACTCTAAATTTTACAGAGTGTAAGTACTGTGGAAAATCCAAGGGGAAATAAAATCTGGAAAGACTGCAGTTGCCTAGAAAGGCATCACAGAGAAGGTATAACTAAAACTAGACATAGAAGTTTAGCACAGGTTTAGCCAGAAGATGGTATAGAAGGCATCCAGACAAGAGGAAGCATTGTGATATCAAGAAAAGTACATGGGCTCCAAAGTCAAACCTGGATTTAAATCTTAGGACACCTGCTTTGGTTTTCTTAGACAGTTCAATCCCTTTCTGAGCTACAATTTCTTCTCTGTCAAATGGGAAACATAGAAACGATAGTACCTGTCTCATGTTGTTACAAGGGTTAAGTAGGTAACTTAACATGCTGATTTATGGAAGGTGCCCATAAATAATATTTCATTTGGCTTTTCCATAACTGAAGATGCAGAAGTAGGAGTAAGCATGGTTGTATAGCACTGGTCTGAGCAGAAGGTACCTCTTGGGGGAAGCAGTGGGAAACCCAGTTTGTACATGATGAGTAAAGCTGGATAATAGGAAATTGTGAAAGCTGGATTAAGAATTCAGACCAATATGGTAAAAAAAAAAAAAAAAAAGGAGGCCATTGGAATGATGTGGTTAAAATAATGCTTGAGGAAGATTATTTTTTTTCACATCCTTTATTAATGCCCATAAAGACCATTCTAGCCTTCTGCAGTATATCACTTATGCCCTTGAATGTAGAACAAACTATTTTTTTTTACTAAAAATAACTTTAAATACAGGTGATAAAATTAAAATATGAAACTCAAGGTTTCTGTGCCTCTTCATTACAAATAGTATGCTCAGAAATACTTAAAGAGATAAAAATGATATTTAAACACACTGATAGTCTAAAATTTACTAAATTTTAGTTTGGATGATCACATCAAATACCATGATCCAGTTAGCCCTAAAATAGGATCCTCTTGGCTTATAGAACAATATCTACTTACAAAATTGGGGGAGAAAAATTCTTTAGATTTCCTTATTGTACAAATATTGTGGCTGACCATGTAGGCAAATACTAAAATTCTTGCTTGCTGTTCTCTCAGGTTTGTTTTCATTTATTATAAATATTCTGACTAGTAAATACACTACTAGTGGATAAGTTGATTGGTAATTTGATTTCCTTCACTTCATTTTCTTAATTGTGAATAGAAACATTAAGATAGAAGCATTCATTCTCTGATGGGAAATAGAGGAAATGGAGAAGAGGAAGCACATATTTTCTGAAACCAACCTATTTTTCAGGCTCAATGAATAAAGGCATCATTGATACTGAATCAGAGCTCTTAAGGCAACTCTCAGAACCTAGAGAGACAGAGAGAGGGCAGGAGAGGGAGAGAAAGATAAGTGTGTGCATTGAAAGAGCAAAGAGAAACAAAGACTCTTAAGTTTCATGTGATATATAAAATGTTAAATTCTCAACTATGTTTCTGTTGTCACTTATTAAAACTATAGCAAGAGCTTCTACTCTCAGGCTTTCTGATTTAGAAATACAGTAAGTAGGTCTATAGTATGTTTAATGGCATTGCAGTTGGTTGGTTGGAGTGGTAGGATGCTGTGAGCTCTTAAGTCAGACTGGGTTCAAATCCTGGCTTCACCATCTTCTGTGTAAGGTCGGGTGAGTTACTAATTTCACTTTGCTTCTGTTTTTTCATAAGCTAAATAAGGATAATAATAATTCTGATCTGACATGGTTGATTCGAGGTTCAAATGACCTGTTTATGTGAAGTATTTAAGCCCTTACCTAGCACATAAGAAAAGCTCACATAATATTTAGCATCTTTATTATTGCCACATTGTAGCAGGAGTAAGGATGGTAACATCAGTTCTTTGGAAAGAAAATACATTGTACTGGTGTTTAGGAGACCTGGTTTTGCCACAAGCTGCTAAATATTGGTAATCTATGTTTCCTCATCTGTGAAAGGAGGATATATGACCTAGAATGATCTCAGATCTCTTCCAGCTCTCTGATAAAACATGAATCAGACATTTTATGCTGATCACACATCCATCAAAGTGGACTTTTCAGAGTCAAATCAAAGGCTTGTTTGTTAAGCCATTTGAATTGCATTGAATCATGCTTTGAAATATTTTACATTTTAAATATCTCTTGTTATTATTACCTTTCGCCTAGGTAGTTCTAATAATGTTTGATGGCACATAATTCTGAGTCTTTAAAGCCAAACCCTTTGCCAGGGCTAAGAAAAATATAGAATTAGGCACCCAAAGCACGACATTTCTATATAGACCTCCATCTTCCCCTGCAGTCCCACATTTACACATAGACATTGATCCACATTTAGGATTATAAAATTATTATGTTATAGTGAATACTAATAAACTTGAGGGGATCATAGGTCTTTGTAAATGTTCACTATTGATTTCAATTAAGAATTTCTCAGTAAAACAACACATTTTTAATCACTGCCTAAAATGTGTCATGTTGGTAAATAACAGTGAATTTCAGTAACCTTGCATTCAATTTTCTTTCTTGTAGGGGAATATTTTTTCATAAACATTTTTATATATAAAAAAATCAGTCTTGTGGTAGCATATCTGGGGATCAGTGTGGACATGAGCATTTCTTGGCCTGAGAAATTCTAAACTGTTGACTTACAGATCATGTAACAATTCTTGCCATATGGCATATTGCTCAAATTTGCTGAAGCTATTTGTTTTTAGGCATTGTTCATACCCTGAAATTCAGGAGAAAGGTTTTAACTTCTGCAAGCATTGCTTTATAGTGCAAGGAGACAGCTGAGTGTCTCCAAGCCCTGGGCTCTTCCTGTGAGGAGGGCAGCCATGTTTGATTCTCTTCCATAACAGCAGATTTTTTGTGTTCAAAGGTAGAAATGATGTCTGTGTCACATTGTTTAACCATGCATCAAAATTTATATTCTAAGCTGACAGGAGACAAAATAGAGCCAATTTTTTAAAAAGTTCCAAAATAGTTGTTTTAGCATGTTGTACTGATTATTTTAGTATTTGAGTATATATGAAGCACTAGGCAAGTGTTTTGCACCAGAGTAAATATTCAGTAATTGTTAGCTGTTAGATTGATCAAAACCACAGTTTTACCTATAGTTATGAGAAGCAGTAGTGGTTGACTATTTGAAATGTTCATTATAAATGGCGCATCTTATCTTAAAAGATATTTATATAACAATCTCCAGAATCCTTCTTTGTTTTTCTTTTACAGTCTTTTATAAATTGTCTCACTCATACCAAATTTGACAATTCTTTTAGTGACTCACCCTTATCAAATTATTTCCACGCATCCAACTTAGCTATCTTAGAATCAGACATTCTCTTTTTTGCCTTTGTTAAGTAAATTATGTAATTACAGAGAAGTACAACTGACATAAACCATTTTAGGAGCACACACACTGACCCTTTGTAAGAATATAACTTAGCTGGTTATATTCTTGAGTGTAGCCGCCCAGCTGGGTGATTTAACATGCAGTTGGGCATATGTAAGTGTATTTTATGAATGGAAGAGAGAATTGGTTAATTCAGAGAACTGGATAAATGAAGGTCAGTAAAGAAAAATTTCTCTAAAAGAAATGAGCTAAGCTAATATTGTTAATTTTTTTAAGAAGAGTTGATAGATAGGCTTTTTTTCTCATCTCTATTCCCTCTTTTTTAATCCTACCCAACCCCACCTTCTTCCACACTTTTCTTTCTTTGTCCACATCTATTCCTTAGAATATTTATTGGTACCCAGAGATATTTCACTTAATTATATTTAGAGGGGCGGAAGATAATAGCAATAGACAATATAGTTCTGAGCGCTGGGTTCCCAGTACTGTGCGAATCCCTTTACCGGCAGCAGGTCATTTTATTGTCAACATACCCAATCAGGTATAAACTTTATTGTCCTCATTTTATAGATGAGGTTCAGAGGCCCTGCTACCTGTGAGAGAGCTGAAAGCAGTGGTAAATGTGGATTTTGGTCAGTGACAATGACGTGTGAAGATTCTATGCATTCTACCATAGTCCCAGGCTCTCCTTTCTTCTCTCTCATCCCAAGAGAGGCAGTGTTCAGGAAATCAGATTACAGTGCTCTGGCTTGGAACCTACCCAGGAATAATACTAATGGCATTCTCTCTCCTGTCAGAAGTTCTCTAGAGTTCTGTGAATGCCTGTGTTTGGTTTTGGCTTTGTTTTAACCTCCACTCAAGTGCTATAAATATCATGCACCCGACAGTCCAGAGATGTTGAGTCAAGCCTGCCTCTATATCAGAGACAGTGTAAAACACTGTTGAGCAGATAGAAATAAAGAATATTTACTTTTTCAGAAGTTGTTTTATGTAAAAATACCCTTCTGAATAACTCAAAAATTCATTCTCTATTAAATAATCTTCACAGGTGAGGTAGCTTATTTTCTTCTTTCATCCTGGGCACCAAAGCCTGACCCCCTCCTGGTGACTCAGCCACTTTATCTGGCAACAAAAAAGGAGCCAAGCTTCACTGTCAGCTCATGACTCGTCCCAGCACTGTCACTGGGGTGGAAACATCCATCTGGATGTGAGTCACTCATGCCATGCCACAAGTAAGGCTCCTAAGTATTGCAATGCTGATCGCCCTTGGATGTCACCATGGAAGCTTTACCCTCATAACCCAGTTTCTTGGGATCCTTTTACCAGGCCCTTTAATGGCAAATTTTTATAGTTGATTGAAATTTAAACCTAGTGTCATCTAGTCAAGCCATAAAGCCTTAGTTCCTTTTTCTGAATTCTGTAGTTTTTGATCATTTAAACCAGGTTTAAAGTCACTACATGTGACAATTTCTGAAAATGGCACTATTTGAGAGAAAGATTTACTGAAACCTCATCCAGATTAGACATTCCTCACTCCTTTAGGTATGTGTGAAGAACCTGTCTGCTCTTGCACTGTCCAGGTGCTCTGATTTGGAGCTGGGCCACCTGCCAAGTTCAGACTCATCAAAATCATTATGGCTGTCAGCCCTGTTTAGAAGTGGAAAAACACCCTCATAAATAAATGAGCAGGCCCAAGAATTCCAAATCACAGATACTGAGCTTACCATTTTTTTCACTCTAATAAGAAAAGAAGGAAAATAGGAGACTATTTAAACTGATAAAATTATTGATCATGTTAAAATATTGAATGCTCTTCCATGTAGCTATTTCAGGAAAATGAGAAATATTCTGTCACGTCAGCCTTGCATTGCCATGTGCAGTGTTTTATTCAGCCGTGATCTGTATGAGACTGCCTTGTTTAATGCAGATTGTAAATAAGACAGGGTCATGTCCTCCTGTTTTGTTCTCCAATTTCCTACAACATAGCCCACTGTGATAGTTTACCCTGTGCTTCTTCAGTAGTCAGATGCTAGGCATGTGAATGATAGGTGCATTTTTCCTTCCATCCCTACTTTCTCTTCTGTACTATGCTATTAAGGCCCTGCTATAGAGAGAATTACCTTGGGTACCCAGCTCTCAGAGCATATGCCTAGTAGTTTTGAGTCTATTGTTCCCATTCCCAGTAGGGACAGATTATGCACAAGTGTGGAGACTCAGGGTGTTAGCTTTTCAAAGATCTGTCTCATATGTGACTCAGGGCAGGGTGGGTCAGGTATGCAACTTTGCTTGCAGCAAATCTATATGGGAGCCCTCTGCACTGTTCTGACATTGTGTAGTGGGTTGTGTTAGGCATGCCTGTGTTTTAAGACTTGTCCACACAGTTACAGGAGGTCTAATGATAAACCCCACAGAGGAAATTCACATCTTGGTCATGGTTACTCACAAGTGAGGAAAAGTTTGCCCTGTGGATTTCCTGCATCAGTCATGTGGAGCTGACATCTGCAGAGTGGCCACCTCCTCTCTGGCATCGGTCCTGCTGAAAAGCCACAAGGCTCTTGGGTTTGACAGCTTGTGGCTTTGCTCAGCTTGTTTCGGAGAGAAGCAAACACTCCTAGATCCTCCTCCTTCCCACAGGACTTCTGAGCTTTCCCTAGTGGGTTGGTTCATGATCCTCTAGACAAACAGCTCTTCATTCTGTTTCAGTGAACTGGTTGGGAACCATTTAGGGTAGGGAGAGTGCATCTATTGTGGATTCCCTGATTCCCACCATCCAGCATAAACAGCTTCTTTTTTTTGTAAACTGAACTTCAAAAAGCAGTTTACAGGTCATTTTTTCCTATGCTGAAAAGGGGACTGCTGTATTTTAAAAATAGAAATGAACAAAGCAAAAAAACCCTTCAGTCTTTTGGATAAACCAGACTCTCCTTATTAGAGCATATAAGGGTCTTGATACTTAATATTTTCTATCACTGAGTGAAGTGTAGCCACCATTTGTGTTTCATAGAGAGCTGATCATGTTAAGGAGAGGAGGCTGTATAAAGAGTCTGCAGTGCATTTCTAGGCTTTGACTATCTTGCCTTTTTTATAGATTTTTCTTATTGTACCAGTGGTGGCCAAACTAAAAACAAGTATAACCCCAGCCAGAGATTCATATAGCTAAAAAGAATAGAAAATTAGGGGGAACTCTATAGCATATGTTTCTATTCACAATTTTATTGATACAATTTTATATGTTATTTTTTTCATCCTATACCATCCTGAGATATCTTAGTAGTATAGAGAATGATCAATATTTTTCTGCACTGATATGAATTGGCATATCCTGGCCCAAATAACGATATTGGTACTTCTTCCTCTCTTCCTCATGACCCAAAACACACATACCCTTAACACACACACAACCCTCACATACAACACATATGCACCCAATACACCTACATACCATCATACATACCCCACCACATACACACTTGTTCACACACAACACACACACACCCATTTCTTTCTCAGTGGAATTTTAAAACTGGGACTTCTAGGGGAACTAGAGAAATAACAATAAATGATAATAAATGATTCCTTTAAAACTTTTTTTCTAAGAACAGAGGCCTTTAATATTTGAAATTGAATTGCCTCAGAGAATTGTTGCAAAGATGGAGTAACTTTTTTAAGGAGAGTAATTAAATGATCACCTCCTTCTCTGTACCAGAATTAGTTATAGTTGGTTAAAGATTTAAGGAATGATGTTAATAGCTGATATTAACTAATAAAATATAGTCTAAACTTATAATGGCCAGGTACTACAGTAAGGCCTTTACGTGTATTGCCTTATTAAATCATACAGCAAACTTAGTAGGTAGCAGCTATGATTGCTATTTTACTAATGAAGAAACCAAAAACTTGCCCAAGGTTACACAGCTAATAAGGAACAGTTTGAAAGTAAAACTGTAAAAGAACAAAACAATAGTCCAAAAGGATTTTGGAAGTGTAACTTATACCATAGGTAAAAATTATAAATGAAAAGATTAAAAAATTGCATATGAAAGACCAGAAGCTTTTGTACAACAAAGAACAACATAGACTGAAAGTAAATGACAGACTAGGGAAAAATAATTACAACATAAACCAAAGGTTAATATTCTTAATACATGATGAGCATTTTAAAATTATTAAGTTAAATATCATTGACTAAACCAATTGATTTAAAAAAGTAAACATAGGACCCAAATATCCAATTTATTAAAAGAATAAGTACAAATGAGCAATGAACTACAAAAAAGCAAATTTTAATTTAACAAAACAAGAGGCTTTGTTTTCCCCTATTGACTTAGACAAAACACTATTGGAAATTGTAGAAAAAATGACTCTTGTCTTATAGAGGACTTTGTACTTTGATTTTTTGGAGTTTGCCTAGTAAAGTCAATAGAAAAGTGCATAGAGGTAAATATGTGAGGATAAGTATTGAATAAAAAGAAAAAGGAAATAATCTAAATATACTACTAGGGAACTGATTGCATCGGTTAAACATATCATGAAAAGCTAAGCAGCCATAAAACAATGTTAAGGTTGATGTATCTTTGTAGAGGTAGAAAGTGTTTATTATTTCTTGTCTTAAAAGAGAATAATTTCCCTTGAGGCATAAAGCCATATAAAATGTATTCTAATCTCTCTGGAATCCAGTCTTGCTTAGATTTGTAAAAATACATGAACTTGACAATAGCTCTTTGTATTCTTTTGTAAATTGTGCTTCAAGTTACTTAAGAATGGAAAGGAGAAAAATTCTTTCCAGAAACACAAAATAATTGTTTTCTACTTTTTCATATTCCATTTTGTGTTTTCCAGAATTTTCCTTTCCTAGTTATAACTAAAATTTCATTAAATGTGTTAAACTTGAATTATTTTCTGTCAAATGTAACTAAATATGTAACTAAAAGAATTTGACTTTTTGGAAAGCATATATATGTATTTAGTGGAAATCAGAAAGGCTCATTTATTTTTCTGGGTCACATATATTTTGTTTCAAGTTTCAGGAGATTACTTTGGGTGTCAGTAAAAGTGTAATCTCTGATTTTTATCAAAATGATCCAATTAATAGATATATATTATGTCGACATGTCTATTGAAACCCCAGTGCCTTATTTAATAGCAGCTATAGTAGTCTAATAGGGCTCATTAGAACTTCAAAAACCTCTAATGCAATTAAACGTTTCTTTTTAAGTTCAACAAGCAATATTTTGATGCCTCAGTTGTCATAAATGAGAAAAAGGCTTCCCTATGTCATGTAGTTCTAACATTTTATTTTTTAACTGTCTTTAGCTTAAAAGGTCATTCTTACCGAGGAGAAATGAACATTGTGATTAAAAGAACATTGAGAAAATAATTCCTCATAATTCTTTGTAATTCCAGCCTTCTCAGTATTGGGAGTAGAAATCAGAAGTATTATGTTTCACTCCCTGATAGAGGAACAGATATCAACTCTTGATTGGTTCATGACCTCAGCCTCTGTGTAGGCATGGTAAAAGCTTTGACCACAGTGCTTCTCTGTAGTTGAGTCCTTTTATCAAATTCAAGTTCTTGCCTTTTTTTCCCCCAGTTACTAAATATAAATTGAAATATGAATTAAGGTCAGGATTTTTGACCTAGCCAAGTCTTAAAGTGTCTTGTCCCCACCCTCACCCCAGTCCCTTCCTGGGGGTTGGTTAACCAGTGTGGAGGATCAAACATGATTGCTCCATTCATCTGCTTGTGACAAAAAAGCAGTGATTTTAGAATGCCTTGGAATGGCACTTCGGTTTGGCTGAGAACCATGATCCATCTCACAAATCTGAGCACAGGCGGTATTTCATTCCCAGTATTCTACACTACAGGGCCCAGTTCCAGATTTAAGGCCTGCCTCTTGGCATGGACCTTAGGTTTACATGTGGAATAAGGAAAGTCCTTTGAGAAACCATGTGAGAAAAAAATATTGATGTGTATGAAAGATCAGCAACAGGATGGGTCAGATATTTTCTTAGTGAGCACAAGACTTTATCATACTTAACTGTAACATAAAAGCAATCTTGAAAGTATGTGTTTAGAGGATAATAATTTTGACAATACCTTATTTACAGAGTTTATGTGTGTGCACACACACATCTTTAGGTAGTCTTCACAACAAACCTGTGTATGTAGGAAAGCCTCTTACTATTTAAGAAAACCCACACATTCTGCCAACATGTTTTAAATACCACTTAGGTACTGGGCTGTGTGCTAGATGTTAGAAGTCAGAAATAAAGAAATAAAGTTATATAAATTTGGTATATTTTCTTCTCCATTTTTTTAAGCTTAGTACCATAGACATTTCTCTCTCACATTCACACACACTCACACACACTTTTTGGCTTAAATTTTTACATTACATGTACAGTCCAAATGTGACTTTTTCTTTTTTTTAACTAAACAGTGTTTTGAATTCTAGCATTATTTACACACAGATTTTTTTTTACTTGTAATATTCTATCATATAAAATAGTCACATTGTACTTATCCACTCCCTTACTAATGGGCATTTAAGATGATTCAGACTTACATTACTATAAATAATGCTGCCATGAACATTCCTTTACATGAGCCACTTATGGTAGTGTGCTGGTAGGGTAAATGCTTCATTGTGGGTCAGAGTGTGGGCAAATTCCCTTTTATAGGTGCTATGAGGTTTTCCTTTAGAATAGCTGAATTCATTTATTCTCCCAACAGTAGCTTATTGGAATACCTGTTTCTTCAATCTAGCTCTATTTCATGTCAGAATTTTTTTTCACCAATATAATGGTCAAAATAGTCTTGTTTCATGTTTACACATTTTAAAGAGTCCTATTCTGCATCATACTATGACATAGTATAACAAGGGGCTGCTGAACTCAGATCGAACTTTGCAGAAAAGAAAAACATACACCGAGAAGCTTATTTTATGTTGCATTATTTCCAAATGTGAAAGGAATTGTCATGTAGGATAAAAAGGTTAAACTGACTGATTCTTTCAACAAACATTTATTTAGCATTGTATGAGGCACCAAGATTACAAAGATAAATGGATTATAGTCTCTGACATCAATCAGAGGGTTCTCATTACAGTGGAGGAAAATATTTTAAACAATAGTTTCTTCAAATGCTATAATAGTGAACATTCTAAGGACTGTAAGAGCACAGTGGAAAAAGAATATCACTTTAATTCTCTGATGTGGAATGAATGTTAAAAAGTCACCAATTTCAAAGGGTAGTAAATGCCACTTAAGTGTTTAAAAAGACTTTCATACTTTTACTGTTCAGCTGGATGCTACAGATACTACCCTAGTGTATATAGCACATGACAGAGCACTCCCAAGAGCTGCAGTAAGCTGTAGATAGGCTCACCGTGGAGAACTTGGCTCCAACCCGCCCTTTGGGAACATAGGTGAAAGGTGCCTGTGCTCAACACATTACCTCCACCAGCAATAAACAGTTTCTCAGCACCTGGCAGGCAATTAGCACCATGCTAGGTGCAGAGGTGCATGCACATACCACAATGTGTGTGACATAGTTTCTGCTCATCACAAGCTCAGAATCCAGAATGGGAAATCAGAGAATTCATGTTTAGTGACATTTTAATATGAACTCGTGAGAAGAAACTAAACCAAATTTTATGGTTGTGTCCAAACTTTAATGCCTAGAGAAATGTCTTAGAAGGAAACAGTGGGTAGAATCATAAATTGATCCAGGTATGGAGTTATAGTTTAGAAGAGTAAGTAAAATTGGATTCATTAAGCTTTTAATACTTATATCTACATATAGTAGACATGCAATACACTTTTAACATCTTTTCCTATTGAAAGCATGCCAGTAACTGGGACTTAGTTATTAATACCAATATGTCAAGAAAAAGCATTCTTCTTCTTTTGTTTTTAGGTCAAGAAGTAGTTTTCAAGTGTCTTGGGGAAGGAATTCTTGAAAAAGCCTTTCAGGGGTATAATGCTTGTATTTTTGCATATGGACAGACAGGTAAGTAGCTGCTTTTATTTCCAACCAGTCATATTAAAAGTGCATTTCTTAAAAGAGAAATAAAAACACTTGGAGAAACAGCAGAAAAAGGCTTCTGACTTTGTGGGTTTAACTGAATTAGATGATCAGCAGTAACCCTCTTTTTGACAATTTAACAGTTTTGGTAATTGAGTAACTGTGGTGCTAATGAACACAGCTAGTTTCAAACTATTAAATGTCATTTTCCTAAATTATAGTTTAACCTGTATCTGAACTAGAAAAATAATGATCAGTTTTCAGTATGTCATAGCAAAAAACTAAAAAAAAAAACTTAGTATCATACTATACAGAATACTCTAACTAGAATACAAAGTGATGATAGATTACTAAACCTAGGCTTGTGATACAGTTGATTGAAATAAACAAAACAAAAACAAAAACATACTAGTGTCTCAGCCATTAACTCTCTGAGCACCATTATTTCTACTCTAAAGTAGGAATAAATCATAACACTGCCTATTGTCATATCACAGGACAACTAAGAGACTCAAGACTAGAGAATATCTATCTATCTATCATATATACATATATCAAAGCACAAACTGTCAATGTTACTTGATAACATATAGCTCATATTTACTATACATACTATTTTTTAGTGGTTATATTTATACACATCGACTTGTAAATGAGGTGCCCTCTTAATGTCACAATGACAGTCAAACTGGAGGCCGTGAGTATAATAAAAATAGTAAGTAGTCTTGTTGGCCGAAGGCAGAGTTTGAGGGCCACATTTGCCACTTCTGCTGTGTGACCTTAGCTGATATATGTAGAAAAGTTGTATGATATATTTTGCTTTCTTTTCTACCCTCTTTTCTTTCCACTTTCAATTCCTCAGGCTCAGGAAAATCCTTCTCCATGATGGGCAATGCTGAGCAACTGGGCCTTATTCCAAGGCTCTGCTGTGCTTTATTTAAAAGGATCTCTCTGGAGCAAAATGAGTCACAGACCTTTAAAGTTGAAGTATCCTACATGGAAATTTATAATGAGAAAGTTCGAGATCTTTTAGACCCCAAAGGGTAAGTTAGTGGTTGAAATTAAGTTTATACAGAGGGTAATAATGTTAAATGATCCTGAAGTTAAAATTGGAAGTGAGTATATTTATTTGAGCCCTTGGTCACTACTCTGGTTTCACTTCACTTGTTGAGAAATCTTCAGCTCTCAAATCTTTTGGTATACTCAGTATACATAGTTTATCCTATATTCATGTATAAAGTTGTTTATATACGCCATTTTTAAAAAATAATTTTTTCTTTTGGTATTATTTTTGCCACCATGGTTTAGTCATTAAAATTGAGTTTAAAATGACCCAGTGGCCCTTCATTTATGTCAGAAAGCAGCACCTCTAAACTGGAGAGAAATGGTTGAAGGATCGCAAAGACCCAGCCTAGGCAAGTCGTTCTTTTCCCAGGTTGTGCACTAGAATCACACAGAGGGTTTTTGATGATACACTGGCCTGAGCCCTACCCACAGAGACTGGATTCAGTAGACCTCTGAGAAAATCCAGGCGTCTATATTTTTAAAAACTATGAGATAAAAACCAAATGAGTTAGTTTATAGAAGAAGGAAAAGGCCATTTACTTTTTTAATTAAAATTTTTTACTGATTTAAAAATAATATATAAAATTTAGAAAATAGGCAAAATGTCAAAAGAAATGAAAATGACTTTTAATACCACCACTCTTAATATTTTGATGCATTTTGATCCTGTGTTTCAAATTATTGGGTACGTGTGTGTGTTGAGATCATTCTTTAAATGCATTTCAATATCCTGAATATTTTGTGTAACATCATGAACACTTTCTCATGTCATTAAAAAGTGTTTTAAATGCTTTTAGCAGTTGTATAATCAAAGGTCTAAGATTAAAATTATGGGTGCCAAGGAAGTGACCCAATCATAGGAAATGTTTATGTTTACTTTAAAGTTATGAACTATTTAATGCATATGAGAGAACATTTATAATACTTGTAAGGTATAAAGAATAATAAAAAGTGACTGCCCTATTCACCATTTGGCTTAATAAGTGGAATATGACTAATATTTTTGAAGCCCCATATATGTTCCTCTTGGATCCCATTCTTCCCCAAAGTAACTGCTATTATGAATTTTATGTTTCTCATTATCTTCCTCTTCTTTAGAGTTTACACATAATTTTGCATAATTTTCAACTTTGTAAGTGGCATTATAGTATATATGTCCTTTGGTGACTTGCTATTTTCCCCTTAGTGATTCATTTGTTATGATGTGGGAAGTAAGAATGTATTAATTTTCACTACTTTTTAGTATTCCATTGTATGATTACAGCATAATTTTTTTATCCTATCTCCTGTCATTTGTTGAGTAGTTTTCACTTTTTATCATTATGGTGCTCCTCTGAGCATTCTCATACAGTTCTGGTTTCCAAGTGAGGGAGTTTTTAGAATTATGGGTCACAAATACTGAATCTTCAACTTTATTAGGCACTGCCAAACTGTTTTCTAAAGTGGTTGTGGCAGTTTATACTGCCAGCACCAGTGTACAAGAATTCCAGATCTTAGACACCATCACGAGCACTTGGTATTATGCTAGATTTACTTTCTTGCTCATGAATGCCATTAAAGACTCTGCCTGTGCAAGCAGAATGAGCTGAGTTCTAAATCTCTGTATATCAAAGTAGCTCTCTTGCAGACATGCATTTGGTCTGCCGTTGTTTAGAGTGCAGCAGAACTGCTTGTCGTCATATTGAATTTTTTTCATCTTTAAGATTAAGTGAGATAATTCCAAAGTTCTTAGGGAACAAAGCCAAGACTTTGAGAAGCATTCAGTGGTCCTTTGTTACTTTTTTCCTCACATGAGTGATGCCAAGCGTTGACTCTTGATTCGAAAGGTGATTAATATTTAATGCCATGAAAAAGATGACATATACAACATGGTTATAATATGTATAGCTTTTCTTTTAATCTCAATTATCTGTTGATAAGCTATTCAGATGGATATCAAACCATGCTTGCCATTTAAAATTCAGAAGAGCCCTAAAATCTTCACCAGCAGAGCCAATTCAAAATGTGGGATAAATATCAGTAACTATAAACAACTTCTGTACTACAATATCAGTTTCTATCTAAAGTTGTCAGCATAGAAGCAGTGGAAATCAATACAGACTTGAAAAAAATAATAAAAAATTAAACACTTAAATGTTGTTCACTACTTGGTCAGAACTTTAAAACATATACTGAGAATGTGCTTATTTATAAAATAGCCTTAAGGTTAAATTTATTTGTGGCACATTTTTTGCTTCATTTTCTGTTCCTCCTTTTTGAAAACTGAAGTTCCTTTGCTAAAGCAACTTGGCCTAACCTAGTATTTTGTGTGCTGGCTATTTAGTTTGGGAGTAGAAATATAATTTTTTAAATAGTAATTTACTTTAAATAGAAATCAGAGTATAAAAGATATTCCTCATGCTGTTTTGCTAATGTAAGTAAAGTGATTTAGGATATTTTTTTGATCATTAATAAAAGTTCTTTTGAAACTGCAGTCTTGGTTTATGAGTACTTAAAAAGAAAGAAAAGCCTCCAAGTTTGCTTTGATTCATTCATTCCTTTTCCTTCTTCCTAAAGGAGTAGACAATCTCTTAAAGTTCGAGAACATAAAGTTTTGGGACCATATGTAGATGGCTTATCCCAACTGGCTGTCACTAGTTTTGAGGTAAGTTGTTATTTTTTTTTTTTAATGTCATTGAATAACTGGCAGTAAATCAGAATGTGTAAGTGATACTGAATATATTTTTATGTGAATGCTTTATAGCATATTAATACCATTTGTGGTCTCCAAAACCCATTATCAGTATACCTCAAACAGTAAAAAAGGGCCTTTAATCACACTGCAACCTGCCTTGTTATGAAGGTTTTACAGTGTAGCTGAGAAGCCCAACATTTTGAGCTTGCTGAATATTTTCACTAACACCATTCTCTTGCAACTGTTCTTAAGGTTGCCAGTGATGTCCTTCTAGATAAATCTGGACAAATGTAAACAGTATTTGGTAGTTAATTCCACCCCTCTCTTTGACAGGGTCTCATGTCTTAGTTTCTATTACTTTTCACTCTTCTGTTTCTTCTATTTTTCTGAAGTGATTCTTTCTCTATTGATTGGCCTGTTTTATTTTCCTCCTCCTTGATTTTTATGCCTTCTTACCTCCTGAGTTGGTGTTTTTGCCCTTGTTTTTATTTTCATTGCTTTGGAAATCTCATAAAACAAACAGCTATCTGTTGCTGAAGAATGCTAATGAATGAGTGAATGAGTACACCCTTATACTTAGTTGTGCTATGTATGTGTTGGTGGCTAGACTATCATCACCTCAGACTTGATACAACTAAAATTAATCTGTTAGGTAACTCTAGCCATTTAAATGAAGACATTTTTCAGATTTATCAGAGTGATCACTTTGTAAGTTCTCTAAATGTCTAATCACTTTGTTGTACACCTGAAACTAATATGTCAGCTGTAATTGAAAAAAATTTTTAAAAAGTTTAATTAAAAACAAAGCCATTTTTGGTATTAAAGAAATTAGAAATAGAGTGTAATCATCACTTTTAAAACACTTAGATTTTGAAATGAATGGAGATTCTCTGCATAAAAGTCCTAAATCAGCCCTGGTTTGTAGCTCAGTGTGATAGGTTCAGTGTCCATCTCATCCTTTCACTTGTTGGTAAGAGCCAGGGAGCTTGTGATTTATATCCCAGCTCTACTAGATGTGGAAAAAGTTATTTGACTTCTGTTAACTTCAATGTCCTTGCACGTACAATCAAGAAAATGCTTCTTTTATAAGGTTCATTTATCAAACATTGTATAAGAACCCATAGGTTCCAGATATTCTGAGGCAGGTGTACATAGGTGAATAAGGAGAATTCCTGTCCTGGAAGAGCCACAGTATTGGAGGAGGGAGGCACATAAGTGGGCAGTAGATCACTGCATGCAGAATTAAAATGAAATGAAGAAATTACTGTTATTATTGAGTATCTGGTGTACTCAATGAATATTTTTAGCTCTTTTCTCCTTTAGGAACTTGCAAAGGAAAAAAATAGATGCTTGACAGAAAGAAGGCAGTTATGGATTGGAAAGGTTGGGGAAAACATTTCATACGTAGAAAGTACTGAGGGAGTTTGGAGCTCAAACCATGGTCGATGGAGGATAGGCAGGGTGGTTTTTATGGGAGGATGGTGACTGATGCGTCAGAGGGATCATAATTAATATATACACCTGGTGGGCAGTACTGTGTTCATAAGTTTTTGCTTATAATATTTTCCTTATGCTTTGCCTCTAGGATATTGAGTCATTGATGTCTGAGGGAAATAAGTCTCGGACGGTAGCTGCAACCAACATGAATGAAGAAAGTAGCCGCTCCCATGCTGTGTTCAACATCATAATCACACAGACACTTTATGACTTGCAATCTGGGGTGAGGGACTGGGAAGATTCTTTGGTGGCAGTAAAAGAACTCAAAATATCTGCAAAGGTGACGTGTATCATGGTTGGGTTCAGCTGCTGAGGATTTTGTGCATGCTCTTACTAGATGAGCTACTGTGCTTAAACCATTTAATTTCCCAGGTCTTCCTTAATATATAACTTTAAAAAAATATATTGGATTTCTTGTGTAAACTTTCTAAAGGGCATGATGACATCACCATGTGGTTTTTAATATATATCCTTTCATACTGCAATTCCCCTAAAAGCAACTGAGTCCACCTCATGGTCATTAAGGAATGTTAAAGAAGAAACTACAGCATTTAGCCTGATGAATGTTTTCTCAGAAGAGAATTTGACCTGAATGCACAGGAATCCTCATGTCCTAGTATTTCCTCATAGGCACATAAGGTCTTCAGCTTTCTGACTATATTCTGGAAAGCTGAGTATTCTTGCTACCTAGCTGGAAAACAAAATGACCACACCAATTTAAATGATTACTATGAACTTGCTAGACCAGATAACTCTTCTCGGTCTTTAAGATCATGAGAAGGTTGCCTTGTAGAAGATGGTTACTCAGGTTGCTCTCAGTTATAGTGCTGACATATATGTAGAGAAAAATCTGTGTGTTTTTTACATTCACATGTATTGTTTCTCTCTTGTTTCCTATGACTAGAACTCTGGAGAGAAAGTCAGTAAGGTGAGCTTGGTAGACCTGGCTGGTAGCGAAAGAGTATCTAAAACAGGAGCTGCAGGAGAGCGACTGAAAGAAGGCAGCAACATTAACAAGTAAGGTGGCTAGTGCTAAGCTGGAGCATCACATCCAACTTCCTGTGTGCCTGGGGGGACTTGTTGCAATATTAGGGGTCAGATGGCTCTAATCATGGGTGGTTCATAGTCTATGCCACTTTAGGTTGAGCAAAAACAGCAACTTGCCTCTTTTGAGATGCATAAAGTTTAAGTAAAGCTAAATGGTGCTGCCCTGCTCAAACATTGTATGAACATTTAGTCTATCATAGGTAATGTGGCCTTAGATAAATGCAAATCACAATTTCATGGATCAAATCATGTAATCAGTTAACTCAGTGAGCTTACTCTGAAGAGAAAATCTGTTTTGAATCCCTTTGTAAGGCTAATACTGTTCAAACATCAATACCTCAAAAAAGAAATGAGTAATTATTGAATAACTGCCATACTGCAATCTCACTACTTGCCTTAGTGCTGTCCAGTGTGCCCAGTGATGCAATGAAGGCTGAAAGAGAGCAGAGTGGTACGTGATGTGTAGGAGTTTGCCAGGTAGACAAAGGAGATAAAGGCATTCCATGCAGAGTGTGTAGCAGAGGCACAGGCAAATGAAAGACTTGTTCTTTGAGTGTTGCAGTGTCTCAGGTGGCTCTTAGCATGCAAGAGGCAGTCTCACTGCTTTCCAACATGAGAGAGCAGTTTGCATTTAAGAGAGTGCACTCAAGCCACACTGCCTGAGTTTAATTCTGCTTCAACCACTTACTAGATATGCATGTATCATGGGCAAGTGATTTTACCTCTTGCTTTATTTTTCTCATTTGTAAAAAGGGGACAGTAATAGTACCTACTTCAAAAAATTATTGGAGATTAAATGCTCATAATGTGCTTAGAACAATGCCTGGCATGTAGTATGCATTGAATAAATATTAATTATTGTAGCTATTGTTTTTATAATCCATATAAATAGATAATCATTATCTTTATTCCAAGTTTAGCGAAAAGTAGTTTAGCTTGTACTTGTAACATTCTTCTGTTGACACATGTAACTTGGGGTTTTGTTTAGAACAGAAGGTGACAAGAAGCAATCTATTCAAAAATATGTTTGTGCAGCTTGCATTTTAAAACAATATTAGCACATTATAATTTTAGTATACAAAAGTTTAAAATTAGACGGTCGGATGGACACAGCCACACTCACTGCAAAGTCTGCTGCTTAAGGGAGTTAATCTTCCAGTCATCCTGTCTCTTGCTTTAATAACAAAGGATTTTGCTATATTTCATAACAAAGCATTATAGGACCCCAGGCTGGCACTACAGCTCTGCATTCCAGGATGGGAACCAGGATGAGAAAGCAGAAATGAGAGTGTGAGAGAGCAGGTACCAAAGGAAAGATTGTTACCTCTTGTAGAGATTTGTTTACTATTGCTTAGCCATGCCAGCCCTTTGCCTACTAGCTCGGCTTGTAAGAAACACTGGAAATTATGTGCTGTGAATTTGTGGAAACTCAGAGTATAGCCTTGATGTGTAATGATCACTAGTTCTTATTGACCCCTTAGGACAGTGCTTAGCACATAGCAAGCTCAATATAAGTATGTACTAATAAAGTAAAGTAATAAATTGAAACTTCTGCCTGATAGTTCCACAAACAGCTTCTTAAGCCTTAAAATCAGTGCCCAGCTGAGTGTTAAAGAAGTCTCTGACGTGACATGTTTCCTAAGCCTTCTCTCAGCCTCTTATTTGGGCTTCTTTTGGATGGAACATTAGTAATCCTCTTAAGCAGACCTGTCAGGGACATCACACAGACGTTAGTGTCTGCTTAATGGGCTATGGATTTAGGAGCTTCATTTCTCCTTAAGCTCGTAAGAGCTTTAAAGCACGTATTATTCCTTCATTTGGAGAGCTAAGGCGCTGTGTGACTGTACCGCCATGGCCTGCCTGTTCAGGGCTCTATAGGTTTAAGTCGTCTGAATACTATCTTCACAGGGGAGTACATCTAAAAAAATCCATCTGCTGCTCCACCTGTCTGTTAAGGGTGGAATGAGGAAACCTTTCTGCTGGAGTCTGGCGGGTTCAGCTTCCCTGAGAACTCATTTAGATCATGGAACACTCTAATGTCCCAAGGAATGCCACTGAAAATGGTTTTATTTTATTCTCAGCAGTGGCTAGTCATTAAATGTAAACAGTGTTCATTTTATGAGTATCTTTCTCAGTCTCATTTCCATTTAAATTACTGTGGTTTATAATAAAGTATATACTAAACATTTCCAAAAATGGGTTCGACTGAACTTATTCTAGGGATATTAATATATGTTACCCCTAGGGTTTTGTTATATAATTTACATTATAACATAATATAAACTTAATGTTTCAAATGTTTCTTGTGACTCAGTCCTCCTCCTTGAGTATGTTCCATGACTCATCTTCATTTCCTCTTGGAAATATCTCTTAAATGGGTGTTTCCTGAATGACCGAATATGTATTTATACCTAGGGGGAATAAAAATGGCATGTTTCTGTCCATTATTTAAGGGCAGGTAGGGGTCCTTGTTAACTTACCATTTGTACATTGTAAGGTCTAAGTATGTGAAAAAAATCTGAATAAATGTCTTTACATTTAACGTGAGAGACCCATAAAGGACAGAGCAAAAATATGCCCGCTGGTGGGGGAATAGCCACATCTTTTGAGGTATGTGCCTTTGTTGCCTTAGTGTTTCCCAAAGCTTTTTTGTGAAATACTAGTTCCTCAAGTAGCCTTGGGAAGCAAAGGATCCCTGGATTAATAGTTTTGAGAAAGGCTGCTTGTAAAACTCATTTGGACATTTACAAAGCTAAAAGCTCTAAAGAGTTCTGCATTAATGAATCCAATATAACTTGTTCTCTGAGCTTACTTGATGGCAGAATTCTAGTAATAAATTAAAATCTCTGGAACAAATGTCCAAAATAACTTGTTTTTGGAAATGTTGGTATATACTTTATTATTACACCACAGCAATTGAGCTGGAAATGAGATTGGAAATGATAACTCTTTAGATGAACCTTATTTAAATTTAATCATTTGCATTAGCCACCAGAAAACAATGGTGAATGAAAATGAGACCTATACTGTAGGTGTAATAGTTTTCTTTCTCGTCAGGTGTTGGTACTGTCTTTTCCTTATATTTTGCCACATATATTCTTTGTATTTCTCCTTTACTATTAAGAGTGGGACTTACCAGGGAAGTTTACAAAATTCAGACCCACTACTTTTATCGTCTTTCAACTAATTCTTTAAAAGCCAGGTACTACATTCTGTTGTAAGCAAAAGAAACAAGCCATAGTGACAACCAAATGATGCATTGATTTTACTCACTTAACAAGAAGTCTAGAAGCTGGAACACCTCCTTAGAAATGCTCTGAGGCACACAGCTCTGCTAATCCTACTGTGTGTGTGTGTGCATGTCATCCTCATGACCTCAGGATGACTCTGCCATTCCAAGCATTGTATCATGTCTGTGTTCCAAACAAGAAGGAAAAGGAGGAGAGGGATAAAGGACCACTAGCTTCTGTCAGCAGCATATTCTACCTTTTCTATCAGGAGAATGACAGCTTCCTTGGAAGTCCCTCCCAATAATGTCTTCCTACCTCTCATTGGCCAGCACTGTTTTATGGCTTCCCCAGTCTGCAGAGGACTCTGGAAAGTGGAGTTTTTAGCCTGGCACATGCCTCCCTACAAAATTAGGGTTCTGTTAGTAAGAAAAAGGGGGAAAGGGGGGAAAAGCACCCACAGAGCATACCAAAACTGTTATTGAATTGTCCTTTTTAGAAAGAGGTCCATGTTCTGTTCTTCAGTGTATTCTACTCCACAGATATTTACTAAGTGCTTTCTGTAAGGCAGGCACAGTAATTGCATGGAGGAATATATATGATAATAGAATGGTTACTGCCCTCAAGGTAATCACAATCTAAGTAGAAAGAGATATAGTACAGGCATACATCTTTTATTGTGCTTTGCTTTATTGCACTTCACAGATGTTGCATTTTTTACAAATTGAAGGCAAGACCCTCCATCAATAAAGTAATTAAAACTCTATTGGTGATATTTGCTTTGGTGTGGTGATCTGGAACCAAACCATTAATGTTTCTGAGGTATACCTCTTTATGGCTAACTCTAGTAAAGTTTAATAATTACTGCACATATGATCTTATAAAAAGATCATTGCAAAAATAAGTAAAATAATATATGAAATCTACCCTAGAGCATACAGATAACTCACATCACTTTATATCCATTCCTATGGGCAGTAATCTGGTGGTTTGGTATCTGTGTAGGTTAGAAGAACATGCAGAAAAGCAAGAAAAGAAAAAGAATTATGACTATATTTTTCATTGACTGTATTTATTGGAGCAGCTTTTATACTGCTTTTGATCCAAGTTTTATTTACTTTCTTTTTGATCCCAAATTCTTTGTTGTTAAAGGTAAGTATATTTTTGAAATTTTAAATCTTAAAGCACGGCTGTCTGTTTATAAATGTTATCCTCTAGTCTAACTCTTCCTTCCTCTGTAGTCAGCTCCCCTCCCTCTACTCCCCATCCCAGCCCGAGAACTCTCCTAAGAGATTTAAAGAATAGGAGCTTCTTTGCTATCTCTACCTCCAGTACGTTTGGGGCAGAAGCAGTGCTTTGGTAGAATTAGAAAGGTTACTAAAATAACTGAAATAACTTTTTTCAGCTGCTAAAACTGCAAACAACTTCACCCTGTGCCAGACACCTGTGAGGCACCCAGGCTGCCTGTTTGCCTCCAGCATAAGGGAGTGCTAGCAGAATCCATAATTGATGGTTCTTTTATATTTTTAAGCTATCTGAAATAAAATTCTCATTAAAATTTGTTAAGCCTGTTGTTCACTTTTCACACCTTGAACTTTCAGACAGCTTTTAGGATTTTAATAGCCTCTGGATCATTGCTTCTGGGTGGAACCTAGAAGGGAAGAATGGCATGGACCCCTTGTCATAGAGTAACCTGGTATCTCTCAATCGTCAGACCAGCTCCACCCCACCCCGCCCTGCTGCGAATGCTTCTTTCTCCCTGCACTGAGTTTGCAGAGCATGCCTCGTTTAGTGGACATTAGTGACTCTGTGTTACCTTCTTCTGTGTTCTCTAACACTCGTTTGATTTTATGTTTTGTTATTTTGGAGTGACAGAAACTTTCTCTTTTTAATCTCTGCACTGTCAAATTAGGAAATATAAATAGTTGCCACAAGATGAAGTAAAATCTAGTCTCAATGAAATATCCATGACATCCCCAAAATGTGTTTTCGTATGAATGGCCATTGTGAACCTTGAGTCACTGAGCTCTTTATAGTTTGTGTGAATTAAAGCAATTTCTGCTGCAATCGGGTATTAAAAATCCGATGTAGTTCGAAGAATTGTTTCTAACTGAGAATTTTATTTTCATAGTTACAAAATGTGAAAAATGCCCTATATTCTATATTCAATCAGAAATGTGTTTTTGCCTTATATCGAACTACTTTTCTTTATTTGTTACATATCACATGCAAGGAGGAGTGATTGAACTTCCTGAATTTCTTTTAATTAAAAATCTTTTTTTCAATTTTTAAAGCTGTATCGAGAAATAATTCACATTCTATATAGTTTACCATTTTAAAGTGTACAGTTCAATAGCTTTATTATATTCAAAGTTGTGCAGCCATCACCACAGAGTAATTTAAAACATTTTTATCACTCCCAAAAGAAACCTGGTGTATTCAAGTCATTCCTTATTGACCCCACCCCTAGCCCTAGGTCACTGCTACCTGCACCTCTATAGATTTGCCTATTCTGGATATTTCATATAATTGGAATCAAATAATATGTGGCTGTATTATTTTTGTAATGGCTGGTAGTTATTGAAATTCTCATTCATTTTCTGCTGCTTGAATTTGTTTTGTATTTCAGTGACTTTTCAGTGAATCACCGTTGGGGAATTATGTTTTGTGGGAAATATGCTTTCTTTCTTTTCAACTCAATTTCTTATTAATATTTGAAAGAAAGCTATCTAGTCTTTCACCTGCTAACCTCTGGTCACTTACTGATTTGTGCCCTTCCTTGTTTTTATAAATAAATAGTAATGTTTGGTTTTTTAGACTATTTTAAAAGCATTTTCTCTTTGTGGTGTCATCTAACTGTTTGCAGTCCCTGAGGCTGCTGTTTTCTGGCTGCTAAACTTGGAATCCAGTTGATTTTTCTCTTAGAAGAGAAATTGGAATTTAATAGGACACTAGAGGATGTCCTTCATTCCTCAGGACACAAATCTTGTTTCTATGGCACTCTTTTCTCCAGGTGCAGAAAATATGTGTTAACCACCAGGGGGAGCGTAGTAGCCTAGACCAGTGGTTCTCAAACTCTAGGCTGCATCAGAATCACCGGGAAGATTTGTTAAAGTGCAGATTGTAGAGTCCCGCTGTAAGTTTCTGATTCAATAGGTCTGGAGTGGGGCCTGAGAATATGCATTTCTAATATGGTCCCAGCACCGCATTTTGAGAATCATAGGCCTAGACAACTAAATGTATTTATCACTTTGGATATCCTTCAGTCGGGGCTTCTTAAAATTTAAGAAATATGTGAAGAATCTGGAGATACCTTTAACTGGTTCTGGTTCAGTAGGCCTGGGGAGACTTCCAAGATTGTGTTTCTAACCAGCTCTCAGGTGATGCCAGTGCTTCTTTGAGTAGCAGGGGTTGGAAAAGTAGCCATGTGCTATCGTCTGCTTGAGTGGTTCTGTAAACTATAATAACTATATGAAATAAACTTGCCAGTGGTCAGTGGTAAGCACATGAACAGTTTATAGCTTATAACTTGTAGTGGAAGGATACTATGCAAATTACGTGGTTATTGTAGGAAAATGGTAGAGGCTAAAATGGTACAAACTAGATCCATAGAGTAAATGGTTCAGACTTGTAACATAATATTTGGAGTAAATTAAAATTTGTCAGTGTGATCTTTTAAATGTACTTTTTCAGATTCTGAAATGTGTGTTTCACACGTTCTGTGACTGAACAGAATAGATTCTTATAGGCATTCTAATTTCATATTAATTAATGGAGTTATTTTGTTTTTTTTTTCTCAGCTTGACAAATTAATGTAGACTTGATTATATCAATTTTAGCACTTTATTGATCTTCATATTTTATACTTATTACTTAGAAGGATTATTGTTTCATGAAAACTAAAAATAATCATTCCATAAAACTAATTTTAAAATTTTCCTCTTGGTAGATCACTGACAACCTTGGGGTTGGTTATATCATCTCTGGCTGACCAAGCAGCTGGCAAGGGAAAAAACAAATTTGTGCCTTATCGAGATTCAGTCCTCACTTGGCTTCTTAAGGTAATTTAGTGTTCCAGTGTTCTTTTCCAACTAAAAATTGGCTATGTCTGAGGTGACAGCTGAAAGTTGTGTGCAAAGCTAACTAAATATACAGTGAACACCTGAGAATACTGTATTGCTCTCTAATTCCTAGGAATGCAGAATGAAAACTTGTTTCTGTTGCCTTTTATTTCATTATAATGCTGTTTGGTGGGTGTCATTCATTGTTGTGAATATAAACAGACCACATTTCATCTACTCGTAATTACTTGAAATACAAACCTGTTTTCATATACCGTTTTCTTCACAGAGAATAATTTATTACTTTCATCATACTTGTTGTACATGGGTGTTGTTCCCTAAGAGGCTATTTGAAATATTTTGTAGGACAATTTAGGGGGCAACAGTCAGACCTCTATGATAGCCACCATTAGCCCAGCAGCAGACAACTATGAAGAGACTCTCTCCACATTACGATATGCAGATCGAGCCAAAAGGATTGTGAACCATGCCATTGTGAATGAGGATCCCAATGCAAAAGTCATCCGGGAACTGCGAGAGGAAGTCGAGAAACTGAGAGAGCAGCTCTCACAGGCCGAGGTAATGTACAATGTAGGGAATATTGTCAGTAACAGCTACGTATGGTGATAATGGGTACTAGACTTACTGTGGTGATTGCTGCATAAGGTATATTGTACACCTGAAACTAATATAATTTGTGAGTCAACTCTAATTTAACAATAAGTTAAAAATAAAAAACAGGCTAGTGTTCCTTGTTTTTGAAGTTCCCTGACCTATGATATCTGAGTGGTCAGGACATGCTTGCTTGCAGCTCTAGGTCATCTCCATGTGGTTCAACATCAAAGTGTTGATTGGCATCTACTATGTGCTAAGCATGGTGGAGACAGCATGAATAATACAAAACTTCTGTTCTAGCAACTTACAGTTGAGGAAGCAGAGAATTAAGCGAGAGTTGCCACTTACCACCTTAGTGTTTGCAATAATAATCAGTTGGCCCTTGAGAGCACAGATCTCTTCCAACATGAAATCCTGAGAACAAAGTGTGTTGTTTTTATTAACATTTAGCCTATATTATAAAGGGCCTTGCAATTTTCAAAAAAAAGTTAGTTTTATGTCATCTCAAGTCATGGAAGATAGCATTATCAAGGATAATTAAATGATAAGAATAATTTAGAATTTTTTTTTTTTAATGTCAGCTCCTGAGAGGAGACAAATATCAGTAATTTTGCATTGTTGCCATTTTGCCTTGGCTTTATCCAGACTTTAATAATCATACTCTTTTCCAAATAGCTGTTGCTTTATGCAAGTTACGGAGGCACTATCTCTTTTAAAACAGGTACTAGGAGGCGAAGTGTTTTAGATTAAGTCGCAGGCTCCCACATGCCAAGACTTGGGTGTGTACTTAAGGCTTCTGAGTTCACATTCCTTCACATCACCCTCTTCTAACCCTACTTTAGTTGGGAGAGTATTAAACATGGAAGGAGAAAACGGTATAGTCATTATTTATTGAGCACTTGTATATCTGGCACTGTTTAAATACATTTTCTCTATGGACTTATATAATCACAAAATGATATCAACAGGAGATAAAACAAACAAATAGGAGTGAAGCCAGGGATCTGAATACTCCAGGAATTGCTGATCCTGGCAGTTGCATTATAATTTTTTTGTTTACATGTCTTTTTCTTCTTCTAGTCTAAGAAGCTGTGTTTTATTTTTTCCAGCCCTAACCCTAGTACCACATTGATACTGGAAGGCACTTAGCACAATACCTTGCACATCATAAGTGCTCTATAAATATTGCTATTTTTGTTATTGCCATTATAATCATCATTCAGTACTTTAAGCATAATTTTTTTACTGATGCCAAGAAAGATGGCAAAACACCTGAAAAATTAAAATGCAGATAACCTTTGAAGTGAGTCATGATCTGGAGTGGAAAGTTTAATGCTTCTGATATTTGTTTAAAGGTGGATGATCTACTTCTTTCCTCTTATCTCTGAATCTGTATATTCACTGTGACCATATAATCTAGGCCAGTTGGCTAGAACAGTGCCTGGCCATAAGACAGAGGAGCCACAGCAGGTTCACCTAGAAGGTTCACTTGTGTTTCCGTGTACCCAGCACTAAATGTCATGCTAAGGGTCTATTAATATTGTGAAACTCAGGCATAGTCGGCTATCCTCCAGATCATTGCCACTTCAGCTTCTTGTCCAGGCTCTATCATCTTATTGATAGGGTTATACTCTATAGAGGCTCATGTTATAGAGTGTCAAAGCAGGTAAAGGCCTCTCCAGATTTTCAAGCTACATCTATCTGTATTTAGACCCCTTAGCTATTCTCAAGTAACAAACTTAGAGGGAAATTACTGCTCTTTTAATCAGATGTCCTGCTTCTAAGTAAATAATAAATATACTAGGTTTATTACTGTCAACAAGAAAACTAGTTTAAAGGGCTCCAATTCAAAATTTTAAATAAACAAGAAGAATCCTTATCTTTCCTAGTAGGTTAATATAACCAGAATACCTTTATTGATGATGTGCATTGATCTCTGTCTTACTGAGAAAGGAATGTGCCTAAGTAACCTTTTTTCTTACATTCTATTTTGAAAATAAACTTTAACGTCTTTGTGAAATTTAAGTATGATGGATAAAATTACTCAGTAACAATTTTATCAATTTAATTCAGGGCATTAGTATTTCTCTCCTTTAAATAGTAACACCATTTGCCTCTTACATTTCATTTGATTAATACAGGTCTAAAACCCACCCTGATAGTGTGTGACTTTATTGCTTCCAACAGACTGTTGATAACTGCTTAAGAAGGACAATAAATGATTGTCTTGTTTATAATGGTGGAAAAACTTAGAAAATCAGATAGCTCTGGTTTCATTTTAAAGGCTATGAAAGCCCCTGAACTGAAAGAGAAGCTTGAAGAGTCTGAAAAGCTGATAAAAGAACTAACAGTGACTTGGGAAGAGAAGCTGAGAAAAACAGAAGAAATTGCCCAGGTAGCTTGATAATTTAGGCCTAAAATATTGTGATTCTTTTTCATTTTCTGTCTTTTCTGTATCGTCAGTCACTTGTGCTCAATGAGTCTTTTGAGAACCTCTTTTTTGCTGAACTAACGACTGCAAAGATCAGTTTTAGACATTGACTTTGTTTCTTTTATTGACTATAATTTGATTTATGTATTTGCTGGAAGTGTTCGAGAGCACTGAATTTGAACAGGCATGATAAAGGAAATATCTTTACTATTTCCTGCTTTATACATTTAAACAAAAATCTTGTTTTGTGAATTTGGATCACTTGGCATAGCACATGGCTACCTTATTGACAGAATTTGTAACATCTATCACATCATAGTTTTTTCAATGTATTTGATTCTTTGGGCCTGTTGGAAAATGCTATGTGAACTTTACTTGAGAGAAAATATAAAGCAAGGACTAATTTTGTACTTGTATGTGAGTATGTGTCTTATGAATCTCTACACTATGCATTCTATAAACATTGGAAGCTCACTGACCTCTTGGAAGTACTAGACCAGTCTCAATCACATAGCTTGAAAGCAGTGACTGGGATCTAGTCCAGCTGTTTGCTTGTATGTTTCTTGTAGATATTATTCTTCCCCTGCCCTGCCCCATACACACTGATGTGCGCACACACACACCTAACTTCCTATCCCTATTACATTACTTTATATTTTTCCATAGCATTTAATCCCATTAGAAATTCTATATATTTACTCGTCTTTTTATTATTATTATTATTCTATCTCTTTCCACTAAAATAGATGTTTCCATGAAAGAGGGGCTTCATTATTTTTGCTGCCCTAGATCAGTGTCTGTTACCTAAATATGTCCTCAGTGAATGAATGAATTCAAGGCGCTCTGCAATAGGCACCCAATTGGCTCTTCGAACTCCATCTCCCAGTACTTTTCCACATTTACTAGGGATTTTGGGCCCTGAAATCTTCCAGTATGCCCAGAGTCTTTACTCTGCTTTCCTGTACCCTTTTCCCAGAACACCCTGCCCTTATCTTGCTACTCCATTTCTTCTGTTGAAATTCTTATGCTTCAAGAACCACCTTAAATGTATTCTCTTCCTGAAGCCTTCCTGGTTTCTTACCCCATTATAATCTCCCTCCTGTGAAGCCTACAATACGTAGGCACAGGGCTCTCCTCTTGATTCCAGTTATGTGGTCTTCCACCTCTAATGGACAATTAAGCCCCTTAAGGGCAAGATAGTGTCTGATTTACCCTTGGTGCCCCCAACACACTGACATAAGACATCAGACATTTTAGGCTATAAATAAACCTGGTTGAGCTGAGTGAGATGTGTAATTTAATTGGCATTGTCCCCAGAAACAGTGACTTACACTTTCCATGGATACAGTTGGTGAATAGAGCAACAAATAGAGTTCCTTGCTTTTGTCTTCCTTGTGTACAGGAGAGACAACGACAACTTGAAAGTATGGGCATTTCCCTGGAAACATCTGGTATCAAGGTGGGAGATGACAAGTGCTACTTAGTCAACCTGAATGCAGACCCTGCTCTCAATGAACTTCTAGTTTATTATTTAAAGGTAGGAGGGCATATAAATATATACAAATTCACATGCAACTCTCAGTTGAATCTGGGTGCCTGTCCCCATGACTTTGCTTTTTGTATCCAGCTTGGCCCTCATCAAAAGGATTCATACTATAGTCGGGTCACCATTGAGAATGAAAAACAGCTATTTTGTATTATCCTGGGGCTGTGCAATTAGGGCATCGGAGGGGCACAAGTGGGCAGCTGAGGGTGTCACGGTGATTTTTAGCTATGGTGCCAAGGTTTCTGGGAATATCTAGGTTCAGTCACAAAGATCCTGAGAAGTTCTGGATAATCACACAGTTACACTTCTTAGTAATTCTAAGGAGATTTCAAGATCAACATAAGGCTAAAACAAACTCTTGTAGTAGATTAGTCAGATAAAGTTCTTTCCCATCTATCTCTTATGGACGTACATCCTCAGGAAATAACTTTTGATCCCATCCATCAAGAGTGGAGATGTGATTTGACTGGATTTGGCACTTTTGTCTCGGAGTATGCCTCTGGCCACATTGGATAGCTTATTGCTTATTGCAGCTGTTTTAGCTTTAGGACCCATTTATACTCTTTAAAAATGTATCAAGGACTCCAAAGAACATACAGTCCACTAATCCTCGGAACCATGACATCACACATCATGTAACCTCTGGAAAAAACTGTATACTTCTGATAAAATGAGAGCACAAAAACAAATAACGCTCAGTATTTTTATTAGAGTAGTTTTGACCTCATGGTACTCAGAGACCTCAAAGGTTCTCAGACCATACTTTTAGAAATGCTAGCTTACTTTAAGGGAGAAATAAGACTTCTTTTTGAAATAGGGACCCCAACTGACGTAGGGCAGTTAGCTGACTGTGAGAAACATTTTTAATCATATGAGTTACAGTGGTATATAAATATATATATGTATGTATTTAAATAGTGTCAAGGATTGGAGACCTAGCGTCTTGAAGACAGCTGGTATACACTGTCTCTAAGTGCTGAGAAATTACTCACTTTTGAAAGTTTTGATAGGTGTATGGTTAAGGATTCTGATTTGCCTAGTGAATATTCAAAACAGAGAATAAGCTAGAATTGAAGCAAGGACTCAGTCTCCTATCATCCTTTTTATTCTACTTTTTCCATAGACGTAATATGATACAAATAGCCCCTGACTTGTAGAGAGCCCAATAACACTTAAGATCTGTTTATTCAGTAAATGATTAAGGGGTAAGAAATTGTTTCTAAAATCCTAAGGCCTAACACTTTTTCTGTTAAATAGGAAAGTATTATTATCATAGTGATTAAACGATTTTTAGAGTAAAAGAAAAAGCAAAGGGGCTGAACAGTGGACTTAATCACCAGGAGTCACAGTCCACATGTGTGTGAGGTTCATAGTCCTTAAAATCACACTAATCTATACATTGTATAAGCAATAGGCTTCGCTACTCTATCTAATGTTAGTATTAGGTATTCAACTATTTTTAAACTTAAGTTATATATTTTAAAATACCACTTTCCATGAAACTACTTTTAGACTCCTTTAGTTTATATAGCTGTTTTCAAAGCACTTCTGCTGTTAACTCAGATAATTCTTAAAAAAAATCCTGTTGAGTAAATCAAATTGATAATATTGTCCTGGTTTTACAAAAAAAAGAAACTGAGGCTCAGAGAATGAAATGGCTTGCCTGTAGTCATATCATTAGTAGGTTGTCGAGTTAAAATTAGAACTCAAGGTATTCTACTGTCAAGTTCGATTTCCTTACATTTTAAGGCAGTATATAATCACTGTTCATCAGGGTCATCCACGCCACCCCCCATCATGTTTAAACATTTTTTAAAATTTAGTGTGTTATGGTAAGATCTTGACTTATAATGGTCCAGATATCTTGCATCTCCTAACTCATTTGATATTGTCATGCATATGCTGTTGGGTTATTGAACTTGGTTGTGAAAAGTTTTGTGAGTTACTTTAAGTGGGTTTTGTTTTTTTTTTTAATATTCTATTTCTAGAACCATACAAGAGTGGGTGCAGATACTTCTCAGGACATTCAGCTCTTTGGTATAGGAATTCAACCTGAGCACTGTGAGATTGATATCGCATCTGATGGTGATGTCACTCTTACTCCGAAAGAAAATGCAAGGTAAAAAAAAAAAATGGCCAGTTAACATGTCTTGTGTGTCATATTTCCAGAAGAAGACAACCTGTTCCTATCTGTTTGCTTAAGCTATATCAAAGTTGAGGCTACTGTGGATCCTCAGGAATTGCTCTCCAATTATAGAGAGCTGGATAGCAACATTTCAAGTACCACCTTTGGGGTGCCTTTACTGGTTGGGTGATTTTGGAGAACATACTTCTTTCATCTGAACTTCAGTTTTCTCATGTGTAAATGGGGTTGATAGTGGACAAAACGTAAATATCTTGCCTCAGTGCCTGACACATATAAATGTCAAAGAAAATTAGTTGTTAGTATAATGCATTGTGTAAAGAGCAGTGTTTGAAAAATTACTAAACCAGGCTATAATATGTAAAAATTTGAGAATCAACAAGATATTATACTTTTTTGTTTCTATTAAATGCTGCCTTAAATTATTTAATAAACAGGTATAAGATTTAAATAAAGTTCTATAACAATATTCATTAGCATACAAATATTGAACACTTATTTGTATGTGGAAAACATTACATTCATTTTAAATTATTTTGTTACTATCGGCCGTATAAATTTCTAAGTGATGTAAATAAGAGTAATAATAATAACATACACAATTCATGAAAGTTTGTAGATCTTTATAATACTGATACAATTTTTAAGATATTTAATGGCAAATAATACTATTCCTTAATTTTTACTTATTTCAGCTTTAAATAGTTTTTTGCCTTGTACTGTATTAGAAACTCTGGATTTCTTTTATACTGTTTGGTTTTTTTTTTTTCAGTTTAATTGAGATATAATTGACAAAGTTATATTTAAAATATACAACATAATGATTTAATCATAGTCTCTTCTAAAATGTTATCTAAAAATAACTTTAATCAGCAAATTTTCTCATACTCAGTTTTAATTCCAGTTCCATGTCTTTATCCTACTTTTTTTTTTCTACTCTGCCGAATCTCTCCTTTCCTGGAACCCCAAGATAGCAGTTCATTTATTCAGAAGACTTTGTTTGAGAACTTGTGCTGGGAGTGCCCAAGTATAGGAACTCAAAGCCTGGTGGAGGCGAAAGTATAGAAGCAATAGTTAACAGGAAGATAAGAGATAAATGCTTTTTATAAAGTAATCTTTATAACATGCAAATCTGATTATTGTGGATGTACGTGGTGTGTGTAGGACTGGGGATAGAGAGATCAGTTAGGGTGTGTGTGTGTGTGTGTGTGTGTTTACTGAAAAAAGTTTGAAACATTTCTTTTTCACATTTTTTTAAAATTAAGTTTATTGGAGTAACATTGGTTAAGACAATTATACAATTTTCATGTACGCTTTATAATTTGACATCTGTATATTCTGTTGTGTGTTTACCATCCAAAGTCCAGTTTCTTAAGCTACCATATATTTGATCCTCTTTATCCCGTCTACCTTCCCCCTCCTCTCCCATGTCCATGAGTCTCTGTTTGTTTGTCCTGTTCATTTGTTGCCTTTAAATTTATATCCCGCATATAAGTGATACCATGTGATTTTCAACTTCTGTCTGGCTAATTTCACTTAGCATGGTTACCTCAAGGTCCATCCATGTTGTTGCAAGTGTCTTCTTATGGCTGAGTAATATTCCATTGTATATATGTACCACAGCTTCTTTATCCAGTCATCTATTATCGGACACAGTTGCTTCCATGTCCTGGCCACCGTGAATAAGGCTGCTATGAACATCAGTGTGAAATATCTTTCAGATATGAGTTTTCAAGTCTTTGGGGTAAATACCCAGTAGAGAGATTGCTGGATCATATGGTAGATCAATTCTTAGTATTTGAGGAACCTCCATACTGTTTTCCATAGTGGCTGTACCAATTTGCAGTTCTACCAGCAGTGTATGAGGGTTCCTTTTTCTCTGCATCCTTTCCAACATTTGCTATTACTTGTCCTGTTGATTATAGCTGTTCTAACAGGTGTGAGATAGTCATTGTGGTTTTTATCTGCATTTCCCTAATAGCTAGCAATGTTGATCATCTTTTTAAATATTTGTTGTCCATTTGTATATCCTCTAGGGAGAAGTGTCTTTTCAGATCCAATCATATTTTTGATTGGATTGTTTGTTTCTTTGTTGTTGAGTCGTTTAAGTTCTTTGTATATTTTGGATATTAGGCCCTTATTAGAGGTGTTACTTGCAAGCAATTATATTTTTTCATTTATATAGTTGTCTCTTTACCTTGTTGACGATTTCTTTTGCTGAGCAGAAGTTTTTTAGGTTAACGTAGTCCCATTTATTTATTTTAGCTTTTACTCCCTTGACTTTGAGGTCAAATTCATAAAATCCTCTTTAAGTCCAAGGTCTTTGAGTTTAGTTCCTATGTTTTTTCTATGCATTTTATTGTTTCAGGTCTTACAGTCAGGTCCTTAATCCATTTTGAGTTAATTTTGGTGTGTGGTGACAGACAACAGTCTATTTCATTCTTTTGCAGGTGGCCTTCCAGTTTTCCCAGCACCATTCATCGAAGAGGCTTTTCTTTCCCCACTGTATGTTTTTGGCTTTTTTGCCAAAAATTATTTGCCCATATAAATATGGGTTTACTTCTGGACTCTTGATTCTCTTCCATTGGTCCATGTGTCTGTTCTGCTGCCAGTAACATGCTGTTTTGATTACTGTCTCTTTGTAGTATAATTTGAACTCAGGCAGAGTGATGACTCCAGCCTCATTCTTTTTGCTCAGGATGGCTTAGGCAATTCAGGGTCTTTTGTGCTTCTATACAAATCTGATAATTTTTTGTTCTATTTCTTTTAAAAATGCCAATGCGATTTTGATGGGGATTGCATTAAACTTGTATAATGCTTTAGGTAACATGGTCATTTTAACTATGCTGATGCTTCAAATTCAAGAACATGGAATATCTTTCCATTACTTTGCATCTTCTTCGATTTCTTTTAATAGGGTCTTGTAGTTTTTATTATATAAGTCCTTCACATGTTTTGTTAGATTTGTTCCTAGGTATTTTATTTTTTGTCGCAATTGCAAAAGGAATTATTTTTTCTACTTATTTTTCTGACACTTCATTATTAGAATATAGGAACACTAGGGATTTTTTTTGAACATTGATTTTGTATCCAGAAACTTAACTGTATTTGCTAGTAGTGTTCTTGTGTAGTTTTTAGGATTTTCTATATAGAGAATTATGTCATCCGCAAATAGTGACAGTTCGACTTCTTCATTTCAATTTGGTTGCCTTTTATATCTTTCTCTGGCCTGATTCTACTCTCTAGGGCCTTCAGTGTTATATTGAATAACAGTGGTGATGGTGGACAGCCTTGACTTGTTCCTGATCTTAGAGGGAAGGTTTTTAGTTTTTCTCCATTAAGTATAAGTTGTCTGAGAATTTGTCATATATGGACTTTATTATGTTAAAGTACTTTCCTTCTATACTGATTATGTTAAGTATTTTGATCATAAATGATGTTGTATCTTGTCGAAGGCTATTTCTGCATCTATTGATATGGTCATATTCTAATATTTTAATTTGTTTATGTGGTGTATCACATTAATTGATTTACATATGTCGAACCACCCCTGTGTCCCTGGGGTGGAACCCACTTCATTGTGGTATATAATCTTTTTAATATGTTGCTGTATTCGGTTCACTAGTATCTTATTTAGGATTTTTGCATCTGTGCTCATGAGAGATATTGGTCTGTAGTTTTCCTTTTTCGTGTTGTCTTTACCAGGCTTTGGTCAATTAGGATATATTTTTTTATGATATAGTTATGGAACCACAGCAAGTAGCAGTAGAGGTGAGGAATGAAATGTATTTGACAATTATTTGAAAGTTAGCAAGTTGTAATAATTTGATTGGGGACAGGATGGGGACTCAATCAGTGAAGGAAAAGGAGAAGTCAGCAATGATTACAGATTTCTTTCTTGGGAGACTAAATAAATGGTGATGCTGCTAAACCAAAATAAGGAAAACAAGAGGAGGAACAGGTTTGGGGAATGATAGTTAATGAGTGGTAATAAGTTCAGTGTGGGATACTTGGAATTTGAGGTTTCCTTGAGATATCAATGTAGAGATATCCAGTAGGATATTCTACACTAATGGTGTAGAATTGACCATTATTAGTTTTGCCTGTCTTGAAAGTGTATTGGAAGGACTAAACCAATGTTTCGGTGATGGTCTGAGGATAGTACATGAAGGTAGCTTAGATGAGGGAGCCAGGGGCTCAATAGGGGTAACAGGATATAATCATGGAAGCTAAGGGAAGAGAAAAATTTTAAGGAAGGACAAGTCAAAATGGAAGCTAAGAAGATTCTCTTGAGTGTAGCAATTAGGAAGACACTAGGAACCTTGGGGTTTTAGGTGCCATGTAGTGGATGTAGAAGCAAAAATGCAAAGAATTGATAATAGGATATTTGGAAGTAGGCCAGCAATCTTGTTCATGAAGATGGAAATAGATTGAGGACAGAGGAAGGGAGGGACATGGAGTTAAGGGACTGTCATTTCCTCAAATCTATGCTCAAGTCCACAAATTTACTCTTTAGTTGTGTCTCAGCTTCTGCTCAGTTATTCTTTTGAGTTCTGACTTTTGGGGTGTCAGTTTTTCATTTGCAGAAGTTCAGGAGCTCCATCTTTGGATGTGCCTGATCTCTATTGGTAGTCTTGTTTTTACTCCATCATATGCCTTCAATAATTTTATTTTTATTTATTTTATTGTCTTTATTTGAGAATTCTGTTCTCTGAAGTTGTTGGGGCCTCAACCCAACTGCTTGTTGTATCTGCTGATAACTTTGCTTCCTGAAGTAGTTTGTGATTTCTTAGATGCACTCATCTTCAGCAGTTTATCTGTAGGAGGCTTGTGGCCTAGGTTAGGGTACATGAATTTGTGCAAAGAGGTTTTATGTTTGTTTCTTACAAGCATCCCAAGCATGTGTCCAACTAGAAATTACTTTTTATGATAATTTCTTGGCTTGAGTGCATTATGAAACCAAGCAGTTTTCATAACTTTTTTTTATATTATTGTAATAAGAGCATACTGTGAATGGGAAAGTGATAGGTTTATATGTGTGTTCAGGTGTATGTGTGTATACATACGTATGTACATACCTAGACAGGGGTCTCTAAAGATACAGAATGTCACAAACGTTATCAATAAATAAAGGAAGCAAAGCTTATGATGTTTCTCTCATTTGTTTTGGAAACTGTTTTTAGCTTTATTCTAGAATAACGCTGCCCAGTAGAACTTCTGGGATAAGAGAAAAGTTCTGTAACTGCTAAAATCACTTTGGTAGCCACTAGTGAGAGGGTGCTCTTGAGCGTTGAAATATAACTAGTAAGAACTAAATATCTTAAATCATAATTCAGATTTTAAAATAATAAAGTATACTGAGTGACACATTTCTATTATTGGTCATCTACTGTTACTAGAATTTCTGGAGGGCTTTTTAGATACCTTAGTAAACAATGGGCAGTATTTTCTCTAAAAAGTGACTGATAAATGCTTTTGTAGGTGGAAGATATTTTTAAAGATTTTTGAAACTTAAAAACAAAAGCTTTTCTTCACCCTTTTGGTTAAAATGAGTGTGTGTGTGTGTGTGTGTGTGTGTGTGTGTGTGTGTGTGTGTATCCATATGTATATGTGTATCCATATGTATATGTGTATCCATATGTATATGTATAGACATACATATATATTCTGATTTCATTTTCCCCTATGTACATGATTAAATAGGTCCATAATTCCAAATAGATGGGAAACATACTTTTGAAACTTGAGTTACAATGTTGAGATTCATTTTGATTGGCAAGAAAGGGAGCATGTTAGTGTTAAATATAAACACCAAAGTTTTATTATGTTTATGTATGACAGATTAAAACGTTTATGATGGTATTTCCAGAGTACTTTTATAAATATAAATTTAACCACCAAATTTGAACAATTACTGCAAAGGAGTGATTTTCTATGTGGGTTCTACTTATTCCATAACTCTGAGCTTTAAAACCCTATAAATATGAGGAGCCAGATAATATTTATGAGAATATATGAGAAAAGTAACTTATTGAAAAACTAAAACACAAAATAATATTATTATTTTTGTTCATCAAACATCACCTGACAGTCATTTAGCAAATTAAACTTTAATTAATTAGTTAATTAATTCTTTCCAGTAAAGCTTTGTTTTTGATTACCAGCACATCTCTTTTTTAAGTGAAGGAAACATTTATGAGAAGATTAATCCTGTCAGTGCTAAAAATTCTGGAGGACTTTTCTGCTGCTAAAAACTGTCACAGTGACTATGCTTTAACTGTGTCAAAGGATCAGCTGATGAGATTATGTAATAAGCAAGAAACCTTATGAACACTTTTGCGCTGGGTCATTCAGGTTAACTGACCCATAGCCCCTTGATATCTACAAGTCCAAGACACGGTGCACATCATTTGTTGTTTGATAATAAAGATGGTCAGAATTGCCTTCTTAACTTCCAGTTGTTTTGTTTTTATTATTTGATAGCTATTTGGGATTTAAACATGATACTCTTTTTTATGTTTTCCCCGATTATTATGGAAAATTTTAAACATATAAAAGCAGAAAGAGAATAGTATGCTGAACCCACATATCTCCATAATCCAGCTTAAAAATGAGCACCTCATAGGCAATTTTGTATTATTTACATGCCCTCTACATCTCCTCCTTCCCCTCTAAGTTATTTTAAAGCAAATTCTAGATATTATAACTTTGTATCATAAATATCTCAGCTTATTTCTCTAAAAGATGAGTATTCTTAAGCATAGCTTCAGTACCATTATACCTAAAATAATTAAAAATAATTTTTTATTATCATATATCCAGTCAGTGTTCAGATTGCCATATTTACATCTCATAAATATTCATTTTACAAGAATATTCCATAGGTGGCGATGTCTGATTCCTACAGGAGCACATTGCTTCAGATTCTCTCTCTTTAAAGAATATTGGCAGCCCTTGATCATCTTTGCTTTGATCACACTGTGGTTATAATTCTGCTCTTTTTTTTTTCAGGTATTAATAGAATATGTCTATTAAGAGAAAGTTCCTCAAGTTATCTCTTTGGCTACTAGGGCTGGATTTTGTGCTCTTTACCGTTCAGCTTATATCTTCCCTGGTGTTCCTTCAGGTCCTGTGTAAATGGAACTCTCGTGTGCAGTACCACCCAACTGTGGCACGGTGATAGAATCCTATGGGGAAATAACCACTTTTTCAGGTAACATCTTTGTGTTTACTAATATTTTCTTATGCATTTTTTTTTCTGTTATCTGAGTGTAAAACAAGTTGATTTTCTCTCATGGTGAACACTCCCACAGGATTAATTTACCTAAGAGGAAACGACGAGATTGGTTAAAAGACTTTGAAAAAGAAACAGGCCCTCCAGAGCATGACCTGGATGCAACCAGTGAAGCTTCCTCAGAACCAGACTATAACTATGAATTTGCACAGATGGAGGTTATCATGAAAACACTAAATAGTAACGGTAAGGCCCTAACTCTGAATTCCTTCATCTTGGTCAATCAGTTCTTTATCTCACCCCATTCATTGAGGGATAAGTATGTATAAAGTTAAAGTGTCATTCTGAAATTTAGACACAAAATTGCCAATTCCTTAAAAAGGCCATTGCTGAGGGTCTAATTAAAAATTCCAGGGCTTGGACTGCTCCCTTAGGTGTAACCAGGAAGTGGGTGGAATCTTTTTGAGAACACTTGTTCCCAAGCTAGTTGTGGTAACATCCATTGTCCTAGGGTATAGAATAACTGTGATGGAAATTCTTATCAAATTTCCTATTATTGACCCTGTCATTTCTGAGTCCTTTAGAGTATGAAAACCCCCAGGAGAGTATGAACCCAGGAAGCTCAAACAATCTAATGGAGAGATAAAAGTCACAACATTTTACTATAAACTCAGTTGGAAATTATACCACCAAGAGATTTATTTAATATGCCCAGGTAACTTTTACAAAAATGATACCTAAAATAAAAGGCTCTATAGGCTCTTGGCTTGACCTCCATTCCAGCTAATTTCAGATCTTTAAGGAAGAGAGTCTTTAAAGCATTATTTCTAGATCCCTCTTTTCAGAAGATTTTCAGGTTTGTATTAAAGTTCTTTCTCTTTATGTTACTTCTTCTTCTTCTGTGCTCATACACAGTTACATGCATTCAATAAAATACACATCAGATTCTTTCCTTGTTTGCTGTTTTATAAATCTGCTCCTTCCTTTTCACAGCGCCCAGGCTCATAATCGCCACACTTAGAACCTGGAAACTAGAAGCAGGACAGGAAAGTTCCCCTGTTACCAAGCACAAGACCCCATTTCTGGGACTAGAACTATTTTACAAGGATACAGTTGAGGCTACATTCATGAGCACCTGAGCAACTTGGTTTCTGGACTTCGTCCATTCTCGCTTTCCCATTTATTTGTTTTTTTAATATCTGAGGATCCCTAACTTAAACCAGCAAGGGCCTCCAGGAACCCTGAGAGCCCTATGACAAGCAGCCTCTACCTAACAGGCTTAAAGAGCCTTTTGGTTTTCACAGTTGAGCTCTTTCCTTAAATGTTTACTTTCTCATTCCACTCTTTGAATAAGTCTGTCTGGGGAGAGATTTTGAGCATGGCTACTGAACTGCTGGTCAAATCTCTGGCATATCAGATTGGGGATTCTATTGCAGGTATAAAGAATTCAACTATTCTGTTTATCTCTATCTATGGATTTTTAGCCTCAAGGACCCCTCTTTTTAATTATAAAAATGAAATATGAAGAAAAGGCCAGATTGAGAAACAAGTGTAATGTATTAATATGAAGTGTATAGATCAACAACAAAAAAGGAGGAAAAATAACTTTATGAAAGAAGTTTGGTAACTTCTCCTTTTAAACATTGTTAGGATTAGGAGTTAAATTAGCTATTGGAGCTTTTGACATGTAACACAAGGTGGACCACTCTGCTACCTGCTCACCAAGATGGGGGAATCCAGAAGACATCTCAAAGTGATATTCATGCATCTGGATCACATTAGCAGGTTATTTAACAATGTGCCTTAGCACCAGGCCTCCTGTGAGTGCAGGGTATAGGCTCTAAACTCCAGGTGGAGGAACTTTCATTTAAAGAGAGCTTGTTTATTTTGATGAGATTACAGAATTCTAGACATCTCTATCCTCTACCTCTGCAGGGTATCCCAGTGATGTCAATTATATATCATCCCACATCATAGATTTCTAATTTAATCCAATTTTGACCTTCTTATCATATACATTTTAGACCCCTGAATAACCAAAGAGTTTTTAATAAGCATTTGTTAATTCTCTCAATCCTCTTAGCCAAACCAATTAGTCATCAGTGGCCTGGCTCCTGGTGTTAGCATGAGTTACCATTGGCATTCCAGATCAGGCCTTGCTCTCCAGTGTTCAGTCTGTCTGTTTACCAGTAATGTTTTCTCCTCCTCACTGCATCACTTCCCCAATTCCTCTGGTAAAGGAGCTTCCCTGTGGGTCATACAGACATGTTCTGATATAAGTGCTGAAATGCTGGTGGCCGGACAGTGTTCATACAGTTGACCTCTGCTGCTAGGTGGCTTCCCGATAATAAGCTTGTCTGCCTGGTGGTCGTCCCCTTGGTGGTCCTATTTGAAGATTCTCTTCCCTCTCCTGTGGATTCAGACGAAGCTCCTCCACAAACACTGGGATAAAGGTTTTAACTGATTGGCATTAGCATGAGGCAGCTTGAGACTGGTTTTTAGCAGTACTGCTGATTGATGCTTGTGCTCCATGCTTTGGCAAAATCTAACGTGATTGGGAAGAAGCTGAAATTTTCTGCCTGACAGAGGTACTCTGTATTCTTGATTGAGGAGTGTTCCCTTTTCAGTTAAGACCCCTGCCTCCCCATGTCCCAACTCTACTACCTTCCCAGTGATTAAAATCTGTTCTTTTCCCCATGCACAAAAATGTTCTTGGTATCATTACTACTATTACTAATGATTTTATTACTGTTGACAGAACAGCAGTCAATATATAACTTCCAGATATATATTTACCTGCATTATCCCAGTAATAGCCTAGGGTATTATTTTTGAGTCTCTATAGTAAATAAAGATAAAATAAAAAACCAGTTCATTTGAACTAAGGGTAAAGGGAAACCTAATATCTGTAAACAATAATGCCCTCGTTCCAAAGATTCAAAATTAGGATTCAGACACTCATCTGTTGTTACAGAGTCAATAGTAGCTCTAAAGTAAAGAGCAATTAAGGGGCTGGTAAAGGGTCATAGAGCCCATTTATTCCATCTGCAATTAGAAAGTTCTTTCTTCCCCTCAAAGGATCTGTTTTTCTCTGATTTAGTACCTTGAGCATCTTGGCATGAATTAATTCTAATTTATCACATAAATTCCCTCCAAACACCACCACCACCACTACCATCTTCTCTTTTCCATTCTTGAGAACAGGTAAATAAGTCTGAGCTCATTCCACAGTGATTTACCAGGTAAAGAATAAACTAATGAAGAAGAGAAGTGCTCTGCCCAAAGTGTTTATGGTCCTTTTTCTCTTCCTAAAGTACCTACCTCTTTGGTATCTTGTCCTTCAGCTCCAGGCTCACTGCGTTTTAAAATAGTTAGTTCAAAATAAGGAAAATGATAGGGAAATAATAGTTGATTAGTCATTTGAGAATAAGCCAAATAATCTTGAGTTTTTGTCCTAAACCATATCATAGAGTCAGATTGACTTGCCAATTACAGTGATCTATTTAAAAAATAGGTTGTGTAGTGATAAAGACTTGAAACTGGTTAATTTGAAAAGAAAATGTTATCAAATATGTCTAAGAGAAAGGTGTTTCCAGGCTTGTGTTATTATTAGAAATTAAAAAACAAAACAAAATAAAACCCTCAGCCGCTGTACCTCTACTAGGGTTGTGTTTGGCATGGCCACACCTGAGTCCCTGGGCATGGCTTATCAGGCTGTACTGGGGCAGACTTAGGGAGGGATGCTTTGAGTTGCTCTCACTTCAGTACCTACACATTTATTTGTGGCTGTGACAAATCCTGGTAAGTAGTAGGGGTATTATGGCAGCTGCTAAAGCAGTTTAAAACAGCCTCTGCATGGCGTGCAAACTTGGGGTGAATCTCCTCTACTTTAGCCCTTTGGGATCACCACTGACTAGCAAATGGAAATAAGAATTCGATATCTTATTCAGTGTCTTTTAGCAAAAACTCTAGCATATGGAATAGTGTGTTTTCCACTTTTCACTCTCTAGAAAAGGTTCATAAACACTAAGTCAGAGCCCTTGAAAATAAGGCTCTATATAAATGTAAATGGATGATGAGGACCTCGTCCTTTACTTTTAAACCTAACGCCCACATAGAGCAAATACATATACTGTTTTAAAAATATTTTTTTTTAATTTCAAGAAAACTTTTATTCGTCTCCAGCCCTTACATTTAAAATTCTTTCAAATTCCTGCAAAAATAAATAACCATATTATTTTTTCTCCAGAAGTTTTAGGGTTATATCATAAGTTCTAATGCTCTGGAGTGCATAGATTTGTAATCTTTGGAAAAGTTCTTGCCTATTCATGATCTGCCTTTGTGTAGGGTTTTTTGGGGGAAGTCCTTTGTGTTTTGGGGGGGCGATGAGAGGGGGTGGTGTCAGTAGTGGTGGTGGTGATGGTTGTTAATTTTCCATCAGGTTTTCAAGTAACATATTTTAGGGACTCTGACAACTCTCTGAAAGAAGTTATTCTGCTTTGAAAAAATGCTGAATTTGAGAATTTCATATCAGCAAAGAACAGTATTGTTTTTTAAAGATCTACTCTTTAACAAAGTACTAATTCTGAGCAAAGCATTGGAGATCAAATTACCATATTTATTAATAAGTTTATGTCTCCCTTAACCAGTTAGGTCTGATTGATCTGAGGTCAGGTGTGATCTTAGGTCCGCTGCTTAACCTACTGAACCCCAATTTCCTCATCTTTAAAATGAGAATGATATCTACCCTTAGGATTGTTGCAAGGCTGTCATGAGATGGTGCATGCAAAGGGTGTAGTTCCTCTACCTGACGATATAGCCAGTAGTTAAAAGAATTATTATTGCCGTTGTGGTGGTTATTTTTATTAAAACAACTCACCTATACTGTTCATATTATGATATTTTTCATTGCTTTCTGCTTTTTTTGGTATTATTTAACCTTATTTTCTAAGCTAACACACTGTCTTTTTCTCTTACTGCTCATGTAGAAAGTTAGTACAATTTTACACATTTATTTCACAAATTGATAGGGTCTTCTGGAAAAGTCAGTCAATAGTTATCAGATGTTATATAAATTCCTCTTGTCATCTTAATTTCCTGCTCTTATCTTGGAAATTAAACTGAGAGTCAATTAGTGGAAATACAACACAAATAGCACTGAATAACAGGCAATGTGTCCATGTACAAGAAGGAAATTATGTCCCAGGCTAGCTTGAGAATATAAACTTATCTCTTCTAGGTCCCTTGTACTTCAGGGAGATATTTATGTGATGATGATTTTCTTGTTTACCATCCAGATAGTCTAATAGACTATTTCTCTACAGTCTGCTCACTTAGAGATGTTAGTAACTTTCTTTTTTATACATGTGGTCAGTGCCTTAATCATTCACCATGGCTTTGAATTCATTGATCATTACCAAGCTAATGTCCTTCCCCAGCCAATTAGTTCTTTAGGATCAAGTCTTACATCACAGCTACCACTTCTTATAATGTGGCCCTTTTGAGCATGACCTATTAGTATCTCTATGCTTATTCACTACATGTATGTTGGTGACCTCTAGATCTTCAAATTAAAAATAAATCAGAAAAATAGCCTTTTATTTTTACAAGTGAATTACCCTCTTAGATATTAGCACCTGAGAAATTGTGACTATATACTAAATATTTTCAGATATATGCTGTGATCTGTAAGTTCCCACATTAGAGAAATTCAGGAGTAATAAGATTTGTGGTTTAAATCAGAATTATAAATCCTTTATCATATACCAAAACTGAATGCTAAATGGACATAGAAATTGACTACCATAAAAATCAGATCTTCTGTGGATCTGTCTTTGCCATTGTCCTAGATTTCACTGTGTTTCTTCTCAGTGGATAGGATCCCATCCCCTTCCCCTCTACTCTCTATTTGTAGTAAATTAATGGTCTATCTAAACATTAGGATGGAAGAAAGTAACATAGTAGATGTGAGAAATGTTTACATGTAAGGGAACTTATCTGAAATGATAGTAAAAAAGAAAATTAAGATGATCTCATCTGACAGGGTTGCTCAGTCCCTCTCATAGAAAGCATATTGAAAGGCCATATTCTGGGGAAGGAGATGGTTCTTGCTGGAGAAGCACTGGCAGGCTGCCTGTCATAGCTACCGCTCAAGACACCTTGTCCTGTCCCTTGGCTCACCAGACCCAGTTCAAAATGTGGTTCAGGTCCTGGAGAAACAATACCTGGAAGAAAAGCGGAGTGCCCTTGAGGAGCAGCGGCTCATGTATGAGCGGGAGCTGGAACAGCTCCGCCAGCAGCTCTCACCCGAGAGACAGCCCCAGAGCAACGTACCTGACCGCCTGGCCTACAGCAGCCAGACAGCTCAGCAGAAGGTGACGCAGTGGGAAGAGGAGAGGTAAGAAGGGAACCTGGGGGACCCAGAGTCAAGGCTCCAGGGCTGTGCGGCTTTGGGGGTGGGTCGTGAGACATGTCAAAGGAGGACAGACCTAGCACAGAAGGAAATGTTAGTCCCATATCTGGGTCGTTATCAGCTGGCATTTCTTTTCAGTGATCCATCCTAAGCATGTTTATTGTTAGTTGCTAAAGACATACCCTCCCCACTTACCGACCTTCAGTAAAGATGATACCAAGTTAGAAGGCATAGACTGTTAGGTATTGAAATGGAGATAGTTTGAATAATTCTTTAGCATAACGGCCATTCTCATTTTTCATTTCTCTTGCTTTTGATTCTGTTCAAATACAACTTCAGTGTTAAGAAATCTCCTAAATGTGAATGTTTAAAATTTATGACTGTAAAATACTTATATTAGAACTGAGGTAATTGTAGAAGAAATGGTAACAAAAGCAATAACAATAAGGGCAATAAATTATTGCTGACTTCTGCTGTGTTCTTACTACAGTCTAGGCATGGTGCTAATTTTATTTCTCAGTCCTGTAGCTCCGTGCCAGAGAAACTATTATCTTTATCTTGTAGGTAAGGCAATCTGTTTAAATATACTTCCTGAGTCACCCATCTAGTAAATGAAAAGGCCAGAATGAAAAGGTCTGTCTATATATACCCATTAATAATCTTTGTTATAATAATAACTAATGGTAATAAAAGCAGCATATGACGTTTATAGAGCATTAACCATGTGCCAGGCACTAAGTACTTTATACATATTCATCCATTCTTTGCATCTGCTACTACATTTTAGCATTTTCCCCCCATTTCACACATGAGCAAACTGAGGCTGAGAGGTTAAAAGACTCTTCCAAAGCCATTTTTTGATCAGTTGAGACAGTGGGATCACAGCCTGGGCAGTCTGATACCAGAGCTGCTACTCTAACTCTTCTAACCACACTGCATATCTCTCTAGCAGTGAGATACTTTACTTGAACCACATCCAGGGGAGATGACCCCTAAGAGGAGGAAAGGGAACTTCACCCAACATTGAAAGGCTCACCACAGTAATGCACTTGATTGTCTGTTCTAAATTAAGAGAAGAGTCAATTGCATTTTCCCCAGGAGCTGCCTGCTCATCTGGATACAGAAGTGTGAATAATTATCATACTTAACAATATATTATTTTTTATATTTTGCACCGGGATAAAACAAAGGTTAGCTGATGGTGCTTTTTCTGAAGTGCTGCCTTTTCCACATTTACTATGAGCTAGTGGCTTTAAGCAACAGCTAACTAAAGGTAATTGATATAATTGTACCTGCTGATACCCATTCTGCTTGTCCTATTTACTTTTCTATGTACTGAAGATTATAAAAGACAAAAATGTATGCATAGAAACAGTGGATTGCTTTTTGTTTTTGTTTTATTCTTTTTTATTTGTTTTCTTTTTCTTGGATTGTTTTTAATTGTACTATTTTTTAGTTAAATGTCAATTTTTTTTTCACTTCCCATAATTCCAGGTTAATTCTCTTTAAGGCTCAAATTTTTAAGAGTAGAAAGAATGATACTTTGAAGAATGGTTACAATATTGATTTCACCAAGTGTTACTGGATAAAATTAAAATGTCATTAATCATGGATGGATATTTGAAAAGCTAGGATTATTATCTAAGTAAACGTTGATGGCTTATGAAGTATTGAAGGGCTCAGACCTTAGGCAAATGTTGAGAGGCAGACAATCAGGTAGATTTAAGAGCTAGTGAGAATTGCAAAGACAGCTAGAGATGTAGTTTATTCTTTATGTAAACTTATAATGTGGTGTAGAGTAGGACACATATGTGAAAATAAAATTATAACAGTAAATTGTAAAAAGTTTCACTCAAAAATAGGAAGTGTTACAATTATATAATTACCTATTTGTTGTTTTCCCCTTCCATTGGAAAGTAAATTCCAGGGGACAAGGACTCAGTTTCATTCATTAAAGTTTCCCCAGTGCCTAGAATGATGTTGTCCTGTGGTAGACTTAGTGAATATTGATTGTGTGAAAATATTGAATAATAAGCAAGAATGTAATAGCTAGTTGGACAGAGGGCTCAGTAAGTGCTGTGATTGTTTAGTGGAGTGTGAGACCCCAGTGAAACTGAGTCATCTGCAGAGATTTCCTGGAGAAGGAAGGATTTGAAGTAAGTATGGAGGAGGGAGTTTGGATGTCAGAGAGAAGGCTGGATAGGTGGGTTGGCATAAACAAATGTGAAGCAATAGAGAGAAGAAGCTGTGGTTAGCAGATTACATAGAAGTCTTGTTTAGTCTAGAAGGTGATTTATAAAGGAATAGGGAGAGTTAAGGCCAAAACTCTTAAATAGGATACACAGGAGGCCTATAGACATGCATGTTTGGGATTTAACCTATGAGAGAAGGTTTTGAGCCAAGGAGTGGCCCAAGAAGACAGGGTGTTTCTAAGGCCTTCTAGTGGATGAGGAAGAACCTGGGTGCTGTGAGATTGGGAGGAGGGAAGGGAGTGGGAGGATGAGTATGAGGAACATGAACCCGAGTGATGAACAAAACCAAAAGAGATTTAGGAGATGTTTTAGAGGAAAAGTCAACAAGGCTTTTATCTTGGATATTGTGAAAAAGAGAAAAGACTAGCTATTTGAAAGTAATCAAGCTTGAATAACTGAAAAAAAAGATAATTTATAAAAGGCAGGAAGACAGTATTAATGTGTGATATCTTTTAGGTCATTTTATATTAACATCTTTCCGGGGGGCCTTGTGTCATTTCTAAGATGAAAAGAAAGTAATACAGATTTAGGTGTTGCAAATTCATCATTTCTCTGTAAAGGGCAGGGGGTGTGTAAATGGTAGAAAAGAGAAGTTGTATAAGGCATAGAGCAGTCTGATAGACTGGGTTACCTTTGAGCCTCTATTCAAATGTGGAATCCAGAAGTACTCTTTCATTCAGTGAGTATTTTTTAATACCCTACAATGGACCATGCACTTGGCCAGAAATTAAGTGTAATGACAAGTAGAAAAGACAGAGCTCCTGTCATAGGGGCATTTATAGCCTCTTAGAGGAGACAGGCTTTAGTCAAATAATTACACAAATAAATGAAAAACTGTAACTATGACAAGTGCAACTGAGGCAAAAGATATGGGACCAGAAGAACATATAATAGGGTTTTGATGCAGTCAGGATGTCAGAGAAGATTTTATCAGGAAGTGCTGTATTGTAGAGAGTTGAAGAAAGAATTCCTGCTGCCACAGAAATGCCCACCTCTTGCCTTTTACCAAGTGAAGAAATTACGTAAAACACTTCCTTCTAACTCTAGATTTCTTTCACCTGTCCACTCTTAGTCCCTGACCCTGAAGCACACAAAAGCCATAATTATGTCTCCTTTCTAAAAGATATGGGTGGTGGTGGTGGTTGTTGCATCACCCTATCAAAATTTAGTAGTTTACAAATGTTATATAACTTTAAAAATGGTTTTTAGTTACATCACTCCACATATTTGCTCCTAGTCTGTGGTTACCAACAGATAGCTCACGGAACCCTAGTGGGAGATGGAAAGGATTATGAGGTGATTTGGAAAACTAGGTTGAAAAATATTGTCTGAAAGTTTATTACCACTTTCTAATAATATGACTCACTTAGAAACAATATTGTAGTTTTCTTTTAAATTTTCTCATTTCCTTTTCTGCTACTCCACAGGGATGAACTCTTCCGTCAGAGCCTGGCAAAACTGCGTGAGCAACTAGTTAAAGCTAATACCTTGGTGAGGGAGGCAAACTTCTTAGCTGAGGAAATGAGCAAACTCACTGACTACCAAGTGACTTTGCAGATTCCTGCTGCAAACCTCAGTGCCAATAGAAAGGTAAGATTGAGAGCAAGATGTGCAATAGGGAATACTGTAAAATTAGTGTGAACCTAACATCCAGGAAAACATCCATGAGGAGATGCTGATGTGAGCCTGGGTATTTATTCTTTGTAAGACTTTCTCTATAGACCTACTCACATGTGTAGGCCCTTAGATATGTTATGATCAGAATATGAGAATTTTGGTGACTTGAAGGACTTGCTAATTTAAATGCTTTCCTTAAAAATAGGAATGTGTATAAGTAATCCCACCTGCTTTTCTCTTTCATATAAATGCCCTTTTCTGAAATGGGGGATAGGTGTATGTTTTATTATAGTATCATTTTAAGAGTGAATTCTACTAGAAAGAAAGAAAGAAAGAGAGAGAGAGAGAGAAAGAGTGATACGATACCTGTCCTTATGTACACAGAGGACCCTCTGTAAACGTTTGGACATTCCCATCATTTCTTTTATTTAATTGTACATTACTCATCGTTTCAACTTGAAGAATTTTTTATTTGAGGAGAAACTTTGAAAAAAAAAAGTTTTTCATCCAGTCATCTTTTTCCCTTTAAGCAAACTAGATGTGAGTCAGGGAGTGTCTCATCGGCCTTCCTGGGTTTTAGTCATTTGACTGAGTAGTTCTCCTTTGAGAAATGTATTCTAAGTCCACAGTCATAGAAGTGAACTTAGAGTTTGATGTGCTTTTTGTACAAGGATGCTTGTCATAGTGTCCTTTATAATAGCATAAATTTGAAGCAGTAGAATAATTGGTCAAATGAGTAAAACATCCATATAATGGACTTCTTTGTTACCATTAGAAATGTTTATGAAGAATAGTTATCAACACAAAATGATTATAATATAAAAACTATGGTGAGAGAAATGCGAGGGGAAATTTATATCTTTGTTTGATTCTGGTTGTGGTAAAAATTGTGTGCCTGCATATAATAGAACATGAAAAAGAAACCAAAATATTCTGTACGTAGTAGAATTTCATCTTCTTTTGTATGCATTATGGTTTTTTTTTAATTTGCTGCTTTACAATAATATACATTGCTTTAATGATCCAAAAGTTATAACAAGATTTTTTTATTTGTTTGTTTTGTTTTTCTTTATTCTACAGAGAGGAGTAATAGTGAGTGAGCCAGCTATTCAAGTGAGGAGGAAAGGAAAGGGTACCCAAGTTTGGACCATTGAGAAGCTGGAGAATAAATTAATCGATATGAGAGACCTTTATCAAGAATGGAAGGAAAAAGTTCCTGAGGTAAAAGCGACAAAATGTAAAGGAGATTTGGTCATGTTCATAGCAGAGAATATAATGATTTAACTCTCAGAACACATACACACACATCACTGGATATTTGTAGTGGTGCTCTCGAAATTTATATTAGAAGAGGACAGTAAAAGTGATGGTGAGAGTAGTGCTAAGTTGGATCAGTAATATGTAATCCCCACAGATAGGACTAAATGAAAAGAACATATGTAGCATATTCTTATTTTTCTACATTTTTACTACACTTAAGTGAAATGAAGTGGGACAAAGTAAATTTGTGCTGTCGTGTCAGTGTTGTGAAAAATCAGCTGGATGGAATCCAGCACAGATTTTTGTATTCATTAGCACGTGTTCATGCTCCCTTAGATATGATCATGTTTGGGTAGATTACTAAGAATAATTCTAGAGAGAATAATGCATTTTTTGGACATTAGTAATGGAAAAGAAGACTCAGCAAAGGAAATAAGGCAGCATAGGGAATAAAGTAAAACAGGCTGCAGGTGAAGTGTGGTAGGGAAGATGAGGCAGTAACTATTGAAGGATCTTCCACAAGAATGTCACTTGGTTTCCCTGCTAGCAAGCCCCTCCCATGTGCTCATTTTGTTTTATTTATGTAACATGATCCTAATATTACTTTTGTTAACTTGTTTGAATTAATGCTTTAAAAATTTTTTAAATCACATTTCATTTGATGTTTCAATTCTTCCTCTTCTTCCCATCTACCTCTCTTACCTTTCAGGCAAAGAGACTCTGTGGGAAACGAGGTGACCCTTTCTATGAAGCCCAAGAGAATCACAACCTCATCGGTGTGGCTAATGTGTTCTTGGAGTGTCTCTTCTGCGACGTGAAGCTTCAGTATGCGGTCCCTATCATCAGCCAGCAGGGGGAGGTAAGGACAAGCCAGCCTTGGAGAAAATGGTGGTTCAAGTTTTTAATGTTTTTTTTTTTTCCAATTTAAGTTATGTTCTCGATGTTGATCAAGAAACTAGAAAAAATAGGATCCACATCTTTTTTTCTCTACTAATACCAATACACACTATCAAAGTTAAGTCATGATTTTAAAAGATTTTAACATTTTATATTTGTGGTTCACAAATTTCTTTATTTTAATCAAATTAGAAATCTTTTGGAAACCAGATTGAGCTCTGTGCCCATATTTATTTCTCTTTTAATGTTTTACCTTTGTGATACACTCTGGCCCCCTCCTGTCCTCTAAATAGTCTTTAAAAGAGATGCCTCGAGAGGATTATTTTGAAACCCACAGTGTCCAAATGAATCCTTATGTAGGCCTAAGAAATTCAGAAAATGATCAAGTTCAAACTTTTATCCATTTATTTCATCAACTTTTAATTTTAAATTTGGTAGCACCCTTATTTCCTATCTTGTCCTTCAATAACATGCAAACTTGAAATACTGTTATTTTTTTGTGATTCGTACCCAGAAAATAAACCATAGGTTCCCAATTGTGGTGTGTAAGTACACATTCCCCTTCTACAAGTGGTAGCTGCCTGTGAACATTCTGCTCCAGAAGACCAGTGGGCTAAGGGTTGCTTTTTCCTATATTAAAAATGGGTACAACTTCTGTGGCAAAGGGATCCAGTGGATGAGTCCCTAGTTTGAGTTCTTTAGCTAGGGTCCATGATGGGCTTTGAGACTTCCATTAATCCCACTGAAATTATATTTAAAATGTATTTGATTCTCAAAAAGCACTGAAAAAAAAATTTAACCACTGTCTTCTGATTTCTCTTATCTCCCCACCTTACTACTTAATATTTGTCTTACTTGTCAGATACCATCAACTAATATCTCTCAGGTCCCTGGTGCCAGTGCAAATTGCCATGTGGAAGTTGGGTCTGAGCTACCTTTAAAAACGAGCCTTGCTATTTGAGAGTGGAACTGCCAGAATGTGTTACCTTCACAGCTTTAGTCATTACAACCTTAAATTATGTTATGAAAAATAACTCAGCCAATTATAACACTCTGAGAATGCAAATTTTAAGACAGTCCCTATCCTTTAATTTGGCTCTATGCAATAACTTTAAGAGAGACACTGCTAAACCAGTGCCTATTCTGAGAACCCCAAGATAGTAAGAACACTCAGCATTTTTTTTTGTAAACAATTTTTAAAGGAACTATTTCTTTATAATATCCTGGCTTTGTATATGTTGTTTCTCTTGGAGCAGGTCTCACCACCTCGTGAAGCCCTTCCTCACCCTGCTCTTACCCCCAGTATAAATTAAGTGCTCATTCTCTACTCCCAGAGAGAATAGAAGCTCCAAGAGCCCAGTGACCATGTCTGTTTGGTTTACTCTTGTCAACACAGTGCTTAGTGTAGTTCCTGGCACAGAGTTAGTTCTTGGTAAATATTGTTGAGTGGATAAATTTTTTCCGTAACAACCAGTACATATCTCTGTTATAGCAGCTAGTCTACACTTTTGTTATCAGGTTTTACTTCCCTGCCTTTCCCCCCTTGACTGTGAGTGCCTTGACAGCAGAGCCTGTGTCTCTATCTTGGTATTCTCATGAGGCCAGGTATTTATTTGCTCGAATGACTAAGGGAATAAATATACATATACATGGAAAATAGGTGACTCCAGGTAGACTATGATAGCTGCCTTCAAGTTATTCATGGGCTATCCTATAGAAGAAAGATAAGAATGAAGATGACTCCAGAAGGCAAGTTGTGGAGAGGTAAATTTGGTTTAAAGTCAGGCAGGATGATTGAAGGGCAAGTGGTGGAATGAACTGGAAGTATTGAGACTGGCAGGCAGTAACTAGAGCTGCTCACCGGGGCTATTATAGAGTGCTTTCTGTCTCAGGTTTGTGCTGCTCATGGGATGTCTTTTAACTCCAAGGCGCTCTGCTTCCTTGACCCAGGTTGCAGGGCGTCTTCATGTGGAAGTGATGCGTGTTACAGGAGCTGTCCCGGAGCGTGTAGTGGAAGATGACTCCTCGGAGAACTCCAGTGAAAGTGGAAGTCTTGAAGTCGTAGACAGCACTGGGGAAATCATTCACCGAGTGAAAAAATTGACATGCCGGGTGAGAGGACATGATGGGGAGGCTCAGAGAAATTACCTGTTTAATTCAAAACCATTTTATAGAAAATGTTATGAGTTCTTCAGAGAGCATAGTAAAAGTTAAACTTTCTCACAGTGAATACAGTGGTGGACAGTACTTTATCTAACATAGCACACTTTGATGACTGTTGCCTGATATTTCAAAAGTTTGTGTATATTTGGCATGCAAGGAGTTTATGTGGCTCAGTGAATTATACTGCATCTATCAGGAACTCAGTCATTAGAAAAGTTTTAGAAGGGTTTGTGTGTTTGTTGCCAAGTTTATATATAATAGTTCTAGAACTATGGTAAAGATTTTATTACAGAATAGAACCCTTAATGAAATGGTGCCAGATGTGTTCAGATGTCAAATGGATGACTTGTTTGTTTATTTTGTCACTTACTCTTAAATTTGAGGTAGTTGAAATAAGAAAGGAATACATAATTTAATGTTTTCTTTATGGAAGTTATATTTGCTTTTTTTTAAATCTGTCTCTTCAGGTAAAAATTAAAGAGGCAACTGGGCTGCCCTTAAACATGTCAAATTTCGTCTTCTGTCAGTACACATTCTGGGACCAGTGTGAGTCTACAGTGGCTGCCCCAGTAGTGGACCCAGAGGTGCCTTCCCCACAATTCAAGGATGCCCAATATAGTGTGACCTTCTCTCACTGTAAGGTACAGGTGCCGATATGAAATGGATGTTGTTCAGAATTCTACTTGTACTTTAGAAGTTTTCCTCATAAGAGTGTTTCATAAAAGTAGTATGTTTATTGGGCTTTTTAACCTCAAAAGGTGCTTCAATTTCAAAATATTTAAATATTTTAAAATAAAATCTGAAAGACCTCTAATCAGAATCTTATTGCCCAAAGGTGTGATGACCAATGAAAGTTTGCTACATATTTTGATAAACTATTTTCTGTGTTCCACTACTTTTTATATCCGTGTGGTAAACATGTTTATATATGTAAATGGAAATAGATACATACACACTCTTAATGTCATCCATACCTAACTGTCACGCACATATAATTTTTTACCAAAATGATCACATTATACATTTTAGTTACATCTTATTATTTTAATATATGTGGACATTCTAACATGTAAGTTGCTGTAGATATTTTTCATTCTTTTGAATAGAATATAGCATTCTAAGTATAGCATTGTAATATACCATATGAGTTTTGAAAGAAAGTATAAAATAGGAAAAGCAAATTTGTGCTTAGTATTTGATGTACCTACTTTGTGACATCTTAATTTGTGACAACTTAATTCCTTGCTTTCACATAAGACTGATAACATTTTATTTCTGACAGATAGACCCTGTCCTCTATGTTATTATTTTTAGGTAGATAGGTACTCAAGACTTTCTTTGGGGTGGGGATTGATTTTATTTATTTATTTTTTATTTTTGTTTATTTTTGTTTTACAAATTGTGGCTATTTCTTTCTAGTTTCATACTTAGAAAACAAATCCATATCACCATTTATAATATTTCACACACATGTAAAAGCTATCAAGTCTTTCTTTTTCTGAAAACAAATAGCCACATGTTTTTACTTTTATTCACCAATCTGTTTCTTAGAGTCTTTATTAATCATTTTTGGTTTTTTTCTTTTTTCTAATACTCTGTTAAATATTCTCCATGTTTCTTTGGATCTTCAAAGCTGCTTATTTAGAAGGATGGAATTTTAAGTGCATTCTAATTAACAACTGATTTAATAAATACTAGTCTTGGAGCCTCGATCCACTATGTGACCATGGGTTCTTTTGTCTTTAAAATGTGTAGATGGTACTAATTGGTCATTAAGTTTATTTTCCTTCTGAAATTCTGGTTCTGTCTACAAGTAAAATATATAAGAAGGTAAATAGTATAAGATTAAATCAATATAGCACAGCTCTTGCCAGAAATAAGTGTCACAGAGATTTCTTCACCTGAGATTCCACTGTGATATTAATGAAAAGAAAATTGGCTTCGTCTATTGCCTACAGCTTTGTTCTGGGTGATTTGCCATACTCAGTCGATTCAATATTCATTTCCTCACATTCATCTGTTTGCATTTTAAAATGAGGAATTCTGGTGGGAGAGTTTAAGAGAAAGAGCTCAGAATCATGAAGATAATTATATAAAATTTAATTCTGTTATTTAGTCTTCTAAGTCATATTGAGGAATAATCAGAAGTTCCTTTTTTGATGTGCTGATTAGTCTATGCAGGCTGAAAGTTGGTGATCCTGTAGAACTAAGATGAACTTGGAATAGGGCATGTAGAGTCAGCTCTGCAACAAACAAGCAGTATGATGTGGGACAAGCAGTTTCTTCATTTATAAAAGAAAGGAGTTGTGTTAAATTACCTCATGATATCTCTTTCAAGTTTAATGTTCTGTGGTTCTTTATGGTTTTTATAAAACAATAGAGATGGTTTTTAAGGTTGGGATTAGGCTGTTATTCTCCAGAGTGAATCTATATAAAGTTGAAAGTTAAAAAGGGAATTTCATAGACTGCTTTATACATAATCCTTTTCCTCTTTTTTTCCTCTTGGTTATCCCAGGACTACGTGGTGAATGTAACAGAAGAATTCCTGGAGTTCATTTCAGATGGAGCATTGGCAATTGAAGTGTGGGGCCACCGGTGTGCTGGAAATGGTAGCTCTATCTGGGAAGTTGATTCCCTTCATGCTAAGACAAGAACGCTGAGGGACAGGTTCGTACTTGGCTGTGAGATTTAGACACAAGGTCAAGACTAAAGAAATTTAATGGGGAAAGGAAAGTCTTTTCAACAAACAAGACTAAAACAATTGCCTATCTATATCAAAAAGAAAACAAAACAATACCTTGACCCTTACTTCATACAATACACAAAACTTAATTTGAGAGGGATCATAACCTTAAGTGTAAAAGATTAAATATAAAGCTAATAGAAGAAAACAGGAGGATATCTTCTTGTGAAGTTGATCATCCAACAATACCACTCCTACATATTCACCCAAGAAAAATAAAAAAGTCCACAAACAGACCTGTACGAGAATGTTTATGCAACTCTATTCATAATATCTCCAAACTACGAATGACCTGAATGTATTTCAATATGAGAATGGATAAACAAATCATAGTAATGTTCATGTAATAGAATATTATGCAGCAATAAAATATTTAAAAGACTATTATTGCCTATTTGCATAAATCTCAAAAACATGCGATTCAAAGAAGCCAGGACTAAAAGAGTGCATACTACTACATGATTCCATTTGTAGGAAGTTCTAGAATAGGCAGAGCTAGTCTATGAGTTTACATGGCTGCTTCAGGAAGGGGTGAGGGTAGGTGGCACTAGATGGGAAGAAACATGAGGTAATGGTGGGGTAAGTTACACAGGTGTATGCATTTATCAAAACTCATTGAACTCTGTGCTCAAGTTCTGCACATTTCACCAAATTCAAGTTATATCTTGATAAAATAAATAAAAAGAACTTATAAGGTTGTTTCAAGAATTGAAAATAACTGTGCATCATCCATAGCACAGTTCCTAGTAAATGCTCAGTGATTGGTGGCTTATTCATAGTAATGGCCCTGGGCAATGACATTACTGCTTGTTAGTAATGGCCCTGGGCAACGACATTACTGCTTGTTGGAATGTGTTTTTGCAGATGGAATGAAGTAACTCGCAGAATAGAAATGTGGATCTCCATATTAGAATTGAATGAGTTAGGGGAATATGCTTCTGTGGAGCTCCATCAGGCAAAAGATGTCAACACAGGAGGCATCTTTCAACTCAGACAGGTACTAACGTTTGTTTTTGTTTGTTTCATGGTTTCTCTCTGTTCTACTCTTACACACAGTTTCTGGAATTTTCTAATTATTTGCCTTTTTGTTCCCTAATTCATGTCCCTCCCTTCATCCTCTTCCCCCATTTCTCCCCATTTCCATTCCTGGTACCCTTTTCCATATCTCTTCCTCATTGCACCCCAACATCTGCAGGGTCATTCCCGGAGAGTGCAAGTCACAGTAAAACCTGTACAGCATTCAGGGACACTGCCACTTATGGTTGAAGCCATCTTGTCAGTATCCATTGGCTGTGTGACTGCTAGGTCCACCAAGCTCCAAAGAGGGCTGGACAGTTACCAGGTAAGAGAAACATATTTGAGGTAGTATTTAACAAAGATTGATTAATGCAGAATTAAGATAGTCCATCATCTATGATGGAGACCTATTTGGGAATATAACAGAACTTCCTCGCCTTAACCATTTCTATCCATTGCCTTTTTTTTCTAGATTTAAAAGGCTATATGGGCTTAGTGCTGATTAATAATAATTTTATTTATAAATACAAATTTTAATGCTATAGTACTCATTTACTTTAGGCAGATTTGATTTTATATCTGTCCCAAATAATGTTGGGTATGGCATTACTGCCTAGCTTGTCCCATTTTTATTACCATAAAATTACCCCCATACACTGGAATAATTAACCAACTCTTTGAAAGCTTTACTTTTTAAAAAAAATGATCATTTTTGTCCATTAAATCTCCCTTTTCTAAATCTTATGTTTTCATTGTCAAAAATTAAAAGATGAAAACCTCTAGGAATTGATCTTCATATTATCAGTCAGATCTCTTCAGTACTCCTTGAGAATAAACTGTAAGATTAGGAACTTGTCCCCAGTGGCCTGAAAGAATGCACGTGCTTCACTAAGTCACCAGTGTACTATCAGATAGGAATTAGGGACTGGGAGAAATCAGCCATTAAATTCAACTCCCTCACCGCCACATGTGAGAGGGAGTACTCTCCCTTTCGTTTTGGGGCAGAAACGTCTCTTTGTGGCATCTAGGCATAAGCCCAGCCCATCTCAAGAATGATTCATCTATCTGTTGTTTCCTTTTGGCTTCATGGCATTCAGGCAAAGACTTATCTGAAAGCTAAAAAGAACATTGACTTGAACTATTAGGCCTTAAGGAAGAAATAGCTTTGTCAGACACTACCTTTCTTATCTAAGGCCAAAATTACCTCAAGCCCTCAAAGCCTGGGGGAGAGTGTGAATGAAGGTGTGAGGACAGAGTCTGCTTCTTTTGGGACAGCTTCTTCACAAAACTTTTTCTGTGTATGGAGTAGGAAATTAGATTGTCTGTATTTTCATACCAGTTCAGTCACTCGTTTGGCCATCAACATTGGGATGGCTGCCAGCCTGGTAAAAAGCACCAGACTTCTAGCTTGGCCTTCCTGAATGCTTACCTTGACTGAGTAATTTAAACTTCAAGTTCCCTTTGTCTCTTCTCTAAAATGATGAGGTAGACTTAATAATTCTCTGAGGTCCCTTTCTGCTGTAGAATTTTGTCTTACTAAATCTCTGACCTTAGATAAAACTAAATCTACGTTTCGTAAACTATGATCTACAGAATATGGATCATCAGCTGAATAAGTGTTTCCATCTGAGGAACGTTATAAGGATTGGTTATGGGCACTTTTTAAAACAGCTCTACTTTTTGAGCTAAAACTGATTTTGCCAAAATTTGAGCTCTCAAATATCAGCTTCTCTCCAGTGCTAAATGTTCTTTGAAGAACATGGTACCAGTCATGCAAATTTAAACTGTTGCTATTTTATATTTAGCTTTTATTTATTTGTTTATTTGTTTGTTTACTTGTTTATTGCTGCCATGCTCAAGGTCATGGCCAATAACCTTTTTTGTTAACAAAATACTGTAGAATTATTCTGATGCAGTAGCTCAAGTCAATTCAGAATATGTTGACTTCACAATAGTTATACATCATGAAAGCTCTGGCCAGTTTTCAGTTAATAGAAATATCTCAGTCTAAAAAGAAAATGATAAATTAGAACTGTTTGTATTTTATTCATTAATATAGGGAATTAATTCAATAAAAATTACTTTAGTAATAGGCCTGCATTTAATAAGTTAGTTATTCAAAAAGATAATGGTGATTACCAAACTAAAAGTATATTTTCAAGTCTATTCAGAGAATAATTTTAACTATTTTTAAAGCACTTTTAAAAGGCAGTATATTTTGAAGTATACTTAGACATGAGAATGATGTAAGTATATTTTTAAAACACTTGAAAAAAAGTTTCTCTCTTTTATAACTAGACCACTTCATTACCTGTTTGAATATTAACACTCCAATAACCATTGATGAAAAAAGTTATTACATGGCCTAGCATTCATTTTGAGTAGAACCTACCTCCAGATGAGTGAATGTTCTCTACAAATGAGAATTTCTTCACTCTTGCCTTAACTCTTATTTTCAGCATGATGATTTTGTTTCACCAAGCTTGTTATTTTATATTATTATTGCAAAATGTTGCTGTGGGTTTAAGACAGTTTTGATTTTCCTTTACTGATTGGTATGAATGCTGATATATACAATAGTGGATAATAATAGACCCATATATTCCAAATATTGGGCTGTGCTTTTGTTGCAGTAGTCTAGTGCAGAACCTTGTATGAAGATGTCTTTAGTTCCCCAGTGGGCTTTCACTGTGATGATTTTATCAGTGAGAGTTGTGTAATAAAGGGAAAAGAACACTTAGGTGAGAGACTAGAAGCCTGCCCCTGCCATTATGTGTGTTGTGATCCTTGGATTAAATCATTTCATCCTTTAGGGCCTTAGTTGTCTCATGGCTAAAACTGCAGTGGAACCTCTGTGAAGTCTTTTATCTGTGATTCTGTATTTTAAGCCCACTCTAAACCTCAGTCAGATAGCTTACCCAGAAATATATAGCAACTATTCACATAACAATGCAATAAGGCCTGACTTGGTGGTATTGGTACCTACTCCTATCTAAGAGAGATCTTGTTTCTAAATGATTCCTTTATTTATATTTTTGAAAACATAAATTCTTAAGTAATTACAGACAAGTGACTAAAACCTTTTTGAGATTCAGCTAAATGTTTTATTATGCCCGTGTATGTATGTGTGTGTCCATTGTAAAGTGTGTGTTAAGCTTAAAGAATTATTTTCCTTGTGTGCTGTTTGAGAAACAAAATGCATGTCCTTTGTGTTTATTTTTTTCCTACCAGAGAGATGATGAGGATGGTGATGATATGGATAGTTATCAGGTATTGCTGCTGTCAGTCCTGTGGCATGGGGCACAGCTACTGCTAATTGCCAGCATCCGCAAAGCAGAGAGCAGGGAGGAGGAAGGAGAAGCATAGAGCAAGACTATGCAGTTTTTCACTTGCTTTTGATTTGCTTTATATGTATCAGGGATGCAATACTACTACTACAGATTTCTTTGTTAGTTCAAAATTTATAACTAGATAGTGCATTTTTGCTATGCCATCTCAAATTAGTAGCTTGTAAAGACTTTCTAAGCAATACTATTTATCACTGTGTTAAATTGGTGACCTTCAAATTCATATGGTTACCATCCATATTCTCTAAATAGACTCTTGTCTTTCCTGTGAGAAACTGCACCTAGCTCTTTACATCCAAGAGCATAGTATTGGTGTAATATGCCGTTTCACTTTGAAAGACTTTTTGTTGGATAAGAAAATTGAAGGCACTTTATACACACAATTTTGTTTTATTTAGCCAGTTTTTTTTCTCTCATCAGGGCCAAGGTTAGTTATCTATAACCTGGAAAATTTTAATTTCAGTTTTTTCTTTTTGGAAATTTAGAAATGTATAAATATGAAATTTTACCAAATCATTGCTGACTGGCATGCTATCATGGAATGCACAATAATAGTAATAGTCAAGGCAACAAACCAAGATGAAGCATTTCGGGTTTGGTTTCCAGTCTTTGTACTGATTCTCCACATAAACTTTAAAAGCATGTTTTCCCAGTGTGCCTTCCTATACTTAAAATGCAGATACATTATAGGTAGGGCTTCAGAAGTGCTTGGGTATCAGCTCTTAATGTAATGCTTTAAGGATTAGATTAGAATTAAGCAAGTCAGAGCATTTTGGATAAAATTGGTGGGTTTCTTTCCCTTCTTTATTAAAAAAGAAAGCAAGCAATCAGAAACAAACTTTAGGAGGAATACCAGTATCCCCTTGGATCTCAGCAATGCCATTAACTAACTCCTGCGGCTGTCTCTGCGCTTCCTGCCACACGTCCACGTGAAGTCCAGGGGCTGCTACCTGGAGTTCTGAAAGCATGGCTGACTGCATGTCGGGTTTTCGCATGGGAAGTTTTCAGTTAGCCTCACAGTTTTGGTTGGAGGTACAACCATGTGGCAAATGCTCTCTGCTGATCTATTCTTTGCATTTCAGAAAACCTGTTATTAAGCCATTGAACTATGAACTATGAAAATGCTTGTCGTTTTCCATGCTATTTGCTGTTACGTGATTTGACTCTGTCCATGGTATCCTTCAGCTTAGAATTGTAAATTCTTCAAATGAATAGCTACAATTTGAATACACGTGCACATACACACCTTGTAAGAATCATCCAATAGCTGGTGTAGTTTGAGCCTCTCTCGCTTTCAAGTGTAATTACCCTTTTAGAAATCCAAAGGTTCTGATTTCTGAGTAAGGGGATCCTTGATCAGCATGCATTGTTACTGAGGCCTCTGCTTTCTTGCATATTAATCACACAACAATGTTTAATGGCCTTTTCTAATGAAAAATTTTCTAATCAAATAAACATCTTTAAAAAGAAAAGAAAAATAGTTGTCTACGCGCTTTTCAGAAAAATGCTTTCCTTCCCTGATGTCAGGAAGAAGACTTAAACTGTGTCAGAGAGAGGTGGTCTGATGCACTCATTAAACGACGAGAATACTTAGATGAACAGATTAAAAAAATCAGCAATAAAAAAGGTATGTGAGAGTAAAGTCAACTGGGAGTAGCTTTTTCACTTCTAGACAATGGCGATAGGTTGGGTTTTCTTCCCTTCATTGAACGATAGTATTTCCTTTTTTTTAACCTTGTAACTATTATAGATATTAATTATATTTTATAGTGTTGGTTTAAGAAGGCTCTGAAATTGAAACAAAAAAAAAGTTTTCATAAAACTCAGATGACTGTGATTTTAAATGTCAAACTCAAATTTTGTTTTGATGAATGCAAGTAAGATCAATACCAGTATCTCAGTAATAAGGTATTTCAGGCTCAGAATCTGGGACTGACAGCAGTTAAAGGATCACATCTGAAACTACAACACTTGGCATGTCACCTTCAGCTACTGTTAAGCAGTAGCCATGTACTCAGCTATTACAGGGTGGCCTGAAGCTGGCCAACAGCTCCACCCATTGCCACCCAGCTCCAAGGTTGCAGTTTGCTTATGCTGGCAATGACCTGTTGGATTTTAGAGTAGAAATATGCTCTTAAAATCTTTGGTGTTTCATTCTGACTTTATGATTCACTCATTGTGGTTGATTCTGTACCAGATGACATCACAGATGTTAATCCATTTTATGGAGAAGTTAGCAAAAATTCTCCCTCAGTAAAACATTTTGGCTCAGTATTCTTAGTGTCATAGTTTGTGTATGTGCTCAGCCTGCTAGTGAAAACTCATTTTGACAATGCCCAGGTAGCTCCAGAGTTGGATTATGGGTAAGAAGATTTCAAAATATATCAAATAAAATTTCTTTTATAATGAAAGAAAAATAAAGTTTTGTGGGGTGTGGTAAATGGTATTTTTTAATCCTCTATTTTTGTAAAATGGTGTATAGTTTTATACAGCAATGTCACATCTGTTATTTCATTTGATTCTTCCCATAAGTGCATGAAATAGACATGACTTGTATTATCTCTTTAGGAAACTAGACTCATCTGTTGAATAACTTCCCCAAATTACAAAACCAGTAAAATAACCCAAGTCCTCTAATTCCTGTTCCAACAAACTTTCTACTTTTCCTGGTTTATGGTCTGTCAAGCTAGTGTTGTAGCTAGCCTCTCCGAGAGCTAGGGGTGCTCAGGCTTGAATTGTAAAGCCTCAAATTCTTTTTTGGAATGTAATTGATGTTTAAGCCATATGTGGATATCATCAAGTAAAAATCTACTTATTTTAAATGTAGAAATTTTACTTTCTTCCTTCTTGACACTCATTTCCTCATTTTGTCTCCCAGAGAAAACAGAGGACGATGTGGAGCGGGAAGCCCGGCTTGTGGAGCAGTGGGTCGGACTTACAGAAGAAAGGAATGCTGTGCTGGTGCCAGCACCCGGCAGTGGGATCCCTGGGGCACCTGCCGACTGGTAAGTCCACCCTTCCCTCTGTGCAGGCCTGACAAGATGGCCTGTGGCAAGAGTCATGCAAGTAACCTTCCAGGATTGTCACAGGAAATGTTAAGTAACATAAGCTGCCACAGAAGGCCAACTCACCTTTTCCCTTTCTGAGCTGCCTTCCCTTTTTGCCTCCCCACCGCAGCCCACTTCCTCTCACAGGAAGTTAGAGAGCATTTATTACCTGGCTGAGAATCAGATACCACATTTCTCAGTTCCTCTGCATGAACAACTTGGACATGATGTGCTGATCTCCCAAAACTGGCGCAAAAGAAAAGTATTTTTAGGGTGTATCTGAAGAGGGCAGAAAGTATATCTTCTTATTTGCCCTAGTGCCCATTTAGTTTGATCACTAACATAACGTTAGCACTTAAACACTACATAAACTACTGTCAGTTAGTTGACTCATCTGTCAGTCCTGATGCTCATAAAAAATAGTGCCACATTCTAGATTCTGGAGTCAGATAGAGCTGGTTTAGTTCCCAGCTGCAGCTATTAAGTGTTAAATTTCTTTAGCTTTATTCCTAATCTATTAACAGAGCTAACTTTTTGGTACTGTTGTAAAGATTAGAGAAAATATATTTTAAAAATACCTCGTTATAAGTGCCCATTCGTTAATGGTAACTGCTGCTGCTGCTTATTCTCATTCTTATTATGAGAATATGCCCTCAGTATTTAAGAGAAATTAGGTTTCTATTGAACACAAAATGTACATGCCCAGATAACCTCCTTTGGACAGGCGTAGTGATGTTACTTGTGTCCATAATGATAAATGGAAGTGTAATTGTTTTCATGATATTATGAAACTAGAAAATTTCAAATTATAGGCACATAATTTGTAACCCGACGTTTCTCCCTGAAGAATCTCCTCTTGCACTGGAATCCTATAGGTTACATGCAGTGTATCTGCCAGCCACTTATGATAAACAGCCAGCTCAATCCTGATCGTATTCTGCTCCTTGATGAACCTCTTTAACTACCTCCTTTCATACGTTTTTCATTCTTTCCTTTGTTGATCATCTAAAATATTATTCCTTTTGTTTACTTCCTCTGGGTTCTGATCCTGTCCTGTGTGCCCACTCTTAACAACATCCCCATCTCTTTCCCATCACTAGAATTACTTTTAGAGAAGCATCAAATAATCTTTATTTCAATTAATTAATTCATTCATATAATTGGTAGTTCTTTATATAAGTCACATAATTCCCATGATTTATGTTAATAGGAACATCAAGAAATGTGAAAATATTTCATTAATAGAACCTGTATCTCCACAGTGGTTTTCTGTGTCCATGCCTCTGTGGTGTCTCATTACCCAACAAGAGTAAAACACATAACTTGGTTATAATTAAATTTTGTTATTAAATTTAGGATTCCACCACCTGGAATGGAAACCCACATACCAGTTCTCTTCCTTGATTTGAACGGTAAGTTGACCACTAACCTTCCAGGGGTTATCACATTTAATTAAGGTTTGTGATCTCTTCAGATTCATATGATTTTGATCCTTAAATCGCTTTTCTGACCACTCATATACTCTGTCTAGGTGACATTTTTAGTCCAACCAAATATATATAATCATGACATATAGACTCACTAGAAGAGAGATTTGTATATTTAATCATAAAAAGGAGGACTTTTTATGAGAACTGTGTAGAAAAACATTAAAGTAACTGTTACTCTAAAGCATTAATGAACATAGAAGTTATCTGAGAAAGTAATCACCCTTAGAGATTTTGAATCTTTAGGCTTTGCTAATGGACTTGGAATCTGCATTCCTTACTGATTCCCCTTGCTCCCCACTTGCAATAGTGTTGATGCCATAACATGAGTACATTGTCACTCATCACATTGTCACTCTTTATTAAGAGTTGTCCTTAATTATAGCAATTAGATCAAACCTGGGCAAACCTATAACACTGGTTTTCAATATGTTTTAGCAGTAAAATCCATTTTCAAATGAAATCTTAAATGGAACCCCAAGTATAGAATACAAAAGCAGAGTTGCTGTGTTTGGGGATGGGCAGGCTCTAGCCGGCCCTTCTGCAAGGCCCTTGGGATCCTAAAAATACAGCCTGAAAACTCCTCTTCTGGAGGGAAAACCAGTAATGGATGGATGGAAGACACAGGGAAGTTGGCTTTGGTCTTCACATGAAGAATTTTTCAAAAGCTCAGAAGTAGTTTGTGTGCCTCATGGAATGAGTTCCTGTTATTGGAGATGTGAAAACAAAAGCTGGGTGCCACTTACAGAGATTTGTGAAGGGTGAATCACACACTGAATAGGACATTGGAAGAAGACATCCTTCAGATTTCTCCCAAGTGCTGAGAACTTTGATTCTATATTGATCATTTAACTTCTCAAAGTTCTAATTTAATATGTTATATAAGTAGGACAACAAACACTAGGTTCCAGGAGGAATTAACATCAGAAAACAGCAAAATTCTAAGGTGTCTTTATATAGGGAAAACGTTTATCCCTAGGACTATATATAGAATATATTCAGTGCAATTTATAGGAGACTCACAAAGGTGTGTTTTGTTGTTGTTTGGGTTTTTTTGTTTGTTTTTGTTTTTATTTTGACTTCCATAGTTTTTGAAAAGGGTAAAACTTGTGTGAGTATTGGAGTCTGTTTCAACGGCAGGATAAGGAAGAAAGAAAGGAATTTAAATATTTTATATGTAAACTTTATCTATAAAGAGCATATTTTAAAATTTCTGGTGCATAATTAAAACCTGACTTTCCCACTTTTTTTTCTGTGCCCTGGACCCGGTTAGCGGATGACCTCAGTGCCAATGAGCAGCTCGTGGGCCCCCATGCATCAGGTGTGAACTCCATTCTGCCCAAGGAGCATGGCAGCCAGTTTTTCTACCTACCCATCATAAAGCACAGTGATGAGGAGGTAATTGACTCCTAAGGTTCTCTAAAAGGGCTTTGGATTACTGCACATACCTAGAGGTCTATCTTTCCATTAAGCTACTGTGGTCTGCTTTGGAGAAGAGGACTAGGGACTTTAACAAATAGAACTTCTGTGCTGTCATTCAAAAAAAGTGAGGAAAAATATCTATAATTCATTTGAGTTGCCTTTATTTTCTTTCTCTAGCATGTAATGTAAAAGTGCTACCCCTGAGTTGTCTTATTTCCATCTCCCCATCCTTCTCCCATTCTTAGGTTTCAGCCATAGCCTCTTGGGACTCCTCGGTGCATGATTCTATTCACTTGAATAGGGTCACCCCCCAGAATGAAAGGATTTACCTGATAGTGAAGACCACAGTCCAGCTCAGCCACCCAGCCACTATGGAGTTAGTATTACGAAAACGGATTGCAGCCAATATTTACAACAAACAGGTAGTAACGGGGCCTGATTCTGCTTTTGCCTGTATGAACTCTTAAGTTTATTCCTTCTCTCTATCACAAAGTAGTGTTTTGTGGTGGATGTGCAGATTGTTACCATACTAGCCAGGTCATAGTCTGCTTCTCATTTATCCAAATTAATGGGGCCTGAGATTAGCAGAGGAAATGTCAGCCACTGAAGATTTTCACATTCACCAATTCAGGACCCATAATCCTAGGAGGCAGTGAAGCTATGACATTTCACTGTTTGAAAAGGGTTAAGTGCCAGGTCTAAGCAGATTAGTGACAAAACCAGGAGAACATGCAGGCTCCAAATAAATTCCTATCCTGACGCCTCCCAGATCTCATCTCGGAGGTGCTAATCCTCTTTAGTTTTATTGTGATTTGCCACCCTGAGATGAAAAGGAAGGCAGCAAATTGGAGAAGCAAAAACACACACACACACACACAGACACACACACACACACACACACGCACGCACGCACGCTGCAAACTCTAATCTGCCAAAAACAGCTGGACGTTATTGTCCCTTACGGGTGGAAACAAGGATTCTTTGGTCCCATTCTTTTTATGTTTCCGGAGTAAGGTATTGTATATGTATCAAAAAATGTTGCAATTGATAATGCATTTACAATTTGTAAAATACTAAATAACATATTTTCACATTGCTTAATTAGGCTTGCTTTTTTTTTTTTTTACCAGAGTTTCACCCAGAGTTTGAAGAGGAGAATATCATTGAAAAATATATTTTATTCCTGTGGTGTAACCTATGAAATAGTATCCAATATACCAAAGGTAAAATATGTATTACTTTTTTAAAAATATCAAAATTTAAGTAATGAAGAATGTGTTAAAATCATTTTTTCACTACAGTTTGAGTTAAAAAAAATACTATTCAGGTAAAAGTATCATAATTGCCTTTTTGTCACTTTAGGCAACAGAGGAGATTGAGGACCGGGAAACTCTGGCTCTCATGGCAGCAAGGAGTGAAAATGAAGGCACATCAGACGGAGAAACTTACATTGAGAAGTACACGCGTGGCGTGCTGCAGGTGGAGAACATTCTGAGCCTTGAAAGGCTCCGGCAGGCAAGTAACCAGTATTTAGACCAGAGGATGAGTCACCAGTCTTCACCCCAAATGAACAAAGATGAATTTATTTACCAAACACCTTCTCTCTAAATCTATCCAAGAAGAAAGACTTGAATAGCGATCTCATTAGACAAAACAGTTACTTTAACAAAACACTAAGAAAAATCAAAATAATGAGCATATTTTATTAAATACCTTTTATGTAAGCTCTGTGCCTAAATAGTTTAGATATATTAGTTTATTTAATCTTCAAGATAACCCTAGGTTATCTTTGAGGTAAATACTGTTATAATCTCCATTTGTAAATGAGAAAAATTGAGACTGACAGAGTTAGTTAACCTGCCCAAGGTTACACAGCTAGGGAGTGGTAAAAAGTCAGATTTAAACCTGGAAAGCTTGACTTCGAATTTCATATGCTTAACTGCATGCTATTACTATCTCCCTAATTTTCGGATCCTGGTTAACTTCTGCAGCAACAATAGGACATTCAGGTAAAAATAATCTACTAGGTAATGGAACTATAAGTCAGGAGGTGTCATTTTATAGAAGTAATAGTTGAAGTTATGGAGAGTGTGTTTTGAGTAATAAGAGGACTGATGTTGGCATCTGTCAGAAAAATCCTCCTTTAGTGAAAGTTCCACCTAAATTACTACTTGAGGAAAACAGTATAAAAGCTTGATGTAGTTTTTTTACAAGAAGATATATATATTTTTTCTGCCTATCTATATAAAAAAAAATCCACATCATATAAATGTCTTTAGTTCAGCAGTTTTCCTGGTTTTATTTATGAAAAAAAATGTTTTTGATAGGTTAAGCAAAAAATAAAAATAAAAAATTAGTGGGTGCAAAAGGATTCCAAGTTTGTAAATATGGGAGAGCAAGTGGTGTGTAGGATTGAAATGTTTTCTATTTCTGTATTTTCTGAATCATGTACAATAAACATATGTTACTTCTACCATCAAAGGAGAAAAATAAATTTTACTTATTTCTTCAAATTTACAGGCGGTCACGGTCAAAGAAGCGCTTTCCGCCAAAGCTCGGCACCTGCGGAGGAGCCTCAGCACACCCAACGTACACAGTGTGAGCTCACCCTGCCAGGGTCCTGGACTCACGTAATGTGTCTTAGTTTGGGGGCGCCACATGAGAGGGCCAGTGACGGGGCTTACGGGCAGGATAGGACGTTCAGCACTGATGCGGGCGTCTCAAAGTGCCACACTTACTCCTCTATTAGAGAGAAGCATGCCAGAGAACACAGCTGTTTAACGCAACTGGGCTTTAGTAGAATTTTATGAATACCAGATAGTAGAGAAAAGGAAAGTGAGAGTTACTATTAGGAATTGTGTAGCTCATATTAAAAAGAAGAGTAAAAAATAAACGAGGGAAACATCTATCTTAAAGACTAAAGAAAGACTACCTATGAAGTATTCTACCTCGTAACCCCCCCCCCCCAAAAGAATCTAAATCTGATCAGGCCTCCAGATCTAAATACTAAGATTTACAAGGAACAGAGAAAAATGTTAAATAACACCTCTGGAATTCAGTTAGCAAAATCTCAACCGTAGGAAACTTTACAGGAAAAATGACCTTAAGAAAAGGGAAAACTCATAAATTGAAAGAGACTTATAAGACATATCATACGATTGCAACATATGAACCTTTTTGTTCAGATTCAGAATTAACTAAGAAAATGTTTGCATGACATTTGAACACTAACTGGATGTCTGATACTATTTAGGAATCACTTAACTTTTTAAAGTATGCTAATGGTATTATGGTTATGCTTTTTAAAAAAGGAAAGAATTATTTTTAAGTGATTCATAGAAAAATATTTATGGATAAAAATTTTTTAAGTTGGAAAAAGATAATCAGAATAATTTTTTAAAAGAGATAATAAATATTAGAGCAGAATCATAATAAATTCAAAGAAAGAAAGAAAAATAAAGGTTAGAACAGAAGTATGTGAAATAGAACACAAACAATAGAAAGAATCAAACTGAAAAACAGGTTTTTTTGAAAAGACTGGTCAGATGAGCTAACTTCTAATTAAGAATTGATTGGATCCAAAAAGAAAACAGGAAAGAAAATACAAATATTGGAAATAATATAGGGCTTATCACTACAGAGAGAACAGAGAGTTAGACATAAGAGCAAATGATGAATAATGTTATGTCAGTAAAAGTAACACTTACACAAAATGTAAATTTCTACAAAAAAAAAAAAACAGAAACAAGAAGTCATAGAAAATCTGAATCCAGTTATCACCGCAAAGAAAGCCTAAACATATGGAGAAAGAGTGACTACGTTCATTGATGGGACTATACAGTATCAAAACATTGGCACATCTCCTTAAATTGGTCTTTAAATTCCCAACATAATTTCTTTTAGGATTTGATAAGCTAATCCTAAAATGCCTATGAAAGAGCACAGTTGAAGGTGCACATACCTTATCAACAGCCAGAGATTCCATGCCTTAATGTATGCTCAGAGAGTCTCATAGATATACAGAATATATTTAGAACTAAAAGATGCTGATAGTTCGGATGTTAATACAGGTAGGTTGCAGCTGGGGTGGTACTTAGGGGCAGCAACAACATTTATTTCATTGTAGTTTATAATAGAAACAAATTAGAAGCAGCCTAGTTCTCCATCCAGAATTAAACAAATAAATTATTGGACTGTTTAGAAAGGCCATGGATAGTAAGATACCACTTTATATTAATTATAAAAATATGCAAATAATGCTATAATTTATGGCTATACATATATGTAATTATATAAATCTGTATGGGAATAATAAGCCCCAAATTTAGGATAGTCATTGCTTCTGGGGAGGGAAGAAAGAAAGAAGAGGGGAGATGGTCATACAGGCTTCATCTGTATATATGACATCATATTTCTTTATATATGTATATGTAAAATTTATATTGAATATGTAAACACATTGATAAAACCACTCATATTTTATAGGTCTCTTCCAGTCGACCAGACCTTTCTGGCTTTGATGAAGATGATAAGGTGTGCACCTTTGGACATGGTTAGGTTATTAGCAAACTCTAAATCTGGAAGGTTATGGTATTTTGGTGTTTTTAAAATCTCTGGACTTCTCATCTTAATTTTATGCAAATAATTGTCTCCACATGTCCAAGTTCAAATAATTCACATGATATTACTGTGTACTCTGAGGGTTAAATCATTACTGAGCATGACTCTACTTTCCATACCAGGATAATCCCACACATAATTGAAACACAATTGTTTCTAAGGAGTAAAATTAGAGATTTAAAATTAAGGGTCTTTTACAACATCATTTTTTGAACTCATATCCTATGTAAGTTAACAAGGTAGGGACTGGATGATTCAGAGTATAAACACTGATTATGTCTTCAAAAAGTTTAAAATCTGTCCTTAGAGGCAGCCAACTCCTGAGAAATTGAAGTAAATTAAATAAGCTTAGATGATATACAAGAGGAGTTTTCTCCCTTTAGTATTCCAGTATCTTATGCCAGTTTGATAGTGTTAAATCTCAGATATACAGAGAGTGACCATACCATCTAGTTTGCCTGGGGCAGTCCCATTTATGCCTGCTACCCAGGGAAAATATTTAATGGAACTATTTCAGTTTGGTCTTTAAATTATCCAGTTACCTTAGATACATACCAAATTCATAAAGAGTGGCTGCTTCTGGATATGAAGGAAGATGAATGGGACCTACCTGTAGGTCACTCTATTTGTAGTGATTTTATTAAATCTTAAACAAATACAATAAAATATTAATATTAATCACTCTGGGTATATCGGGTATGACAGTATTTGTCATATTTAGCACTTTTCTACCTGTTGAAAATCTTTCATAATAAAAATCAAATACATATACTTCCATTAAAATAGAAAAGAAAACATCTGGGCTTCATTTCTCATTTTAGAAGGACTTAATTACAGTGTAACCCATATTTTTACCTTGCAGGGTTGGCCTGAGAATCAGTTGGACATGTCTGACTACAGCTCCAGTTACCAAGATGTAGCATGTTATGGAACTTTGCCCAGGGATTCACCTCGAAGGAGCAAAGAAGGGAGTGGTGAGATTGTTTTGTTTCTTCTTTATAATTTCTTAGGAAAAGCATGGGGTAAAATTCATTTACAGATGAATTATGATAATAAGCTGAAATTCCAGTTTGCTAGATGACCCAAAACTATCTTTTTGACTAGAACATATCATGTTCATTTATTTGATTTTTTTTGCCTTCTATACAATGTATCATCCTAATAATGCAATAATAGGCCTTTTGTGTAACACTTTAGACTATTCTAATTATTTTTCATACATCATTTCTTGAGTTGGAAGTCAATTTTAAACGCACACAAATCTTATCACATTATGATTAGATTTCAGTTTTTACCAAAAGAATATCCAACTCTGTCATGTTTTTTTACTCAAAGGATTTTTCAGAACACATCCCTGATTCCTAAAACAGTTTTAAAAATGGTACTAGAAATGAGTTTGATTAGTGACAGCATTATTACCTAACTATATAATCTTTACCTAACTATATAATCTTTTAGTGCCCTGAAGGGAACAGCTTTCTTTGAATATGTAAGTCAGTGCTATTACTATTACATTTTACTAAGTACCATTTACCAGTGAACTGGGGAGGGGGGGAATATAGAAAAAGGAAAAGAGGCCCAAAAATATAAGAAAGAGTAAAAGCTGGAAAGAATTATCCTTCTTTAGTCACATGGGGCAGGGTGGCTTGAAGGAAAAGGGAGCTTACAAGAAAATTTACACAGTATACATTCAATATTTATTGAACCTCTACTTGCTATGTGCAGTAAAAGATAGAAAAGCCACCATTATAGATCTTAAAATCTAACTGGAAATGAGATACATAGAAAATAAGATATTAAATGATAATGTGCCAAAACCCTGGTAATAAGGTCTCTGAGAATTCAGAGAAACAAAACGAGCATGAGTCAAAATTGGTCTGGTAAGTGGCTTTTAAGTTGGATCTTGAAAAGAGTAGAAAATTTGGTTTTTCTGATTTCTTTGATGACTCTTTGTGACTTTGTAGGTATAATCTCCATTCTTGCCTACCTCCATTTTAATGCTTAGCCAAATACTAGCCTATTAATTTCTTTGTTATACCAGATATTTCTATAGCTAGGTTATTACCTCGCTTCCTGTGTGTTGGTTAAAGTGCTCTGTACCTTTTAAACTCTGCCTTTTTGTCTTCCCCAGGTTGTACATCAGAGAATCCTCATGCCTTAACAGTCAGCCCTTTTAAAGCATTCTCTCCTCAGCCACCAAAGTTTTTTAAGCCCCTAATGCCTGTAAAAGAGGAGCATAAGAAAAGGATAGCTCTTGAAGCAAGACCTCTTCTAAGCCAGGAGGTAAATGCTTGGCTAGTCTGTACCATGTAAAATAGAACGGAATCGTGTTGCCTGTGGAGAAGTAACAGTTTGCACTAACAAGGTAGATGCCGCATGTAAACATGTATTGGTTATCATTCCATGGATCCTATTCTGGAATACCTCTTTCTTAAGCACACAGAGTCATGGTGGAATTTTTTATTTGTTATTATTGCTGTTGTTTTCTTTGGTTTATGGCTTTTCAAGGTATTTTTTATCTTTCAAGTGAGAAAGAGATGTTCCTGAGATGTTGTGAAAATATTAAAAGTTTTTTTTTAATTTAATAAAACCAATTATGCTATTTGCCATAGAATCTGTGTAGTCTTGTCAGATTTCATCAGTAGTTTAACGCCAGCCTGTAAAATTATTTGTTGCACTACTCACATGTAATAAAAATGTTTGCATTGCTTTTCTAACTTACACATACTTAACGTGTATTTCGGCTGTCATCGTCTTCTGTGTGTGATGCATCTGTGTGTCTTAACCTTTGCAGAGCATGCCTCCATCTCAGGCACATAACCCTGGCTGCATTGTACCCTCAGGAAGCAATGGCAGCAGCATGCCAGTAGAACACAATAGCAAACGTGAGAAGAAGATTGTAAGTCCTGGAACCATTTCTGTCATATTGCCTGGTGGTGGGTTTAAGGCCCTTTTACAATCATCCAAATACTTCAGGAAAAATTAAGATATGTATTGGGTCTTCACTTTTTAAAAGATATGTGACCATTGGTAATGAAATTTTGCATGAATGTGGCCATGACCTGTGATTTTTTTCTTTCTAAGTGTTCATTCTGTTTATTTTATTCTTTGCTTAGTATAAATAGAAAAGGGGGGAAAGGCACTTTTCCTGATTCTAGTTTTTATAAAGAGTGTAACAAAGACATCACCTTAACTAATATTGAATCTTTCTGATGTACCTGTACACATTGGCCAGATTCTGAAGTTAATCTACCTAGAGGAATTGCACTTACTTGGAGTAAGTAACCATGCATTTAGCTGTGGGTATGTTTGAAAGCTTTTTTCATGTTGCCTGATGCTATTGCCAAGATTATCCTGTAATTCATAGCCACACTGCAGTCTGTCATCGCCCAACCATCATCATCTCTGTATCTTGGGTAGCTTTTTTAAATTTGCTCACCAAATAGCTTCCAAATCCCTTGGTGTCAGTCTCACTTTCAGGCTGGTTTATCTATATTTTACCACAGGTAGGTTGAAACACTACCTGTAAAATTTCATTCCTTAGCACTTGGTTTTCAAATTACAAATACGAGAAATTATTTTTAAAACACTGTATGGTGGGCACTTTGAATTATAAATGATAACCTCAGTTGTATTCTCAGACCTGGAAAGAATTCTCTAATTTTGAGTATGGGCTTTCGCTCTCGTGTGGCTTTTCCTAGAATCTGAAAAAGTAAAGCTGTTTGGAGCAAGAGGGGGCTGCTTAATGTTGATGTCTGCCTACTGACTACTCTGCGCGCAGGGTGGGAAGTTTCCTTTCCTAGCTACACCATGTCAGATCCATTTAAGAGGCTCATTAGTTTGAGGTCCTTTAACACAGGGGTCCCTAACCCCCAGACCACAGACAGGTACCAGTCCATGGCCTGTTAGGAACAGGGCTGCACAGCAGGAGGTGAGTGGCAGGGGAGTGAGCAAAGCTTCATCTGTATTTGCAGCTGCTCCCTAGCGCTAGCATCACTGCCTCAGCTCCACCTCAGATCATCAGGCATTGGAGTCTCATAAGATCACCTGTCCCTGGTGCCAAAACAGTTGAGGACCACTGTTTTAACAGTTCTAGAGTATGCTGCTAATGCACAACGTGTGAAACTAACTAGAGCTTAATCTGGCTGTGCTATTGGCCACTGTGCTACATGCTTAGAGTGCTAGCGCATCTTAGGACATGACCTTCTCATTCTTCCTGTGCACTCAGGGAAGGAGAAAAGGCACCATTTTCCCTTTTAACACTCTGTCCCTCTCCCCTGCCTTTGCCTCTTGTTGTTCTTGTCCCTCTAGCCCAAAGCCCCCAACGCTGTTCCTGCTGGAGAAGAGGATACACATCAGCAGGCTCTTCCATGTCTCTGAATCTTATTGAGCTGTCAGTCACTGACTTGACCCCTGCCTGCTTAATTAATGAAGGCTGCCTCATGGGCTAGAAAGGCCAAGTGGCTAGTTTATACCGTCAGATTCTCTATGGCTGATTGGATCTGTTTGTTGACATGGCACTTACCTCTGTGGTATGCAGGCATGAAATTTAAACTCATTTTAACAATACAATTTGGTAGAACACACAATTAAGAGACAACTGGATGACCCTTTGGGGGCTGCCCAGGAGATAGTTTCACTGTTCACAGAGTTTGCCCAAGAGTTATTTTCTATCCTGGCAATGTTTTTAAATAAAACCTATTTCAGGACTTCTAGCAAGCAGAGGGTAAGATAGAAATAGCTTCTCTTGACCCAGGAAGTCTTGAGCAACAGTTAGACTCCATGTGATGGAACACACCATGAATTTCACTAAGTAGGGTTTGATGGTACCATTTTTCTTGCTAGGGTCTTACTGAAGAGTTTGGCTTTTACTCTCCTTAGAAACCTGGCTCACTGAACACTCTTCATCTCTAAAGCCATTGAACTGTTCGGTTAATTTCAGATAGTAGGTTTTCCAAAGTGTTTTGATAGATTTTAAGGGGTATTACATGCGTAACATGAGGTTCTAGTGTCTCTTTGAGAAGATTTAATTTTATTTCTCTCCTTAAAAATGCATATAAACTGCTTTATTCTTTTGTCCCTAATTCACTGTCTTTCCTTTTTCACTCTTGAAAAATTAAAGTGTGAATCATTGGTTCAGTCTGATCGAGGGAGTTTGAAATCATTTTTGAGGAGCAATATTGAGACATTGTTTCTTTGATTTTTTTTAGCTCATCTAATTACCAAAGTAACCTGTAATTTCCCATAAAATATAGTAGATATAGATATGCTTGGTTCTTAAATCATTCTTTTTTTGTATGATCAATTTGGGAAGATATAGAAATGTACTTCATGTCTTGTATGAATAAGATAAAGGCAATAATATGCCTGTGGGGTCTTTTTAAGCCATGAAGCAGAGAGAAGAGCAGAAAGAAAAGCATTTCTCTCTGTCTCTTAGGTCTTACATAGACAGCATATGGGTTTTTTTTCTCCCATTGTACATAAGAAATGAAAGACTTGTTGAGCGATTTGCCCAGGGTCGCACAGTTAATGAGAGCATAAGAACAAAGGCTCACCATCCCTCAGCCAACTGGGCTGACCCCAGTGATCTCAAGTGCTCCCAGGATTATGCAGTTTCAGTCACCTTGGTGCGGTTTCTGAAAGGGGCCGCCCGCCCTTTAGCACCATGGACAGAAGTACTGGGGCCCTCAGATGCTACAGTCTTTCTGGAAACAGAGACTATCTCTGCTGGACAATGCAGATGTAACTATAGTGGGAGGGAAATTGACTTTAATCAAATGAAACTCTTTGCTGAGTCACTACTTTAATGTAGCATTTGATCCCTTCTTAAAATCAAGGTGTTTTATCTATCGGTAAATATCAGCTGCTTAAAGTAAAATTGCAAAAATAAAATCCTGAAGACTGTAGCTAGAGAGAAGCTTGAGAACTTGACTTCGTGCTCCGGTTTTAGGTAGGGTTTTCATTCTTTTTGACCTTAAGACTTAGTAGGAAGTGCTTAGTTTAGTCTTCTTTAAGATACAATGATAAATATTCCTTTAAGATACAATGATAAATATTTCTGGAATAAAAAAAGCTAACCAAATTTCCTTAACATATAGTTTAAACCAAGTAAGAGCTTTTTTTATTTTTTTGAAGGCAGTAACTTGACAACTTTCAGTCTCCTTTTACAAGTTGGAAAATATTTCATCTACACTCAGTTTTCTTTTTTCTGAATTTAGTTATCCCTGCTGCTTTAGCCCTTTGGGTCATTCTCCCACGCTCACCCCTGCTCCAAGTGCATAACTATGAACTGATCTCTATTTGATCTTAATTTTGAGAGGGTTTTGTAGACTCTTCAGAGTTACAAAGGTAATTTTGATCACTTAGGAATAATTTTTGTCTTTGAGAGTTTGATAAATGTATACCTATTTCTTCATATTATACTCATGATTGAACATTTGATTCAGCACCGTTATATTTTGAATGACAGGATTTTCCTCAGTCTTTAGGAGAAATAACTTCAGGTATATAAAGGGCCCCAAAGTACTAATTTTCATCTTCAAATTTGATTTTCCTTGTACAAACGAACTTTTTAGTATTTCATTCCATCAGGGACTCTTGGGCTTGGGGAATTATGTTTCTTTGGCAGGTTAAGCCACAAACACTTGAAATTCAATTTCGTATCTAAACAAGTCAAGCAGAGAATCTAGAATATATAGAGACTGCTGATTCAGATAATTCTGTCCAATCTTTGCTCCTTTGCATACATTCCTCCAACCCAGGGAAAGAATGTTCTACCTCACCCCTTTTTAGAGGTGCCACTTAGTTTAGAATAAAGCTCAAGATAGGATGACAAGAGATTAGTGTTGCCAAAAATTTTGTCTTGCTGATTTATGAAACTTTATCACTGATAATCGATATTGACCTTTCATTAATAGCCAAGGAATTAAGACTAGTGATACTTTTAAATAATTTATATTTAAGTCATTTTAAAAACTAAGAGGCATTTAAGAGTATTGAGCTGTTTTTATATATTTAGCATCTTATGAGATGCAAAAGAAAATATTACTGTAAAAGTAAGTAGATGAAATTTATGTTCATTTGTGAACTACCATCTGCCATATTTGTGGGGCATGGTCTCCCTCCCCATCCTTTCTCTTCCCAACCTTCTCCCTCCTTCTTCTCTCTGATGAGTAAGGTTGATGTTTTGGTTCCAGGTCTTTACATTTAGTTATTCTGAATGAAATTTCCACCCATACTGTGTCCAGGATTGTCCTAAGAACAAGGGCCAAAAGTTATAACTCCCTGAGGGCAGGGACCGTGCCTGTTTATGCCCACCATTAGTGTTCCCAGTTCTTAGGACAGTGGCCGGCCTGTGGTGGGTGCTTGATGAATATTTGCTGTGTGAAAGTCACATTTTAAAAGAAAAAAGGAATATTTGCAGTATCATCAAATATTTGTTAGGTTAATTAGAAATGACTGGATAGTAATACCATTTATTTTATTTGGAAGTAAAATACTCATATGTTTTACACTGTTTTCCACAAAAATATCAAAGAATTATTCATTGGGGAGAGAGATTGAGAGTTAATAACACCCACTTTTGCATTTTTACCAATCTTTATAAAAAGAATTCTAAAGCTATTTGACAAAGGAAATTTACATTTAAATCTTATCTTCCTCACCTTCTAGCCAAATTCTCTATCTAAGCTTCTCAAAACCCCTCAAAGGTAATTGTCAATCTGTTAGTGTTTTACAGCCTTCCAGATATTTAGTATAATAATGCAAAGGGGTATTGAAATTGTGTTCTTAGGCATTTTGCTGTTGGGGCCTTATTTTACTGCCCTATCTCCCATAAAATAGCTCAGAGACTTTACACAAATCACCATACCTATCTGCACTTTGCTCCCCAGGGTGAAGATTGTAAGAACAAGTGAAGCAGCAGTTCCTCTCTGCTTCTGGCTGTGTACTCATTTAATTAGAGAAAGGACAGCATCACCACTGAAAACCAATCATGAGTAGCTAATTAAGTTCACTGCACTTTGTTCCATCCTTTCTCTTAAATCAGAAGAGGAAAGGTTTCTAATTAGCATTGAGTGAGCACAGAAGAAATAAATCTCCTTCATATTAGGTGATAATGGGTTTTTGTTCACAGATATCTGAGAATAATGTACTTGTGTCCACAATGGGTGACAAGATTTAACCAAACTCAGGAGAAAAAAAAACCAAACATGTGAATGCCTTTAATAGTAAAGTATTTAAAACATGTCTCAGCATTACAGTTGCTATAAAGAGCTAATGGCTGACTTTTGCTTCATTTCTATAGGACTCTGAGGAGGAAGAAAGTGATCTGGAAACTCTTAACAGGAAACTGATAGGTTCACAGCCTTATGTACCTGTGGAGTTTGCTGACTTCAGTGTTTACAATGCCAGCTTGGAGAACAGAGAGTGGTTTTCATCGAAAGTAGATTTGACGAACTCAAGGGTCTTGGAGAAAGAAGTGTCCCGTAGCCCTACCACCAGCAGTATTACCAGTGGCTACTTTTCCCATAGTGCCTCCAATGCCACTCTGTCTGACATGACAGTCCCCTCTAGTGACAGCTCAGATCAGCTAGCCATTCAAATGAAAGATGCAGACCCCAGTGAGCATTCTGGACCACCACTTGTGCATGATTTCAGACCATCCTCAAACAAAGAGTTGACAGAACTAGAAAGAGGCTTGGTAAAGGATAAGATGATTATGGTGCCACTCAAGGAAAACAGTGCCTTAGCCAAAGGGAGCCCATCATCCCAAAGCATCCCTGGGAAAAACTCCAAACTGTTCTGTAGGACTGGCTCATGTTCTGAACAAGACACCTGTTCCAGTAAAAATGACCAACCAGCTAGAGAATTCTGCCCCAGAGGGGTGACCGTAGAGCACACCACAAATGTCCTTGAAGACTATTCTTTCACAGAGTTTATGGGTGTGTCAGATGGGAAAGATTTTGAGGGTTTGACAGATTCTTCTGCTGAAGAGATTTCGGGTAGGAAGAACCTACCAAATAAAACGGACAGTGAAAGTATTTCAGATGGTCCACAGGACACTGGCCAGATGCATTCCTCGGCAGAGAATGACCAGGTAATAAATTCCAGAGGCATTCTTTTTGGTTCTGTGCTGTCAGTAAACTCGCCTAATTATGTACCAACCCCCAGAAGCCCTTTAAGTCAGTGGTTTAGTAGGAGGCATTCATTCAAATGTTTCTGACAGAGAAGATGGGCCCACCTGGGAAGCAAGCTCTCATGCAGGCTCTGGGAGAACAAGTTTGCAAGTCTGCTTGCATAGTTTCAGAGTTGAACTATGAAATATATAGGAGCAGTGGCTTTCTGAACTGGAATATGGGTTGTGTTGAATTAAACATTTGCATGGGTAAGGATCAGTCAGTCTCATAATCATTCCCTTAGATGGCTATCTGAGATATTCTGGTAGCATCTACCATATTTCATTAAATCATTGATTTCTTTGCTTATTACATACACCATTATTCTACGCATCATTAAGAAAAAATACTTCCAATTAAACTATACCATATCAGCAATTGTAAAACACAACTCAATTTCAGAGATGTTAAAATGTGGGGTAAAATAACATGTATCAGAGAATTGATAAAATACAGTCATTAGGTGCCCATAGGATAAAAAGTGCTTTGGGGAATTCTTTAAGCAATTGACGTTTGGGCTTTTAAAGTTATCCAGGCTGGTTTATTATAATGTTTAATTTTCATATTAGAACAGAATGGATTTTTGCTAATATTCCTAAGGAAAATAGTGAATTATATAAATAAGAGAATATCCTCTTCTGAGTCCTTTGCTCCTGAGTGCCACCATTTCTTCCCATTAAGGGTCACTGTTTTGGTCCCACACCCAAGCACAGCTGTGTAAGGGGTTTAGGAGTGCCAGTGCTTTAGCAAAACAGAGCTGACCCAATGAGAAAGTGACTTGGTAAAGGATAAGATAATTGCTTCGTGAAGGATAAAGTAATCCTGGTGCCATGCAGTCTCTCTGTTTTACTGAGGAAGTTCATCCTCTAACTGTGCTTCTCAACCTACATATGTGATAAACTCCCTGTGGGGTGTCAGGAGAGGGTGCCTCTTAAAAATTCGGAGTCCCAGACAGTACTCTCCAGACACCTGAGATTTTGCTTCACATGGGGTGGATCAGGGGGATAAGGTTTTCACAAACCTCTCCACTGAAGTAATTACAGGCAGGGTATCTGAGGACTGCACTGGGAGACTCACTGTTCACAGAAAAGGGACGAGGGGCAACAACTCCCCCCCCTCATTTCATTGTCTAGGTTATTTAGAACCCAACAAACAGAAAGAATGCCTGAATTTTGCTTTTGAAAGTCTCCAGAATACTGTGTCCCTGCCAGATCTTGGTTTAAAAGTGGAATTCACAAAAATATTTGTTGTATCATGGTAATGTGAGGTTATTGTGATCTTTTTCCTTTTTAAATGTCTTTAGTATTTTTATTTTGATTTTAATAAGTTGTTTTGACACTGTTACAGTTGGAAAACTATTTAAGTACTTTAGATTAACTTTTGTTCTTACCCTGATACCACAGCATGTAAACCCAGAAATAACAGTTTTCTACTTTAACTCTGGGCTTTGCTGTCCGTTACTTTTCCTAGAAGCTTCACCTTGGGGCTAGGTTTCTCCCTTGTATAGTGTAAATTCTAGAACTGGATTCCATAATAAACTGAATCCTGTGGGTCCCTTTAGGAAGAATCCCTGTGGGTGGGGAAGGAAGATGCGGACAAGAGCTCAAACTCACCAACCTCTGCATTCCAGGAGAACAGGACCTCAACCCCTCTGTGAAAGGCAGCGAGCACTTCCTCCACAGGCCACAGCATCTTTGTCCCAGGTCCTCTTGAAAAAGCACCAGCCTCATCTTTAAAACATGCTGCGGCCCAGCAGGACCTCAGACCAGCGTGGAGAAGCCATGTGCTTCCTAGGCCACCTTCTATTCCCTCCTGAGAGGGAAGAATCAACGGTGCTTTGTCGCCTGGATGAATCGACAGCTTCTGCTTTTTCCAGAAAGCCAGAGAACTGAAAACCCTGGATTAATTAAGTGGCAGTATTTTTGTTTGCACTTACTACACACCCCACTGTGTAGAAACCTCCACAGATTCAAACAAACTCATTCTTGTACAATTTTAATCAGTTCTTACTGTAGAATCTGGTGTCACTACTCTAATTTGTTTTTTTTATAAATAATATATATTATGTATATGAAATGTGTATCTATAGTATGTCTGTTCAGAGACAGATTGAACACTAAAATGCAGATAAAAGTGGTTTATAGAAAATCATAAGGTACTGGACTTTGTTACAAAGCAACTTGGGCAATCCCATGTACACAAGCAGATGAAAAAGACTTGATTGCCTAAGAATGAGGTCGCAAATCCCTCTTTGCAGAAAAAGTTACAGAATGCTGTTCTTTATAACCAAAGAACTTACACATGACTGAACAATTTTGCTGTCCACTCTTGTTTTATGTGTAAATACAATTTGACTGCAAGTGTGGTGCCATACTCCTCTTGGCTACCAGGCCACATGCTGCCATTCTGTCCTCTGTTTCATAAGCACACTGAAAAATTTCACAGCTATATTCTTTGGTCTTCCACCTAACCCACCACCTGCTGACTTGACATTGTATTATAACAGTTGACAATTATGGGGGCCCTGCCTCCAGCTGGTCTCATACCTTGATTCAGTCCAGCAAGGCAGGTAGAGTGCGGAAAGCAGTATTACTGTAAAAACACAGGAATATCAAGAGTTGGATTGGGGTGGAGAGGGTGTTGATTTTTGTTTTTTTGTGTGTGTGGTTTTGTTTTGGATCGGTGGGCTTCATTGTGGTGTGGTTTTGCTGTTGCTGTTTTACTTAATTCCGGGAAATGCTGAAGAGATGCATTGAGCTATAAAGTTCACAAGTACCCGCTTCACCATGTTTGCAGGAGATGATTAAATACAGATGACCCTGCTGTCCATGTCTTCATTTGTAAAATTCTCCTATCAATGGAGACGTTGAAGGATTATGTGTGCAGAAATTTTTACAAAGGTATTTTACGTACCTATTCTGTAGATGCCTGTACAATTGGTCTAGATGTACAGCAATAAATGTGAGAGCGAGAGAATGTGTACAGCCTGCTGTACCTTTTTTCTTTAAGTTCTTAGCATCAGTAAATGAATAAGATATTGGAGATTTTAATGAAAAGCTGCTGTTCATGATATTTGTGTATAGTGAGCTGACTGTAGTATTTTACTATTGTCTGTTTTTTAAAAAAAACTGTAATTTATATCCCCTTTCAACTTTATTGTATTTAATTGGTACAGATTTTGTGTGTGTGTGTGTGTTAGAATACAGACTGTCTAATTCAGATTTTAAAACAGCAGTTGTTTGTCTTTAATCTTGCCATTAGTTTCTGATCTGATTTTTCACAGTTGTATGTCCCATGTCTCTGCAGCTTAAACAATAATAGTAACAGCCAGCATTCATTGGAGGTTATCTGTGTGCTACGCACCGTTACCAACATTCAATATTTATTATATTTATTATCTCATTTAATCTTCACAACAGCAGAGGACATAGGTACTGTCATTACTAAGTGTTTGAGGAATGGAAAACTGAGGTTCAGAGGTTAGTGACTGGGAGAGGGTGTAAGAGCCAGGATTCCACTCACACTTCCATCAATATCTCCTCTCTGTGTTCTGTCTTGTGACATATGGAAAGGCAAGCCTCTTGAAGGGAGAACTAGGTAACTGTAGAGATCAGAAGGGCTGTGGTGATTGTCAAAAGTTCCAGACTGACCAATATTGGTGGGGGCATCTGCAGCAGATAGAGCAGAGTATGTTATACATAGTCATGATGCTGAAACAAATCTTTAGAGCAAGTAGCACTGCCCTGCCACCCATGAAATAGTATCTGAAGATAGCTTAATATGAAAGACTTAATCTAAAAATAGTATTGCAGAATCTTTTCAGTAAAATCTCAGTTGTTTACAGTAGCCTTTCTGAAGTGATCAAGAATTAGATCTGTCTTATTCTGAACAGAGGGTGTCTTATTTTGACTTCTAGGAAAAAGTAGAGGGAGGAAAAAAGCCCAAAAGTTATTTGAATTTTATGGAGTAGACAGCAGCTATGTAGTATTTAAATAATTTGACACTACAAATGCAGTTTAAGACAAAATTATCATTTCCTTTACTAGTATGAGATCTGTGGTATTTGGTCATAGACGTTGTCATATGTCATTATGACTGAGAGCAAACTGGTTTTAGGACACATTTTGTTGGATAGTTACGTACAGGCATGTGTTTAACAGTTAATTTCCAAGTTCATTATTATCAGTGTCATCATGTCTGTTTATAGTTATTTGGACACACTTTTTATCATAGTAAAAATATAGCCTTGTTTTTCTAGGGCACCACCTTATGGTAACAATAACTTTATATAAAAAAAAAACTTTAGAGTTAGGTAGGGGCAAGATGCAATCTATTATCCTCTTAAACAATACTTTTAAAGTTACTATATCCAAGCCTTAGAACAATGTTGGAAAAAGGACAGCTAATTACATAATTAAGCTTTATTTTTATAAAGTAAAGCTTTCTGTTCATGTAATGTAATGAATAAGTTCTTGCTCTCTTCTGGACCAAGAGCTAAAACCAAAAGGGGTGCTACTGGTACACAATCACATAGAGAGCTTTTTGTATTCAGCCTCAAACTTATTACAGTAACACTAACACAACTGTCTTTCTGAATTGAGCCTACCTCCTAAACTAAAAAACAACAAAGTCAATCTGTAATATTTAGCAGTTCGTTTCAGACTTTATCCTAGCCAGGAAGAAAGGCAGTCTGTTTGAATTCTCAGCATTGTCCCACCAGATATTTGGGGGTTTCTACAGTATTCTCCTGGTGAGGGACCTGGAATGGAAGACTAGTGAGAACTCCAGGACACAAACTCTGCCCTTTAACACATTATGAACTGGAGCTAACAGGAGTGAAAACAAAAAGCCAAAGCCTAAATTTAACTTGCTTGTCATTCGTTTCTAATCCCTCAAAGTATGGGGAAAGACAATTGTCGATTTGAGTGCCACTTAATGGTCATGTTCCCTCTGGGTAGAGCAAGTTAATTTGAAATAAAACTTAGAGTTTATCAGAGCATTTGAGATCTTGCTCTCTGGCAACTTTCATCCATTTGGGCTCAAATAAACTCTTATAAAAAAAAAAAGAAGAAGAAGAAGAAGAAACTTAGATTGTATCTTTCACATGTTCTGGGACATATACCTCTGTGAATGCTTGGAAAAACAAGTAATTCTCTCTGAGGCTCACTGGATGCCTCTATCATTGCATACAGTTCTTAGAAGACTGCAGTTGAGGAAAGTGCTTGGAGTGCCACTCACTGCAATCTGAGCCCAGTTGACAGTAAGCACCGTCTTGGAGCTTAACATGCGTTTTCTCAGCGCCAGATTGTCCTAGAGAAGGGAACTCTGAAATCCTTGTGGGACCCTTTTCACAAAGACAGTGAGAGGCTGATCAAAAGAACAATGAATATTTTATGACCAAAAAAAGGTAAGTTTAGAAATGAGCCTTGAAGAAGAAAAGATCACTTGAAGAGGGGAAAAAAACAGTTGGTTTTAAAATACTGCAAACCAACTTGACCCTTTTAACTATTTAGATTTAAAACTGGAAAACATTGGTATTTGTGACTTGAAACAGTTATTTTTGGCTTTCACCTCTTAAATAAGTGCGTGAACCAAACCATTTAAAGATGTACTTAGGTTTCTTTGTTATTGTTTGCCTTTTTTATTTATTGTTATTGTTTGTCTAGCATGAGTTTTGGGGAATATCAAGCAGAGTAGATATTATTTTTCTTTGACTAAATATTTTGGGAAAACACTTCTGAGCCAAAAGCCACACCTTCATGTCATTGATTAGTCATCCTTGTTGAATCAGCTTAATTTTTACCTCGTGTGTAAGTCTACCACAAATAAGCCAACCCACATACAAACGCCAGTTAACTGCAGCAACTGCTGAAGAAAAAGCATTTCACCAGGCCATACTATTTCATCTCAGTGCCACTCACACCCAAAACTGTCGTAATGATATGAGAACGCCAATTTGACCACATTTTTTTCTAGTCCTTTTGGTATATACTGGAACGTATTTTGTGAGAAAGCTAGTTATTGATCTATTGCTGCAAAATGAATTACCCTTAAACTCAGCATCTTAAAACAACAACAAACATCATCTCACACAATTTCTGAGTTGAGAATTCAGGAGAGGGTAATTTCTAGGTACTTCTGGCTCCCGTTGCTCATGAGGTTGTAGTAGAGAGGTCAGCCAGAGCTGAAGTTTTCCGAAGGCTTGACTGGAACTGGGAGGACCCACTTGTGGGTGCATCCCCCTCCTGATGCTGGAGCTTCCACGCCACATAGATCTCTCCGTATTGCTGAGTGTCCTTACGGCATGCCGATTGTCTTCCCCAAAGCGAGGCATCCAGGAGAGCAAACATGCCAGAGTGCCCTTTACAACCTGGTCTCAGAAGTTACACTTTGTCTCCGCTACCACATTCTGTTCTTTAGAAATGAGTCACTAGTCCAGCTCTTACTGAAGGGAAGGGAATTAGACTCTTCCTTTAAAAAAAAAAAAAGTAAAGTCTCAGAATTTGTAGTTTAAAGCCACCATAAACTAGTTAGGAGTTACATAACTGAGGCCATGTGCCAAAGCAAAGCCAACTCGAATCTATGAATATAAAAAACCAACTCTTACAAACAGTAGGGTCAAAAGGAAAGCCACAAATCCATGGAGGAAAAAGGACATACTAGTAGAGTCAAACCAGGATTATGTGAGTTACAGCCGATAAACCGCTAATATACCTTTTAGAGGCAAATGATCAAAAACTATTAATTATGCTTCTCTTTATATGTTTTCACATTTGGTTCTTATAAAAAAAATTTGCTTCATCAAAGACAAGCACATGAATGGCTTTGCTCAAAATAGGAAGTGAATCTTAGGAAATTCAAACATTAAGACAATATTAATAAAGATAAAACTATCAATGAGAGTTTATGAATGAAAGATTTTTTTACTAAAGATATTGACAAAGGTAGGATTTTTTTATTATTATTAAAATACGATATCCATCCAATGGTTTGGAAATAGGCAAAAGAAGTATAAGCTTCTTGAAGCTTGTAAAACGAAACTTTCAATCCCAAACAAGATAACTGGAAAATGAAGTTTAAAATAAAGGTATTTTAAAAAGAAGAGTTGAAAAAGGAAAACGGGTAAACAAGAAAATTAAAAATAGGCTAAAAAATGGTACAGATATAAAAAAAAGGATTCTTGGATAGTTTCTTCCTATTTAAAATTCAAGTGTTTCAGGTAAATATTCAGTCAATTTTAACTCAATATTGGGCCTTTTTCCTTCTTTCTTCATCTGTCCCTTAATCCCCCTCCTCCCAGGATGGGTCTAAGAAGGCATCTTTAGTTGTCCTTCCAGCCAGGGTAGGCGCCTGTAATCTCTTGTCCTCTGCTGCCTCCTGCTGACCCCTGGCTGAGGAATAGCTTTTCTCATCTCTTTTTTGGGCACAGATTTCTGTTCCAGTGGACGCTGATGTCAGTAATGTTATGTCCTCTGAGAAACTTTTGGCAGGACAATTGCTCCCAGAAAATAGTAAACTCCTGCTAACTGGGTCCCACTGCCAAACATGCACAAGTACTTGTGAGGCTCAGTTTTGCCTGCCTATGACTTGCAATTCCGGGCTGTCCACCACACAGTCCCTGACCTAGCACTCCTCTAACCATGCCCATATGTGATGGACCTTGGACAGTCACAGTGACTCAATTCTTAGCGCTTTTCTGCATCATTCATGGGATCTCCCAGGAAATCCTCCATGCCACAAGAAGGACCAGATGAATGCTCTCTGGAGCCCACTTTTCTATTCCCTGGGAGAGTGCCAACGGGGAGAAGCAGAGTTTAGCCTAGACAGTCCCAAATTCTTAAGCTGCCTCAGCTTTTAAACTGTCTTACTCATCACCCCAGACCAAGACATGAAGGGCTAGTCTCTTACAGACCCAGAAGCATCTTCATCACAGTCTGAATCTCTGTCCCTCTTCTCTCATCCCTTTTCCTGATTCCTTCCTTCTCCCTCCTTTCCCATCTCACAGAAACTGCCTTTATATCATAGAACCATTCTCTCCACACTTTGACTTATAAAAAAATAACATCCAAGCTTTGCTGTGAATATGTAAAGAAAGGCTTTTAGAATTAAGAAAACTCTTCTCATTCAACAAAACATGGTTCTCAAGATTACTAATTACTTTGATAAGATCTGAAGCTAAGCTGTGTTGAAGATAGTACCCACAACCCCAAGAAGGCATGCCAATGACACAAAGAGAATGAAAGGGTAACATGATTCATAAGCAGGAAAGATACATCTACTTAATATTAACAAATATCCCCACTGAGTTGTTGGTTTATTGAGTATAAAAGCCTTTATATTCTTTGTCTCCTGAAATAATTTCAACTACCCCATTAGGTAGATATTGACATTACACCCATTTGGTCATTGGGGAAACTGGGTCTTAGGTTAAAAATTTGTCCGGATCATAAAGGCCAGAAAATTACTGGTAGAGTTTAGCTTCAAATCCAAGAAAACTGTCTTAATGAGATTCTGTCAGTCTCAAACTCTTGTTCGGAAGAGCTGTATAGTAATTGCAACTGTTATACTGGACTCTTAGTTTTTTGGATTTCCATCAGAGAAGGGAAAAGTGTAGGCAGTGGCATTCCTTCTTTCTCCTAGTAAGCTCAGAAGTTTTGCTGTCTGCACTGCTTTCATTTGTTGATCTCCAGCCTTTAAGGGGGTGAAACATAGCTCTTAACTAAAGATTGGGGGCATTCCTGATACAGACTCTATAAAGAGATAAGTTCGATCATTATTCTTAAAAAAAACTTGAAATAATACACTTAAAAATATTAAAAATGTGGTAAGAATAAGGGGGACCATAACTCCCCACTCATTAAGTATGAGCCATACTGACTTCCTTCTAAAGAGTACAGAAAGTGGGAGAAATGAAACTTTGTAGAGGAGAAACCTGACAAACACTACGTCAAGGTGATCAAGGTCAATGTCAACAGTAATGTCAGGTTGACAGTAGGTAACCTTGACATGATGTATCAAAAATGCTCTTTACCTCTGTGGTCTTTCTCCCGTAAAACCATAGCCCCAGTCTAATCATGAGAAAAACTTCAAATTCTAGTAAAGGGAAACCTTATTCTATACCATACTCCTCAAAACTGTCAGACATCAAAAAACAAGTAAAGTTTGAAATACTATCATTGGAGCAAGGAGCAGCCTAAGAAGACACAACGACTTAATGTAATGTAATGTGATATCCTAGATGTGATCCTGGAACAGAAAAGGAAATTAGGTTTATAATTTATATAAAAATATTATATATAAATACACATAAACATTTTTCAATTAAAATGTTTCATTTTATATGTATTCTATTTAATAAATAACTTCTGAGAACCTATTATGTACTAGGCAGTGCAGTAAGCAATGGGAGGACAGTGTTGAATAATGTAGATATGGCTCTGTCTTCACAGAGTAGACAGTTTGGCAAGAAAGGGAATAAACATATATATGTGTATTTATATTTGTAGATATCTATATACATGCAATTATTTAATAATACCATTTACAGGTGGTACAAAGAAGAAGGATTATATATTATGATCATGAACAAGAGGAGGAAACCAATCTAGTCTGAAGGATTATCAAAGACTTTCTGTAAGAAATTTATGTTTACATTAGGATCTAAAGTATAATTAGGAGTTGGCCTGGTGAAGAGAAGATTGAGCTCCAAATGGGGAGACCAGTTTTAAGGCTCTCAGAATAACTACAAACATGATAATATTTGAAATCGTTCAGTTAAAGAAATAACGAAAGTGATGTATTAGATACATTTATTTTTTTAATTATTTTTAATTCTTTAATGTCACCACATATTTGACTCCTTTTACCCCATCTCCTCCCCCTTCCTCCTCCCCTCTGGTAACCACTAAGCATTTATTTATTTATTTATTCATTCATTCATTCATTCATTCATTGTCAACTTTTAATAATCCCCAATTTAATACAATAGCTAAAACCACATTTTAATCATGTAAAAATATGTATATATATATATTATTAATTATTTTTTATGGTGACTGGTTAATGATATCCAATAAGTTTCATCTGTACACTTTAACAGTAAGGCATATATATATATTTGCACTGTGTATTCACCTCCCATAGTTAGATTCCTTTCCATCACCACATATTTGACCACCTTTACCCTATTTACCTCCCCCCTCCCTCCACCCCTTACCCTCTGGTAACCACTAGTCTATTCCATGTCCATGAGTCTCCACTTGTTTGTCCTGTTTTGTTGCTTTTAGATTTATATCTCACGTATAAGAGATATCATGTGATTTTCAACTTCTTTTTTCTGGCTTATTTCGTTAGCATGATTATCTTGAGGTCCATCCATGTTGTTGCAAATGACAGTATTTCATCTCTTCTTATGGCTGAGTAATATTCCATAGTATATATGTACCACAGCTTCTTTAGCCAATCATCTATCATAGGACACTTCAGTTGCTTCCATGTCCTGGCCACTGTGAATAATGCTGCTATGAACATCGGTGTGCAGATATCTTTTTGGATATGGGTTTTCAAGTCTTTGGGGTAAATACTCAGTAGAGGGATTGCTGGATCACATGGTAGATCAATTCTTAGTGTTTTGAGGATCCTCCATACTATCTTCCATAGTGGCTGTACCAATTTGCAGTCCCACCAGCAGTATATGAGGGTTCCTATTTCTCCACATCCTCTCTAACACTTGTCATTACTTGTCCTGTTGATTACAGCTATTCTAGCAGGTGTGAGATGGTATCCCATTGTGGTTTTGATTTGCATTTCCCTAATAGCTAGCAATTTTGAGCATCTTTTAAAATATTTGTGGTCCATTTATATGTCCTCTAGGGAGAAGTGTCTGTTCAGGGCCTCTGCTCATTTTTTGATTGGATCATTTGTTTTTGTTGTTGTTGTTGTTGTTGTTGTTGTCGTTGTTGTTGAATCCTACGAGTTCTTTGTATATCTTGGATATTAGGCCCTTATTGGAGGCAGTGCTTGCAAATATATTTTCTCATTCGGATGGTTGTCTCTTTACCTTGTTGATGATTTCTTTTGCTGAGCAGAAGCTTTTTAGTTTGATGTAGTTCCATTCATTTATTTTAGCTTTTACTCCCTTGCCTTTGAGGTCAAATTCATAAAATCCCCTTTAAGTCCAAGGTCCATGAGTTTAGTTCCTAAGTTTTCTTCTATGCAATTTATTGTTCCAGGTCTTATATTCAGGTCCTTAATCTATTTTGAGTTAATTTTGGTGTGTGGTGATAGACAACAGTCTAGTTTCATTCTCTTGCAGGTGGCTTTCCAGTTTTCCCAGCACTATTTATTGAAGAGGCTTTCATTTCTCCACTGTATGTTTTTGGAATTTTTGTTGAAAATTATTTGCCCATATGAATATGGGTTTATTTCTGGACTCTTGATTCTGTTCCACTGATCCATGTGTCTATTTTTATGCCAATACCATGCTGTTTTGATTACTTTTGCTTTGGAGTATAATTTGAAGTTGAACAGAGTGATGCCTCCATCCTCATTCTTTTTTCTCAAAATGGCTACTGAAACTGTTGCTGACACTGACAGGGACTGAGACAGAGTAGCAAGCATGATTAAATATCTACAAGAAAATAGTAAGGCATTATTAAGGCTTTATATAAAGCAGGGATCCAAGAGGTTTAGATGCCACCTACTAGAAACCAAAAGAAAAATGCCTTCTTTGCAACAGGCTGAAGAGACACCTTCATAATAAATCTTTCTGGAACAAAAGCAAAATATATTTCTATTAATGACCTGGCAGAGAAATAGTCCATTAAACACCATGAACAACCAAGGTGACAAGGCATCTCAGAAAGAAAAAGAAAAATATCCAGAAGATAAGTTTACAAATATAGAAATATGCAATTAAATGACACAGAATTCAGGATGGCACTTCTGAAAAAAACTCAATGAGATCCAAAATGAATTATATCAACAATTTCAGGAATTAAAAAACGAGATGAGCAGAGCAAAGAGATTGAAACCATCAAAAAGAACAGAATAGATTTTCTGGAGATACACACACACACTCCAAGACTGGAAAATGAAATAGCAAACTTGGGAAATAGAGTCAACCAAATGGAGGAAAGGACCAGTGATATCGCAGACAGAAATCTAAGAATAAACCAGAAGACAGAAAAGAGAAACCAAAGAATGAAAAATAATGAAAGAGAAAAACAAGAACTAGCAGATACCATCAGGAGAGGAAACATAAGAATAATGGTCATTATCGAAGGCAAGGATAAAAAGAAAGGACTAGAAAGCCTTTTCAGGCAAATAATTGACGAGACTTTCCCAAATGTAAGAAATGAGCTGGATCTTGAAATTCAAGAATTCAACAGAACACCCAATTGTCTCAACCCAAAAGGCCTCCACCAAGACATATTGTATTAAAATGATCAAAAATCAACAACAAAGACAAAATTTTCAGGGCAGCTAGGGAGAAGAATATGGTAATCTATAAAGGAAAACCCATTAGATTATCATCAGACTTCTTAGCACAGACTTTACAAGCCAGAAAGGAGTAGAATCAAAAGCAGGAAAAGACTGTTCCTTGACATTGGTCTTGGCAGTGATTTATTGATACGACACCTCAAGCACAAAAAACAAAAACAAAATATGCAGAATGTAACGAACAAAAAGAACAAACTAATCAAAAACAGACTCACAAATCTAGTGGACAATTTGGTGAGGGGCAGAGGAGAGAGTTAAAGAAGTACGAATTAGTCGTTAATAGATAATCATGGGGATGGGGAGTACAGCAGAGGAAATGCTGTTAGAATATGTTGGCTAGGTGGAGGGCCAGAGGAAGGTGGAAGCAATTGGGGGATCATTTTATGAACTATATAGATGTCTAACCAATGTCCTGTATACTTGAAGCTAATTAAAATAAATGAATAAAGTTTTCAAAATAAAAATAAAAAATAAACAAGTGAGACTACATCAAACTTAAAAGCTTTTGCACAGCAGAAGGAATGACCAATGAAATGAAAAGGCAATCTATGGAATGGGAGTAAATATTTGCAAACCACTTATCTGATAAGGGGTTAATATCCAAAAAATATAAGGAACTCCTACAACTCAACAGCAAACAAAAACAAAACAAAAAAAAACCACCAACCTGATTTAAAAATGGGCAAAAGACTTGAATAGACTTTTTTTTTTAAGATATTAAAATGGACAACAGGTACTTGCAGGGTGCTCATATCACTAATCATCAAGGAAATACAAATCAAAACCACAATGAGATATCATCTCACATCCATTAGAATGGATATTATCAAAAAGACAAGAAACAGCAAATGCTGGGGAGGATGTAGGGAAAAGGGAACCCTGGTGCACTGCTGGTAGAAATGTAAATTGATGCAGCCACTATGGAAAACAGTGTGGAAATCCTTCAAAAAATTAAAAATAGAACTACAGTGTGATCCAGCAATCCTACTTCAAGGTATACATATCTGAAGGAAATAAAATCATTCTCTCGAAGAGATATCTATACTCCATGTTCACTGCAGCCTTACTTACCATAGCCAAGACATGCAAGCAACCTACGTGTCCATCAATTGATGGATGGATAAAGGAATTGTGCGATATCTATACATACATACAATAGAATATTATTCAGCTGTAAAAAAGAAGGAAATTTTGCCGTTTACAACAACATTAATGGTCCTTGAGGGCATTTCCTAAATTAAATAAGTCAAACAAAGAAGACAAATATTGTATGATCTCATTTATATGTGGAATCTCCTGAACTTACAGGCACAGAGAACACATTCATTAGTGGTTGCCAGAGGTGGGGGGTGAAGGATGGGGGAAATGGGGGAAAGTGGTCAAAAGGTATTACTTCCAGTTCTAAAATAAATTAGTTCTGGGGTTATAATATACAGCATGGTGACTATAATTAACAATACTGTATTGTATATTGAAAGTTGCTAACCAAGTAAATTTTAAAGTTCTCATCATAAGGAAAAAGTCTAACTGTAGCGTGATGGATATGTGAACTAAACTTATTGTGGTGATAATTTTACAATATGTACAGATTCAATATGTACACCTTAAGTTTATACAATGTTTTATGTAAATTATATCAATAAATCTGGGAAACAAATTTAATTTTTAAAAAGCTGATCTTCCTACCTCTAACCTCTTCTCCTATACTTACCCTGTAGACAATAGTTAGCTCCTTTTCTCATATTATTTAATACCTTCTGTGCAGCATGCCTTTTATATGCATTATCTCATTTAATCCTTGAAATAGTCTGTATTACAAACATCATCTCATTTTTTCATATGTAGAAATGGAAGAAAAGAGATTTGAGAAAATGTCTCAAGGTAAGACAGTAGATGAATGGCAGCACCAAGCCTTAAGGCTGCCTGACTCCAGAACCCAGCTTTTTCTATTTCCAGTGTATGTGCTCCTAAAGCAAGAACCAGAGCCCAGTTCTTTCTATTGAACCATGTGAATCCTGTTTGCCTTGACTCCAATCCTCTTCTGGGTCTACTTCTTACTGATCCCACCCTCTTTCCAGGTTCAGTGTAATACCTTAATATCCAAACCAATCTCATCCGTATTTCCAAGACTCATGCTGTTCCATCAGTCTCAATGCTCCACTCCTAAGCCAAGATCCTCATTCTTCAAGGGCTAGTTCAAATTCAACTACTCAAAAAAGCTTTCCTTGATCCCTCCTTCACCTTTCCCTCTTTTTTAAAAAAAATTAATTTTATTATTAGTTTCAAGTATACAATACATTGGTTAGATATTTATATAGTTTATAAAACAATCCCTTTAATTGCTCTTTCTCTTCTCTGGCTCTCCACCTAGCCATTACATTAATGCTAACCACATTCACCTTTCCCTTCTTGTGCTTCTTTAGTATTCAGACTTTCTCTTAAACATCAATCATTTATTTTGCATTGCAATTGTGTATTTACGTTTCCATTGCTAATTAAACTTTCAGTTCCCTTTTCATACTTGCATATCACCACCCTTCCTTTACCCCAAATTTAGTACAAGATTTTGCATATAAAAAGCTCTTCGACCTGTATGCCAATTTTAACATTTTTAATTTTCAAAAGAGAGCTGGTGTGAGTTCTGCTTATATTTCATGCTACTAATTTGCTCTTTAATTAATGTAAATAGAAGGAAAGAGTCCTAAATATGCAATAGAATGCCTTTCCATTCAGTCAATCCATGAAAGCATGAAGTCAGGATAGAAATGAATATAGGCAGGCATTCAGAAATTAATCGCACATTGTTCCAAAACAATTGTAAATCAGTTGATAAGAACTGAGACAAGAATTTTTTTCCTGAAGACTCTCCTGGTAGCAGGAGGACAAAGAGATGTTTGGAAAGTTGTGGTGTTCTAGGCACAGGGTAGAGAAAGGGGCTGGTTTCCATCCCATGTTCAATTAGAAGGTATTCACTTGATCTGTATACTTAGTCACTGTACTATATTTGAGGCCTCACTGGTTCAATTTCTCTGGAGAATATACTTTTGGAATCTAGAGGTAGAAGGAAGAGAGAGTCTCTGGCTGCCCAGGGAACGATATGTGTATACCTAGACTCTGAACCCATCTCCTTATTTCAGCCAAGGCCACTCTTCAGCTTTCAACAGTAGTGAGAACTTCTAAAAGATTATCTTCATATTCTGTCAGAAATACCCTCTCCTGGCCCTTAGGCTGTACTTTCCTCTGCCTTGCTAAAGAAGTTATCTTTTTCTATTTACTTCCCCTCCCCCCACCAAACTGTGATAGAAGCTTTTGTCCACTGTTGCATTCTTTTTACTCATACCTTAATATCTTTATTAATTTATTACTGTTATATATGTTGGTTTGGGGAGGAAGAGAATATGAAAGTATATGATTACTCTGCTGTGTTTCATGCCAGAAGCCCTCGACTCTTCTTTCCATACTATCCTTCCATGTCAAACACTAGGAAAACTCAAAAGCCAACAAACAATTAAAAGCATTGTCATAGAAAAGGAATTTGAATTCTATGTGACTTTCAGTGTATAGATCAATGAATGGAAGCTCTCAGGGAAAAAATTAAATTTTCACAACATAAATTTTGAAATAATCAGAGCTGTCCCAGGAAGTGGGAGAATTCTGGTTATCTCTTCCCTATCACTCATTCTGGAAACAAGATAACACCTTTGTCCAAGTAACTCCCTTCAGTTATCTTTGGAGCTGGGTAATAACACATGTGATAATCTGAGTTACTTGAATGAGTAAAATTTTTATATGGGATTATCAGCATCTTTCATTTATTTAAATACAGTATCAAGGGCCAATATAAAGGCTTTTATTTTACACGAAAAATTTGGGTGGAGTTAATTGGTGTTAAGTGGCAGGTTAAACATCAAATTAATTCTGTCTGGGGAATGGAGGCAGTATAATTTAGTGACACTGGAGTCATAAAGAACTGGGTTCAAAACTGACTCTAATAAGTGACAACTAGTCAAGTGATCTTAAGCAAGTTATTTACAGTTTCGAAGTCTCAATTTCCTATAAAGTGAGAACAATACTGCATATTTCATACGACAATTGTGAAAATTGAATGAGATGCCACTAGTGAAATTAGTAAACCTGGTACATTATAAAATTTCAATATGTTTTAGTGCTTTTGTCTTCTCTATACCTCTGTCATCCTGGTATTGTCAATCCTTTGTTGCTACTAACTGAGAGAAATAAGAGATGAATATTAAGAAAGAACAGTAAGATTTAAAAAAAAATACTCATAAAAACAAAGTAAAAACACACACCAAATAGTGTAAAACATGCTGAATTTGAGCTAGGAGATATCTGTGCTATCACTAAGTCACAAAGTTGTGACTTTGAGTGTATAGCTTAAGCTCTATGGGTCTCAGATTCCTATAATGTAACAAAACAGTAACTCAATAAAAAATTATTAAGATAACGAATTAATGACAAAATGGAAAAACTGGATACCCAACTACACAAATAACCATAAAAGACAAGCAAGATTTTTGTTTTAAAGTAAAAATACCTAAGACAACCCAAGCATTGAAAGAAAATCAGCTTTTCAGCCAAGAGAATGCTTGTTGTAAGGACCTGCTTATGATGTCTACTTAAGGGAACTGTCCATTCAGGCTGAGTCTCCAGAGCAGGTCCCAAAGTTCACCAAAGAGCAGCAAGCAGCCCAAGGCAAGCTATTCCCAGAGGGGTCCTCCATCTCCCACCTGTCACTCACAGATAACGGCTATCCCCAGCCTTCCAGGTCCACACTCCATCCCTTGAGAAGAAGGAATCTTCATTTCTGGAGATGGTAAAATCCAGATAGAAGGGGAACTTACAGAAAAAGTCAAAGAAATAACACATTCATTAGCTGTGAGACTGGTCTAGCAGAACTTTATAGTTCCTTTCAACTGGTGAAATCTGATTTATTTGGTCCCTAACTTCATTCCTGCATCAACCTTTCAGGAAAAAAAATGGACATCCTGTGCAGGAAAACTAGTTTTCTTTATTTACAGCACCTAGCAGAGTGCTCTCCAGATAACTAGAATCTGTTATACTATTTCCCGATCATCAACTTTAAAGAACTACTGCTGCTTAATCAACTCCAAATGAAAAAAATATATTTCTCAATAATTTAAACCTGGAGTGAGATAGTCAATATAAATTTACTTTCCTGAAATAAGGGAATTATTGGAAACTGTTTAGGCCACATTCACTATTCACTTTTCTACCTCCTGTTCAGCCTGCCCACCTCCCTCATTTTTCAGGCCCTTTGCTCTGTCATTTAATATAGAACAGTATTCTGATGTCATAATAACAATATATGACTGTTTCTTGAGTCAAGTCAAACATAGCTGACTTTTATAAATGCCAACTACCATCTCAGGGGGTGAGTTTTTCCAATCACTTGTGAATAATTTTCAGTCCATACATCTATTATCACCCCCAAGGATGTATGCCTTTAAGAGTCTGATTTAGCTCAGCACTCCTAACCTCATTTTGGAATAAAATAGGCCAGTGATATTGTCAGCTTGACATGTCCTACCTAGCCATATTCACTTAAACAAACAAAAAAAAAGATGAACTGTTCTCTCTAAATAAATTAAGAAGGTTTTTAACAATAATTTAAACAAATCAATGCAAGCAATTTAAAAAATCTTACTTTGTGACTTATTAACTTTATAAATCTATCTTAATTGCTTGAGTCCTTCCTTCTAGAAGCCTTAGAAAAACTGGGATGCTTAAATATGTTGATGATTTTCCATAAGATCTAAGCAGCACCTAGATCTCTGGGAAATAGTTTTGTATTTGACGTAAGGTGGAGCTGTACTACTATTTGGTAGGTTAGACTTAGAGTTTCTTTTGGGAACCTGGACAGGACACCAACAAATGAGAAAAATGGGAGAGGAGATAAATAAAAGGAGACAAGACACATGGACATTGCCTTGGCCTCCAGGTTATATTTCCCTTTTAAGATGGATACAGAATTCCACACTAGATTTTCGTTCTATGCAAGGAACCTGTGATGGGATGCTGTTACTCCAAGGGTAAGAAAGAAAAGGGAAGGCAGAAGGTGTGGGAAAGAAAAGGGAGCCATTCCCTGAAAGCATGTCAGAGAATGAGTACAGCTGAGTGTGTAAGAAAAATGTTGTGAGTTCGTTAAAATACATATTTCTAGGTTCAACCCTAGAGATTCTATAGGTCTGGGGTGGGGCCTGGCAATCCGAGTTTTAAATGTTTCCCATCTGTTGCTAATATCAGATTTGTGGACTACTGTCAAAAGGCAGTTAGTGCTTAAACCAATCAGGATCTAATTTTTAGCTCTGGCTTTGAAAAACTTTTTCAAAGTTTTAAAGTTAGTTGGTTAGAATACTTTATTCTCTCATCCTCTCTCCTCCTTGAAGGGGCTGACTCTTTTGTATTCATTGCCCAAAGTAAAGATAAGCCGAGGTGAAAAGGAAATAACCTCCCAGTGTCTTACAAAAACCTGAGGTCCTTAAGGGAATTAGTTACACAGAAAAAATGTTTGAGAGTTGGAAATGAGAGTGTTGAGGAGGGTGGGCCATCTCTAAAAAAAGATGGAAAAAAGGAAAAAGATAGAGAAAGATTGTCTTGGCAGAGAGAATTTAGAGAGGGGGAGAAACCAAGAAGATAGGCGTAAGCTTGCGTCCCCTGGAAGAACTTGCTCTTTCCTGGGGGAAGAGGACAGAGATAGTTTGTAGGTTTAATGACAAGAGCATCATGCTTCATTACCCAAAGACAAAAGCCACGCAGGGCAATAAAAACCTAGACAGGGACTGGCTGGTTACTCTGCATCTAGGCAGGTAGAGCTTTAAAGGGCCTCAGAAAGAGTTTGGAGCCTTAGCGTGATGTAGAAGCTGCAGGATGATTTCTGTGCCTCAGTAGAACAGTAAAAGAGCAGAAATACTGGACTGAATGGGCCAGAAGGCCAGGATTGAATGAGAGGGGACTTGGCAACAGGCAGAGAACACAAGAAACAGATGGTCCCCTATAGCAGTATGCGAGCCCTAGGAACAACTCTGGGAAAAAGGGAACAGTCACATCTGACATGGTTGAGTTTATGTATCTGCTACTTTGGAAAAATGAGGTTTTGAAATTGTTAAATTAAAAAATATAAATTTCCTCTTCTTGCATACTTGAGTTGTAGACACAAGATTGTCACGGTACTAGAAACCAATAAAATGAATTATGGTGGCAACCCACGATAAACCACTTAACAGTTCTGTGGAGGTGAGAGGGTGATGTGCTTGCAGATGAGTGTCTCTCAATTCCACTCAACAGCCAGGATATCTTTATTCCAAGTCAAAGATCATGTATAGAGTTTTAAGTCATTTCAGCATACTCGTACTCTAATTTTAAGACATTTTGAAATAGGTCAAAGAAATAGGGTTGCCAGATTTAGCAAATAAGTTGTCTCATGCATTATTTGCAATATTGGAGACATGCTAAAAATATATTAATTGTTTACCTAAAATTCAAATTTAACTGGGTGTCTTATATGTCATCTGGTGACCCTACAAAGAGGGGAACTTACAGATGTCTGGAGCCCAGTAAGACATTCCTCAATGTACCCTAATCAGGTTAGCAGAGTCCCTCCTCTACCCCAGAAATCTTGCCAAGACCCTCGCTGAGAAGCAGCTGCACAGGCCTGGGTGAGAAGAGGCAGGAATATCAGTGGGCTCTTCAGCTTCTGTAAACATCTTAACCTCCACTCTGTCTGCCCATTGGCTGTGGAAAGATCTAGAATGCTTCCTGGAGTAATGAAAGGAGTACAAGAAATCAGTCAGACCTGTGTCCAGAACCCATCCCTGTCAACTACCAAGTGTATGACTTTGAGTGAATCACTTATTGTTCTTTAAGACTACTCCCTGAAAGACTTGTTTGTAGGGATGAAAGATAATGCATGCAAAACACCCAGTGATGTATGTGGCACACAGTAGGTACTCCATGGTGCTATCTTTCATGCATTTGGTTACTAAGTAAGAGTGTAGGAGACTTTAAATATTCCTTGGTCCCTTCCTTGCATCTGGAAGATCCTACTTAAATATCACAATTATTTGAGGATACAATTTGTCCCATTGTAACCTTAGGTCTATGTGTCTGTTTAGAACACATGTTTTACGTACCTTCTCTTAGCCTTGTCTTTCATACTGAATAGTTTATTTACATCTAAAGACAAGAATGGCACCCTGAAATTGTACTCATGTTCCCTACTTGAGTGTCCTGATCACAATTCCACTGAGCCTGGGGAGTGGGGACAATGCTGGTTTGTATGAAGCTTTTATTCTGTCTGCCCAATCAATTGTTTAAAAAGGAGAGAGTAAACTTAAAGCCATTTATGTAATACATATTTCCAAAAAAAAAAAAATTATTTGCATACGTATTTACTCAAAATACTTAAAAATAAAGTAACAGTACAACCACTTCTATATGTCCCTAAATGGCAGGAACTATGTCATTATCATGTTTCTATCTGCAGAAAATAATGTAGTAATATAGTAAATATTTGTTGAATAGTATTCCAAAGGTCTGGTTTTAAAGTATATATATATCCTTCTCTTTTCAGTTCACAGGTCCTATTTGGTATAATCCCTCAGGGAAAGTGCTATCTTAATCTGATTATATAAAAGTGATTTTTTTTTCTGTTTACCTTTGACACTACAATTAGTACATAATCTGAAGTAAATTTTGTTTAAAAGGAAAGGAGAAATTTAAAGTGTTTTAACAATAAAAGATTATTTTAACAAATTTTATTTTAAAGTATTTTTGAAACACACTGCAAAAATTCTATAACATAAAAGTTGTCAAGGGAAATAACAAATTGCAAAACCTTCTATGAGCATACATTCATCCATTCAATAAACATTTATCCAATTTGTGCTTGGTACTCTGGATATAAATTGTTAGGAATCCATGAAGTAGCAATAAGGAGGGTCTTTTCTTTCTAATGTATTATTTATTTGTTCTTCATTATTTATGATGTTAGTAAGTGATACTCTGCACTTCTGTAGCACCATTCCTGCAAAGTATCGCTCGTCCTCCCTTCGTTTATTTTACAGCTTTTCAATTTGGGTCAACAAGGAGCCAATCTAGATTCAGAAGACTGACTTATGGAGGGTGAATTCACCCAAGGTGAGTCAGAATTAGCCATAAACGTGGCTGAATTTTTGATGGAGTTTTCAGGAATGGCTAGTTGTCACTATTGCTCAGAATTTAAAATGTACTCTCCTCTTTCTTATCTCAGCCCTCCCCTGATTTCTCTTATACCACTCCTTAAACATTCCCCTTTCTTCTTCTATATTGCTCGCATGGATAGGAAGTTTTCACTGAAAGCTGCAGAAAAAAAACCTAACAAATGATCTGGACCTGTTTTGTTCAGATATGATAGAACTGGCCACTGCACTTTCCTCTAGCTTGAAACTGGGACAAAAAGCTTTTAAGAATCATTGCATTTTTTTTCTCCATCTCAGTTTTTAGGATTTTTCAAAGGATCCTGTTTTAAATTTGGTGATGGAACAAAAGAAAGGTAAGAGGCAGCTTTCCTTTGTTGGTAGACCCAAACCAAACCACGAGAGAAGGAAAGGACTGGTATCTGAGGAAGCATAGCTGCAAAGGGTAGGCCCGTATATGATGAGAAGTTAAGGGAGAGGCTTGTGGACAATGGCCAACAGTGAAAACAGAAAAATGGCCTTTCCTTTCCAATTGTCTACTCCCAGTGCCCTTTTGTAGATTTGTCTCCTCACCACCCAACTGTAGACTACTGTTTGCAGAATGATTGCATTTCTACATGGTACTATCAAATTTGAGACAGACAAGGGATTATACTCGTATTAGCATGCATGAAGCGAAAATCAATCATTGACCTTAGCAGCTCAGTTGAAAGGGTTGAAACTAATAGCAGATGCTTCTTATAGGAAGTGTTTATGTGTTACAGCTGACTCACAGGAGGGTGCAAGATTTTATGACCAAGCGAGTGAAAAAGCGCTGGTTTAACTATTGCCAATTTAAAGCATCTAAGTTGCGTCTTGGATTTAATTGTGGCCGGTAGAAGCTGGTTGTTGCCTCTGTGGTTAGGGCCTCTGTGGAGACGTAGGGTCTACTTTGATGTTTTAATTCTGTGCATCAGATACGTGGTGGTACTGAAACCTTCCTGTGTCAAAGTTGTTATCCTTAAGTGGGGTGGTGGTAGGCTTTGCTTAATGTCTGCAAAATTGCCTTTTGTTGGCAATACTGCCTATTTAATATTTAATACTGAACTTTGAATAGTGTAACTTCATTCAGATTTGCTGTGGAGAATATTTGAAGAGGTCTTTTTGTTTTTCGGTTTTGAAGAACCATATTTTTGATTGCTCAAGATATTCTATGGTCCTTACAATGGACTCGAACAAGGTGAGATATGTTGAGTACATGGACCATAGTTTGTAGGCACTGGCTTAAAACATTTGTTAACTAACCATCATGTTTGGTTAATTGTTCTTTTAAATCAACTCGATTACCTGTGGTAATAAGAGAATAAGGATGTACTATATCCAGAATTTCACTTCAGGTAATAGTCTAATTTCCTTTGGAAAAAGAAGCTAATGAAAATAAGAAGAAAAAAAGTTTAATTTCATTTCTGTTTACTTTGTCTGTGGTAAAATCAAAATGTACCAAATATTAAGAAAGAGGAAAAAAACCTACATGCTCTATAAATTGCTAGTTGTTGTAGATAAATGAGGAACAGGAATTCCTAAACTTGTTCTTACAGAAACTGGTTAATTCATTACCTCGATGCCTTGATCCAGTGTTCATGTGAGCAAAGGTGTTTACATTTGGCCTATAGGAAGGGAGGTGTATGTGAACCTTTTAAAAATGATTTTGAATTTCTTGTATTTCAAAACTTTTTAGGCTTTCCCTCTTGTAGGAGCCAAGAGCTCTAGGTGTGTTGTGGAAAGAATACTTTTGATGACCAGCTTCAGGGACTCTTTAGACTAAATAATCCATCATTACTAATTTTTTCCCCAGAAGTAAAATTTGGAGAATATTATCTTGTCTTTGCAGCACCTTTTTAAGAGGTCAAGCTATTAGAAGTAGACAATCTATTTGTTTTTATGATTTGCTAAGTAGAAAGCTGCTGTCTTTATGGCTTAGGAACGTAAAATCTATAGATTTTACTCCAAGTTCCCTGACTTCTTATCTAGCATTTTAGATATTAGATGCTAACCCAGTAATAAGAATATTTCCTCTTAGAGTTTTTGCTGTTTTGCTACCTTAAAAATGATTTTGTGAGTGTTTTGAAAAATGTCATAGCAATTCTAAGGTAGTAGTTTAATATTTCTTTTCAGAATTTCTCTGCTCATAGCAAAATGTGAGATGGTTTACTCTATATCCATGCTTTTTGTTTCTCATGAGTTAATTCTGTTCAAATAAAACTTGTACAAATAAAGAAGAATCTCTGAAAATTAGATATTTAATTATTTAAATATCTGCTCAAGTATATTTCATGACAAATGTTTAGTTTCAGACTTTTAAAATTTTACATATGCTTTATAAATTCTGCCAACGTGGTTAATTTTTAAAACACTGCTTCTCAAATGTCACGTTCATGTGAGTCACCTGGCGATCTTGTTAAAATGTAGATTCTGATTGAGTAGGCCTGAGATAGGTAGAGATCCTTTATTCTAACAAGATCTCAGAGACTGCTGTTAGTCTGTGGGTAGCAAAGGGCTCAAAGACATCTTTTAAGTTAGGTTGTGCCTTTCTGGTGATGGTGGTAGTAGAGTGACATGTACTTTAGGGTTGTTAATATGTTAACTAGTGGAATGCTCTCGAAAAGAAAAGTCTTAATAAACTAGGGCCTGATAAATCTGAGCGTTCTCTACAAGTGTTTTTAAAATAAAAAAAAGCTTGATACTCAGTGTAAGCAAATTAAGTTTTGCAAATGTTTAGTTTTACATAGCTTGCAACCTTAGTAAGTCCAGTTTTCTTATGTAATTGAGTTATATTAAAAGTAAATTAGGCCAATAGATTTATTGTATGGGATGAAATCAATAGCATGTGTAGAATTTGGGGAGTGAATTATTAGTGTTAAGTAGTTAATAGAGCATAATATAGTAAACTTTAAGATAATTCAGTAAAAGGGTAAAATATAATGTACTATGTAGACAGAGGTTGTTTTACTGTACTGTATACTGACATACATTAAATGCTAAGATTAGAAACTAATACATAGTAAGTTCTCAATTATTTTAAAAAATATTTAATTATGTTTATAATGTTTACAAATATCCTAATCCTCCTTTAGTCTTGATCTCATTTGTTTACCCTAGTTTATATTTGGCATATAGGCCAAAATATTTAATCCTAGTTGATTCATGAACTGTTTTAATGTTAGGCTGGGACTGGTCTTCCTGAAATTGGTTATTCATCCAATAAAACTGAATTTCCATTTAGAATTGATGAGTTTAAAATGTCTTAAGCTATAATGAAATTACATAAACACATATAAGCCAATGGCTAGTATACATTGACATGTAGTCAGGAAGAGGAAAAATCTTATAAGGCTTGCTGAAGTTAAATGATATATGTAGTTAATTAAGATTTTATTATTAGTTAATTCATTTAGTCTTAAGTATTACTTTATTCCCAAAAGACAGAACACAGTAAATTAATGAGCATATAATAATGTACATTTTTAAATATCTTTCCAAGGCTATATCCTCACTTCCCATAAAATATAAACACAAAAAACCCCCCAAATTTTCAGAATCTTAACCCAATTTTGCATTTTTTCCTGTTGAAATTGAAGTTTATAATATAATGATTTTAAAAACCTCGCTATTTCACCTTATGTGTCTATCTAACGAAATGCTTGGTAATAACTGTCACATGAAAAATGTGTGTGGAAGATCATGGAGATCTAAAACTACTCTCAATAAAATAATAATTTGCTTTAACAGATATCATAGCAGATGCCTCATTTTATGCTGGTAGGGTAAAATAAATACATAATTTTCTAACTTCTTGTAATTGTCATCTTTAAATACTCCTTTGGCCAACATTGTCTTGTCTTTTGAAGACTAGATAAAGGTTATTTTAAAATCCAGGTTGGGCTTAGACTAAATTGTGTTTTATTTGTAATTAGTGACTATTCTTTTCTCTTAGAGAAGGGTCATCAATCTCTCTATTTGCTAATTTATAATGGGCAAATGGTTACCATATTATATGGGGAAAAATAAAAAAGTCTCATGGAGGACAGGAACCCTAGGAGTAATAGGCTTTTCATAAATTGAAGTCTCTCCCAAAACACCATCTGCTATGGCTGAAAAACTGGGTCCAGGTTTACTTAAGTAAAGAGAAGTTGGGCTAATCTTTGTTTTCAACCTGGTTATTGGGAAGGAATTCCTGTCCTGTTTTGTGTCATGTTTTGCCACTTGCTCTGAATATGAATTGCTGTTAGTTTTTTCTCCTTATCCTTCATAGTATTCTTTTGTTTCTATGATATACATAGAATTCTACTGATATTGTTAACATGCTTCTCTCTGAGACTTGGGGGCCGAGTGTACAATAACCCTTCCACCCAAATACACCTGCTGATGTACTCTTCATTTCCATCTTACATCATAAGCTCATACGCCCATGCCATGATGGAGATCCTTGCATTCTCAGGTAATCCAAAGTCACCTCTTTGAGTCTGGTCTTTCCAATAGCTATGACATCATACAGTTGGAAAATGTCCTTTCTCACTATGCAATAAGACAGACTGAAATCTAAACATTTTAGTCAGTGTGGAGGCCATCAGAGAGATTTCTAAAGTATAGAGCTCTCCATTGAATTGGAAAAAACATCTTTTTGAAGAAAAATGCTTTGAGTGGTAGGTAGGCTCCAAATTTGGCTTAAAAAAGGCAAGAGAATGGGCTTTGGAGTAAAGAAGGAGAAATTTCTAGTATTTAATCTGCCATTATTTAAAAAAATAATTTTTTAAATTATTACTTTTTATCCCCTCAGTGCCCTAATTGTGGAGTTTCCTCATTTGTAAAATAAGGATAATTCCTCTCAGAGCATGTTCGGATTATGTGACAATCTCTATATAATATTATCATAGGGATTTATTCATGCTGCTCATGAATGCTTTATTATGAAAAAATAAATGAATTTAAGAAACACTAATTGGTCATGCAGTATTAGAAAACAAATACGTGCAAGCTAGCAAAGGTTATGTAAAAAAGTTTAGCTATATTAATCATCGTATTATTTATTACAATACAATGGAAACGGTCGGCATTGGTAATAACTGGATATTGGGGACATGAGCTATAGTACATACAGCAAGACTACTGTGTGTCAACATTGTTCTGTGTTCAAGATATAGCAGTGAGAAAAATTCCTCATCTTCTTGGAGATTAAAAACTAATGGGAGAGAAAGGAATTTCTATTGAAATATACCCAATGAAATAACCCAAAACATAAGATCACTTCTCAAAACTGTTTCAATTTTGTGTAGGCTGATGGGAATAGAAATTAATAATAAAAAGGAAAGGATGAATAAAAAGGTAGCTAGTTCATAATACAAAATTTACAAATGGTAGCTTCCAATTCTGTGAATTACAGAGTCTCATTGGGTTTTTAGGGATTAAATTTCATCATTTATAGAAGTTACTCAATTATAAGTACTAAATAATTATTCCCTTCCTCAAAAAACAAACAAAAACAAACAACAAGAAAACATGATACCTCCTAATATGACTGGAAGGATTTCAAGAATCCCCATTACTGTTTCATGCCATTTGATATTTAACTTATTATGACCCATTCTACTACTAGTGATTCCTTACTGAAGAGGAAGTTCTGTACCAGAGATGTGCAAGGAACTCTAGGTTTGATAATTTGTAACTCAAAACTGAATTTCAGCATAGAAATGATGTTATTTTAGAACCCCAAACTATGCACAAGAAGTTATGGCATCTCCCAGTGAGGCTGCATACTATTTCAGGGTAAAATTAGGCAGTGGGAAGTTTTGAATGCAGATTTATTCTTGCCTCTTATTCCTTCTCTGCTGTCAAGCCTGGTAAATTTTCAAAAAATTCATTGTCATGAATGTGTGACTAATGTGTTATTTTTTTTCCCCCAAAATTGTTTTATTTCAAAAAAGTTACTATAAAGCGGGGTAAACAATTGAGATCAAGGCTAAAGGGGGATGTGGGCTTTTCCACATCCCACCAAATCCTACCAATTTTCTGTTCTGAAGTTTTATCTTGTTTGGCCCAGCTCTTTTGCATGTCCCTTCTTTTCAAAGCTTGGATATGAAGTGAAGGCTGTCCCACACATCAATTTACAGTCTCCAAGAATGGGATGATTTCTTGAGTCCCAGGCAGTAAACTCTGCTGTGCTGGAAATTCTGCATCATCAGGTAGGGTGAAAGGGAAAATGGGATGTTGCTATAGTTCAATCTTGTATATATGTAGCCCAGTTAAAGATTGAGGTAATAGATCTTCCCTGTGAGTTAACTTATTAAAATTTACTATACTTGTCAAATACTTAGCTAAGAATTGTGAAAGAGAAACAATCGTAATTAAGAAGGATGAGATGCTTCAGAGGGCAGAGAGTCTCGTGGGAAGGTGGTAGAGGGGAGGCATGAAGCTAGATAGAACAAGGAAGCAGAAGAGTAAGTAGATTAATTTTACCTAATGTATTTGGCAACTTTTTATAGTCTTGGTGGTTATGGTCAGAGGTGCCACTGAAAGCTGTTTGCTCTGTAAACCTATGCCTTGCCTGTTACAGCATAATTCCTTAGGTGTGAAAGATATTACTAATACCAAGGCACTGTAAACATGGTTTGACAATTTGACTTGTGTGATTTATATAGTGATTTAAATGCAGTTTGGTGATGGAAATGGTATAAAAGTCTTGGAGTTACTTTATTTGTATCTGATAGCTGGATGATACTAGCTGCCTTTTCTATCTAATCAGTTATTATGAGCTATGTATACATTAATCTTTTCATCAGATCCACTACTACCCTGTAGAGGTTTTCACTCTACTTGCAGATGAGGAAACTGAAGCTTAGAAAGAGGATCAGTAGCTTCCCCAAGACTACACAGCTAGTAAGTGATAGATATGAAATTGTCTATTTGACTCCAAAGCTGTTTATAAGCTTTAAAGTCAATTGTCTGAAATTGAATATAAAGACTGTTTTTTTTCCTCACAGATTTTTCTCCCTCATTATTAATGTTGTTATTATTTTCTTTTTTTCCGTCTTAAATCTTATAGAAAAGTTAGGTTTTGGTCCTGGGTTTGACTGCCCAGCTTGGTCAAACAAAAGTGCTCTATGAATTCTCTGGAGTCCCGCCTTCTCCATTGAATGAGGGCCGGATCACATGGTCACCAAGCCCTTTCTAACCGTCACCTCCTACAAACTCTACATTTTGTGGATTTAGGCTTTGAGCCTAGTCCACTTATTCACTTTCCTAAATACAGTGTCTTATATTTGGAGTTAGTATCTGTATAGTTTTATTACTGGTAATATATCACTCACCTCCAACGTGAATTGACTTGTGCAGGTAATAATGGTGTCCATTTATTCCATTTTTTGTACACCAGGAAACATACCAAGCGCTCTACAGACATGATCACAACAACTCCTTAAAGTGGATTTTAAAGTTCTCACTTCATAGAGGAAGCCAAGGCTCAGGTTTTGACTTATCCAACCAAGGTCAAGCTAGAGACTGGCAGAGCCAGAATTCCAATCCTCGTGTTTGATAACAAGGCCCTGATATGTTTAATGGAATATTAATGAAACTGTATATATTTCCCAATTCTGTTTTAGGCGTAAAGATCATGGACGTTGTTTTTTCAACCTTTTCCCCCCTTATTTTTATCAGATATTATTATTAGCTGCTGTCTTTGATTTTACTGTTTACTTTCTGGTCGCTTCACCAATCAAAGGAAAGTAGAGTGGGAAGGAGGTAATCGCTTTTATGTTATTAGAAAGGTTACTGCTTTCTACGGCAAACGCCTTTTTGAAAGTCTAAGTTTACAGCCAAGAGCAGTAAAAGGAACGGAGCTCCCGATTTTGCGCCTCTGCGGCAGTCCGCGAATCTCCTTCCGCGTCTTCCTTTCCGAGCAGTAGCTTTCTTCCACGGAACTACGTTTCCCAGCGTGCCTCGCGGCGGGGAGCGCGGGCTCCACCGGCCCTTCTTTTTCGCCAATCACCTGGTCGCAGAGTTATGACGCGAGTGTGTTGCGCGCTGACGACTGACGGCGTTCGGGCTCGCAACTGCGGCGGCGGCCTTAGCAGCGGCAATACGCGCACCAGCGGCGGCGACTGCGGGGACGACGACGACGACGACGACGCCGGGGCGGGCGCTGTGCGCAGAGGGGAGGGGTAGGCGGGCGGCGCCGGCGGCTTCAACTGCGGCAGCCACGGCTCGGGCGACGGAAGCAGAACCCCCCTCGGCCAGCGGTCGAGTTAGGCCTCAGCAGCGAGTGGAGCCGCTCGCGCTGTCCTCTGCGGCAGATCTCCATAGAGACCGTGACACACACAGAGGAGGGGGTCTGCGGGAGGCCACCGGAGCGGAGCCAGCCCCTCGGCCTCTGTCGCCGCCACCGCCTTCCTCGCTGCCAGCGCGCATTTTGTCTTCACTGTGTTCGCAGCCTCGCGGGTCCCGGAGTGCCTGTGACCCGCACTGTGGTTAGCGCGGACGGACTTCTGGGCTGGGGCTGGGCGGGGCGGGGGTCTCTAAGGCGGCCGCCTCTGCCTCTCCCGCCCCCTTTCCCGCCCCGGAGCGGGAAGCTGCGGAGGCTCCGCCATGGCCTCGGGAGCCGGAGGAATAGGAGGGGGCGGTGGCGGCAAGATCCGGACGCGGCGCTGCCACCAGGGGCCAATTAAGCCTTACCAGCAGGGGCGACAAAAGCACCAGGTACGGGACCCCTACTCTCCGGTGGGTGAGCGAGTCGGGAACTCAGTGGGAGGGGACGGCGGTGAGGAACCCTGGCGCCCCACGTGGTGGAGCGGCCGGGGAGGGCCCGCGGAAAGGCCCGGGCGAGGCGCGGGAGCCGAGGCCGCCGGGGTGGCTGTGGGACGTGGGCTGACACAGGCCCATCTTGCAGCACGCACGTGTGGTTCGGGCCGCCGCTTCCCAGCCCTGCCGGCCTGGGGCTTCCCCCAACCCGCGCAGGGCGGGAACAGAAATTCTAGGCCCACGATGCGCGCGTTTCTTTCGTTTTTGGCGGGGATTGGGAGCTTGAGGGTATTACTCACATCCTCTTGAGGGAGAAAGGAAAAAAATGTGGCTGGAAGGTCCCCTACAATTGTTGTTTTCTAGTCTCCCGCGTTTTGGGGTGTGTATATGGAGGAGGCTGCAGCGAGGACTCTGCCTCCGGGGCACTGGGGCTTGATAGGGGCCCCGTTTCCCAGAAAATGGAGTAACCTATTCTCAGCCTAGTAATTCTAACTCCCTCCTGCCCATGTTCCTCTCCGATCTGAGAGCATTGGCTTAGATTTTTTTTTCTTAACCGGGTTACAGTTACCGAGGCTTTGGGGCATTTTGAAAGTCCCTCTCCACCCTTGCGTCCTTTTCCTCTGCGAGACTCTTCCTCTCCCCATCTGCCTTATTTTGGAAGCTAGAATTGGCCATTATGCACAGGACGCCACTTCTGATCTCATGCATAAAATATTTTAATATAGGGCGTATTCAAGAAGTTTAGGTACTTTTGACACTCCAGGAATGTCGGTGGTCTTATAATTTAACCACCTTGTACACTCATGGGCGTTTGAAATTAAGAAACGGAGTTTATCCTAATTCTAAATGATGAGACATTTGATTCAGAGAAAATTCCATTTTTTAAATGTTATGGGAATTGAGTAGAAAAATGTCAACTTGTGTTATTAAAAGTCATAAGATGTCAAAATGGTACTAAGGTGGGGAGCATGTGTGCCTTCAACTTGTTAAAAAATAGAAGTATAGCAAAAGGGTCTGATAACTTGTTGCATACTCTTAAAGGTAGACTTATAAATATTAATTGCTTTATTCTGGATGACGATGAATATTGAATACTTTAACCTGTTTACTGGTGTTAAATTGTATCCTAAAATTTTTTTTGAAAGTAAACATTTGAGGAAAATTTTAAATAGTAAAAACTGTGGTTTATAATGTTAAATAGCTCTTTATTAATGGTTACAAGTCTTGGCATTACTATTGCCTCCCACCAGTTTTCCCCAGATATATTATAAAGAGTTTGGTTTTCAGATTTCTTTGTGAGGAAAAGTGGTACTTGCAGGCAGATTTAAGATTGGAATTCAAGTCATAAGCCTGGCCATTTAACCTAATCCTTTTGTAGAGTGGAAGTTAGACATACATGCTTTCTGTTTCTCCTGAAGAATAAATGAATGCTTTCTTAGATCTTGACAGAAAGTTACATAAAAAATGAAATGTTTTAAATACGGATCATTGGATTGTCTGGACAGTTTAGAAAGGGGTAATATATTCCAGGTGGCAAAAGTTATAATCACAGCTTATTTTAAATGTACTTAGGTAAAAATCTAAATTTGGGGGGATGGTGCCTTGACAAAATAACACATATGGTTTTAGATTGTGTAGTTTTCTTTTAGATCTTGAAAATTTATCATTTCTCTTGTCTAAAGTACTTTCAGCTTCTTGCCTCAGCTATTTAATTGAAAAAGAAAACACATTTTTAGCTTTTGAATTGGGTTTAAGATGTTCAGGGATTTCTTGATCAACACTGTAGGAGTTACTTAATATTGGCAGAAAATACCAAAGAGAAAGTATCTAGGAATACAGAAAAGAATATTCTATTTAATATTATCAACTTTTAAATCTTAAAATAAGGACTTTCTTCATTCCTTACTGCAACCTTTGTGGACTTGTAGGCTGGCTGCAAGCTTGCTATCCACTACCCTAGGCTGTCACCTCTGTTTTGCAGCAGCTGCTGAGTCATCATGAACAGCAAGCAACTTCATGACATGGCATGTTTTGTACTAATGTTATTCGATTAAGTAAGTGTTCAAGGGATTCTGGGCAAAAACGAAGTTTTTGATTGTGAAGTAGAGGGCTGGAATAAGAATGAGAGGTCTGGCACTGTTCATTAATGGATGTTTGCCATTGCCTGTCAGACCAACTGGCTTGTGTAGTCATGCAGTACCTGTGACTTTTACATGTGTTCAGCTGACTTGTAATTTCCTGTTTTGACTTCTGGATTAGCTCTGCTGAGATATCTAAATTTTACATTTTTTCCTTTTAACTTCTGGTCTTTAAAATGCCATCTTGCTTGAAGTTGTGGAGACAGAAATCCATTGTCTTACTCAACTAACTGAAGGGTAGTAACTTAAGAATTGTAGAAGCAAAAATGAAGAACATCCCTGAATAATGTAAGTTGATCATTTTAACTTGTCTTCTCTCCTGCCCCCTAATTTTTAGCCCACAGGCATTTAGGAAATGCTGTCATTTTTCTAGTTGGGAGTGAACAGGTCACCAGAGAGGATGTGGTTAGTTCTTGTCACCTGTTCAGTCTCCTTTCCGATTTCCTTTTTGTGCAGATTGTCAGGCCCAGAAAATCAGCTCTGGAGAGGTCAAGCTGCTTTTCTTAGTAGCCACCACAAAAAACTTGAGCCCATGGGCAAACCAGAACCTTGCCTCTGGAAGAATCTACTGCCACCTCCTGGTGAGAGGGAACTACTTATTTTTGCCCTTTTTTGGGGGGATGTGCTTCAGAGGTTTTATCTTCTGGTTTGGAGCTAAGGGAATTCATTCATTTTATCTTCTTAGATGTAGTTTGTCTTACAAGTCAGTTCTTGCATTTAGCTATTTCAAAAAGAGGGGGAGGAAATCCCTTTATATGTACAGGAGCTTAGATCAGGAGTCTGTAAACTTTTTCTGTAAAGGGCCAGATAGTAAATATTTTAGATTTGTTGCTGCAAATCTTTGTTCTGTTTTTGCAACCCTTTAAAAAATGTAAAAATCATTCTTAACCTGAGGCCTGTATAAAAGTAGGCTGAATTTGGCCCACAGGCCATCGTTTTCCTAACCTTGCTTTATATGATACTGTGGTTTTGTTGTTGTTTTGGTACCTTCTATATGATACTTTGTTCCAAATAAGTACGTCCTGCTAGGTATCTGATGACTAAATAGTATTCTCAGTTTTGAAAAGGAGGAATATTTAGAGGTTGAATACTTAACTCATTCCATGAGTCACTAAGTAGCTTTTATTTTTATTTTATCTTTATTTGCTTTATCCTAGATGTTTAATTCTATCTGTGAAAGTAGTTGATAGGAAAAAATACACTATAATGGAGTCACAATATTTGGGTTGGAGTCCTTACTCTACCAGGACTTGTAATAAACTTGTAAATAAATACAAGTTATTTAAATTCTTTGCTTAATTTACTCATTTGTAAAGTGGAAATTGTTGTGAGGGTTAAATGAGATAAGTAAAGCCCTTAGAACATTGCCTAGCATATAAAGGAAGGACTCATTTGAAATTGTGATTAAATAGAACCTTTTGATTTAAATACTTTGTTTCTGGATTTTGCTGCTGCTTTATAGAAATTTTTTCCTTTATATACCTAAGTTCAATTTTTTATAGGCTTATATTGGATTTAAGGACTTGTTTGCTGAGTGATGAGGCCAAACCTTAAATTATTACCAGTTTAAGTACTTAATTGTAATATATTTAACTTATAGAAATACCAGTCATTTAAATATATAGGATAATAAATCCAAGTATTGTTTTAAGCGATGTAGTTTTTGTGTGTGTGTGTGAGGAGAGGCCCTTGTGTGTGATATTTTATCAATTATTTACTAATTTTTCTAAAAAGATAAGTGAAAAAAAAGCCCAGGTGTTATCTCTATTTCCTGGAAAATCCCCTGATGAGGCAGTTATCTGTTAGTTTTAAGTAAAATGCTGGTTTTATGTCACTAATTAAAACCATTTTCATTAGACACAGAATATTATTGGAAAGATTTAATGACATTGTTTTTCAAAAATGTTTTATTCGTATCTACTTAGCTGATGGTCATGGTTGTAATATATTTTAAAAAGATTCTTCTGTGTTGGGAAGCCCAATTTAGTCTCACCATCAGATACAATTTATTGTGTTTTCTGTCAGGAAACAGGATAGTACAATGCCTTTTTTGTCTAGAGATCTTCCAGTTTGCTTGATTTCACTTACTTTTCTCAGAGTTGATTTAAGAAATCAACTCTTATATCCAGATTTCAAACATTGTGTTAAGAAAAGTGGCAGTATTGTAGAGATGACTTTGGATTAAACTGGATTGGACTTATATTGGGTCTCCTGTTGTTAGCTTGACAGTATTGTGGGAATTATACTTTTTTGCCCTTGTTGTTTGATTACTGTTAATTATCTGTTAGTACCACCTCTATAATATGAATAACTAAAAACAGGAGGCTAAGCCAGGTCATGTTTCTCCTTAATTGCGTTAGTGACAGAGTTTGGAAGGAAGTAGAAATTTGTGGCCAATTATAGTTTTTAAGTTTTTAGCCAGAATTTTTTGTTCATGTTTTTTTTTTTGGCTCAATCTCTTGAAATTGAGAAGAGAAACGAAAGGTGGATTTTAAGTAGGTAGAGGGATTTGGACTGGTTAGATAGAGAAAGCTTGGCTGCTGACTGCCTATCTGTGGGTTGTCAAATGTGACAACAAGTTCATTAGATTTGTAGGTTAAATTCGGATTATTGAAACTTGATTCAATATAACTGCATTAGAATTTGAATACTTTATTACTTTTTTCCCCTCATGGAAATAACTGAGTGTTAAAGTCATATAATAAAGATGCATTGTTAAAACAATAATGTTAGGATAGATATATTAAAAAACTTGAGGTAACTAAAAGATTAGAATGGCATCTAGGTTTTTACTATTTAGCATTTTTATAATTGGGTATTTAAGTCTCACATGAAGTCTTGGGTTCTTAGCTCTTATTCTTTACTTGGGCTTGGTGGGAGTAAGGGGGGAACACTGATTAGACAGACTATGAAATAAGACTTAAAAAGTTTAAAAAGGAGAACCTGGTAACATGGGAGTTAAGTGAGTAAAGAGAATGTGCACAGAACCCCGAAAGAAAACTAAAGGTTTGTGACAGGCCTCAATGAAATAAAGGCAGCTGAAAGAGCAGATAGATAGAAATCAAAACAGCTGAGTATTCTGAGGGAATTAGGCTCTACAACCTTAAAACTGAAGATGAATTATATTTTTTATATATATGTATATACACACACATATAGTTAGAGATCCAGTGAAGTTATTTGAGAAAGTAGATTTTATAATCTGATTACTACTTTTCAGTAGAAGAGAATGAAGAGAGTTGAACAGAACTAAAGTCAAGAAAACTAATAGGAATAGAGAACTCTATAGAAAAAGGAAGGCTATATAGTAATAAGAAAGGAGTTGGTCGTATAGGAGGGATGTCTCTGGTTATTCTGAGATTACCAATTGGTGAAAACATATAAGGGAAAAGAATATCTTTTTCATTACATATGAGTTAGGATTATAGAAGAACCTTGCCTCACCTCAGCCTTTTTTCTTTAATTCTTGAACTCAGGTTAAATGTAATTTGGAAAGCTAATATATTCACAGCACCTTATACATTTCATGTGCTTTAATACGTGTGTAGTATAGAATTGAATTTACTTCTGGCCCCCAAATTGAGTATTCTAAATCTCAGTGACTTTTTGAGGTGGACCCAATCCACTTCACCAGTCCAAGTTTGAAGGTTCACTCCTTTAATCCTTGAATTTAATGTCATTACCTGCGTTTATCTAGTTGGGGTTACAAGGAGTGTTTTAAAAATGTTAATAATACCTCATTTGTTGATTTTTCTAATAAGTTCATTAATTTTGCTTTTTTGGGTTACCTTTCTGCTTCTTGCCATTTGTTTGGCTTTTTGTATTTATCGTTCCGGAGGATGGTTCAGTTTCTCCATACTCTTGGATAGCTTCACATTTTTTGGGGGGGGTCGAGGGGGATGTTTTAGTGTAGCAACAAAAATAACATTTGCTTAAGGTGAAACTATTACCCAAGCAAATGTATTATTTTTAAATTCTAGAATTACTGATGTCCTTTTTAGAAATGTGTCATGGAATATTCACATTGGAAATAAGAGGTTGGTAAAGCAGTGAGATTGTGGATAAAACCATGCACCAAACAATCTATACAATGTGCACACCTGGTGTCTACCCTCATAGAGCTGATGCTCTTATCCATTCAGCCATTCTATCTTGGTTGGAGCACTTAATTCTTTTCCATTTGAGGTACTTGTTGATGGACAAACTATAAATTACCATTCTGTTTGACAAATTGCCATCACGTAGGAAGTACAAGGCCCTGTTGGTGCATGCAAGGGAATGAGTGTCACAGACTTGGAGTCTTCAGAGAAGACTTTTTGTAGGAAAACTTACATCAAGTTATAATGGTGGCAGCTATTGTTACTAATGAAGTCTCTGAAAGTAGGGAGGAAGCCAGTCTGGTAAACTGGGACTTGAGTATTTATTACTAAGTAGACCCTTATTCAATGTACCTCTGTTTCCCCCTCACTTTTTTTGTTTGTTTTTTAAAAGTATAAAGCATTCTTTCTTCAGGTTCACATAGGAAATTGATTTGCTCCATTGCTGGTTAAGTCCTGAAGTATCTTCTTTCAAGAACTCCTGAAAAGATAAATCTCTTTGATAATAGCGTCAAAAGAACCTTTTTTTCCATATTAAAACTATTTTTCTCATTTTCTAGCTCCCTTCTCTCAGTTTTCCATTAGTGGCTGAAGTCTATCTTTGGTACTTTAAAACTCAAAAGATTGCCAGGCAGGGGAGTGCTTTTCCATATTTATTTTATAGACAGGGTCCTTTACCTCTTTATAGTCTTTACCCAGTTTTGTGCATAGTCATTTCTTTTTCCTGTTTTTAGAAATTTCAATATCTGGTAGTTGGTTATTTACTATGTATGTTAAGTCTTTAAAACCAGAAATAAAATAGTTTCAAAGATAGACTTTATGTTTATTTCTGGTTTGATTTTGAGTTGGTATTATGGAATAGATATAAAAATTGGTGTAATGGTATAATGTATTTGAAAGTTTATGAGATGATCATAGTGTGGGCTTTTAGGTAAAACTTTCATAGTTATGTTTGCTATGCCCTTTATTGGGATTAGTGTTCACTGAATTTTAGAGGATTTTAGTACACAGTTCTCAATCTTTAATTTGCATAAGAATCACCTTAAGAGCTTTTAAACAAATAAATTTTCATTTCTAACATGCTCATGGGTGACACCAAAGCTACTGGTTTGAAGATTCTGAGGACCACTGTTTTAGTCCTTTTTTTGTGACTAGATACATAAGCTACAGATCAAAAGATTACACATAGATTCTCGCATAAATATGAGCACACATGATTAAAGGAGAATTTTCAAGGATTTAAGTAGTTATATAAAGTTTATTAGATTTTATGTTTATTATAAAGGTTACCAGAAGCTTGGTCAGCATGTACAAAGGACATTCCTATATTTGAGTCTTTGCACTTTTTATTCCCTCCATTTATAATACTTTGCTAGAAATTTGCATGGCTCATCACTTTTTTCAGGTCTTTGCTTATATAAAATGCCTATCCCATTTTGCTTTCCTGCTTTATTTTTGTTCTTAGTACAAATCATACTGTGTTAATATTGTATTTTCTCGTTTCTTCATTTGTCTCTTTATCGTAGAATATAAGCTCTAAGAGGGGAAGAACTTGTTTCTTGCTGGTGTTCTATGCCTGACAGTGTAGTATGCGACCAATAAGTCACATTGATTTATTAAATAAATTGAGTGAATGAATTGATTGAATTGAATGAAGAAAAGCAATGTCTGCTTTTATGTCTATGAGTTAAATAAGATTCTAAAATATTCACCAAAATCCTCTCCTCTGGCCTATTTAATGCACTTGTTTACAGAATTCTAAGTGTGAAGTAACTTGGGTAATATGAGTGCTGCCTTAAGTGTGGTATGTGTCCTATTATTGATAAAGAAGGCGAATCTGATACAAGGACTTTTTTTCTGTTTTTATTGAAATATAATAGACAGTCGCCTGCATTTACATTGTACAATTCAGTGAGTTTTTTTTCAATTACATGTGGCATCATACAACACACCTGCTTCAGTTGTGCAGCATATTGATCAGATACACACAGCTTGCAAATCTAGCACCCCTCCCTCCCATAGTCATTTCAACATTGTTAACCACCTTCCCTATCCCCGTGTCTACTCTGCAACCATCCACCTGCACTTCTCAGTCTTTGCCCTCTTTTTTCCCCCCACCCCCTCCAGTCTAATATCCCTCAAAATATTCTCTGTATCTGTGAGTTTATTTCTGCTTTTGTTGTTGTTTTGTTCTTAAAATTCCACACGTATGTGAAGTCATGCAGTATATGTCTTTCTTTATCCAACCCATTTCGTTCAATGCAACACTATCTAGGTCCATCAAGACAATAAGAGGCACACAACATCCTTTTAGTCTGTGTGTGCCTTTTAATCTGAAGTGAGTCTCTTATAGGCAGCATATGTAGGTGTCTTGTTTTCTTATCCATTCAGCCATTCTATCTTGGTTGGAGCACTTAATTCTTTTCCATTTGAGGTACTTGTTGATAGGAATGTAGTTGTTACCATTCTTTATTCCTGTTTTTGATACATGTTTTTTCTTCTCAAAGTAGTCCCTCCAACATTTCCTGTAATACTAGCTTGGTAATGATAAATTAAATTCTTTTAGCTTATTTTTGTCTGGGAAGCTCTTTATCTGTCCTTCAACTCTAAATGATAGCTCTGCTAGGTAAAATATTGGTTGTAGATCCTGGGTTTTCATCATGTCAAATATTTTGTGCCAAGCCCTTCTGTCCTGATTAGTTCCTTTGAGAAATCAGCTGCCAGTCTTATGGGTGCTCCATTGTAGATAACTGCTTATCTCTTGCTGCTTTTAAGATTTTCTCTTTGTATTTAATGTTTGGCATTTTAATTATGATGTGTGTTAGTGTGGGCCTCTTTGGGTTCTGGGTTTTGGGGACTCTGAGCATTCTGGGGTTTTATGTCTATTTCTTTCACCAGTTTAGGGAAGCTTTCCATCTTTATTTTTTCAAATAGTTGTTCAACATCTTGTTTTCAGTTACCACAATGACAGATATTTTTACCTTTAATAGTGTCCCATAAGCTATTGTAGTCTTTGATTATTGTAGTCCTTGATTATTATTGTAGTCTTAGATTATTTTTGTACTCCAATGACAGATATTTTTACCTTTAATAGTGTCCCGTAAGCTTCTTAAATTATTATTGTAGTCTTTGATTCTTTTTTTGCCATTATGATTGAGTGTCCTTGGCTTTCCCATCCTCTATATAGGTCGTTTGATCCTCTTCTTTATTCACTTTGTTTATTCCATCTAACATACTTCTCATCTCAGATAATGTGTTCTTCATTTTTTAACTGGCTCTCTTTTATGCTTTCCATTTCCATTTTTATGTTTTCTGTTTCTTCGTTGAAATTCTCACTGGATTTATCTACCCTTCCTTTGAGTTCATTGAATATCTTTATAACCAGTGTTTTGAACTCTGCATCTGTTAGATTACTTGACTGCATTAATTCTGGATCTCTGTTCTTTTCTCTCATACGGTTTCTGCTTCTTTGTTTTCCCATTTTGGGTGCTTTTCTGTGTCTGTTTCTATGTACTAAGCAAAGCTTCTGAGTTCTCCCGGTCTTAATAGTATGGCTTTGTGTAGTAGGTGTCCAGTGGCACAGTCTTGAGAGGAGGTCAGCTGCAGGCCAAATTTAGCCCAAGCCTGTGCCCCTTTGAGGCCACCTGTTAAGATTCAGCAAGCAATTCACAGATGCTGTGCTTATAGTTGCCTCAAAAGGCCACACCAGAAACAAGGCCTGGTGTCTTCTAGTGTGAGTCTAGGCACTGCTCAGCAAGGAGCGCCTGACTTGCTGAGGATACACCTGGATGTGGCTTGAGTGGGACCACGAGTTGGGGGAGGCGGGGTTTCAGGAAATCCTCTGGGCAGATCAACTTCTGTTACCCAGTTTGATTATGTGTGGGCTACCCTGGTGCTGCGTCTGCGCACTACAAGTGGGGAGGCTCAACAGAGGAACAATGGATACTGCCAGCAGAAATGCTAGGGAGAAAGCCTCACAGTGGCCCTGCTCAGTGTCTCCCTGTGTACCCTGGTGTACCCTGCACGGAGCCTAACTAGCACTGGTGCTCAGAGTGAGCGGTTTGTCTCTGAGGCAGTCCACTTGCTGTCACGGCCCCTTTAAGAGGCTTTTGCCACTTCTGCAGCCTCTGTCCCACTCAGCTGCTTGGCCTCATGTCCTCGCCCCATCCTGACTTCTACCGTTGCAGAGATTTCTTAAGATTTCTCTAAAGTTGTGTGGCTTGTTCATCTAGATCCCAGGTGATTTTTCCTTGCTATTTGTTCCTTGTTTCTGTCACAGCTTTGATTTGGTTGCCAGAGGGATGAATAGAGTCTCTATCATCTATGCCATTCTCCCCCTCCCCCCAACATTTTATTTTTTCTTGATCTCAGGACTAACTTTTTAATTTTCATGTTAATCAAACAAAAAAATTTGACAAGTAGCACTGCTGTATCAATACCTTAGGGACCCAGCAATCACTTTGGATTGTTCAAATGAAATACCTTTAAGAGAGTCTGCTTCGAGATGTACTGGTGGTTAAAGGAATAAATATGGGGTAGTAAGAGGCCCAGAGACTAGCAATAGCAGAAGCTGCTGCTATCCCTAGGACTGGAAGGATAAAAGGTAGAAATGGTGTAATGAATAGAGGAGGAGACACCTGGCTGAAGCTATAGGTTTGTAGATGGGGCACTTAAGCAGAGCACTCAGGAAGAAAGACTTCTCTTTTCTCCCATCCTCTAATATCTGGCATCCTTTGATATCTTTCATAGGCCACTCCTTCCAGAAGCCAGTTAGGAGGGATAGACTATTAAGAATGGAGTGAGGAAAGGGCAAGTGAAGACCACAGCATCAATTTGATTTGTTAGATTTTATTGTGTAGGAAAAGCTAAAATTTTTTGAGAAGTGAGATGGGTGGAAAATCATTAAATAATAGTACAAGTAAAAATCATGGCTAAAGTTTGAGAAACACTGGAGAAGTACTGTAAACTGCATTGTGTTCAGTGTCGTCCACTAACGATTTGTTTTCTCATTTTAGAACATTTTATTATATATTTTAATATCTGACTAGTGCTCCACATTGTTTTTCAGATAACTGAATCTTAATACTTTTAAGTATACATAATTTTATTCACCTCTTGTAAAGCGACTGCTTCCCTAAAATGTGTTGTAATGTCATTAGATGTATCACATTTCCAGATTTTTTTAGCTAGAGTGGTGGTGGTTCTCAAACTTTAGCATACATCAGAATCACTTGGTAGCATTTGTTAAAACAGGTGAGCCTCCTGAGTTTTCTTAGGGCTGGGAGAGGGCCTGAAGTGCTGATGTTACTGGTAAAGAGAACACACTTTGGGTACCACTAGTACTTGAGTATACTGAGCTTAATTTAACTTTTCTTTATGACTTAGAACACACTTTGGGTACCACTAGTACTTGAGTATACTGAGCTTAATTTAACTTTTCTTTATGACTTAGGGTCACTTACCCTACAGAAATATACTAAAGTATAAGGATATTTGTTTTTTCTGATGGTTCCAGGTCAGTTTTATTATCTATATTTGTTTTTATTGTCATGCTATCATTCATTGTGCCACTAAGCTGCTGTGGGCTGAGATAAATTAGTTATATTTTAGTTAAGTAAAGAGAAGATCGCTAAGTGAAGTTTATGAACTTTAGTGAATGAACTTTATAATATCCATTTTGACTTCAATTTTATCTTAACACCTTTGAGAAAGTCCACAAAAGACTTATTTTACACTAAATTCTTGCTGTAGTTATAGTGCTTTAGCTAATGTTTCATATCTAGTATGTGTCTTACATTCTTCACATCTTATTTGTACTATATTGTATCTTGTAAGCACTTTCCAGTCTTTTGAAATATCGGGAGGGGATAAATAAGTAATAAGTAAAAGTATTACATATGTATGTTAAATATTAAAATTCTGGATATAGGTATGTAATTTTTCTTCCCAGAGTAGTTAATATGATGTAACATTGGCATAGAAATTGGCATAGTAAAGTGTTTTTTTAGTGGTGAGTATTCTCGGACTGTTGGCTTCATGTGTCCCTAGAGAGCTTATGTTATAGATCTGTTTAACATTTCTGTTTAGAGAATGCATAGAAGAATAATTTTGTATTTCCCAGCTGTTACTTACACCTTTTTAAACAATAAGGAAAATATTCTTCAAGTGCCTATATCAGAGGTGTCTTCCATCATTTCTGTTAACAGGATTTTACAAGGCATTTTTGTCTTGGGTTTGCTTTCATGGTTGATTTATGTATTTTTTTGTACCTGCCAATTTAGTTTTTCCCTTTCATTACTCCTTCTCTAAAATTCTGTTAATGCTACTTTAGAACGGAAATTGTTGCCTATAATTGGTTACCTCCCAGCTTTTTCCTGCTAACTTCTCCCCCTCCCCATTAGCAATAAAATCATCAGTGCATGTTTCTGTTGTATTTTGTAAATTGTAAAGTGCCATGTTTTCACTCTATCCTGGATATACCATAGTAGTTGTGTTTGTAAGCTATTTAACTTCATTGTCTGCTTATCAGTAAAGTGGTACTGTTAATGCCAGTTATAAAGGTGTTAGGATTAAATTGAATATAATTTATAAACTGTTAAAATTCTGTTTTCTAAATTTATAAACAGAATAGTGCCTGGCACATAGCAAAGCTGCAAAAAATGTTAATACTGATAGTGGTTTTACCCCTTTTTCCCTCCTTTTAAAATTACCAGAATAAAATTAATTTCTCAGATTTTCAGGCAACATTTGGTATAATGAAATTTTACCATCAAAAAACATCTGAGATTATTTCTTGAGTTTATTATGTTGGATTGGTTATCTTCTTACCTGTCTTTTTTTTAAAAAGTCTGTTTAAATTTTCTTTTTAAAAGAATGTGCAATAAAATAATTGCTTGAGGGAGCCGTTGAAGATATAGTGTTCATATCGCTGCTTTTAATATGCTGGGATAAAAATGGATGCCTTTTCTCTGAGATTATAACATTTTAGTGCATATCTCATTACTAAATTTAAAATTTATATTGCCTATTTGATGGCCTATTGGAGTTTTTTAAGGATTAGAACAATATGGCCATTTGGAGTAATTATTGGCTCATGGTTATACGTATATGGAAGAAAGAAAAAGTAGGAAGTTTATAATATCTATAGAATTTGTAAAAATAACATTATGTCAGCATTAACTCAAGTAACTGAATTGTTGGGAACAGTTATGATTTTCCTGGTACAGATTTCTGTAAGTTGGTACTTACTGAAAAAATAAATTTCTAAAACTGATTTATATGTTTCTCCCCCAACCCCCCAACAGGGCATTCTTAGCAGAGTTACAGAATCCGTTAAGAATATTGTGCCAGGATGGCTACAGAGATACTTCAACAAGAATGAAGATGTATGTAGCTGTTCAGCAGACCCAAGAGAGGTAGCACAGTGGCCAGAAAATAGAGAAAATGATCATCTGATATATGCTGATGAGGAGAGTGCTAATATTCACGATGGAAGAATCACTCCTGAGCCAACTGTCAGTAATACAGCAGGTAAACAGAATGTGGATATTTTGCTATGAATGATAGATTTTCATGCCTTAATTTTAAATATTTTTATATTATCTGGCTGTGGTAAATCTAATTGGGTAAGTACATAAACCATATAGGATGAAGGTGTGATGATCAGATGCAAAATTAGGTATCTTTTTTTATTTATCAGCTTTTGTTTATTAAGGGAGGCTGGTGTATACTTTATCACTCAAGAGTGCAAGCTCTGATGTTAGACTTTGGGGTTTGCATTGTTATACAAGCAGTTGTTAGTCATGTGGCTTTGGGAAAGATAATCTATTTTCTCTTTCATATCCTCATAAATACTTTTGAAAAAAGTACATGTGATCCTGTTAGAATAGGTCCTGGCACTATGGGAGCACTGTATAAATATTAATTCTTATAATGAAACTGTAATGCCTCCCACAACATATAGATTTGGGTATGGTATAACGTAGTTGGCTTCTGTCCTCTGCAAGAAACTCAATTGGATCATTTCATTAATTTGTAATTAAGTGACCCTGCATTTTAAAAGCTTGAACTTTTTTGGATCTTCTTACAGCATTTTGGTGGGGTTTACAAATATTAAATAGCTTTCGTATAACCCATGAATATGGCATATTTGGAAATATTACTCTGTCATTTCACTTTAAATATTTTTTAGTTTTATTGAGATATTCATCACATACCATAAAACTAACCCATTTAAATTGTATAGTTCAGTGGTTTTTGTATATTTACAGAGTTGTTCAGCCATCACCACAGTCTGCTTAAGAACATTTTCATCATTTCTCTCATCCCACCCCCAAGTCCTGTACCCATTAGTAACTGCCATACCTGCCCCTCCAGTACTAAGCAACCACTAATCTGTCTCTATAGTTTTGTCTATACTGGACCTTTTATATGAATAGAATCATAAAATATATGGTCTTTTGTAACTGGCTTATTTCACTTAGCATGTTTTTAAAATTCATTCAAGTCATAGCATATATCAAAGCTTCATTCTTTATTCCTAGGCAGTAATATTCCATGGTATGAATAAACTGCATTTTATTCATTCATCAGTTGATGGATATTGGGTTATTTCCACTTTTTAAATATTACTAATAATGCTCCTATGAATATTTGTGTGTAAGATTTTGTGTGGGTATGTTTTCTTTTGGGTGTATACCTGGGAGTAGAATTGCTGGGTCCTATGTTAATTTTAATATTTTGAGGAAAAACTGGTTTCCAAAGAGGGTAGGTATATCATCTTAACTTCCCATCAGTGTACAGAGATTCCAGTTTCTTTATACTGTATCAATACTTATATTCTTTATTATTTTGTTTAAATTATAGCTTTCCAAAGTAGGTGTGAAGTGGTATCTCATTGTGGTTTTGATTTGTATCTCCTTGATGACTAATAATATTGAACATCTTTTTATGTGCTTATTGGCCATTTCTATATCTTTAAAAAAATGGCTATATAAGTGCCCTTTTTCCCTTTTTAATTGGGTTATCTTGTAGTTGAGCTAAAAGAGGTCTTTATTCTGGATATAAGTCCCTTATCAGTATATGATTTGCAAGTATTTTCTTGAATTCTGGGTTGTCTTTATTTTCTTGATGGTGTCCTTTGAAACATAAAAGTTTTAATTTTTTTAAAAAATTTAAATTTTGATGAAGTTCAAAAGAATAATTTTTATTTTGGAGAAATGGAAAAATCTCAAGTTTTCCTAGTAAAATTTATTTTAGCTTAGTTTTTAAATGTTTGCTCATTTTTATTAGAATAGTTTAGGAAGCTTTAATATCTGTACTTTTCAAGATTTCTTTCGAATACATTATCAGTGTTGACCTTGAGGCTTTATCTGGTAGATCCCGAGCTGACTGCTTCCATGTCATTTTCCTGGATATCGAATGGGAGCCCAGCTTCTTCTTTTTTATTAGAAACTTCTAGTGTGCACCAACATAAGTCCACAGTGACTGAAGCCCTCCTTTCCATCCTAATGAACATGCTTGTGAGGATTATCTTGAAGAATTTAATTTAGACATGAGATAAGTGGAGACTATCTCATTTTACAACTGTAAAATTCTGTTTTGGTGTGTTTGTATTTTCACTGAAATAATGGAATTCAGTGGTCACCAAAGTCAATTTCAACTGAATTTTTTTCATTATATTACTAAGTTTATAAGGGAGCTAGCTTTTCTCTTACGTGTATATTATATACACCTTTATGAGTAACTTCTAAACTTAAATTATTATGGAAAATTTCAAGCTACAAAATTTCCTTACAAAAGTAAGGAGGATAGTGCAGTGACCCCCCCCCCCCCGCCATTGTACTCATTACCAAGCTTCAGAGACCACCAATGGGTGGTCAGTTTTGTTTTCTCTGGTCTGTTCACTCACTTTCCCACTCTTAATTCTCTTTATTATTTAGAAACAAATTGTGAACAGCTTTTTGATATTAACTTCAAAAACTTGTTAGCATTTTCCTCCCTCATTCTTGTCTTAGGTCTGAATCCTGCTCTTATTTTAAACTTTGTAAGTTCCAGATAGTTCTCTTTTAAATAGTCTGCCTTGATCTTTCTCAGAATATTCAATATTTGCAGTCACATGAGTTACTTAAAGTGCTGCCTACAACTCCCCAGTATGTTGAATACAGATTTCACTAGATGTAACACATCAGTGTATGTTTACTCTGTGAAACATTTAATTTATATTTGACAATGCATTCTCAAAACAACTTAGACATATCTGCTCTTAAAATGCCAAATTATTGAAAACTTAAAATAATTCAGATATAACAGTTCTGAATGTGGCCTACTAAGTATTTTACTCGTGTAACTTTTGTATCAGTAGTAACTGGAGCTGGAGAGTATTGTACATTCTGCAGATAGCACAGTGCAGTAAGAACAGTTGTAGAATTTGTTGCCCTTTTCATATCTGTTGTCTGCAGTTTTCTGCTCATGTTCCTCTTGTTGGCTGTCTTAATGATGGTGAGCTGTGGAGTGTTTAGGCTTTTTTGCTAGGTTAGTACAATGGGTAGATGAGAAATCATATGGCATTCGTCCTTTTGTGACTGGCTTATTTCACTTAGAATGTCTTTAAGGTTCATCCATATTGTAGTATGTACCAGAATTTATATGCTTCCTTTTAAAGGCTGAATAATCCATTGTGTGGATATGCTGCATTTATCTATGTCAGTGGATACTTAAGTTGCTTTTACTTTTTGGCTATTGTGCATAATGCTGTTAGGAACATGGTTGTACAAATCAAACCTGCTTTTAGTTCTTTTGGGTGTATACCCAGAAGTGGAATTGCTGGGTCTTATGGTAATTCTATTTTTAATTTTTTGAGGAACTGCTCTACTGTTTTTCACAGAGGCTGTACCATTTTATATGACTAACAATATTGAACATCTTTTCCTGCCAACAGTGCACAAGGGTTTTAGTTTCTTCACATCCTTGCCAGCATTTATTTTCTATTTTTCCTGATAGTAGCTGTCCTAATGGATAAGTAGTAGTATCTCATTGTGGTTTTTATTTACATTTCTCATGATTAATGATATTGAGATCTTCACATACGTTTGTTGGCCATTTGTATATCAGTTTTAGAGAAATGTTCAAGTCCTTTGCTCAATTTTTAGTCAGGTTATTTGATTTTTTGTTTTGTTTTGTGAGTTGTAAGTTCTTTATATATTCTGGATATTAACCCCTTATCAAGATGTGTGATTTGCAGATATTGTCTACTATTCTATGAGTTGCCTTTTCACCTTGTTGATTGTGTCTTTTAGTGCACAAAAGTTTTTAAGTTTGATATAGTCCCATTTATCTATTTTTCTTTTGTTGCCTGTCGTGTCCAAGAAATCATTGTCAAGACCAATGTCATGAAGCTTTTCCCCTCTCTTTTCTTCTAGGTGTTTATAGTTTTGGGTCTTATGTTTTTAGGTCTTTAATCCATTTCGAGTTAATTTTCATACATTGTGTAAAATAAGGGTCCAATTTCATTCTTTTGCATGTAGATATCTAGTTTTTCCAAAACCATTTGTTGAAGACACTGTTCTTTCCTATTGAATGGTGGTCTTGGTACCCTGATTGAAGATCATTTGACCATATATGAGAGAGTTTATTTCTGGGCTCTATATGCTATTCCATTTAATTAGTTAATGTGCTAAATTATATTAACAGTTCCCTAATGTTGAAAGATTCTTTGTATCTCCTCAATGAACAACTCAGTGAGTGTGATCCTAGTCAAATAATTTTAACAGATCTATTAGGAACTTTGGAGATGCTTAAATACCTATTTTAAAGCCTTTATTAAGTATAACACCTGGATTCAGTTTCTGTTGATTACCTTTTATCTCCCACTGTGGATCACATTTTTCTTTCTTTAACTGTATCAAGTGATTTTCTTAAAATATTGTCATTTTGAATAACATATGTAGAGATTCTGGATTCTGTTATCTTCCTCTGAAGATTATTGATTCTTATTTTAGCAGGCAGTTGTTATCAAATGGACATTTTGAGCTTTATAGACTTAGATTTATGCTTTGGTAATATGTGTCTGCTGAAAGTCCAAGGTGTTTAAGTGACCTAAAATTATGGGACTTAGCTTCCAAGCTCTGTCTCCCCTGTGGCTTTTTAGGATGAGTCTACAGCAGGTGCTATTCTGGGACATGATCCTTAGCCCCAAGGGGAAGCTTTTCTGGTATCTCAGCTGAATTCCAGAGATTAAGGAGGTGTGGGATCTCTAAATTCTGGTAGCCTTTGGACTTCAGTATCCTCAGTGCTGCTTTTTTCCAAAGCACTGCTCACCTTCTAGTATGTTTTCTCAACTCTGTAATAGCTGCTATGTGGTATACCTTAGGTGGTCTCATTCTGTTTATATATAGCCCATCCTTTCTCTGGATACTGCCGTGTGGACTTCTGGAGGACCTTCCCTGCACAGTTTTCTACTGCCCAATGTGCTTAAATTCTGTTTTCTGACTCCTGTCTTTTGCTTGAACGACAAAATATTCCTTGACAGAGAGTGGTTGGTAGTAAAGGGGCTCACTTTTTTTTTTAAGTGCTATTTTCTGTTGTCTGAAAGCTGTTGCTTTATTTTTGTCCAGTTTTATAGTTATTTACAGTAGAAAATCTAGTCTGGGGGCATAGTTATTCTGACATAACTGGATGAATCTTTCGGAAACTTGACAAATGATGCTAAAGTTCTTAAAAATACACCTGAAGATGAATAGAGAAATTTTGAAAAAGAATAAGGGGAATGTGAGATAGATTGGAGTAACTTCTACAGTCATTAAATGTGTTTTAAAGCAATAGCATTTAAAATATTATGGTACTGGTACAGAAATATACAGATACATCATTTGGGAAAGTGGGGAAAGCCTCTTGGGAATTTAGTATAGCTGGTTCTCAAATTAACTAACAATAATTCAATTTATGATTTTTTTTTTTACTTTGGTGCAAAAATGGTATACATTCAGTAGAAACTGTATTTTGAATTTTGATCTTTTCCTGAGCTAGAGATATGCAATAAGATACTCTTGTGATATTGGACAGTGGCTACAAGCCACAGCTCCTAGTCAGGCATGAGATCACGAGGGTAAACAACAGTGTACTTGTTGCCCATGATTCTTGGATACTGTGTTCTGACCATGTTTAAGGTAGGCTGGGCTAAGCTATGATGTTTGCTGTGTTAAGTGTTATTACATTCATTTTTGACAAAGATATTTTCAACTTGAGATGGGTTTATCTGGATGTAACCCCATTGTATGTCAAGGAAGTGAAGTGAGTAGAATTTTTTGTTTCTTGTAGTCTTGGAATGCTAAAAAGTCTCTGTAAACAAGGAATAAGTTATTTTCTGAATTACAAAAGACACCATCAACAAGAATGTGTTTAACCAACAGTGAAAATCTTTGTAATATTTCAGGTCATATCTTACAGATCAAAAAGTAATTAGATCTTATTAATTTGATTATTAAGAGATTTTATCAATTAACAGGAGAAGAAATACAAATAACCAATGGATATGGGGAAAGGTGCTCAGTGTCCCTTTCATTTAAATAAATGCAAATCATATAATGATGTCATTTGACATATTAAATTTACAGAAATCAGAAAAGGTTAATATCCAGTGAGAGTCCAGGGAAAGGTAGATTGTCATTTGCTATTTGTGGGAGTTTAACTTGACAGGAAATCTTTGGATCACAGTATCTTTCATAGGCAAAAATGAGTATGCATTCTGATCTGGAATGACAGAGCAATTCCACATATAGTTGTTTTCTCAGTGATTCCCAAGATACTTTTGACTACTTAGGTGGTTTTTATTTTTATTTTTTAATTAATAATGCTTTTTTATTTTTCATTTATACTTGGCATATAAAACTATTAATTTCAGGTGTTCAACATAGTGATTAGACTCCTATATAACTCACAAAATGATCACCCCAATAAATCTAGCACCACTCTGACACCGTATATAGTTATTACAATATTATTGGCCATGTTCCTTACACTATACTTTCTATCTCCATGACTGTTTTATAACTACCAATTTGTACTTCCCTTCTCCCTTTTTCTCTGTATCTATGAGTTTGTTTCTGCTTTTTTTATTTTGTTCTTTAGATTTCACATATATGTACAATCATATGGCATTTGTCTTCCTCTGACTTATTCTACTTGTATACTGCCCTCTAGGTCCATCATGAGATATCTTTTTCCATCTCATTTTAGTGTGTGTGTTTCTTAATCTAAAGTGAGTCTGTTGTAGGCAGCCTATGTAAGGATCTTGTTTTTCTTAACCATTCAACCATCCTATCTTTTGATGGGAGCTTTAATTCTTTTTTATTTGAAGTATTTGATAGATATGTAGTTATTGCCATTCTTTATTTAGGCTTTTGATACATGTACATATATATTTTTTTCTTCTTAAAGAAGTCCCTCCAACATTTCTTGTAATACTGGTTCGGTGATGATGAATTGCTTTAGCTTTTTTCTTGTCTGGGAAGCTCTTTATTTGGCCTTCGATTCTAAATAACTTTGCTGGGTAAAGTAATCTTAGTTGTAGGTCCTGGGTTTTCGTCACTTTGAATATTTTGTGCTAAGCCTGTCTGGCCTGTAAAGTTTCTGTTGAGAAATCTGGTGACAGTCTTGGGTGTTCCCTTGACTATAATTAATTGAGTTTCCTTATATATAACTAATTGCTTTTCTCTCGTTGCTTTTAAAATTCTGTCTTTGAATTTAACTTTTGGCATTTTAATTATGATGCGTCTTGGTGTGGGCCTGTTTGGGTTCATCTTGTTTGCGATTCTCTGAACTTCCTGGGGCTGTATGTCTGTTTCCCTCACCAGGTTAGGGTAATTTGCTGTCATCATTTCTTTCAGTAGGTTTTCAATTCCTTGCTTTCTCTCTTCTCCTTCTGGTACCTCTATGATGCAAATATTGTTACTCTTGACATTGTCCCAGAGTCTTCTTAAGTTGTCTTCTTTTTTTTGGATTCTTTTTTTTGTTGTTGTTCAGATTGGGTGTCCTGTTACCCCATCCTCTTATGTCGCTGAGTTGATCCTCTGTTTCATCCACTCTGTTGATTCCCTCTAATGTACTCTTTATCTCAGATGTTATATTCTTCATTTCTGACTTGTTCCCTATTATGTTCTCCATCTCCATTTTTATGTTTTTGATTTTTTTTGTTAAGTTCTGAGTTCATCTGCTCTTCTCCTTGAGCATCCTTATAACTGGTGTTTTGAACTGTGTATTTTGCTTATTTTCATAATTTTGATGAATTCTTTTTCTGGATATTTGTTCTTTCATGTGAGACATGCTTCTTTGCCCGCTCATTTTGACTGCCTTCCTGTGTTTTTTTTCTATGTATTAAGTAGTGCTCTAAGTCTCCTGGTCTTGGTAGAGTGCCTTTCTATAGTAGGTGTACTGGGGCCCCTTGGTACAGACTTGAGAAGGATCCAGCTGTAGGCCAAGTTCAGCCACAGCCTGGGCACCTCAAGGGCCACCTAGGAAGAGTCACCAAGTGATCCACATATGGCTGCTATAAACCTGTGCTGGGCTTATGGGTTCTCAAGGGGCCAGGTCTGAAATGGAGGCTGGCTGCCACTGGTGCAGGCTTTGGGCTGCTCATCAAGAGGTACGGGGCACACCAAGGCCAGATGCTGCTGCTTTGGGTTTTGTAAACCTTTGAGAGATTTTAGGAAATTTCGCATCAGGTGCCAAGACAACTTGTTTGTGTGGAATAAATCACTGAGTCTTGGGCAATCTCCTGGGTGCAGCTACCTATTTTATTCAGGTTTATGATGTCTGTAGGGTGGGGGGCGGGCAGGTGCGTGGGAGCGAAGGGTAGGCTCAATAAAGGAACAATGGTGTTTGACTACATTTCTTTCCGGGAGCAAGACTCCACTCCTGCCCTTGCCCTGAAGCCCAACAGTATAATACGTCCCCATATGTTCCTGGCACCCCTTAAGCAGCTGCACCAGTGCTGGAGCTCAGAGCACATGTGTCCATCAGCAGGAAAGACCAACCCTTTAAGAGGATGGTTTCTGTTTTTCACAGTTGTCCGTCTTAGCTACACTACCACGTTTTTCACAACCAAAAGTTAAAGAGACTTCTCTTCCTGGCAGTGGAACCCTGGGCTGGGGAGCCCAGTGTGCGTCGGGACCCCTTACTTCTCAGGTCGGGGAAACAGCTCTATAGCCAAGATAACCTGATTCTCATTTGCCACATGCAGTTGGGGGAATGGGCCATTTCATGTCTCTACTCCTCCTACCCTTTTGAGGTGACCTGTTATTTGAGATGACTTAGTTGTAGGACTTCTGTTCAGCCAGACCTCTGGCATCTCTGTGTTGCTCTGGTTGCTCTTCAGTTTTGTTATAATTTTGTTGGGATTGCTAGAGGAGGCATGCACTGCCTCTACATTCTGCCCCATCTTGAATACTCCTACTTAGGCTATTTTATTGGCTCAACTTTAGACTTACAGAATGAGACATTTTGTGGGTAGCTTAGGAATATTTGTTTAATAATATCTCATGTTTTTCTTACATACTTAAAGAATCATGGATTTATCCAAAAGAATACTCTTAAAAATATGTAGATACAAGTGTATACATGTTTGATGGAGTATTGGGGAAATTATCACATAGATAATTATAGTAAATCAGTATGATAAAATAGTGTGATCCTTAAAGAGAATACTCTGAATATAGAGACAAAATTCTATTGATAAATGAAAAAAAACAAGGCACAGAACAGGATGCATAAACATGATTACGTGATTAGGGAAAACATTTTTGTGTGCATGTACAGTATTCCCCTGCTTATCCGCAGTTTCACTTTCTGTGGTTTCAGTTACCTGCAGTCAGTTGTAGTCTGAAAATATTAAATGGAAAATTCCAGAAGTAAACCATTTTTAAGTTTTAAATTGGGCACCATTTTGAGTAGTGTGTGGTGAAGTTTTGTGCCATTCTGCTCTGTCCTGCCTGGGAAGTGAATCATCCCTTTGTCAAAAGTCTCCATGCTGTAGTCACTAAGCAGCCGATTATCGGATCGACTGTTGTGTTTAGGTAGCCCTTATTTTATTTACCAGTGGCCTCAAAGCACAGCAGTAGTGATGCTGGCAATTCAGATATGACAAAGAGAAGTGGTAAAGTGTTTCCTTTAAGTGAAAAAAGTGAAAGTTCTTGACTTAATAGAAGAAAAAAAATTGTATCCTGAAGTTGTTAAGATCTAAAGGTAAGAACGAATCTTCTATGAAATTGTGAAGAAGGAAAAAGAAATTTGTGCTAGTTTTGCTGTTGCACTTCAAACTGTAAAACAAGGGTTATGGCTACAGTGCATAAGTACTTCGTTAAGATGGAAAAGGCATTATATTTGTGGGTGGAAGACGTGAACAGAAAATGTGTTCCAAGTGACAGCTGTGTGTTGTGCTAGAAAGCAGAGAGCTTATAGGAATACTTCAACAATGAGTCCCCTGAAATGAATGACCACATTCCACATAACTTTTTTTACAGTATATTGTTGTAATTATTCTATATTGTTAGTTATTGTTTATCTCTTACTGTGCCTATTTATAAAATAATCGTAGGTATGTATGTATAAGGAAAAACATAGTGTATACTATTTGGTATTATCTTCGGTTTCAGGCATCCACTAGGGCGTCTTGGAATGTATTCCCTGTAGGTAAAGAGGAGCTGCTACTGTAAATTGTCTGGAAAGATGTACAAATCTAACAGTGGTTGTTTCTAGAGGGATAGATTTATCCTTTTTATTTTATGACAATATAGCTTTGATTTTATTTTTTACGAATGGGTTTTACACTGATATCAGTTCAAGGGAAATTAGGAACCATGTACAAAATTGGCATGTGATCATGGAAATGTATTTTGATACAAAGGTAAATTAATTTCAGTTAGTTGAAACTTTATTTGGCTATAGAATATCTTAAATTGTGCTTCTGGGAGGCGTCACTGATTTAAATTGAGGTTATACAGTATGTTTTCTCAAAGTAGAAACAGCATTTTGTTGTGGTAATGAATTGCTTTTTCTAAGTTATATATTGATAACATTAATACTTTTTTTTTTTTTTAAGAACCCTCAACAACTAGCACTGCTTCCAATTATCCAGATGTGTTAACAAGGCCTTCTCTTCATCGGAGCCATCTGAATTTTTCCATGTTGGAATCTCCTGCATTGCATTGTCAGCCCTCCACATCCTCAGCATTTCCAATTGGCAGTTCCGGATTTTCCCTTGTAAAGGAAATTAAAGATTCTACCTCTCAGCATGATGATGATAACATCTCAACTACTAGTGGTTTTTCTTCAAGAGCTTCTGATAAAGGTATTCTTGCATTTGGTAGTAAATAATTTTGGTTGTAAAAATTAAATTTCAAGAATAATTTTTTAAGTTGTAGTTTTCATTTTCTGTTTATAAAAATCTAGGATCTTGTAATTAGTGCTCTTACTATGCATTACATATTTTTGTTTCAGATATAGCTGTTTCAAAGAACACTTCAGTGCCACTTCTGTGGTCTCCAGAGGTTGAACGTTCTCATTCACTGTCACAGCACACTGCCACCAGCTCAAAAAAACCAGCATTCAACTTATCTGCCTTTGGAACACTTTCTCCTGTGAGTACCAGTTGGAGTCAATTTATTCACATTAGTTTGGAGTATTTATTGCTTATAATATATCATTGTGTTTCTTTGCAGTCAATTGGGAATTCTTCAACCCTTAAAACAAGTCAGTTTGGAGATTCACCTTTTTATCCTGGAAAAACAACGTATGGTGGGGCAGCAGCTGCTGTAAGACATTCTAAACTACAAAACACACCATACCAGGTTGGTTTGAATAGGAAGACTGATAACTTAAAAAAAAAATTGACAAGTAACTGTCGGCACTCAGGTAGAATTTTGGTAAAATGATAGAAGTTGATCTTATTCTTTTCATTTAGGGACTATATGAACATGATTTTAGCTTTAAGCAAACATTTTATACATTAAAATTTACATACGTATATGTTTAGAAAGTATGATGATTAATGCCTTTTTTTAGATTGAGGTATAAAATTACGTATAGTAAAATTTACCAATTAGGGTATTTGAATTTTAACAAAACACAGTTGTGTAACCATTTTCACAATCAAAATATTGAACAAACATTTTCATCACTACAGAATTTTACCTTGCACATCTCTACCTACTCATTCTTCTTTTACCTTCTGGCAACCACTGATCTATTTTATTTCCCTGTAGTTTTATTTTTTACAGAATGTCATATAAATTTAAAAATATAGTATATAGTCTTTTGAATCTAGCTGTGCTATTTAGTGTAATACATTTGAGATCAGTCTATATTTTTATACATATCAGTAGTCTGTTTTTATTGCTGAGCTATAATACAGATTATTCACCAGTGAAAGGTCACTTGGATTGTTTGTAATTTTTGGCAGTTGTGAATAAAGCCACTATGAACATTTTGTATAAACATTAATTTTCATTTCTCTTGAGTAAAGACCCAGAAGTTAGACTGCTGGGTCATAAGTATCCATTAAACTTTGTAGTAAACTGCCAAACTGTTTTCAAAACCAGTAATGTAAGAGTGGCCAGCATTTGTTGGTCATTAGTTTCTTGTTTCAGTTTTTTATTTTAGCCATTCTTATTAGATATGTAGTAGCAGTTCCAAATTGCTCTGGATTTTATTTGCATTCCCTAATGACATTGAGAACCTTTTCATGTGCTTTGTTATCAGTAGATCTTCCTTGGTGAAATACCTGTTCAGATCTTTTGCCCTCTTTTTTAATAGGGCTGTTTTCTTATTAATGAATTTTGAGATTTAACTATTCAGGGTATAAGTCCTTTATTACATAAGTGTTTTGCAAATATTCTCTTCCATTTCTCTAGCTTAACAGTGTCTTTTGAAGAGAATTTTTATTTCGATGACATTGGTATATTGTTTTTTTTCCTTTTATGATTCATGCTTTGGGTTTAGTATCAAAGACATTTTTGCCTGACCCAAGGTCACGAAGGTTTTGATGTTTTCTCTTAGAAGTTTTAGGTTTTAATTTAGGCCTGTGGTTCATTTGAGTTAATTTTTGTGGTATGAGGTGTGAATCAAAATTTATTTTTTTAACATATAAATTTTCAATTTTTTTAGTACCATTTGTTGAAAAAACTACCTTCTCCATTGACTTGCCTTTGCACCTTTAAGAAATCCGTTGGCTATATTGTGGCTCACTGTTTTTTCTATTGATATTTGTATTGATCCTTTCGCCAACACTAAACTGTCTTAATTACTACAGTTTTACAGTAAGTCTTGAAATCAGATAATATGAGCCCTCCAACTTGGTTCTTTTTCAAGATTGTTTTCACTTTCCTGCTTCCTTTGCTTTTTCATGATTTTAGAATTACCATATCAGTTGTTACAAGGATTTTGATTGGGCTTGCATTGAGTCTACCAGTCAGTTTGGGAAGAATGTGCATCTTAACAAAATCGAGTCTTCCAATTCATGAACACAATATGTCTTTCCATTTATTTAGGTCTTTTTAAATTTTTCTCATCATTGTTTTGTAGTAGTCATCACACAGATCTTGCATATATTTTACTAGATTCATACCTAAGAATTTCATGTTATTTGGGGTTAGCCAAGAATAAATAGTGTATGTAACCTATTAATAAATTGATTCCATACTTAAAATACCTTCCAGCAAAGAAAACTTAAGGCCCAGAAAATTTCCCTGGTGAATTTTCCAAACTTTTAGGAAAGAAATAATATCAGTTCTACACAGATTTTCCCATACATTTCCCAACACATTTAGGAGGCCAATAATTACCCTGATAACTAAAACCAGAGGCATTGTAAGAAAGCCACAGACCAGTATTTCTCATGAATTACAGACACATACCTTCTTAACAAAAATTTGCAAATTATTTATTTGCAAATGTAAAAAGGATATTGTAAAGAGGATATTACATCATGATCAAGTGGGATATATCCTAGGAATGTAAGGTTGGTTCAACATTTGAAAACTAGTGTTATCTACCATGTAAATAAAGAAGAAACTGCATCAACAGATGCATAAAAGACATTTGGCAAAAAAATATTCATTCATGATAATTTTCAGCAAACCTAGGGATGGATGGGAACCTTCTCAACTTGATAAATTGTGTCTACAGAATATCTTCAGCTAACATCATACTAATGGTGAAAGACTGAACACTTTCCTCCTAAGTTTAGGAAGAGAACAAGGATGTTTGTTATCACTGCTACTGTTAAACGTACTTTAGGTCTTAGCCAATGCAAGAAAAAAGAAATACAAGGCATACATATTGGAAAGGAAGAAATAAAATAAAAGGAAGAAATTCCTATTTGTAGACAATGTGCTTATCTACATAAGAACTCCGAAGTAACTAGAAGAGGAGTTATAAGTGAATTTAGCAAGGTCACAGAATACAAGGTCAATATACAAAATCATTTAGATTTAGATATATATACCTTAGCAAAGAACAATTGGAAATTTAAGGTAAATTGCATCAGTCTGTGTTTTATCCTCAGAGTTTCTTAGAGTTCGTAAAAATTCTGTTTTGTATATATGTTGTTATGGTGTTCATTGATTTTGACATTTTAAAGATGGAGGAGTAATAATATTTTTAAACATGTAGTCTTCTGGAGAGGGAAGTTGTGTAAAAATGACAACCTCTGACAGGCATAGAAATTGCATAGAAAAAAGTATATTTGAAGATTTGACTTTAGTTTCTTATTTTTCTAATTAGAGGATGCTTTCATAAATAGTTAACAGTAATTATGAGTATTATTTCTGAGTATGTTCATGAGGGGCAATATTTGTTTAAGAAAGTGTTAACTAGGTCTTGAAATTACACAGGGAGCTTTTCCTAAACTTTAAATTAGACCATGATACTATTTTTAAAAAATTACTGTTAAAATAGTTGATGATGCAAGCCAATGATTCACACAGTTGTCCCAAGTCAGAGTCTATCTCTGCTACTTCCTCCTTTGTTTTGTATATAGAATTTTGTACTTTTAAATGCTGAGTCCTGAGATACTGTAAGAATCATTCTCAGTACAGGCTTTCAATGTTTATTATTGATTGACATTTGAGATGAACCTATTTTTTTTTAGAGTGTTAGAATTGGAAGGTTTATTAAAGATTCTTTAATTCATTTCCATTTTATTGATTAGTGAACTAAGACCTTGAGAGGCCAGTGGCTAGGAGATCCAGTGATGGGACAGACTGTCATATTTTCCTAGAGGATTCTTATGTTGCCTCGTGTTTGCCAAGGCGTCTTGTCTGAACAGTAATCCTTGGCATCAGATTCTTAATAAAACATACAGAATATTGTAGCTACTCTGAAAATATAATGGATGTTTGGTATCAGAGAAATGTTTAGTTTATTATGGTTCAGTTTTATAGATATCAGCTATTTATAGAAACTTGGTTATAATTTGATATATCTTTTTTAAATAATATTTAATTATAGTAATTTCCAAGATAATTAAAGAGATTGTGGACTCTACTACAAACAAGTCAGTTTAAAATTTTTATTTCCTTTGTAGTAGAGTCCACAATCTCTTTGTTTAATTATCTTGGAATTTACTATAATTAAATATTTAAAACCAATAATAATAATAATAATAATAATAATATTTTAATATGGTTCTCATTAATTTAGTGTTTGATTTAAACATCAGGGATAAACAGATTAAGATAATACTAGAATGTTTTATCATTTATCTCATTTTTTCCATTTAATGTAGCTGGCAGATCTTTAGAGTGGTACATGCTGTCTTACCATTTTTTTCTGATTGTAAAAGTAATTTTTGATACAAAGAATCAGATTTTCAATAAAAGCATAAGGAAAAGTTGAATATATGGTTAATGATACCACCAAGGAATAAGCTGCTATTAACACATAAATCCTGTTTCACTTTGAACATCTCTTCTATTTTGTAAATATTTTCATTGTCTGTAATATGTGCCTTAAAATTCAGAATTCACAGTTCCATCAAATAATACGAAGTTTACTTTATAGGCACCAGTCAGAAGACAGATGAAAGCTAAACAACTCAATGCACAATCCTATGGTGTGACTAGTTCAACAGCTCGGCGAATATTGCAATCTTTAGAGAAGATGTCAAGCCCTCTAGCGGTAAATTTTAAAATCACAGTTAAATATAGGAGTGTAACAGAATTTTTGAGTTTAGTGGAAAATCTTAATTTTGTTATTTCACCATTAACAGGATGCAAAAAGAATTCCATCTATTGTTTCTTCTCCACTGAATTCTGTAAGTTGATTTTTAAACCTTTTAAGTGAGATAACAGTTTTACATATTGGTGATGAAAGTCATTTTTTCCAAAGTTTGGCATCTATTTCTAATAGTATTTCATTTTTTCAGCCTCTTGATAGGAGTGGGATAGATACCACCACAGATTATCAGGGCAAAAGGAAAAAGGTAAGACTTTGTTAGCATTTATTTATATATTTTGTTTTAGGTTAGCAAATATAAAAATTGACTTTAGTTGATAGTCATGAGGGAACATGTTTGAAAAATAAAATTTTTTTACTAATTATTGTTGCCTCATGTGAGGACCTTCCTTAGCATAATGTTGTATATGTAGTAGATGCTCATTTAGTATTTTTTCGTTATTTGGCATTCCCGTCTTCAGCACCTTGGCAGTCTTAATGAATAACTCTTACCTGGTGAATAGACCTTGAAGTGTTTAGTTATTAGAATTTTGGTGAACTAAAGTGCCCATTAAACATGGTTATCTTTGTAAATTTTTCTCATTAACAAACATTATGTTGTGTGTAATTTTTTCAAATTGGCATACTTCCATCAGCTAAAAATACTGTTCAAGATAGCAGAGCTAAAAAAGATATAATATAGATTATATCTTGATAACTCTTTTTAGTGTATTCTATTTTGTTAAAATTAGCTTTGGAGCTCTCTTTGGAAAAAAAATAAAATGCTTAGTAACCAAGGTTAGAGAGTATATATTTTTTAGTTATATTAGTGGCTAGTTAAGTATCCTTCAGGGGATGCAGATTCCCAGATCCTTACTTGGGGAAGCATTTATTACAACATGAAGTTTCCTAAGAAACAATTGATTAATTTGGGGACTGTATTAGAGATATTGATAAATTAAGTTCATAATTATAATTATGTTTATTGAAATTCTAATGCAGAGAAGAAAATTGAGTTTTTTTCTTGGGATAGTGTTTCTTCTCAATTTTTAGAGTTACCTAGATGTTTATAATCAGGCAAGAGGGAATCCATTTGCTGCTGTGATGGGATTAAATCCATTAGTTACTTTTCTCACACTCCTGTTTTATATCAGATTGCTTAAAAAGAAATAGACTTAAAAAATTGTGCAATTATAGATGTTCTCAAATAGAAATTTTATACATGCATGTTAGGAATTATAAAGGCCAAAAAACAATATTGTATTCATGTTTTACGGATGTAATCAGAACAGCCTGCAGAATAACTGTCTCTTTGAGTTGTAGGATCATACTTGTGATGAGAATTTAGATTGAAAAGATAGTAACCATACAGAGGCTTTGCCCTAGAAACCAGTGCTGTTCACAGCTGCTGCTGAGTGAAAGAAAGGACTGTATTCATAATATTATGGCCTTTGGACAGAGTAGAAGCTCTTGACTTTATAGTCATCTTAAACCAACAGGATTTTAACTGTGTTTCAGTGTAGCAAAAGATTGTTGACAAAACACTTGTGTACTTAGGTAATAAAGCTGGTTCATTTTAATATTTGGAATTCTTAATAGTGCTTTACTGCTTAGATTTAAATTGTAATACTTTTGGTTTGGTTTTTAAATTCACAGTAGGGGAAAATTAAATTGGAGAGATTCACTTACATTTTTAGCAATAAAAATATTTTCATAACAAGTTTAAAAATAACCTTATTTGTAGCTGAAGAAAATTTAGATAGTAATTTGGGGGAAAATGTTGCAAAATCGATTTAGTTTACGTATTTAGTTTATATATTTGTAATTCCTCCTGTAAAAGCTTAGATTTGTGGAACAGTGTTAAATATAGTTCCCATTTTGTGTTTGTGCACAAGTGTGCCAAAAGTCATTAAATCTGGGATAAAAATGTCTACGAAACCATTTTTGAATTTTATGTATAAATGTGTACGTATATATAAATAAAAATACAAACATGCACGCATACATACACACACACACCATTGGTTCTGTTACTGTCCATTTCTCTTAATATTTGCATGCACTGGATATTTCTCTAGGGAATATTTATAGTCTCTAGGTCACATTAACTATTGTCAAATAATTTTTTAGTTGCGCATCACTGAGTATATGAAAATAAATGTTTGTCTTTTATTTCCTTTTACCTTAAAGGTGGACTCTCCATATCCCCCTGTTCAGAGACTCTTGACCCCAAAGCCGGTATCCATAGCAGCAAATCGAACAGTTTATTTTAAACCATCTCTGACTCCATCTGGTGAATTAAGAAAGACTAATCAAAGAATAGATAAAAAATACAGTGTGAGTATGTGTTTATTTTTCCTAGTCTTTGAATACTGATTAAATTGAACAAGAAAAAAAATGTAATATACAAGTACTCTTAACTTTGTTTGCCAGCTAGGTAATAGTTGGTGAAATAGTGATGATTATGCATTGGTACGCCTTTAAAATGGCTGGCACCTTAATCAAATCCCAAATTAATGTTCATTCATAAACACTAGTATGTACTCATGGTTTAGAATAAATAATTTTGCCAGATTTGCTTAATCTGTGTATTTTGTGTTGTTGGACTATATGAAAATAAATTTCAGGTATCACATCTGTTCATCTCCAAGTACTCAGTATTCTGAGTACTCATTCATTTTCTAAATACTTTTGTATTCTCACATCTAAGAAATGTTAGTTTCTTCCTAATATTACCTAATATCTAGTCCATATTCAAATGTTGTTTATAGCTGCTTTTTGAACCAGAATCCAAGCAAGTTTTACACATTGCTTTTGGTTTGTATTTCTAGGCCTAAAACCTTCATTAACCCTTACCACATTTTTTTATGTTTAATGACTACTTTATTGGCACTTAATTCATACTATTTATCTATTAAAATGTATGGTCAGTGTTTTTAGTATATTCACAGAGTTGTTCAGCCACCACTACAGCCAATTTTAGAATATTTCCATCACCATTCTTCGATCTCACAAAAAGCTTATATCCGTTAGTAGTCATTCTTCACTCCAACCCTCCAGCCAGCCCTAGGCAGCCACTGATCTCTGTAGATTTGCTTATTCTGGACATTTCTTATAAGTGGAATCTTAAAATATGTGTTTCTTTGTGACTGGCCTCTTTCACTTAGCATAATGTTCTTTGGATTCATCTATGTCATAGCATCTATGAAAACTTCATTCCTTTTTATGGCTGAATATTTCATTGTTTGGATATACCGGATTTTGTTTATCTCTTTATGGGTTGAAGACATTTGGGTTTCCACTTTTGACTGCTATGAACTTATGTGTACAAGTGTTTTTTTGCTTGTGCATGTGGACATACACTTTCATTTCTCATGGGGTCTATACCTAGGAGTGGAATTACTAGACAAATTGGTTTTTGAAGGGACCAGGCGATTTGTCTTATAAAATGTCTCATATTCTGGGTTCGTGTGTTTTCTTGTGTCATTTAACTAGTTTATTTCTGTATTTACATAGCATCTTACTGTTAGTGCTTTTACTTGTAGTTAATCTGATTTAATTTTCATAACCTAATTTCTTGAAATTTTTCAAACTAAAGTTGAGAGAACAGTACAATGTTTACCTTTTACTCCTTTATCTTGATTCACTAGTCATTAACATTTTGTCATATTTGCTTTATCAGAATTAAGTATTCTGAACATAATTTTGAACTTACAAACTTGCAAAAAAAAATTTTAAGAACTCTACATTTTACTATATTTGTTTAATCATTTTCTGTGTATTTTCTACCAACAAGGAAATCTTTTACATAACCACAGAACAGTATTCAAAACCAGAAACTTAACATCAGTACAATACTATTATCTAATCTACAGATTTTATTTTATATTGTCAGTTGTGCCAAAAGCAAAAATCCACGGTCATGTCCACGTTTGTCAACTAAATAGTGTAGAACAACAGTTCCTTAGGAGTTTTTTTGTTTTTTTGGGGTATTTTTTGCATTTTACAGCATTGATACTTCTGAAGAGTACAAGTAAGTTATTGTGTAGTATGTCCTGCAATTCGGGGATGTCTGGTGTTCCTTATGATTATGTTCCACTTAAAAATGTTGGTTGTAATACCACAGAACTGATGCTGAGCTTCTCTCAGAGTTTCATAGCAAGAGGCACATTCTGTCAGTTCATCCCATTTCTTGGCAATGTTATCATTAGTTAAGATGGTGTCAGTGGGGTTTATCCACTGTGAAGTTACTACTCTACCTTATAAAATTAATATATATATATCTTGAGGGGAGATAACTTTGAAAGTATCAGTATCCTTTTTACCCACTAGTGTTAGCATTATTGATGATTTTGCCTGAATTTTATTTGTAGATTGCCAAAGAGTGGTTTTCTAATTCCACTCTTGTTTCTACATTTATTAATTGGCTTTCTACTGTAGAGTTATCTTTATTTTTAAAAGTCAACTTGAGTTCTTACATTCAATAGATTATAATCCTTTATTAGCATTATTTAGTTTGATGTGCATATTGTCCCATATTTAGCTTTTGAACTGGATCCCATGTTCTTTTAATATTTCTTCATTATTTTTTGAACATTTAATTGCTTTTTATATTACAAAGTAATCCAGGCTCATCTTGTAAATTTCTAACCCTAGCCCTGTAGTCAGCCATTTCTCTGAGGAATCCTGACTCCTTTTAGTGGAGGAACTTGGTGTAGGTTTCAGAGAATCATTTCATGAAATGAAAGGAATATCTTTCTGAGTTTGCTCGCATGTTTAAAAGGCTATATAACAAGAGATGAGTAAAAGTATTTTTGTGGTTGGTAAATAGTGTTGTTTGTATACAAGCACATTTGGGCTCAGTGACATTTTATGAATACATAACTACACTATAACTATTGGTTTCCATTCAGAAGCCAGGGTATAAGGTAAAAATTTTAGGATTCATTAACTAAAAACCATCAAATTCCTCATTTCAAATATTAAAACTCAAAAAAGGGTGGTATTAAGAAAATTAAAACAAATAAGCAAGCATTTAAATATGGTGTGTTCATTTTTTCTAGACTGGATATGAAAAAAAAGTGTCACCAGGACAAAATAGAGAACAAGAAAGGTAATGTCATCTTTATAGCTAAACTTTATATTTAATGTGAAGTCTATATTTGATTCACATAAACCTTTTGAAGATTAAGAAGTTGAAAAACCGAACTTTATACACAAAAAATCTGTCAGTTTTTAAAATCACATTCAGCTGTACATCTATTTTTTTGTTAAAAGTTCTTTAATTTTTAGGTAATCAGTTAACAAATTATTGTATCATTTGTTTTAATTTTTTTCTTTTCTTTTTTTTTTTTTTTTTTTTTGCCTAGTGGTTTTTCTTACCCAAATTTCAGTATGTCTGCAGCCAATGGTTTGTCTTCTGGAGTAGGTAGTGGAGGTGGCAAGATAAGACGAGAGAGGACACGCTTTGTGACAACTAAACCTCCAGAGGAGAAGGTAGAGTTATATACTTAATACTGTTAATGTTTATTTAGAAATGTGGTGTGCTATCGTGGTGGAGATCTGGAGGGGTGGGTTTTGGGGAGACCCGGAACAGGAATAACCTGTCATTGACACAGCCCCTTCAAAGTGTGTGTGTGTGTGTGTGTGTGTGTGTGTGTGTGTGTGTGTGTGTGTGTGTGTGTGTGTGTGTGTGTGTGTGTGTGTGTGTGTGTGTGTGTGTGTGTGTGTGTGTGTGTGTGTGGTGTGTGTGTGTGTGTGTGTGTGTGTGTGTGTGTGTGTGTGTGTAACTACCAGGCTTTAAAATTTTTAATCATGTTCACTGTGACAACAGAGAAAAACCTAACCTAGTACCTAAAATTTCATGGGTATCATTAAAAAGCCATAATTCTTCCCAACAGAACTGTAATTGAAATTATTTGACTCTCATAATATTATTATACAATTAAGATTTCCTAATTTCTGAAACTTCTATAAATGGATTAGTGTGGTATGTATTCATCTCACTTGCCTTTTTCTTTATATAATTTGTGAAATTTATCAGAATTGTGAAAGGTAGCTAGATTATTTATGTTACATGTTTATCCAGTATGAAGATTTACCACAGTTCATTCTGCAGGGTACATTTGGGTTGATTCCTAATACTTGCTAAGGTGAATAGTTATGCACTTCTTCTTGGGCTCACGTGTAATATTTTCTCTGGACTATCTAGTAATAGAACTGGTGGATTATGGGGGATGATACATATCTTCAGATGTATGAGATGTTGCCTTATTACTCTTCAAGGTAGTTTTACAGTTTAACACTTCCCACAACAGCAGGTAGATCTGCTTTTACTTTATCCTGACCTGTACTCGATTTTGTTTCTTTAAAATTTCTTGCCAATGTGATGGCTATGATATAGCATGCCATTGGAGTTTTATTTTGCATTTCGTTTGCTCAGGAAGGGAGACATCTTTTTGTGAGTTTTTTTGCTATTTGAATTTTCTCTTTATCAATTTTTTTTCTAATGGGTTATTGGTTTTCTACCTATTTTGAGTTGAACACAGGTCTCATTTCAGTCTTTTTATTAATGAATTTTGGCCTAGCTGGGTCATTTAAATTTTGATACATAGTATTTTCATTTGTCATTTGTTTCTAAATAAAATTTCATTTGTGACTTTCTCATTGACTTGTGAGTTTTTTAGGAGTGTATTTTTAGACTTTTAAATAGGAGATCTTCCAATAATTTCTGTTGACTATAAAATCATGTTTTAATTGAAATTGTTCTATATATTAGTATTGATTTTCTTCATGTCTATTAGTATTTTGTTTTACTGGCTCATTTAGAGTAGGAGATATCCAATATTTTCTTTATCTCCTCTTTTCTAAATTAGCGGTTTTGTAATTATGCCTCTCGGACTCACCAGAATCATGACTTATTTGGCAGTTTGGACTTCCTGCCATATAACCTGTCTTGTGATATTTTTGCTAGGGGCCTTAGCTCAGTTACTGGCTTGAGACTCTGTTTTTACCTTAGGTTCTACTTGTTCTTCTGGACTGTGGCAGAGAGAATGTATTAATCTATTATACCATCTTGAAATACAAAGTATTGAATACCATTGATTATATGGTGCATAAAATTTTGTAGTTTCCTTAGCAAACCAAACTTCTTTGGTCATTAAGCTCTTTATGTAGACTTATATACATTTAAGAAATGGGTTGTCTTGCTTTATATACATAAGGAAATAAGTATAAAAGCGTGAGCTTGTTCTTTAGACAAGTTTTTATATTTCTTAGTAAAATTTGTGGCCTTGTCTTTTAAAATTTATCTTTGTATGAGAAAAACATTAGCTTGGTTTCATTTTTGCCCGAGATAGATTTGTGAATTTTGCTTCTTCAGTTTCAATTTTTAAAGATATAATTTCTAAGATCTTTAGCTGAATCTCAGGTTGATACCTGTAGCTCTATTTTAGCCATCTCACAGATTTGTGTTCAGTGCAATTTTGCTGTGTTGAGACATTTTGGGGATGGCGGTAGTTAAATGTTTATTTACTTATTTTTGCTCTTTTTACCCAGTATACTTACTAACTGTTAAGAGCTTGACAAAAACCTAACTCCCCAGAACCCTTTATCACTTCCTCCCTTATCTGGGCCCCCTCTCTCGATTCCAGCCAACTGCCAACTGCCAATTTCACTTCCCAGGATGCCTCACTCATCTCCTTCTGTCCCTTTCTGTATTCTGCATTGGAGTTACAGTCTCCACATTTCTGAGGAAAGAGGTACTAAATAGGATGCTCCCCCAGATTTCCTGTCTACCCTCTGTTTTTTTTTTTGTCTATATGGAATAGGTTTGGATAGACTCTTCCTTACTTAGTACCCAATAGTATTTTTTTGTTTCAGATGACCACTAGTTTCTTAATTTAGTTTTAGTTAATGGGATTATTTGGTACAAGATCAGAGATTCATTTTTGTGGGTATTTTAATGGGTCTCTTATGGATATTTTAGTGACCTTTCAGGAAAGGTCAAATAGAAATTTTATTTTTAATGGAATGTAAGCAAATTATGCTATTTACAGGTACTGTTTCTACTTAACAGAGATTGATGTATTTTGATTCTTGGTTTATTTTCTCTCACCTCTGATCAAATCAAAATTTTGGTCAATAGGAATCAAATTTAGAATTGGTTCAAGGTCAGTAATATAAAGAACCAGTATGTTCAAGTATATGGCTTAACGAGTTAGCATGAAAAATAGGCTATTCAGGTAATATGTCCAGGTGTTTTAATGTTTTAAAGGGAAGGAAGTAAGTCTAAAGGTTGGAGATGGGAAGAAGCATCCCTACAGAAATATCCAAATATGTCTTGTGTTTCCTTCCTTTCCACTCACCCCCAGATTTGACTATATGTTTCAAATGGAAGAAATTTTGAAATAATTGTGCAATGAACACACATTCCCAGCACTTAGATTCTAATTTTTTGTTGTATCTGCTTTATCAAATAAATATCCATCTTGTTTTTTGGGTGCATTTCAGAGTAAGTTTCAGACATCAGTATACTTTACCCCCAAATACTTCAGCATACATTGCACGAACTAGAGTTAAATTTTATTGTTTTTTAATTTAGCAAGAATTTACATGTAGTGAAATGTAAAATTCTTAGGTGTACCATTTAATGAGTTTGACAAATGCTTACGCTCGTGTAACCCAAACCCCTATTGAGGTGTTGAACTACTGAGGATTTCTAATCCTACAGAAAATTCAGTCATGCTCTTTCCCAGTCAATACTCATTGCCTCCTTCCCCAGGGGCAATCACTGTTCTCATTATTTCTACCATATATTGGTTTTGCTTGTTCTAAACTTTTATGTTAGTGCAGTTAATTCAGTGTGCATTCTTTTTTTCCTGGCTTTTTTATGACTACAGCTACTGTCAACATTCTTGTACCCTTTTGTAAACATGTTTACCTCTCGGAGTAAATACTTAGAAGTGGAGGTCCGAGTAATATTTTATACTTCCATCAGATGTGTGAGCATTTCTACTATTCTACATTCTTACCAGTAGTTGATTGTCATTTTTTAAATTGTAACCATTCTGCTTTGTGTGTGGTGGAATATTATAATTTTAATTTACATTTCCCCATGATTACTAATATGTTTTTGTGCTTTTTATCCATTAGTATGTCTTTGTATTTGAGGTCTCTGTTCAGTTATTTTGCCCTTTTAAAAATTAAATCGTCTTGTTATTGAGTTTTAGGAACTCTTTATAAATTCTGGATGAAAGTACTTTGGTACATGTCATATAAATATTTTCTCCCAGTCTGGCTTGCCTTTCATTTCTGAATAGTATCAACAGATGTTCTAAATTTTACAAAGTCTTCATTTATTTCTTTCTCATTTTTATTGTGCTTTGTGTCCTAAGAACCCTTTGTCTCTTTCCAGGCTGTAAAAAAGTTCTCTTGTGTTATCTTTTAGAAGATTATAGTAATGCTTTTATGTTTTTTCTAATTTCCTTTTTGATTTCTTATGTAACCCATTATTTAGAGCTCTGTTTATCATGATTTTAATGTTCTGAAATGCATTGAGACTTATTTTATAGCCCAGTGTATGCTTTGCTTGATGAATTTTGAAGAATATATGTTTTGTAGTTATTTGGGTATAGTGTGCATAGAAGTCAGATTACATGACTGATAGTATTTCTTAGATCTTCTTGCTGATTGTCTTTTGTGGGGGAGAGGGTAGTGTTTGGTTAAAATTATTGAGAGAGAGGAGGTAAATTGACAACTTTTATTTGGTGAACTTGTCTTTTCCTCCTCAATTATGTCAGTTTTCGCTTCACGTATTTTGAGGCCCTCGTTAGAACCTATACTTTAACATTATTATGGCTCCTCAGTGATGTACTCCTTTTAATGTTACTAAATGTTCTTTAAAAAATTTTTTTTAGAAATATTCTTTGTATTGAAATTTACTTTATCTGATACTAAGATAGCCGTCCATTCTGTTACTAGAATAAGCCTTCTTATGCTTACTAACTGCAGGTTATTCCTTTTCCATCCATTTACTTTAAACATATCTATGTTTTTGCATTTAAAGTATGTCTCCTGTAGACAGATATAGTTAAATCTTGCCTTTTTATCTACTGCTTACAAATTGTGATGATTAAAATTAATGTAATTGTTGATATGGTTGGATAATGGCCTACTTTTTCATTTTCTAATTTCCTTTTGTTTCTTGTTCTTTTTGAAAGTTGCATTCTTTTGGGTTAAGTGAATATTTGTTAGAATTCCAATTTAAATACTTGTTTTTTTTATCTTTGTCACTTTGTTACTTAGTGGTTCTTCTTGGGATTACGATATATATCCTCAATGTTTTACATTCTACTTTTTGTTACTGTTGTGCTACTTACTATAAAAGTTTAAGAAACTTTAGTTCAATTTACCTCCTCCTCTTTGTTATTTTATGCTGTATTACATTTGAATAGATAAACTATAAGCCAACAGCATATAATTTTTGCTTTATACAGTTATATGTATTTTAAAGAAATTAAGAGGAAAAACAATTTTTTTTAAATGTTTTCTCAAATTCTCCATTTTTTCCCAGAAATCTGAGTTTCCATTTGGTATCATTTTCCTTTATCCTGAAGAACTTGAAGAGTAGGTTTTATGGCAACAGATTCTCCTATTTTTCTTTTACCTGAAATTGTCTTTGGTTTTTCTTTTTTGGTGGGGTGGTTGACTTTACTGAGATGTAATTTATGTATAATAAACTGCATCCATTTGAAGTATTCAAATTGTTTTAGCTGGCAGTAAACTTCCCTGAACTCAGATTGCATTTCCTCTGTAGTGGGCAGCAGCTGAAACTCTCTTGTCTTAGCGCTTGATGTCTGCCTTACACACATGTTGTTTACAGATCTGCCAGAGATTTGGACTGCTTGTGTGCAGACTTGGGGCTCACTTTCTATGGCCCTTCAGTCCTGCATCGTCCCTCATTTTCTAGCTACTGTGGTCACCTTGTCTGTCCTTAGATTCCTCAACCCCCAAACATTTGCAGTTTTCTCTTTGAATTTCAAGTATCCATTGGCACCAAGAGGAAACACACTTAGTGCCTTTCTCTTCTTCCAGGTGTCTTCTCCCTTCCAGTTTCTGCTTGTTTTGGGTTGCTCTCCAATGTTTTCATTTATTTGTTTTTAATATTTTGTCCAGAGTTTATAATTGTTAATGTCAGAATATAGGCCAGGTACAAGCTACTCCAACATTAGCAGAAGTGGAACTCTTTTCTTAATCTGAGTAGTTGAGACTTGGGGTGGCCTTTGCTGTATTGGGTTAAAAACCAAGGCCATGCACCAAACTCATTAGAACTGATGATGTTTATTAAATGCTTGTTTCACATGCCTAGACCATATATAACTTTGTATTTTATATTAATAATGACTATGGTACATTATTATTTTTTCCCTCATTTTCATTAGTCAGAAAATTGGTACTTAGGGTACTTAGGTTCACAAAGTCAAACATGGCTAGCTGGTGTGACAACTGGGATTCAAACCTTATTTAGTTTTTTGTTTTGTTTTTTTTTTTGATTTAAGAGCTCACATTGTTAACACTGCATGGTGCTTTGTTCTTCCTGTTCTAAAATTATATGTAACTATATAAATTCTACCTGAAAATAAGTAGGGATAAAAGAATGACATAAAAGATGAACTATATCATTATAAAATATATTGTGTTTTAGGAAATGGAAATACCAGTATTACCGAAAATCACTCTACCCATCAGCAGTTCTTCACTGCCTACCTTCCATTTTAGTTCCCCTGTGATCACAACTTCTTCATCATCGATTAGTCCTGCACAGTCATTAACAAACAAGGTACCAAACCATTGTACAGATAGAGGTGGCTTTTCTTATTATTTAAAAAAGAAACAATCTAATGTTCAGTTTAAAGCAATGATTAATTTTCGCTATGGAAAATCAATGACTCAGAGTAAGAAGACAAAAATGGAAATGGTATTTTGCTTTTTTATTTATTTTTTATTTTTCATTTATTTTTTATGCTTACAGCAGCCGGTCTTCCTAAGTGGTCTATTTTGCTTTTTTTAAAAAGTACACATTATGTCTTCCTAAGTGGTCTATTTTGCTTTTTTAAAAAAGTACACATTATAATGAGATGTTATAATGGGAGTGTTCTTTAATTTCTTTTGCAGTGTGTTAGAGCAAAAGATGATGTGAGTTTGTAAATTGTTTTCAATTAAGATACGTTTTTCCATGTAAGAATGGATTTGTTTTTATTTTTCACATAGTTCTACTATCTTTAATTTCCTGAAATTTTTATGTTTTTGCCTTGGCTTTTACTTTTTCTGAACATATGTTTATAGATGCTATTTTTCCCCTTTGGGCAAATATCCATATCTAAAATAGTGTATACTTCTATTACAAATGGAAGCCAGATTTTATAGCAGTTAACCATTAGTATTTTTCTGAAGTTAAAAAGTGATTTTTAAATTTAAATGGGGAAAGAAATTTGCTTTTGGCTTCTTTGGAATAATTAATTTGCTTAAGGTCTATTTTATTGTAAATTTCTTTTTCTAAAAAGCTTTTTTGTTAACGCTTTAATAATTTGGAAAACCAGGTACAAATGACCTCTTCAAACAACACTGGCAGTCCCGTATTTAGATTTTCATCTCCAATTGTAAAATCTACTGAGGCAGATGTACTACCTCCATCATCTGTAAGTAGTAATGAATGACTGTTTCATATTTGTTGATTTCAAAGGTGTACTATATTTTTTATCAAATCCAAGATGCCATTGGTGGTAAGAAATACCATTATTTTTCTTCCAACTTAAAAAAAATTAAAATGTACAGAAAACTTGAATGAATGAACACCTGTATATTTTTTCACACACACACCTACCCACACACACATACATACATAAGCACATGTGTTTTCTCATGTACCATTTGAAAGTTAAAACGCAGGCATCTTAATACCCTTGATACTTTTTCATGTATCCCCTAAGTTAAAGGATGTTTCTTTGCCTACTCACAATACAGTTGTTTTACCCGTAAATTAAAACATGATATAATAATAATGTATTTAGATTCCTTCAGCAGCCTCAGACTATCCTTTTAGTTGCTGTTGCTGTTTTGTTTTTCTTGGTCCTGTATTCAATTAAGATTAAGACCTAAATTATAATGCATTTAGATAACACGTTTCTTGAATGCCTTTAACTTGGAAAAGTTTTAGGTTTTTATAAACAATATGTAATTTTTTATAATTAAGAAATATTTTGTATAAGAATAAGTTTAGTGTTCAGTTTGCTATACCCTTATTAGGCAGGTGTATCATTTTGACATGGTGCCCCTTGTTTTTATTGTGTTCTTTTCTGTTGCAACTAGATGTTCTAGATCATTTTGTAATTTCCCTACTGCATGCTTGAAATCTGTCCATTGTCCAAAAGCCTCATACAAAATTGGGTATTAGGAATACATTATTATTCTATGTATTGCTTTGAAAGAAAAAATGCCTAAGAAATTAAAAATGTTGCTGTTAAACTATGACACAACATTTGTTATAAGAAGCATTCTAATTTCCGAGATTGTAAAATAGGAAAAACTGAATCTTAGAATAAATGAAATATATATTTTTGACTTGGAATAAAAAAAGCTATATATTTGATATTTGTTTAAAACTTAAAACTAATGTGACACTTATAAGGATAACTTTTCCCTTTGCAGATTGGATTTACATTTAGTGTGCCAGTTGCAAAAACAGCAGAACTTTCTGGCTCTAGTAGTGTTTCAGAACCAATTACAAATAGGTCAGGTAAGTAAAGATTTCTTATAAATTTTTACATAAAAATAGTGCATGAATAAGATTAGTATTTCAAATTCTCTTACCTTTAGCAATTTCTATAAATGCTTTCATTTGAGTGAAGTTAGCTCTGAAGATCAAATAGGAACTAATACCAACTTTTTGACAATGCTTTTTAGTAATTATCCTTAGAGATACTTAGCTCCCTAAATGTAAATGCTACAGTCTGGTTGTGTGGGGGAATAGTCATAGCAGCAGATTTTCCATTGTCTTTGGTCAAAATAAGGTGACCAGATCTCATTATAATAAATTCAAGGATTGTCTGTGTATTCCATCTCTAGGTTTACTGTTCAATTCACAACCTTTTTATTATGTCAGAGTTATGCTGGCCTCTGCAAATAGAGATAATTTCTGAACTCAAGAAATAAACGAATAATTTATTCTATTAGGGAAATGAATAATCAGATAATTAGGATTTTGTTGTGGTAGCAGTTGTTTTCTTTCAAGTATTTGGTATTTATGAAATGGAGACTCATTTGGGCTGAGTTGCTCAGGTCAAGAATTTTTGAACGTTTTATCCAAGAAATAAATAGCAAATGCAAGAGTACAAGAACAAGAGGAAAAGCATGGTATACTTTGAAAATTACAAATTGTTATGATGTTGAGAGGTAGCTTTAAATTCTAAAAATTTTTGAATGCTCTGCTAAAGAATCGGATTTAAATCAATGTACTCGGAAGACATTGAGAAGCAACCAAGTGAACGGGGGAAGATATTTGCAAACAACACCTGATAAGGGGCTAATAACCAAAATACATACAGAACTTATATAATCAACATTAAAAAACAATTCAGTTAAAAAATGAGCAGAAGACCTATACAGACACTTCTCCCAACAAGACTTACCAACAGCCCATAGACGTATGAAAAGACTCTCAACTTCGCTCGCTATTAGAGAAATGCAAATCAAAACCATAATGAGATGTCATGTCACACCTGTTAGAATGGCTGTTATCAACAAGCCAGTATGGAGGTTCCTCAAAAAATTAAGAATAGAATTACCATGTGTGACCCAGCAATCCTGCTTATCTACTTCAAAAATTTGAAAACATTTATTGATAAAGACATATCCCAATGTTCATTGCAGTATTTTTCTTTTTTTTGATATAGCTATCCTAGTGGGTATGAAGCAATGCTTCATTGTTGTTTTGATTTGCATTTCCCTGGTGATTAATGGTGTTAAGCTTCTTTCCATGTGCTTGTGGGTCCTTATATATTTTCTCGGGAGAAACGTCCCAAGTCTTTGCCCATTTTAAAACTGGTTTGTCTCTTTCTTGCTGAGATGTTAAAATTTTTATATATATAGTCTGGATACTATATCCTTATCAGACATATGATTTGTAAATTCTTCAATTCAGTGGGTTATCTTTTTATACTTTCTTGATATGTCTTTGCATTCACAAAAGTTTTAATTTTGATGAAGTTCAAATTTTATTTTTGCTTGTGTTTTTGTGTCATGCCTAAGAATTCATTGCCAAATCCATAGTCATGGATCTGCCTCCCAGGATATTATGGTTTAGTCCTACTATTTAGATCACTGATCCATTTTGAATTAATTTTTGTAATTTTTTTGTGATGTGTAGGGGTAGGCAGGATTTTTTGAAACTACGTTTTAATTGGCAAACACGCAGAAAAACATCATTATTTATATTTTATTATAGAAAATTTCAGACATTCTCAGAAGTTGAATCCTCATATACTCTTCACCCAGCTTTGACATTTACCATTTTATGAACAATCTTGTCCTTCCCTCCCTCTCTCCTCCTTTCCTCCTTTCCCCCTTCCTTCCCTCCCTTCTCACACATACAGCCACGCCTATCAGGTTATTTTGAAACAGTCTAATACATATTTCATCTGTAAACAATCCAATACATATTTCATCTGTAAACAGAAATTTCCCCCTTAAAAATATAACCATAAAATCATTATCATACTTGATAGATCTCTTATTTAAGTAAAGGGATATGTTCATTTTGAAAAGTTTGGAAAATATAAAAGTAAAATTAGCAATAAATAAAAATTACTCATCACTAGCTGCCATCATTACTCTTTAGATGTAAAAATTTAAAATCTTTTGGGCCTCTAACCTCCTTTTACTCATTGCTATGCTTTTAAGAATGATTTTTGTGGTTGCATAGCATTTCATCATGTCAATATTCTTTAATATATGTAACCAGCCCTTTATTGAGCATTTATTATCCAGGTTTTCAGTATTATAACTGAAGGATATTTGCAGTCATAGAGTGAATTTCTAGAAATGAAGTAACTCACTCAGTTGAATATTTTTTTAGGTTTTTTGATTAATGTTACAAATTGCTTTGTAATTACTTATATATTTCATGCAATGTATCAGCTCACCCCAGTTGCCATAGCATCTTCATGTTTCATCTTGATTTTCTTGATTACCAATGAATTCATTGGGTAGTAATTATAGTTTCTAGTTTTTGCCACTTTAGAGGGGAGAGATTTACAGCTTGAGAAATAGTTTTACTTCCTTATAGTGGCAAGTTAACCCTCTACTTTTTAATTTTCATTATCTTTGAATTACAGCAACTTTTCCATGATTTAGAAGCTGATCAAAATTTTATTTTTTAATACATTTAACATGAGTCTAGTTCTTTTCTTGACATAATATCTTTTATAATTAAAACAAATTGCAGCTCAAGATATCTCTGCAGTGAACAGTGCAAACTGTAAGACTCAGCTAGAGGAAGACTATGAGTGCCCTTTTAGACCTGCAGAAGTCCTGAAAGAAGGAAGTGTTCTAGATATTCTGAAAAACCCTGGTAAGATAATGACTGCCTTTGCAATTGTTTAAAATCTTAATTATAAACTCATGATGTTATTTTAATTTGTGGTATACTTTAGCTTTTAAAAAAATTATGGCTAATTGGATAGATGATTGATTTCTAAATGTAGGTATAGTCGATGTAATTATTTTTGGGGAAATACCTTAGAAACTCTACTTATTTCTTTAGAATTCAAGGACTTTTGTACTATAATGAAGTCTCTAAGAGGCAACTATAGGAGTTGAAAAAGAAGCAAGTATAGAATGAATTGCCTATTAATAGATATAGGCTAATATGGAATAAAAGTAAATAACCCTGATGATATACTTGCACATGTCTTTCTCATGAGTGTTGAACTGCCTTGTTCTTCTCAGATTATCCTCCAATTGTATATGTTTATGTATATAACAAAACAAACATTTACTGGTTCTAACATATAATGGATAGTACTCACTTGAAACAAGATGTGAAAGCTAGTAAGTAATAATTTGAAGGCGATGACTAGAAATCCTCGAATGGGAGTAAGTTTTTGGTATGAAAATTAAAGAGGATAGTCACAGGTTCACTTGTAATGTGTACTGTAAGAATGCACAAGTAGTTTTTAAGATACTCTGGTAGCTCAGAAAGAATTTAGATCCAATAGATGTGTTTGAAAAGGAATTTCAAAATAAGGTTGGCTTCAACAAGATTTAGAAGAATTACAATTTTTTGGTCTAGCTGTCTCATTTTATAGATGAGTATACTGCATACAGGGGGGAGTCTCTAATTTAGAACAGCAGTCCCCAACCTTTTGGCAGTCTAATGCCTGATAATCTGAGGTGAGCTGAGGCGGTGATGCTAGTGCTGGGGAACGGCTGCAAATACAGTTGAAGCTTTACTAGTTTGCCTACTCCTCACCTCCTGCTGTGTAGCCCGGTTCCTAACAGGCCTCAGACCAGTATAGGTCTGCATCTTAGGAGTGGGGCACTCCTGATTTGGAATTAACCAAGTAGTAGATAAGCATCAAATTAACATAGTTTATTTTCATATAGAGTACCCTTCACATTCGTAGTGCTCACTCCTCTCCCCTTTTAACTTTAAATATTAAAAATTTGTGGGAGTCATATTTTATTAGAGGGAAAAATTAGGAAAATCTGAAAAAGTGGAAGGAATAGACACCTGTAATACCTTGAGATAGTTACTGTTAGGACTTTGCCAACCTTAGGGACTCAAAATAATTATTAACAGAATAGTACATTGTTAATCACTAGGAATAACCAAGGTATTTGGGATTGTTTTTTTGCCATTATGCTAAAAATAGCTCTAGGCTGAATTATTTCTTGGTAGCACTAGAAAATCTCTAATAGGAGCATTTGAGATCTTGACCCCCCATGGCATATATCATTAGTTTGGCTCAAATAAACTCTTAAAAAAATCTCTTAACCTTCTATATCTTCTTCCCTTCAAGTACCTTTTCTTTTGGTGCTAAAGGCTGGAGAAACGGGTCTCTGATTTTGTTGGTAAAGTACATATTAATTGGTCCATAATAATGTAACATCTTTCTCACAAGTAAAGTGGATCAATGAATCAATTTAACGATAGCAGTTTTGATAGTACAAAAACTTTTAATTCCTATTATTCCGTAATTCTACCTGAATACCTTGTGTAAACATACCTTCAGTAGTTACAAAACAAGAAAAAGGTATACTTACAACATGAAAGGTTCTCACATTATATTTGTTTGAATTAGTTTTTGGTAGCTTTGCATAGGCATGTATTTGAGTTGCATGAGCTTGTGCTTCATTAGGATTAACTGGGTATTAATTTTTGTATTTCTTGGATTTACCAGATGATTTGGTACATCTCTTGAAATTTATCATATTTGCCATTGAACTGTTACTATTTTAAAGCTCTATAGAATTTAGTATAATTAAAAGTAATTCTTACCACTCTGTTGTATTTTGGAGAGACATCTGTCCAGTGACTATATCTACACAGCTCAGCTGTTTTTTTTTACCAAAAGTAGACGATACCACATTAGTGGATTGTGACTGGATAAAACTCAATGATAGTAGATATTGAAGTTATTTGGCATAGCCAACGGAACATCTGGAAGGAGAGACAGATGAAGGAGAAGGCTATGAATATACTGTATGTAGATCAGTGTTCAGGAAGGCAAAACATAGATGACAGTCTAGATCAGTAAATTAATACAAGTTAAAGCCTAAAATTAGGTATTGATTGAATTATAATATAGAGAAATCCCTAGAGGAAGAAAGTGATATACTACAAATTAAGCATCTTTTGTACAATTTTAACTAGATCTAAGTTTCATTTCTTATGTAATTAATAATAGTGCTTAGGTGAAAATTACCTCTTAAGTGGTAATATTTCACTTAATGTTTTGATTAAAAAGCCTTCTCTGACCTTTTCTTTTTACTGTCTTCTTTCCTCACCTTGTATGTAGGTTTCACATCACCAAAGGCAGATTCTCTTGCTGCTCAGCCTACTACTGCAAGCCCAGTAGTTTATACAAGACCAGCAATAAGTAGCTTTTCTTCTAGTGGAATCGAATTTGGGGAAAGTTTAAAAGCTGGATCATCGTGGCAGTGTGATGGTTGTCTACTCCAGAACAAAATTACGGACAACAAGTGCATAGCCTGTCAAGCAACAAAATTGCCAAAAGATACTGCTAAACAAACTGGAAATGGGACACCAAGTAAAAATGACAAACCAACTATTTCTGCAACAGGGACTGGTTTTGGAGACAAATTTAAACCAGCAGTAGGAACTTGGGAATGTGATACGTGTTTAGTGCAAAATCAACCGGAAGCAATAAAATGTGTAGCTTGTGAAACACCGAAACCTGGAACTGGTGTTAAGCGAGTCCTTACATTGCCTGTGGCTTCAGAAAGTGCTATAACCATGGCCGCTTCATCTTCCAGCTGCACTGTGACCACTGCTACCTTAGGATTTGCAGATAAATTCAAAAGGCCTGTGGGATCTTGGGAATGTCCAGTATGCTGTGTTTGCAATAATGCAGAAGACAATAAATGTGTGTCCTGTATGTCTGAGAAGCCAGGTATGTTTTTGACTGTTGGTAATGCTTTTGCTCTTTAGTAGAACGTTTTAATTTATTCTATGTAAAACCACTAAGAACAGCTTGAATGTTTTAAATGTTTCGGGATGAGCATTTCCTCATGCATTGTAACTTTTCTAAGCTATCTTGAGGTTAAAATGAATTGCTTGGTGTTGGATTTGCATGTTATCTTAAAATAGGCTATGTGTTAATCAGCCCAGGATATACTTTGACCTCTTCTTTGTATGCATTTTTATCAGAAACTTCTTGCTCCTGAGGATCATTTTTAAAGTTGATTAGGTGCTGGAAGGTCTTAGAATGGGACAGTCTCAAACTTTTATGTAAAACAAAGTATTACTTTGTCTCATGTTTCTCTAAGTGCAAGTGAGGATGGCTAGTGGTCATTTCCAGGGAAAGTTTCAGTAAGGGGTAGACAGTATTGCTTTACGAAAGGCTGAGGCTAAATATTAATGGTGATACCTGTACCTGTATACCATTTGCGAGAGATGTTCAATGGCAGTAAATGATTGAATCATCAACAAAAAAGACTTAGACAGCTAGAGAAATGGAGTTAGGTTTGAGCTTTTCCTGTTTCTCTTTTCAAATTTTAAAGAGTTAGTAAAGATTTATATCTGAAAATGACTCTGCTGGTTTTATAATACTGTTATATAATTATTTGGTAAAGATATGTGGTGAAATGGATACTAAATAAAACACAATATGAGTATCCTGGGGGAAATTATATGGGTAGCTTTATGTCTGCAATGAAAAGCTCTTGAGTTATTAACTTAGACCTGTGTCTGAACATAGGGGTGAGCAATATTTCTCATTCCCTACTGGACATCTCCATGAGAATAAGATTTCAGAATCTTCATTCTGAATTATCTTTCTCTCACCTGACACACCTCCTTCCCTTAAAAAAAACAAACAAATTAGCCCTTGATGCATGGAGGAAACCAAAATTAATTCTGAGTTGATGGGAGAATAAAACTTTGTGTCAGGCAGTGAATTGTTACATACAAAGCAAGAAAACACATATATGTACTGAAGAACTCCGACTTCATCATATAAATGATGAGCCGTCATTTTAAGTAGAAGAATGATAACAGTCAAAGTTGTATTTATTAAATTATTTGGTGACTTTTTGAAAGATTTGAAGGTTGCAAAATTTGGGGACCAGAAGATAGGTTAAGAAGTTCTGTCAATAATAATAGGCAAAGATAATGGTGATGTGTACTAATGAAATGAGAAGGGGATGTGGAATAAAGTATGGTTGAAGATGTTTGTTTCAAGCTGCTAAAGTTGAGTTTTAGTTAAATGTGAGGCCTTTGGATATACTGATAATGGACCCTCTGGGCTAGAGATAAGAGATTTGGGAGTCATTAGCCCACAGTTTTCAAATAAGATTTGTAAATAGAGGTGATGGATGAGGTGAGTGAATAGAGAAGATGGCCTAAAACTGAGCTCTGCTAACTTAAGGTTGTGGCAGGAATAAAACTTTAGAACAGTTAATTTTTTTTTTTTTTTTTAAAGAAATAGCCAGAGAGGAAAAACATGGCACTGGTTGCCTCTTGGATGGATGGATTTAAAGGAACAAGACCAGAAGTCTCAGTAAGAAGGCTATTAGTCAAGAAGTGATGGAGTCTTGAACTAGAATATCAGTGGAAGAGTCAGAAAAAGAGAATGAAATAGACTTAAGAAATATGTAAGGGAGAAGGATCCATTTAGCCAAGCTAATCAGGTGGATAGTAGAAATACCATTTAAGAGACCACAGGGATGAAACTCAAAAGTGTGGATTGCAGGTACAAGTCAGGAAGCTTTTCTTGGTTATTAAAACTATCAAAGTATATTATAGTTTGTGAGAAGGGCAATGGGCCAAAGATGGTACCTCAGGGAGATTTTATTAGCAGGATGGAAGAGAACATACCAATAACACAAAAATCAGGAAAATTGGGAGAAGTGACAATTGGAGAACATTTGGAGAAGTTGGGGTGCCAGAATGAATGGCTCTTCTCTTAAAACTGTATTTCCCTTTCATGTATTGTGTTTTGCTAATAAGCCTTCCCTCCTTGTACCACCTCCTCTCAGCATACTTGCTAGTTCTGTGTAAAGATTTAAAATTCACCTCTGTGGATCCTTTTCATGCCCTTTAGTCATTTCTTCATTCTTTGTACTCTGGTATTAGATCATTTATCATTTTATATCTTGGTGTTGGTGCTACTCTACATTTGTTTTACTTTCCCCTTTTTAGACTGTGAATACCTTTAGAAGTTAAATAATATTTTATTCATCTTTATGTCCCCAGAGTCTAATAAGCTCACGTAATGTCTGCTAAATGGTTAGCTTATAACAGAAATGCCATGAACATAGTAGGTGGTGTCAAGTTGAATTGCAAGTGGACAATAGAATACTTCTATGCAAAAATGATTATTTCATAGACAGAGACGTGTACTTTGAAATCTTGAAATACATAGTCTGTGGCTATGTATTTTATGTTAGGACATTGCTTGCAATTTATGTCCTATGTTTTATAATGCTGCACTGTTTGAAGAAATTTGACAAAGTTTTTAAAGAAAAATTTAGTCTTTTAGGCTCTGATTGGTAAGCATGATTTTTTTTTTTAAAAAACCACAGCTATTATTCAAACTTGGCATTAAGAAGGTGCTTATCACTGAGCAAGGTGAATGTGAGCTGCTCATGTATAAGATTAAAAGAAATCTAAGATGCGTATACTGTTTTAAAGATGTAAAATTTATATTTCTTGTATTTCCTCTGTTCTACTAGTAAACACTAATAAAAATTGAACGTTGAGGTTTAGTGGTGTCACTAAGATATTGATGTTATGTAAATTAGAATTTTCATGTGTTCTCCATTGTTTTTTAGGAAGTTCAGTACCTACTTCAAGTAGCAGCACTGCTCCTGTCTCTCTGTCTTCTGGAGGCTGCCTAGGATTGGACAAGTTCAAGAAACCTGAGGGAAGCTGGGACTGTGCAGTGTGTCTAGTGCAGAATAAAGCAGATTCCACCAAATGTGCAGCATGTGAAAGTGCAAAGCCTGGCACAAAATCTGAGTTTAAAGGTAAGGTGTTGGTAAAGTGCCTCTTTGTGTTGCCATTTTAAAGTGAAATATTTGCAGATAGCTTTAGTTTTAAAATTATTCACTATTGAAAGTTTATGTAAAATAAAATGTTGTCCTGGACTTTTAGTTCACATATATCTCTGAATTAGTGTAATGTTGGGTTTTTGGCTGGTCATCTGTGAGGTGTTTTTTTTTGTAGCTACGTAAAGAACTATTCTGTCTGCTGTTACTGAATCTGGGGGAATTTTAGCTTTATGTTTTTAGTTAACAACCCTTTGGCATCTAGATGAATTTCCTGACTTGTACTTAATGGAATTTATACTCTTAGAAGCTTGTTGTAAATACTCAAGACTTGGCTTTGATGTCCCAGAAAAATAACTCTCAGTATTTTGTTATTTAGATATAAAGGAAGAACCTCTCAAAATAATTTAAACTAAACTATCTGGAGGCCAAAATTTTCAAGTCTTTATGTTCCTGTATGAATTATTTTATATGAGACACATTCCACTCAGAATTTTGATACAAGCTTTCAGAAGATAGTCCACTTTATTTCTTTGTGTAGATGTTACCTCTTGGTCCATTTCACATATTCTTTACCTGTTGTATAGTAATTACCATGCCTTTAAGTGTGTCCCTTTGAGGCAGAGGTGATAACTAATTATTACCTTTATTACTTTTATTCTTAGCTTTCTATGTAATATCACTTAAGGTATTTTAGAGACCATGTGGATTGCTGTTTACTCCTGAGATTCTGATATTTTTTTTTATTTTCTTAGGGAAAGAAAGTAGAATAGGTAATCATTAAAGGGGGAAGATGAGGGCTTGTAAAATTTGGCTGTCATTTGTCTTATTTACACATGAGTAAGCAGAGTAATGGATAAATATCTTGGACCCTTTAATGATTCCTGTTTTGAGGCACTCAGTCAAGTGCTTCATTTCTCGTTTATTCAGCTATAGAAAAGCACTATTAAACTAAGACTTTGGTCTTGTCAATATAGTATTGTTTCTCCTTTTAAATATTGCTTCTCATGTAATTCTTCTGGTACTTTGACACTAAAAATTTTTTTTAAAAATATTCTTGGGTAAATAACACATTCACAAGACTTAAAAATCAATTTATGACAAATCATAGTAAAAATTCTCTCTCTTGTCCCCATTGGCTCATTTTTATCCTCCTCTATTAAATAGTGACAATTAATCTTATAACTCTTTCAGAATTCCTTTATGCATATCATAAGCAAATATACTTTTATTCTGTATATTCTTATTTCCATCTATCTTGTTAGAAAAGGTTGAATACTGTGTCACCTTCTGGCCTCTTGATTTTATGGTGGATTAACTTGGACATAGAGCCATCATTCTTTATTTATGGCTGCCTGGATTGCATATGGCATTTTGCATATTTCTAAATTTAGTTTAAAATAAAGACTCAGCTGTAAAACTTCTGGGTCAAAGGATATAAATGTTTGTAATTTTGTGGTAAATATTGACAAAAAGCCTTCTATAATTTTGTGCTAATTTTATATACTTACCTGCAGTGTATAAAATGTCTGTTACTCCTAGTCTTGTTTGCCAACATTGTTTTATCAAACTTGTTTGATCTCTGCCAGTCTGATGAATGAAAAGTGGTATGTTTGTGTAATCGTGAGGGTTGGGATGTAGTTCCATGTAGAGTATTGGGCAGTTTGGTTTATATTTACTGTCATTGTTCATATTCTTCAAAGTAGCCTTTTCAAATTTACTCCTATGACCCTTTGGTTTTTAAGGTTTAACATTTTGTTCTAGAGGATAGCATTAATTCAGTGTCTTTGTGGTGTCTTTTGTATTTTTGAAGGCTTTGGCACATCTTCCTCAACTTCAGATCCAGCAGCCCCATCCTTCAAATTTGGTATCTCATCATCCTCTTCTGGGCCTTCTCAGACTTTAATAAGCACTGAAAATTTTAAATTTGGAGATCAGGGAGGCTTCAAAATAGGTGTGTCATCAGATTCTGGGTCTTTAAACCCAATGAGTGAAGGCTTTAAATTTTCTAAATCAACAGGAAATTTTAAATTTGGAGATTCATCTGATTCTAAACCTGAAGAAGTTAAAAAAGACAGTAAGAATGATAATAATTTTAAGTTTGGACTTTCTTCTGGTTTAAGCAATCCAACTTCTTTAGCTTCATTTCAGTTTGGGGTGTCTAATCTTGCGCAGCAAGAAAAGAAAGAGGAACTGCCTAACTCTTCATCTACAGGCTTTAGCTTTGGTACGGGTCTTATTAACCCTACCCCTGCTGCTACTAACACCTTAGTGACCTCTGAGAACAAGAGCAGCTTCAGCTTTGGAACCATGGAAACCAAGAGTGTCTCAGTGGATCCTTTCATGTGCAAGACGTCAGAAGCAAAAAAAGAAGAAATCCCTGCTACCAAAGGAGGGTTCACTTTTGGCAACATGGAACCTTCCCCTCTGCCATCTGCCTCATTGTTTGTTTTGGGAAGGACAGAAGAGAAACAGCAAGAGCCTGTCACGTCTACTTCTCTAGTGTTTGGGAAGAAAGCTGACAATGAAGAGCCAAAGTGTCAAACAGTGTTTTCCTTTGGGAATTCAGAGCAAACCAAAGATGAGAGTTCTTCAAAGTCGACCTTTAGTTTCACTATAGCAAAACCATCTGAGAAGGAATCTGAACAGCCAACAAAGACCACTTTTGCTTTTGGAGTTCAAACCAATACTACAGCTGGTACGTAGTAAACATTTTTTTAAAACACAATGTCTTTGCTTCTGGAGAGGTGCAGTAAGTCAAGGAAGGGTTTACACTGAACATAGTTGAGAGAGACCTGTAAGAGAACTCTCTGGGGAGGAGCCTAGAATTTTCCATTTTAACTGCTCCAAACCCCTATGACTTTGAGGAAGTTATCTACATATCTAATTTTGAGAAATATAGCTCTAATGGAAAGCCCACAGTATTGCACAGTTGTCCCAGTTTTCCCATGTCCTTCTCCCTTCTGTTTGGGCTTTTATAATCATAATTGGCATATGTTATTCAGGAAAATAGGCATTTTTTTCTTAAGCTCACGAAATATTTTCTAACTAATGAAATCTTTGTGTACAGGCCTTCATTTACAGATAAGGATAACAAGTAGTCATCAGGCATTTAGGGAAGATAGTCATCAAATGTAATTAACCCCTGAGAAATAGAGACAATTATGAAAAAATAATCCTGATGAAAAAATGAAATAGTACATACAAAAGTTAAAAGATATGATTGGTGAAACAAATTATTCTGTGGACTGAGAAGCAGAAAAAAACATAAGTGATATAATCAGGTTTGTGAACTGGAGTTTTCCAGAACACAGTGCAAAAGTATAGAGAGGTTGATCCAAGCTAGAGCCACAAGTTCTATTGCAAGAAGAGTTTTAGAAGATGAGAATACTATGGAGGAAATATCAAAAAGTGACAAGACAGTTTCCTAGATGTAATGAAAGATGTTGGTCTTAAAAATGGAAGTGATCCACTCATTTACAAAGACCAGTGAAATTTTAGGACACTAAATCCAAAATCCTAAATACTTTCAGAGAGAGAGAAAAGTGTTTGGCCGCAAATACTTTTCAGATTAGCATTAGACTTTATATTGTAACATCAAATGCTAAAATAGAGCAATGTCCTCAAAGTGAATATGGTTTTGAACCTAGAATCCTGTCATTAGCCACTTTTATCAGACATAGGGCAAAATATAGATATTTTCAGACAAGCAAAGAATCGAAAGTTGAACACCCATAAACACTTTAAAATAATAAGTTGGAAACACAAAATAAAAAATATACCTGAAAGAAAAATAGTAGGAATTCAGCAAATAGGTATGAGTAGTTTTTGTCTTATTAAATTTTCACTTGGAAATTTTTAAACACCCTTCAAAGAAAGTAAACTATTCTTTGGAAAGGAATAAAAATGAGATAGAGTCTAATAAGATTTAATTATGGTATATCAGTAGTATTTCCGTTGTAATAGGCACTCTTAATCTTAACACTCTTAACACTTCTTAACCTCCCAGATATTGATTTGAAAGTGAGCCAACATGCTTCATTTTCTGTAAATCATATTAATACTCATACCATAATGTGACCAGCCCTATCTAGAAGACAGTATTGAAGCTGAGATATTAATGGAAGAGTTTTTTCTTTTAAGTCTTCAGTAAGGTGCTTGGATTCAGGATCATCATATAAAAAGAAATAGCATTCCTCCAAATTAGTTGGTAAAGAGTTGGACATTATCTCATTTGTATTTAATAACATTTCTAATTTGTATTTTATGATAGCTATAGAACCTGTTACATACTAACATAAAAAAAAAACATTTAATACTTGTTCCTGAGTGAGAACATTCCTCTCTCTCCCAGTCCCTACTGTCAATATAATTTCATTTCTTAGAGGAATTTTTTGTGGAGCTTGACAAGCTAAGCTACTTCTAAAATTCACTTGGAAGGGAAATGCATAGGAATTCTGGGGAGAGGGGCAAGCATACAGACTGGTTTTCCTTACTGAATATCAAACCATATTATAAAGTTAAAATAAGTCTCGTAACAATAACTTTAGAGGAAACAAAATGCACATATATTTAGAAATTTAATGTTATAAAGGTGGAGTTATACATTACTGAGCAAAGGGTACACCTACTAGTCAATAAATGCTGCATAGAAAATTAGCTATCATTTGGATAAATTAAAGTTTTAATCTTGCTAACATAAATTGCAAAATCAAGTTTATTAAAGTCTGCCACTATCTGAATTTGTTATCCAAACTGAATTTGTTATCCAAACACAATATCCGGTTAGGTTTGGATTTAAGGCATATTTTTTATTACTCTGTATTCTGAAGGTTTTCCTTTGTTGTAAGACAGTTTGTAAGTCATAAATGAAAAGATGGATGTATTTGACTACATCAGCATTTAATATAACATACCATGTGATGAATGAGTGAATGAATCTATTAAAAATTCTGTTTTCTATGAATTCTTATATTTTAGGGTAGGAGAAAATGCTTTCTGTGATTACTTGTTTTTAAAATTTTTGTTTGTTTTTAATTTCCTACAGATCAAGGTGTAGCAAAGCCAGTTTTTAGTTTCTTGAACAACAGTTCCTCTAATTCAAGTACACCAGCCACTTCATCTAGTGGCAGCATATTTGGTAGTTCCACCTTTTCCTCCAGTGCACCTGTGGCTGCCTTTGTGTTTGGACAGGCCAACAATCCTGTAAGCAGCTCTGCCTTCGGTAACTCTGCTGAATCGAGTACATCTCAATCTTTGCTGTTTTCTCAAGACAGCAAACCAGCAACCACATCCAGCACCGGCACCACTGTTACCCCATTTGTCTTTGGTCCAGGAGCCAGCAGTAACAATGCTGCCACCTCTGGCTTCAGCTTTGGAGCTACAACCACATCTAGCTCTGCAGGTACTTTAAAAAAAAAATACGTGTCATACTTAGATTGCCTTTAATTATACATATATCAGCTCTTAGGAAATAACATTTTTCTCATAGGTTATCACAAAATGGCATGGATACCTTTAGGTCATCTATACGCAGGATGTTGTAGTTATTCACTATCGGGTACAATGAACATTTTGTGTTCAAGTTTAATATAATGAACTCTTGGAAGGAATTTTTCTAATCACAGCAAGAGCGTCTGTCAAAGTTTCTTTTTTGAAATGTTAAGTTGTAAGTAACCAGACCCTGGAGTTTATTTTATTAGACATCAGTTCTCATTATGCAATATATACATGATTACTACATTTTTGGAATGTGTTAAATGTGTTAAATTTCTGATAAGAGGTCAATTACTTTTTTAGATATATTCCTTTCGCCTAACAATCTTGACTGTGAATGTGGGGAGTCGTGTTAATAGAAGTTTTAGTTAATATGGATTTTATATAGTTTTACTAAACAGTGCTGGAATTGTATTCCTACAATTCTCAGAATCATTATTCAAAGCTTGGCGGAATTTGTTCAGCAAGGTAAGAGAGTGTGAAAAGAAGCTTGAAGTTAACTTTTTATGATATAGAGATTTCTTGAGGATTATCTCATTTTAGGTTTCATGGTGATTTAAGTATTTCTTTGGGCCTCTAGGATCCTCCTTTGTATTTGGTACTGGACCTTCAGCACCATCTGTCAACCCAGCATTTGGTGCTAATCAGACCCCAACATTTGGACAAAGTCAAGGTGCCAGCCAGCTGAATCCCCCGTGCTTTGGATCTATATCATCTTCAGCAACATTATTTTCTGCTGGTTCTCAGCCTGCACCACCTACTTTTGGGACAGTGTCAAGCAGTAGCCAGCCTCCTGTGTTTGGACAACAGCCTGGTCAGTCGGCATTTGGCTCTGGAACAGCTCCTAATTCCAGTGAGTGTGTGGTAGTGATGTAGTTTGTATCTGCACTTAGATTCTATATGTATTAAATATAATTTTTTTCTTTGAACTTTGAGACCATTCATGTTGTATTATTTTTTTATTGCGTTTGTCCACAGAATAGAGATGTGTATGTTTAGTCTTACCTATAAACCCCAATCTAAACTTTGACCCAATTTTAAGCATTTTTAAAAGGTATTAAAAGCATTTGATTAAAGTGTGCTTATTTCTCAACTCTTTGATTTAGGTATTGGATTCATTCAGTCTCATTTTCCCCATCTGAACTTTGGGACACTAGCCTAGATTTCAGCAGTAGTGTTTTCTAATCCTCTTGTGATTAGATTTACCTCAGGAAGTTATACCCCAATTCCAATATTCTTTCCTGAATCAGTCCAGCCAAGTTGTCTTATGATCTTTTTTATTGGATGATATTAGCCTTTTCACTTGACTTGCATATTTAAATAAATATTCCTACAGTTTATAAAATATGGATAATCACATTGTATTATGACATTTCCTCAAAATTGCACTGGGTATATTTTTCTAATTATGAAATATCATGTAGAAAAGCATGAAACAAATGCTTGTTTACTACCTTTTGTGTTATCTCTCTGATCACATTTCTCTCTTTCTCTGCTTTTATGGTAATCACTTTTCTTGGGTTTTATTGAAAGTTAACTACTGATGCATCTCTAGAAAATATAGTTTTGCCTAAGTTTTAATATATAAATGGAGCCTTATTCTGTTCAGTCATTTGATTTTTGCTTCTTTCACTGTATCTTATTGGTAAGGTTCATCCGTGTTATTGATGTTTGTTCGTTTTCATTGCTGTAATCACTTAATGAATATACTGCAGTTTATCCACATACTGTTGATGAATGTTTGAGTTGTTTTTAGCAATTAGGAAATGCAGCTCTGCACATTCTTGTATATGTTCCTTGGGGCACAAGTATATTTTTCTATGGTCTACATACCTGGAAGAGGGATTGCCTAATTAAAAGGTACACATGTGTATCTTATACTTCAGAGAAGATAATACAAACTTTCTGATGGATTGTTCCAATTCACATTGTACCATCTTTATATATGTGGTTTCTCATATTTGGATTCTACATGATTTCATTTTTTGTGAATTATTTTTATAAGATTTTTGGGGATATTTTTCTGTTTGGTTGTTTTGCTTTTGCTTGTTTTATAGGAATTCTTTGATGTATTCTGGGTATTAGTACCTTGTCAGTATATGTAGCAAAATATCTCCTGTTTTATAGCACATGTTAACCATTTTAATCAGAACTTATTGATATTTTTTTTCTCCCAGTTTGGAATTGGAGAATTTAGCTCTTTCACACAGGTAACATTTACCTTAATCCTCCTAATACAGTAACACTATATAATTAGATCAGTATTCTGAGTATGCAAATGCTGTGTGGGATACTGTGATTTTCTTTCCTATACAAAATTTTATTTTCTGTAGCATAAATGATTCCCTCTTTGTTAACATTTTCTTTGTATTTATCATTATAGCTAACTCTTCTCTCATTTGCACAAAGCTCTTCTCAGTATTTTCAAATACATTGGCTGTTTTTCAGTATCTGAAAGAACTCACAGAATTTTCTAAATTGTTCCTCCCATCAGGCTTTCTGTTGAGGCCTTCTGTTTAACTGGGGTCTTAGGGATCTCTTTTTACTAATTTTCTTGGAGATTCCTTTTAAAGGAATTTTTCTTTCCTGGATGTCATGTTTTCTTCCCTCTTTTTTGTTTTGCTAGAGCCAATAGAGCCAATCTTGTGATTTTTTAAGGATGCAGGGAAGAAAATTTTGAGACTTTAGATTTCTGGAAGGATCTTTATTTGGCCCTATGTTTGGTTGAATAAAGATTTGGATTGGAAATCATTTTCATAATTTTGAAGGTATTTCTCCATTGTGGACTTTCTGGCTCCCATAGTAGCTTCTGAAGTCTTCCTTGATCTTTGCTTTCTGACCTGTTTCTTTTTTCTGGATCTCATTAGAATCTTTTCTTTTGCCTCTTATGTCCTGATTTATCAGAAGGATGTTCCTTGGTCTGGATCCATTTTTATCTGTTGATTGTGTGAGGAATTTAGTTATGTCCTTTTGTGAACTTCCATTCTTGGGAATTTAAATTATTTTTTTTTAAAGATTTTGTGCCTCATTCTTTTAAAACTTCTCTTCTCTCCTTTTTTCCCCACCCTTTGTCTGTCTTTGTTTTGCTTTCTGGGAAGATTTCTTCAATTTATCTTTTACTATGTGTTCTGTTGAGATTTTATTTTCACTAGTATTTTTAATTTCCAAGTGTTCCTTTTTGTTAGTGGATGTTTCCTTTTTATATCCTTCTGTTTTCAGTTCAGAGGGTTATATATTACTTTGAAGATATTGTTGATGAGGATTTTTTTTTTCTTAATGCTTTTGCTTAGTTTTCTTCAAATTGTTTTTCTCTTATTTTAGTCTTAGTTTCTTATGAAATACTTTGCTCAAATATCTGGTGCTTCTTGACTGTCTACTCATAGTTTTTTAGGTTATTAAAATTGTACTGAGAATATTTAACATGAGCTCTACCCTTAAGTGTACAGTACAAAGTTAAGTTGTGCAGTAGATCTCTAGAACATACTTATCTTGCATAACTGAAACTTTATATTCACTGAATAACAACTCCCATCCCCTGCCATCCCTGCTCCCCACCTGTCACCATTATTTTCTCTGCTTCTATGAATTTGGTTGTTTTGGATACCTCATATGGTGAAATCATGAAATATTTGTCCTTCTGTGACCGGCTTATTTCACTTAGTATAACATCCTCCAGATTTCATCCATGTTTTTGCATATTGCAAGATTTCCTTTTTAAAGGCTGAATATTATTCCATTGTATGTATATACATTATTTTCTTTATCTGTCACTGAACATTCAGGTTGCTTCCACATCTCATTTCCACATCTTGGCCATTGTGAACAACGCTGCGAATGAACATGAGAGTCCAAATATCTCTTTGAGATTCTGATTTAAAATTTTTTGGATAAGTTTCTGGAATGGAATCATACGGTAGTTCCATTTTTAATTTTTTGAGGAAACTTCAGACTGTTTCCCATAGTGGCTGCGCCAATTTACAGTCCTACCAGTAGTGGATCAGGTTTCCCTTTTCTACACATCTTCTCCAGTACTTGTTATTCCTTATCTTTCTGATAACAGCCATTCTAGCAGGTATAGTGATATCACATTGGGGTTGATTTGAATTTCTCTGATGATTAGTGATGTTGATCATCTTTTATATATACTTATTGGCTATTTGTATGTCACCTTTGAAGAAATGTTTATTCAGGTTCTTTGCTAATTTTTTAATTGGGTGGTTTTGTTTTATTGTTGAGTTGTAGGAATTCCTTATATTTTTTCAATATTAGCCCCTTACCAGATACTTGGTTTGCAGATATTTTCTCCCATTCTACTCATTTTATGAATAGGACACCTTAGCACCACATGGTAATTTGTCGTGCATGGATAGGGCCTATAGATCTTGAATTTTATTGAGATTTGTATGACTTTCTATTTGCTTGGGAATACCTGGACTTTAGTATCTTCAGGTCTTTCAGATTCCCCAGAGAAGGTTTTTCCTAGTCTCTGACCTGGAGGGTATATATATCCTGATTGCCAGTGTTCTAGGAGCCAAGTCAGAGAAGAAGGCTGCAGTTCTTAATGTTTATTATATCAGCTCTGCACTTCCTTAATCCTTTTGTTTTCAATATACTTTCCTTGCCTTTAAATGTGCATGATGATCCCCAGTCCAGAGACCTCTCCAGGGAATAAAGCTCTGGTTTTCTGCTGAGGTAGAGGAGGAGAATGACCATCTTGTTTGGTGTTGGGGAGGCATTGAGTTGGGTGTCTGATTCTACCATCCTTTCTTTTTTTTTTTTTTTTTAAGTCACACCTTCATTCTCACTTCCAGAGGTATCTAGAGCCTAAACCTTTTGGTTATGTGTATTGTAAATGGACTTTCTTCTTTGCTTTCCCTGCTGCTAGTGTAGTATTCCACTCTAGTAAGCATTGCAGCTTTTATATTGTATTGCTGTTGTCTCCTCTCCCCTTCTTTGTAAAAATCTCTTTACTGTTGTTTTAACAAATTTGTTTGTTGATTCCACTATCTTTAACCAGAAGTCCACTCTGCCCCTTTTTCCTTGGTTATGGGTATGTTGGGTCACTTGTTGGAAGGTATGTTCTGTGTATCAATGGAGAAAATACCTAATTTTAATTTTCTTTAAATTGTCCATAAGGTAGATAGCTTAATTTATTCCCTTTCTCCCTTTCCTTCCTTCCTTCCTTCCTTCCTTCCTTCCTTCCTTCCTTCCTTCCTTCCTTCCTTCCTTCCTTCCTTCCTTCCCTCCTTCCCTTCCTCCCTCCCTCCCTCCCTCCCTTTCTTCCTTTCCTTCCTTTCCTTCCTTTTCTTCCCTTCCCTCCCCTCCCCTCCCCTCCCCTCCCCCCCTTCCAGCTTAATTCTTTACTATGTTTTGTATGTAAAGGGTCAGTCATTTCTAGGAAAACTCATTTTTTACTTTAATGAAGTTTTTCTGCTTCAACTATTATAGGTTCAGTTTTCCAGTTTGCCAGGAGTGCTACAAATTTCAGCTTTACAAACAACAATGCGTCAGGAATCTTCACATTTGGTGCAAATCCTAGCACACCTGCAGCCTCAGCCCAGCCTTCTGGTTCAGGGGGCTTTCCATCAGCATTTACACTGGGGTAAGAACTGTTTGTTGATATGGAGAATTTAACATGGTAAGGGTGTATGCATATGCATGAATGTATATATGTGTTTTGTCTTTAAAATCACCAAGGTGCTATATAGTTTAGGTAAAATCAAGTATGTTCTCTAATATCAATTTACTATATTGCAGTTTTGAAGGATCATAGCCTGAGAAAAATAGCAGAGAGGTCGTGTGTGTGATACAACAGAAAATATGTTTACTTTAACATTGTCTTTCTCCCCCCATGCCTTTGTCACTGGTCACATTTAGCATTATAATATCATTCTAAAATTTTGTCTGTATCATGTCACATTTTGAAGTTTTTATTTTTCGCAGGTCAAATGGGAAAAATATGTTCTCTTCTTCTGGAACTTCAGTTTCTGGTCGCAAGATAAAGACTGCTGTTAGACGCAGGAAATAAAGATCACAGTGGTGTTATACACAACAGTTTTAACAACAGCTGGTGCCCTGCTTTCACATACTGGATTGTACTACATTGTTGGGGTTATCTGAAGTCAGATTTGCCTAAGGACTTCTTTAATTTTGGAATTTTCCTCCTTTTTCCTTTCTTTACAGAAGCCCCACCCTCAACTCCCACCACCCTTTTAAAAAAATAATAATAGCTAGACTGATGACTGATTCTTCAGCAAAAACATTTTATGATCCAGCAAGTTATTCACTGATTTGGCTTAGGCTGGCTGAATCCAGGAATAGAGCCCGCTCAGCAAATGGCTTTGTATAGAACCGCTGTGTGCGTTGATATATGCGTTTATGGAACGCATTGAAATTGTAATTATATCTGAGGAATTCTGTATAGATTAGAGAATGTTGAAATGATTGATTTCTATGCTGAGTTTGTGCTGGTGTATGTGTGAAGTGAGTGAATTGGGTGTATTGTGCACTAAAATTTTCTGATAGAGGAAGCCTGATTAAAGAATGGTCCATACTAAGGACTTGTTAGATCTAGTTCCTTCTCCATTTAATAATTATATGCTATTTCTATATTTTCATTCTTCTATCACCTGTCTTGCCTTTTTCATTATTTTATTATGAAACTTGTGTAAATACAATTTTGTTTCTGTCCTTTTTGGCATAACATAAATCTGTGAACTTGAAATTTTAATTTTGTGTTAGAAATTTTTTGTTGTTGTTTGTTTAGTCTTGTCTCAGATTTTATTATGTAAATCCCATTATTCAAAGTTGCCTAAATCCATTTGGAAATCTTTTAAAAAAAAATTGGGGATTCTTAAAGTGAATTTATTGGCTTTTCTGATCCAGTTTTGTTTGGACCAAAAACCAGTATTGTATAAAGTATTAAGCATATATTTTTATATTTACTGAAATGGACTGTGGTGACTTTGGATAATAAGGAAAAGTTTAATATTAAAGCCATGTTTATTACAGTATAATTAACATGTAAAACCATGGGATAAATGCCATCAATAAAAAATTATGAAATACTTTTTGTTCTAGTGTTAACTCTAGAAGGAAATCTTATAAAGATTGATAATGGTCAGATGAAAAATTTCAAGGAATGCTTTTAAGTGATTTGGATGACTCCTAAGTGAAGAGTGTCTTGACTTTACAGCATATAGAAGGTACCCTGCTTTTGTCTGGTGCTAGGACTCATGCCTACATCACATATAAATTGGCATACCTTTTTAAAAGTTGAAAATAAACACACACAACCATTTGTTTTTGTTTGTATCTTCCTTGATAACTAGACACTGATTCATGAGGTTTTAGATACATGCCCAAAGCAGGTCACAACAGCTTCATTTGTCCTTTTGTGTCATTTTTTTTGGATTATTTTACTGATCTTTTAAAAAAGATTTCTATGGTTCACAAAAGAATACTTGTGGGACAGCTTTTCGTAATTTTATTTTTCAGTTTGAACATACTAGTTATGTTGTGCTGACTTATTTTGCTGAATTTCTGGTTGGAGTCTAAATTCAGAACTTTTAAAATGTTTAGCTTTTTTGTATATGTTTACATGAAAATATATTTTTCTTATTAAAAATATTTAGACCATCATCAAATGCTGGTTTTGGTGTAGAAATTTTGCATTTGTAATATTTTATTAATATACATTTAACATGGGCCTGTTTGGGGGCAAATGGTGATGGTGAATATTGGAAGAAGTAATGTTGAGAAGTTAATGCCTAAGTCAATTGTAGGCTCATTCATTCTTACCCTTTCTCTAAGTCCATATGGATGGGAGTATTAGGCTTTCTTTACACTCTTGGACAGACTTTTCATAAGAAATGTGCTAAAAGTAATGTTTTTTTAGTACTTTTTTAAAACAAGTGACTTCCATACTTAAGGTGACCTCTCAAAAATGAAATTTTCTGGCCCCCAAAACAAGTCTCTAGGGCTGTATTCAGGACTTGGGACCTGTGTTTCCCATCTCAATGGCTGTAATTTTCAGGCTGCACATGGCAGCCCTGGAGTACACTTATGGTGGCAGCTCTAAACTCCAGTCTGTGCCTACTCCAACCCATCATAGGTGTCTCCTTATTGGGCTGGTTCAGGCTCCAGACCCACTTCTGATCAACTCCCTGTGGCTGTGACAGCAGCCTTGGGCACGCTGGGGTTATATGTTCTGTACACAAGTGAACATTGAGGGCTGTTACAGAAGAAGGGGAAACATTATGGAAACAAAAGCCCACTTCTCATGCTGAACCAATGAAGAATCACTTTTACCTGAAAATCTCAAGTGAGGAAAGCCATATGTAGAAATATTGAATAGTCAGTTGTTTGTATAATTTGGTCAAGAGGGTTGGTAGTTCTCATTGAATGTCTATCATAACTTAGTGGGATTTGTTAAATGTATATTCTAGGACCTCATCAGATTCATTCACCTGCACCTGGATCTGGATAGGTTCAAAAATCTGCCTTATTAAGCACTCGGAAGACTTACAATTTAAGTGTTAGGTTGTTTTAATGAATGATTTCAAGCATTAAGAAAATATAGACAATGGAAAAGTTTTATCTTTAGCTACTTAATATTGGCTACAAATTCTCTCCTGAAATTGTTCACATAATTAGGATTTTATTAATTATCTGAAATAAGTTTTGGGCTAATTTTAACAACTTATAACCAGGCCTTAAACTTCCTGATTTAGCCTGGGAAGAATTTGTATTTAATTGTATTGGTAGTCATGCATCCCCTGTTGGGGGTACCTTCTGAGAAATAGACAATTTTGCCATGTGCTCACACGAATCTGTATAGTATAGCCTGTTGCTCCTAAACTACAAACCTGTATACCATGTTACTGTACAGACTACTGTAAGCAGTTGTATTGTGCGATGTATGACATACATAATGGCTATGATGTCACTAGGCAATAGGAATTTTTCGCTCTATTGTAATCTTATGTGACCATCATTGTATATGTGGTCCATTGTTGACTGAAACATGTAGCACATTTCTGAGGCCTGTTTGAAACTGGAAATTTTATAAAGATTAGCTTGTGTGTTTAATGGAAACAAATTTGGTATAAAGGAAATAGGTATGGTGGGTCTAGCTGTACACACCACCTGTGTGATCATGTCAGTCTTCACTTCTCATAGGCAACTTTTTAAAACAAGTCCACTATAACCACAATACGTAGTTTGTAGCTGCGCTAAGAACGTTGCCTATGGGACTCAGAACATGCCATAGTTGAACTACATTTATCTACTATCAATCTTTATCAAACTTCAAGGACCTGTTTTGTATCCTGTCCTCTGGAGTTGTCCAAAGGTTAGAATAAGATGCTTTTAAGATCAGAACAAGGTTTAAATTTCCCAGCTGAGTCATTTACTAGCTATGAGACTTTGAATTTCTGGTTCCTCGTGTGTAATATGGGTTCTTAGTATCTATCTTAATAGTTGGGATGGATTAACAACTTTTAAGGACATGATTATTTAACACTAAGCTTAGTCATCTATGGGTAACTTTTGAGTGACTCGCTAAAAGAACATATCCCAAAAAGCAGATGATTGTTTTGGTAAACCTCGATTTCTGAAAGCACTAGAATTGATTGCTAGCCATTCTAAAGATAAGAGAATGCTAGAAAAGCTATTTGAAAGCTCTCCCTTAGACAATTCTAGAGCAAACTTTCTCAAAGAAATGGGCAAGACGCAAATTCACTGGTGACCAAGTATTTATTGAGACAATACAAACTGGTGGCATACAAATTATTAAAAATAGAATGCTGAATTTAGAGAGGCCATCAGATACTGTTTGTGGGTCAAGCTCTACTATGATGAACTGCAAGGAAACAGTTTGAAAGGTACTTCATCCAGTAAGTACATATTGTAAAATGGGAGTGGGGAATGGCAAGTAATTGAAATACTTGTCAGATTTTAGGAATACTGTTATTTCTAAATATCCTTCAAAAGGAACAGTAGTCTGTTTTTAATAGGGATAAGGGTAGAATGAAAATACTTAGTGTCCCTATTCCCTTCAAACCTTTATTTTCAAGTAGAAAATAAATTTTTAACTCCTTTCTGATATACTGGATAACTTAAGTTAGTTAAGGGCACAAATCTTTCAGTCAAAATTTTTACTGCCATTTGAAACAAAAAACACGGAAGACTCACTTTTATAATTTAGACAAAGTGGCCCTCAATTACATGTTATTTCCAATCCAAAATATTTGGGTAAAATTGGAAAGTAAACATGCAGGAAAGAAGTAACTTCTGAACCAGTCCAACACAAGTATCATCAAGCAATATTGGAAAGGCTTGCTATCCAAAGTATTGGCTTAATTACTGTAGTCAGATTTTTCTAAAAGTAAGGCTTGCCATCATTCACTTACCTACCCTAGGCCCAGCAGGAATATTAATATGTGAGACTTTCTCAAGGTACACTAGCCACTTGGACTACCTTTAGTAATGGGTACTGAAATTTTCTAGATGATTTCTAAGTTAGCTGCTTGTTCTGTGGTTTTATTTAGGCACATTCATTGAAATAGTATTTAGTCTGACCCTAATTTTTGCTCCCTTATTATGTTGTAAAAGTTATGAATAATGTTTGTACTACGAAGATAAGTTTCTCTTTGCCTTTTTAAGCTAGAGCTTCAGCATTTCTATAAATGACATATTAGATAGAAAAGTTTTGAAAAGAGGGTTTCTCCATTCTTTACGACCCCAGAGAAAAAATCTGGCTTCCCACTGTTATGTCATTTTTTTTCCCAATGATTTGGGAATCAAAATCTCTTCCTAGTACTGAATTCATAAATAGAAAGACTTAGATTTTTTGTCTTTTGTAAAAGCAGACAAAGTAATAATACTTATGTTTATTTTATAGGGCAATGTAGTATAACTTGAATCCTGAGATGGATCAAAATGAGCCTATATAGATAATAATCTGAATGACATATATAGAAAATGTGCAGTATTTTAAGTATATGAAACTGTACTCATTTGATTTTATTTTACTATAAAAATAAATAGCCTAGATGGTAAACCAATCAATTATCTGAGAGGAAATAATACATTCAAGATAAATTCCAGATTTACATGACCGAAGGACATTTCAACTTGAATTCCCAATCCCTGCAAAAATAGCATATACAGTAATGCTAATGTATAAGTGGTAAACTTATGTAACATTTCCTAATTTCTAGTCTAATAAAACTTTAGTTTTATTTATTTTTACTTACTGTGAAGAGCCATGACACTTATTTTCCCAGAGGCTACAAGTGAATAATCTGTTTAATATTTTGACACACTTCAACTGATAGGCTTTCTGTAATGTTGGATTTAATAAAAAAATATTTTGGAAAACATGGTTTATGAAGTTTTACAATCAAAAGCTAATAAGGATACTGTTAAGGTTTCTATTACCATCAAATGTGAACATTTTCAGTTTTAAATATAAAAAAAATCCACTTTAAAAATCGGTAACGGTAATAAATATGTCTTGCATTTGCTAATAAAACCAAAACTAAAGCTTAGATTGATCCTTGAAACTGTTCAACACAATTTAGTGTTTTGTTTTTTTTATGGGGGGGGATAATAGAGTGGAAAAATGCGTAAGAAACAAAACTTAGTTGAGGTATATCTTAACACAACTGGGCCATCAAACAAAAGCATGCACGCACATTTGAAACTCCACAACTCTGCTTCAATAGAATAAATCAAAATGACAATACACAAAGTATTCCTTGCTTAATATTTTCCTCAAAACATCATCCATGGCAAGCCCAAAATAAAAGCTTTTGGCCCATAGATCCAAAGACCTTAGAATAATGTCTGGAAATGCTATTCTTCCTTGTTTTAGAACAGTCCATAATGGGAAAATTGCTAATATTTCACAGGCTACCAGTATTTAGTCATGAAATACTAAGATTAATTCCTTAATGTTTCAAAAGTTATGGAACTATATAAAATATAAAGACTAATGTGAATATCTTGTGTATAAATAGAAGTTAATATTTAGAATACTGAAAAGCACTAATACTTTCTTCATGCTGCACACATACTGGGAATAATAATGTTTTACAGTAAATAGGCAACAGTTTGATGGAATTTTTCCCCACATACTTATAGTTTGATTTAGGGCACTGAAATACTTGCACATGAATTTTTAATTAAATTTACAGTGAAAATTTACTCCCCCCCATTAAAAGCAATAACTTACCTTTTCTTTAATAAATCAATATTAATATAGCAATGACAATACTTTTCATCATCATGCAAACTTGCCCCAAATACATGTTTATGCATTAAGAATAGTTGTAAAGTTACATCATTCCTACAGTAAACTGCAGTACAGATTTTGAAACTTCAGGTAACGGAAGTGCTAGGCGTGTCTCACTTGCCCCTTTCTCTTGCCTCTAACATATTCCTCCTGGGCTGGGAGATAAGTGGATTAGAGTAGTATCCCCATCCCTCCTGGCAAAAAGCAAAGATAACAATTTCCCCAAGAAGTGTTAACTAAAAGATGAATAATGTGTTTACAAAACACAACTGGATGTTTTCCATCATTTTGGGATAAACCAAAATTAAGTTTCATTTGGAGATTTCAAAGCTGAAAGGCTTTCAGCAAATTCTAATGCCTTAGATCTTAGCATATATTGTCCATTGTTGATTATGAAACCACTTGCCTTCTTTTCGATCTAAAATTTTAACACTTGAATTTAACAGGTTTTCTTCTGGCAAAGTTCTTTGGCATCAATACTTTCAGAATCAATACTTTCCGAATAGTCACCTGCATCACACTGGAGTGACTGCTTTAATTTCTAAATCATCAATTAATGTAACCCAGGGATACTGATGGCCTTGATACATAATTTAGTCTCGTCATTATTCCAGAGAGTATGGAATTCAGGGCTTTTTGGGGCATCATCTGACCCCATTTCTTTTTACCACAATGGTTCCTGCTACAATGTCATAGGCTGTTCGATTATGCTGAAAAAACAGCAGTGTGATGAAAGCAGGGAAAAAAGAAGCAATAGAAAAATTCTTGATCAAAGCTCGTATAGTGGACCTGAAATTAAAAAACAAAGCAAAAAATATTAGATAAATTGTATACCAATCACAAAAAGATGAATAGTATTCTATCAAGCTCAAATATGTATTTAAAACATTCAAAGTACAGTTGAGAGAATTTTTACCTTTGTATCATTATATTATGATCAAACCATCTTGGGTAGTTCTAAAGATCTCATCAATGTAAAAGACTACAACTTTCACATTAAAAGCAGTAATATGGGACCTAAAGTTTATAGCATTTTGCCAGAAGTAACTATTCCCTTATCTTTTCTATCGTCACTCATTCCTGTTTTTAGTATCTTCTAAACTGAGTATGTTTCCTGCAGTCCCATTTCTACCTTCTATGAAACACTAGCATTTTAAAGTACTGTATATTCTTTTATCAACTTAGCTTGTTCTTGTGGTATCCTGTGATTTAAAAAAAGCTTAAAATTTTTTTCAACAACAGCTTAGAAGGGAGAATTATCCTACTTTATGTTAGATTTCTGCCTTTTAGTCCACTGAGAGACTACAGAAAAGCACCATGGCTAAGACTGGGCTCTGAATCCAGAATAGTTGGTTGCAGATCCAAATATTTTTACCAGTCACTACTTGTATATTCCACATCTGTAAAAAGGAGATAATAGTACCTACAGTACCTATCTTATAAAGTTAGGATTTAGTTAGGCAATACATACGCTATGTTTATAAGAGGTGCTCAATAAACATTAGCCGTTATTGACTCATTAATATTAGTAGCTAGAATTATTATAAACAAAATTGTAAGGAAATTTTGAGGATGTCAGCGAAATCAAGGCTTCTAGAGTCTTTTGTTTCTATTTCTTTATATAACAATCCAGCTCTGAATCATTCTGGCAATTATTCCTGCCAGTATCTTGTTTTGCTCAACTGATTACCAGCTACTCACCTCCCCAACTTCCATTGTCACTATTTGTACCTTCCCCTAGAGCCAGATGCCAACAGCTAGCCATGAGTACTGGGAGTATTACAAAGGGATGGGGGGAGGGCAGGATGTGTGCATTCATAGTTATCAAAACTCTTACTGCCTATTCAAGATGGCATAATGACAGGCTCAATGAAGATGAGTAACTGACCCAATATCCACAGATCTAGAGAATGGTAAAGCTAGGCATGGAGTGCTAACATAAGTAAGTAGCATCAACACTCAAATCACCCTCTTGTTATTGTGACTGTTTTCATAAAATGTTTCTCTTGAAAATGTATACTGAAGAGGCGGTCTACAATCATATTAATAGAACTAAAAAATACTCAAACTTTGTTTTAAACTTAATGTAAGCTTATTTACTCTATGCCATGAAGAAAAAAATACCATCTTAAAAATACTATGTCAAATGGTATGAGTTATATTGATTACTATAAAGTATTACAACTACATATAAATGAATAGTATTCTATCAAGAAAGAACACTATCAAGAAAATAAAGCATTATTTTACGTACATGGTGGATTAAGCTAAGGAAAGGACTTACGTTGTGATGCTAACATTTGAGGAAGGAATCACTAAAACTCGACTAGGTGCAATAAGCACTGATGTATCACATGTCACAACTCGAAGCCCCAGCAGGAACTTCCCTGGGGTGGCTCCACCTGCTCCCCAAATGCAAATTATCTAAGGAAAGAGGATAATTTAAAAATAATTTACTAACTCACCTATACCAATTTTAAAGGTAAGTTTTCCTTTAAAGAAAGTTGCCATATTATTCATGTCTTAAAAATTTCAAGTTGACTTTCACAGAATATCAAAGGTTAACCTTTTAATGCATTTCTGCAAGTCTCTAATGTCTTTAATACCATCAGATGTCTACTGTAATATTTCTCTATGACCCATTATATTTTTTAGCAAGTTGATTCTATGGAAAAGCATTTTAAGTTCCACAATCAATTACAAGTATATTTTTGGACCATGAGACTGAAATATACTACAAAGAAATTATAAAATGTCTCCACTCAGAAAGTTTTTTTTTTTTTTTAAACTTGAGAAGTATTGCTAAAAAAAATCTTTTTATTGTGGGCTGATAATCTAAAGTTAGATTATTAAATATTAACATTTGCTGCAGTAGCTTACCTCATAGAAACAAACTAATAATCTGTATATAAGAGCCACAACCATCATTTTCTGCAAGTCTTCCATTGATGTGTCTTCATCTATTTCTTCTATTATATAATGCATAGCAAACTTAGAGATATCCCTACACAAAATAATAGTTTGGGGTTATTAAGAATTAGTTATCAGAGCAGTTGCATTTTTTTGTTTCCATTAGTATCAGTCATAAATTTTAACTGAAATTCTAACCTAATATTTAAGTTTTCAATCATCTAGTTTTATAAAACACTCATTAGCTTATTCAACAAATAAGCAGCTCTATCATAAGCAGGCACTGTACTAGCCCTAGGAATATAATGGTAAGTGAACTCAACATGGTCTCTGCTTTCATGGAGATTTTAATGACGCAGAGAAAGCAGAACAAAATAATAAAATGGGATGAGAACTTGTGAAGGCATCCCAGACATTTTTGCTGAGACTGGAAGGATGAAGAGAAGTTAGCCAGACTAATAAGGGAGAAATATCAGAGAGAGGGACTACCAAGAAAAAAAAGCCTTGGAACAAGAGTGTGATGGAAGCTGTAAGTCCGGTATGTCTCAAATACTAAGTATGAGGGGTGACAGTGATTAAGAAATAAAGGCATCTGTTAAACCACATGAAGACAAGACCTTATCCTGATGGCAATGAGAAACCACTGAAGGATTTTAAGGCAGGAGAGGAACAAAATCAATTTATGATCTCTTTGGATCTATATGAGAGATTGGACTGAGATAATACAGGAGACTGAGATACCAGTTAGAAGACTTTTGCTATAATGCAAACAGGAGATGACAGTAACTGGAGAAGCAATGATGAAGAAAAATGACCTGACAGTGAAGAGGGAATGTTTTGGGCTATTCAGGAGATTCAATAGAAAGGAGTTGGTACTTGATTGGAAATGTAGTGGTAGGAGAGGGAGAGACAGAAAGGAATCACCGTAACACTCAGGTTCCTGGCAAGGGCCCTGAAATTTGACTATAAGGGTTTGTATCTTGACTGTCACTTACTACCTTCGTAACTAGGTCAATTCTAGGCTTCTTGTAAACCCAAATTTCAATCTATAAAATGGAGGTATTAAGCTCTACAGCTCATAGTGGTGGTAGGATTAAATAAGAATCCATATAAAGAGGTGAGCTCAACCTATGTCTAGCATGTAGAAAGTACTTAACAAATGACAATTGCTGTTATGATTATTAATCTGAAGATGATTATTCATATAAATGATCACTTTGCAGTTCACTTGGAACTTGCCTTATAGTATAAACAATCATATCTGGAAATGCCATCTAGCTGATTATTAATATAGTACATCTACCAAAAACTCTTTATGCCTAGTAAGAAGGAAATGAGTTCCTGGCCTAAGAAAAGAGTTGAATAAAATTAAACCGGGTTTGGAGGCTCTTTTTACCTAATTTTAATAGGTGAGATTCCCACAGATCTTGCAGAATTAACTGTTTTTCTCTCTTTTGTAGTCATTTCTTAAAACCAACAAGAAAAAAAAAATCTGACAAAGCTCTTCAAAGAAATCATGACACTGGCCACCAATTATCCATGTAGTTACTTGCAGGCATGAATAGAATTTCAAAACAATATCTTTAGACAGAAGACATTAAAACCTTTCTGCAAATGGCCTTAACTTACTTTATTCCACTGAGATGCATAATGCTTAAGACAATGGTTGCTTTTATAAAGAAGAGAATAAAGAAATCCACCATTTCTGCCATAAATCTGTGGGCCAAGGATGGAATAACATACTCTCTGCCTGTAAATAAATAAATAAATAAAGTTAGAAAAACCTAATCCTTTCACATATGCCTTGGAACCCAAGCTAGGTAAATAAATGAAGAATGTAAAGTCAAGGTACAACTTGCTAATAAAACTTATAACTCTGCAACAATGACTTGGCATTGACTCACTAACTACACCAGTAGTACAATAATACATGTTATTAAAATACAGCAACACTATTTGTGAAAAGTTTAAAGTATGCTTTCACCTCAATGTTTAAAAAATAACTTATTTCACACATGAATTTATTTAAGGTACTCTACACATTTCACTAGGGTCTCCTAGTAATAAGGAGAATCCAGGTGATCATAAGCGTGACACAAAATTAAACATATTTTATTAAAAATCAAAGTAGAGACAATTAGTACAAATCCCTGTGTTCCTCATTTTAAATCCTCCTATTCATTTAGTCTTGCTTTCTAAGTACAAAATTCATCTGTCATCCAAAATTCTAAATGGGATTAAATTCAGAGTGGCTGATTCTTGTCCCATACATCTGTGACTGAATAAAAACGCTAAATAAAAAAAGTAACTAACGCAAAAAATTCTAATTCCCATAAAGAACATTCAATATAAAAAATTATTCAGCCAGGACCCAGCCAGTTTCATAACTCCATTTGCATTTATGCAAATCTCCTTTTATAGCCACCAGTTCCACTGTCCCTACTATGTGGGTAACATGGAACTGATACATTAACTCTGTATTACCTGTTATCACGTTCTACAACGTACAGATAACACAGAACACAATCACGCCCTCCGCCAGCTCACCCCGCCATGGAGGTTTGCCCCCTGAGAGAAACAAGCCTTGGATCCCATCCACCAGAACGGGGAAATCAAAGAGGGTGGTTCCAGGAGCGGAGATTTCTTCACACGAGGAAGGACTGGTCTCAGGCGCCAGGGGATCTACTCCGAGTGCCAAGTCCGAAGGCACTAAGAGCCGCGCAGCCTCCCCTCCGCGCAGTGTGTGCGGCCTGGGCCACGACGGCTGAAGCACGCGGAGGAACACCCACCGGAGCCACACGCTTGCCTCCGGCAGCCCACGGCTCCCCCCGGGACCCTTCTCCGCCCGCCTCTCGCTCGCGCTGCTCACCTGCCTGGCGCCCATTCTCGCTCGGGGCTCGCGAAGGGGCGGCGGCTCCGGCCCTCGTCGCCGGGGCTGCCCGGCCGGACGCCGGCACGTGAGGGGCCCGAGGTCCCAGGCCGGCGCCTGGGGCAGGGGAGGCGGGGCCGGGAGCCGCCCCCGGGGGGCCGGCGGCCGCGGCGCTCAGGAAGTAGAGGGGGTGGTAGTAGCCCGGCGGCAGGGGCGGCGGCGCGGCGGCCTGGGGGGCGGCAGCGGCGGCCGAGGGGCGGCTGGGCGCGGGCGGCTGGGCACCGCAGTAGGCCGGCAAGGCGGCCAGGCCGCTGTGCCAGGTGAGGTAGCCGCAGTAAGACTGCCACAGCCACTCGTGCACCTGCCGCGAGTACTCGCGGGCGCTGAGCCGCGCCGGCTTCTCCCGCGCGGCCGCGGCCTCCGGCGCCTCGCAGCCCGCCGGCTCCTGCAGCCCCGCGCCGGGGCCGCCCGCCGCCCGCCCGCGCGTCCCGGGCTCGGCGGCGGCTGCGGTGGGCGCGAGGCCCACGGGTGGGGGCCTGCCCGGGGCTTGGGGTTCGGCCTGCGGTCCTTCCCGGGGGCGCGGGGCAGCGGCGGCGGGAGGGCCTCTCAGGGCAGGTCCTGGCCCGTGGTCCCCTCCGCTGTCGCCCTGCCCAGGAGGGCGGCCTCGGGCCTCCTCCGGCCCCTCTGCCATCGTCGCCTCAGCAGCACCCTCCGCGGTCTCGTCACTGCGCTGGAGCCCTCCCCCGCTGGCCCCTCCCCAACGGCCCCGTCGCCACCGCAGCAGCCGCCGGCGTCAACAATCCGCCAGCGGAAGCGGAAACCCCGCCCCCGGGGCGTCGCCGGCCGCGGGGCGCGGGGGCGGGGCGCGGAGGCGGGGCGTGGGGGCAGGGCTGGGGACCTGCTTGGGAAGTCACTGGCTCGCGAGCTTGCCGACCGTCACCGCCCTCCCCAGCCCTCTCGGGGCTTTAATGAAGTTTGTAACGAAGGCCGAGGCTCGAGGCTTTTTTCCCAGATCATCCCGCGGGATGTGGACTCGGGCTTCCCCGGGAGAAATGGCTGACGGAGGAAGAGGATTTCCTAGAAAGGCCCCAGGGATCGGCGTCGCTTTTCCTCTTGCGGCGCCGCCATTGTCCTTGCTCCCGGGGCACAGGGCTTGTTGCGCATTTCTGCCTGCAGTTCATCCCAGTTAACTGTCCTCGGCCATTTGTACTCAGGAAGGTGCTACAAGACATGGGCCTTTAAGAAGCTAAGAAATTAATAACCAAACTAAGTGGGGACATATGTCAAGAGAGTGAGGCTCAGCTGCAGAGATTTTCATTGTAAGAGACGGGAGGAGGGATTATGCTGTTTGATGAGCTAGACTCTCATCTGGAACTAACCTCTGTCCGTAAAATCGAACTTTCCATTGCGTAGTCACAAGCTTACTACTTCCGCAAAGCTGTGCCTTTCCTCAAACCCAGTGTCTCTACCTTTGGTGCCTTTTCCTTTATTTTCTGTTAATGCAAGGCCTATTCACATCCCAGGGCTTGGGAGCCTCCTTTGAGTATCCCAGCCCAGGCATGATTTCTCCTTCTTCTGAACTATGTATAGCACCGATATATTTATATTTTAATATATTTTCTATGTCATTAATTTGATTAAGTGATAGGAATATATATGTATCCCCAGTACCATACAGAAGACCTACAGGGGCCAAGTACTTTGTGTGTACTTGCTTACTTAGATGCAATAAAGTTGTATTCTTACTGACTTTGCCTTGGGAGATATAAAAGTAAAAGGTTTAACTTTTGCCCTTGAAAAAAACTCATGCTTGAATAAGGGGAAGGAGTTTGATGAAACATTTGAAGACCTGTTTAGGACAATATGAGTATAGCTTAAATCCAAAATAAGATCACGGTGGCCTATAGTTAGAAAGGTTACCCTTACAAATTTGGTTTTAAAATAAACTGTGAGGAAATCATAGAGTTTAAACAAACATTTCAAGTTGGGCGCCAGAGGCTGGAGAAGCAGGAACAAAGAAATGAAGATGGCATGGAACAAGTGTAAAGTATTGTGCTCATTGAACCAGTGCTAGCCACATAGTAAACATTTAGATTAATCAGGACTCAGTTGCAATTACCAGAAATCCAATTGCAACTGATTTAAGGGAGAAAAAGTTAGTGAATTTATTGACTTACAAAACTAAAAGGTGCAGGAATGGTTAGGTTTCAAGGATATCTGGTTACAGATAATCAAATGATAGTTTCAGGGATCATTTCTTTTTCTCTTTTTCCAATTTTGCCTCTGAGAAAAGAATCTGTTTCAGTGATAAAAAACCTAATTCTAAATGGCTTAAGAAATCTTTTTTTTTTTTTTTTTTTTGCCTTACATAACCAGCAAGTTCAGAGGTTCTACTTAATATAAGAAGGTCCAACAGTACATCAAAGAAGGCATTTCAAAAGAGAGAAGCAAGTCAAGGTTAAAAGAAATATGGCCAATGATTTTCTAGACTTGAAAGATGACTGTAGATTGAAGAAGCAAATCAAGTCTCGAGAAAATATATACAATCATGATGAGTTTAAGCAAAGAGAAAATTTCAATGATCTAAATAGCACCAGTTAAAACATAAGCTTTTTACAAAGAAATTACATTTAGACTGGAAACCAAATTCATGAAAAGTATATGCTGAATATATCTATATATATTTATATCTATATCATCTATCTATATCTATTTCTATATCTCTATCTCTAATCTCTATCTCTATCTCTATCTATCTCTATCTCCTCTATATCTATATATCTATATCATCTATCTATGTCTATGTTTATATATCTATATCTGTATAGCTGATCTATAGATAGAGAACGCGAGAGAAAGAGCAAGAGAGAGAGAGAGAGAGTATTGAGGGGTAATTATTGAGAGCCTAGAATGTTATAACCAATTGAATCATCCTCAATAATGAGGATGTGGTGTAATGCATCATTGCCAATACAAACAACATACGGATCAACCCTAGCCCCTTTCCATCATGCTCAACTAAAGACTGAAGTCTCAGAGAATATTCATGAGTCAAAAATATAAATAGATTCTAGAAAGATCGTGGTACATGAATTTTGTATCTCCATGAGTCCTCACATAAAAGCAGTAGATAGAAAAGCCAAAAATGCATGGAACAATATTTACAACAAAACTAGAAGACAGATAATACCACAAACCCCAAATACAGGATGGTTGGGTTAAACCACAAATTGAAAACTTGCATAGTGTCAAAGCTGAAAAATCATATCAAAACTGAAATGATATTAAAAAAATGATAAGACATGAAAGAGAAAACTCTATAAAAACCCATAAAGTAACAGAACTTGGGATAGAATTAGAAATAAAAGAAAAAATGATTTCAGAAAAGAATAGTAAACTAGAAATAACACAGTAGTAAACAAAGTATCCAAAGAGAACTTGAATTTGAAAATGAGATTTTCTTAAGTCAAAAAAAAGACATAGAAATGATTTGAGAGAAATAATAAATATTGAAAATAAGCAAAGAAGGTCCAACATATGGATAAAGTGTCTCTAATAAAGAAAACCAACCTAGCTAACAGAACAAATACAACACATCATAATTCAAGAGAACTTTTCCTGAAGTTGAAACATATATATTTATATATATATTCACACATATGTAATATTTATATATTTCATATGTATATTTATATATATATTTGAAACCTCATATTGAAAGAGCATATCTGAAAATATTGAGAATGAACAACAAGATGTATTCTGGTAAAATTACTAGACTTACATTTTTTGAAAAGTAGTCATTTAGGCCAAAAATGTAATTTATGAAAGACAATTTGACTATCATAAGATATGAACATTCACACATCATGTGAGAAGAAAACGGTGAAACACTTAAAATATTGAAAGAAAATGAGAACCAAGGACTTTGTATACAGCAAAACTGACTTTTAGGTTTAAAAGCATAAACTAATTTGTTATCAAAATGAAATAACTCAGAGAACATTATTCACTTGAGTTTCTCTTGAGGAACCTACTAGAGGATGAAGCTCAACAAACAAAATGACTGACAGACAATGACAGAAGAACAGTTGGTGAACATTAAATACTTAATAACATGTAGAACTAAGACTAAACAAAGGTTTGTTTCAGTCAAAGTCTAGTTAAGAGAGAAAAATTGCACAGTAATCTGAACAGAAAATATTTACTATAAAGGACTGTTAACAGAATTGGAGTAAAGGGGTGTTAGCCAGTAAGAGACAAACAGTAGATAAGAACAGTAGATAGAGGGAGAAGCCACCACTTCTAGGACTGAAATAGAGTGGACAAGGAAGAGCCTTCCCCACTCCTCTACCTGGCACCTCATTGCTGAAGAAGGCATGACTGTGGCTCCCGGTTAAGTAAAGTTAACTGAGGTGTGACCTCAGTGGGACTCGTTAGGAATCCTTTCTGCAGCCCTGAGAGAAGCTGTCCAAAGGGAAGTGCCTTTATTATGGAACTCACTACAAAGCACCCAGAGAAGTACTTATAGGAAAGTGCTTTGCCAGTAGCACACTATGAAGCCATCCAAGAAGCAGTGTACTGTGAGAAGTGCCATGGGAAATTGCTGCCTGTTGCTGACTACAGGGCCCTGCTGAAAGGAAACTTGCATGCTATAAGAGCCCAAGGAGATGAGCACATGACAACCAGAAAGATAAGCCTCCTCTTCAAGTGCGCCCACTTCCCCTACCAGTGTTCTATACTAACAAAGCCTAATGTCAGACAGACTGGGATGGGAGAAGTACTTACAGAGTTTAGCTCCATTATTGCAGAGCAAGCAAAGATTTGGAGCTTTGGAATACTAAGCCATAGAAAATGAAATCTTACCATTCGCAATAACATGGATGGACCTAGAGTATATTATGCTTAGTGAAATTAATTAGACAAAGACAGATACCATATGATTTAATTTATATGTGGAATCTAAGGAATGAAATAAATGAACAAACAACAAGAAAACTCATAGATACAGAGAACAGACTGGTGATCGCCAGAAGGGAGGGGGTGTTAGGGAAAGGGTAAAAAGGTGAAGGGATTAAGAAGTACAAATTGGTAGTTACAAACTAGTCATGAGGATGTGAAGTACAGCATACAGAATATAGTCAATAATATTGTAATAACTACATATAGTGCTGGGTGGGTACCAGACTAATCAGGGGATCATTTTGTAAATTATATAAATGTCCAACCACTATCCTTTGCACCTGAAATGAATGTAAAATAATATTGAATGTCAACTCTAATAGAAAAATGAAAATAAAATTAGATTCTGCAAAGATCTAATTCCTGAGTTAAATGAATTTGAGAAAAATAGTCTGGGAAAGCATGATAAACTGAGCACATGTACTCATCACCTTTCTAAAATACTCATTGAAATAAAACAAAGGAATAGTTATAAACCTACAAGTCAGATATATTTTTGCAAGATAGAAGGCCATTGACTTAAGGAGGAGAGACTTGGAACTTGGAGGTATAAGGTACTTTGGAAAGTGGAAGGGGAGCACAATACTTGCAGGAAGCAGATTATGTAAAATCTGTATGCTGAATAGTGACTCCTCATTCCCCAATTTTTCTCAAATTCTGCTCTTGAAATTCCCTCAGCCAAACTCCTAAGCTAGATATAGGAGTATTCTTCTTTTGAGAAACTGAATGGTCCCTGGGAAAACTTTCTATATGTTGCCATTTAGGGGGTCCAAGAACAAGAAGTTTAATGTGTCAGCTTGTCATTCTACCCTGAAACCTACCAGGTTAGAAAAATAAGAGTAGTGGCTCATGGAAAGAAGTTTCAAAAGTAAAAGTGAAATATATGAATGCATTTGAAATGGGGGAAATGTATTGATGAGCATTTGACAATTAAAAAATAGTTGCATAGACATACAGAAAATAAAAAAGTTTTTTGAAAGAAAGGCCATCACTAATACCAGGAAAAGCAAGCCTTTCTGTGCTACCCAGAAAGTTGTCTGTATTATATCGTTCTGAGTTGCCACCATAATTTAAAGAGAAATTTTCACAATGTCCAGTGCCATTGATGTTCTGCAAATGAAAGAGTACATCCTCGAATTTCTTGCAGCAAGAGCCCACTTAGGTGGCATTAAACCTGACTTCCAAATAGAATGATATATCTGTGGAAGGAAAAAGTGATATTTATATCATAAATCTGGAGAGAACTTTTGAGAAACTTCTGTTGGCAGCTTTTGCCCTTGTTGCCATTTAAAACCCTGCTGATGTCAGTGTCGTTTTCTTCAGGAATACTGACCAGAAAGCTGTGCCGAAGCTTGATGCTGTCACTAGAGCCATTCCTATTGCTAGCCACTTCATTCCTGGAACCTTCACTAACCGGACTGAAGTAACATAGCTTTCGGGGAACTTCTAGTGGCTGCTGATCCCAGCTCTGATCACCAGCCTCTCAAAGGCATCTTATGTTAACCTTCCTTCCATCGCTCTGTGTAATACAGACGCTCCTCTGTGCCAGGTGACCATCCTCTCTGACTAGGGAGCTCACTTAGTGGGTCTGATATGACGGGTGCTGGCCTGGGAAGTTCTGTGCATGTGTGGCACTATTTCCTGTGACAATTTGTGGGAGGTTATGCCTGATCTCTACTGCTACAGAGATCATGAAGAGATTGAAAAAGGAAGAGCAGGTTTCTACTGAAAGGCTGTGACAAAGGAGGAATTTCAGGGTGAATGGATGGCTCTAGCTCTCAGATTTACTGCTGTTCAACCTGAAGTCATAGACCAGTCTGATGGCGGGCAGGTCCTCTCTGTGTCTGTTCAGCAGTTCTCTCCTGAGGGCTGAGGTGCTCAGCCTGTCTCTGAAGACTGATTTGTATCACTGCATAGGTAAGAAAAACCATGAAGTAGTTTTAAGCTGTTCTTCCACAGACTCTTAAACAGAAAATGGAAATAAAGGTGGTGGAAAATAAACAGTTAAAAAAAATACCAGGAAAAGAACAACAACAACAACAACACTCAAGAGAGCAAGATGGGAGCTGGACTAGGGGGCTGGGTGGGGCAGTGTATCACCATTGTTCTTCTACTGTATGATTAAAAAAACTGTGTGTGTGTGTGTGTGTGTATAGATATACATCTATCTATCTATCATCTATCTATATCTATCTATCTATCTATCTATCTATCTATCTATCTATCTATCTATCTATCATCTATCTATCTATCTATCTATCTATCTAATCTATCATCTATCTATCATCTATTACTCTGATGGCAAAGAAAAAAAGAAGAAAAAAGAGAAAGGTGGGGCTGACTTCAGGTACAAGTGGAAAGATGGGGTTCAAACAATGTCATCAGGGTCTGGCTGACTGTTTCAGCAACACAAGCCTTTTTTTTTTTTTTTTTTTTTGGTTTCAGTAGAACTTGAATCTTGAATGGTGACTGATAGTGATTGGATATCAATCAGTCTAAAAAGACTGTCCATGAGTTTCTGTTACTGGTCCCTTGGATTGTCCCTGATTCTGGATGACTTTAAGGTCCAGTTGTTCACCTTTTGCTTTGGTTTTGTGAGTGACCCATTATTCTTGTAATGATTTTTTTTCTTGTTAATTAGAGCCAGATTCTTTGGATTGTAACCGAAGAATAGTAACTATAATAGGATAATAATCACAAAGCTGTGTACCAATTGAGCCACACAAAATAGAATTATTTTTTTGCTTTTCAGCATCTCTTTTGAGAACTATACTTCCCCCCATTCTTAATTTATGTGTTCGGATAAGACTGACTCCACCCCTCTAGCTGTAAAAGTAGAAACACGAGAGTGTTTTATCTCCTCACCACAGGTTCAAGGGGAGGAGAGTGATATGAATTGGGCTACCTAGAGTCGTTTTTGGAATTTGGCCATCTGAAAGGAGATACCCATGGTTCAGTAGACTGCTAGCTACATGCAAGGACCGTAGGAACTTATAGCTGCTGGTGGCCATTTTTTTGATGCCGCATGAATTGACCTTGCCTAAAAGTGAAACGAACATAAGGGAAAGTGAAATGTAGAGATGGAGAAACAGAGAAAGAACTCTTGTTACATGTTTCTATCCTGGATCCAGCTAAGTGTAAAACTATCTTCTGGAATTTTAGAATTGCTCAAGCTGAGAAGTTCTCTTTTTCTTTGTTTGTGCTACAACCCAAAGAATCCTGATACATAGCGCGATTCCAAAGATCTTCACATTCTTTCTTTTGCCTTGTCAGTCAACTAAATAGCTTACAAGTTTTCTCCTGGAGCATTTTCCCATGAAAAGGAGGCTGGTTGACATCGCTGTTTATAGCTTTCTACAAGTATTTACTTTTAACAAATTTCCTTAAAGCCGAATCATAATATTTTTAATAGCATCATCTGATGCTGCTCTCAAAATCATTTCTCCTCACTGATCACAAACCAGTGCCCAGGTCAGAGACCAGTGATGTTAACTCTCTTCCTTTGCGAGGGAGCTATTTGCCACCTGGACATTCTGCTCCTCATTGTCCCATAGTCTGGCTGCAGCCAGGGGCTGTATACTACAGTCTCTGAGGAGCCTTTTAAAACTACCCATTTCTGGGTTCCACCCCTAAAGATTCTAATAGAAGTGATCTTGGTTAGCATCCAGCCATCCACATTTGCTAAAACCTTCCCGGGCAATTCTGTTGTGCAACCAGAGCAGAAAGAGCCACTGACATACATATCTAGATAGGCCTCAGTGGTTTTAACTAAAAAGTGTTGGTAACTCTATACTCCCTGAGTTCCTCAAGTGAATATATAGACTTTCTCTACCTCTTCTAGTCACAAATTCATTTCTATGCTTATTTGCTGACACAAATGCTGGATACTATGCCATATACTAGGTGTACAAAGACTAATTAAGCCAAATCTTTGTAGTTGAGGGGCTACAAATAGATGGGAGAGATTGGCAGGTAAATTTGTACAGGGCAAAGTGTCAAACCAGAGGAGTGAATTGAGAAGGGCTTTATACAGGCAGTAACTTGGGCTTAATTGAGTCTTAAAAGCATTTATCACAAGGATACAGTATCTTTATTGTCATTCCAGGGACAAGGTACAACATGAGCAAAGTTCGTGGGAATAGCTAAGTAGATATTTATGGTCTGGGGTGGACCGAGTACAGATAAATTTAGAAAAGTAAGGAGAGACCAGATTACGAAGGGCCTTTGCCTTTTATGAGGAAGTATGGACTCTATCCTGTAGACAACAAAAAATATTGAAGAGCTATATCAGAGAGATAAACCCATTAATTTCTTTTCTTTTTTCTTTTTTCCCCCTCTTCTCTTCTCTTCTCTTCTCTTCTCTTCTCTTCTCTTCTCTTCTCTTCTCTTCTCTTCTCTTCGCCTTGCCTTTCTCTCTCTCTCTCTCTCTCTCTCTCTCTCTCTCTCTCTCTCTCTCTCTCTCTCTCTCTTCTTTTTCAGAAATATCTTTTTGGTAGCCAGGGAAGATGAGTTGGAATGGTGTAAATTTGGAGACAAGGACTCTAGCTGGGAGACTACAAGCTAGATAAGATGAAGCAAACTTGAACCAAGGCAGTAGCAATGGGGAGGTAATGATAAAAGACTTTTGAGTGAACTGAAGCCCACTTTGTGGAATTTGGTGACTGAATGGATTTGGGGGAAAGAGAGAAGCATCACACAGACATTGGCCTGGATGCCTGAGTGAATGAACTGTGGTGCTATTCATGGAAATAAAAGAAGGCAGAAGAGCACAAGATGGTAGAAGGAAGAAGCAGTAAGGTACCTGTGGGATGTCCAAGAGATACTGATGTTGAATATATTGTTTCTGTAAAGATACAGATCGAGGAGTCATAAGCATACAAGTGGTCCTTAACTTGATAAGTAGGTGGAAAATTCTATGAAATAAGAAGAAAAGAAAATTAAGAAGAAGCTAAAGGAATAGTAAAGAGGAGGAGGAAGGAGGAGAAAGAGGAGGAGAGACTTAGAATAGTGAGGTGGGGAAGGAAGGTGGGATTGAGTAGGAGAAGAGACTTTCCAAAAGAAGGGGAAACCATAAAGTGTTATAACCATAAAGAAATCAAGAATGAGGACAACTGTGGTGGGCATTTTTTTTTTTTAGTACCTTACCTCTTTTCTCTCTTGTGGTAATAGCACCCTAATTAGCTCTTACTGAATACCTCTCTCAACTCGTGCAGTTAAGGTAGACTGTTAGAGCTTTCTGCTCCTTCTGCTCTGCTGCTCCAAGCCATGGGGTGGGCATGTGACCCAAAATCGGCCAACTGGACATGCTCCACAGGAACTTGGAAACTTGAGCCAAGTAATCCAGGGGTGGTATAAATATTATGCCAGCATAGATCCCTAAGACTGTTAATTATCTCTTGCTATCTACACTTCTTCAAGTTCAGAGTCTGTGATATCCTTTCAATAAATCCCACTTAAGTTAAAGTTAGCAAGTGCTGAGTTATGTTCCTTCCAACTAAAGGACCTTACTTGGATTCAGTCACTAGGTCACTGAAAGCTTTGCCTGCATAGTTTCATGGGGTGAAGGGTGAAAGGCTGATTAAAGAGGGAATGAAAGGCGAGGGGGTAGGGGTAATAATTGCATTCTAATCACCAAGGAGTTTTGGGAAAGAAGCTGTTAGGGAAGTAGCTATTTATTTTTAACCATGTTTGAATTCCATGTTTTGGACATCTGTAAAGAGAGTTCCTGAAAAGTGGGCAGCCAAGAATTTGTTGTTTTAGTATTGATTTCTCTAATTTTTAGTTTAGTTTATCAACATATTTCAATTATTCCTAATAAAAATATATGACAAATTCACCCCAGGATGGCAAATTGCTCTTTAAAGTATCTACTTTAGAATAAAGTTTTCGGATTTAATGCATTGAGAGAAAACAATTTGAAAAAAATAAAATCACCACCAGAGGTTTCTGCTGAAAAGATATCAGTGTATCAAATGAAAAAGTAAATTTAAAAATAATTTGATTTCAGTACTCTAAGAAATATACATAAAATACCTTTTCCTTCTCTAGCCAAATGTGGAGTGAATTGCTATGTGATGCTTTTCTGCCCTCCAGTGGTTGTTAGGAAGCATTAAGAAATTTATCATCTGCTTTTAAGTGTATTATAAGAATATATTTTCTTTATAACAGAATTTCTGATTTGGAGAATTCGAAGTGAGTTATAAATGTATCAGCATTTACAAGAGGCATGTGTTATTTTTAAAAATGGGCAGAACTCATAAAACAAGTGAAACTCGTTATATGTCAGTAGATTTTAGGCAGCCAGTAGGTGGAGGAATTTCCAAAGCTAAGAACTCCACCACACTATCCAAATCCAGTATCAGAACCTGAGGACCTTAAAAAGAAAGCATTGATCTAGTCTTCTCTGTTTTATACTAACAGAAACCATGACTGTTGTTGACTAGCTCCAAATTATACATACGTATACATCTAGTGCCCATGAAATTGTGGTAAAAGGAAAGATTCTTTTAGGTTAAGATTAGATTTTACTTGTGAAATAAATATGAGAATTGGGGCTGAAGCGATAAGAATAAATGAGATAGCCATCAAAAATTAAAAGAGTAGAAAGCAGAATGATAGTACAATTTTTTCAATAAATTTAATAACTAGTTCTTTGAAGAAAAAACAATACACTACAGAAAATTCCCACAATGCTAATTAGGAAAAAAGGGAGAAATTATAGCTATAGACATTAAGAATGAGAGAGAACATATTATTTGAAATACTAAAACAACTTAAAAAACAATATGATGTTCAACTTTATTCTGATGAACTAAAAAATCCAGAAGAAATGTATTATTTATTAGAAAAATATAAATTGATTTGAGAAGAAAACACAAACCTAAAGACATTTATAACCACTGAAGAAATTTAAAAGTCAAAGAACTACTCATCAAATGGTTAATCTCTCATTTTTTAAAATTCTTATTTTTTAACTGCACTGTCTTGAACTCAGAAACAATGCCTGTATATGTTTTGTACCTTGGAATTTGAGATATTAATTTTGAACTATTATATGATTAATTTTTAAGTATGTTCCATGAGATATTGAAAAAATAGTCAAAACAGTTGGCACTTTCTAGTTAATCTGCAAAAAACAAAAATGTTTGTTTTCCTACCTATCTTCTACATTTAATTGCAAAAGTAAAATATGCTTATAAGAAATTCAGACCACAAAGAAATATCTTTGCATCCCATCTGTCTACATTCTCATCTGCTTTTTCAAACATAAAAAATAATGTTTTATTTTTAATAATTCTTTAATATTTGCTTTATTAATATATTTCTCTAATGTTCCTTTGATATATTTTGTTTCCTTTTCTTAACTTTTTGGCTAAAATGGTTATTTTTCTGTTATCTTTTATATGTAGTGCTTCCGTTGCTGCTAATTTGTTATTGCAATATTGCTTTCTCTTTGATTCAACATTTAGGAGAATAATTAAACTTTTTAAGTAGTTGGATTATTGGTTGAATCGTTGCTATTTTAGATTTATTGATTTATATTCAGAGACTGACACATGTAATATTTACTTTTCAGACTCTAAGGTTTCTATTTTATCTTAATATAGGATTAAGTCCATAAAACACTGGTATATTCTCTATTTTTAATGTTCTAATCTCTCAAATTAATCTTGTTAGTGATATAATTAGATTTTTTATATCAGAGTTGAATGTATTTTGCCTAACTCAATCCATCCAAGACAGAAATACACATTTGAGCACCTTATTATATTTTTTAAAACTCATCTTTTTGCATTTTTAACAGTTATCGCTCAATGTATTTTTATGAAAAACAATTCAACACTCTGGCATGCAGAATTTTAGGATGCTCTCCAAAATTCTTGCCCCCTTGTAAACATGCTGTGTATAAGTTCTCCTTTTTAGTGTGGGATCTTCGAATAGATGGGCTATCCTTCCTATGATTAGATTACATTATATGGCAAAGGTGAAGGGATTTTGCAGATATAATTAAGGTCCCTAATCAGTCAGCTTTAAGTTAATCAAAAATAGATCATCTGAGTGGGCCTGACCAAATCAGGTGATTTTTTAAAAATGAGAGTTTAAAGGTCAGAGATAGAAGAGTTCTGAGAGATTGGAAGTGAGGGAGATCCTCATGCTGGCCTTGAAGAAAGAAATAGCCATGTTGTGCTCTTCCTATGGAAGGGACCATGAGGTGAGGACTTGAGGGTACATTCTAGAAGCTAAGAGCAATCCTCAGCCAATATCCAATAAAAAGAACAGAGACTTCATTTCTACCACATCAAGGAACTAATGGTCTGTATGAGCTTGGAAGAGGACCCTGAACCCTACATGAGCTCTACATGAGAACACAGCTCCATGGCATCCTGATTTGATCTCAGTCTTATGGGACCCTCACCAGAGCACTCAACTGCATTGTGCCCAGACTTCTGACTACAAGTGATAGGGGATAATAAATGGGCATTGCTTTAAACCACTAAGTTTGTGATAATGTGTTACTCCGTAATAGAACCAATACAAACACATAAAGACTTCTGAGAGTTAAATTTTTAGTGTGAGTTGTATCTGTCATTATTATAAAGTAAACTTCAATTTTCTATTTAATATATTTACTTTGAATTTTATAGTATTTTATATTATTAGTATGGTAACTTCTGCTTTCTTGTTGTTTGCTTTTATTTAATATCCCTTTGCCCATCCTTTTACTTCTAACATTTTGTTTTAGATCTGGCTTTAAAAAACAGTGTACCGTAGTCCCCCCTTACATATGGGGATATGTTCCAAGACCTCCAGTGGATTCCTGAAACCATGGACACTACCAGGCCCTTATATGTTATGTTTTTTATTATACATACATATCTATGATAAAGTTTAATTCACAAATTAAGCACAGTAAGAGATTAACAACGATAACTACTAACAGAACAATTATAACTCTACTATAATAAAAATTATCTGAATGTAATCTCTCTCTCTCAAAATAGCCAATTGTAATGGACTGTAGTACAGTGAGGATAAAGGGATGATTTACATCCTGAGAGAGATAGCAAGAGACAGTGTGAGATTTCCTCACACTACTCATAACAGTGAACAATTGAAAACATATGAATTATTTATTTCTGTAATTTTCCATTTAATAATTTTAGACCATAGGTTGCTGTGGGTAACAGAAACCACAGAAGTGAAACTGTGGATAAGGGGGATCACTGTATATACTTTTTGAGTTGTGTGTCTGTATTCTCATGGTATAATTTATCACATTTGTATCTGTTTTTATCATATCTTTGGTCTTATTTTTCATCTTTCTTTATTTTTCCTGTCTCATTCTTCCTTTTATTTTCTGTACTTTGGTATATAATTTTTGTTTTGTTTTCCCAATATTTTAGAATGTATATGTTTATTTTTTAATACTTTTTGGAGATTACAAAGAAAACTTGTTTCCCTAAATAATTCTTCAATCTACACTTTTCCTCAAGACAGAAACCATGACTCTTGCCCCCCTGTATCCTCAGTAGCAATCACATGAAAGTGCTTAAAAAATGTTTAATTTGTTTAGTGGATATTGCTAGGTTCTAAGCAATTGTGCTGGTATATAGCTTTTACCACTTTTTTTTATCAAATAAACATTTACAGAATATTATTTGATTTTTCCTTTTGGATTATACGTTTTCAAGTTTATTGTAAAACATTTTCTTCATGTGTACTCTTTTGAAACAGAAACCTGATATCTGAAGCAGACAAAAATAGATGAAATAAAAGGTAATTATCTTTTTTGAATGTGTTTTAAAAATTATTGTATGTTTAATAATCACAAAGAAATATGGTAATTTTAATAATCAAATACTTATAATGCTTATGCTGACAAATTCAAATGGTAAAGAATAAAGGGTAAAGGTCCTTTCCTCCAAGCCCACAGTCTAAAGATAGCCAATGTTGCCATTTTAGAGTGCATCTTTCCATAGTTTTCTTTATGTTGTAATGATGATAATAATAGCAACTAATGCTTTTTAACATTTATTATGTGCTATGTTTATATTAATTGATTTAGTCCTCAAAACACTCCATGAGTAAGTACTACATTAGGGATGAACAAATTCATGTGTAGAGAAGTTAGGTGATTTTTTCCCCCCAAAATTATGCTGCCAGTAAGTGATAAAACTATGATCATTCTCTCAGCCACTATGCTAAACTGTCTCTCATCAAATATATAACTATATTTATATATAGTTCTTTTAATTGACATACATTTTGATAAAAATGTTCTTACAATCTGTTTTTCTGATACAGGCTCATTTTACTTAATGTATTTATACATCTTTCCAAATTTGTTGAAGATGTTTCTGGTGAGTGAACTGGTAAACTGGAGGGTTTTCCTTAGTTTCAGTAGGCTAAACTTCTCTTATAAGCACAATATAAGTTTAACTTCTCTTATAAGCACAATATAAGTTTACTTCTCATGTAACTCCTTAGGTTCAGGTCAGTCAGTGTGTGTGACTCTGGGACCCAGGATAACTTGTTATTCTTGCATAACCATTGTCATCTGCATGATTGAGGCTGGTTGCCATGTTGAGGAACTGGCTGGTGAAAAGGAAAGGGAACATACAGACAACACGCTCTCTTGAAAGACTGAATCTTGATGTGGGATTTACAATACTCAACACTCACATTTCTTCAAGGAGAATCTAGTCACATGGGATTGAACTCCAAGGGAGGCTGCAAAATACAGTCTACTAAGGAAAGGAAACAGATTTTGGTGCACAGCTAGACTCTACCACAGGCGGTTTTGTTGTATATTTGTTTTATTATATTTGAAAAATATTTTTAACACACTGATCTCATTTTTTAAGAATTACATATTTTTAAATGTATTACAGGCATTTGTCAAGTGGACATACCTCTCTCTGGTTGGTGGCAGATCCAAATGGAAACCAGATCTTCTGACTTCCATGCCAAAGCTTTAATTAATGCAAGACCTACTTTACTTTTTTGAAATGTTAATGAAGTATGAGCTTTTGCTCCATGAAGATAAGCCCTTTGGAGATATGTCTGTCTGATGAGTTGTTAAGAGAGACTTATTTCTGAAAACTAGAGTATGGAGTTAATTTATTTTGAGAAAATAGTTGTCTAGCCAGTTGGTAGAAGCAGCCTGTAGAATGTAGACCATATTGCTGCTGTAATTATTTTAGATGCTAACATATGAGAGAACATTTTGATAACTTTCTTGAGAACCAGATTTTAGTTGTTAATGATGGGACATCATTCCTGAATTCCACATCCACTGAATGGGCTTACATTACAATCAATATTCCTTCTTTATTCCTCAGATACTTGCACACCAGTGGTGACTGAGCATATAGGAAAGTGTTGACCACTTACTTAGTGAATTTGGACAGGTAATTTGGATAACTTAGGTTTCCAAAATAAATACAATTTCTTTTTCTTCTATTTTTCCCCTCTTAATCTTTTCCCCGCACTTCTACCCCTGATTTATGGATGTAGCCATTTCCCCTTAAGAACTGGATCTCTGACGGTGGGGCATCTCCTCCCACATGCTTGTGGTGAGTACTGGGGGCCTGGCACACCTGGGGTATGGTCCATGGCTCCACCTGGGGCACGAGCCCAGGACCTTCTGCATGTAAAGCAGACGTGCTAACCATGACACTGTGGAGCAACCCAAAAAGTACAATTTATTTTTCACTAGGCATATATAATTAATTCCTCTTTGCTTAAATTTGTCAGATAAATATCAAAATCTGTTTCAATTTGCCATTGCAATCAGAGCTAAAGAAGTGAGATTCATAATGGTGGAGGAAATTCCTTGGTTATTTCATCCAAACTTTCTTTATTTCAGATACTAAAAATATATGTAACTTTTTCCTGAAAATACATATCATATATGGTTCTTGTACAATATTTCTCTGTACCTCTGTACATCTTTGAGTAATGCTACAGGATAATGTCTTTAAATATCCATCAAGGAGCATAGATTTTATCATGCTTGCTTGCAGAAGGCATTCACTTCCTTAGAACTGACAGTCGGCATCGGCCTAACTGATATTTTCTCTATAGCTTTTAAACGGAAGAAGAATACACACAACAGGGGGCGTTGTAATATCAGCTGCATGCAGGGCAGGCTGCTGGGGAATGTGTCATTAGCTGCCCCCTGCTAGGGGGATGTGCATCATTTGTTATTTGTGGGCATGATTATGCCTCAGAGGGACAAGGAGCAGGGGAAAAAAGAGTTTTCTCAAACAAATCTCACCCTTTCCAAAAAAATCTACAGAACTATTATGTTCATGGGGAGACTTCCCATTATCAATTTACTGACTTATGAGTTAAAGAAATGAAGACATAGAGTTATTAAAAATAACAACAAAAAAATTAAATGCACACTTTATGGTTAGTTTCCAAGATGAATTGTTGATATCATGGAAAATTACTAACTGAATTTTAATGAAATTAAAATTTCACTAAAATAAGTATGGACAATGATGCATTTCTTTCATTTGAATCTTCATGACAGTATAATTTTTTTTTTTTTACTATGACGGTCCGAAAAAGCAAGGTATTGAAATAAAGTGGACTTAGAACTCAAATATTCAAAGTTGTAGCTTTAAACAAAAAATACCTTTAAATAAAAAATGATACGTTGCACTGAAGGGAACCCTGAAGAAAATTTTCTACTGATAGACAAACAGTATCATTGTTAGTTGCATATTCTCTGCCAATTTACTAAACAAACAGTAGAGGAACAAAAACCATTTGGAGAATACTAGATGAATTATCGCTAGTTAATTTCAGATGGCTTACTTTTCACTTGTAGTATAGATACAAGCGTCAACAAGCACAGAAACATCGAAATGGTTAAACTTCCAAAAGAAATCTTTGAAAGACTGTTAAATCAGCTTGTGTCAGTTGAAACAATTAAGCTCTTAAAATTGCATCTGTATCTGAACTGGTGCAGAAAGTGCCAGTGGTTTAAAATAATTCTTTTGAAAGGAACATGTTTAATGAAAGTCATTTTTGGAATATTAAATTACGAAATGATTCCTAAAGTTATGGTATCAGAGACAATGGAAAAGACTTCAGACCCATATCCAACTATGTACTCTCCAATTCTACTGTCACAGAGACACCCTGAGTTAAACTTATGTTCATGACTGAATCATGGTTTCCTCCAGATCTGCTTCTCTTTCTGTGTTGCCTGTCTCAGGAAATGGCTGTTGTTAAATCTGTGATGAGAATCAACTTTAACTAGAAAGGCTGATGAGGAATATATGGATTATGTGGGAAACGTGCTTAGCCATGCTGAATGAAGTTGGGACAGGTAGAAATACTCTGTGGACACTTGGAGATGGATTTGGGTTGGGGATGTTGATTTGAGACTCATCTACATAGAAGCATTAGGTGAAGTTAAGGGAGACAAATGAGCATTTGACAGGGGAGAAAAACTAGAGGAACTAGTGGAGTTTATTGTGTCTCAAAGTCAAGGGAGTTTAATTAAAAAAAAAAGGGCAATGTCAAGAATCTTGATGGGTGAGTAATGAGATAAAGCCATTTGAGTTTCAGAAACATGGTTAGACTAGCAGCCAAATTACAGTAGTTATAAAAAGGTGTGTATGTGTGTTCTAGTCCTTGCTTTGCCTCAACCTGGTTGCTTGTCTAATGTCGAGCAAATTGCTAATGTCGCTGGACCTCACCTTTTTCATTTTTAAAATGAGGAGTTTTCTTAGATAAACTCATCTAGATCCTAAGAAGTTGAAGTGGACATTTTCAGTGAATGAGTGAATGACCGAAACTGTATTTCCTACCAGTTCTAGAAAGAATTTCCATGGATAAGGAGAAGTGGTTAGTACTGACTATTCACTTCGAAAGAGTAGGAAAGGAAGACTCACTGTGAAAGGAAGACTATCAGGAAGAAATTATCTAAAGGAGACGGTATTATCAAGAAAGGATTTTCAAGACAACCAAGACTCTTGTGGATTATTTTATCATTCTGATGCTATAAAATGATGCTTTTGTAATATTACAAAGTAAAGAGATACAGGAGATCCTTGCACTTAAGTTTTTACTGACTTATTTTTGTTTTGATTTTTTTGTGATTTACATGATATACAACCCTGCTAAGTATGGATTTCTTATCCCTTTGATAGTATTAGGTAATAGCATTGGTAACATTAATATTCAACAATGTGCAAGAAAAAAAGCATATTAAAAATGCAGCATTGTCTTTGGTAATTGTTTTCCTATACATTGCCACTCAATTCAACCCACTCAAAAAGCCAGTAGGTGACTTAGGGCACCAGGGCTGGCAAAATAATTGAATCTCAAGTCTAGATTTTCAGGATCTGTGATGAAACGCTTGAAAGGCTGATGCTTAGTTTTAGGCCAGTTGACAAAGAGTCTAAGAATTTTGGATAGATTTGTTTTTCAATATAAAATTATTATGATATAATGGATATGCAGCGTGCCTTTTTAAAAGTTTTTCTCACTTAAATTTTTTTCTTCTAAAAGTTTATTTATAAATTTATTATGAGTCAATGATATTGTACATTAAAAATATATAGTATATATAATACTATGTCATACTTATAAACTAAAGTTATTTTCTGGGATGTTTACATTAACTAAACTAAAAGATCTAGGAAGGGAATATTCTTAGTGTAGAGACATTAAATTATAAAACTGGACTCTAGAATTTTCTGACTGATAGTCATTTTACTGCCAATGGTTTTATATGAAATCCATTTTGGAGAAGCCATTCTTCAGGGAAACTGATGGCATGCTGGATATATTCTCTCTTTCAACCAGAAGGACTCAGCTGTCTTTCCTAAATCTGACAGATGATCAAGGGGCAAATCAAAGCAGAAAAAAACAACTTTAACACTCAGAATTCATCACAACATTTAAGCAATTAGAATTTTACTTTATTTCAGAATAAGTTTAGAGTTGAAAAAAGAGTATTTACTAAAGCCACAACAGTTTTCATACAGACAAAAACTTTTATAGCAAAACCTTGGTACATGAGCATTAGTTATTTGAATCCTATATGGATATAGAAGATATTTAAAAAACGGAAATGATGTATTCCAAAGGCTGTGATAGGCACAATATATATGCTTGAATTGGGTCTGCAAGCATTATACTATAATTCATTACATGTGATCCAAAAAGTTGCAGCTTCTTCAGCACTATGTACTAAAAAGATACAAAGGAGTATCATAGTTATGGTTATGTTGCATAATACAAAATAGGAGCAGCAAGCCAACCCAACAAACAGTTCTTTAGGTTTTGAAGAAGTAATGCAGCTATGGCTTTTTCATGTTTACTTCTGAGCCTGGTCAACAAGTCTGGCCAGTGGAAAAGAAAGTAGTCTATAATAAAACATTAGAGACATCACTTACAAGGCGTATTTAATAGGTTCAAAGTTGGAAAACAAAAATCGAGCTTGATCTTAGAGTAAAATTGTGAGGTATTATATCTGTTTCCTCCCACCAATCTTTTAGGATGAAAATATTTATGCAGAAAAGCAAAAGGTTTTTACGTGACATGGCAGAAAAATATTTTAGGTAACTCATTAGAATTTACTTTTGGTTTTTAGTAACTGTAAAGAAAACACGTCTTCCAAGGACTGAGAAACTAAATATGGTCCTTAGAACGGAATTTTGTTTTGTAAAAGTATGGGTTGAAATATGTATTCATTTTGACAGTGTATCAAACTAATAAAGGTGAACATGTGGTAATAAGAAAAAATAGAATATTTTTTCAGAGCATACTACTCCAACATATTGAACTTGTCTAAAAGGTAAAAATGTACATCTTAGATTCTCAAATGTTTTATTTCTCAGCTAGCAATTAAACATAAATGCAAAAGTGAATCATGCAATATTTTTACCTATCAGCTACTGTGTTAATGATATGAGGGGAATATAATTTTTTTCCCTTTAAATGTGCTATGCTCACAAGTCATCATGTGGAACGCAAATCACACACAAAGGCAAATCATGAAGAAATGTTAAATACTTCAAAATGCCTATGAAGGCATGCCAGAAATGATTGTTTCTATAGCACAGAATTGTTGGAGGCCAAAAATAAAGCAGTAGAAGCTACTGCAACTTCTAGGTCTTTAATGCTGGGTTTTTTTTTTTATGGGGGCATTCAGATCAGGGAGTTAGGTCTCTCTGGAGGTTAGCCCATGATTTCTGCAGGTTCAGTGACCAACTTGGATCCATCCCATGCTGTCTTGAATTGTTCAGGAACAGGAAATTCTCTCTGGAAAAATTCAAGAGTAACAAAGTTATTTATACCAAGGCTTCCTTTGGCAAAGAGATGGAAGGCTGGTCAGTGTTACATGATAGGAAAGACAGAACTCAAACCTGTATCATGGAGGGGACTTCTATACCACATGGAGATACAATGTTCATATGTTAGTTCTGTGACTGTCAATCTCAACATTAAAGCTAGAACTTATTAAGAATCAGGCATTTTTTAAAGCATTGGATATATGTGAACTCTGTTAATTTCCCACATCCTTATGAGCTAGAAATTAATTGAGATTCCACCTATGGAAAACAGAGGTTAAGCAACTGGTCCAAAATGATATTACCAGTAAGCAGAGCAGCCAGAGTTCAAACTTAAACAGCCTCTCTTACTCACAACTTTTCATCAGACTTAAGTATGCACAGAAATTGACTGGGGATCTTGTTAAAATGCAGATTTGCATTCAGCAGATATGGGAAAGATATTGACAATCTGCATTTCCAACAAGTTCCCAGAGGATGCTGAGTTTGCTGGTCCCCCGTCACACTGAGTAGAAAGGCTTTATGCTGGAGTTATTTGTCTACTTGTTGATGAAATATAAAAATGTACCTTGGGTTATATATAAATTTGTCACCATTCATCCTGCCATCCTACTCTTCCCATTGGGAAATACATGCACATGCACCACACACATATACTGCACACTATACACACACCACACACACACACACACACACACACACACACACACACACACGCAGAATAGCCAAAATAAAAGTAGTTTGGAATCCTTCCTCTCCCTTGAGAGTGAGTCTCCACTCATTGTAGAAGAGAATCAAAGGAAGGTGAGGAGCAGTCACCTTCACCTTGGACCCGACTTCTGTGGTCTCCCTGGACTTTCTGTACACACGGTGCTGCTAAACCCCCAACTGTTTGATGAGTTGATGCCTATGCTCATCATCGGTAGATGTGATATTTCATGGGATACACTTATATTCCTAGATGTAGGATCCAACTTTTTTTTTTTTTTTTGGAAGAAGCCATTATTTAAAGAGGTCCTTTCTATAATGTGTAATGAATTCTCCTCGAGTGAAATCCATAATGCGAAGTATTAAGATGAAGCAAAGGAGCCCTAGTCTTAACATTTCTGCATTTCTGTGTGTGCGCACATGCACGTGTGTGTGTGTGTCTGTGTGTCTGTGTAGCTGGTATCTTTTCTGGGGCTCTTCTTGATGAGTAAACAAGGCCAGGCAGAGAATGCTCCAGAGTGAAGCATCTATTTGATAGTAACTGCACTACAGCTGTTCCAAATCTTTTTTGGGAGTAAAGTGATAGGAATATGATGGCATATCTTCTCTGGGGACTGATTTCTTTGGGGATGAATCAACCCTACCATCCATTTTCAGATGACAATGCTCACAGCAGGACCTCAGTATTGCTCCCTATTACCTTCAATTGGAAAATGTGTGAACAGAGCCTAGGACAGGGTACAAGATGATTTATGTATAGAAGGAAGACTTTACTCTTTCAAGCTCAGGTTCTGACCAATACTCATCCATTAGGTAAGTGGATCTCACTCTTAACTCCACACTGTAATCATGTAGGAATCTTTAATGAGTACAGATGTCTGGGTACTATGCCCAGGGATTGTAGCTTAATTAGTCTGGAGTGCTCACCAAACCCCATTGCTTTTCTTAGATCCAGTTCCCATGCAGCTGAGCCTTCAGCTTAAACAGCTGCAAAGGCCAGAGCTCACCCTAATTTTTGGCTCTCCTCTCTGCAGTTGTTCTGTATTGGCTTTAGCACTTCAGTAGTTTGTTTTAGGTGGAGAATGTGAGAAGAGGCTCTTTAGCTCAAGGTTGGGCTGGCCATATACCTAATAGTAAAGCATGGGCCAATGGTGGCAGTTTTGTTTTTTAGACTCAAATAACAAATTCTAGGCTTCAACATGTAGCATGTGTCTGGGTAGTGCTGAAGAACTTACTGAGAGGTGGGGAAAGGGGAGAATAGTGAGCATAGTTCAAAGCATCCACTGAGACTTTAGGTCCAAGCCAAAAAGTCCTTGATATTTGGTCCTGTCCAAAACGTACAAGCTTAGAAAACGTCCCTAGGTTCAAATAGCCCATAATGTTTATTGCTACTTTTGGGTTACAGGATTAATATATAAACAATACTACCATGTTTTATTGATTCAGTAATTGTGTTGAGGCTCTATTGCCTCAGTAGCCCAGCTGGTAATGGTACACGGGATTAAAGAGGTGGGTTGGGGTTTGAATCTTGCAGAAGAGTGGGATTTTTATTAAGTACAGACCAAATGTCTCCATGGACATTTGGAGAGGACCAAATGTCCCACAAGGAAGGAGAACAAGAGAGCAGTCATGTCATCTGTCTATAGAGATTAACCTGAAAGCTGGCTAACTGTGTAGATATTAGTGATTGACCCATACATAGGCTGATGAGGGCCCCTTTTCTAAAGGTGTGACTGCTAAGGGTTTCTCCCATCCTTCCTGGTTTACTGGTCCCTTACACAGTTTGAATCAGATGGAATGATCTCTAGATTTATTTCCATACGTCAAAGAAGCAATAACTAGTAGGAAGCAGTAACTTGCTTCCAAATAGCAATGACTGGCAGGCCTACCACACTGTGTGATGCAGGGAATGTATTTATTTATACCTCTTTTTCAATGTGTGAAGGTATCTGCATGCTTCTGTTAGAAGCTGTTTTGTTGGGGAAAGGAGGCAAAGAAGATAAATGGTGGCAAAATCCCTAAGGCTAGTGTTTCTTGGAAGGGTCATGGCACGGAGTGTTGGCCTATTATTAGATTCCCAGACCCTGCTCCAAGTCTCTTGAATCTCACCTCTAGGTGCAGACTCTGGGAGCTCACATTTTCATCAAGCTTCTCAGCAGATTCTTATGCTGAGTTTGAGAACCTCTGACGGAAGAATACCTATACAAATAGGTCTACTTATTATCATTCACCCCCATTTTTCACAAAGCATTTCTATCTCTTTTCTGGTTGCCTCCACGATAGCAAAGGAAAATATTTAGTCCTAACTAATATGAACTCAGAAGCACAGTGTACTATTTGATAAAAGCTAGCCTTTTAAGGAAATTATTAGTAAGCTGCCTTGAGAATCACTAATCCAAGAGAGAGCATAGTCAAGAAACTAATAGGGTAGAAGATGTGTAAAAGCAACTCTGAATGCCTCTCCCGCCTGTGAATTGTTCTACAAATGAAGCTCATAGATTTGCAGCTGATTAATCAAGCTCTAAAAATGTTCATAATGAAGGCTCAAGAAAAATTTCTTACAGTCTTTTGAAAGGTACTTACATAATCGCCATCCTGAGGGATAAGTATATTCATTTCAGATGACTTGGCACTCACTATCTCACAGTCTAATGCATATTCACTGAGGTATATGTGGCAGCCTTCTGTTTTATTAATGGAAATTGTTGGCACTCTCCCCATTACCTGAAATAGGAACAAAAATCTGGGACCAAAGCAAGAAATAGAAATATAATGTCCCCAAATTAGTACAATCCAGGAGCCTAACCAAGTATTAGAAACAGCTGGGTCGGGGTGGAGAGGCTGGTTAACATCTCTGGTCTGAATTAGTAGGTGTCATTTGGGGACAGAACAAAAAGACCACACAAGGGGATTCTTAAACCTCAGGGTTTCTTTCCTCACACGAAATAAAGGGATTGATTTGAAAACAGCAGCTAAATGTTGAGAAAAAATCTCACAACTCCAGTTAGTGAATTTGAAACATATATTTGATTTCATGATAAAAGAAACAAGATGCATTTGCTTTTGTGTGCTTAAAATTTTAGTTTTGACAAATCTCTAGGAAAATTGAATTAAAACAAGTATTAATACTGTCACTTAAGAGCAAACAAATTATTCTGTGATTGAGTAGATTTCTCTTGAACCTAAATAAGAATAAATAAGAAACACTACAATTCTTTTTACATAAGTCTCTTGCTAGATAAAAATCTCACTGGCTGAATGTGAAGCTTAAATGAGATAATGAGTGTCTAGGTATTTTGAAATGTATTAATTTCAGGAGGAATGAAAACTGGAGACTCAGTTTAAGTCACTCATTGTATAGGTAAAAGGGACTCTACACAAGAGGAGGCAATTCTTTGTATTGTTTACAAATAACTAAGTGCTATAAAAATTTCAATCAGTTTTAAGTTTCTCTTTACCAGTCAGTTTTCAGGCATACCCCCAATATCTTTAAAGGGGCAGACTGTTCCTCCAAAGAAGAATGTATTACAATTCTTAATTTTCCTTCTTATAATGGTAATTAAAATGATAAACACATCTCCTCTTTCACCCTGAAGAAAAGGCTGAATTGCAAACCAAAGGAGCAACTCCTGTTGATGGTGCAGGTGATGTAAAGAATTCCTTAGAGGGAGTCTAGCCAGGTCACCACACTTCTTTGTTTTCTCCTCTCTCCATAGAAACTGGACACTGAGTTGGAATTGAGCCCCAGTGCAAAAAAAAAAAAAAAAAAGGCAGAAGTAATTTAAGGTCAGGTAAGCACAGGCTTTGCCATAAATGAAATAAAATAAAATAAATACATACATCTTTATTTCAAGAATGTGTCAGAGGTAACGTACTGGCAATTTCTAAATTTGTTTATTTTGTAACGGTGAAGAGTATTTACATAATGACCAGATTGTATGAATACCAGGCAAGTAAAGGAAAAGAGTAAATTGTCAGTGAGTCTTTCATGGGACAGAATGGGGCCATATGAGGCAAGCACATTATGCTAATACATTTTATTTATATTTATATATTACTATACTATGTTTAAAATGCTGAAACACTCTATATATCTGAAAACCTGAAAAAACAATAGTGGAATTTAAAAATAGTCCTGATATGGTAAGAAATGTCACTTTCACAGCATTTTGGTCAGTACTGCATTAGAGTAGACTATATACATGCACTTTTTCTCTGATATTCTGTGAACACTTTAAGAACAGATTATTTCTTATCAGGGACCTGGGCCAAAGAGTGACAGGTGATATGTGACTTTGTCCAGGCCAACGCTCTAGCATTTAATATAGGTTTCTGTGTTAGTTCAGTTTTTTAAAAATTTATTTCTCCATAAGAATATCCAAAATTTCATGAAATCTCCTAGTTTCTTCTCTCTCTCCCACAATTTGTACTCTTTTGTAGAATAGCTTGCCAAAAACAGAACAGAATTATTGGACTAAATCATATGAACTTTAGTCCGTGCCTTTTTTTCCTCTTTCAATCGTTATAACAGCATTATGGAGGTAAAATCCATGAATATAAAATTCACCTAGTTTAAGTGGACAATTTAATTATATTTAGTAATTTTATAGTCATGCAACCATCACTTCAATTCAGTTGTAGAATATTTCCATCATCCCCAAAATATCTTTAATGCCCATTTATAGTCAATCCCTGTCCTTACCCCAAGGCAATCACTAATCTGCTTTCTGTCTCTATTGTGTCCAAGCCCTTTTAAAACAATGTATTAAATGTTTAAAAAATTTATTTATTAAAATAAAAAAATTTCAATTACAGTTAATATTCAATATTATATTAGTTTTAGGTATACAACATAGTGATCACATGTTTATATAACCTGCAGAGTGATTCCCCATGATGAGTCAGTACCCACCTGGCACCATACATAGTTATTACAATGTTGTTGGCTATATTCCGGATCTATGCTGTACTTTACATCCCTGTGACTATTTTGTAACTGCCGATTGTACATCTTAATCCCTTCCTCTTTATCACTCAGCCCTCAACCCCACTCCCATCTGGCAACCATCATTTGTTCTCTGTATCTGAGTTTGTTTCTGTTCTGTTTGTTTATTAAATGTTTTAAATAGGTAATGACATTCACATGATTTGAACATCCAAAAGTTCCGAAAGTATTCAGTAAAATGTCTCTCTCATCTCTGAGCTACGTTGCCAAGTTTCTATCCCTCTTGGACAGATAACCCCGGTTTTTCCTTCCAGCTTATTTTTAGAATGCATGCCCATATCATTAAAAAACTGATACATTTCAAACACAAAAACATACAAAGAATAAATATGTAAATACATATATTTCTGTCAAACAGCTTTATCAGGATTTTACATTTGGCTCATTAACCTTTTTTTTTTTTTTAGGACTATATCATTACAATATCACTGAAGCCTCCTCTATACCACCCACCACCTCCCTGACCTCCTTTCCTCTCTTCCCAGATGTAACTACTCTTCTGAATTTTGTGTTTTTCATACCAGGTCTGTCCCTTGGGTAGGTAACCTGGAGCCCTCATAACTATATTTAATATGTGCATATTGTTTTGCATATTTTCAATCTTTACATAAAGGAACACATTGTACAGTGCCTGCGTTCTGTAACTTGCCTTTATTGCTCAATGTTGCTTTTGAGATTTATCTATTTTTATACATGTAACTATAGTTCATGCGCTTTAACTACTGTATAGTTTCTATTGGGGGATTTATTTATTCATTTACCAGTTGGTGGACATTTAATTTTTTTTGTTTTATTGCCATTATAAATGATATAGCAATAAACATTTTTACATGTCCTGTAGACATATGTACTAGAATTTCTTTAGTGTATATACCTAAGAGCAGGATTGCTTGGTCACAGGATATGAATGTTTTTAACTTTTTAGATGGTGCCAATTTACTCTGTGCAGTGAGTGGAACAGATTTACCTCCCAAGTGATGTATCAGGGTTCACATTTTTCCACTGTCTTAACAACCCCTGGACATCAGACTTTTTAACATCCAGGCAGTCCTCAAATTGCACAGTTATGACATATGAGATTTAGTTAACACACCCCTTGCAAAATAAAAATAACCTGAATACAAAACTGATGAGTGTGAAAAGATACTAAATTGTGGTATTAATTAAAGGTTACGTGTATTTTCATATATTTATCAAACACTTGTTTTTTCTTCTCTGAAGTGCTTTAATAGTTTTTGCCGATTTTTCTATTGGATTATGAGTCTCTTTCTTGTTGATTTGTGTTAAGTCCCTTATAAATTCTGGTTACAAAAATATTTTTTTTAATGATCTGCATTACAAGTATCTTTTTTCAATTCATGGCTTCTCTTCCACCTTTGTCATATGATTTCTATTGAATATATAATTTTAAGTTTTTAATAATGTTATAGATACTACTTCATTTAAATTAAAATTAATTTTAATTTTAATGTGGTTAATCTGTCCTTTTCATTACAGTTTGTGTTTTTGAGACTATAAAGATTTTCTTCTGTATTTTAGTCTCAAAGTTTAGAAATATTTTATTTTAATAATTAGGACTTGATTTTTATGTATGACGTGGTGGGAATTCAACAATATTTTCCCCACATGGATTGTCCTAAAATACATTTCCATGTATGCATCTCTCTATTTCAGTGCTTGCTATTGTGTTTCATTAGTCTATTTTTATATCCCTCCAACAACATAGCATTTTACAATGACTCTTAATATCTGGTATGCAAGTCTCTTCACCTCTGTCCTTCTTTATAACTGTTTTTGCTATTCTTGTCCATTTTTCTTCCAAATGAATTTTAAGATCATTGTTCATTAAAAAATGTTGGGAGTTTTAGTCAGATTTCATGGAACTTATTGATTGAATAAATGACAATGATTGATACTGATGTCTTTCTGTCCATTTATTTATATCTCTTGTGTTCTTCATGAGCACCTTGTATTTCTCTTGTTTAATTTTTTCCCAGGTACTTTACAGTTTTTGTTGCTGTTTTAATCTTATTTTCTATCACACTTTCTAATGTTTATTTGTAGCATAAAAAAATGCTACTAATTTTTGCATGTTGATTTTTGTATTCAAATGTCTTGCTGAATGTTTCTATAGTTTTAAGTTCATCAAAACTCTCAGATTATATATAAAGGCATTAATTTTGTTGATAAATAGGACATTTTTGTTTTTTCCTTTTCTAGTTTTATTTTTCTCAATTACTTTTCTTGCCTTATTACATAATTACAACCTTTTATGCATTATTGAACAGAAGCAATGATAAAAGAAATTCTCTTTTTGATTGTAATGGAAAATCTACAGTTTCAAATAAAGTATGATTTTTGCTATAGGATTTTGATAACCTTAATTTGGTTATAGAAATAAATATGCTCCATTTTTTTCTAGAATTATCAGCTACAGCTATATCTTTTTATATGTATGTGTATGTATTTGGAAACATGAACTCACGTTCTTCATAATGGTATAAAAGTGTTCTTTCCTTTTAACAAGGTATCATGGCTATCTCTCTAGTTGACTTTTAAAAATGGTTACATAGTATTCCATTCTACGAAATTCAGAAGTTTAAAATTTTTAATTAGGCGTATCCATCTTTTTAAATAATTTCTTCTATTACTTCTCAATTCAGAAGTTTTTGTCTCCCTCCAGATATTTGATGAAAATTTAGAACTATTTTCTTTACTTTTCTGTAGTTTCATGGTTTACATTTAATTCATGAGGGTTATTTAAACTTTGAATGTGATTTCTCTATATTAAAACATAATGCTAAGTTCTCATATATGGTATCATGACTGCCACACAATTCCACTTCTGTAAGAATAAAAGGAAGCTTGAAATAAACCCTCTAAAATTAAGAGGAGAAATATTAGACTAGATTATTTCTAATCTTATTTATAGCTTGCTTTTTGTTTTGGTTAAAAATAATGTGAAGTGGGAGGAAGCCTGGCTCTTTACGTAGGAGCTTCCACTATACAAAAGAATTCAGAAATTGTGGAGTCATTATTAGGTTTTTATGAACAAAACTTGGCCTTGAGGAATTGGACTTTTTCTGATGATGTGTTATTTTCTCAAATTTTCATGCATAACACTTTGAGAGAAGCAGGGTTATTAAATAGATAAATGTGGTTATCAGAAATACTACTGGCACCAACAAAACAAATAATAAGTATTGAAGAGGTTGTAGGGAAAAAGGAACCTTAGTACACTGCTGATGGGAATCTAAATTGATACAGTCACTGCGGAAAACAGTGTGGAGGTTCCTCAAAAAATTAAGAATAGAATTACCATATGTCTTGTTTGCTTACTGATGTTTTTAGTGCTGAGAACAGCACCTGGCATATCAGACATGATCAATACATATTTGCCAAATGAATGGATGAACAAATGAATGAGTGCCTGATTATATAGTGTTGGACAAATAACTCTCATTTTAGAAACTAAAGTGTGATTTGAGAATGGTCAAGTTTCAATTTTTACAAGGTGAAGGTAACTATACACATGTGTCTGTGAGAAATTACTTGGTTGCTTTCTTTTAGTTTTCTATCAAGGTATGGAATTTATGAAGAAGTTTGAAGCAGAATGGTTAGGAATAGGGGATTTACACAGAGGCATGGAAGAGAATATATGTAAATGAAATATGAGAGAAATAAATGCATTCATAGAGGTTATGTGGTAAGAATATTAAAATTTGGGTCTGGAAAGGACTTAAAATAGCCTGTATTGTGTTTCAAAGAAGGGAACTCAGAGAAGAAAGGAAGTAAATAGGCTAAGTGCACACAGTGGACAAGGGCCGTGAGGAAGCTAGTGCCCAGGTCTCATGGTGCCCAGTTCAGGACTTTTTCTTATTAAACAAACACATGCAAAACCAGCTTCTTCAGTGGCAGTTATTGAAATGTAAAATGTACAACTGAATGTACTCTAATTAAAAATGGCAGTGGTGACTATGAAAAACAGTATGGACGTCCCTTAAAAAATTAAGACTAGAGCTACTTTATGACTGACTCAGCAATCCCTCTTCTGGGTATCTACCTGAAAAATTTGAAAACACTTATTTGTAAAGATATATGTACCCTAGTGTTCATTGCAGCATTATTTACAATAACCAAAGTGTCCTCTGACGGATGATTGGATAAAGAAGATATGGTACATACAAACAATGGAATATTACTGTTCCATAAAAAAGATGAAATATTGTTATTTGTGACAACATGAATGGATCTTGGTAGTATCATGCTAAATGAAATGTCAGATGGAAAAGGACAAGAACTGTATGATTTAACTTATATGTAGGATATAAAACAAAAAGCAACAAACAAACAAAACACATAGACTCATAGATACAGACCACAGAATGATGGTTACCAGAGGGGAAGATGGGTGGGGGAAAGACAAAGAGGGTAAAAGGGGTTAAATATATGGTGATGGAAGGAGACTAGACTGTGAGTGTTGAGCACACAATGGAGTATACAGATGTATTATAAAGTTGTACACCTGAAATTTATGTTAGTAAAAAAATGTTACTTAATAAATTTAATTAAAAATATTTTTAAATGTGACAATGGCATAAAGCCCACTAAAACAAAAGACAAAGACCCGTAAAACTAGAATTCACTTTTAACAAACATTATTAGAAAACTTCTGATGATAAGGGGTAATTAACAATATGGAAAGAGTGTAATCAAAGATAGAAGTTATAGTTGGTCAAAGGTAAGAAATTCTTTAGCTTTTGTGTATTATAAAATCCCATTTGGCTAACTCAAAATTAGTAAAGGGATGCAGATTTTCTCTTGTTTTGAAAATTCAATTCCAATTCTACTTTTCAGGTTGTTTTTTGATGATTTCATTGACTCTTCAGAAAAACTTTCCCCCCTCCTTACCCAGAATCAGTTTTTCCTGAGGGGAAAAAAATTCTCTCCAGGATGGTGCTATAATGCTAGGAGAATCTCTTAGTATTTTTGTTTATTGGTTGATTCATTTTAATCACTTACACATCAAACATTTATTAGACACCTACTATGTACAGGTACTGTGCAAATTTCTGGGGCTGTAAAGATTAATGAACTGTTTTTGAAATAGAGATAGTAAACCAGCAACTAAAGTGCAAAATAGGATGTGTTCTAAGAGATTGAAAAGGAGGAATTAACACAGCCTAAGAAGTAAAAGGAGCTTCAGAGGAGGGGTAATGATAGAACTGTGTCTAGAAAGAAAGGGAATAGGAGTTTTCTAGGTGGGCACAGAGGGCCCCTTGTAGGCAGAGTAGATGGTCTGTGCAAAGCCAGAACATGGTTGAAAGGGCCACTTACCTGCATTTGAATGTCCTTGGAGTTTATCACTTCCACAATGCCCACCACATTGTCAAACACCAGGGCAAACTTCTTACAGTTGTCTAGGAAAAAATACTTCACTAAATACACAGAGCATGTTAATATACACAACTTATCAAAGTAACTACAGAGCCCTACCAATCGTAATGGAATTTATTTTCCCTTTCATCTGTAGGGTAGACTTGTTGCACTTGAAAATGTAAGCCACTTGTTTCAATTCAGTCTCTGAAATCACAAGGTCATTCCTGTCCTCTTGGTACTCCTAAAATTAAAACATGCAAATATTAAATACAAGAATGTATAGGTAAATCAAATCCATTGCATATTGATATTACTATGGAGCTCAGTATTCATTAATGATAGCTTTCCAGTATGTTCTTTCTTTTAGAACCATTTTCTTAGAGACTAAACTGCAACTCTTCTGTGTCATTGTAAGATTTTGAATGGATAGGACCTCTGCTTGGAAAGAGGGTTGGTGCCAACTTGCAAACAGTCAGGTGTCTGATACCCTGGCTAGTGGGTGGAGGTTGGAGCAGGGATGTGAGAGCTTTTTGTTGAGTCTGGACTTACTGAAGTTGCAGCAAAATCTGCTGTGTCAGGTAGGAGTTGGGCAAATAGGCTGCTAAGGGTCACTACAGTGTATTTTCAGATCATGGTAACCTTTCTGAGTACTTTGGTCTTCAATCTTTGGGGAAGACCTCGAATTAGCAGGGAGCACCAGCTTCCATCCACATTCCAAGTGTCTATCCTGCTGAATCAGTAGGTTACATTAACACTTCCATCAGTGGGATAGAATGAAACATCCTACAGAAGATTAGAATGGGGCACAGATTAAAAGTTTATGGAAAGAGTAGTCAAATTCAGAGACATAAAGTAGAAAGGTAGTTGCCAGGGACTGAGGTGAGGGGGAATGGGGAATTAGTGTTTAATTAGTTAGTTTCAGTTTTAAAGATGAAAAGAGTTCTGTGGGTGGATGATGGCGATGGTTGCGCATAGTGTGAAAAGTACTTAATGCCATTGAACTATACACTTAAATGTTATGACAGTAAATTTTATGTTATGTGCATTTTATTACAACTAAAAAACATAATTTAAAAAAGCTGAAGAATGAATGGAAAATAATGGGAAAAAAGTTTATGGAAGCATTCAGAAAGGCCCCCATTTTCTATTGTAGCCAGGCTTTTGCTAATGTCATTTCACTTGGAAATCCTAAAGACTTTGGTATACAGCTTAGCCATTAGTCTTTACGTCAGAGTTTGTCAGGAACAAAGGTTAAAGGGCTTTACTCACTATTCTCCATTTCTTCCCTTCCAACTCAAACACAGGAGCATGCTTCTGAGGAGGATGAGACTGGGGAGACTTGAGGCCTGGAGTGTGGCTTTTGGTAGGAGACGGAGTTTGTCCTCCATGAGCCCGCAGATTGGGATTCTTGTATATCTTCTGGTCATCTGTGACATGCCGAAGTCCTGGGAAGGGAATAAAAATATAGACACATTTCTTTATATTTTATGCAAAGGAAAGTGTCCCTAACTTCTTATATCAACATGATATAAACAGCTCAAGAATTTTTGTTAATGCTATTTTTATAGCAGTCTAGTGTTTTCTCAAAGTTAATAAGCAAAGTCTGATAACTGTATAAATTAGAGTTAATGGAAGCACTGTAAAGATTTTTCAATTTGAGAAAACTCTTCTTTAAGATAAGATGATAGATAAAAATTCTGCAAAAAGCAAACCACATTGCCAAAAAAGGATCACTCGATTTATTTCTTTTCTCATGGCTGAATCATTCTCTAGATGTACTCAAATGGGGCTTTCCAGTATGGATATGTCAGAGTACAAAACTGATTTTAAGGTTACAGACATATTCCCTTTGTGGGTGAGGAGACAGTGCAGCTAGTTGGAGCAAGAAAAAATTTAGAATTTTAGGTTCTTAACTCCAAATTCAGTGCATAAGGACACTTATCCCATAATTCATTCCTACAACTTGTGCAAAGCGAAAATACATTTGCATAATTTTTGGCAACATGACTTTATTAAATGTTGTATGATTATTTTTAATTTATTATTCACTGTGAGGACAAAAGTTGTTCAATGACATAATTCCTTGACAAGCCTGTACACTGCTTGAGGTCACACGTGCTATTATTGTTTGTCCTTTTTATTTCACTTGATCTTGATGCCTTGGTTGTAGATAGTGCTGACATGCTTGTGCAGTGCAGTGGTGATTTGGAACCCAGAGTCTCTGAGTTCTTTCTGGTCCACGCAACAGCCCTCTGAGCCCGTCTATCTTGACATGAACACTGCGGACTCCCACCTTCCCTGTGTGTTGGGGATTGGGATGGAATGCACCCATCACTGTGGGCTCTGTGTGTGTATGTGTGTGTGTGGGGGGCAGGCATTGTGTGCCTGGAACCCAAGAGAGACAGCTTTGAGGTCAGGTTTCCTCACCTTTCGTAATTGCTTCCCCTTGGTTAAGCTGTGCAAATAAAGCTGAACGTGAAGGAGAAGACTCTTCTTTTCTGCCTTCATTTTCAAAAAGTGGAGGTGGCCCTGGAGGAGGTGGAGGAGGAGGGGGTGGAGGAAGGCCAGGCCCAGGAGAGAGGGCAGACAATACTGATGTGGTTGATGCTACTGGACCCTGTGGGAGAGAGAAGACAGAAAGCACTACATCAAGACTGATGTTCTTACCGAGAGCTGGCATTTTGCCAATGTCAGTTAGACCCTGTTGCTAAAGAGGAAGTGAGGTTCAAGCCTCACAAAAGGGCACCCAGGGGTTACACTTGTGCATCACCAGTTGGTTTGAGAGGACCTGGGACTGAGGAGGGATTCACCTTGGGCACATGGAGCATGACTCAGCGATACAGCCCTGTCAGTAGAAACTGCATGTTCAGGATTCATGCAGCCAACACAGAGGCAAATAAAGCTATATTCACAGGTTTGTGTCCAAAGACCAGGATATGAATGAAACTGGGCCTTGGCCAACTGAGAATCATAAGAAAAAGTGGAGAAACTAATAAGAGGATTTGCTTTTATGGAACACTGGAAATTGCAACCAGCAATAAGAGAGAGTGGTGAAAATTATCCAGTGATTATTAGATGTTTTTGAAGCTTTTTGAGCAAATAAAGAGATACTAAAACTCTTCTTCGGAACTCATTTTTCAAATATGCATGCCTCAAACTGAACCCTAGGCAAGGACTATTTGTGACCTGCATGCTGTCAAACCTGAAGGTGGTCAGGGTCCAGGATCCATCTGGTGGTTTGGTTCATCTAGTGCAGATTGCTAGTGAACCAAATAAAAGCCGAATTTCTTCTGAGTAAGATCTATGCTTATTCTTATTTTTGTGCTATGCAAAGTCCAACCTTTATTTTCGATATGAAGTTCTAACAAATTCAGATGGCAGTAAAAGATGATGATAGACAATAGAGGGATGTGTTTTAACTTTGGAGAGGACCCCATAAAAGCAATTGTCATAGAGTTTAAAACTAGTACGATAGAAATACACATATTCAAAAGTTGTTATATATCATTTCACTTTTAAATCCTAAAGTAGAACACTGTATTCCTGTAATAAATTATAAGCTAATTTGATGAAAAAAAAAAAAAGGCAGCTTAAGTGAAGAATATAGAAATGTGGCTTAGGCTCATATATTTTTAATACCAGATACAAGATTTAAAAAATTACAAAGTGCTAAATATTAACAAAGACAGCGTATCTGTATTTGCCTAAAGAACTCAGTTTTACAAGTGTCAATGTCAAGTTTTTAATCTGTGGTAGTTTTTAGGTGAAAAACCCCACACAATTTTCAAAGTACTGACATAATTCCTTTTAAGTATAGAACTACCCTGAAAATAAAAGATTCTTCTCTTACTACAAATCTCCAGTTACAAAAATAATCACAGGGATGTAAATACAGCATAAGAAATATAGTCAATAATATTGTAATAACTATGTATGGTGTCAGATGGGTACTAGACTTATCAGGCAGAATCACTTCTTAAGTTATATAAATGTCTAATCACTATGTTGTACATCTGAAACTAATATTGTATGTCAACTATAACTAAAATAAATTTCAAAAAAGATTCTTCTCTATTTATAATGCATGTTTTAAAAACAGCAAGCTAGGGATCTTGTCTCCTGAGGTTATAAATTGTGATGCTTTGTTGTTTTTAAGGAAGATCAGCCTGACTCCATTAGGATTCTCAGGTCAGGTAGAAAATGGTTACACAGTTCTTGATACTGACCTTATTTTTTTTTTCCGGGATCTCAAATGATTCCTATTATGTTATTGGGGTGTAATTTGAGAATTTGCTTTGAATCATAAAGAGTATAAACTATAAGCTTTGTGTATCAAACAGTATTCCAGTTCTCGGTTTCAGACACTGAGAGCCACAAAGTATTACTTTTACTCACAAAAACACTTAACTCGAAAATTGTCAGTGAAGCAAGAGACCCCTTTCGCACATCTGAAGCACTGCCTCTTTATAGTTCTCCTATTTTGTGGAAAGAAGAGACGATAGTGGCTTCTAAATCTTAGAATGATTTACGTGTCCTCTCTCAGAATTCAGAGCCTCTCTCCAAGAGCCATAAAAGGACACTGAAACCAATAAGCCACATACTCAACTTTTTGGAACTTTGATACATTCAGATGGCTGACCCAGGAACACTAAACAAAGGATTTACTGCAATGAATGTTGAATACAAAAGCCAAAAAAAAAAAAAAAAAAAAAAAAAAAAAACTAAGAGAACTCCGGACTAGCTGAAACTCTGCCTTAGATTTTCCTTTGTGGGTTCTGGCTCATTCCTCTATTGGCCCCAGCGAGAACATAAAACTAGGCTCTGGTTTCCAAGGTGACTTTACAATTAGCATTCAGGGGCTTTACTACATACAGCGTGGTGAAAGCATACTCATTAGACATTCTCTCAACAGGACCTCTGTGAGCTTCCCCTTGCAGCTCAACTTTGCCTCTTTCTCCTCTTCTTCTGTAGAATATTATAGCACAAGATACCAGAGCTTTTTGCATTCTCACATGTGCCTGGCCATGAGTGGCAGCCACATCGACTGGAATTACAGACCAACACTAAGTCTCTAGGCATCCCAATAAAAACAGCGCAGAGATGGTCAGGGAAGGGAAGGGAGCCAAGAATTCTGGAAAGTCTAGTGTGTGACAGATACTAATTGTTTCCATTTATTTAACAGATATTTAATTCTCAGTATAGGACATGCTGTATGCCAGGTGTTCCCAAACTTGTCTGAACATTAGAATCATCTGAGATTTCTCAGAAATCCCCAAACCTAGGCCACATTGTAGAAATGCTCTCTGGGAACACAGGCATCTTAGTTTTTGAAGCTCCCCAGGTGATTCCAGTGTGCTGATGAGTTTGGGAACAACCACTCTATGCTATCTGCTAAGATTAGTCTTAGTCATCAGAAAAATATTTCTAGGGCTGTACTGAATCCCTCTTTAACAGAAAATAAAGCAGAAAATCAGTAAAGTTAACCCAATATTAAAGGGCCAGTAAATGGCAGAGACATAACTCAAGCACATTATCGGCTTGATTCTAAAGCCTTCTTCAAGATTGGTGGTTGCCAGAGGTGGGGGTTGGGAGAAGTGAGTGAAGATGGTCATAAAGTACAAACTCCCAGTTATAAAATAAACAAGTCCTAGGGATGTAATGTATAACACAGTAACTATAGTTAATAACACTGTGTTGTATATTTGAAAGCTGCTAAGAGAGTAGACTTGAAAAGTTATCATCATGCAAAAAAAATTGTTAATTACATGTTGGAGGAATGCTAACTAGACTTATACCATGGTGATCAGTTTGCAGTATATACAAATTTTGAATCCTTATGTTGTAAACTTGAAACTAATATAAGTCAATTGTAGCTTAATAAAAAATTATGAAAAAAATAAAGCCTTTTGTAGGAAAATTTTTTGTCATATTCAGATTTTTTAAATAGTCACTAGTCAGATTAAAGAACCAGAGAGAGATATGGGCTACCTCAAGACATATTTAGTGCTGCTCTTAGGCCTCTGGCTTGACTATGTAAGACTAAAATATTGGGAGGTGCTGTAAAACCGGCTTAATTGTTCCTCCACTACTTCTTGCTCCATCCCTCTCATGCCTTAGCAGCTAACCAAACTCCTACAGCCAACTCTGGAACCAGGCTTGATGCTATGGGAATATAAGAAGTCTTGGGTGTTGACACTAGCACCCCAGCTTCAAGTCACCCATGACGTTGGTTTGTAGTTACTCTATTCCCTGGTTCTAAAACTGGCCTCTTGTCTTATTAATTTTTCCTGAGTACCAACTGGTTCCAGTAATGGGATACTTGCACCCAAATCTTGGTTCCCTGCCTATTGCTCAAGTTGTTCTGGGATGGGGACTTGACCCCTCTCCCAGGGACGGGAGACTTCAGGGCATTGTCTCTTGGTGTGATTTCCTGTTAGAGAGAAACTCATGGCAGAAATAACACACCAAGTTGTCTAGACTGAATGAAAAGTAGTGGATTAGATCAGGGCCTCGAGCCTCAGTTGCTTACTGAGAAATCCATTACTTCTCATTCTCAATGGGATATAGGCCCCGTGGGAGGTGGAGCTAAGAGGAGAAAAGAATCCTGGGAGAGGGCAGGCTTGGCATAGCTCTTGCTCAGGTTAGGTCTGTGTAGGGATATGATGGATCGCTCCAGATGGGCAAACTTGTCTGGGGGTACTGACATGTTTGACAAGGGCTGGGAAGAGCCTCTGAACCAAGAGTACCTGCTCCAAAAACCTGAGTGGGTCCTGGAAGGGTTGCAGGGATGACATTTAATTAACCTGCCAACTGCATTCATTTCTTGGAATGGAGGGTATGGGGTCCAATCTACACATGCAGAATCAAGCAAAGACATTTAATAAAAGATGTAGTTTACTTGCACATTATTTGAATATTTCTTGTCCTTCTAAAGGAACCCTTTTCTTAATAAAAATTCTTTATCATGTCTTTGACCCCAACAATTATTTTTATTTTATTTCTATAGTGTAGAGTTATACCTCTAAAAACTCAGGACCTACAGAATTATGACACCCTGTGACTGGCCCAGGTCACATGGACTGGAAAGTAAAGACTTAATCTTAGTTAAGCAGCAATGACTCCCTCTCCCCACAAATGCTTTTAAAATACTATTTTGTTGCTGAAATGAGTCTTGAGTACCTTAGAGTCCCAGACTGCAAACAACTGAGAAATATATTTTATTAAAATTGTTTTAACAATAGTTTACAACTTAAAAAAAAAAAACATCACATTTATGATTTTAAATGACCATATTTGGGGTGCAAAGGTTCACTTATGTTGCAAGAACACAGCACAAAATCTAAAAATGCTGCTTTTGAAAGCTCTATTAAGATAAATTTTAAGAGTGGATGTTTGATTATATACTTTTTTTTTTTTTTGGAGGGGTGCACAAAGACTTTTCAAAACATCTGCAAATCTGTTTCTCTAAATTAATTTTGACTGTCCTGGGAATAGCTGCTTCCTCTGATTTTAAGTACATGAACTATCACTATAAAATAATGAAGCCACTGTATATGACACATAGAAGGCGTGCAGTGTTTTTAGCTTATACATACCTGTAATATATAAAATTGTGTAACTATATTATATATAATATAGTTATGTACTGATGAGCATCAACTTTTTCATTAAATGTTGCTTGAAATAATTACTAATCATTATATTCCTTTAGAATTTAAATTTTATTCTGAAAGGAAAACTACTTCTAGTTCTTAAATGACATCTCCACTTTGTTTTGCTGGTGGCAATTACATATGTAATTAACAACCTACTTCTATTTTCAACAATAAACACTATTCATTGCCTTAGTTATCCAGTTAATTCAAGCACAGTCTAGCTTTGGATCTAAATGATCTACAAAAAAGAACTCCAATTATCTATTTTGTTCAGTTTGTAGAAAGCAGGACTAATAGGGTACTTTTAGATAGAGGTTTTATGTCTTTGTGACAAAATTAAGCAAAAAGTGAAACACAACTGCTTAAGGAAAAAATCAGCTACGAAGAAGTTTTCCATCCAAGATTTTCTGCTTAGTAATTGGACATTTTCAATTTTTACATTTTAATTTCTAAGATTTTGAAAACCCAACAATAAGGGTAGCAGATAATTTGGTCTAAATAGAACCTAACTCTTTTAATAGATGGATTGAAAATGAATTAGAATAAATAGGGCTCATTTGTCAGTTTATCCAACAAACATTTACCAAGAGCTATCTTGCAAGGACCTGGGTATATAATGAAAAAGTGGGCATACATCCTGTTTCTTTTTCTTTATTAAATTAAGTTTATTGGGGTAACATTGGTTAATACAATTATATAATTTTCAGGTGTACATTATAATTTGACATCTGTATATTCTATTGTGTGATTACCACCCAAAGTCCAGTTTCCTTCAGCTGCCATATATTAGATCCCCTTTACCCACTTTACCCTCCTACTAACCTTTACATTCGCCCCCCTTTAACTATCTACTGACACCCTTCTTCCCCACCCTCTACCCTCTGGTAACCACTAGTCTATAGTCCATGTCCATGAGTCTCTGTTTGTTTGTCCTGTTCATTTGTTGCTTTTAGGTCTATATCCCTAAAATATAAGTGATATATAAGTGATATCGTGTGATTTTCAATCTTTTCTGTCTAGCTTATTTTGCTTGGCATGATTGGCTCAAGGTCCATCCATGTTGTCACAAATGGCAGTATTTTATTTCTTCTTATGGCTGAGTAATATTCTATTGTACATATGTATCACAGGTTCTTTAGCCAATCATCTATCGTAGGACACTTCAGTTGCTTCCATGTCCTGGCCACTGTGAATAATGCCGCTATGAACATTGGTGTTCAAGTATCTTTTTGGATACGGGTTTTTAAGTCTTTGGGGTAAATACTCAGTAGAGGGATTGCTGGATCATATGGTAGATCAATTCTTAGTTTTTTGAGGAACCTCCATACTGTTTACCCTAGTGGCTATACCAATTTGCAGTTCCACCAGCAGTGTATGAGGGTTCCTATTTCTTCACATTCTCTCTAACATTTGTTACTACTTGTCTTGTTGATTATAGCTATTCTAATAGGTGTGAGATGGTATCTCATTGTGGTTTTAATTTGCATTTCCCTAATAGCTAGCGATGTTGAACACCTTTTCAAATATTTGTTGGCCATTTGTATGTCCTCTAGGGAGAAGTGTCTGTTCATGTCCTCTGACCATTTTTTTATTGGACCATTTGGGGTTTTTTTTGTCATTGAGTCATAACAGTTCTTTGTATATTTTGGATATTAGGCCCTTATCGGAGGCGTTGCTTGCAAATATATTTTCCCATTCAGATGGTTTTCTCTTTACCTTGTTGGCGATTTCTTTTGCTGAGCAGAATCTTTCTAGTTTGATGTAGTCCCATTCATTTATTTTAGCTTTTACTCCCTTGTTTTTGAGGTCAAATTCATAAAATCCTCTTTAAGTTCAAGGTCCTTGAGTCTCATTCCTATGTTTTCTTGTTTCAGGTCTTTTATTCAGATCTTAAATCCATTTTGAGTTAATTTTGGTGTGTGGTGATAGACAATAGTCTAGTTTCATTCTTTTGCAGGTGGTCTTCCACTTTTTCCAACACCATTTATTGAAGAGTCTTTCCTTTCTCCACTGTATGTTTTTAGCTTGTTTTGTTGAAAATTATTTGCTCATATAAATATGGGTTTACTTGATTCTGTTCCACTGGTCCATTTGTCTGTTTTGCTGCCAATACCATGCCGTTTTGATTACTGTTGCTTTGTAGTATAATTTGAAGTTGGGTAGAGTGATGCCTCTAGCCTTGTTCTTTTTTCTCAGGATGGCTTTGGCATGTCCTGTTTCTTAAGAAACTTATAATCTAGTGCAGGGGTCCTTAACTCCCGGGCCATGGACTGGTACCAGTAAATGGCCTGTTAGGAACAGAATGGGGCTGCACAGCAGGAGGTGAGTTGCAGGTGAGCGAGTGAAGCTTCATCTGTATTTTCAGCCACTACCCAGCACTAGCATCACCACCTCAACTCCACCTCAGATCATCAAGCATTAATTAAATTCTCATAGGAGCTCTGGTCTCTGGTGCCAAAATGTTTGGGGACCACTGATCTACTGAGAGCATCAAGTGCATAAATAAGTAATTGTAGATGCAGTTTGATATGTGTCATGTGTTATATTAGCAAAGGACACTAGAGCACAAAGGAGGAAGTGACCAGCTCTTCTCGGGACAGTAGGGTAAAGGGAGCCAAGGAAGGCACTGCAGTGGCTTAGGCCTGGGCTGTACCATTGATTGCACTGTAGAGGACAGAGGCCCTATTAAAAGAGGCACCAAAGGATTTTAAACAAGGGAGAAATGTACATATATGTACATATATAGGTAACATTAATCTTCAATTCTAAAAATAGATCAGGCAACCTATATCTTGGCCCATGTTTTTACCAATTTTTTAAAAGCAGAGACCAAAAGAAAAAAAATCTTGTGATATTCTCTTAGAACAATTGGATTATGTCCTTCACAACAAAGCTTTTGTTATGATGTTTCTTCTATAAAACAAGCTTAGTGATGGTAATATTTTGAGCTACTTGTCTTTAAGGATTTGTAGAGATCATAGATAAAGCTAAAAAATGAAACAGTGACAAGAAGTGGTACTGTTTGTGGGTTTCCCAGCCTCCCTCCTTCCCTCACGGCCACCAAGCCAACTCCCCTTCATGATCACACACATCTGGCTGTCTTCTCTTTCTTCATTAGATGCTCTCTTTAGCTGTCCAGCTTGAAGCCATCCTGGCCTATGAATGACATAGTAGCAGTGACAACTTATATGTGCCCAATTTGATGCTTTAAAGGCAGTTTTTAAAAATCACAAAGCCATTTTAGTCACAAATACACTTACATCAACATGCTAAAACTACAGGAATTCTCAGTGTTGTACAACTGAACATTCTGGTCAAATGCTATTTATCAATTTTTCCAAGGACAAAGACTCTCAAGTGGTCCTGTGTAATATGAAACATAAAATAAGTGATGATTAACCTCTCATATATCACAATATAAGGGAGGGGTTAAAAGAAGAAACGACCAGTTTCAGAACTAAAGACTAACTTTTTATATACATAAATCAGTTTTCACAGCAGCAAGAGATGCTTCACAAATTTGTGATTTAAGGTTTGTTTACGTTTTAGACATTAAAACGAGTTTCTATTTTTTTGTGAGATGTACTTTGATCATGAACTGAGTGAAATTGACACATTTCCAAATTTGTCAATTTCTATAAGTACTTTCAAATTTTACAGTCATATTTACATCACACTTTTATTGGCAGACAACTATAATCAAGAAAAAAGATTGCACATAAACTAACAGACGATCATCCCATACAACATAAGTGTAAGCCAAAGTGAATTTATGACTTGAGTCTTTATTCTCTTACTTTTATCACTTCCTATAATTTTAAGACTTCTTCTGCCAATGAAAACAATTTCTGCAGCCTTTCCAAAGAAAACAGGATTGTTAAAAATACTACAATTAAGTGTTGTATAACAGTTTAAACATACACTTATTAATATTTTTTAAAGGCAATTTAGCAAATATTTCCTAGTTCATTTATGGTAACAGAACACTACTTGAATTTCAGGTTTCCATAAAAATATCAGTGGTGCTTACTTATATGTAGTTGCAACAAAAAGATGGTCTCACAGTTAAGAAAAAAATATGAGGCCTATTTTGATCACTTTCCTTCAGAAGACTCCAAACACCCTCATGTCAAGACAGAAGAAGAAAGGTAATGAGAACCCAAATTTCATGGTTCTGTTAATGACTTCTCACGGCCTCGTTCTTTCCCATTCTCCCTACCCACCTGTGGTCTCCGTATATCCTGTCTTTGATGACTTGGAGGATGTGAGCCATGACAGTAGGTGAAAAAAGACAGATCAAGAAATAAAGTCCCTTCAGAGAAGGAATAACAGCTTTAAATTGGAAAACAGTCTGGGAATAATGTACACAATCTGCATCAGTTGGTGGAAACCACCTAGTGTTTTTATATTTGTTCTAATGTATATGTCAAATGTGGCCCTTCAAAAAACATAGGTGGCAATTTCTGTTCTACAGAAAAGTAGAATTGTTTGATAAAATGTTTGATAAAAGCAGACCAAGGCCTCAGAGTCCAGAAGAATAGACTGAACACATTCTAATTTGCTCAAGCAAGTCAGCTATTTTGAATAAATGGTCTTGATAAGTAGCCTCAATTATTACTTTGGCCTTGCTTTACTCTTGCTCTCGGAACTAAATCTGGAATTTCCAGATTGTCTTTTCTTTTTGACTTCCAGCATTGGCAGCTTGAAAATAAAATTTCTCATAACAAAAAGGAAAGATAAAATTAAATTTTCCATGGGAAAATTTCCCAGAGTTAAAGATAGCAGAGTATACTTATCAAAGAGACAAACTATAGATAGCCAACTGTTACATGAAGATCAAGAGTGACTGACATGTGGCTTGAATTATCTGGACAACTACTTCATTTGGACAAATAAGCCTAAGTCTGAACTATCATCGAATTAATGTTTTTCAGATTTTGAGGTCATAAACTATTGTATTCCTCAAATTATCAATAGATGATATATGGCAGAGGTGGAAGTGAAATTAATATTATTAACATAGTATATATAATATACTATATAATATACATAATATTAGGAAAACAAAAAATAAGAGCAAAAATATCTGCTGAGCTTTGTAGTTGAGATACAGTAAGACAAAACAACTTTTATCTCAATTTCAGTTCCAAAATTCACAGGATAAATTAAATGATGCTTTGGTCTGTGATTAGCTTAGCATGCATCAAGGTGCAATCCGGACCAACAAACTGCGGTCTGGGCTCAGCTATACGTGAGCTGTGAAGGGTTTGTTTTATCTTTAGAAGATGATTTGCACCTTTACCCCAATCCTTTTTAAGAGACCTTTTTGCTGAATTTAATATTAGATTGCATTTCCTGAGTTTATACCACCTGGGAATAAGGGGCATGTGGGCGGGAAGTGTCAGGTGCAGGGGAGGCACTGGCAACCAATATGCCATTGTCTATAATAAAATACACCGCCTATTACCATTACCATCATTTGATAGAAGAATTAAAGAAATATTATTTACTTGGCTCTTGAACAATGGACACAATCTTAAGTTAATGGAATAACACTATGAAAATTTCACTATGGAGAAATGTGATTACAAATGATGTTCAATTTAGCAAATTTTTTTTGGAGATTGGCCCTGTACCAGTCATTGCTGCACACCTGAGGTGGACTGGGGAAAGGACCCTGCTTTCAATGAGCTCACAAGCTCGGAGGAGAGAAGACACTTCTGTGTTCCCAGGCAACAGGCACTGAGCTCTGGGTCTTCGTGTCTTGCTCAGGCTGTACCTTGTTTGGAAGGCTTTTCCCCAATTTACTATCTGGAAAATTTTTACATATCCTTCAAAGCTCAGCTCCAAGCTCTCTTCTTTTGTAGACTTTCTTCAGCTTTCCTGAGAGGAAAATTTGTTTGTTTCCTATTCCTTCACTACAAGGATCCGTTAGGGACACCTTTACGATGATCCTTATAATTTCTTGTCTATGAATTCAGGTTTGGTCATCTTCCAAGCCTGAGCTCTGAAGAGCCACTCATTATTCATCTTAACATCACTGGTAGTGGGGTCCAGAGCCTGAGACACTGTAAGTGTCTCATAAATATTTACTGAAGTAAATAAGTTAACTGCTTTATAAGGTGATAGGCAGAGCAGGTCAGAGAGGCTGCTTGGAGAACAGACCACTTAAAACAGTCCAATGTGAAACAGGGAAGCAGGGAACATGAATGTTGTCATTACAACAAACAAATATAACTGAATTGTTAGTCATGCAAGAATTTACAGATCCATGTTGGTATTGCCTTTCGAAGCATTATTTTCTAATGGGACACACTTGTTTAATAAAACTATCACTACTCAAAACTTTTTAGGATTGCCTTCAGACTTGTTTACATGAACATACACACCAAATAATCACTCATGACTTTGCACTCACTCCCTCCGACTGAAAAGAATATTACTTGAAACCTCTCCAAAGATGGTCTCAATGGCTTTTTGCCATTTGAAAAGATAAAACTCATTTTTTGAAAAAAAAAGATTTGCTACAACTTAGTATTCCAAAAAGGATGAACCAAAGGTTTTACCTGTCACTGTCCTTTCTCACTGGGGAGGGAAGGAAGATGGATAAAGCCATTCAGCTATGAAGGCAATTACTGGGAGGCCCAGTCTCAAGAAGTGATAGGGGTGCTGGGGGAGTGAAGGCTGAGAGGCTGGACCTGGAGGCATGGGACCTGAGCAGTGAATGAGAACCTGGGGTGCCCAGTGTGACTCCCTTTGGGCTGGGACTGACAGCCAACTCTCCTCCTATCTAGGCACCCCAGCTCTGCTCTGGGGAGCACCTCTGCCTGCATCCACATCACAACCTCCTGATTTTCCTAAGAGTGGGAAACAGGACACCCCCAGTTATACCACCGCCTTCAATGTTACCCATTAAAGAATTTTCAATAAGCACACCTTAATTAAAATATTCTTGAGGTGATGGTTTAAATAAATTAGAAACATATATTGACTTGCTGGACTTCAGGTTTAGAGAGTTTGAGTTCTTGGTTATGAAAAAGTTCTAGCAAATAAAATAATCTGATCATTAAAGTGGGGAGTTTTAAAAGCAACTACTGTTTTGATTTAGAGAGAGAAAGATTTAAATACTCAGAAAACATCTATCTTCTTATCAACTAACAATAAAACTTAAAGGTATTTATGAGATAATAAAAATAGTTCTAAATGTAAAAAGCTTTCTTAGAGCTTCATAGCACCATTAACTCTAAAGTATTGTGTATAAAATTGTAAATACTTATTTTGAACTACACTTATTCTACTGAAGCTATAGTACAGGTAAAAATAAAAACCATAAATAATCCCCAAAACTTCAAAAGGCAGAAATTGAAGCTATAAGCAGTAATCTATCAAACCAGGCAACTGGTCAATAAATAATCAAGAGATCATGACACAAAAACCTTCTTACTCCTTAATTCTATTAGCCTGCATCTACCTCCAACACTCCCAAAACTGATTTCTAAAGGTCACTGATAAAATAGATGATGGCAGCCTTTCTCCAATCTTTACTCTCCCCTAGTTGTCATAGTTGACAATGGTAGCCACCCTGTCTTTCTTATGTCTTGGAGACCCTTGACTCTAGTTCTTTGTCTACTTGACTGATTTACACCATTTTCTAAACAGTGGTATCCCCCAAGGTTTTATCCTCCATTGTATTCTTTTTTCCCCATCTTCTCACTTATGTCATTGTAATTTTTAGGTCTTCTCACCATACTTTAGTGAATCTCAGACTTGTATTTCACTTGCCTGCTACCCCTCTCCATCTCAGCGGATATCCCCATTTCACCTGCACCCCAGACACATCATGGGGAAAATCATGTGAACATTTTTCTTGTTGCTGTGCTAACTCTCCCTGTTGATTTCCTTGTTTCTATGGATGTTATTATGATTCTCCCAGACTTCCAGATTGGAAACTTTGGGTTTAGATTTGATATCTCTTTCCCTCTCTCTGTCTTTTTCCTTTGTCTACTCCATCTTGGTGTCTACTCCAGCTCTTTTTGCATTGCCATTGTCACACTCCAGGTCACATATTAACTACTCTACCCCTAGCCATCTTCTAGTTGCCTAACATGAACCAGGGCCTCTAATCTCTTCCCTTTTCCATCTGTCTTGCACAATTCCGAAATCACTATTTACAGTGTGTAACTTTCTGCCTAAAAATCTATGGTGAAGTGGGGGAAAAAACCCATGCACACCACATACAGACCCAATTTCTTAGAACAACTCATGAAGATTTCGTCACCTGGCCCCAATTAGCCTTTCTGGCCTCACTCAGCTTTCTTGCCACATTCAGCTCTACAAACTACCAGCCTTTCCCTTAAAGTACTTTGTTCACACCCTATGTGCATGAGCAAAATTCTCTGCTAAGAATCGCCCTCTTCTTTATTGTCTGCCTAGTAATTCTTCAAGACCCAAATCAAATGTCAGCCCCTTTATTGTCCTTCTTGCTCACCCAGGAGTTTAATTAGCAAGGTGTATTTCCATCAAGCCTTGTATTGTTTTTGCTTATTTTGCATCATAATTAAAATGTTCTGCTTGATGGCAGAAACCACAGGATAAATATAATGGCTGTTGTGTGCTCTGTATGTGGTAGGTAGCAATAAGTATTTATTAAATAAATTACAGAGTAAAAATAAATGATCTCCTTTGAGTCTCACTCAAGTTGGACTCCTCAGGTCCAACTTGAATATATCCGAGCAATGTTTTTTTGAAGTTTAATTGTGCATAAATCACATATTAAAATGTGGGTCAACAGTGGGGCCCGAGATTCTGCATGTCTAGTAAGTTCCCACATTGCTGCAGGCCCAAGAACTGCACTACACTATAGGTTGAGTGTACCCCATGTTTTCCTGGTCTGTGTTGTTCATGTAGCTCTGCACCTACCTCCAGCATGCTGATCACCCTGTTGTACCATGTTGTGATGTTTATATATTCTTCAGCTAGAATGCATTTCAGTGGACAGGAACTGGTTCTGTTGTGTCACACATCCACCTTTGTATTCTCAGCACCTTGCCCAGAGTCTGGGGGCACAGTAAGTGCTTAATTACGTAGTCTCTTTCAGATTGAACTCACAGCCATTTCCAACCTAACTCCATTATCTGTGCATTTGGAGCTGATTTTTTGGTCAATGACATTTCTAACTCCCTCTGCATAGCCTAGATCTCTTCCACAGGAGAATGAAAGGAATTGGCTACCCAAAGTCCCCTGAAGAAGCTAAAAACCCAAAAGCAGTTAAGTAGACTGAAGATAGCTGTGGTCAGGTAGGCACTCTCTGTAGCCACAGAAATTGATGAATTTTGTGATTCAGACAAGTGACACCATCCCAAGCACAATCTATTCACTATGATTAGTAAACCTAAGGCATAGATTTGGAACAAATTTAAAGTATTGAGTGTTAAAAGCCTGTATCATATGTACCTTGGACTTTTTGTAAGTAAATGTTTGTATACTCTGTCCAAAAGTAGGAAAAATGATTATTAAATATTTTTTCTTTAAAAATCCATAAACTATTCTGGTTAAAGTTCTAAATAAAAATATAGATATAGAAGATTTGAGTTTTGCTTATAAAATCAAGAGGAAGCCAGAACAGCCAGAAGACTTGAAAACTTAAAGACATACACATTTAGTGACATGCTACAGAGTCTATATTATTTATAATGTCAGGATACTCTCTGGCTGAATTTTAAAGTGATCACAAGCAATCTTAACTTTTCACTTTGTTAATGGACGTTTGGCCTTTACATTGAGAAGTAGGCTGAAAAGAAATATTTACTTGGAAGAAAAGAAGTGATCTGAAAGTGCCTTGCTTTGAGAACAATAAAACCTCACCTAGACTCTAATTGCAACCATTCCAAACTATTTATATTTCCTAGAGGCTCAGCGGAGGATAGGATAGATAACAATTGATGTATAGGGTAGATGTTTAAAATCCACTTTATTAGCAGAGAGAATTGCATCACCACTACATGAGACTTTATACACATCCATACATGCATAGTTCTATTCTTTTTTTACAAATAATTATATCCTGGTTTGTTTCCAAGCTAAAGTAATTCAGAAAGACAAAAATCTGTCAACAGTTTAACACCAAAAAGTTAAGACATTTTAACCTATTTATGGTATTCTTTTCATGTCCTTTTTGTGGCCAGATCCACACAGAATAGAATAATAGTTGGAATGCTAGTCCTTCTAGTGCACAGTCATATTGCAAAAAAGCTGACAGAAATGAGAAGATTCCATTGGCTGGCCATTAAAACAATACATTCCAGATGGATTATTTCACACCTGCTTTTTCCTCCCAAAGCCACTCCCAACCCCATGTTAGTATACGCTCATGTGTGCGTGCGCACACACACACACACACACACACACACACACACCCTCTGCCAATCACTGAAATATCACTGACCTCAAAAATTTTACATTTCACCGTGACAACTGAAGAGAGCAACAGTTGTCTGCCACAGCTGCAGTCTGAAAGCAAAGGTTAAGAGGTGGGATAAGGCAAATACAGTTCCAACTGCTAACTCTGGGGGAATAATTCTTTTGTAGAGCCATGTGTCCTTGGAAACTCAGCCTTGAGCAGCATGCAGTTTAGTCACTAAAAACCCCATAGAGTGCAAATCTCAAAATCCAATTTGAAAAAAAATATTTCTCAAAATATTTGAAATTTAGATTTTAAAGTATAAGTTATAATTAAAAAAATTTCGTAGTTTTTTTTTTACCCCAAACCTTAGAAGAGGATAAAAATACCAGGAAATAGGTTTCTATGTATATGTCTTAAAGTTTGTCAAAAGATTTTATACATATGATATCATCTCTGAAACAACATTTTCTTGCCATAATCATTTCTCACTTTTAATATCTGGCAAAACTTTATCATACTGCTCTTCCATTAAGAAAGTGAAGTAGATGCTCTGCTTTACAATGATTACCATTTTGAATAAAATTTTCCCATAGCATGACATGTGCTTAATAAAAAATAACTCTCATTATTATTATGGCAATGCTGCCCAATGCATGCTTTGTGAATCATTTATAATTTACATAAATAAACCATTTATGTTTTATAACATGTTTTTCAAAATATAGGCTGTGACCTATTAGTGGGTTGTGAAATCAATTTCTGGGTCTCAGCCAGAATTTTATAAAAAATGAAATAAAATAGAAAAAGAAATAGCTGAATGAATTTCATGTGATGAGAGAAAGTATTGTCTTTTGAAACTTGTTTTAATCTTGTGGGTAGGGTGTATGTGTGAGTAAAATGCATCTCTTACTGTAGATTGTCTTAAAAAGTTTAAAAGTCACTATTATAAGGCATATATTTCTAATGAACATAATGAAAATACAAGTATTTGCTCTAGAGCAAAGGAAAGCAACTGCATCTATTTTTCTATAATTAATAATCAATTCTTTTTTATATTCAAAATACTCAACTTTGTACATTGCATTAAAGGTATTCAAACCTCTTAAAGGTGATTTTCTTTTCATTTTCCATGGGCACCACTGAAGAATTAATAGGCTTGCATTTGTTGACATGATTATTTCCCACAAGTGGATTCTCATTCCTTTTCTATTTATCTACCATGAAATAAAAAGACACCCAAGGACTCTTGATGTTTAGTTTGCTATTCTCCCATGATGACCTATCTCCATGGCAAGTGTGTGACAATTCTTTAAGGCAAACTAATCTGTCACAAAAGAGCATCTCACTGGAAATGTATGAAAAATTATTCCAATTAGTCTACATGAACACCCACTTACATCCACACATACCCTCTGTTTTAAAACCCTCCAGATGTTTATAAACTCTCTTCTCAGAAATCATAATGTTGTGGGAAGAAGTAAAATAATCAACATTTTTTTTTATCTTGCACTGTGCATTTCACCTTATGGAGAAAATAGGCAAAGTGGAAAATAAAAAGTTTCAGTCTTTGGGGGTCAATGATAACGTTTGTACAAATGTTCGGAAACAAATTCAGAAGTCCCACACTCCCTTGAAAAATCACAAACTCTGCCTTGGTATTATTACCTACTGTGTTCAGGATTCCATAAGTAGCATTCAGAATCTGGGTTTGGTGCTGGAGTATGGCTCTCAGGAGAGTGTGGGGTTCTACCCTTGAACAGAACTCAAAAATATGTCACTTCATCTTCTCAGTGTTTACTCCAGTTAGAACATCTCCTGTGACCACCAAAAGGTAACATTCATTTCTACCAGAAGGCATTTTCCATGAGAAGCATTTCCCAAACAAGTGTACAGTCTTAAAAGGGTAAGAAAAATTCTAAGAGCCCCCTAACTTACAATTTAGTCCAAACTATTTACTGAGTACTTATTCTGTGCCAGGTATTACATTAGAGTGAGGGGGTCCAAAAGCACACAAAAAATTATAATTTTGTATGTTAAGGGCTATGATTGAGGTATACTCAAGTATTGAAGGAGGCATAGAAGGGAGCCATCCATTCTAGATAGGGAATTGATAAAAATCAATGGAAGTTTCTTAGAGAGATGATATTGAAGCTGAGTCTTGGACAAGAGGGAGAGGTACCTCCCCCGGGGAACTCAGGCCATACAGCACAATATTTGTCTGGGACATTGCAAAAAAACACATTTAACTTGCAAATATTGAAACGACAACAATTTTATTTGCTTTGACTTAAGCATTGCAAGTATTCAGGATTCCATAAGCAGTCTGGTAGTGCTGGGAGGAAGTGGGACAAGGGAAGATAGGAGAAAAGGCGGAAGGAGAAGGCAAAGGTCAGATCAACATCTCACGTGAGACTGAAAGTGGGAACAGACACAGGCTGAGATTTTAACCCAGGATTAGAATTGCCTAAGTATTCAAAAATATCATTTGATAAACTTTAAAATGCTGAGAGAAATAAAAATAAATCAAAAAGACATTTTATTCATAACTATCTTATTGAAATTAATAACAATTTCAAATCTTTCTGTATCCTTCAATTTTTATCACACAGTTTCTTAATGTAGATGTCATTTTAGTACTCATAAACTTTTGGACTCTATCACTTAGCAGACTAGCAGATCATTTCCCATGTAATTATCATGTGTTATTTTTAATGGTTGTAGAGTGTTTCATTGTGTTCTTACCATGAATGACTTAACTATTTTCTTTCTGGATGTCATAAAGGCAGTTTCCAGATTTTCTTGTGACAAATGACATTTTCATAAAGTCTCTACATGTATATTTTATATTATGTTTTCCTTGAGGCAAATTCTACATTATTAGGCTACCATGAATAAATATTTTAATGGCACTTTGTTATCCAGGTGGAAGAGGGTTTGGTACTTACTGTTTTGCTCCAAGTAAGGCCTGTAGTGTGATGTTCCTTGATGTATGCTTGAAGCTCACTCCAAATGTTCAAATATGACTTCACCCAATCCACATGGCGTAAATCACTTTGTTATAAAAAAGAGTGGACGAGAGAAGGTTTAGGATCTAAAATAACATTTAAAAAAAAATTGGGGGTAGGAAACATAACAATCTAGTAACTAAGGCTCCACATGACGCTAGATCAATTATATTTCTAGTCCAGTCACTGTGAACTGATTTCAAAGAGAACCTTGAAAAGAAGTGGTCCAGGTCTCTCCTGAGAGAAGCTAAATGCCCTGAGCCCCAGATATGGAGCAGAGAGGACCACAAAGGGGAATTCCACAGAACCAAGCCAATTCAGGTCACGTCCTCATGTCACCTCAGAGGGAAGATGAATGTGGAGAGGAGACCATTCCTTTTTGTACTGCTTCTGATGCAAAATGAACATTGTGTTTCCAGGAAAAAGAATGGTATTGACAAGAAAAATAGTTCTTTGGTTTGTTTTCTAGTAATTTGGTTGGATTATTCAGTTGAAAGTGTAACTAAATTGGATAATTTTAGACTGAAGAAGTTGTAAGAAAAATGATTTCTTACAAGTAGATAGCACTCTAAAGGGATATTCACTTAAATTACCTTAATTTGATACTTATAATAAAAATGCAGTTTAGGCAGGGTATTACCAGTAGTTTTATCCCAATTCTACTGAACCAAGATGTAGTACCTTTTATAACACACAGGACTGAGACAACTATTAAAATATTAAACTTATGATAGGGAAAAGTAGCTTCATTTCCTTTGGATACATTTTTTTTTCTACTTTGAATGAAGTAGTAGTAAATGAGATAATGATGAAATCTCAGTTAACAAAAATTTAATCATGAACCCCGGTCACTAATCTGAAGACAATCTCTGAAAGAAATCTCCACTATTAAAATTCTTGTCAATAATGACTTTTCTCTGGACATATTGTATTTTGTTGTCCTTGACAAGTTCCAAGCACCACTAGCATGTTTAGATCCTATTGCTTTAAGTTATGCCACTTAAGAAAAGTGAAAAAGGGGAATTGAAATCATAATTATCCTCTTCTCAAAGAGGAAAACATGTGAATGTGGTTTTATTCTACATTTTTATATTTAGAGATTATATTAATCAAATCTGTGAAAAATCTTGTTGTCATTTTCTCTTGCTTTCCCAGTAAAAACCCAAAAGGCTAAGTGTATCTCCATAGTCTCTCATATCAGTTTCCTTATCCTGTGGAGTTTTTTGAGGGTCTTAGTATAGTCTTCACACAGGAGATGGTATATACAACAGCTATTATTACAGCACTAAAATCATTTCAAAATAAATGTTCCCACATATTTCTACACATGGTCATTTAATACATATAGGCACATATGTTCGTATAAATATGTCTGTAGACATTATAGAAATGTCAGACTATACATTCTATTTAAAAATTTAACAAATAGTGAAGTCCAAATATGTATAGGGAAATTCATTTTCCTTTTAAGTATTACAGTATGATTTTGACTTGAAGAAAGTTATAGCAACTTGTAATAAGGAATAACAATAGAGTGTCTTTTAGCCTGCAGTCAGTCTCTAAGAGAAAACACATTGAGCAGGATCCAACTACCCGTCCTCAGCTTTCATTTACCCTGAAGCTGTGGTAAGGGCATGTGATTTTAATGATCATGACTCAGAGAGGTCATATCTTTATAAAGTCGAAACAATTAACTTGCTCTATTCATTTATGGAAAAAGAGCCCAACAAACAGTCAACCCAGTCGTAAGGGCTGCACAGACACAGATTCCACCACCCACAGCCCTTTTGTTTAAACCACAAGGAAGCTTGACTCAACTCCTCTACCCATGGGCCTGTCCGCAGGTAGGCAGCGATGAGTGGCAGAGGACTGCAACAACCCGTGGCCCGCACTGAGCCCATAGAATGAAGGCACAGCTGGACTGGGTGCACTGATAAATGGGTGTTAAATGAGCTGTGTGCAGTATTCTGCTTCTGTCAGGTTACTACCCCTGGAAGATCAACTGGTGGCTGGGAGCGAAGTGAATGAGTCCACACCTCTAGCTGCATTTCCTGGTCCATTAAATATAATTGAGCTGTCCTTGATGCTGCCAGAAGTACACTTTCCACTCAATAGCTGTCATCAAAGGGCAAACACTTGACTCTGTTTAATGTGTGTACAAAAAAGTGGAAAATCACAACCCTCCTTGCTATGCTGCCACCTGGAGAGAATCACTCACACCCATGGCCCCAACATATCCTCAAGTAGGGACTGGGGGAAGGACAGGAGCTGATGACCTGAGATAAGAACAAAAATGACCTCCAAGGATGACTAGTAAAAAGGCAGAGGCCTACAGGGTACCTAAGGTGTCCTGAATAGGCTTATATAGGTGTGTGTCTGTATATCTTGGGGAAAAAAAGGTTAAGTACAAAAGATCTTTTCTGATGTGGAAGTCCCTGTGGGCGAATGTTCATGCTGGCATATTGTTACGTCCAGGTTTTAGAACTTAAATTTATTCTTTCCTGAACTGTTCTGTTATTTTTATGTGAGAAGAGTAGGCTGTCTCATATTTCTGATGCATTTTCTTATTCTTATTGAACAATTCTATAGTTTCTAACACAATAGGGCAACATCTAGAGTTTTGTCATTGGACACAGTTGCCTCACCCACAGTTCTCAGGGTGCAGAAAGTGTGTTACTTGGTATAACTGCTTTAACCAAAGTTCCTTTGAGGTAGAAGAGGAAAGAGGCACGCTGATGTCTCCTAAAGCTGCCCTCTTAAAACCTTCAAGACCTGTTTTGCCAATGTGGAATGAGTAAGGGAGTGCAACACTGTAGTTTAGGAGACATTTTCCTGGATTGTCATTTCTGGAGTCTCTCTGTTTGGTCCTGTTTTCCATTCTAACCCCAGTTTAAGTCTCTCTAGGATCAATAATTTGTACTGCAGAATGCAGTGATTTTTTAATTGGTTCTTCTGGCAGGCAAAATCCCTTGTTTCAAATTCATCTGTACTTCCAACGGCACTCTGAATGGTCACTATTCTTATAAATGCCTCTCTGTCTACCCCTATTGTATTTTTTTATCTTAATGCAATCTTTCTTCTCAGTGGCCTGGTTTATTGTGTCATCTGATTTCCATTCTTCATATATACTTCATTTCCAGATTCCTCTTTTCTTCTCTCTACTCACCCACAAACTCTATTTTGACAATGTAAAAGTTTTGTGACCATATAGGGCTGGTCTATCACAAACTGTCAGAGAGCCCCTTTTCTCATTATTGTGGTAATATGTAATAGATGAGATGCATTCAAGTGGGGAGAGTTTATTAATTGCAAGAGAATTGAGGCTGATTTTCTAAAACACACATATTATCTGGATAACTGATTTCACTTTGCACTTTGCTTTACTTGCAAAGATGAGATATTTCTTTAATGTTTATAGTCAAGTAGTTAACAGCCTTTAAAAAGAATTCATAATGAACTATATTAAATTTTAGGAACAAATGTCTAACAAGCAATCAACTTAAGATTGGGTCAGTAAAAGAAGGTACATACCTGTGTTTGTAGTCCTTCAAAACCCTGTTAGTGTAAAAGGTGGCAGCATCATTCATCTCCTTGACATAAGGACCAGGTTTGGGGGACTGAGAGAACGGGACCATCACCCAAGCATACAAGGGAAAAAAAATAGGATTAGAAAGAAAATGCCTTAAAGAATAAGAAAAGCAATGGAGATGTTGACTTGAAAGTTGGAGGCACATTTTGCTCTGTAAAGATTGTTTAAACACTTTCTACATTTTAGAACACAAAGCGCTCACCTTCAAGCAGGGTAAAAAAAGAACTGCCACGTTCAGCCTGCACAGAATCTTCCCTCAGTGTAACAGACAGAGGACAAAGGAGCCTGAAAATAGCTATGGACTCTCTTAAACACTCCCAAAATGTGATGAGTGCAGGGGGTAACGTTCCATCGGGACTCACCACAGCTATCCAGCCAAGAGCAGGGATGCTTTCGCTGACGGCTGAGAGATGGTTAAACATTGTACTGCCCCGGTTCCTTTCTCTGAAAGTTTGTATTTCCTGAATCTTTTCCGATATTGGTTTCAGAAGTGCAGCCACGTCCTTCTGTAAGCAAACAGCGAACACTATTACTAAGACAGAACAGAAGCAGAGAGCCTCTATCTACTTTGCCCTAAGCAGGAGTACTGGGTACTTGCCATTTGTTGGGGGCTTTCAAAATAGGATTTTCTTTTGTGTTATGCTATTTTTTATTTTCTGAAATATGAAAATTGCACAAAGCTTTAACATTATTAATGCTGTCTCTGAGACATGGAAACACCCCCAGCATATGATACAGCCCGTTTTAGGGAAACCTGCATGGAACAGAGTGAATTGAGTGTAGATCAGTTACGCTTCCAAATGGAATGAACAGATCACACGATGCAGTAACACAGGACTAAAATCGGGTGGGTGGTGAGAGTTCGTAAAGGTTATTTTCCTGTTTCTGTGGGAAAATAATGTGAGAGAGGTTCCCTGTTTTAGCAGAGTTACCATAATCCATGTGAAAAAGTGGAGATATTTCTCTGAGGCTCTTTTGAAGAAGATGTGATGGCTTGTAATATTTATAGTTACTTTAGTCTGGTTCGGCCTTCTACAGTGTCCCTGGTCAACTTGGCTGATGACTACTGGTCACTCTCATTTCTGATTAGTTCAACAACTGATATCTCTTTCAAAATTATGTGATCTGAGTTATGAAGCATCACAGTGATAAAAGCTTATCCTTGGTATTCTCTACTTTCTTTGGTTTTGAAGAGCAGATACAAAGTTACCTAATTTTTTGTGTATGTGCTCCAAAGAAATAGCAAGTCTTGTGTTTCAGCTTTGTGAAAGCAGTTGAAGAGGCTTCAGCAGTATTTTACTAAATCTTGTTAGCAGGAAATAAAATAGAAAAGCCCCTTATAAGGCTCTTTAATTTCTCTAATTAAGACTCCAGAGTAAAGTTTCCAGCCTTGGCTACATATTGAAATCACCTGTGACCTTTCAAAAACAGAGGCATGGATCTCACCCTCAGAGACTGATTTAATTGGTCTAGGGGTGTCCTGGGCTGGTCCTCAGGTACAGAGTTTAATCACCGCTAAGTGGTAGCTTAACACCCCCAAAGTCACTTCTACCAGAGACAGCAAACCATTAGGGAAGAAATTATGTTCAGCTGTGGCATCTTCTAGATCTCACTTCTCTCTCTTAAACCCTATGTATATCCTCCCCTACAAGAAATCTATGTAAGGGCTTTGGAATTAGAATGACCTTGGTTTAAATCTCCACTCTATCACTTACTACCTATGTGGCCTTGAGCAGAAATCTTAACCTGAGCCTTGGTCTCCTCATCTGTAAATCAGCAGTACATATTAAGTTATTATTATTATTATTATTATTATTAATTATTATTATTATGAAATTAGCTTAGATGAAGGATGTCCTCCTAATATGTGACGTTCATTTACTTCAAATAGATGACTGTACTTTTTCAATTAAAAAATTTTTAAATTACAGTTGACATGCAATATATATTAGTTTCAGGGGTACAGCATAGTGGTTAGACATTTATATACCATAAGAGGTATCTCTTTGATAATTCTACTTCTCCCTGACACCATATATAGGTATTCAACATTACTGACTATATTCCATATGCTGTACTTTACATCCCCATGACTATTTTATAACTGACAATTTTTACTTCTTAATTCCTTCATCTTTTTCACCTAGCCCAGCCCCTCATATACCCTCCTATCCAGCAACCATCAACTTTCTCTTTGTATCTATGTATGACTTTGTTTTTGTTTTGTTTGTTTATTTTGTTTTTTTAGATTCCATGTATAAATGAAATCATATGGTATTTGTCTTTCTCTGAGTTGCTTTGCTTAGCACAATACCTTCTAGGTCCATCCATGTTGTCACAAATGCTAAGATTTCATCCTTTTTATGGCTGAGTGATATTGCACTGAATATATGTACCACCTCCTCTTTATCCAGTCATCTATTGACAGGTACTCAGGTTGCTTCTATATCTTGGCTATTGTAAATAATGCTGCAATGAACATAGAGATGAATATCCAGAAGTAGGGTTGCTAGGTCATATGGTAGTTCTATCTTTAATGTTTTGAGAAAACTCCATACTATTTTCCACAATGGCTGCACCAATTGGGAATCCCAAAACAGTGCACAAAGGTTCCCTTTTCTCCACATCTTTGCCAACACTTGTTGATTTATTGATGATAGCCATTCTGACAGGTGTGAGGTGATATTTTATGTGGTTTTAATTTGCATTTCTCTGATGATGATGACTGTGTATTTAAGATAAGAGAGGCTCCAAATACATGAAAGCTAAGGGGATTTTAGGGTTACAGGAATCTAAATTGGGTCATCTAGTTTAGCTTTTTGACAGACTCAATTGAATAGGTCACAATCAGTATTTTAAAAAATAGAACAGAATATAAAATATTAGAGGGCATTCATATGAGTAAGAATGAGTATTTTATGAATACTTGTTTCAGTTATATAGTGTGCATGCATGTGTGTGTGTGTGTGTGTGTGTGTGTGTGTGTGTGTGTACTGGGCTTTAAAATAAAATGTACATCTTGTTATGAATTTCACAGAAGTTTGGAAATGTGGTTCTAATCCAATTCTCTCATTTTACATAATTGGGATACAAGCTCAATAAGGTTACTTTACTAAGTCATGATCAGCTAGCAAGAGTTAGTAGAGCTAAAGCTAGAACCCAGTCTTCTGTGAGGTCTCAAGATGATTCTCTACACTGGATTACAGTTATTACAGAATTACAGTTAGCTCTCTACACATAGGCTTCTTCTCTGCCAACAAAACTAGGGAGAGGTATTATGAAGAGATTAAGGGTTCAGGTCTGGAATGAGGCTATTTGGGTTCAAGTCCTTGCTCTCTAGTATGTAAGCTCTAGGACTTTCCAAAAATTACCAAACATGTCTATGATTCCATGATCTTATTGGCAAAATAATGTTAATAATAGTACGCACTTCCCCGGCCTATTGTGAGTAGTGAATAAGAGAACAGGTCCATCTTTAGTGCAGAGTTAGGAACACTGTGGGTGCTCAACCAATGGTAGGTGATCTCCGAGGTATCTGCCAATTAAAAAGTCTCTGAGTGACCAGAGGCACTGACCAGCTCTTTCATATCACTGACATACAAACACAAGGAAAGCGACTTCCTAATTGAACTATGCAGGTGGACAGAGACATGTTTTCATTAGGGAGAAACAAAAAGAAATACAGGGGGAAAAGCCAAATGTTTTCAAAGTTCTCAGTGGACTTTTTAAATCTTCCATATTGAAGGAGGGGACAACCAAAAAAGTCAATGCAGAAGCTAGCCAGATCTTGTGAAAAATTCATGAACACCTTCCCATTTTCTCACTTTCTCTTCTGGCTATTACAAAGAAAAAATCTTATAGATTGGCATGAAGACCCTGCCAGGGTTGTTATGGCTGAATTATATTTTCCCCAAATTTTTATGTTGAAGTCCTAATCTCTGGTATCTCAGAATGTGACAGCATTTGGAGGTAGGGCCTTTAAAGAGGTAATTAAGTTAAAATAAGGTCATTAAGGTGGGCCCTAATTCAATACGACTGGTGTCCTTGTATGAAGGGGAAATTGGGATACAGACGCACAGGAAGATGCCAGGAGAAGGTGGCATCTGTAAGCTAAAGAGAGAGGCTTCAGGAGAAACAAACCCTGCTGACACCTTCATCTTGAACTTCCAGTCTCCAGAATTGTATGAAATCAAATTTCTGTTGTTTAAGCCCCCCAGTCTGTGGTACGTTGTTCTGGCAGCCTACACAAACTAATATAAGGGGGTGAAATGATGGTATAGGAAAAGCAATAAATATCCTGAATCCTCAATCACAATAAAACAAATAAAAAACCCTCTAAACATTCTCTGCCCCAAATGCAACCATTCCATGTCTGTTAATGGCTACTAAAAGTCAGGTTTAATTCATCTCCCTGGAATCTTGCTCTGTAGAAGGCAAACATTTTTCTCTTCATGGGATTCTTTTTATTCCAAATTCAACACCTAGTCAAAGGTATGTTATTAATTTTCCCAGAAGACAGCTGATTTTTAATTTTAGCAAAACTACTAAAAAGAATCCTAATTTTCTCCAACAATTTGATAAGCCATAATATTCTTCATGCAAAGACATTTTTGAGAAAGGCCAGGATATCTAAATTGTTGATGAAACCTGGCCTATTGCCCCAAAGAGAAAAAGAACCAGAAATTGTGTATTTGCAATGTTAGATAGATTTATCAAGGCCATATTTATTTATTTCTAACTTCCCAAGAACAAACTCTAAAGTCCAAGGAGACAGAGTATTCTGGAAGATATTTTATATTGGTTATCTGATGAAAGCATTATAAAGATTGTGAAAGTTTCCTTCTGCCTTAGTCTGGCAATTGTGTGAAGAATTATCTTCATTAAAAAATAAAGCAATGCCAAGAGAACTAAGTTCAATGGCTATTTGCACAACCCTAATAAACAGCACAGCTTTTATTTTATGCCAATAGATTTCTCCTGTACTTTAAAGAAGACTTAAATTCTCCAGCTCATTCTGAACTTTCACAGCTGGAATCAAAAACAGAGAAAGAATATTAAAGTTATGGTATGATTTCTATCAAGGCTGATTTGTGGATGTCAGACAAAAAGCAAATGGGGAAGGTTATTAGTTTGAGGTACTTCTGTTTAAGTATTTAGCATGTATTAGGCATACTCCATAAATACAGGTTGAATTATACTGATGTCAATTAATACTGCAAAAGGGATTTTGACTGACAGAAGAAAATTAATGTAAGAGGCACTCTGGGTTTTTTTCAGTGGAATGCATTGGTGACTCCTTAGACATAACTAGAAGCTAGTGTGCTTTGGAATGGCTTTCAGTCAGTCAATTTTACATAGGTATAACTCAGATTATTTTTTAAATGTATCACTCATGTTTCTTCTATTCTGAGAGATATTTCCTTGAAAATAGAATCATTTTTCAAGGATCATGTAAAATTAGCTGAAAAATCTGCCTCTGTCTCTCCCCAGGTTTCCGTAGCTTTAACAGAAAGTGAAAAATAGCCAACATGAAGGAGATACACGCCCAAACTGCAAGTTTCAGAAAATGTTTCCAAGGGCTATTTTAGGTTGATGGGATTGTACTTTGGAGAGTATTTCAGAACTTTATGACTTTAGTTTCTGCTTTAAAGTTGAAGAATTGAGACCCATTATCAGCTTCATCTCAGTTTAGCTCCAGAAATAATTGTTTTGCACAAAGTAAAATTAAAAAACTTTATCAGCCAGCTTTGAGAGACTTTACCCAAAAAGGAAAACCAAATTCCCACTCATACTGTTTTGTAAGGGATAGAAGAAACCCTGGGAGTTTGACCTCAAAGATGTGTCATTGATTAAAACAAAATAAGCCTGTTATTTCTGGAATCCAGGGTTCTTATGTGGTTTTACATCAGGTAGAAAATGAATCAATCAATCATTACTTCTTTTTAAATAATTTATTTTTCCAGTTATAAAATTAACACTATATACTCTTTATGAAACATTGGAAAATACAGATGTAAAAACACAAGTAAACAATAAACATTCTTTTTAAAAAAATGTTCTAGCATAATTTTTTTAATTAAAATTATTGGGGTGAAATAATTCAGACAGAAAAAGTTGAGAACCACATAATGTCACTTATATGTGGGCTATAAAACTACAAGCAACAAACTGGATGAACAGAGACTCATGAACACAAATGGTGGGCTTTACTCAAGGGAAGGGGAATGATAAATGTTCTAAATTCTGCCAAATGGAGAGAGGTGCTGCTAAATGATTTTCTTCTTATAGATATAATTATTAGAGATATCTTTAAATATGACAATTGATTTTAAAATAATGGTTATTAAGACCATAAAGAATGGTCCTAAGAGTTGAATTCAAGCAGTTCAATGAAAACAAACAAGCACAAAAGCGAATAAAAACCCCTCAGTATATTCTTGGCAAGTACTGAGAGAATGCTGTCATTTTAGAAAGGACATTTTAAATGGAAATGCTACAAAGGCATTACTAGTACAACCCAGGAAAATTTAATGGCACTAATGTAAAAAGTGGACTTTTTCATATCTGGATCCCACCTACATTTAAAATTCTAAGAAAGTTCATATCAAGCAGAAAGTTCATATCAATCATACTACCCAATATCATCATTATTACTTTGGCTTATGTGCTTTTATGCAAAGCTTTAACAGTTGATTCCATTTGAGTGCATGGGAGTATATGTGTGTGAGTTATAATACAGAAAACATATGGAAAGATATACCTCAAAATGTTAACATAAAATTTTTATTCAATTTTATTGGTTTATCCATATATTCCAAATTTTCTAATATGTACATACATATTTTGTAATTAAGGGAAAGTTTTAAAACATATAAACCAGTTTTATACCTTCAGTGGTAGAAAAAGTTGCACATAGGTGTAGTAAGTTTACATATATCAAAAAATATTAAGCCTCTTTTTTAACATCAGGAAAGTAGCTTCATAAAAACATATTCAGAAATTATCAGAATAAATTATTTGGATGAAGAAGAATAGTTATCATTTCTCAGGCAAAGGTTATCCAAATCAGGAACAGTATTTGCTTCTAGAAATATATCATTTGGGCAAATTCTAATCATGAAGCAATTGTTTTCACAATTTTAAGTCAGGAGCAAATATTTTCATTATCAGAAATGTCAATTTGAATTAACTTGCTTTGGTGCAATTGTAGCTATTTCCCTGGGCTCTTTCTCCTTCATGTTACTCTTGTATAAATATTTTCTGCTGTCCAGGAATATTTTGAAGAGTTCAGAATATGCCTCATGAAAATACTTTCAGAAACATTTGTACATTTAAGACTTCTTAAAAATTGAAAATATTTGCAATCTGTCACAGAAGTCAATCTAAATAAACAAAACTTATTGAACACCACAAAATACATACTATGGTAGTTGCCATTATATTGCATCATAATAAATTCCTTGGAAAATATTTTTATATGTTCATAAGGCATTAATTCTACATATATATCTTACTTTGGGTTGCTAAACTCTCTTAAAAATACACTCTAGAATCCCAAAGCCTTTTGCTTATATTCCTTAGAGATGATTCTTAAAGTGTAAAACCAAGGGAATAAGCTTTGGAGAGATGACGTGTTCTGATACCTAAGAGAGGTTTCTAAGATGCATGAACCCTTATCTGCATTTTAAAACAAAATTTTCAACAACTTATACTCCTCAGCACACTTTGCATTAATAATTTGTTTAGAAAAGAAACAATTTCAGACATGCAGAAAAGCACAGAAAATAATAATGACAAGCACCATGTACACAAAACATCATTTAATATTGCACTGGGACCCAGGATCATCACTACAACAGTCATTACTGACATTTGCTGAAGAACAGCTGGAAACACAGAGGTCTGGAGCCTGGGACATGGGACTACTTAGATAGCACCTCTGGGGTGGTAATGAGGCTCGATGTCATATTGTCCTTTTTTTTTTTTTCTTCTGAAGGTAGAACAGTGCACTTGCAGTTGCCAATAAGCATTTTTAATGTGAACTCTTTTCTGCAAAAGCCTTCAGGAAATAGGCTAAAGAGCCTTCTCCAAAGTCATTTTCTTACTTTTCAGATAATAAGTAACACTGTTGCTGCTATTATATTTCAACTTTCAGAATTATTTGAAGTTTTATTTAGGACTTCTGGGCCACTGACACAAGCAATGGACATGTCTTTGTCAGTTTCCACTTACTGTTTTTGGTCTTTGCCACACTGTTCACAGGTATGAGACCTATCTCTCCTCATTTCTAGTTTCTGTGCTACAGTATTTGGGGGAGTGCTCACTCTATTTATTCATCAGAACAAGAACACAGTTCTGTTCACATGATATGTGGACCATGATTTTCTCTAAGCTCTCAATGTTTGACATGTCTCAGAAGGGGAGGTATGTGATTAAAAAGTCAAGTTCAATAGAGATCTAAATGTTTTCACAGTGACCCACAATAGTTTGTGTCCTTACAATATCTCACGTCCTGAATCTTGCTGTAACAGGGGTCAGAAGACAGTTAAAAAAATACCCTTTAACATTAAATGCTCTCTCTCAGGTTAAGATTTACAGTTTTCATTAAAATTGTACTGATAGGTAGGGCCTTTCACTGGTAGTGAGAAATGGTAATGGCCAGAGAAAACATACCTTTCCCTTCATATGTTGCAGGCTAACATATGAAGCTCTAGTGTATCTCTCCTGTATGGCTGGACTTGACTAAATGGATTCTAGAAAATGCTGGGTTCATGGCAGGGACATGGGATTAGCTAGATTATCTGAGATCCAGGGAGGAAGCAGTGGGTCACTAATGAGAAATGGCAAATAAAGACATCAAATCAAGGCAGAGAGAAACCAGAAAGGAAAATGAAGCTGAAAATCAAAAGCTGAGCCTGGTAATCCACAATAAAAACAAGAGAATAGACTGTCCAAGAAGAATCTCATCTTGCACTTTGCTATTGTTTCATCTTATTTCATTGGCATAGCTGAGAAGGTATCAACTTTTCCCCTATCTGGGTAGGTACCATCTGGCTTCTGACAGTGATGACTTTTATTATTACTTATAATTTTACTTTATGGGATTCTGAGCATTAAAGCTGAAAGGCAGTAGATCTCACTGTGCTTAAATGCACAGGGACTTCATCAACAATCTCTAGAAATATAAATTGGAGAAAACTGCCAAAACCATTCAAATTCACCAGCATTATAAAATCTAAAACAATATACTGTGATCGGAAATTAATTGTTTCAAATAGAAAAAATTCTGAACTGCCTTTAATTTTTTCTACCAACATTTGTTGAGCATTGACTTGTATGCTAACACCATGTTAGTTTTCACCAGTTGTGTCTACTTTCTAATGATAAATCTCAGTTTAAATTATCAAAGTCACCATGTGAATGATCCAAGTCCAGTTAACTACATTTACTGGGTCATTGTCTTTCCCCTGGATAAGTGTCCTATGGTTCAGGGATGGCCAGATCTTTTCTTGGGGATTCACTTATACAGAACATTGCTGAGATGATGCTAATCTACAGTTTCCATTTCAAACTCAGGAAATTCAAAGGATTTGAACAACTACCCTGTGAGTCCTAAGACATTCTACAGGATAGATTTACTATTATTATACCAAGCTACTATACTTAGCTCCAATCAACCTTAACCAGAAACCTACTTTCTCTTTTAAAGTTAGTACAATCTTCATAAGATTCCATGGTTTGCTTTTCCTAAGAGCAGTGCCTCCCACAGTGCATCCTACAGAGCACTGGCCCCAATTTGGTGAGTACCTCAACACAAATAGTGCTTCCTGGTTGGTGGACTTGAGGGAGTTCTGCATACGGCCTCCCCTTTTGGAGAATCACAATTCACCTCAGAATATTAGAGGAGGTTCTAGAGAAACCTATTTAACTTTGTTTAACCTGATGTTTCTCAAGTTTTTTGCACATGCAACTTTTTGTTTTCCTCCCACTTTCCCAAGGAACATGTATTCAGTGGAACAGACTCTGGGAAAGCATACTCGAGGGGCTGTGGAGTGGTTTAGGGGATTCATGGAGACCTGTTGAGCTGCTTACAGTGTATTCCTTTGTCTTCTTCCTCTACTTATTCTTGCTCATTATCTTAAGACACTTTCAATGGCATATAATGGAGGAAAAGAAGTCTCTTTTCTCTCATCACACATGTGCAAGTGCGTGCGCGTGCGCAGACACACACACACACACACACACACACACACACACACACACACACACACCCCTTTCAGGAGCTATAATAATCTCTGGGAGCGCTATTGCCCTAGCCCTCCCCCTCTGCACTGAGATTCTCCCTTCTATTGCTGTCTTTCTGTCGGTCTTTTTTTGGCCAGCCCTGCTCCTGCTTCTAATCGCCATTGGCAGTTGCAATCTCTTCCTTTACTTTCTCGTTATCTTCTTTGTTTTCTCTTGCTTCTCTCACATGTCTATCATTCTATGTGAAAAGGCAGACCATTTAGAAATAATGCCACTGAATCACAATGTTCTTTTCCTTCTGCAGAGTAAACTGATGGCTAATGACATCTACCTTTAGTCTTTATGTGTTGAGCTCTTTTTGCCCTGTGCTGTCCATGGCCACAGATGCCTTTTTTGTTACCTAAGAGGGATTTTGAGATTCCAAGTCCAGAGGAATCTCAGAGCTTTTCTTGATGGAAGGCTCCCTTATGTTATGGATCACATGCACTCAAAGTCTTATCAGTGCTTGTAGATCGCTGCACTTGGCTTTTCACAAAGAGAAAGTATGGCTAACAGTATGTGTGAAGCCAGCATAAAATGTGCACGTCCAGAACTACTTTCTAGGAGGCATATGCAGGAAGACCACTATTTGATATTTGGCCTAGTTACTAGGTATGAAGCCTATAGCTCTTGACTATGTAATAAAATGGAGATGATTGCATTCACTACGTCTCTAAAGAGAGTCACCTTGTTATCTGTTAATTCATTTGTTTTTTCATTTATTTGACAAATATTTACTGGATATTGTCTATGTGACAGGGCTAGCCAGAGGCCCTGGGGTGGAGTACAATTGACAGCAGTAAAAATAGAGACACTCTCATGTCCCTGTCCTTTTTCTCCTCTTTCAATGAGGAGTATATTACTCAGGGTTTTCCAGAGAAAGAGATTTTGGAGGCTGACAAGTAAATTGGCAAGCTGGTGGGACCCAGGATGAGCTAATGTTCAGTTTGAGACCAAAAGCAGGAAAAAGCTGATGTCCCAAAGAGAAGGCAATCAGGCAGGAGGAACCCTCCCTTACTTGGGAGAAGGTCAGCGTTTTGTTGTAGTCAGGCCTTCAACTGACTGGACAAGGCCCACTCACATGAGCAGAGTGATCTACTTTACTCAGTCTACTGATTTAAGCTCATTTCATCCCAAAACATTGTCACAGAAACTCCTAGAATAATGTCTGACCAAATATCTTGGCACCCTGTGACCCATTCAAGCTGATATATAAAACTAACCATCATAGGAGAAGACAAAAAAAGAGCAATAAACATAATAAATAACTAAATTACACAGTATATTCATTGTGAGAGGCCATAGGAAAAAAAAAGTAGAGTCAAGCAAAGGGCACCAGAAATGTGTGAGGATGGGTTTCAATTTAAAATGGAGTGGTCTCATTAGGAAGGTGACGTTTGAATAAATACTTGGAGGTGGCATTAGCCTCCAAGTATATCTCTACATATGTCTGGGAGAAGCAGGTACAACCACTGTAAGAGGAAACAATCAGTGCAAAAACCCTAAGGTTAATACGTGTCTCCAGTGCTCGAGGAATAGCAAGCAGCTGAGTGGAGCTGGAATGAGTGAGGGGGAAAGTGGTGGAGTCTGAGGTGGGACAGGACATGGCAGGTGGGGAACAGGGCATGGATCATGCAGACTGTTGAAAGGATGTTGGCTTTTACCCAGAATATGGAAATGGAAATCACTATAGAGTTTAGAGTAGAAGAATGACATAATGTGATTTTCTTTTAAAAGGATCACTCTGGTTGCTGTACTGAGAGTAGGTTGTTTGGGTCAGGGGAAGAGTAAGGGTAGAAATGGGGAGATCATATTCAAAACTTTGCAATAATTTAGATGGGAGATGAAGAGAGCTAGGACCAGAGTGATTGCAGTGGAGACTGTGAGATGCAGATTCTGGACATCTGAGCAAAGGAGGTGGTCAAGAATGATTCCTTGGTTTTTGACCTGGGCAAACTAGAAGAATGGAGTTGCCATTATCTGATGAGGAGAAAATGCAAGAGGAACAGATTTTAGCAGGAAGACCAGAAGTTCAGATTTGGTATGTTTAATTTACCCTTAACTGTGCTTTCCCGGGGGCCACAATTCACTAATATTATCTGTAATGTGGCTGTTGATCTCCCTAACCTTTCCCCCCAAACTTGGTCCCTTTCCAGTTTCCACCCTTCAGTTTGCTTGACCATCTTAGTGTTATACCAACCTTGTTTTTTTCTTTTAGGTACTTTTGGTCAGCTCTGGGTCCTTCTGACTTTCAGCCAGTAGAGTTACTTTATTAAATATAGTCAGTTCATTTTTTTGTTTTGGTGACCCGAAAATACAAAATTAAAATATGAATATATGTACCCTATTACTGGCCAACATTATAAGAAGTTGGGAAATTTACAGAGAAGAAAAATATACCACCATTTCCCAGAGTTGGTTTTAGAAGATTTCTCTAAATTTCTAAGATGTACCTTTCCAGGATCACACATTAGCACTGCAAAGTACAAAATACAGTTCCTGCAAAGGAAAAGACACAAAGTCCAACTCCTTGCAGGATAAACAGAGGAACAGGCTGAGGCCTAGACCAATTGAGTTGGGCAGCCAATGAGAATTGGTCCTCATCAGTAGGTCATGTTAGAAACCCCACAAAAGTCTGGACGAGTCCTTGGGCAGTGTGTATCATCTGAGGATCAATTTAGGGGAGGAAGGACATAGATTATTGATTGCCGACTATAAATCAGGCACTGTATATTGTATTCTATATCTTATTTTAAACATTTTAAACATCATAAACCTTGAAAAGATTGGAATTATTATTCCTGTTTTAGGAATGAGAGAACAAGTTTGAGAAATACTGAGTGACTTGATTATCTAGTTAGAAGTAGTGTCTGAACCCAGATATATCTGGTTCCTAAAGCTTATACTCTTAGGCATAACCAAAAAAAGGCACTGACTTTGTAGTAGGTCACTTCTACCTCTCACAATAGTGAGGGCTAATTCCTCTCTGAGTCCAAGTATCCTCCTATAAAATACATAATACTCCTCTGTAATGTTCTGGTAAATAAGATCATGTGTGCAAAATGTCTGGCATAATAGAGGCCTAAAAATGGCAGCTGTTATTATTTTCATAATTATTCAAGCATTTTACTGACTTCAGATTTTGAAGAAACAGTATCTAGTTGATAGACAAACAAAACTGAATCAATGCTCAAACATCATGGTTGATGAAAGAATTGAGAGCAGAATGTCCACAATATGCACTAAGAATAAGCTTACAGGTCAGGCCCTCCTGGATGGGTCTTCTTGAGAACCCAGGCAATTTACTTACATGCCCCTGGTATATACTAGATAGCCCAGATGGGGTACCCTGACAATCTCTGGAGCACTAAGGGACAGTCCTTGGAAGAGGACTAAATTCAGTGCCAGGCATAGCTGTATCACCTCTGATGTGCTGGTAATGTGCTGGACTCTGAGAATTTAACATTGTGACCTACTGGAGGATGATAGCAGTTGTTGTACTATAGATTATCTTTAAAGGTGATTTCTCTTATGGCAATTAATTTTATAAATTGTGTAATTCATGTCAGTTTCTAGACTTTCTGGTGCAAGTGTTTCCTTGTGTTTATAGGAGGGGCCCAAAGGCAAAACACGTGTCAGCCTCTGGTGACAGAATGTCGTATTTACTCCGTAGATCCCCTGGCAGAAGAAGGAACTGCACACCACGGGTACCAGTCAGTCCTGGGTTTTAGTTTTGACTCTGCCTCTTATTAACACCTAAAGGAACAGATATGAATCAATAGGTGCTATAGATTCATTAATCCCCTTCCTCCTTACACTTCTGGAGGGTGTAATTTGAGGCCGCTGTGCTAACTCAGAGTGCAGACATACTTCAATGACAATATAAATTACTATTTAGTGATATGCCATGATCTGTCTGATAGCATGGCTTCCACTTCAATAGCTGGAATTCTCATAATGACTTTGAAATTAAGTTTTATCTTCATTTTTTCAGCAGAGGAAACTGAGGTTTAGGTAGACAATATTTTCTCTCTGAAATTAATATTGGCTTGTAATATTATATATATAATACTATATGTATATATATATATATACATACACATATATATTAAAAACAGGGTATAAAATTCATTGAACAATTACTATTAATTACCACAATGACTACATTCTCAGCACTGTGCTATTCACAGATGAATGAGATGGTGCATATATGGTTACTGAGCCTTGAGAAGGTGAGCTATGAGCAGGTTTGAGGTGGGACAATCCAGGGAGCCATGTCTGCTCATTATTTAAGAATGAGAAGAATTATGAAGGGAGGAGTTATTGTAGGTTGAGAGAACAGCAGACAAACACACACACACACACACACACAAGCATAGAGGTGTGATATGTAGGAAACAACACATTTTCCTGGATGGCATGAAGTACAAATTCTGTGGGGGTGTTCTGGGTGATGAGGCTGCCAGTTCAGACAGGGATGTACTCTTGGAGAGCCTCACGTGCAATACTGAGGAATGTGGATTTTTATAAGGAGCCCTGAGAGGATCTTAAGTAGAGCAATGCTTGAATTAGAAGCTTAAAATAACCAATTTGGCAGGGAGGAGAGATTCAGAGCAAGGTGCAGCAAGGCAGCACCAAAGCAGAGGCAGCAAGATAAGCAGGGGGTGTTTATAAGGTATTGATAAGGGACTGAGGAACGCAGTGGCAAGGGCGACTGAGAGAAGGGAGTGGCTCTGAGAGGAATGTAGGACATGGATGGATTCTTTTTTTTTTTTTTTATGCTGTATCTCAAGCACCTGGCACACAGTAGGCACTCAACTGAATTCTGAGTTGATGAATGAGGTGAGTATAAAAGGTAATGGCAAAGGGAGATATGGAGGATAACTCCAAGGATCCTCATTTGGAGAATGCTACTTAAAGCTGCGACTGTCTTCTGCTAATGAAATCAAGGAAAACTGTTGGATTCCACTGAGCAGAAAAGACTATCCAAAGCAGCTCACCCTGGAAGCCAAAAGTGACCATGAGAATATGCTGCAAAAGGACTTTCAGATATCCTGAGATTTCCACAGGACTTGGAATGAGAATTCAAGCCCATCTCAACTGAGTCTTAAGGGGAAACATGACTTCAGTTGGCTTTTGAGTTATGGTCATAGAGGCGATAAAGGAAAACAGTTTTAGATCCCTGGATCTTTTATAAGAAGCACTTCAATGGTCATATTATAGCATCCTGGTCATGTTTAAATATTATAAGTTGTTTATTTAGGTTTTCCTCTTGAAAAAATTTAAATTGTTGATAATCATAAATTCCCAGACTTTTATATTACTTTGTAGAATTTTTCTATTTTATTGTTTTTAGAATATGTTTGGCCACAAACTTAGGAGTTTGGTCACATATAAGGGTTGTTTAGATTTTCAAACTTTCATAGCATTACGGATCTGTAAATGGTGAAAGTGTGTGCAAGTCACTCTTCCCCCATTCCTTCATCCCTTGTCCCTCCTCTTCTTCAGAAGGCCCTGCATGATGTGGCAGCCTGGAAAAACTTGCCATGGAGGTGTAGTTTGAGGGTTACTTCAGGAGAAAGTTGTCTGAGTCTCTTGTTCCTGACAATGAAGGGGACATAGTATTTGAAATAGGTAAAATAAGGTAAATATGGGAAGACATGGCTGCCACTTAAACTTTTCTTCCATAATGCATATTCTTTTTGGAAAAGTATAACCTTATTAATAAATACTAACCTTTTTAGTTATCTAGTAACCCTTTTTCCAGAGTCAATGGAAATCAGCCAAGAGCAATAAAGGAGCTGATAGGAAAGAAGGACCCATGGATGGAACGTAGGAGCTTGCACGGCATATTTGATTCTTGGAACTAGCTAACTTGCTGCCTTAGGCCCAAGTGTCACTGGTAACCAAGCTTAGTTAGGGAAAGATGGGTAGATGGGTAGCACAGGTAACCAGAAGTTTTTGCACCCTAGGATGGAGAAAAATCCACTGATCACTGCAGGTCGCTGGCAAACTCTGTAATTGAACATCTGTGAGCTTTGATCTCTCCATCTGTAGATGGAGTATAACATTACTACCCACAAGCTCTAGCATGACACTATGAAAATTAACAGGTGATAAAAGAATTTTGAGATCCTTGAATTAAAAGGGCTCATAAATATTCACACAAAATGCCATCAATGTTTATGCCATTTGTATTAGGATTGGGGAAAAATATAAATATTATTTCTATTTGCCATTTGGCTTATCTAAAATTATCTCTCCAATGAATTCATCAGCCTCACAAAATTAAATACTGTTCCTTCTATATTAGCACTCTTGTAAGTAGAGAAACTGGACAATAGCATTTGAGTCTTACATTTTGGATTCATTTAGAAAAATCTTCATATTAGAAAAATTATAAATAATGACATCAAAGGCAATGAAAGACTATCTTTGGTTAAGAACACTTTGTGTCTAGAGAAGCAATGAGATGTGGATCCCAAAATAATGACACAATTCATTCCTCATCTATAATAGGGACAACTCCAGGTGCCTATATAGGCAGCTGCTGAATGTCCTCAAAACCAGATTGTTTATCATGTTTTCTTACTTAAGACAATTCTGTGGTTCCGCTACAGTCAGATTTCCTGGTCAGGCACAGAAGTGTTGTTTGTACTGGACCCAGTTCCACATAAAGCTATCCCGACACTTGACTGACACTCACAACTTACGCTTTAGTCATGAGTGTATCCTACTTGATTTTTCCATTTATAAAACACCCAGAAAACATGTTAAATTGAGATGAAAAGCAAGATGTTTACAAATTAGTAAAGAAATACGATATTTATCCTGTCAGCTGAAATGAACCTGACAGATGTATTTTTGGTTAAAATTAAAATTGTGAGCCCTATCATCTTACCCCCAGTGATGCCGCCAGATGCACAGCGTATGTCTGACAAAGGCATCCTGTAGTCATTTGAGCCTGGCTGTGGGTTCCAACAATTCATTACCAGGGCTTGCCTGAGAGAGGGGCCCTGCCCAAGTATCAAATACACAGAAGCAAACTCATAAGCGTGGGATAGTGATGATCTGTTTCTATATTTCCCTGCCTACCTACATCCTTGCTATCAGGAAAGAGGTCTGGAAAGAAAATGGAGTCAATCATCTTTGATTCTGGTGTCTGCCAAAATGGCTCTATCTCAGACTAGTAGATTAGACATGTCTCCCAGGACATGGGAAAGGATCAGTTCTTCTTACTAAGGTTGCTGGGATGTCTCTTCCTGCTGGAATTGCATAGCTCCAAATAGAAGTGACTGGCATGTGTCCAGAAGACATAGAGGAGAGACACAAGAGAGAGCCTAGAGGGCCATTTTCTAGGGCAAATGCCTCTGTTTTTTTTTTTCAGGGTCCTCTTATACATAGTTTATGAATATGGTTCACTTTTCTTATCATTAAACAAGGAGGTGGTGGTTCCTGACGGGATAACAAGACTACTGGCAATACCAGGGAAAGATCTCAAAACTGCCTCTAAGGTCGACCTTCCTAAGGGCTTTGTGACCCCATGGTGGGAGCGAGGCATGTGACAATGCTATATCAATGGGTCCTGGGCTCCATAAAGATTTTAATTTCCAGCCTTTCATACTTTCCCTTTATGAACTGGTATTTGGTTCTTTAATACAGGGGCCTAAGCCCAATCCTATACCAGTTAACTGTACCCTTTTGTCATCTCTTTTCTGCACCCTGCTGAGTTCATCTACAGCTGGCTGTGTCTCCCTGGAGTGTGGCCACCTGCACACATTTACCTGTGTTCCATGTGTACATATGACATATTAGGCATGTCACACAGATTCTCATAGAACTGGTTATAAGATTTAGAAAGGAAAGAAACGAGAGGAAAAAAAGGATTAAAGAGTTGTATGTTAGGTACCCTGAAGTCTTGAGAAAGAATTCTGGGGATGGTTCCCCCGCCCCATAAAATGATCTGAAATAGGGAAACAATAAGACACAATAAACACAATATGATATGTTTCATAAATAATAAATAAGTCAAACAAATAAAATCCACCAATTAACAGCCCAAGTCCTGTGTAACAGTTTTTCAATTTAAAGAGAAATGAGCAAACCCCATGAACCTGCGGCTATCTACCTGAATATGGAGTGATATGAAGCTCAGCAAGACTTGCAAATATAAAGAAATAAAAACACAAAGAGGAGAATCAGTGCTGCACAGATGGTTAGTGTTACCATGACATGCTAGAACAACTGGCCCACATTTAGGCTGCATTACACAGGTAATAATATTGAAACAGTACCTGACAAACTGAGTGTTAACTGTAAAATCATGTCTCCCCCAAATTCATACGGTGAAGTCCTAGCCCCCAGTACCTCAGAATGTGACTTTATCTGGAAATAGGAGTGTTGCAGATGTAGTTAGTTAAGATGAGGTCATACTGGAGTAGCGTGGTCCCCTAACCCATTATGATTGGTGTCCTTATGAAAAGGGGAAGTTTGGACACAGAGACAGGCACACAGGGAAAAAGGTGATATGTTGACAAGCCAAGGAATACCAGATTGCCAGCAAATCTCTGGGAGAAAGGCTGGAAAAAGATCCTTCCCTGGTACCTTCAGTGGGAGCATGGCCCTGCCAACGTCTTGACTTTGAATTTCTTGCCTGCAGGACTATGAGACAATAAGGTTTTGTTGTTTATGCCACTCAAGTTGTGGTTCTATGTTATGGCAGCTCTAGCAAACTAATTTCCTAGGCAATAGAAAACAAATCTCAAGCTTTGCAGACTTGGAAGACCAGTGGTGTAAAGAAAGGATTGTGCTCAACACAAAGTTAAGAACAGAAAATTTACTGAATGGGAACAATTCTGTCAGAGACATTACAAGAATCCAGACAAATCTACTCAGCGGTGGGTGACTTCCATGCCCAAATTTTCTTTCACATGCTTGTCTATCATCACTTTAAAAGATATAAAGACAAAAGCAAAGCTTAAAAGCTATTACAAATTAGGGAAGTTGGTATTTAATGATATAAAATAATAATGTAATTAGATTTTTCTCCTTAGACTTTGGAGAAGAGGGCTGTGTGGAGACACTACAACAAAGCCAGGTAAAAGAACTTGAACAGGGTCACCTTGCTCTTTGAAGACAGAGGAGAATATTTTAAAACTTAGAGGACTTAAAATAATTGGCCAACTAAAAATACCAACAGTGGGCCACAGACTCATAGCCATTATGACACTGTAGGAGATAATTAAGACTAGAAGAGATTTAATGACCTCCTTGAGAAACACATGAATTAGAGTATTAAGCAAAGATGAATTAATAATCCTCTCATCAGTAATGAAAATAGTTGGTAAATTAGCAAACAAATTCTTAGAATTATAGGGTATTAGCAGAACCTCAAAAGAATCTCAGGTAATAACTACAAAGGCTCCTTCTGGGTCTAAAAGGGAATAAAAGTTTATTTAGTTAAGAATAGAAATAAATAGAAGCAATTAAAGTGTTTTTTCTGAAGTATATTAATGTTAAAATGTTAACAAATTGGCCAGTTAAAGTTATCTTTTGGCCTAGCTCAAAAAGAAATGAAGAGTTTAAAATCTAGCACAGAAAACAAAAATGAAAAGAAAAAGCAGTAAATGACTATAACAAATATAAAAATTTACTTGAGTTTAAGACAAATTATGTATCAAAAAGTAAATGTGGACAGCCTAAACTTGCTTATTAAAATAAAAAATTGACAGGATTAAAAAAATTTCAACAACCTGTTGTTTAAAAGAAAAATATATTTAACACCAAGTCATTTTGATAGATGGGGTGGGGGAGAACAGTCTGAGATTTAACCCATTTAAATACAAGAGCAGAGATACTTTTTGGGCTTTTCCATTTGTTACATGCAATTTCACATTCCTGAATCCTGTTTATCTTGCAAGCCTGGGTTCCAGGGGCCCCTTCTCTGAGATTCTTCCAACTTCCCCAGCCCCTAGGCAGTGTTCAAGTCTGCTACCTAGGGGCCCCCACAAGGTCAGCATTTATTGCCATGTATTAACTACAATGTACCATGTCTATCTAGATATATCTTTTGCCCGCATTAGACTGCTGTCTCCCGAAAAAAGCAGCTTTTGCTGTCTACAAGCATAGCTAATCAAATTATGGAATATGATAGGTCTGTCAAAAAAAAACAAACATATAGATTAGGAAGAGAAGGATTTCAGGCCCATCGATCCTTCACGTGAGCAAAGGAACATAGGCATGAAATACACATGTTCAGAGAACTTTGTCCAGTGTGATTGGGAAATTGGGTTTGTTGCAGAGGAGGAATTTTGGGGAGAGGACTCAGATGCTGAAATAAGTTGCAAAGAGCCTCAAATGTCATCGTATGGAGTCCACCTATGGGATTGATTGCATAGGCAATGGGAAACAATGGGATAGGATTCCAGATTAGTTTTGTTTTGTTCATTTTTTTTTTTTCGGTAATAGTACCTATGATAAAAGAATGGGAACAGATTGGAGGAGGAGATTTGGGGCTGAGAGACTGTATAAGGGCCATATCTATTGTGTTTGCCAGTATTGTGTTCTTCATTTCAGTGTTTTAGAAAGCAAGCTTGTAATATCTTTATATTAAAAAATTTAAAAAGCAGGACATCTCGTTTCTTCTTTTCTCTCTTCTTTCTCTTCCTCTCTTTCCTTCTGTTTTCTTCCTTCCTACCTTCTTTTAAGTTATCCCTTCCTTTCTTTGTCTTGTCTCCTTCCTTCCTTCCTTCCTTCCTTCCTTCCTTCCTTCCTTCCTTCCTTCCTTCCCTTCTTTTTTACTTCCTTACTTTTTCCCTTCTTCCTTCTCTTTCTTTCTTCCTTTCTACATTAGAGCAATGGGAATGGTGCACAGGTTTCAGATCCCATACATTCTTGTGGTCCAGGTGTTATCAGGACTCAGAGACTGCTTAGTTGTGAGGGGTGAAGGCAAAGGAGGAGTCAAGAGGAAGAAGGAATTTCCGTATAAGAGACAGGGTGGTCTGGAGTCCCATCACTTGAGAGAAAGAACCCGGAGAGAAAACAGTGGTTGAGGTGTGTGTGTGGTTCTAGATGAAGTGAAGTTGAGACTCACATAGGGCACCCAGTCCTGGGTTAGAGAGTCAGAGACTGGAATCTGGAGATGTACAGTCGGCACCATTAGCACAGGGGTGACTGATACCACCATGGAATTGGATGAAATCAACCAGGGAGCACCTAGGTTTGAGAAAGTCCTCTTCTGATGATAAAGAATAAAATCTTGAAGGAATATGTATACTTCAGGGGTAGAGGAAGGAAGAGAAATCAGAGAAAGAAATTAAATGAAATAGACAACTTCGAGTTTAATTCACAAGGGAAGGAAAAACTTGGAGGAGAGTGATAGTTAGTGACAAAGATTTTTCAAGGAGGTTGAATGGAATCAGGACAATTAGGAAGATAGCAGGGCACCAGGCAAGTCTTTTGGTAAAATGATAAGGAGAGAAGACAGATGACAGGAGCCTGACAAGTGTCAGGAAAGTGAGGACATGAAATCTGGAAGGAGAGAGTGTTCTTAAAAAGTTTGTCAGTGAAGAGAAGAAAAGAGATGTTTTGGGTACTCAAGGACGTTTTTTTGTTTTGTTTTGTTTGTTTTAAGGGAGAGAGAAACCTGATTTGGTCTGTAGACTAAACAGAAGGAGCCAGTAGGGAAAGAAAGAAGGAAATGATTGATTAGATAAAAGTTCCACAGAAATTAAAAGGAGGTTACACAAATGTGGATACTTATAATGTTATCAGATTAAAAAAAGAATTCTGAATAAAAGGAATGAGGGGTTATTATAGGATTGTAAAAGTTACAACCTATCTAAAAGAGTAAATGTTTACATCCCAAGCAACATAAAAAAAAAATCGTATAAGAAAAGTGGAGAAAATACAAGAAGAAATAAAATCAGTACTTGCATGACAAACTCTCTTCAGAACATGACTGAACAAAGAATAGAGACAAAACTGAACAAAGAATAGAGACAAAATGGAAAATTGCAATGATTAAGGAAAAGCCAACAAATATATAAAACAACCTAAATGATAGAATTAAAAATATTTTTTAAGATAAAAAACAGATCTCTCTTCCAAATTTAAGACATAAGGGAGATAAAGTCACATTTAATAAATATATACCTATAATATTCTTAAATAAAATTAGAAAAATAATATCAACTGAATTCTATTTAAGCAATATCATACAATTAATGTTTTTCTTATAAATAATATCAATCAAAGAGGCAAGCTTGGGCAAACTCCTATTCCCTTAAATTTCTTTTAGAATCTCACCCCTCAAATTTATCCTTTTACTCCAGCTTCTCAGGATTTCTCCCCAAGCTCAGTTGAGGACATTGGGTGGTTATCACTCTTCATAAAGGCTGATTTGTTTGATAGTCTTCTATACTCATTCTTCTTTATAAATACAAATTATGTTTTATATGTATGGGCTAAAATTTGTTGGAGACTGAATAAAGCATTAAGATGTGGATCATAAGAATTTATGATTATCCAAAAATAACTCAAAATAAAATGCTTAATCAAATCATGTCATGTTCTATTATTAAATACAGTATGTCTATTAAAATTGCATATATATGGATTAGGTTACAAGAAAATGTGAATATTTAATTGTTGCATGCAAAGAGCAGAAAAGGTATTTTGACACAGAACTGCAGGGAATGTGAAATAATATAAGCCAGTAAAGCATAATGTTCATTACATTATTTCCTTTAGAATTTCTTAAATTCAGTTTTTAACAAGATGAAAAAATCAAGGACAACGCGGAAAAGTGGTTATGCTTCTTGAAGAGTGGAGAAAATGAGCAGGTCATAGAAAATTTCAGCAAAAGAACTCTTTTAAACAAGATAAATCTATCTCTAGGTCCCACTCATAGTAAAATGTTCCACTTAGAAAAAACCAAACAAGATTAAAATCACATAAAGCAATTCAGAGCAATGAACAACTCATTGGTGAAATTTGTAGTGACACTTGCTTGGGAGATCTTATAAGCCAGTTATCTTAATGTTCACATAAGAAAAATAAAATTTAATTAGCATTTAATGAAAAAAAAAAAGGAACAAAAAAGTCAAACCAAAGAGAGACTGAGGTGATACATTCACACTCTGAATTGGAAAATCTTGGCTTTTCTTTCACTCTTACTGAGAGATACAGACAAGTAATCTTTAGGTGCTTTATTCCTTGTTTAAGTGGGAATAATAATAATATTTATTCATAATTAATCCATAGGCCAGGAGATAATTATGCTAAGGGCTTTCATAATGGTCTTGCTGAATGTGAATCTCCTTTTGTTAGAGAATGTGCATTCTAGACTCCCTGAGATTTTTACTATAAAAAGTGATTGGGGTTGACTTTCCATGTACTACTTGTTTCCATAAACACAAATACAAGAGTAGGTTCCCAGAGACTCATTTAATAAGTAATCTTGGGAGAAGGTCTTAATCAACTTGAATACCTGGGGTGCAGTTGGTTTAAGAAGGTTTCTTCATTGTGTCTCTCGTGGAAAACCTACTATGAGGACTGGACACAGGGCTGGGAATTCATTGCTCAGAGGTACTGAGTAATCATATCCTGTTATAGTCCCTCCCTGCTGCTTACTGGTAGTGATATAAGTGATTACTCACTACCTGGGTAAACAATCAAATTGATTTGGTGCCAGGGATAACATAAGAAAATAAAGAGTCCATTAATACAGGGAAAACAACTAAGTTTAGGGTAATCTGACTCAAATGAAGATTTAAAAAATAAGTCCAAGTAAATTAAAGTGTTCTGATGACATGTGGTAACAGCACAGGCAGCACTGTATATCACAGGTCCACTCCTTCATTGCTGTCTTCTTACTAACTAGTGCCTACACTTTACGTTCCCCACTTTGTAGGCTACACATGGTGCACGAAAACACAAAGAAGAAAATAAGAGCAATAAATCTTGACATCTTTTTAGCACAGAGAAGTCATATGCTAAAACGTTCTATGGTGCACAGCTGCATGCTTGGCTTACAACTGCCTCCCTCCCTTCTGGGTGATAAACCACAGGGATATGTTTTTTATTTCTCCTTTCTTCACATTCTCCTTCTCCAAATCTCCTTCCCCTTTAAATCCTGGGAGATGGAAGAACAAAGAGAAGTCTACTGAGAAGATCAGGGCCAAAAGAACCATCCCAAATGCATCCTTGAGGAAGACCAAGTCTAACTGCTGTGCATCTTTGGTTGCTATTTTTGAAAAGAATCATTCAGTCTCAAGTACAGTATAAAAGAATTATAGAATGATTCAGAGTGTCTCTGTCCAGGCCAGAAAAGGCTGTCAAGAGAGAAAAAGAAAAGGCAAGAGTTCTCACTTTCCCACAAAAGTATTTTTAAAGGCATGAATTGGGTGGGAGGAGAGAGGTAGATAAGGGTAAAGGGGGTCAAATACATGGTGACAGAAGGAGACTAGTGCTTGGGTGATGAGCACACAATGTAGTACACACATGATGTATTATAAAACTGTCCATCCACCCAATACTTATACAATGTTATTAATCAGTTACCCCAATAAATTTAATTTAAAAAGAAATTAGTTGTTATGCAATAGTCCTTTAAGCTGATATAATTAGAAATAGTTAAGAGAATAAGAGTATTTTAAATGTCATATGTATGGCACATCCAAGATACCAATTCGAGGTCAGAGGTTTGGTATTTTTGTGTAAATCTATCTTGTCCATCAACTGTGTATTTTACATCAAGGTAAATGAGTATCCTGTCTATAAGTGAAATAAAAAAAAAAAACGCAACTCTCTAAACAAAAGATATGGACCATTTAGAACATCTCTATAAAAAAGACACTTTGAATTCTAAGAAGTCAAGTAAAACTGTTATTGATTAGTATTTACTATAGCTTTCATCAGTCCCAGATAGGTAAGTTATGATATAGACTTTTTATGAGCCGTATATGCAAATCAAGATCATTAGGGACTCACAGTTAAAGTAGACAGTATATTTATAACCATTTTACAGGACCTAGAGCCACATTTTCCCATTTTAAATAGTTATAATATTATAGTTGTATCTTAGTTTTTATAATGTATAGTTTGCCCTGCCTGTGCTGTCAAGTTGGTAAAATATAAAGTTTCAAATTATATCCCTGTGCCTCCAAGAAAATATAATACAATTTGTGACTTTCCAAGAGGAATCCTGTACATATACAACTACAGCATACTCAGCCAAAGAAAATGATGGGACTCTTGTTGTTTGAATCATTTAAATCTAATTTGTGTGACATGCTGCCCATTACTCCACACAGAGAATCCATCTGCATGCAGAAGCTATAAAGCCTGGGGTTCTTCTGCACTGCAGTTTCTACGGTTCTAACTGCGTGATTATCAGCTTCAGAGGCCTGACAGTGGACACTCACAATTTCACAGCCTCGAGAAAGTACTGTTTTTCACAATTTACATGAAAACTCCTCACAGGGAAGAATCTATTTAATTGGAACATTTTTCAACAGCACTTAAATATCAAGCCAGCTGGCTCTCCACAGCCCATGTGAATTTAATCAGCATACTCTTCCCAGAACCTATATAATCATTGAAGGCTTGAGCTACATCTGTCACCCAAATCTGGCTGTGATCATTTCTCATCATTAGCTCCACACATCCAGAAATCAACCATTCTGTGGTAGCCTCGAAGGCACTCGTTTTCCCTCTAATCTTTTTTCCAAATTCCACAAGGAATAGTTTTTCAAGGCTAATTCTATGTGCCTGATCCATGACTTCATTTTACCAGTTAATTATACCCTCAATTGATATCTCAATCTCTACCAAATATTGTTCCAAATATTGAGTTGTTGCTGTTGTTTGGTAAAAGATAACAGCATTACTAAACAAAAATGTAATCTCGCTCTTCTCTTCCGTTCACCCAGATTTTATTCCTCAAACTAAAAGTGATCAGGAGCCCAAACTTCTCTTCTTATCAAACATAACAAATAAAATATAGTTAAGATCACAATACTTTATAAAAGCAAAGATCTCTGAAGTTCTTAGAATATTGTTGAGGGGGTGGAAAATATGCACACAAAATAACGGTGGAATGTTTCTAACATAACACATAAACAAGTTATTTTTTTTAATAGAACTACTACACAGGTGCAAAGCTATACAGAGACTATCAGAAGGCATAGTTAATGTATTACTGAATAAAAGTGAGTGAGTAGGAAAGTCTGAATCGTTGTAGAAGGTAACAGTTGAGAAAAGTGTAAAGCATAGGAAGACATAATTTGTGACAAACAACATCACCCAGACCCCATTTCTCCAAAGTATGTTCTCATAGAAATGAGATAATAGATGCAGGAGTGCCAAATGCTATGAATGCTATATAGTAGGCATCCAGTAAAAGTTTGCTTAAAAAGGAGCCCCAAGAAATAAATTAATGAAGTCAAGGAAATTAAAGAGAGCTGGAGCATGTAAGGTGAATAGGGCCTAACAAAGAACTGAAGAAACTATTTATAGGCAAATTTATCTAATAAGTGATTCCAGATATGGAAACACTAGTCTTCACAGCAGCTAATCCCCTAAAACCTGACAGGAACATTTCTTTTCTGTTTAGTTAATGAAAAGAAGTAATCATGAGAGAAGTACATTCTCTAGGTGTTTGCCACTAGAAACTAAATATTAAACTGGAATTGGAGGGAGCATTGTGGAGAATAGAGGAAAAACAGCTTGAGAACAGAGAGGAAAAAGGTTGTTTGTTTTCTTCTCATGATTAGTTTGGTAAATATATCTTCTTTAAAATAAAATGCCAAAATTAGATGCTTTTGTTCAAGTTAGGAGAGGATCTAGAAGATATAAAATTGTGAATTTAGATCTTTATTATTCTGGCAATGTTGACTTGTTCATTACAAAATTTATGTTTTAAAATCTCTGGAAGGCACAGTGCATTTCAATTAGTTAGAATATACAGTACTTGTCTTTTCCTAAAAACAATTATGTAAAATTTGTTTGGATTATTTGTAATTCTAGTTCTTAAGAAAATGTCTGCATTTTCAATTAAGAGCTAAATATACAAATTAAAAGGACTGCACAGTGAAGCTTAAATCTAGCCCTCACTAGTTGAAGCATATAAACACTAATATCAAATGATGGTTCTGTCATGTGATCCAGCCCCCAGCACATACAAATATAGAACATGACCATAAAAAGTAATGGACCATGCCCTCTGCTAAGTAATTTATGACAGCGGATCCAGACTGGAATGCAGCTGGAATTACCTTCTCCCTGTCTGCTATTTTCACATATACAGCTTCGTACAAATGATAGAAGCTACGTCCTGCAAAGAAGACCCAAATTAAGGCTGCTGTAATGATGAACAAGTAGCAAATCTGAATCAAAGGCCAAAATATATTTGGTTTTTAAAAAGACTTGTTGAATGACTCAGTAACCTCTTTTTAAATTAATTTTTGATTTAGGATGAATTTTTTAAATATCAGATTAATGGCAGCTAGCATGTTAATATTTAGCTTCATAGTAGAGAATGATAGTTGATAATAATTTTATTGAAAATACAAAGTGATCCCAACATTTGACTTAATGAAGAATGAAAGACCCTCTAGCCATGTACATAGCTCTAGCCTTTAAGAAGAATTTGCCATCAAGGCAGTCTGGAATTGTAGCAAACTGTATGAAATAGTTGATAAAACAAAGGATATTATCCTTCTTTATTAACCTTTACCCCTCAGATAATCCCCAAATCCCCTGTGTGTGATAACTACCTCACTTCCTTTGAGCAGCCATTCATTATCCAATTCATGTTTTACACAAAGAGAGATGAGCTTATGCGCCTTATCAGATTAAAAAAAAAAGTCACCATGAGTGATGTCCAACAGGACAGGATCTTAGCAAATCCTTTCTGCCTCCATAGTTCTGGGTTTCTAAATACCTATAAAGCTACTAGCCATGGTCACAGTTCACAGGCTCATTCACAGCTTTATGTTATTAAAGCAAACAGTCTGGGCAGAAGAATGACAGAATTACTCTCCTTTCTGATTACTCTCCTCTCTGCATCCTGATAAACTAATGATTAGCTTTCCTGTTGGGATTCAGCACTGCCTGGGTAGCTTCAGGCTGTCAACTCAAGCAGACCCTGATAATAACACAAACCTCTTCCTCTTCTTCCTTCCTTGGTGCTTTATTTTTCGTGAACCAGCATCTATATCCAGCCTTCACACGCTAGCCAGGGTGTAATTACTGAAGTAATTTTCTTGCCATGGAAAGGCTCATAAAAAAAGCAAAGGTTTCTTTTTGCATCACTGGTCCACCTACGACATGAAATGCTCCTCCAAAAACCAGTCCTGTAGGTATCAGTAAGTAATTGGTTTTTACCATCTCTTCATAGATTGTACTCGAGCAGATATTTTAGTTGGGCTTAAGAGTATATACTCTTATTCTAGAAATTTAAAAGCATTGCTTTTGGGTGCTTTTGAGTTGGTAGTGAAGAGAATCAACACATTCAGCAAAATCAAGAGCAGAAACGTGTGCATATTTAGGAAGTGAGAACATAAGAGTTAGTCTGGAAAAGGCCATGAAGTGGGCCACTGGTTAGATTCTAAAGAGCTACTCTTTCTGAAACTCTGTCAACTCAGACCACCATAAATACCTCTACTTAATGAAAACATAACAGTATGATGCAGAGGATGAAAACTTTTTACGTTTTATTTTTCTTGTAGTTCTTCTTTTCTATTTCCAACATATAGAATTATATATTTAAAATACATTAAAAATACTTGCTCAGCACGTATAATTAATACCAGTCACTCAACAGAATATTTTCTTGATGTCTTTATATTAAGAAAACAACTTTATAGTGATCTTTTAAAGCACACATTTCATTTTATATTAGGGCCAAAATTACTTTCTTGCATTATGTTATCTGTCATATGCCCCCTAACAATAGAATTTAGCAGCGTTAATCATGGTCAGATCTTTCAAGAAGATTCAGTAACTCTGACTGAGCAATGTAGTGACATTTTCTGGGCACAGATGTAAGAAACACTTAGGATTTTGGCTTTGTTCATTCGTTTGCTTTTTCTTACAATTTCCAGACCTGCCACTGGCACCTAGTAATTTACCCAAGGCATATTCTGAGATCAAAGTCATGTGTCTATTCTGTTTGGCATTTTTAAATATTAAACAATAATATGACACCTTTTAGTTATGGCAAAACAATACAGAGGCAAAAAAGATGAACTCACTCCAATTAAAAGAAACTTTCAGATACTCATATACATGTATCTATATATTTTTCTCTATATACTCAAGTGTAATAAAAACAAATTCAGCCATTAGACTTGAAAGTTTCCTTGTCCTTCTCTGGTTGGCTACTGGGAGGTTAGCCTGGAAAACCCCACATGAATGTTTAGAAAGACAATTTATTTCCACTGAAAAGGACCTCATTTTCGCCAACCAAGTTACCCACTCTGGCAGATTGGCTGGCTACATGTTCACCGAATCTATAATTTCTTTATTTTAGGCATACAGGTTGATTGGCCTCCTTTGATGCTAGGAATGACTGTGGAGGTGACACATGCTACTTCCAGGCCTGGCCCATAAAACCTTCTCAGGAATGATCCTGCATTCTCTTTCCCAATTCAATAGCTGAAGACCTAGTAGAAATGGGGGCTGCCAGATGGAAGAAGCCTGGGTCTCTGAATGATGAAATAGAAGACTCTCAGTCAAAAACACAGAGCAGGCCTTGCGTGAGCAAGACAAAAATGTCTCCTCTGTTAGGCCTTTGAGAACTGGGGACTGTTTCCTAACGCAGATGGGCTTCTCTAATATCAAACTCTTCTCCATCACCTGATGCTTGTTGCTTTTTCTCATTCAGTATTCACAATAACACTATGGAGTAGGAGCTATTGTCCCCATTTCAAAGATAAGGAAGCATGAGCTTAGATTTTAACTGCCTTCCCCTAAAGAGGTAACCTGATAAATTGGATTGATTAAAATGGCTCAGTGGAAATGTATTGAGAACTTTACTGGGTTAATTGGTCACAAGTCACCCTAAAAAGGAGTAGATTCTCAAATTTAGGAGGCACAGATAAATTTGTTTTTCTTGCATTTGGAATAGCAGAACTAAAGATTAGAAGAAGATCTAGGATTCAAATCCAGGTAGGCCCAAGTCCAAAGTTTCTACTCTTGACAACCCTCACAAATTGATGTGTTTTACAAAAATCTTAAACATATTTGCACCCACTAGTAATTTGGATCTCTCAGTGTGCCAAACTGAAGTCCTAAGGTTGCTGCCATGGGGCTTTGTTGCTTAGTTTAAGAGTAACAAATTATTAACAAATGAGATCACTGCTCCATGCATTAGAAAATCCTTATGAAGTGCATGCTTTGAGCATAGAGCAGCGATGGGTGTGGAAATTCATCTAGAGAAGAAGGAATGGCCAGAAGGAGTCTCTCATCTTCCTTCCCTTTCTAATTTTTCAGAGTGTATAAAAATGAAAGGACCAAGAATCACTTTTAGATTCCTACTCTATGCATAAGAAGGCACTATTTCCTTTTAAAATACAAGTCCAAGCAAAGACAAATAGAATAAACTCATCTCTCCTCTGGAGGAATAAAAATCTTCGCACTCTTAGTCTTTTCAATAGAATAAAATCCAAAGGGCAGTTGACAACCACAAATCATCTTTCCCGAAGTTGGAAACTTAGGGTTAATTTTTTTCTCTGTTTACCAGTTAATTCCATAAACACACTTATAAACATGCGCGTGTGTACACACAGGCACACACGCACATGCAGACCATTTCATTGTCTGGTTTTAGTAGCATAAGAAATGTTGGAGAGAATATGGACAGTATACATGGGAGGGAGGGAGAATGCCTGCTCTACTTATGGCGTGACGGGGCAGTTCTCCACCATTTCAGTACTGCCCATCTACCTGCAAATTAACTGGGGGTGGAGGATGTGAGGCCTACATGGGTAATTGTCTGGAGACCTCTGGTGATGGCATTTCTTATAGTGGTGGCCATCCAGGCCATTGGTCTACTGGAAGTTACATTTTTAGCTCAGGCCAGACTTTTGGGTTCACTCATGGTGAAGGTGGTTAAAGATTATGTTTCATATCTTTTCCAAGTGATGTGAGATGTCTCAATGATAAAAACAAATAAACAAACAAACAAACAAACAAACAAAAACAACAAAAAAAACTCAAAACATTTCTTTTACCTTTCTCTATTCAATTAAATAATTTCTATAGTTTTATTTTGACATATAAATCCTATAAATGACTGTGCTGTATGGCACTTATTATGTATAGTGTCTATAAAAAAGACTTTAAATAGTGAGTAAAGGAATGGGCCTAGGTCTAGATCCCATGGCCAGTAATTAATGTGTGACTAAATTTCATTGTTTGTGCTCGTAAATTAGAAATAACATATTTTCCCCTATCTCCACCTGAAAAAATGAATAGTTGAGTGTGCAAAGTCTCTTGAAAATTTCTGCACTTACAGAATGGGGGCTTCTTGGCCATTTTTCATATGAGAATCCTTCCACTAACTTAAAAGTAATGTGCACGTCTTCATTTTCCAAACTGGTACACCAGCCTTCTGTAGGATGTGAATAAGTGTCATGCTATAAAGAGTCTCCTTGGTCAAATAAATTAGGGGAAGGAAGTGTGGGTTTAATCAGGTTTAACATGTTCTTTCCTGGATAGAGTATGGTATTTTCCAAAACATGTTTAATCTGGGGAAGTTTTTTTGAGTTTATTAATATTATTGTAATACTAATATTACATTGGAAGCAACTGTTTTGTTGCTCTTGTATTGCCATTTTATTTTCTCTCTGATGCCTTTCCTGATAATACCTTTACAAGATCCCTACTTTCCTGAATTTCAGTAGCACTAATAGTCTACCTTGCTCAACTTGCAGTTTTTCATAACTGATTAGTATAAAAAACTTTTACTTTTTGATGGTCACCCTCTACTAAATGCAGTCTCTTTGAAGGCTCTTTGTGGCTTAAAGCAACAGAGCAGAGTACTGGTGCAGTGGTGAAGAAGGTTTGCTGGGATTTCTGGGGCAAATCATTAGAGTTATCCTGGGATAACTCATCAGCTTTGGAACTAATGAGTAAACCAGTTATCCTCTCTTTGAACTTCTCCTGGCTCATCTTTAGATTGAGAGTGCTGCAAGAGATGATTTCTAAGGGTTCTTCCCACCTAATATTTAATATTTGCCTGTCTTCAAACCCTGCCCTTTCTCAGAGGATTTCAGGTAGTGACAAATAAATTCTTGCTGCTAAAATTGCAGCAACAGATCATCATCAGCAGCAGCATCATCTGGGAGCTTGTTAGAACTACAGACTCTTGGGCCCCACAATAGACCTATTGATCCAGACCCTGCAGTTCAACAAGGTCTCCAGGTGATTTAAATGAAAATTAGGGTTTGGGAAGTGGTAGTCTCTAGTGGCAGCTAGAAATGAAAATAGGAAATACCTGAAATAAATCTGAGCTAGAGATAAACTATGAGAGTCATCCATACACTGCAGGTTCTCAAAGTGTGGTCCCTGGACCAGCATGCTGCATCACCATCATGTGAGAACCTTTTAGAAATGCAGATTCTTGGGCCTCAACCAGGACCTACTGAGTGGGAAACTCTAAGTGGGGCCCGGCAATCTGTGTCTTAACCCTGTAGGTGACTCTCATACACATTAAAGTTTGGGAACCATTACCATATGTTAATGAGAATTGAAATTACAGGAGTTAATATTCTCCTGAAATAAGGAAGCAAGGATGATGTGGACAATTACGACATTGTTCCTACAAGAAACTCTGACCTGCTTTATGATAAGCTTCCTTACGATCTATCTTCTAGAATGTACATGAGAAAATCAAGGCCTGGCCATGGACTATTCTCACCACTCTGGTGGTGATCTCTCATGTCTGCTTTTCTGTTGAGTGGAAGTACTAGTACAGTCTTCTAGGTAAAGCTGGAGGAGACAAAAAGGGAGGTGGGCATCAAAAAACTGCTTTGCATTTTGCCTACCCAATCCTGTTGGGGTTTATTATTAAGTGCTACAAGGAACATTGCCAGTGCATGCCCTTCCTGAGTATGAGTCCCCTGGAACAGATCCATTCTTCTCTCTTTTACCAAGAATGCAGTAGGATAAGCAGGTGGAATTACAGATATCACATCCAAGAATCTGCACAGCCACATGGTAAGTCATACATAATCCCTGACCATGGCTCATTTTGGGTTGGGATGCCATGGTCCCAGTGCATTCACTTGTTCACTCAATCACTTCTTTACCCCGTATTTAATAAGCTACTTTTATGTGAAAGGCCTACAAGGCCAACAGAGAGGTCTTTTGTTTTATGCTTAGAGAAGGGATTGTGTAGAGCACCGGCAAGGAAAGTCATGGTTATTCCCTCTATCTGAGACTCTTAATGATGCTGAAGTCATCTCTCCTCTCGATCTAATCACAGAAAAGCCAGGCTAAGGCTGTCTCTAGAATGCATCACATCGTGATCTAGTTTCATTATTCTCTCTTGCAAAACAGGGGAAAAGTCTGGGATTGAGAAAGCCAAGGAGAAAATGCATCCACAGTGGAATACAGAATATTTCCATCTCTACAAAACTGCTTGGCTGGGCTGTGTGCTCATGCCTCATTTTCCCAGACAAAATTTCCATCCAGGTGGGAGTTGGCAGCTCTGGTGGTAAGTTAGGATCACCTGATAAGTCCCCAAACTCTCAAGGCCAATATCACTCCTTAGACAAATTCAACAAGAACCTCTTGGAGTGAGATCTAGGCATTGGTATTTAAAAATATTTTCTGAGTAATTCAGGCAGGGTTGGGAACCACTGTTCCAGGGAGGGCTTGGGTCTCAGGTCTTGGCCCTTTATGGAACTGAGCTTCAGCCCCTAAAAGCCAAATTTTAGTTTCCCAGGATTCTTGGCTCAACCTTTTCAGTTTTAAGAGTTTGCTTTAGAATTCGAAGTGAGCTATTAAATTTAGGCTATTGTGTTATAATGAATACTCAATTATCTTATATTTATATGGTTGTTACCAAAATTCACATGCAGAATACTTAGTCAAAAGAACAATTCTTATTTTTTTCTTATTTAACAAGGTATGCTGGTAATAGGTCTACTTTTTAATGAATAATTTCACTCATTACACACTAATTTAGCCTGTCTATGCTACTTAGGAACTAGATCATCAAATTCAAACATAGAATATGTGGATGATGACAGATGTGAACACTTTTCAATAACAAAGCAGCACCAAGTATGAACTAAAAATTAGTAGTAAACATTTCCTTGATTATAAGATTGTGAGACCAGTAAAAGGAATAGGATACAGATGACATAAAAAAAAATGACCTTTTAAACTGGTGATGTCAATTGTTACAGTGTGAATTTGGCCATGATAAGATTATGTAGGCAGAAGAAATGTTCTAATCCATTCTCTGGATTACAGACAGAATTTACATGTTACAAATCTCATTTTGGGGATGTCTCTCACAGTTATTGGTTCTGTGGCTCCTTGTTTTTTATCTTACACTGCCCATGCCCTTCTCTTGATACACTCTTACCTCTTGGGGTTGTTGGTACCGAGAGGCCATCAGAAGGAAAGCCCGCTGGGCCTGGAAAGCGCTCTGCACCATTTCTGCCTGAGAACAAAGAAGAAGAGGAAAGTTTGAGCTCCTAAACAGACTTACCATATGATTCAGCAAGAGAAATGAAAACTGTTCACACACTTGTAAATAAACGCTCATAGCACCATTATTCATTATTGCCAATGTGGAAACAACCAGAGTGTCCACCAACTGATGAATGAGTAAACAGAATGTGATATACCCAAACAATGAAATATTATTTGGCATTAGAAGAAATGAAGTGCTGATGCATGTTACAACATGGGTAGACCTTAAAAAAATTATGCTGAGTGAATGAAGCCAGTCACAAAAGATCACATTTGTGTGATTCCATTTGTATAAAATGGACAGAATAAGCAAATCTGTACAGACAGAATGTAGATTGGTAGTTGCCAGGAACTGGTAGGAAGAAGGGATGGGGAGTGACTATTAGTGAGTATGGAGTTTCTTTTGGGGGTAATGAAAATGTTCTGGAACTAGATGATGGTATTCACAACTTAGTGAATATACTAAAAACCATTGAATTGTACACTTTAAAAGAGTGAGTGTTACGGCATGTGAATTATATCTCCATAAAGCTGTTCAAAAGTTTGAGCCTCAAAGTAGAATTGTTTTCAAAAAGTGTCTTTTCTGTCCTCTTTCATAGTGTGCCCAAAGCTGTTCTATCCTTTCTGGTGGAAAGAAAATTGTCCCTTAAGCCAGCCTCATAAAGGTTTGCTCATTGAGAGCTAGTAACTTCTACAACTATTTTCATTAAGATGGACCTGGAAGAGATTGTAGTGCTTTCTGGACTGAATTCCCCCGAAAGGAGTTGTGTCTGGGGGGATGTTGTCAAACACCCAGTAGCATATTCTCTTATCCTTACCCTCTACCATTTTTATTCATTAATCTCTAAGTTTTTTAATTCAAACAATTACAGAAGAGTACCAAGAAGAAAATAATTCCATGTATTCACATCATCCACAATTAATCATTTTTGGCATTTTTTTTCTAGTTAAACAAAAACATTTACACAGTTGTTTTCATAACACAAAGGATAATCATTTAGAATATGTTTTTTAAATGCCAAATGTTGCAAAAATTAAAATTTTAAAAAATTTTAAAATATTTCTTTAAATATCAGATAAACATCATTGCAGCCTCCTTTTAAGATATATATGCAGAGACTTTTATAAAATGAGACCATACCCTCAGCGTATTTTTTAAAATAAAAAGTATACATTTTAATTATAATTGTATAGTAGAACTCAAAGAGAAAAAATTAATAAACTTCAAATAAAAGTTTCTGCACTATAATAATTATGCCTTGAATGATCATTCTAAGGTTAAAAAAAGATTATGAAATATTAAGAGGTTGAAATAATTGTGTGTTGGCATTTTAAAGTATCTGATATAATTTTAGCCAATATTGACTGGGAATTAATTGGGAAAGATAAAAACTTCAGTACTTTCCTTTCTATCTCTGGTCCCCTATCTTCAGTGTTTTTTAGTTAATATTTTTATCTTGTCCAATTGATAGCATTCATATTATATCTTTAATATTAATTATAATAGTTGTTTAGAGATTAGTTCTACATTTAAATATATATAGTGAGTCTCACCAGTCATTTTTCCATAATGTCTCTCCTTCTGAGTTATTTCGATATGTTTTTATTGGCTGGACGCTAATAATCAAGTATTTTCTTCAAAAAAGCCTCAGTGTTGCTTTAGTTCTTCAGGTTTAAGCACATCTCCCTGTAATCTCTATGTTTTAACCACATGTTGGCTGGATAGAATATCCTTGGGTATCTGCATTTTCAGATAGCACAGCACTAAATGTGGCAATGGAGAAATGTGAAGCCAGCTTGTTTTTTTTTTCTCCCTTGTAGAAAATTAGCTTTTGCTCCCTTGTAGGAAATTGGTTTGATATCTGAAAAATTACATCTTTTGCCTTGAAGTTTAAGAGCTTAACAGAGATATGTTTAGGTTTTGCTCATTCTATATTTCTTGGAATAGGTTTGATTCTTTATTCTTTTATGGGAAATTTTCTTATATTGTATAATATTTTAATGTCTTCATATCTTTTAGATTCTTTCTCTGCCTTTAATTTCCTTGTCATCTGTATTTACTATGATTATATAAATATTTTTCTCTATTGCTAGTAAACAGATTTTCAACAGGGTCTCATGTACTGTAACATTTCTGTTTATATATAATTCCTACATTAATGTTGTTTTTATTCTTGATTTGTTAGACTTTCAATTTTTCTTTTCATTTCATTCTTACTGTTTTATCACCTTGCTTTAAATTTTTAAAAAGATATATATATATATATATTCTTAGTAAGTTTTAAGAATATGTTATATTCTTATTAAGTCATTGTGAGAAATCTGTTTCTGTTCCTTAAGTTTTATTTTCTTTGAAATCTAGTCTGTCTTTCCTTTCTCAAGCTATGTTCCTTTCTGACACAGTATTTGTAGCTGCCATATGGATGATTCCTTGAGCCTTTTGCCACCATGTTGAGATTTGTTAATTTTCTCTTTCAAGCAATAGTTTGAGGGCTAATTGCATTGTGCCCCATCTACTCTTATAGGGCAGAGGAAAAGGGAGAGCTCAGCTATCCAGTCTTTGTTTGAGAATTTGGGTGCTCATTCTTCTGGGACTATGTTTAATGTCCTAAACCGGGATTCACTCAGTCTACTTGGAACATAGGCCATCCCTATGGAGATCAGACTTTAGGTCATTTAGATCACACATGAACCTTTACATCTGCATAGGGAAGCAGCCGCATGGCTACTTTTTCCTGTTTCACATTTTCCTCTCCTGATTTTACTTCTTTTAAGGTATGTCTTTAAGGGGTGGAAAATAGAGGCAGAGTTAGAACTAAAAGCTGTTCAGCCAGCAGTTACTGAAATATATTAGCTTAGGTTAGGGCTTTTTTTGGTTACTATTACTGATTTTTTTTGACATCCTCTCCGCCCATTTTTGGGAAGGGAAAAATTCTGATTTAGTTTTATTTGGTCCTAAATTTATACTTTTAAACTTATTGATTTCACCCTTAATCTCTTCCTTGTTAGCTTTGCATTGTGTTTGGGGAGCAGTTTCTCTGTCATTTTGGATAATGACTCCTTTGATAAATAGGTAAGAATCAGCTTAATATAATTCCAAAAACAGTTACCTAGAAAAGCAGCAATAAAATTAGGTTAATTTGATACCAGTATCAGTATCAGACAGTATTTCTGGGCTGCAAGAATAAATGTGTTAAGTAATTGGGAAATGACTAGTTTTTGTCATTTGACTTCATTAACCACATTTTGATATCTGACAAATTTTCTAAGATATTTACTGAAATGAATTCACTGATATTGCTTCTAACTTTTCTCATTATTTCTTGTCTGATTTTTTTCTACTGCAAAAAAAAAAAAAAAATACTAGAAGTCCAACCAAGATTAGTAGACCATTCATTTAAAATCACAAATTCAATCATCACCAGTATAACTGATTAAGTCTCATGAATGTTTAAATATTTTCCATTTTTCAGCATGCTAACTCCTCTTTGTCTCAGTAGTCTGATAGCTGGGATTATATTGCTGGGAGAAATATTTCAAATTTTCCTGTCCAAGAGGCCATTATGACCCTATAGACATGATATTCTGAACTGCATGAATGTTTATCCATGTATCAAAACATGTATTTTCCGTGGTTCAGAAGCAGTTTTGTCAACAACATTTCCAAAAAGAAGACTATGGAATACAACTGTCCACAGCTTGGATATAAATAAAATAACTGCACTTCTCCCAGCAACAATAATACAGAGGTATTGTCCTCATCTCTGTAAAGTTTTGCAGAGTTGACTGAATTATAGTTGCTGTGGGAACATTAATTTGGTATTGCCTGTCTTCTGTAGTTAAAAGTGCTGCTTAGAGGTAATGGTAACAATATTTTTGTAGTTATCCCAGGATGAACACTATCATTAACTTTTTTTTACTTTCCCTGGAAACAACATTTAGCCTGTTGCTAATAGAGCAATTTTCTGGTGGGTCTGATTAGCAAAGATGGTCAATTTTATTAGTTTCTTCTTCCAAATGGCTTTTCATTCAATAATAGGAATAGAAGTTAGAGAGAGAATGGCTGACTACCTAGACATCTTTGACTCCCTTTTGCTTTGCTTATGTAGACCAATCTTTCTGAGGATTCAGTCATGCGCTTCTTGCAGCTCCCTGGAATGCTGGGCATAATTAGCAGACTCTAAACCACATTCATTTTGAACCTCATCGGTCCATATTTCAAAGGATTTTCATGCCATCTTTGAAATATTCTGACCCACCTGCTTCTTACTTCTGGAAAGTTCCATGAGTCCCCTCAAACAGACAGCATCCTATTTAGGAGCAAATTTACAGAACCTGCTGAGTTCTGATAACTTGAAAGGGAGAATTGGCTCACTCAGGCAGCTCAAAACATTGTGAAAGAAAATGCCAAACGTAGGGATTTTCAGACAAATAATTGAGGGTTTTTGCTGAGTTTGTCCATCACACATGTGCAGGGCTCAGAGAGCCTCAGTGACCTTTGTGGATATACATGCACATCTATTTGCCTGGGAGCACGTGTGTGCAGAGAGGAAAGGGACAGTTCTGGTGAGAGTCAAGGCCACGCATTTTGGTTGAATTCTATCAATTATCACTTAGGCAACTGGGGTTCTTGAATGGATTGGTCGGTGGGCCATTCTGTTCTGTGGTCCTAAGGAAGAGAGTAGAACGAACTTTGGTAATCAGTTTAAAGTAAGTCTCAGGACAAAGACACCAGCTAAATAGGACCTATTTCCATATAATTCCCTTGGGAGAGAGCTGGCTGGCTCCCTGAGGAAATCCGGTTGATCATGCTCATCAAAAGCTTTGCAATGTTACACTGAGAAAGCTAAAGGCTGAAAAGTACCATGTGAATGACAAAATGAATGAGTGCAACTGCGAGAAAGGGGCACAGGCAAAACTCAGAGGAATGCGAAAAGAATCCAGCCCAGGGCCTGTGCCAAAGGCATTTCCACATCTTTCGAAACTGTATCAGCCTATTTCTTGAGAACCAGACAGTGAAAGAAAGGGGTTCCTCCTCTGACTAAGGTCAAGAGAATGGGCATCTGCTCATCAGGTGCAACTGTGGACCCTGGGAAAGTCACTGTCAATGCCACTCCCACATTCCTCCCAAATTAGTCTGCCAATGTACTACATTTCATAATTAGAAATATTATAATTTTAGATCTTATTCCATAGGGCCCTCTAATCTACCCTAGAGGAGAAGTCCCTTGAGTTTCAGCCAATGAAGAGATAAAGAAGGACCTGATAGATGAAAGTGAAATAGGAAAATGGGCACACAAAAAGAGGTGATAGGATGCCAAAGACAAATTTTCTCCATGTCATGATTTTGCTTAAAATAAGATTGAAGATTCTTAATTTTGTAGACATAAACATAAGCACTAACCCTATAAAATCAGATTATGAAGGCACTTGGGTTGACATATTAAGAGCCATGAAGAAGGCTTACACCAGCAGTTTTCGACCTTGAGTGTACCTTATAGCAGTGGTCCTCAACCTTTTTGGCACCAGGAACTGGTGCTCCTGTGAAAACCTAACGCCTGAAGATCTGAAATGGAGCTGAAGCAGCGATGCTAGTGCTAGGGAGCGGCTGCAAACACAGATGAAACTTCATTAGCTCACAGACCACTCGCCTCCTGCTGTGTGGCCTGGTCTCTAACAGGCCACAGACCAGTACTGGTCCGCAGCCTGGGGATTAGGGACCCTTGCCTTATGGTCACTTGGAGGATTTGTTAAAACAGATTGTTGAATCCCACCCCCAGGGTTCCAGATTCTGTAGGAGGGCTAAAAAAATCGATCATTTCAAAGAACCAGCTTTTGGTTTCTTTGGTTTTCTCTATTGATTTTCTGTTTTCAATTTCATTGAGTTTTGCTCTACTTATTATTATTTTCTTCTTTTCTCAGTTTCCTATAGTGGACACTTAGATTACTGATTTAAGATCTTTCTTCTTTTCTAATATATTAATTCAAAACTTTAAATTTCTCTCTAAGCAACTTTCAGTGACTGAATCTTCAAAATTTTAATCTTATGTTTTCACTTTCATTTAGTTCAAAATACCTTTTTCGCCAAAGTATAATTGCATATAACATTATGTTACTTTTAGGTGTACAACATAATGATTTAATATTTGCATATACTGCTAAATGATCACCATGGTAAATCTAGGTAACATCTGAGTTCACATATTTTTTAATTTCTTCTTTGACCCATGTGTCATTCAAAGTGCATAGTTTAGTCTCCACAGATTTTGTGATTTTCAAGTTCCTTTCTCTTACTGATTCTAGTTCAATTCCACAATGGCATTAAACTATTAATTATTAGGAGTCTGGTCTACTAATAAATCCAAGTAGACGTTGTATAAATTTATTCTTTTAAATTTGTTAACGTGTGTTTTATGACTCAGAATATGATTTATCTTAGTGAATGTTGATGTAAGCTTGAGAAAAATGTGTATTCTGTTGTTGTTGGCTAGTCTACAGATGACCCTTATATCCAGTTGATTGACAGGATTGTTAACTTCAACTACATCCTTACTAATTTTCTACCAATGGATCCTCTGTCCATTTCTGAGAAAGGGGTATTGAAGTTTCCAATTATGACAGTGGCTTCATCAATTTCTTCTTTCATTTCTTTCAGTTTGATCTTCTGTTGCTAGGCACATATGTATTAAGAATTATCTTCTCAGAGAACTCACCTTTTTACCATTATGTGATGGTTTTCTTTATTGCTGATAACTTTCCTTACTTAGAAGTCTGTGCTATCCAAAACTCATATAGCTACACCTGTTCTCTTTTGGTTAAAATTGGTATGGCATATTTTTCTGCATCCATTTATTTTTAATTTATATGTTTCTTTATATTTAAAGTATGTTTCTTGTAGACAACATATAGTTTGGTTGCATTTTTGATCCATTCTACAATCTCTTTCTATTAATTGGTACATTCAGACTATTGAAATTCAAAGTGATTACTGATGGATTAATATCTACCGTATTCATTCTGTTTTCTATTTGTTGCCTTTGTTATTTGTTTCTGTTTTTGTCACCCTCTCTTTTTCTGCCATTTGTTGTTTTAACAAAACATTTTACATAATTCCATTTTCTTTCCTTTCTTAGCATATCAGTTATACTTCTATTTGAACTTGCTTAAGTGGTTGCCCTAGACTTTGCAATATACATTTGCAACTAATCCAAGTTCACTTTCAAGTGACACGGTACCACTTCACAGTAGTGTAAGTGCCTCATAATAACAAAACAATCTTAATCCCCTTTATTTGTCCCTGCTGCCTTTCATTACACTGATACATAAGCATATATAAGTGTACATACGATATATACATAAATGTACATAATTAAATACATTGTTGCTCCTATAATTTTGAACAAATTATGTTAGATCAATTAAGAATGTAAAAACAAAAGTTTTTGTTTTACCTTCACTTATTCCTTCTTTGATGCTCTTCCTTTCTTTTATAGACCCAAATTTATGACTTATATCTGTTCTCTCTAAAGAACTTGTTTTAACATTTATTACAAGGCAGGTCTACTGGCAAAAAATTCCTTTAATTTTTGTTTGTTTGAGAAAGCTTTTATTTCTCCTTCACTTTTTAAGAATAATTTTGCAGGATACAGAGTTCTAGGTTGATAGTTTTTTTTTTTTTCCATCTCACTTTAAATATCTCACTCTATTCTCTTTTTTTGCTTGCATGGTTTCTGAGAAGCAGTCAGATGTAACTCTTATTTTTGTTCCTCTGTAGGTAGGGTATTGTTTTCCTCTGGCTTCTTTTAAAATTTTATATCTCTGATTTTCTGTAATTTGAAAATGATATACTGAGGTATAGTTTTTTGGGTATTTATACTGCTTGGTGTTCTCTGAACTTCCTAGATCTGCGGTGTGGTGTCTGACATTCATTTGGGAAATATTCTTAGTTATTATTGTTTCAAATATTTCTTCTGTTCCTTTCTTTTTTTCTTCTCTTTCTGGTACTCCCATTATACATATGTTTTATCTTTTGTAGTTGTCACAAAATTCTTGATATTCTGTTCTTTTTTTCCCAATCCTTCTTCTCTTTGTTTATTGTTTTTGAAGATTCTATTGACATATTCTCTGCTCAGAGATTGAGCCATGTACAGTCTACTAATAAGCCTATCAAAGCCATTCTGCATTATTGTTATAGTGTTTTTGATCTCTAGCATTTCTTTCTCATTCTTTATTTACATCTATCTCTCTGCTTACATTGCCCAAGTATTCTTGCATGCTGTCTACTTTACCCATTAGAGCCCTCAGCACATCACTTATAATTGTTTTAAATTATCAGTTTGAAAATTCTACCACGCCTGACATTTCTGGTTCTGATGCTTGCTTTGTTTCTTCTAATTGTGTTTTTGCCTTTTGGTATGCCTTGTAATTTTTTCCTGATAGATGAACATGATGTACTGGGTAAAAGGAATTGTTGCAAATAGGACTTTTGTAATGTGATGTTGAGGTGTGAGGGAAGGTGAAGTGTACTTTAGTCCTATGATTAGGTCTCAGCTTTTTGGGGAGACTATTATCTCTGGACTATGAACTTCACAAGTCTTTCTAGATTTTTTAATTCCCCCTCAGGTAGGACAGGATGGATAGTGGGCTTGATTTGGATATTTTTCCTTCCCCATGTGGAAGACTAGAGACAGTTGGAATTGAGTATTTCCTTCCCCCAGTCCAGGTTAGGCTCTGATTAACTAGTTTCCTGTGAGGGCAGTCCTTGTTAAGAATAAAATTCTCTGGTTTATTTCCAAATGTTTCCTCTTCCTTTGATTTGCTGGAAGCCAGAGAGAACTTCCTCCCAATATTTATTGTGGAAACCTGATCAAGCTGCTGGAGATAAATCTCATAATATTGTGAAGTACCCCCGACCCAGCCCAACCTCACGACTGGTATCCTTTGGAGTTCTTCACTTTCAGAGTTGTCCACACTGAACTTCCAAAAATTTGTCAACTGCAGGCCAGGTTTTCCTACCATAGCACTGGTTCCTGTGGCAGTTTTCCTCATAAGTCTCTGCTTCAGGTAACTGCAATTCCTGTTTTCATCTTTCTCTCAGATCTTGGGGACAGCAGTTTGCTCTGTGTCCTCCTTTTCCTTATGGATCTAAGAAGAAATGTTGGTTTTTCAGCCTGTTCAGCTTTTTAGTTGTTGTTAGGATTGAGGGGCAATCTCCAAGCTCCTTTACATGTGGAATCAGAAACTGGAAGTTCCTCCTCCATTAAAAAAAATGAGAATAAACTTATTCCATTTCAATTTTCAGACAGCAATTTGGAACTTCCATTCCAGCTTTATCCTCTTGGTGACAGAGCATCTCCCTGTTACCTGCCTTTGATGTGTATATGTGAGACTGTGGATAAGGTGTGTGTGTGGAGATTATGCAAACCTATGTGGAAGGGGTTTAGGGGAAGTTATCTGGTGGAAAGGATGGTGGGACTGTGATGATGAGAGGTCACAAAGAGGCTCTATGAGAAACTACTTTTACTTGGAATGTTTCTGTTCAAACACTGTGTTCAAACATTTAAACATTGGAATGTTCAAAATGGCAAAGTTCTCCAAAGATGCTTTTATACTTACTATGAGATTTTATTCTTTGTGCTTATTATGGTTGTTTTTATCATATTTATCTGGGGATGCTTAGAAGTAATTATGAATATTATTAAAGTTGGGGGACTAAAGCAACACCCAAACTGCAATTTTATGCTGTTGCAGCCAAGAATAAAATATACAAGTATATAATGCTTCTTTATGACTTTGAGAAACAGCTCTCCTTCTTCCCAATGTGCCAATAGGAAAGGTCACAAGAAGCCAGGATTACCATTAACAAAAGAAATCCGCACATCGGCTTGTGATAAAAGCTTTTCTGAGGACAAAATCTGTTTTATCAGCAATAGAGTCTAAACCTAAGAGTTAAGAAATGGGAAATAAGGTTGACTGCTATTTGTTGTTGAACCTTGAATTGTTACAGAGACACAGAAGAAGTATCCAGCTTTACTTGGACTATAATTGGCCCCATAATTTTAGTGAGCATCTGGACTACCTGTACTCTGCCAGTACTTGGCATGTGTTACTTGTCTTATACATATGGCTGGCAAAGATGACAGTGTTGATTCTGTCTTACTGAGGAGAAACAAAACTTTGAACAATGTCCTTATGAAATAAATAAGCCATGCAATTACTTCTGAGTGGGATTATAAGTGGTTTTTGTTCTCTTCTTCAAATTTATTGTCAAAATTTTCTATATCAAACATTTAAATTTTACTATAAAAATTATTTAAGAGATATCACTGAGTGAAATAGAAGTTTATTATTTAATATCATAATCTAAAAGCATTTCCTAAGTACTTATATGTGCCTAGGTGCTACCAGGTATAAATCATGGGAAACAAATCATGAGCACAGAGAGTGATTAGTGAGTGTGAGTAATAAGTTGTAAGGTGCTAATTGTGTGAAACATATAACAATCAATCTTGAAGTAAATGAATGTCTAATAACCATGATTGAAAAGGTAAGTTTTCCCATTTGGTTAGCTAGACAAAACACAAGAAGCATTATAATAAAAAATGGAAAGACAACCTTTTTTGAAGAAAAGATTTCTTTCTCTCTAGAACTCAAGAAGCACCATACTTGGTACCCAGTCATTTCTGACTATTGCTCCCCTTACCATGGCTCTCTGGCTCTTTAAGACAACCGGGTTCCCTAAAGCTTATGACTCAGTCACAGCTGCCTTTTTGAAGTTTGCAGTGTGCACACATTTACAGAGTCTAAATTTACAGTCTCACTAGGGAAAGGAAGCAGTAATGTCACACTCCACTTACTTAAAAAATGTCAATGCTCCATTAAATCATAAAGACAAGTTAATTTAAAGACTTTTGCCTGCTCAAATACTAACCAAGTCCCAGTCGATTTCAGGCTCTGCCTTAGCCAAAGCATGTATCAAAAGGTCAATAACTTTATATTATGTAATTGTTATAAATTAGTATATTTACTGCCTTTACAGTTGACAATTTTTTTCCCCCCGATGATCCTACTCTCATGGCAGAGAAAGAAGGCATGCTTATTGGATAGAGCTAAATAGTTCTATAGTTTAACAAGGAAAGATGAGTAGGTAAATTGAGAATGTCAATATTATACTACCAGGAACATTTTATAAAAAAGATAACCATTCAGGCACTGATAATAAAAGAGGTTTATTATTCACTAATAGGACTGTTGCCTTGGCAACTTCTAGCTCACATAAGTATTTACAGCAGACATTGTGCACAGTTCTGACACTAAGGAACAGTTCCAATGTGTCCTTTCTACATCCATGCCTGAAATTTATTATATATCTCAGCTACATTATTGGTCCCAGTTCAAGTGACCTCAACACCCAACCAGCTACATCCAAAACATGTCATATCTAGCCCCAAAGAGGCAATTTAAACAAATTTTTGGTATCTCAAATTGATAAAAGGTAGAACTGATAAATTGTTTTCTTTTGCAAAAAAGATGATTTATATAGGGAAGTATAGCTTTGTTTTTATTTTCCTGCCTATCCAGCAGACGGCAAAGTATTTTTAAACAATTAATTCCATGAATATTAATGCAAATTTAAATCATGCATTGTTTCCCTAAAATTCTTATTTTCCTTGTTGGTAATTATCACCTATTAGCCTGAAACACTTTCGGATACTGCAGAGCATGAATCAGCATGATGTTTGTGTGTTGGGGGAGGGAAGGCAAGGGGCACAATAAATATTAGGAAATGCTTGCCATTTACTTAGCACACTTCCAATTCTAGAAATTTGCCTTGAAAAAATAACTGTACAATTATAAAATAATGTTTGCACAACAATATGCACTGCAATTTCATTTCTAATAGGGCAAAACCTAAAAACATCAAATGTCACTAATTTTTTAATGATTTTAAATAATACTAGATGACCATCCTTACAAGGCCAGGACCAGTGTGAGGCTGCTGAGGAGTTCAGGCATGCTCCCTCTTAGGGTCACACCCCAGAGACTCACTTGTCTCACCCTAACCAAGGCCCTGAATTCATATATGTATATTTATCTCACCTATATACAATTTTGATTGTGCAAATCAATTATGTTGTAACTATACAACGAAATACCATGCAGTCATTATGAATGAAAATGACATGGAAAGAGATCCAGAACATATGGTCTAACTTGAGCAAGCAGGTTACAAAAACAATTCTCAGAAAAAGTTTGCAAAATCTGTAATATAAAACTAATGACTATAATTTTAAAAACCCAACATAGAACTCTTATAAATAATTAATTGTTGAAATTTATATTTTAGAAGACCAAGGATCTGAAAGAGTTAAAAAAGTGAGCATTTCTTAAGGCTTGAGAACAGGGAAAAAAACACTATTATATGTTTAAATCCATTTGCCTTTCTGACAGGTATGAATTTTGTTATGAGTTTATATTCTGAATGAAACCATTCTCCTAAATTAACTTCATTTTCAAATTCAGTCATTGTATAGGTACAAAACACTTGGCAGATTGGCCCCTTTCCAAATCTCTAACTTGCTTTTCTAACACTTAAAGAATCTAAAGCATTTTAATCAACATGTTTAAACTAAATCTTTTGACTTAGGAAGCCAGAACTCTTTATGGCTGCTGAATGTTGGGTCTATACAAGTAAACAATACTTGGCTGCTCTAAGACCACTCTGAAATATTAGAGACAACTGGTGCTCCTGATTCCAGAATGCACTGTGACAATGAACACTGTCCTTTCACTTGTGTTATTTAAGCCATTCTCTTATTCAACTGTAATGCATGTGTCTATGCCTTGTGTCCCCAAGTAAGTAATATTGTTCTTGAGTACTAGGATTGTGGTTCTTACATAGAAGGGCCTTTATTACAACAGAAGTTCAGAAACTACTGCTCAATAATGAAGGACTAAAATGGGTGGAAAGCAGTGTGATGTAGTAGAGAAATCGAAAGCTTTAGATATTCAGATAGGCCTAGATAGAGTCCAACTTCACCCCTTACTAGCTGCATGGCCATAAGCGAGTCACCTTAGCTTTCTGAGGATTTGCTTCTTTATCTCAAATGTTACCTACCTCAAGTGTTTGCCTAATGATCAAGAGAAGCAATGTCTGTCACCAGTGGCCACGTACCTGACACATAACAGGCCCTCAATGAATATTAGTTCTTTCTCTTTCCCCTTCTTTACAATTGACTCTCTTACTAATATGCAAAATGAAAATAAGGCAGAGAAAAAAGGTTGATCTTTACTGATGCCAAAATTTAGCTATGAACCAGATTTTGTTCATTCATTAACTGTATCCACCCAACAGCAATCCATCTACACTGAGATTTTACTATGAATACTCAACCTGTGAATGGTCCTTGCTGAAACAGTGGTTCCATTATTCCCCATGAATCTGCAGGTAGCTAGGACCCCTGACCACTAAGGCGCCCTATAGCTGAGCCATGTGGGATCCATACCACCTGGTGCCTGCATTTTCTCATCTGTCTTTTGCTGCTCAGTGAACTCCCTTCCAGGCAATACCTGGATTCAAAAAATGTTTTAAGTACTAAATGTTCATTTCCCTCTCTTCTGATGATAACAGTTAACACATACTTGTAAAAAGCAAAAGACATAGATGTTTAGGATGTAAAAACTCTTAGTAAGTCTGCTCCATAAAAATGATCACTGTCAGCAATTAGATGAGTACTGTTCCAGACCTCATTTTTAATAAGATGAATCTTTTTAAGTGTATATAGGTTCTCTTTGCCTTCTCTTCTTTCAAATCCTGCTCAATTATCCTTAGAAAAATCTCTTTTCTTGCCTTTTTGTGTCCCATTTGTGAATTCCAAAGTAATCTATATAATCAAAGGAGTGTGATATCCACACACAAAGAAAAACAAAAATTCTATGTTAGGTAGCACAAGTAGAAAGGAATCAGGCCAACATCAGCTGAAAGTAAGCATAATCTACATTGAAATCTCCACCAATTTCTTTGTCTTTCTCTAATTAAACTCACACTCCTCCAGGTACCAGCATTCATAATAAATAACTATGTTTTATTTAATGTTATTATTTCCTTGCATCCATTATAAGCATAGTGGAAAGATGTTTTCCAGCATTTTGCTTTACATAAGTGCTGTTCAAAAAAACCTTTGGTGAGGTTTTTCTTTTTAATTTCTCAGACTAATACTTTGGTAAAATAAAGAGCCTCACTAGAAACATGAAATGAAAACCAGACATACAAAGCACGAGTCCCAGTTTTTTTTTTTTAAATTACTAGATAGAACAGACTTTAAATTGCTCTGTTGGATTGTTATCGAAGTTTTTTGAAGTCTTACAATGTCAATACTTACCTTGTGACAGACAGACCATTAGCAAAGATTCTGGCGGTGGTCTATGTGCTACACACAGAGTAATGCTTGTCTGTACCTTTGCATAGAAACCGAATCACTCATTGCTTACATTAGGCCTATGGGCAAATGTCTTCAAAGTATCTAAGAACTATTTTACAAATGAATTTTGGGATGGGAGTCCCAATTGAAAAGTTTGGTACCATCTGTATTTGGATATATTGAGACCTTCAGTTTAAAATACAGTAAGTTTCAGAAAAATGCCCTGTCTCAGAAAGAGCTCATGGAATTTTTATTGGAAATGACTATGTCAATTTATTGATGATTTTTCACATCACTTATCAATTCTCATCTAGCTTTCTTTAGCCGTCTTAGGACTCTAGTCTTTCAATGGCTCACTTTTCTTAACTACAAAGCAGAAATGAGACTGAAGAGGATAAGGGAGGTACCAGATAAATTGTGAGGGCTATGACAAATTTAGGACTCGTGTGTGTGTGTGTGTGTGTGTGTGTGTGTGTGTGAGAGAGAGAGAGAGAGAGAGAGAGAGACATGAAAATTTATAGAGTCTATATTTCTCCATATTTCACTTGCTAATTCACTACTTAAAACCTGGCCTTGATTATTATTTTAACTGCTTGTCTAGGAAACTGATTCAAATTGTCGGCCATAGTACATTCATCCATTCATTGATTCAATAATTCATTAAGGAGTTGATTCATTCATTAAACATTCATTTTCATTCATTCATTTAGCAAACATTTATTGACCACTTACTATGAGCGCAGTGCTAGATAGTAAGAGGGTCAGAGAAAAATGGCATACTTCTGGAACCTTGAAATAAACCTCAATACTCAACAGGTGGGCCCAGAAAGATAAATCATACTACTTTTTCTGTACATTAAGCTGTTTTAACTAAAACAATTGAAAGTATCAGCATTCCAAGCACCTTACTATTTAAAATATTTATTTGCAAAGTGTTTTCTGAAAGGGGAAGGATTTCTATTGCAAATGCAGAAGAACGATAAATTATTAATTCATTGAATACCTTGTTTTCTTTTACATTACCAAAACATCTTATGTTGATATAGTAAAAAGAGCTGGCTTACAATATGTTATAAAATGTATAATATCATTTTTTCAAACATAATATTGAACCACAATCTAACTACAACTGGAAAACAAAACAAAAATACTAAAGGTGATAAAGCATATTTTGTACTTGCCTTTTATTCACACTACCAAATCTGCAAACACATTCCTTACTCAGAGTGACTCTTGAGTCAGAGCTCCCATATCCTTGACCAAACTGTTTTTTCTCATATGTAGCTAATACAGCACTATGAGGAATTCTTAGGTGAACGGTGCACATCTGTGTGTCTTTTGTGGGGATGGGTGCATAAATAGAAATACCAAGATAATCTAAATGAAATCAGGTCATTACAATGTATTAATTTTCAGATGCTGAAATAGCCTCCAGGCAAACAATTAAATAATCCTGAAGTCTAGATAACAAATGACAACTAATGTTCCAATTATTGCCATAGTCTCAGAAAGAAGGGAAAGCTAGGAAAAAAAGGAACAGGCAAAGGAAAGGGAAAGGACACATATTTTGCAGCACTGGGTAGCATGACTAAATTCTGACATGGGAAATAATCCTCTGAAAGGGTAGTTCTGGGGAGAAAAATCTCTGGAGAAAAGTTGCTGGTTACCCTCAGGGACTCCTGATATGGACTGAGCTATAGATTTTTACTGTGCTTTTACTTAGAGCAAAGCTCAATACAGAGCTCAGTAGTCTAATTTTCCCCTTGGTGCAGGCCAAGAGGTGCCTGGTGGTGGGGAACACAGCTTACTTATCCCAAGCCACAGCAGCTTGGGCACGCTCAGAATGCAAGCCTGTGTATTTTGGATCTTCCATTTTGCTTATGCCAGTAAATAAAGAACAGAAAAGGAAATCGGCTACATAGGTTTTCTTAGAAGCTTTTCTTTAAAGAGCCAAAAGAAAGCACTCAGACAAAAGTTTAGCAAACTATCCAGGAAGAAAAAAAGGGCAGGTATCGTTTTAACCTGAGAGATTCCAACTAAGGCCAACAACTTAGCAGGAGATGGGCTGTGAGTCAAAGCATATGTTTGGTAGCAAAGCATGTGTTCGATGCTGAGTATAAAAATTCTACACGTTCTTGGGAAGAAATGATAACAGAGACTAATCTATCTACTACCTTCTGCAAATTTGGTAACAACAATGGAGTGATTGACGATCAGGTTAAGACAAGACCAATGTGATGGGGCAGAAGCAAAGACACATGAGGGACAGTGTTCATCTGTCTTAGAGGTCACCATGCTCCCTGATCCTCAGCACTCCTCTGAGGAGATGCACGAAAGGCATGAGTTACGGAAACGCTCCAACCGCTCAGCCTTTGTCCCTGAGCCAACCATCATAATGACCTTTCTTTATATTGTGGACACTTGGTAAGGAGAACGGTTACAGTGAGAGTGCAGAAGGCAGATAAGTTCCACCTGCTTCTCACTAGGGATCCAGTTACTGACAAAGGTGTCAGAAAGTACAGCTGCCCAGGCAATCATGACCAGGCATCTCCCAATGCAACAGATTGACGCTCAAGATGAGATTCCTGGCTCTGCCATCAAGATGTGGTGCTCCTTTTAACATATCACCTGACCTCTCTAGTTTGCAGTTTCTTTCTCTGAAGACAGAAGGAGAGAAAGATGGATGGATGGATGGATGGATGGATGGATGGATGGATGGATGGAGGAAGGGATGGATGGATGGATGGATGGATGTATGGAAGAAAAGAAAGAGGAAGTCAAAGAAACTAAAAGAAAAGGGGCTGTATATTGGAATGAATAATTTCTAAGGTATTTCTCTCTATAATAATTGACTATTGTAACTGGCTAAGACATTAAGAAAGGAGATTCAAAGCCTGTATGAAACCTAGAGGCAGAATTCTTTACAGTCATTTTTTTTTGGATCTCTGCCATTTGGAGAATGTGAAAGACATACAGATCCTTTGGGTTTGAGACTGCCAAGGTATTCTTTATTTAGTTATAATAAAAATAAGTGTTCAAGTGAAGACAATTATCCAATTTTCAGGAAACTAGAAGTTAATGGGAGGACTAATTTGTCTGAAGGTAAGTGAGAGAGGGAGATCTGTGCAGAATGGGCTATTCTGTTGAGTCAATCCCAAACTTATGCTCTTGATAATATTTCTTAGCAGGAACAGGCGGGTTTCTATGTAGTCCCAGATTATAAAGCACCAAAAATGCAAATGGCTAATTTTTAAAATGAATACCAATTACCTATAAATGTTTTCTATGATTAAAGAAAGAATACAAATAGAATTAGTAAAATAAACACATATTTTATATTATTTATTGCAGAGATTGTATTAATTATTCCAGAGGTAAGTTCCACGTGAAGGTAGAAGAGACAACCTGTAAGACCAAGAAGGACAGACTCAGGAATTCCTCAAAATCTTTTTAGATAGAGTCTAGTTTCCTTATACATCATGGGAAAATAGGATGGAATTTTATCTTTAGTTTTCTGTGTATCCCTTTTCAGACATGTTGCCTTCTGCTTGCTTCACATGTTCAGTTGATTGAGGTCCTTCCCCTGGCGTGGCCCAAGATGCTTTTTATAGTGGTGATAATGCTGCCTTATCACAAGCTTTTCAACTGGAAACCAAATCGCCCCCTTATGCTTTAGTGTTAAGACAGTGGGTGAGTCATTCAAACAGGTTGTGAGAGCCGGAAGGCCCTTGGAAGTGAGGTCATCCAGCCTTATTACTGAGCAGGTTAAGAGACTAACTCAAGGTCATGCTGTAAACAGCAGTCAGCTCTAAAATCCAAATACAAACTGCCAATGCTGGTCAGGGGAAAATACTCCTGATTTTGCCACTGTTTGAACTGAAAACGTTTTGTAGATGGTTTAAATAAATGGCAAGGGCTAAGAACTCTAGAATAGTGAGGGTGACCCATCAAAAGTGACGCTACACTAATTATTTTAAAAGGTCTATTCTTTATAAAGTCAGGGAATGCAATAGTGCAGTGCAATTTAATCATACCATGCTTAAGTGTGTTATGCTTCTCAGTTGAATTTATTGCCCTTTTGTTCAAATCATGGTTCTGTCATTTTTATTAAACAATAAGACAGTGTTTCTTTTTTATCCATTTTAATAAAGAATAAGAAATAAATGTTCCAGACATCTAGAAACATTTCAAATGTAAACTCTATAAAAGAGTTTGAGTTAGGAAGAGCTATATGATTTGCAGCTATTTCATGATTGTCAAATCATTTAGAAATAGACTTGAGATTTAGTAGATCTGTATACCATGAAAAACAACAGGACAGCTTTGTAAAAAAAAATATCACATTTGTTCATTTAAGGATAAATTATGTGTGACAAAGGACTTGGTATTACATATGCCCAGTTCCTAAAGAGTCCTTTCCTGTGACACTGAGGACTATATTTACTCTAAACATCTATTATAAAATGGTGCATTGTTTATTCTTTCTTAAAAAGGGTGCAAACTGTGTCAGTGTTCCAAGGTTTAAGAGTAATTTAAATAAGCCCTTTGGTTTATGTTGCATATAAGAAGGTTTTACAAGATCTAATCTTCGCTAAACCTGTTATGTTGGTCAGTTCAGCAGAGCTTCCTAATTGTAGCTATTAGTTCCCCCTTCTTTTGTGGTCTTTTTTGTCAATAGGCTATTGAATGTTCAGAAAATTAAGCCCAACCAGCAGCCAACGCATCAAGACAGACGTTAAATCATAGCTTGGCTGCCCTTATTCATTATTAGTATCTGTGAAATAGCTTTTAAACACAGGACAGGATTTAATGTGATGCACATTTGTGTCATTCTCAGATTTCCATACTACACAATCAGGTATGTGAGGGTTTTTTTCTAGGCAACAGGTGTGTTCTTGGAACAAAGTTCAACCCCCACTACTGGCTTATGTGAAAGGCAGCAGCTGCAAGCTTAATGTCAATGACACATGGTTCTATAAGAGAGAAAAAATAAACTACTTGTTCAATATATTAAAATAATGGGCAGATATATGATAGCTATCTGTACTTTTTCTTCATGTTGTAGATTCAGAGTCTAAACTTTCATCTTATGTGTTTTTCTCTCCTTTTTCCTCTCTCTCTCTTTTTCTCTCTCCCCCTTTCCTTCCTTCTCTCTCTCCCTTCCTGCCTTCATTCATTTTTTTAAAAAGTATTACATATCCATTATTAAGAATATTATTTCTTTTGAGTCACACTGCTTTCAGGTTACTGAGTAGAGAGAAGAAAAAACCTAATATAAATCAAGTTATACTTTATTTAAAACTCAACTTTGTCCTAAAAAGAATCTAAAGGAACTGTTTATTAAGCAATTTGAAGAGACTTAGTATGCAAAATCTACATTTTTAAAATAAAATTAAATATACTTATTTATAGTCCTCATTCTCTAGTAAAAACTTTCTATATATAATTTTGTGCTATTACTAACAAGAGTTATACTGTGTACCTCAGAAGCACAATGTCAACACTAATTAATACTAACAATATAGACACAATAATCATTGTCACTGTGTTCAAGAGAGTAAATATTCGTCAATCACTCAAAAATCTCTTTTAGTGTATTGAGGTAATATTCCATTTTGTATGTTAGTTTTTAGGTACTAATGTGCCTTAGGATATAAGAAGCTCAGACACTATCTTACTGCATACATGGTCTCTTATAAACAAAAACATTAAGCTTAAGAACAGACCAGAGTAATTACAGAACTCTGTGATATATCTGAAGTGAACATGTTTTATTACAGACTTTTCTAAAACTCATATATGTCAGAACTTTCCCTCTTTTGCCAGTGGGTATTTCAACAGGGATATTTAATAAAAACAGAGGTTATGAGAATAATCTTCATTTATCTTAGATGTTGCAAACAAATTCATTACAAATATGTTGAGATAAGCACCTATTTAATTACAATCCTGGAACCTCTGGTATAACTTGAGTCACCAAATCCCCTGGAAGACCAGTGTTAGATGTTGCATATAATGAATATCTAATTGGGAATGAGTAAAAGAGAATCCAACTTTTACTTTTTTTAACTCCAAACCACAACTTTATTCAAGAATCAGATTTTCTGTGAGTTTGTATTGAAAATGTTTTGCCAGGATTGCGTCATTTTGAATTCAATCCTCTGTGAGAAACAAAGACAACTGAACAAGAAGAACCTGGTCATAAACTTCTTTTAGAATTTTAGTTTGGCTATTATTTTAGATTTTCACTAACTGTATTCAAAAAATGACTAGCCTCAGAGAGGATGCTAATTATTAAAAAATGTAAAAAAGGTGTCTAAAACAGGGAAGGATATCAGTAAAGGTTTCTACCCATCCACTGATTATCAAAATCTATAACTTTATTTTTCTTAAGATGTACTTTTTTCAAAATACACAAAGCACAAAATTTACCATCTTAACTACTTTTAAGTGTACGGTAGTTCAGTAGTGTTCTGTATATTCATGTTGTTGTATAAACAGAACTCCAGAATTTTTTTCTGAAGTTTACTTTGCATTGCGAAACTAAAACTCAATATCCACAAAACAAGTTGCCATTTCTCTCTCTTCCTGCTTCTGTTAACAACCATTCTACTTTCTGTTTCTATAATTTTGACTACTCTAGGTACCTCATATAAATGAAATCACATGGTATTTCCTGTTATGAACAGCTTATTTCACTTAGCATAATATCCTCAAGGGTTGTCCATATTGTAGCATGTGTCAGAATTTCCTTCCTGTTTATTGCTGAGTAATATTCCCTTGTATGTATAGGCCAGATTTTGCTTATCCATCCATCTATCCATCCATCCGTCCATCCATCCATCCATACGTACGTGGGTTGCTTCCGTGTTTTGGGCAATTGCGAATAGTGCTACTATAAGTGTGGGGGTACAAATATCTCTTCGAGATCCTGCTTTCAATTATTTTGGGTATATATCTAGAGGGGAAACTGCTGGATTGTATGATAATTCTATCTCTAATTTTTTGAGGAAGCACCATATCTTTTCCATACTGGCTGTACCATTTTACATTTCCCCAGCAGAGCACAAGGGTTCCCATCTCTCAATATCCTTACTAACCCTTGTTACTTTTTTAAAAAAATTAATTTATTATTATTTTTTTAATAGTAGTGGTCCTTTTCACGTAGAGCAGGGGAAGAAAGTACTCACATGAGTCTCCACATCACCAGCAAGGATCCTGCTCTTCTTTAAAAACTCAGCCACCATACCGTTCATCAGTTTATCAAATGCTTCCACCGAGGGTGCCACACCTTTGGAAGAAGAATACGTTGTTAGTTCCTGGTAGTTCAGTAAAAAGCATGTGAATTGACCAAAGCCACATGTCAAATAAGTAGCAGATCCAAAAACGAAACCAAACCTTATTGATCCAAAGCCAACTCTACTTTCTCTCTTACTGAACAGACCAATTACAAATGTTTTCCAGGACAATTAAACGGTAATAATAGACTCTAGGCAAGTAGGAAAAGAAAGCTGATGTTACATAATTTGTTCCTTCTTCTCTTCCGGGGTAGAAGTGGTGATGGTGGGCATGAAAATGACTGCTGAGGTGATATAGACTGAGTTTTGATCTGCTGAATAACTGTCAAAGCTGAAGAGACAACAGCTCAATCTGGTGTGCTCTGCATTTCTTTCCCTCCTTTTAATTCACAGAAAAAAATCTAAGCCCTGGACTTCCTATGTCCCTAATATTAAGAAAGATATTATTGAGAAACTCAGCACTAAAGGCTATTAAAATACAAATCAAAACCTAGGATTCCCTTTCTCATATAGGATAGAAACATCTAACTCATAAATCTGTAAGATAAAGTTTCCTTCTTTGCCCCTTTTTCCTAAGAGCTCATTTCTACAGGCCCAAAGGGTAATGAAAACCACTGTTTACAGCTCTCTGTACCTAGTCTAACTTCTAATAAGGCTACTGAAGCTGAGTTATCTTAAAGTTCAAAATACAGTATGTACCAACTACCAGAACATAAAAGGGGTACAAGCCCAAAGAGTCTTATGGATCCATCTGGAAACAGATAAAACTGTTTGTTATTGTGGAAAAGGCCTGAGAGGTTTCTGCTGTGTATCTAAAGTGGTGGAAAGTTTTAGAAATGTGACAATCCTCTACACAGAAGATGATAAATGGGAGTATTTTACAATTTCCTTTTATCTCCCAGCTCTGCTCACACCTCCTCCAGGTAGCCTTTAATAACCTGTTTTTCACCCCAGCTTGCATCCTTTGAGCATCCCTCAGTTAAGGCATTTTCGGCCGGCCCTCTATAACGATGCATGGAGACCAAAGATTCTGGAGGATTAGGACTGTGTATAATTCATCTTAGATTTCCTTGCACTTAACATACTACCTGTCATTCGGCAGGCATGCAAAAATATTTCTTCCACTGCTGAGTCAAACTTGTCTGATTGTCAGGAGGAAAACAAAACACGTTGAAACATCATAACACAAGTATCATAAGAAGGTGGTTCTTTGATCTGTGCATATTATGGATTTGTAATGGACTGAGTTCCTCCTAAGTTTCTTTTTATATAAAAAGAAAAAAACTTTACTTATACCATCATTGTAATGGTGATGTTTATATTTAAAGTGAGAAGTTGTCTCTAAGGTTTTGTTAAAATAGAATTTAGAAAATTACCAAAGCTTACTAATTAAGAAGAAATGAAAACAATGTTGTTTGGAATTAGTCAAATGTTTTAAGGACTGCTATCATTCAGACATTTTACTATTATCCTACTTCCTAGTTACCCTACTTCATTTTAAGTAGGATAATAAATTTCTAGCTCAGTTGTTCTAAAAGACCTCAGTTTAACAACTGGTTTGGAATGATTTGCTATATTAGAAAATATTTGCTTAAATATTTAAGTAATTTAACTATAACTTTTGATTTTGCTTGGCTTATTCATTTTCCCAGATTCTTTATGAAGAAAATTAAAAATGCAGTCTTGTAGCTCTTTAAATGAAATTCAAATTATGGAGGTCCCTCCCTCGCCTCTTACACACGACACTACACAATCTCTTGGGAACTGAATTTTAATTTTATTTTATGTATTCGTGGGTTTTATATTTGTGGTTGGCAATCTTAGAGAAATGTCTTTTGTTCAGTGGATGCTAAAGTCATAAGGAAACAAAGTTACTGAAGAGAACATAAAAATATTTTCTTACAAATAAGGTTTACTGAATCTCATAGACCAACCATACAGTTAACAAAAAGAGGCTTAAAATGAAATCATGAATATGTCTCAGTTGATGCGGAAAAAACTTACAGGCCCCTGGCAGCCTTCCTTTAAATAACACCCCCTTTCAATTCATTCAAAGCATTTTAATTTTCATTATGTTCAGGGGAAAAAAAACTAGCCTGTGCATTTGTGCTCGCACAGTAATTTCTGTCCCAGGGCATGTAATACAAGGCACAGCTCCAAATATGCCTGAAATTCTAGAAGCTCCAACGTGGATCTCGCCTGGTCAAGGCTTTGTTTGAAACCCCTCTTTCCTAAGGCTTTTCTCGGCCCCTAAAAGTCTGACAAGATTCAAAATGGGTCAGATAAGGAGGAAACGAATGTGAGACAAGAATAGAGTTGCTAGATTAAATACAGAGAGCCCAGTCAAATTTGAATTTCAAATAAACAATGAAAAATTTTTAGAATAAGTGTGTACCATGCAATATACCCATACAGTATTTGGAACACACTTATACCAAAAAAAGTAGTTTATCTGAAATTCAAATTTAACTGGATGTCCTGTATTTTCATTTGCTAAATCTGCAACCTTAGACAAGAATTGGAAAAATTACTGTAGATAATTTAGAGAATTCGTCATACATGGTATTATTTTAAAGAAATAGTTAACTTTTTATGTTTGCTCATATAATTTTTAAAATCTCTTTTTTTTTAAAGTGTGGTATGCATGTATAATTTTAAAAGCATATTGGTTAGGAACAGGCAAAGGTAAAACAATGTGATGTGATCATGTAACATTAAAGTGATATTTGGGTTCACATCAGGCTGGCTTCCTTTAAAACTGCAGTTCTTAAATTTAATGACTTGTTCTCTTTAAAATTAAAATCTAGAGAAATATAATTCCTTCCAATTTATATGCTAACTGAGAACATTAGTTTCTTTTTTGATAATGACTTAGATAATATATTTAGTCATTGAGTGTGGAACAGCAGTATAAACACTAAAATGAAAGAATAATGATATTTGGCACATGGATTATGCTTTTCACAGGCAGAAATACTGGTGATTTTTGTGGACTGTGGGTTGAAATTTTTCCCCCTTCTCTTTTTCAGGGATTGCTTGCATCTGGTTAATGTCATGGTCACATATAAAGGAAAGAGTAGGGCAGTCGAAGAAAGTCGATAGAAATATTTCTTGAGAAATAAATGACAGGGACAAAACTAAGTGAACCACGTAGAGACCAGTAATGACAATGGTTTGTGGCCCTACCTCCATTGACGCCATTCATTTCCCCACAGTTCCCAAAAGGGTGGTGTGACTCCGCAGATAGCAACTCCAGCCGGCTGACTGCCCGCTCCAATCGTTCCATTAGTCCCTGCATCTCTGCCATTCTAGAAGAACACAGGTACAAATTGAGGCCATGTGAGTGTCAGGCAGGATTAGCAGGCTGACACGACCAAACTTTAGGCAGCATAAAGGAAAATAAAAATTATTCGAAAGTGCTTTAATCAACTAGAGAGTATTTCTACCCAGCAGGAAAATATGTAGAATTCAAAAGAAAGTAAAAAAAAAATAATATAAAATAAAATTTTAGCTAATTTTCTATGCAGTTCAATGACTTTTACAAGACTCCTATGCAGTATACAAATATTCAATCTCTTAATGCAATTATCAAGTGTTTCCTTGGGTGCTTCTCTGGGCTTTGATCCAATCTATATATAGCACATAACTTAAAAGTTCAGTAACATATATCTCACAACTAATATAGTCAACTTTTATCCTGATAAATGGTAGGAGCATATTTTAACTATTTTCAATAATTCCTTCTGTTAAAGTATAATTCCCCAGGGGACATGAAATCCACTGACAATCCTTGTTTACTTAATTACCTTATTTTAAACAGCCCAGCACAGGAAAACTATGAGTTTGTGAAACTATGCATTATTTAGCGGGCCAAGAGAGGCCACTACCTCCAGAGTGAATTGTCTTCTGTGTGTTATCAGTTTGCTTCTGTGTTTCAGTTGCTAAATTATTTTAAATTACGATGATTTCAAATGGTGGAGATTTTAACTTAAAATATTAAAATTGGTCATTTCCCTTTGCTGATGGGTATTTTTACAAAAAATTTAGCTTTAGGTGGGGTGATTTTTGGAGACAGATATCTTCAGTTTCTGAGCACTCTTGGCTGAGATAAACTGAGTTTGAAGCCAAGTAAGGAATTGAAGATAATAGTGGGGTTGGGTATCTATCCAACCTTCCTGCTTCCAAAAAGATCGTAGATAGCTACACCGAGTGTATATAAGGTAAGTACCTTAAAATTACTGTCCCTGGAACATAATGTTATTAAGAGAACCCAGTCTCATTTGTCCAGTTTCATGAGATGCAGCTGATAGGTAGCATAACCCTGACCATACCAACTACTACTGCTCTTGGCAAAATCAGGCTGCTGCCCCAGAGAGAGTAAAACAGGCCTCATCTCAGTGTCTATTTCTCACCCTTGTGAACTTTCTAAGCATCATTCAGAGCCACAGAAAACTGGCACACTCCTGCATCAGAGACAGCACTGCCCCAGAGCGTGGGTAAATTTTTTGTTCTAAGATGTGTAAATATTTTCTATTTCTGCTGGGAACTAGGCAATGCATTTCTCTTTTGTGTTTTGTAGTCCATTAGTTTGGAACTTACATGTAATGATGACTTGCCACTGCCTTTTTTAAAAGCAAGGTTATACTTATCAAAACACGTGGATAGTTCTGTAATTCTGCATCCAAATGTCAGATGGTCATCAGATACGGGTGGGGGAGTTCACTGGCTATTTTGGAAAGTCATCTCCTCTAAAACTGCCAGCAGCTACTCTTTCAAAATATGGGGCAGTGTTCTCTGCATGGCTGAAATCAGCATCTAATCCCAAGAGGATTCAAAATTAGAAGTTTCTCATCTATTCTTTTCCTCTTAACGTCAGAGCTTCTGCTTCCATCGCAATTGAAAAAAAAAAAGAAAAAAAAAAAGAAAAGGAAAAAGAAAATTAATTGAATCCATTACGTAAGCTTGCAAGGGAGCCGGGTATCCTGTAGGTGGGTGAAGGCCATTTGAGAAATGATAAAAGCCCCTCAAATCTTTTAATAGTTGCCCATCTGTTCACAGTCATCTATGTTCACTGTTACTAAACTTGCCAAATGTTACCACCACAGACCTAGCCCATGTTAGAAAAAAAAAATGTGTTTGCTTTGTTAACAAACGTCCTATCCTCCAACAAGAAAGCACTGAGCACTTCCAGCAGCTCCAGAGCTGTTTCATTTCACACCCAGGACGGCTATTCCTGACTGTGGCTTAATCAGCCTCCCGGACAAGACCCAAACACACACTATCTAATAGTGCCCCATATGTTGAAAGACAACAGGAGTTAGCCCATAAACTGCAGGGCTGGGCAGAGTGGTGTGGAATGCAGTCTAAAAGCAAATCAGATGTCACTTCATGTAAAATCACCATTAACTGCCGTCTTGCCACAGCCTCTTCAGAGGTCAAAATACGACTCATGTAAAGAAGGTGGAAAGATGCCTCATGATTAAAAATTTTAGAACAGTTTCTAGGAAAAATGGAAGAACAAATAAAGAATACACCAGGATGGCAAAATTATAAAATTCCTAGGGAAAATGACAGGGTCCCTCTTCTCCCAAAACACACACACACACATGCACGCACTTTTCCCCACATGTGCCTTCAGCTACTGTCCTGGCTCTCAAGAATGAAGAAGGAACAGAGCTGCAGATTCTCCAAACTCTTCCCAGGCAGTTCCATTTGCCTTGGTTTTTCAAAATGGATTTAGCCAAGTTTTGAGGAGGAGGTAAGAGCCAGAAAGTAAGAATTAAACAGAGGAAATGGATAGGGCAGTCAAAGCAAACACAGACAGCAAGGTTAGAGTAAGGAATGAGTCAAGGCTAGGTGGACAGAGATGAATGAGTTTGGATCAGAAAAACAGTGGAGGAGGGAAAAATGGCAAGAAGGCCTGACATAAAATGTTCTAAGAATTAAACAAGAAGCAAAAAGAAGCAAGATACACAGCTGGAAAATCAAGTGGCTGGGTTTGATGACACAGTTCAAACTTGGCCTCCAGATTTTCCAGTCATTCTGCTCAAGCAGAAGTCAACCTACCATGAGTTGAGGTCCCCTATATACTACGTAGCTTATAGAAGATAAACACCAACATTTGACTAGAGTGTGAAATGAGTGGGGGAAAAAAATGGAGGAATATATAATTTCACAACTTTCTCTTTAATTGTTTTAGGAAACAATACTTGAGATTAATCTTAGTTCCTTGTTTTGCATTAATTTTTGAGTATTCTCTTTTGAGTTTCTTTATAATGGGAAGTAGAACTTATCCCTGTTTGTCTTTTTTTTTTTTGTTATTTGAATTTCCTCCTCACTTTTCCCTTTTTAACATTTAATTTTTATTTTTATCAAAGCCAAACATGCACACAATATAAACAGTTGACAGTTCTATAAGGCTTATGACAAAAACACAGCAGTCCCCTGACTGCCCCCCTTCCATTCTTTGTCTCGAGAGTCAACCATTTTCAATTATTTTAGTTGTTTCTTTTAGTAATTACTTCCCTATCTCTAAGTAACATGGTTATACCTCTATGTCTTGTTTGTTTTCTTCGGTTTCAGGCATTATCTATTGAGTTCCCACCCAAAACATGAGAGTTTATCTTTTTCTTGTCCCATTCCCACTAGTACAGACATGCGTATTTCCTTTTATTCCATCCTCCCATTACTGTTACATCCCAATTTTTGTGTGACCAATAATCAGTGCTAATACAATTATGACTATTTACAGCTGAGTTATGAGGTATATTAAGATTCTTTTTCTTCTTCTTCTTCTTTATTTGCACACCCTTTTTCTAGAGCCATGTTTTTCAGCTTCTCAGTTTTCTACATACTTAAACATTACTTTTCCCCAAACTCTTCCCCACATTGTGTTGCAAGTCTCCTTTCAACAGAGCCAAACACACCTGGAATTCCATTAGTTCTATCTTCTCAGAGATTTCTCTTCTAGAGAATTACTCTGATTGCACGATTGTTCCTTCGGTCTGCTTTACATCTGTAACCTGGGATCTGCTTTTGCCTTCACTGAAGATGAATAAAAAATCATTCTAGGGATTTCTCTTCCCCATCCCTTTATATGGTATACCTGTTTCCTGGACTCTATATCCTTCTTTTTCTTGGTGTACTTCCTTAATTAGAAAGAGTATTGTTTTCTGAAAAAGGTACACGAAAGGTCAATTTTTTTAGCTCTTGCAAGTTTGAAAATATCTTTATTTTGCTCTTACACTTGATGGGCAGTTTGAATATAGAATTCTAGGCTGAAATTTTCCTCAGAATTTTAAAGGCATTGCTCCATTTTCTTATAGCTTTCTAGATTGCAGTTGAGAAGTCCAAATCCACTCCAATTCCTTATCTTTTGGATGTAACCTGTGTTCTCCTCTCTAGAGGAAGTTTTGGTGATTTTCTCTTTTTCCCCAGTGTTTTGAACTTTCAGGTTGATGTGCTTTGTTGTTGATCAAATATTTTCTTTATAAACTGTTTTCAAGACATGTAGAAAAGACAGAAAAACAGGCATTGCCTACTATTTGTCTCTGGGTGAGTTTATAAACCAATTATGGTTTTTAATTTTTTTCAAATAAAAAAATTATCATTCTAAATATTTAAATAATTCAAACTTCTCTTACACAACTCAAACATCAATTACACCAAGTATTTCATACATTTCAACAAGAAAGCCAGTCAGTATTGTCTCATATACTGTTTTGGAATAATAAGGTATCAGGGAAACAATTTCCTAACAGAAAAAATCGCTATCATGTGTAAAAGATTTTTTTTTTTTGCTTCATTCATCACCTCAAAGAGCCCGTCCTCAAAGTACAAATATTTAGTTCCTAAGACTGTGCAGTGCTATGTCCAATGTCCAATGTTATACTGATAGCACCACGACTGTCTTAGAGAACTAAAAGAAAGAGAGCATTTCTATTCCTTCTCACAGCAGTTCCCAGAAAAAGAGAGTTCCCACACTTTCACTTTATAAGGTCTCCACTGTTTTGCCCACCTTTAACAAGGGTGGTACAGAGGCTTTGGAATCACTAGCTGGAGGACTTTGGAGAAAAAACTTAATTTTGCTTGGCTTTAGTTACTCCCTACACATAGGGTTGCTAGAAGTATACACGAGGGCATATAAAGTCTGACACATGCTCAGTGACAAACATGTTAGAGACCGTTATGAAGACATGCCATCACGTTTTGCTTTCTGTGGGGATAGTTAGACCTACGAAGCACTACCTCAAGTCTGTGCGTTTGAAATGTTCACCAGTCATCTAGGAGATCTGGAGAAATGACTAGCTGAAAAATTGAGGTCAGTATACTCATTATTATTATTCTCAATGTTTCATTTCCCTCTCTTCATGTTCTTATTCCTCCAACATTGTAAAAGAGGTCTTCTCAAGTCCATGTTTAATGGTTTCTTTAAAATGAAAATTTTACTGGATATTAGTAGTTTTTTAGTCACATATTTCCCCCCTACACAATTTTATAATGACTCCTTTGCTTTTAAATAGTTCTTTCCAAAGGACACAAACACAATCTCTGTGGAATCATTTTTGGAAAGTAATGCTCCTTATCCCTCAAATTCTTTCCCCCAAATTATCTTGTGCACAGTGGTAAGGGTCTACTAAGATCCTATCCACTCAGTCTATCTAGTCATAAAAAACAGCTTTCATAGCTGCTTTGAAAATTGACACCCCATGGCCCAGAGTAAATGTTCATAAGCCCAGAATAACAGCCTGTTTGTCTGTATTCATTCTTGGCATTCATACAACATACTGCCCAATCAAAACAATGCTTCGTGCTATCTTTCTGCTAGCACATGCACACCTTGCCTCCCAAGGAGACCAGTCCAGGCTTTTCATGGACTGATACTCTTCTTTGTATCTCCCACTGAGTCTGCATGCTGTCCCGTACATGGAGAATTCTATAAATATTATTTGATTGACTAATTAATTGGCTACCACTCACTGCCTTTCCCTTGCCTGCCCATGCACTGGCATAATCCAAGATCAGGCAGAAAGCCAATTTTCATAGGACAAACTTCCATTTAAAGACACGAGTTTTTCCCACCTAAAACCTCAGTGGTTCTGCTCATGATTTCCAAGAGCACACTTGCTGCCTCTAACGTGAACATTTGTGTTTTCCACAGCTCCTTCTTCAGTATTTCAACTTTTAAAAAACATCACCTTATCCAAAGGGTTTTGTAAATTCCTCACAATCAGTTCCTAAAACAAATAAGGCAGAATGCTACTTTGGTAGCTTTTTCATGTTAGTAAAAGGGCTGGGTCTGTGAGTATCTCAATTGCTAGTTTAAAAACTCTCCTCACTAGGCCAAAGGTGCAGAAACAATTGCGATGACAGTTTCTTCTCTGATTCTGTAAATGAGACCAGGTCCAAAGAATTCCAAAGATCATGAGCTGAAGATGAAATAGGAAATAGGCTTGAGGTGATAGGTAACTGAAGACTTTCAAACCTTTTTTCATAGTGAGGATGGGCAGCTGGTTTATAGGTAAGCTTTATGAAAACAATAAAGTTGCAACAGACTATTTTCTTTGTAATTCCACCCAAATTTAAAAATGTTTATTAAACTACCATCAAACTAAATTCTCCTAAATTGTTAAATTCTCTTTACTGTCACTATATCAATTACTTTCTTTCCTTTCTCAGGAAGCTACCAATCACTGGAGGAAGTGATCTTGTGATTCATTATTACTACCTACAGTAATAGTATGTACAGAAGAATCAAACCATAGTATATATTCACTCATTCAGTGACTGGCTCATTTATTCAGTTAGTCCCCACAATCTGCTAAGTAACAATGCACATACGTAGAAAATCAAGAGTGATTTAAATACATTTCCTGGTGAGAAGGGGCTGGAAGTGGACCCTACTCAGTCAAGCCAGGGAGTTGTTTCACTAAGAGATACATTCACATTGTCAAGGTGCTGCCTTCATATCTTTTGCTTACTCTCCTATGGAGCATTTCTGGACCCTGCTTCTTACCAAAGAGAAGAGAAAACAAAAAACAAAACAAAACAAAACAAAACAAAACAAAACTCTATTTTCATTTTAGTGCAAAGAAGTTCTAAGAGTTGCTGAATGTTGAAACAATGTAATCAGAATATAAGAGATCAGAGAGTTACACAGGGAAATGAATGCTTTACATTTTTCACAAAACTGGGGAAAACATACGACATCCTGATTAGCCAATTGATTCCTCTAATGCAGCAGTTCCCAACCTTTTTGGCGCCAGGGACTGGTGATCCTATGAAAACCTAAGGCATGATGATCTGAGGTGGAGCTGAGGCTGTGATGCTAGCCCTGGGGAGCGGCTGCAAATACAGATAAAGCTTCGCTTGCTGGCCTGCAGCTCACCTCCTGTTGTGCAGCCTGGTTCCTAACAGGACAGGGCCCAGTATCAGTCCCTGGCCCTGGGATTGGGAACCCCTGCTTTGAAGCCTCTAGTAATGTTCCACTGTGGAGGAAACAAAGCATTCTTCAGCTTGACTTTCAAAAGGACTTCACTTTAGCTTTCTGTACCTCACCAGCTTCCCGAGACCCAGGCACAGAGGTGACTCACCCTCTCACTCACATGGTCCCCAATCTCTCCTCTAAGCTGTGGTTCTGCTGTTTCCACTGCCTCAAGCATCCTTCCAGGCGCCACTGTACCTCTTCTTCAAATTCTAATCCCTTCAAGAGGTTATCCAGTGTCCCAATAATCAGAGGCAGCTTACCTTTAAGTATTTGCTTCCTTTCATCTTCATTAAATCCAAAGTAGACCATAGAAGGTAAAATAAACCACATATAGAAATCACCTTCCATCTCATTTGCCCTCTGCACTTTGGTAGTACCACTTCTTTACCATCCCTGATCAGTCTTGTAAATATTTCTCCTCTAGGTTGGAATCTAGTAAGAGATTAGGGCTCAAAACAATGTAATGAAAAAAGTATTTTTGGCATCAGAGAACCTTAATTTGAGACCTTGCCCCTTAATTGACAACCCACATGACTCTGGGCAGATTAATTAACCTGTCTCAGTCTTATTCTCTCACTTCCAATACATGAACTCATTCCTTCTTCATTCTCTGACTTAAGAAAATCACATACAAATGTGTTTAACAGTGTTCTGTGCTGGCTGCTTGGGCCACACAGGTGGACATACACTCTGTCCTCAAGTCACCATGATTTCCCTGAGAAGTGGACAGTTTGGCTGTTTGGAACAGGCCAGCACTCCAGGATGCCCAGCCACAGGGAACTGGGTTATTTCAAGAGGAAAGTGCTCAGTGGGAGGAATTTTCACTCAAAAGGCTAATCGGCTTTTGTTCTGCTTCTGTATATATGCTTGCTGCATAGGCTGCACTTGAAATTAACTAAATACTCATCTTTCCTTTTGCTTGTTCTATCTAAGCAATAAATGTAACTTCCTGTACCTCCTAGCAACTCCTGTGCTTTGTAACCATCTGAGGACAAATTAACCAATCAGCTCTTGCCAAATAAATTCTACATAAGGAATGCTGTGACTGAGCTCTGGGCCCAGATCTTCAGAGTGCTAGCTCCTCTGGAACAGCCAGTGCAATAAGCCTGAGTTCTCCAACTCTCCAAGTGCTGCTTGGTTTCTCACCGGTCTGATTTTTGCAACTTTTCTTCAACAAGGCCGCAGGAGAATCTAACTGTATCTTGAAGTCTAGATCTGTGTCCTGACTTGGGGTGGTGAAATTGGGTAAGGACAGAGTCATAAAACCATAGACTCTACATGCTAAGTGAGACCAGGAAAGACTCCTATTCCATTCCTGCGTCTCATGAATTTGGAACCCCCTTAGCTAGATGTGAGGCAACAACTCCTCAGATAAAAGAAACACCCTCTCCAGGCCCCTTTCTAGGCTCCAATACTGCTAAGGAAGCTCTGACTACTCCTGTGTCCCCACACTGCCCTCCTACTCTCATTTAGGCCATGGAGAGGGTGGAGGTCAAAGAGGTGCTTCCAAGAGTTTTCCAAGGGCCACATTCTTGCACTGGGAAAAGAAGAGCTATGGAGAGCCCACTGGCCAGGTGATCAGAACGGGACAGGGTTTTCACAAACCTTTTATCCCTCCGTAAAGTAAAAGTGTTGCTCTCTTTGTATCCAGACTATATAAGAAACTCTTAAACTCAATAATAAGAAAACAAATAATCCAACTTAAAAATGGGAAAAATATTTGAATAGGCATTTTTCTAAAGAAGATATGCAAATGGATAACAGTATGTGCAGATACTCAATACCAATAGTCATTAATGAAATACAAATCAAAACAAGAAATCAGCTCACACCCACTACGATGCCTACAACCAAAAAGACAGATAATAAAAAGTGCTGGTGAGGTTATAGAGAAATCATAACATTTCTATATTGCTAGTAGGAATGTCAAATGATGTTCTGCTGTGGAAAATAGTTTGGAAGTTTCTTAAAAAGTTAAATATAGATATGGAAACAACCAAACTGTCCATCGGCAGATGACTGCATAAAGAGGGTATGGTACATATGTACAACAGAATATTACTCAGCCATAAGAAAAGATGAAATACTGCCGTTTGAGATAACATGGATAGATCTTGAGATTATCATGCTAAATAAAATCAGACAGAAAAAGTTGAGAACTGTATTGTTTCACATATATGTGGGATATAAAACTACAAGTAACAAACAAACCTGACAAACAAACAGAGACTCACAGACACAGACAGTGGATTAGTGATTACCAGAGGGAAGGAGGAATTGGGGAGGTAGATAAGGTAAAGGGGGTCAAATACTTGGTGGCAGAAGGAAATTTAATTTTGGGTGGCGAACACACAATGCAATATATATATATATATATATATATATATATATATATATATATATATATGACATGTTACTGAATTGTCACTTAAAACCTATTTGATTTTTATTAACCAATGTAACCCCAATAATTTTAATAAAAAATGTTAAACATATATTTACTATATGATTTGCCATTCCATTATAGTTATCTATTCTAGAGAAATAAAAACATGTCCACATGCATTAAAAGACTTGCGTACTAATGTTTATAGCAGCATAATTCATAATAGCCAGAAAGAGAGAGAGAGAGAGAGAGAAACCACTTAAACATCCATCAACCTATGAATGGATAAACAAAATGTATCTCCATACAATGAAATAGTATTTGTCAATAAAGAGGAATGAGGTGCTGATGCATGCTACAACATGGATGAACCTCTGAAACATTTCGCTCTGTGAAAGAGACAGAAGACCATGTGCTGTACAATTCCATTTTTATGAATATCCAGAAAAAGCAAATTTGCAAAGACAGAAAGTAAATTGACAGTTGCCTAGGGCTGGGGATCGGAATAGAGAGTGACTGTAAATAGGTACAAAATTTCTATTTGAAGTTATGAAAATGATTTAAAATAAGATTGTGGTAGCAGTTGCATAGTGCTGTATATGAACTAATAATTACTGAATTGTGCTCTTAAAATGGGTGAATTTTATGGTATGCAAAATTGTAGCTCAATAAAGCTTTAAAAAAACAAAAAATAAGTAATGTTCTTCTTTATAAAGGTATAATTAAAATCCTATTAAATATAATTAATTTGCTGCTCCCATCTCCTGAAAAGTCATAGGTGGTAATTAAACTTAGCCAGTAACTTCTCTGAGCTGTCATGATCCTGGAACTATCTGTAGGGTCCAAGAAAGGCAGACAAAATTGATCATTGGTTCTCATTGCTCTTCTCTCTCATGTACATCAGGATCACTGGGGAAGAGTGGAATTTTTTGAATACAGATTCCTGGGCACCAGTCTCAGCTATATTTATTCAGTGGTTCTGGGTACATGTCATAGTTTTAAGAAGTACATGTCAGAGTACAAGGACTCACAGTTTGAGAAATTCTGTAACAGAAAAGTACACAGGAATGCTGTGAGTGCATGTGGGAATGGGAGGGTCAAGGAGTGGGATGGATACTGAACTGAGTGATGGGAATTAGAGAGGCTACTAAAGTTTAGTTAGGAAGTAAACTAACTCTCCAAGGATGTGGAGATGTTAAGTGAGAGGAAAGGGAGTAAAGGCATTCAGGAGCCTATGCCCAACACGTGCAAAGACATGGAGGTATTACAGTCGGAAAATATTTATTGAGCATTCACTTATGTGCTAGGAACTACCTAAGAAAGCTGGAGAAATGAGATTGATGAGCAGTTACAGGGTGTTGATAAAACTGGAAATGGACCTGGGGATTTACTATGAAGATGACAATGGGTTGAAGATTTGAGAGATGTATACGGTAAGTAAAATCTGAGAAAGGATTAAATGGATTAAATGGGGTTGGGAAGGAAATAGAGAAGGTAGGACATCTTAGACGTCTTGCTCTGGGGTTGGGTGGTGCCAATAAAAACAGCCATAGAGAATGGAGGCGGCTAATGAAGAGGAGGGGCTCAGTTTTAGATCTGTGATTTTGAAGTGCCTACAGTGATACTGAAATGACAGTTGGCAGCTGCAAATCAGGACACAAAGTTCAAGGGATTTCTGGAATGAAATTATAAGTATTACCTACCTGATCTAATAATAATGACTGCCTCAGGGATTCTTGGGAAGACTAAAGGAGATGATGAGGTGAACTTCATGTACTATAAAGTGACACCTAAGTGTCATATTATAATTTATTTCTGAATTTTCCATAGCATTTATCACTGTGGTCTGTACTCAGTGAGTGCTCAATCTGTGACTTATTACTGCATGTATTACCACCTCTCCTGTCCACCAAACACAATGACCATAATATCTCACATACCACGCTTTTATGACAATGCTACAGAATAGATCAACTGCAGAAACAATTGATTAAAAGCATAAAAGGAATATCATTTCATACGGTCAGCTATTTCTCACAACATGACTAGAAATATTTTGCTTTATTAAAAAAACCTTGCTTGTTTCAGTTTTAAGAACGCCATGTTTCTCTAGAATAATGAAGGTAGTAAGGTTTGCTGAAATTCTTCCTAATCTCAACGTTCTGGCATTATAATGTAAGATTTACATACAATTGAATAACAGATTCAATAACTCTCTTAAATAAAAGTCCAAATGATCAATTCTTAAATGCTTGGTCAAGTTTAAAAAGTGGACATTTTCAACAAGTGCGACCATCACTTGACCTAAAAGAGCCAGGTGATGGAGCCAAGAGTGTTCCTTCAAGCCCTTCTGCTTCTCCATGTGGCTCCAGCCTTTGAGTCTATTTTCAAACTTGACTGTGATTTATTATTTATAACAGAATCAGAATTTTCTAATAGAGCTGTGGACCACCAAAAAAACTATAGGTTCTTCTTTTTTGCCTTTTAGACCTGGGAGCCCAAATGAAAGGAGAAACAGAGAAAAAAGGGCAAAATGGAAAGAAAAGAATGGTGAACTATAGGAGAAAAGGAGAGAAACAGGGAATAAGGGAAGACATGGAAAGGAGGAGGAGAGCTACCAGGATGGTCATGAAAGGATAAACTCACTGCAGCCTATCTCTAAACTGTGTTCAAAACACAGAAAGCAGCTTCTGACTTTGAAAGATAAACAGTAGCAAGTGAATCGAGGAGAGGAACCAAAACTAGAAAAAGAGACCCACTTGGGAGTGCATTTCTGTTTTTTTTCTCTCTCACTCTCTCTTTCCAGAGTTGGCCTGAGTTCAGAACTGTGCGGAGGCAAGAACTCTGAGAGAACCCTCTCTTTTTGGCCAGAAGACCTGGAAAGGAGGCCTCTGCAAATGGAAGAATGTGAGGGACAGTCCAGGTTTTTTTTTCTTTCCATTTTTCTCTCCCATGACTGGCCACAGTTGCAGAACTATGTGGCAGAAGGCTAGGTAGCAGCATAAGCAGCTAAAAGTTTCTCCAAAAGAATAGGAGCAGGGGAAAGGGGACCTGTGGTCTAAAGAGTGTGGGAGAATCCGTTATTTTTTCTTTTCACTTTTCTCCCATGGCTATACTGCAGCAGCACAACCAGCTAAAACTTCAAGAGAAACCAAATCTTTCCAGCCAAGAGACCAGGAAAAAAGGCTCTCAAGGGAGAGGAGAAGGCGAGAAGAATCTCAGAAAGGAGAGAACTGAAGCCGAAGATTCTCTGATTCTGTATAAGCCCCAGTTCCTCCCCTGGGCTGTGCATAGGTGAGACAGATACAAAACCTTTGAGGACTAGACTATGACATAAGAAACTGCTCAAGTCCCAGACCCCTAAATTGTGTTTCCATGGAACCCAAAACAGCCCAGCAAAGACTCTGAAAAATAAACTGAAGTTGGAACTATTGCCCACATTGACTGCTGGATTAAACAAAAATGTGAGCATTTCAAAAGGACCCAGATCTCACAACATAACATTAAAAGTCAAGAACTCACTCTTACAATATTTGACATGTAAGGGACTGGGGAAATGTGGTTAATTCTTAAGAGAAAAGACAATCAACAAATGCCAACCTCAAGATGACACAGATGTTGGAATTGTAAATGTCAGTGAATTTGATATAAATATACAATTCAAAGAACAGAGAGAAAAAAAAATTGAACAACAACAACAAAAAATAAACAGAGCCTAAGTTGCCTGTGAAAAAATATTACAAAGTCTAATATTAGTGTCATTGGAATCTCAGGAGAGGACAAAGAGATTGAGGTAAAAACGTACTTGATGAAATAATGGCCCAAACTTCCCAGACGTGGTGAAGGCTATACACTTACAGATTCAAACAGCACTATCTCTCTGGTTATTAAACACATACATGGCTACACACATAATACCTTACAGTGAGCGCCTCCAAAGGGGAGAAATATGAAGGTGTGTAAAGTGGAGATATAACTGCCTAAAAATAAGAAATAAAATATAATGGGCCACCGTCCCCTTTTGAGAGGTGTCCCAAGTACCAAGACCTAGGTCTTAAATGTCTTCCTTAAATCTACTAAAAAAAAAGAGTCATGTGAACCACGTCAATTAATAAATTGGTTTATTTACTAAATTTGCAGAAAGTGTTAGCCATACTATAGATCCTTGCTTTTTGGTCATGTTTTCTGACCAAAAATGAACTACAAAGAGATTTTTCAAATTTTTACTTGCAGGTAACTTAAAATAATTTTGTTAAAGTCTCTTGCACATTTTTAGGCAGATATGTAAAAACTTTTACTAAAATGTGAATAGTTGTGAAGAATGTAACTTCTAGCACTCTTGGTAAACTTGGACATATAAAGTTATTTTGGCATTTGTTGAAGTATGTCCCCTGAAATTCATCATCATTCATTTAAAAAAATATTTAAACAGGCTGTACTTTGACAATCATAAATTTTGCATAATTATATTTTCTTCTTGAACTTATAATTCCATTTTACTTGACCTATAGACGTTTATCCTAGTTTTATGTCTTTTATTCATTACCTTAACACACTTTTTTTCTGCAGCAAAAATGTTTATACACTTAAATTTACACCCAATGGCAAAAAATGCTCTTCTGATTGTTGCTATTATTAGAATGCAATCTCAAATAATGACTAAATGTAAATAAAAATTTTAATTAGAAATGTCTCTCTTTGGAGCACTTACATTTTTCAATTATTTCATGCATATGTGGATGACTATACACCTATTACCTTAATGGGTCACTATTAAACTTCAATTTAATTCATAATTTCTGTTCTTTTCAATGTAAATGATGGGAAACTATGTTCATATAAATGAGGATGGGAATAGATGAATAGAAATGTCACTCAATCTTTTGAATGCCTTCTGAGTTTTATACCAAACATCACATGGTGATGAAATATCAAAAATTATTTTAATCATCAGTGTAAGAAAAAATTGGGAAAGACTAAAATTTAGTGAGTACCCTATTTAGTCATCCATCTTGGTTATCTCAGCTGTTTATCATCTTTGAGTAGGCTAGTTCACAACTCTGAAGACATAGAATTTAACTTTCAGAAAACTTATGGTAAAGCAAGTAATTATTGTCTATAGGAATGCAAATAAATTTTATCCTGTGGAAGTGCAACTGACTCCCCTCTCAACCTGTGAGAGTCAATGTTACAGCTATTAAACACATTCATTTCGGCATTCCTATCAATGGTCCCCTCTTTACTGATTGTAGACCTTTCTGGCACTTTCATTCTTTAATGTTTAAAAATGTTCATTAAAAAATTTGTATGTGAGTCATAATTTCATCTTTTTTTAAATTTCCCCTTTAATATCAGCTTATGATTTGATTAGATTGGCTTTAAAAAAAAAAACAAAACAAAAAACAAAGACTTAGAAAACACATGATTTGCAATGTCCAGGATTTATAATCATTGACTTTCTCACTGCTAAAACTGATATTCTGCAACATCTCCATTTTTTGCCTTCCCTATTCCTTAGATTTTTACATCCTTGGACAATGCAATTTTAAAAAGTGATTTAGAGGTAGGTCTTTTAGTAAAGTGGACTAATAAGATATGTTAGAGATAGGCTTTTCTTATGTAAAGTGAGAGAAAGGTGATTATGGAAAAGGTGGGAAAGAGAACTTGCTTATCAAGAAGACCAGTTTTGGTCTAGACCACCTAGACTCATCTGCATTAACAAACCTCTTTATTAAAGCTTTCAATTACTGAAGAACTTAAATTATATAATTGTTTACTTTTCATTCAGAGGAGACACTGAGGGGAGAGGAGCCCTGATGAAGAGAGAGGGCATTAGGAAGCAGGGTGATAGAATGGGGATGCAGGGTTGTCGACAGCAGGGACTTTGAACAGACAGGGTAGACAGGGTACCATGAGGGTACAAAGAAATGAAAAAGAAATGAATATGGAAGAAAAATCAAAATTCAAACTTTAACATTTTGTTCAAATACTTGTGAACTTGTATAGAAAATCTCTAGTCATAGCTTCTATCATGCTAGAAGACAATGCCAGGAAAAAGACTGTCTGTGTTTAGCCTAATGCCAAGCAACCAATTAGATGGACATTTCCAACAACGTACTAACTAGGCCAAATATCTGAGCTTCCTGCTACTGGAAAGAGGTGAGCAGAAAGAGCAGACAATATTCATTTGATGGAAAGACCACCTTTATTTATATCACACTAGTCCCTTACTTATACATGGGCAATACAGAGGCTTCTAAACTCGGATTCTGTAAAATGGACACTCCCAACCACACATCAGACTATAATCAGACTGAAATGTGCATTCATCACTCAGAAGCCTATTTTACCTGGTTCTGGAAAATGTGGTTCTATTAGACCGATGGTTGTTGCCTTAGAGTAAAATAACCAACAAAAGAATCCTGTGATTCTTTTCTGAATAAATAGAAACAAGCCTAGAACTAAGCACATCCTTTGAGACCTATGTTCACAGCTTAACTGGCCTTCTGTTCTATCTTAGGTCAGATCCTTCACTGATATTCATCTTTGCTTCCCCAGTGATTCTTACTGTGCTGGGCATTCAACATGGGAAAATGAATAAATAACCAATGGATTCCAGCCATTTCTGTGGATTTCCACACGGACTGATGCAAAGTAATGAAGGTAATCTACACATGAAACTGAGTACAAGTATAGACACAGACAACCAGTGTTTGTCTATGTACTGCAAGGTTTGTCTTTGTGGTTTTCAGTATCTAGCTTCACTAGGGACCATCCTCCTCTTCAGTCTTCCAGAAACTTCCTGATCTTTAATACCCCTTCCTATCAAAACAAGGATAATTTAGATCAAACTTTTATATTGAGGAATGGCTTTTAAGTTCTGAGAGGCTGGGGACTAACAAGAACCTCAAAGGTTATCTAATTTATCCATTCATCAGATAGGTGTGAAATTTTAAAAATTAGGAACTGCACCTTCTCTACTTGATTAAGTGGTTAATGTGAAACCAGGATTATTAGATGACTAAATAACTAAACGGGGCAGATGAAGACCCCATCTATAGTAACTGGAAGTTCTTTTGGTTTTATACAATTTCTTATGTCTGTCCCTTTCTATACAAGGCTGTATATTAATAGGGAAACAATCCTATTACATATTTTCTCAACAAAAAAAGCTATGTTTTCTTTCAGTGGAAAAAGTGTCCACTAACCAGAAAAACAAAACAAGGTGTAATTCCTCTGGATATAAAAGCTTATGCAACAAAAGGACAAATGCTGTATGATTCCATTTATATGAGTTACCTAGAATAGGCCCATTCATAGAGAAAGAAAGAATAGTGGTTATCATGGGCTGGGAGAAGGGAAAAATAGAGAGTTATTGTTTAATGGGTACAGAATATCAGTTTTGGATGATGAAAAAGTTCTGGAGATATGAATGGTGCCAATTATTGCACGTCTTTGTGAATGTACTTAATGCTGCTGAATTCCACTATTTAAAATGATTAAATTTTATGTTATGTATGTTTAATCACGGTAGGAAAAACACTTTTAAAAATCTCTTTTAATGCTCTGTTCTGACCTGAGAGTGCTTTCCCCCTTCCTCAGGAAAGTGGAAATATCCTGAATGAACTGCAAAAGCTCATAGCTTGAATAAGGGCAGACTTAGAAAGTGCCCAAAGCTAATAAAATGCCAGATTTACAACTGGCTCATTACCAGGATAACCAAACTAATCATGTCAGAAATATTGGACTACTCAGTAGGATACCATACAAGAAAAATGTTAGTGAAGTTTAATAACTATTATATACCTTGCTTAAAGTAATGTCCCTTTGATTTAATAGTTAAATGATGCTGATAAGTGATTGGGTTAAGTGAGCCTGCTATGATTCAATTGTAAAGTTTTAGATTAGTGGTTTTCCACACTTGTTTAGGATATGAGAAAATATGATTAGAATTTAAATGGGATGAGAAGTTAGGCTCTCAGTTCTTTCTAGTCACTTTATCTTGGTTTGAGGGAATGCATAAGTTGGGTATATGCCATTAATGTAAAAGTCAGGGGAATCAACTTAAAAAAATTTTTTTTGGAAGGGGTCATTAAAATACATAACACATTCACGTTCATATGGTAGAATTCTTGCACATGTGTGCCAAAACACATAATAAAAGTTTTAAAACCAACCCAAATACATATCAGTAAGAGAATAGATAAATTGTGAAATATTTGCCAACAAATGCTATATAGTTACATGTAAGAAATGGATAATTCTCAAAAACTTAACGTTGAGTTTTTGAAAAGTGAGACTATTACATATACCTTATTTGTAAATAAAAAATAAGCAAACCGAAACAACATATTGCTTAAGAATACACACATATGTCATAAAACTGTTTTATAATAAAACCAAGCAATGATTAACATAAAATTCAGGGTTAGGAGGAACATGGAGAATGGTATAAGAGAGAAGCACAAAGCAAGATCCAACAGTATTGGTAACAATCTAGTTCTTTTTATCTAGCCTTTTTATTTGCTTTAACAGTTTTATTGAGATATGACTCACATATGATACAATTAATTCATTTGACATATACAATTCAATAACGTGTACAACCATTACAACAGTCAAATTTAGAACATTTTCATTAGCTCAAGAATAAAACCCTGTACTCTTTAACTATCACCCCCCTCCTTTCCCAACCCCCAGCCCTAAGCAACTACTAATCAGCTTTCTGTCTCTATTTATTTCTCTGTTTCGGACGTTATCATGTGAACAGAATCATACAATATGTGTTTTATTGTGACTAGTTTCTTTTACGTCTAATAATATTTTCAAGATACATACACATTATAACACGTATGAGTACTTCATTCCTTTTTATGATCAAATAATATCCCATTGTATGGATATACCACATTAATTTATCAGTTCATCAGCTGAACATCTGGGTTGTTTCCATCTTTTAGCTATTATAGATGGTGTTGGTATAAACATATATAGGTTTTGGTGTGGAAATATGCATTTATTTCTCTCTGATATATATACTTAGAATAAAATTGCTCTATTATATGGTAACTCCATTTTTAACTTTTAAGGAACTGACAAACTGTTTTCTAAAGAGGTTGCCCTGTTTGATATTCTTACCAGCAGTGTATAAAGGCTCCAGTTCCTCCATTTCCTCACCAACACTTATGTGACCTTTGAATCTAGCCAACCTAGTGGGTGTGAAGTGGTATCTCACTGTGGTTTTGATTTGTTCTCTGGTGAATAGCTGGTATTGAGCATCCTTTCATGTGCTTATTGGCCATTCCTTTGGAGAAATGTCCAGATCTTTTGACTACTTTTATATTGGATTATCTTTTTATTTTTAATTGAGTTCTAAGAGCTCTTTATATATATTGGACACAAGTCTCTTAGATATATGATTTTTAAATACTTTCTTCCATTTTATGGGTTATTTTCTCACAATTATCTAGTTTTTAAGCCCTAGTTTTAAAGCTGTGTGATGGGGTCAGAGGTGGTCTTTGAATATAATGTTTAGAGCTTAGATAAACTTAGAATGTTATTTTTATATATAAAATATTGCATACTTAATGAATGTTTTAAAACCCTCATGCATAAAGACATCTGTTAGATAATACTTGAGACAAAACAAAATACTATAATGCCCAAAATAAGTTGATGCTACTCTTCAAGGCATTTAACTTAACTACCAGGTATGACTCAGGGACTAGGAGAATCAGTCCATTAATACTTTTAAAATGTTCCTCTCCAAACTCTGTCACATGGTAGGTGCCAACAGCAAACTACTATCAACAGGACACTCCCACTCCTTTCTTGTTTATATGTCTCCTATTTTTTCAATCTAAGAATGATTTTTACATTTTTAAAAGCTTGGAGGGAAAAAGAAGGAAATGTCACTGCTGGTGAAAGTTATATGAACTTCCAATTTGAGTATCCATAAATCAAGTGAAATAGAGCCACACCATTCCTTTATATATTGCCTATGGCTGCTTTCAAGCTACAATGGCACAGCTGAGTAGTTACTAAACAGATCCCACGGCCAGTAAGGCCTACATATTTACCAGCTAGTCCTTTTCTCAAAAAGTTTGACAAACCCTATAGTATAGTTACAAAATTGACTCCTTACTTCAACAATGAGCATCAAAATCCCATTTTCTACTAGTCAAGACCAACTTGATAGTTACTTTCATGATTTCTCATAGTCAATTTCTTTTTTTTCTCTTTATCTTTAATAAATATTTATATGACACCTTGACTCTAACTTTATGAAGGATTTTTAGATTTAGGGATTCATGAAGTAGTCTTTTCTTGCAAATTATGCAATTTCAAGAGTCATGATACAGACACACTCAAGCTATTGAGTTATTTTAATAAATTGTCTGCTCATTATGCGCTGTGAATCAAATACTGTTTGGTGCTGTAAGAACTAACAAAACCCCTAATTTTGTCTTCAAGAGGCTTACAGTCTAATTAGATACTAGCAAGTACAAAAATTTCCCCAAAGATCACCCTCCTGTTGTAATCTTACATTAAGTGGGCTTAGGTATTTTATCCCAGAATGGTTAGGCATGTTGTTTAAATTAAAAGAAATGTTTATTTGCAGTAAAAAAAAAAAAAAAAATAGCGCTTTGCAAAAGATTCTGGTCAACGAAGGTGCAAAAGTCCCATAGCTTCTGCTTTCCCAGGACTAGATGAGCCAAGGTTCTTAATCTTTTTACTAAATGTTCATTTCTGCTTTGGCCATTTGGACCCAATCCCAGTCCAATATCTTAAATGCTGTTACGGATATTTACTCATTATAAAGAAAGCATCAGTTTAATGATGGCTAAAACTTGCAGCCTATTCGTGACGTCAGACACCACTCTGACGAGAGGAAAGACCATCTGCATATACAGTTATTAACCCTAAAAGTGATGACTCGGCTACTGCCACGCACAACCCTCTACCCAAAGCAGTCAGAGACCCAGCTGCGAGGTGCCCTTTTCCAAGCTGTCCTTCAGTGCCTCAGTTGCCTTTGCATTTTTCTTTTCCTTTCTTTTTAAACAGGGACACACGCAGCCTCAAGTCAGGTTCTGCAGAGGAGACAGGGCTGTCCCCCCCGCCCCCAGCACTTTCTGACCGAGGAGGCTGTGATGAAGACCAGTCCTGCAGCGGTCCCCCAGCCCCGCCACACGCACCCCCACGCGCCGCGAAGTTAGAGGAGGCCGGAGCGCGGGGCCCCGCCAGCTCGGCCGCAAGCCCGCCCTGAGCCCGCACCCGCCGGTGAGCGGCCCGGGGCGGCGGGGGCCGGGGCTGGCGGCGGGGCAGGGAGCGCGGCTGCGCGGGCCCAGAGGGCGAGGCCGCCCCCGCCCCGGCCCCCGGCGCCCGGCCGGTCCCTGCGGGCGCCCGCACCCTCCGTCTCCCGCCGCCGCCGCCGCGCCCCGGCCCCGCGGCGCCCCCCGGCCCCGCGCCACCTCCGAGCGCAGCCGCGCGGCCCCCGCACCTGCACGCCCCGCGCTGCCCTCGCTCGCTCGGCCCAGCCGCTCAGGATTACCTGCTTGGCGGTGCCGGGGTCCGGTCCTCCCTCGGCAGCGCAAATCCGTGCTCGGCCACTCGCGCCCTCCTCCCGCCTGCCCTCCTCCTCCCCCCCCCACCCCCGAAAGAGAGTCGGTGTCAGTCACGCTGCTCCTGGGGGGAGTCGCCGGCGGCTTCCGGGAGCTCCAAACAGGCAGGCCGAGGGGGAGAGCGAGTGGAGGGGTGCAAAGCTGCGCGTGTGGGGAGTGCGAATGAAGGGGTCAGGGAGGAGAGGGGGATGGAGAAAAGGAGGGGCAGGTGGGCCGTGAGATGGGGAAGGAGAGAAAGGGAGAGAGAGGGGGAGAGAACCACTCAAGAGCCAGTCTATGAAAGAAATGAAGTCACCGCGTCAGGCAGCATCGCAAAGCCTGGAAAGATCCAGGAAGCTGCGGGCTGAAGGGGTCACGGATAGCTTGGACCTCAAAGACTTGAGCAAAGAAATGATGGGTCCTTAGGAAGCAAGAAGCAGGCCTGTATGTCCCCCCCAACCCCAGGACATGGATAAAGGCCCTGGCAGGAGAGGGAACTTAGGCTAGGGATCAAGTTCAGATGCACTCATACCTTCAAACAGCATTTTTACATGCATATTTTAAAAATGATTATGTACCCTAACCCAATTTATCTTTTAAAGTGTGTAAATTTGTGGCCATTTCCCCATTATATATTGGTTATAATTACAAAAGTGGAGGCTTTTTACATTTTTGTTCAAACGGTTAGAAGAAAATATTGATTTTCAATTTTCATCAGTTTATTTCAATTTTCAAAAGTGAACTTGAAGGTCTTCATTGAATGAATGCCGGGGAAATAATTACAGATAGGAGAGAAAAAGGTGGGATGTAATCGATACTTTTTAATGAAAAAATTCCAAATGAACACAAGGATGACTGTCTAAAAAGCCAATATCTCAAGTTGACTTTAAAATTGCGTCTAACTTGGTTCTGTGCATTTACAAGGTTTATCTTGAACATATAAGCTATAACTTAAATAAAGGCCATTCCTATTACACATTGCTCTTGGCTAATGGTCTGCTGAAGAGTGCCTCTTTGCTTCCCTTTGGCTGGAAAGAAGGGAAACTAAATGAAAAACTTAACTGAATGCACAGACTGCATATATCCAAAACCAGTGCTGTATCTATCATGCACATGCCTTGTATTTGATAGGTGTTCAACACATTTATACTGAAGGATGAATGAATGGATGAATGAAATACATATGTATTTAGAACATGTATGTTCCAGGAATGCAAAAAAAAATAATATATTCATAAGGACCAGTTTGTGTTGGTTCATGGGAAACTTTCAGGCATCCAGTCTAATATGACTTTTTTCCCCCCAGCATTAACTTCAACAGATATTAATAGAACATTTCCTTCAGCTAGGTATATTTTGCATTGGAGTATAAAGTATTATGGAGTAGAAAGGTGAATGAGGTACAAATTGTGCCCTTACATTTATAATATAGTAGGAAAATAAAGAGAGCACAAACAACCACAGTGGAAGGAAGACAGAAAAAGCGTCTTAAGAGAGGTATGAACAAAGTTCTGTGGACGTGAAGAAGAGAGAGAGGCTGTTTGTAGGATAGGGGATCAGCATCCTGGTGGAAGTAAGAGTTGAGACTTCAAGTAGAAAAAAAAATAGTGAGTGGACCGTGGAGGAAGGACACACAAGATGAAAAAGCAGTGGGGATGAAGGTGGAGTGGTGATAAAGGATGGGACATGTAAGAAGGATAGTCAGTGAGCTTAGCTAGGGTGAAAAGTTGTGGAAGTCAGATCTGGGAAGGAATGCCAGATCCCGCTGGTGGAGGCCTTCATCTTAGCCTGAGATATTAGGCAGGCACTGGGGGGACAATAGACAGTTTTAGAGCAGAATCAGGATAACAGTGGTTAATTTGATGTTGCTGTCTTGGATTGGAAAGAGATGAGTCAAGGATATCCTCTAAATCTTTCAGTCCTCTTTGAGATTCCAACCCAAATTTGTCCTTCTCCTTAGCAAATGATCTCGTTATCTGCTGTACTAAGAGATCTGCTGATGCCATGTTAACTTCTACACCTTGCATGTAAGCCTCCTCCTCTCCATTGTTGTGTCCCCCTGGATTACAGTACAGTTGCCACCAGCCAGGGCTGTATCAAGACTTGATGATAGAGTAAACACATGAGGAAGGGAGCGCTTATCATTAGAATGGTTTTAATGTTTTTCGGGCTTTCTTTATGTACCATGAAACTGTTAAACTAACTATTGTATATGAAAGGGCTTTGCTAGACCCTTGACAGAGAGTAGGTGACTAGATTCTCAAAATTCTTAGTCTGTAAAGCTTCTACAAGTATTAAATGGAGTCCAGGTTTCCATGATCCCCACACAGATTCTGCTCCTGGAGTCCAAATGTACCTGTGAATCAGTCTGACATGCAGGAGGCTAACCAGCTCTGTGCTGACTTGGTGAAAAGTTCTCCCCACAAGGGGTGTACTGAATGGAAACCAATGAACCCAAACAGATGCTCTTTCTGGAACAGTATTTCAGCTGGTACACAAAGAAAGAATGGGTCTCTGGATTCCAAGTTGTTCCCTAAATGAATGCTGGGCCCCAGGTCTCTGTGAAACCTGCTCCACTCACATGGCTGCTTCATCCTCTGTGAAGCCAGATCAGATTATTATCCCTGTGCTTTCTTACCTTAGGCCCCTTTTCCCTATTGATATGGTCCTTCACTGGCCAAATGAAAACCCTATGACCACAATGCTTTTCCTGGCCTGTGACGAGGAAAGGATAATGATGACGTATGTGCCTCCACAAACACATCTTCTCAGGAGTCCGAAGTTCTAAAGGACATGTTCCCAGTGTGCCATGGAAGTTTATATTTTATTATAATGACTTCTAAGTGGAAAGTTACCAACAGTAATTTTACTAGCAGCTGATTCTCACATCGTGGTGCTGAAAATGTAGCACTCTCAGGGAACAGAGACTGATAACCATAGCTAAGATTTATCGAGCACTTGCCATGTGCCAAGCTCTGTTCTAAGCATTTTATACATGGTTAAATCACCAGCCTAATGAGGTGAGTGCTGTTCTTATGTGCACTTTATAAATGAAGATATGGCAAATAGAGGTTTAGCAATTTGCCCAAGATCACAAAGCAGCATCGGTAGCGGAATTTTGGATCTAAGCAGTCTGGCTTTACTTTGTGCACTTAATTACTACACTTTGTAGGAACAAAAGACAAAAACAAAAACAAAAACCCAAATAGGAACAAATAGAAAACTACTAGTTAATACCAGAAACACTTACTATAAGACTAGATACCTGAACCGTTGTGATGGGATAGATATCTACGAATTATCAAGAATACTTAGAAATAAAACTGATATCCTGCTTTCATTGAGCTAATGTGAATAAACCTGACTAAAGAAAGTGGTAGAACTTTATAGTACCTCAGAGTGAGCTGTGCAGAGAAAGGGGAAGGTTTATGGGATATAGAAAAATTAAGTTATGTTCGTTACGTGTGCCCTATCTCTGCAATACAAACTCCTTTGGCAGGGGTAATACCTAACCATGATTGCTTTGGGGCTCAACTTTTGCATCCTGACTTTCCTTCTGTCCATTGCAACATTGGAACCTTGTGCCTGGGACTTCAAAGACCTTGAAAACAAATTTGAAATATTTCAAACTTTTGCCATTTGAAGTCCTTAGTGAGGACTTCTAGCTCATTTATTTCCATGTGTTCTGACCTAAAGTTCATGAGAGAAAATCTTTGATAGTAGGCCCCGTGGTCTGATTTTCCTTAATATGTTATACTGAGCTTTCATTTGAACAAACAGCAACAAGTATGGCAGAGCTGGCGGCATCATGTCACCTCTGCAACATCACCTCAACTGCCCACCTTCCCCTTCGCCACTTCCCACATCCCAGCTTCCTTTGGCTACTTCTTGTTCTTTGTTACAAAGTTTTAAAACATGGAAACAAATTAGAGTTAGCAGCACACAGCCTTCTTTTATCCTATGTGAAGGTCCTTAGTCATTATTATTATTTTTCCCCCTCTTTAATTCCCCACCACCACCACTTCCACCCCTGACCTATGGATGTTGCCATTTCCCCTTAAGAACTGGATCTCTGAAGGCAGGATATCTCCTCCCACATGCTTGCGGGGTCTGGCCTGTGGCTCCACCTGGGGCGCAAATGCAGGACCTTCTGTGTGTAAAGCAGGAATGCTAACCACTACGTTATGGAGCCAACCGCTTAGTCATTATTTTGATGGTTCTGTCAATCTATAAATGATGTAGAGAAAAAGGAGGGATGAGAGTGGAAGTCGAGTAGATGAACTATAAATAGAATAAAGAGAGGTGAACAACACCAGTTTCCCAGCAATATAGATATTAAAAATGAGATTTTGTTTGTTCAGTGAACAGAGATTTTTAACCTAGGATCTCTAAACAGATGTTAAGAATCTGGGGGCTCCATGAATTGTTTATAATGTTTTAGGTTTTGAACATTTATCAGAAAAGATGGTCCACAGCTTTTATCATATTTTCTTGGAGTCATTTATATCTAAAAATTGATCAAGATATAAATAATTTACAAAAGTACAAAAAAGGGAAAAGGATTTCCTTCCTGCCTTTTTTTTTCGGAGTCCCCTACAAAACCAGCATCTCAGACTCAGGTGAACACAGGCTCTGGTTCCCCAGAACAGAGGGGTGAACAGCCTTGCTCAGCAGAGTCATCCAGGCAGATCATGTTTGGTATGTTTAACCTGATATTCTCTGGGGAGTATTTCCTTTTTTAAAATGACATCTTGCGTTGGCTGTACCTTAACTCACAGGGAAAACTCTATAGTCCCAGGCAATGAGGTAAACATGGGTGAGGTTAGGAGGCATTTGAGAAGATAAAGGGGGCTGGTGGACATCACTCAAACCACAGGACATGTCTCTAGTAATCCACTTTGTGGATAAGATTGTCCCTGCATGAAAATTTTATGTAACTAGAAATAGACAAGACCGCTGGCCTTAAACTTAAGGATTCTTTTTATATCCCACTGACTCATTGGAGCGGTACCTAGATACTCCAGTTCACTCTTCCTCCATTGAATACCTTTGAATTTTAGTTTTGTTAAATTGGAAAAATTTCTTAAAAATGTTTTTTTTTTCTGTTTTCCAAGGCTCCCCTATCTATATTTAATTTTCTAAAATCAGGACCATACATATCTCAAATTTATTTATATCATTATCCAATACTAAGGCAAGGGCTGCCCAGAGTTTCTTCTTCTTGGCATATGTTGACAAATTGCCTCTATTCACCCCTTAGCTAGGTGCCCTTGTGCCAGGCACACAGCCGTATGCAGTGGCCCTAACCAAGAACAGTGTATAATATGCAGTCAGTGGCCAGTAAACAGTTCTGTTGGTTTACTAACTGATGTAAAGTCAGAGCTTAGAGAAATAGAAAAGTTTGTCCAAAATAGTATGGAAAATAAAACTATAAACAAAAGTGTTTAATATTTTTAAAAATTTCAATTATTGGGGAGAAATAAGATAATGGCTTTAAAAACAGCCATTAAGAGCATTACTATTTTCTAATAAAAGCAAAGCCAGATTCAAAAGTTGAGAGACAGCCTAAGGAAGAGAGATTCTCCAAGAAATTTTAAGAAACTTAGAGGCCAGTTTGAATCCAGAGTGGGTATAGAAAAATATGCCAATCTGGTATTCAACTCTTTTACTCTGAGTCTGAAAAGGGATTGAGAAGGTGAAATTGCCTGAGGCAAATGGTTAGACAAGGGTTTATTAATAAGAAGGCAACCAAATATTTTTTATTTTAATGTAGTATCTTAAAATAATGAAAATATAGAACAAATGAGAAAAATTGTATATTCCTAACAGAATATGTTAATATTTGTACATTTTTTGTGTGATTCTTTTATGTGATGTATTTTGTAGTTGTAAGTTAAAAGTGAAACCATAGCATATAGCTAAAATAGAGAATTAGATTTCATTTTTAAAATAAAATTATGTTTATTAAGTGTAATACTCGTGCTTTCTCATTTAATCATAGCAGAAATAAAGGTTTTTACTATTGCTATAAGATAGACAGCCAACGGTAATGAAGAAAGAAAAACTGAGGAATTTGGATAAGTCTACCTAGAACTTAGCTAAAATTATCAACTCCCTTTTAAGTGGAAGTGGCAGAAATGCTAAAATATGCATCCACCTGGAACATAGAAGGCTCTCAGTAGATATTGGTTGAACTGAATATTTTGATACATAGTACTCAGGAAACAATCTGAGAAAATATTCATTGTCTAAAATACATATTGTATATATGTATTTATACTTTACATGTATTAAATACAGAATATGCTAAATACATATAAAATAAAGAGTGGCTGATCTGCAAATTCATGAAATCTCTAAGACAGCAAGTAGAAAAATTTCAAAACAATAATTCTCTCCAATCAGATACATTCCTAGTCAGGGCACCTGAAAACTTATTGCAGTGAACAGCTCTTGATATCCAACTTTCTGTATATTTTAGTTCAACAGTCATCAACAAAAACAGAAGAATTAACTTTAAAGAATTTTTCTGGATAGATCTCATAGTTGGAAAATAGTATTCTATTGAGTTTTATGAATTTCTCAGTCTTTTCGGGGAAAACAATGCAATCCAGATGAAGTATTTTGTAATGATCCTTAAAAAAGAAAAAGACAATAAAGCTGTTTTTTTTTTAAATATTTTTATTATTAGGTTCAAGTATCCAGTACATTGGTTAGACAATAAGTCTGTTTTTAACTTGATCTTTCTTTCTGACACCTCAAGAGCTTTGTCGCTATGAACCAGTTGTTTCTCATCAAATGAATGAGATAGAATCATGAGTTATTTAGGTGTCTTGTCCTCATGAAGGGATGATCTATGAGCCATCTTACCCAATTCTGGTCAGAGCAGTGAGCATTTGTCTCCTTCTCTCCCCCGCACTTCCCATCCTAGATTATCTCCATCTTCTTGTGACTAAAGGAGAAAAATAACTCCACAGCTGTCAGTGGCTTTTTCAGCTGCCAGCACCAGAACGTGATCATACAGAAGGAAATTACTGAATTCAGGAAAAAGAATCAACATGTACACTTTTTATTACACTGTTCAGGTTTCTGCTGGTAGTAGTGTATGGAGTACCTTTGTCTGCACCCACCAAAGCCCCCTGAAGAATATCTGAGGCTATCGTAAGGTCTTGGCTTTTGCTGTTGTTGTTCTTTTAGCTTCTGTATTACTATTCTTTTAAATGAGATCTCATGTGGGACTATCCATTAGCAGCTGAGTTCCATATGATACAGAGAGTGTACCTTGTCAACTTAATGCCATTTCAGAAACATTCTGGGTCCTGTTGAATCTGTTAACAGTGGACTGGTAGTGGGAGGAAGGGAGCAGCTCTGACTGAGGAGCTGGGGTCTTGCTCAGCATTGGCTCTTTTTCCATGATTCTACTTTTGAGATTAGTAAGGTTTGAAGGCTAGAGAAATTGGAGGCACAGTGACTGAGAGGAGAAAGGCGAGGATACTCATGGATCCATTGGGCAGTGCATGGTGGATGGAGGCCCTGGAATGGGTAGCAGCAGTAAAGGTATGGGTCACCGTGCAAGCCAGAGAAGACAGAGCTGGAGATAGTTTCAAGCTTTGATGCCAGGGCTGGTGAGATGTGTGGCTGGCAGGGGTGCATGTCACAATGTGGTTGGGGGCTAGGACCAAGGCCTGGATGGAGTAAAAACTTTCAAGACATGGTCCATGACCATGTAGTAAGTGTCAGTGGAAGTAGTCCTGAATCTAAATTGAAAGAGTCTGGAGAGGCTACATTTTTGATTTCATGTTTTAAGAATAATAAAAACATTAATAAGTGAAATCCTGCATTTCTGAAACTTTAGTAAGTACCTATGCTTTTGTGGATTTTCTTAGTCTCAGTGAAATAAAAGTGGATGAAGTAAAATCAATGTAACCTTTGCAAATGCCTGTGGAGATAGGGCTGTCAACAGGAAGAGGGAGAATTCTACAGAACAGAATGGAGTACAGATTCTGACATGAAGGAGGAGGAGAGAAAGAGGAAGAAGAGGAAGAGTAATAAAAATAGTACCAGGGGCTTAAATCTCAGTTGGTTTGGGGGGCTGGGAGCAGGAAATGTGATTAATTTCTTACCTCTCACAGGTGTAGCAATGAAAATTCATTCTTCATTCAACAAAACATGATCTTCAGACAAATCTTGAATGATTTACGACAACCTCATAAAAAGTGTCAGAGACCTGTAAGATAAGACCTGGCTGCCCACATTTTTAAAAAGGCAGCTACAGAAAAGTCAGAATAACTGTGGTGCCATTCAAATATGTCTGATGGTTGAAAAGCCTTTTAAAATTATAATTATAAACTTGAACTTTTAAAATTTATATATTATGTGCATTTGTTTAGAAGATGATTAGACTACAGAATTAAACTTTTAGCACCATATTTTAAAATCTAATAACTGTCTTTTTTTAATTTTAACTTCTATAACTCATAAGATTCCAGTGTCTGATTTTTCCTGTACTCAGGAATTTTGCATAAAGTCTGATGTGGTCATTAGTAAAGATTGCAGTGGAAAATAACTATAGACATAATCTTCTTGTAATCTAGAAACAATTGATGTCAGGAAACAGCAGTCTTGCTGAAATGTTTAGTCATCATCTCCTAGGTCATTTCTAACCAGAACCTAAATAAAACTTCCTAAGAACAGCAAGGTCATAAGCCTTTTATTTATTCTGATCTAATTCCAAATATCCATAGAGAGATTTTTCCTTCCCGCCCACCCAAAGACAGAGAACTGGTTGCAGATTAGAGCAAATGCTGACACAGATTTCCATTTTTCAGGATTCTTCAAAGCACAAGTAAGAGCTCCATGGCCTCCCATGGAGTGGCCAAAAATAGCCAATTTTCCATGGTCCACTGGAAAATTGGCATTTATCGGTGAGGGAAGCTTATTCATTATGTAAGAGTACATTCTGTAGATAGTTTTTCAATTATCCACATAAAATCCAACCTTGATGTCAAAGTTTTAGACTCATTTTTCCTTGGGGTCTGGAGCAATGATGACCAACCAGGCTGTGTTCTGAGCCCACCTGATGATGGCTGATTCGTTGCAGCATTTGCTCTGTGTATTTTAAGACAAGCAGCCAGTACAGTTTTATAACTTTTTCAGTTCCTGGCTTTGTAAGTAAGCAGACGGCAAAATTCATTTTGCACGTGATTTCAAACCTGTCATGTTCAAACATCTTTGACAACCTTCCAGAGAGCAGTGCTGTCCAAAAGAAATATCTTTGAGGATGGAGGTGTTCATCTAAGTTTAATTTGAAAAGTTCAGATGTGTTTACCTTATTGTCCCCACTTGCTTCATTTTCCAAAGCAGAAGCCTCCACCACCACTGCCAGGAATTATTTCTTTATTGGTTACCCTTTAGTGAGGACAGACAAATTAAAGCAGTAATCAGACAGGGGAAAAATGACAATGAAATAGATTTCTAGCAAGCGCTCTAGAGTTGCTCTGTATAATATTGTATAAAGCCACTAAACACGTGTAGCTATTATAATTTAGGTTAAAATTAATTTAATGTGTTAATTAATTAAAATAAAATGAACAACTGAGCTTTCAACAGACACATTTCAAATGCTCAGTAGCCACATGTGCTAGTGGGAACTTTTGGAGAGTACAGCATTTGGCCGTTCAATGGTTGTAGGAGAAAAGGAGTTAAAGGGAGAAAGGGATTTTATCATCTAAATGGCTCATTTCTGTTACTCTTTCTTCCTCATCATTAACATCATCTATTGCTTCTAAGTGTTAAAAACCACAACCTACAGTTCAAACTTGTCGGCAAGGCCTCTTATTTATGTAGGATACTGATATAATCAGGAGGTCAAACATTTTTCAGATATTGCTGGAATTCAATTTTTTGGCAACTCTATTGATGGATAACTTACATAAAATAAATTACACAGATTTAAATCACAAAATTTGTTAAGTAGTAGCATCTACATATACCTACGAAATCATCAGAACCAAGATTATAATTGTATCCTCTTGTTTTTTTGTAATCCTTCTTGAACATCCGTGTCTCTTCTTCCATTTCCAGACACCCACTGATCTCCTTTTTATTGTTATTGATCATTTTCCAATTTCTAGAATTTTAACTAAGTGGAATCAAATAGCTTGTATTCTTTTGTTGTCAGGTTTTTTACACTCAGCATAATTACTTTGAGATTCATTTGTGTTCTTTTTTTGTTCTTATTGTTGAGCAACATTCCATTTTATGAATAGCCCTGTTTGTTTATCTATTCACGTGTTGAAGGACAACTGGACAGTCTGAGGATGTGCAAATAAAGCTACTAGGAACTTTAGTGTACAGTTCTTTTTGTAAATATGTACTTTCCTTCTCTTAGGAAAATGCTTAAGAGTTGAATGACTAGGTCATATGGCTATTTTGAAACTTTTTAAGAAACATCCAGAATGTTTTCCAATTGGTTGTAACATATTATATTCCCATCTGTAGTGTATGACAGTTCCAGTTGTTCTAGATCCTCACCAATACTTGGTGTGTTAAGACTTTTCTTTTTTAGACATTCTTATCTCTAATAAAAATTTAACATTGCTCTTCTTTTAAACTTTTATTTCTTCATCTCATAGGCATGCTTTGAGCATATGACATTGATTTGTTACATTTTTTTTTTATTAAAGTCACCAAAGTGATAGGTTATTTATTTTTGTTTTGGAAATATGAAAATAAATAACAACTACTTTTATTTTAAGGTTAGGTCAAACTAAGAGAGTTAAAAAGAAATGGAGATTTTTTTTTTATGGATTTGGAAGCAACCCTCTTCAAAGCCTGGATTACTTTGTAGTTGTTTGGATAATCTACTATCTTTATGTTTATTATATGAAATCTTATTAAAAGATTAATAAAGCACAGAAAAATTTAATTAACATTAAAATTTTAAAAATAAATATACTCTTGACAAAATTTAAATAGTAAAATATTTACTATTAAAAATAGGGAAAGCAAAATGAGTCATTTTAGAGAAAAGTGTGACAATTTCTTATAAAGTTAAACATACACTTACAATATGACTCATCATCCTTCTCTTCAATATTCACCCAAGTGAACAAAACTTATGTTTACACAGAAACCTATACCTGAATGCTTTTAGTGAATTTATTTATAATTACCAAAATTTGGAAATATCCAAGTGTTCCTCAACAGGAAAATGGATAAAAAACTGTGGTCCATCTATATAGTAAAATACTACTGAGCAACAAAAAGAAATGAACTACTGATAACATCTAACAATAAGGATAAATCTAAATATTCTATGCTAGTTTAAGAAACCAGAAGTCAGTATCACATTTTGTCACAGATACATGGAAATTGAACATTCCATACCCAAATAAAGGGGTCAAAAAAGAAATCACAAGGGAAATTAAAAATACTTTGGGATGAAAGAAAATAAAAACACAAGATAACAAAACTTATAGGATATAAGCTAAAGAAGTTTTTTAGAGGAAGTTTACAGCTGTAAACACTCATATTTAAAAAGAAAAGATATCTCGAATCAATAATCTAACTTCTACCTTAAGAAAGTAGAAAAAAAAGAGCAATCTAAATGTCAAACAAAGAGGGAGAAGGACATAATAAAGATTAGAGCAGAAATAAATAAAATAGAAACTATAAAAACAATAAAGAAAATTAACAAAACCCAAAGTAATTTTCTTGAAAAGATAAAAAATATGATACACCTTGAGATGAAAAAGAAGACAAGATTCAAATTACTAAAATTACAAAAGAGAAGACATTATTTTAACCTTATAGAAATAAAAAGAATTGTATAGGACTAATATAAACAAGTGTATACCAACAAATTAGATAACCTGGATGATATGAACAAATTCTTAGAAAGACACAAATAACCAAAGCTGACTCAAGAAGAAATAGAAAATCTGGATATATCTATAAGAAGAGATATTAAACTAGTAATTAAAAATCTGTCCACAAAAAAAAATGTTCAGGTCTTGGTGGCTTTATTGATAAATTTTATCAAAAGTTTTAAATATATGTGCAATACAGATACAAATAATACAAATTCTTCACAAACTCATGGAAAATAGGGTGAGGAGAGAATACTCTTCAACTCTTTCCATGATGGTAGTATTACTCTGACACTAAAAGCAGACAGACATCTCCCTAAAAGAAAACTGGACCAATATCCCTTGTGAATATAGATATAAAAATTTGCTAGTATTCCCCAATGAATACTAGCAAACTGTATCCAACAGCATACATGATGATGGGTGGTTTAACCTAAAAATGCAAGTTTGGTTCAACATAAGAAAATAAAAATAAAACACCATGTAAATAGAACAAAAGGCGAAAAAGCGTATTATCTTCCTTATAGATGCAGAAGCAGCGTTTGATGAAATCCAGCTCCCTTTATGATAAAAACATTCAACAATCTAGGAACAAAAGTGAACTTCTTCACCTGGTAAGGGTCATCTACAAAAACTACAGCTAACATCAAGCTTAATAATAAAAGATTGAAAGCTTTCTCTGTAAGATCAGAAAAAAAGACTAAGATATCTACTCTCATTTTTGCTGTTGAACATTGTACTGGGCAATAAACAATTTTTTTAAAAAGTCATCCAGATTGGAAAGGAAGAAGAAAAACTATCTCTTTTTGAAGATGAAAGGATCTTGAATACAAAAATCTTAAGAAATATATGCAAAAAACTATTAGAGCTAATGAATGTGTCAGCAAGGTTGAAAGATACAGTATCAACATACAAAAAATCAATTTTACTTTTAGCAATAAAAATCTGAAAATGCGGTTAAGGAAACAATTCCATTTATAATAGTATCAAAAACAATAAAATGTGTAGAAGTAAATTTAACAAAATTAGGGCAAGATTTATATACTGAAAACTGTAACACATTGTTAAAAGTAATTAAAGAAAATTTCAACAATTAGAAAGACATCTCATATTTGTGGATTTAAAAACTTCATATTATTAAGATGGTAATACCTTCAAATAAATCTACAAATTCAGCATAGTCTTCATAAGAATCCCAATTGTCTTCTTTGTAGAAATTGACAAGCTGATTAGAAAATTCTTAGGAAATTTCAAGAAACTCAGAATGGCTGAAACTTGGAAAACACAAAATTGAAGTATTCCTATTTCTTGATTTCAAAATTTAGTAAAAAGTGAGAGAAATCAAGATAGTATGGTACTGGCATAGGCGATAGATAGATAGATGATAGATGATAGATAGATAGATAGATAGATGATAGATAGATAGATAGATAGATAGAGTAGAATTGAAGGTTCAGAAACAAACTCTTACATTATCAGCAATTGATTTGTGACAAGACAATTTGATTTAAAAAAAATAGTTTTTTCAATAGAATTGAAACCACATTAATGAGGCAACTGGATAAACGTATGCCTCATATGTTTAAAAGAATGAGTTTGGACCACTACTTACACCTTATGTAAAAATTAACTCAAGAGAGATCAAAGAACTAAATATAAAACCTAAAACTGGAAAACTCTTTTAAAAAGCACAGGTGTAAATATTTAATATCTTAGATTATACAATTTTCTAGCTATGGCACAAAAAGCATAAGAAACCAGAGAAAAAGTAGACAATTGGACTGCATCAAAATTCAAGCATTTTGTGCTTCAAAGAACACTATTGAGAAAGCAAATAGACAACTTAGAGAATAGGAGAAAAAATTTTCAGCTCATATATTCAATATAGGTCTAATATCCAAATATATAAAGAAATGTTACAACTCATCAAAAGACAATTCAAAATTAAAATAACCTGATCGAATAAACATTTTTCTAAAGAAGATACACAAGTGTCCAATAAGTATATGAAAAATTCCTAACACTAGCCTTTAGGGAAATGCAGATCAAACCATAACAAAATACCAGTTCAAACTCACTAGGATGACTAAAAACAAAACAAAACAAAACAAAACAAAACAAAACAAAACAAAACAAAATGATAACGTGTGGATCAAGATGTTTAGAAATTGGAACCCTTATACATTGCTGCTGGACTGTTAAATAATTCAACCACTTTGAAAAATAGTTTGGCAGTTTCTCAAAGTTAGAAAAACTAGAAAGAAATAACATACGGTCACATAAAAACTTATATGCTAATGTTCATAATAACATTAAAATCGCAAAGTGGAAACAACCTAAATATCCAACAATGGGTGAATGGATAAATAAAATATACTATATTCACAGAACAGAATATTAGCCAGCCCTAAAAAAAAATGAAATACTGATGCAGGATATAACATGAATGAACATTGAAAATGTAACCTAAGTGAAAGAAGCCAGACACAAAAGCCACATATTGTATAATAACATTAATATGAAATATCAAGAGTAGGCAAATTAATAGGAACAAAAAGTAGATTGGTGGTTGCTAGGGACTGTCGGGATAGTAAAATGAGGAATGATTATTAAGGAATATGGTTTCTTTTAGGATTGATGAAAATGTTCTAAGATTAGATAGTTTTGAGTTAATTTTTTTTTTCACACAGAATAATGCGAAAAGTCAGCTTCATCCCTTGCACGTGGATGTCCCGTTTCCTCAACACCATTTGTTAACAAGACTGTCTTTTCCCCTATGAATAGTCTTGGTGCCTTTTTTGAAGATCATTTGACCTTATGTATGAGGATGTATTTCTGGGTTCTCTGTTCTTTTTCCTTGGTCTACATGTCGGCCCTTATGCCAGTACAATGCTGTTCTGATGATCATAACTTTGTAGTAAATGCTGAAATCAGGAAACGTAAGAACTCTGACTCTGTTCTTCAAAGCTGTTTTAAGTATTCTAGGTTTCTTGAGGTTCCATATAAATTTTAGCATGAATTTTTCTATTTCTGAAAAAAAAATAGTTGAAATTTTAATAGGAATTGCATTGAATCTACAGATCATTTTGGGTATTATTGACATTTTAACAATATTTAGTGTTTTAATTCATGAGCATAGGATGTCTTGCTATTTATTGATGTCTTCTCTAATTTCTTTCAGCAACATTTTATAATTTATAGGGTACATCTGTCTTGTTTAAGTTTATTTCTGAATATTTTATTCTTTTCAATGCTATTGCTAATGGAATTAGTCTCTTGATTATCTTTTCAGATTGTTCATTGTTAGCATATAGAAATGCAACTGATTTTTGAGTTTTGATTTTGTATGGTGCAACTTTGCTGAATTTGTTTATTAGTGCTAACGTGTGTGTGTGTGTGTGCGCGCGCGCACGTGTGTGTGTGTGTGTGTGTGTGTAAAATCATTAGGGTGTTTTTAGATATAAGATCATGCCACCTGTAAACAAAGATAAATTTACTTCTTTCTTTCCAATTCGTAGCTTTTTATTTCTTTCTCTTGACTGATTGTTCTAGCTAGGACTTCCAGTTCTATGTTAAATAGAAGTGGCAAAAGCAGGCATCTTACTCTTGCTCCTGATCTTCGAGGAAAAGCTTTCAGAACTTCATCAGTGGATATGATGTTGGCTGTTGATTTTTCTTATGTAGGCCTTTATTGTGTTAAGGGAGTTTCTTTCTGTTCCTAGCTTGCTGTGTGTTTTTATCATAAAAGTGTGCTGAATTTTCTCAAGTGCTTTTTCTGCATCAATTGAGATGATTGCATAGTTATTTTCCTTTGTCCTGTTAATGTGATGCATTGTACTGATTGATTTACATATATTGAATCATCCTACATAAGTTTCTGATCTGTAGACTAGCTGATATTGAAGAGTGACCCAGTACAATATTTACTGTAAAACTAATTTTGATTATTTAAGAAATCATTCAGCTTTTGTATATGTTCTTTTTCTTGCTTTGAATTTTTTTTTATAAAATTGCTTTTAAATTATCAAAGTCCATCATTCTCAGTTTATGTAACTTAAGATGTTTTAGAGAGGCATAAAGAATATAAGTAAAAAAACTAGAATGAACTATTTTGAGAAACTACTTATTACTTTAAAGAAAATTCTTGAGATAATTTTAAACTTGTGAAACAATGTAATTATATAACACTTTAATGGATCTATTCAATTGTAGTGATAGATATGTAATTTTCTCATTCTGGGAGTTTTTTAAATCTTGATATTTTGAAATTTCACTTTCTCTTTAAAAGTAGTAAAGCTGCTGTGGGTGTGTCAAGCGATGTCCTCAACAGTGTTACAAATTGGAGGAGCACAGAGAGTGTGCGTTTAGAGCATCATTCTCCAGCAGATAACGTAACTTGAGAATATACATAATTTAAATGTTTCTAGTAGTCATATTTTAAATAGTGGGAAAAAAAACAGAGAAAATTAATTTTATAGGTTTTATTTAACACATTATATTCTAAATACTATTCAAAAAGTAAATCCAATTAATTTTTATACTAAATCTTAGAAATACTATATATATTTCACATTTAGAGTACATCTCAATTTGTACTAGCCACATTTTAAGTGCTTACAAGACACATGTCACTAGGACAATAGTGTAACTTTAGAGCTCAACACTTCCTGAATTTATAATAGCAGAGTTTTTGTACCCATGAAATCACATTATGTAATATTTGGCTATATCTCAAATAATATTAGTGAAGACCTTCTGAATGATGAGAGACTGGAGGTGGTTGATGAAAAATGTTCATCTCACTACTTGCTCAGTTTTTGCGGTCTACTGTCACCCCTCAGAATTCTTAGATATACTGTTTTATTCACAAAGATTGTCAGTTTCTGATTTTTTTTTCTTCAGTCAGAAAGTTAGGATTTTGGCAGTGCTTACTTAGTGCTTAAAGTAGTTCCCACTATTCTCCAAGTTATCATATCTGGTCTCAATTAAAACATTGTACTTTAATTAGGTATAACAATAACTAAATGTTAAAAAGGCATGTAGTGAAAATTTCTGTTACCCTTATCATCTCAGTTTTCAAATCTCTACTGCTTAATCATTGTTACTTATTTCCTATTTATCTTTTTATCTAATTAAACTTAAGCTTCAGAACACCCTATATGCCTAGATATCTTCCAAGGCCCTAGGTAGGGTGCCAGCAATGTGTTCACAAAGAAGTATATTTTTGGATTTGTTGCAAAAATAAGATATTTTCAACTGTAATAAGTAAAGAGCATTGTCTCTTTCTGTTCCAATCTTCCTCCCATTATAACTTCCCTCATTTGAGTGGTAATAGAATGGTTGTATTCTATTTTGGAAACTAGCCAAAGGAAAGTTGCATTAGGGATACATTTAATTGAGGTTTAGAAGGGTATATTTATGTGGTTTATAGTTATTTTCATATATAGTTAAGTTATTGGTGGCTATTCCAACATAAGAATAGATTATAGGAATATTTCTACTATCTACTGTGCTGAATCACCCTGTCTCAAACACATAGGAGTGCATAGCCAGAGATTGTCATAATTTACACAATAACAGAGGAACATTTATATAGTGGAGGAGAAACAATGTTAGGAATGTAGAGTCAGAAACAGTCTGTAAAAAATTTTTCCAAGCATCAAATATGTTAAATTATAAATGAAAGATTTGGTCTCACTAACATCTGATTAAAACTAAAGTTCTCTTCTGTCATGAAAATACTCAATAATAGTGCATACAATTATAAATGTGCTGTGTGTTTTTTTTCTAATGAGAATTGTGTAAATTAACATTTATCAATAAACTGCATTTCTAGAACACAAATCTGAAGCACTGCCACAAAGAGTGAGCATGTCTGTGTAAGATGTCATAATTTTTGTGTATATTAATGTATTGGATTGTGTGTTAACATAACTTGTACAGTTTGCCCTGATAAAATCTAGTGCTTTCTGAGAAAACAAAGCTTAAAAGTGCTACTAACTGAGGAAATAATCAATTATGTTAGAGGAAAAGCTAAATAACATGTTCATTGTCTACTATTATAAAATAATACTATAAATTGTTATTAAACAAAGAGGCAATAAAAGTGTAAGCAGCCCCCCAAATTAGGAAAAAGGCATTTAAATATTGTAGGCAAAGAGGTTAAAATCAAGGGTATTGTGTACATATTTATGTAAAATGAGAAAATAAAATTTCAACCATTTTATGTTGATGAAATTCAAAATATAATCATAATAATTGAAAACTTTTTTTATGGTAAGACAAGGCCAGTAATAAGAAGAATGAAATTCTTTTGGGGGGGATGACATTTTCGTTAACTAGGGTTCAAATTTAGTATTCCCTGTTATCAAATCGATTGCAAATATTTGTCTGTTAATGCTAACCTGTAATGAAATTTCATGTATTTTTTTTGAAAATGTTTTTTTTACATAGATTGATGTTCTCAAATATTGATATCAAAGTACAATCATATAATTTTGATAGAGTATTTTATCACTTAAAAGCATTTATATAATTCTCTTAAGTCTTTTATAGTTTAGGATTTGAAAATATAGCCACTGAAAATTGGCATGTGAACAGAGAACTTCCTTCTTGTTTTAATATTTGTCAGAAAAGAAGCATCTTGACCTTATTGTAACCATTTAGTTATTATCAAAATGACTTCACTACAAGATAAGTTTCACATATACTTTCTAATTGCCTTGAATTCATTAAGAAAAATCATCTAACCTGTATAGCAGAGCTAACTTCAAAATAAAAGTCTCAAATCTATGACCTAAACTTCTAACTTAAGAAAAAAGAAAATTTAGCCCAGTGCAAAAAGAGAAAATAAGCAATAAAGATTAGAATGAAAGTCACTGAAATAGAAAAACATAGAGAGAAAATACATGAAACTAAGAAAGCAGTAAAACTAACACACCCTTAGCTAGCCTGACCAAGAAAATTAATAAGACGCAAATGACCAAAATCAAGAACAAAAGAGGTAATATTACTACTGACCCTACCAATATTTAAAGTATTATAGGAGTATTATAAACTATATCATGGCAACAAATTTGACAACTTGGATAAAATGTAAAAATATTCCTAGAAAGACACAAATTCTGAAAACTGATTTGGGTAGAAATAGAAAATCCAAAAAAATCCACAAAAAGATAGGAGAAAAACTACTTTAACTAGTTCATGGAATATAAGATAAATATATAAAAATCAATTGTACCAATAAAAATCTGAAAATGAAATTAAAAAATAATTTTATTTATAATAGCATTGCAAATAATAAAATACTTAAAAATACATTTAACAGAAGAAGTCAAAGACTTGTATACTGAAAAATAAAAAAAGTTATTGAGGAAAATGGAAGATCTAATAAATAGAGAGATTTCATGTTCATGGATAGGAAAACTCAATAGTGTCAAGATGGTTGTTCTCCCCAAATTGCTATATAGGGCCAACACAATTCCTATTAAAATCTTAACATACTATTTTTTTCCTGAAATTAGCAAGCTGTTCTTAAAATTATATGGAAATGCAAAGTACCTAAGATAGCTCAAACAATTTTGATTAAGAACAAAGTTGGAGAATTCTACTACCCGATTTCATGACTTATAGTAAAGCACCAGAAATCAAAAATATAGTATTGATGTAAGAATGAACATAGAGATCAGGAATTTGCAATTTGTTTTTATAAAGTGCCATACAGCAAATTTAAGACTTTGCTATTGCAAAGTCTCTGTTGCAATTACTCAACTCTGCTCTGCTGTTTACAAACAATGTAAACAGGTGAAAATGGCTGTGTTCAATATAATTTTATTTATTAAAAAAAAGGTAGTGAATTGGATTTGGCCTACAGACTGTATTTTGTGACCTCCATTATAGATCAGTGGAGTAAAATTGAGACTCCAGAAATAAACCCTTTACTTAAGGTAAATTGATTTCAACAAAGATGACAAGACAATTAAATGGAGATAGGACAGTCTTTTCGATAGTGATGAGGCCATTGGATACCCATATTCAAAAAAAGAAGAACTTGAAATAAATAAATAATATAAACAAACAAATGTAGACTCTCGCCTTACACCATACTCAAAAATTGGCTCCCATGGTTAAACTTTCCTCATAGTAGTAAATATTTGTGCCCTTGGGATTAGCGAAGAATTTAGACACGACACTAAGAGCACAAGCTCTAAAATACAAAAAATTGATAAATTGGACTTTATTAAAATTAAAAATGTGCTTCAAAAGGCGAGATTAAGAAAATGAAAAGATAAGCCTGAAAGAAATATTCATAAATTATATATCTAATAAAGAACATGTATCTAAAATCTATAGAGAACTCAGACAACTGAAAAATAAGAAGACAACCAACTTAATTAAAAATGGACAATAGACTTGAATAGACATTTTACCAAAGAAGATGAATGAATGGCTAGTAAGCACATGAAAAATTAATCAAAATCATTAGTCCTTAGGAAAATTAAATTTAAAGCCACAACATGACATCACTATATGCCTAGTAAAAAGTTTATTTAAAAGAAAAAGACAAACAATACCAAATATTGGCAAGAATGTAAAGTGACTGGAACTCTCATTGCTGGTGGGAATGTAACATGGTACAGCCACTTTGGAAAACAGTTTGGCAGTTTCTTTAAATGTTAGTCATAAACATACTTGCTACTCCCATATTTTACTTCTAGGAATCTAGCCAAGATAAATGAAAATATGTATAGGTCCAGAAAAACTTATACATAAATATTCTTACCAGTATTTTTTGTAATGTCCCCAAATTGAAAACAGCCAAGTTATCAAATAGACAAATGGATAAACAAACTGAGGTACATCTATACAAATGAAATACCATTAAAAAAGAAGAAAATACTGGTATATGCTACAGCACAGATAAACTTCAACAGCATTATTGTAAATGAGAAGCCAGACATAAAAGACTACATACTGCAGATTCTATTTATATTAAATGTCCAGGAAAGGTAAGTTTAAAGTCAGAAAGCTGATCTGCTTGTCTAGGGCCAATGCTGGATATGGAGATTGTTTGAAAATGAGTTTGAGGGAAAGAAAAAGTGCATTGCAATGGTTACACAACTCTATAATTTACTAAAATCAACTAATTTTATACTTATGATAGAAGGATTTTATAGTATGTAAATTATACTTCAACGAAGTTGTATAGAAAATTAAGGCTGTTTTCTCATAGAACAAGACATCTAGTCTAATCAATGGTTTGTCCACGTTATCAGGATTCATTCTATGTCTTTCTCTTTTCGATCTTCTATCCATACGGTGTTAGCTTTTATCCTCATGCTAGTTGCCTCATGAGATAGCCTGCCATTGACCGAGGCATTATGTATTCACACTCAACTCAGAAAGAAGGGACAGGGAGGAAAGAGGGTGCTGATAGTTGTATCTGTCCCTTTTTCTTATAAGCTATAAGTGGACTTTAACTTACATCTTCTTGAACAGACCTGTTAAACATGGTTTAATTTTCCAGCTTCTCTTCAGGAAGGCAAGGAAGAGGCATTGGCAATGGTTATAGGATATCCAGCTAAGAATTTCGGACACTCTGACAGACAAGGAATATCAACCATAACTAATAGATTTCATTATATTGAATAGATCAAACTATTTATGTAGATATTTTATGGAGGGAGGGGTGTCTCTGGTATAGGAATCATTCTAAAGATATCTAATTATGTTACTTATGATCACAAAGCTTCTTTGATGTAAAAATATAGATTAAACTTTACAAAGATAGAAAGAACCTAAAAATAAATATTATAATTTTTATTTTTAAAATAGTTTTTAGTAAGAATGCAAATTTAGACAGCTGACCAAAGTGGTGAAAGGATGGGAAAGAGAAACAAACACTGCTTTATTTTAATGTACTAGGCGCAACAAGCCTGAAATACCTTTGTAAAATCTTTTATGAAGAAAGATTTATTCCAGGTGTCAAATGTTATAGCCATTTGTTTTTTTACTCTAAATACCCAACTGAACTTCTTCCCTCACTTCCAGCTGAGGAGGCTTGCTTAACTTGTCAAAGACTATTAGCGTATCTCTTCCCAACGCCCAGTTGAGTGGTATCCATGTTGGTAGCTTGAAATCAAGGATAAAATTTGTCGACTGCTACAAATCAGTGTTGTTTTTATTTTTCTGGAGAGTAGTTAAACATAATTTAGCATAATTCTTCCCAATTGCATCAAATTTTAGAGTGACAGCATAACATACATACACAGATACAAAGCCCTCCCTCCCATATACAACACAAATCCCCCAAATGGATCTATTTGCTTTTTCCTTTGAAGGTTTATTTTTTTCCTAACTTGACAACCAACATCATGCATACCAAAATCAACACCAAAGTCAAGGCAGCCAACAGCAATTTTGTGGCCTGTGAAAATGAAGCCATGAAAATATTAGGATGAGTAATTTGATTTTTTTTTTTTAGTGGAAGAATGGTTAAAAAAATAAATTCATGGTACAGTAGCTTTGTGTAAGGGAAACATGAAGTGTTTTGGTTGGAAAACTCCCATTAACATCAGTAAAGTTAACTGGCATAGTTCCAAGTACAGTCCTCTGGGGGCTAGGTGTAGGGCAGAAAAATTATTCTATAGCTCTAATCCTCATTGTCTAGGAGGTGAGGGATTTTGTTTCTGAAATGTCACCCAAAGCTATGATCAGAGTAGGGCATAAGTATGGTAGAGGAATTGCTACACCACTACTACCAGTATCTCAAATGTTAGCAGCCATCCTTGATGCTAGGTGCCCTAGTATTGTCATGGCCAGGGTAGATGCATGTAGGAATGAAAAGCAGCTCTTCTCACCCTCACTGGGGTAAGGCTGAGGTTGAGCATAAAGGATTCTTTCTGCTTTGTCACACAATTCTATTTCATTTTCAATAAGATTGTTTTAGACTAGATGTTTATCATCTCTCAGGTTTGGAATTTAAGGAAATAATTTTAATAAAGAAGTATACACCAGGCAGAAATCCCTTGGACCACAGACTCTACATCTTATTCATATTGTAAAATTATCATTATTGATAGAATCAATCAAATGAATAAAAATATTTGTTTAAAGTATCATATCACATCTAGTTTATAAATATTAAAGATCATGGGTATATTGTTAGTTCACGTCATAAAATTGTACATTTTTAGAATTCCATAATTGGCCTTAAAGGATGTGTACCCAATGCTTTTCTGTGTTATCTGGCAAGCGGTCGTTCTCTGCTTGAACACAAGAACTCTCAAAACAATCCATTTACTGGTTAGACAGGCTACAGTTCTTTATAGAGACCTGACATTACTCTTCATGAAAATTTTCCTCTGGTTCTAGTTGGAATCATGAGAAACCTTTCTCAACTATGTGATCAAATGTGTGTGGCAGCCAAATTATATTCTTAGCTTATTTGGAGTGTCAGTCAGCTAAAATCTCTGTCTTGTCAAATGAGATGTTATTAATTCGTATTTCCCTCATTTTTTACTTGTGTTGTTAGATTTTTAAATTTAAGGGTAGGGCTTAACATTTATTCCAAATCAATTTCATTCTCTTAGGTATGGTCAATGTTTCCAGACTGTCAAGATATTTTCGAATTCCTAGTTTTATCATCCAATGAATCAACTATTTTTTTTTCAGCCTAAAATATTTGAAAATTTGATAAAATACATTTTCCTTTCTTCATGAAAGCAACAGGTAAAAACATATTTTAAAAATAAGACCAGGGACAAAGTTTAGGAGCAAACCATAAGAAACCTCTCTTGGTGGTGAAAGGGTATCTGGATTTGTTTTTTTCTAATAATTGCAAATCCAGGTGATTGGATTCAATTCATTGATAAGAACTTTGTGATATTGTGATATAATAAGAAATATACATACATATATATGTATGTATTATATATAATCTTTGTCCCCTGTTCCTGTCACAGAGCTCCTGAAACCCTTATAATCTCTTAAGTGGTAAAGTGATAAGAACATTTTTTGTTATATTATTTGGTTTTTGTCTCTAGTTTCTGAAATAGAGAAAGCAATAAAGGGAAAGAAATGTCTTTTGTTATTCATAACAAGTCCCAGTCAACTATAACTAAATTTATGTTAATGAGGTGACTTTTGGAAAGCCTGTAAGGATTAAAGCTGATTGCCAAGGAAATCAGCATGTGGTTAGAAAGCTGGAACTTTCAGTTGCACCTCTGGACCTCCAGGGATGGAGCGGGGCATGGAAGTTGAGGTAATCATTAATGGTTAATGATTCAATTAATCATGCTTACATGATGAAGCTTCCATAAAAGACCCTATCTGAGGGGGTTTGGAGAGTTTCCAAGTTGATGAACCCATCAAGATTCGGGAAGGTGACACAACCAGAGAGAGCACAGAAGCTCAGCACCCCTCCCCATATCTTGCTTTATGTATTTCTTCTGTTTGGCTGTTTCTGAGTTGTATCCTTTACAATAAAACAGTGATAGTAAATAAACTGTTTTCTTGAGTTCTATGAGCTCTTTTAGCAAATCATCAAACTTGAGAAGGTCTTGGGAACTCCTGATTTGTATTCAGATATACTAGAGGCCTAGATTTGTGATTGGCTTCTGAAGTGGGAGAAAGTCTTGTGCGACAGAGCTTTTAACTAGTAGGGTCTGTGCTAGTTCCAAGCAGTTAGTGTCAGAATACTTAGTGTGGAAAACACACACATTTGGTGTCATAAATAGTATGAGTAGTACTAGCAGAAGTAGTAAAAGTAGCAGTAGCAGTAGTAGTAGTAGTAGTAGTAGTAGTAGTAGTAGTAGAGAAAAAGAAGTTTTCTTTTCAACATCATTCATGAAGAGATTCTTAATGAATCTGTAACAACTTTCATTGATCATCTCTTACCTTTCTATTAAAAACAATTGCACAAACTGCAGACAAATTCTTGTTAAAGTATATAAAAATACAAGTGGAAAAACTACAAAGTGAAAGTTCCCTTTTCACTTCCCTACTCTAGTCTTATGCATTTACTCAAAGGAAAGCACTCCGAAATTGATGTATGTCCTTCTATATTGATGTACATATTTGGTTTCTTAAAAAGTGTACATTAAATAATGCTCTACATTATCTCTTTTAATGAAATATCTGAAGATCTTCCACAGTAGTAAATATTTTTTTTTGATGGTTTCAAAATAGTCTTCAGTTTACCACAATTTACTACTCTTCTACTGAGAGTCTGTTGCCAAACTTTTGCTTTTATAAACAATTACAACCATGAAATCCTTTGATCTTCATGCAAATGAAAAAGAATTAATTTCTAAAAACAAAATTGCTATAATAAAAGGCATGCATATTTTAGAATTCTAATGACTATTATATTTTTTCTCCAATATGTATTTCTTTCAAGAGTATATGATATTATTCTGTAGCCTAGCTAAGCAAAATGTGGTCCAACGACAAATAGAATTCTCATAGTCTTGTTAGTAATGTATTTTCCCAGCCCCCATCCAGACCCACAGAATCAGAATCCACCATTAAACAAGATTTCCAAATGACTCACATGCTTATTAAAGTTTGATAAGCACTGCTGTATATATTCTTTCCTTAACTAAAATAAGCTATTATCAATCCTTAAAAATTTTGCCTATTCTTCTATATATTCTGCGTACTTAAAGAATAAGTACTTAATAATATTTCCTAGAATTTTGTCTAGAATCCTTGCTAAATACATAGACTGATGAATCACAGAATCTACCTTTTATAAGTAAGAAGATAATACTTTCTTATCTTTAATTTTTTGGCATTCCTTTCATTCCCCAAGATTCCTTAAAGACAATTGACAATTATTTAACAAATTCTGTAGCTGGAGGCCTTTGTTTTCTGGGACATAATCTATCTGGGTTGTGAGATCTAAATTTTTTAGAACAGTGAGGTGCTGTCTTAAATTCTTCTTACTGTTCTTAAATCTATAAGGAATTCACAGACCACCTGGAGGATATTTAAGAGCCATCAGAAATATAAGTCCTACCCTTAAGAACTATCGTCTCAGGAGATCCTTTAACAAATGCTCATGGAACTTCTACATTAATTTTGTTGATTGGTTCTTTAAGTGGGGCTTGCTCCTTCTCTTCTTTATCTCTCCCCATACAAGGCAAGAACTCCTCTCCGCTTCTTGTTGTGAGTGAAAGGAAGACAGATTGTGCTAATTGAAATGGATCTTTCCTGAATTATTTCCTAAAATGACCTTTATTCACCAGCTTTTGAGTCATTCTTTGACCTTTAAGTTTTTAATAAATGTTTATTGAGTGCCTACGGCATCCTAGACACCTAGTTTATACATATCAAGTTTCATAATTCTCAAAGCAACCCATTACATAGATAACATTGTAAGTCATTTTCCAGAATGGGAATTTGGGGATTGAGTAAATGATACTCAATGGTAGGATCTGACTTGACTGTTAAATACCACCCTATGCCTTCTATAGATGACCAACAGAACTATTGGGAGGATGAAAAAGAGACAAAGCAGGATTGAATACTTTTAATGCAAAGCATCACTTTGTTATTAAGTAAAGAATATGACAGAAAGTGCTGCCATTTATGGCATTAGTAAATATAAAACTAACAAAATTGCTTTATCTATAAACACAAGTAGCATTCTTGGGTCTTTTTGTTCCTATGAATACTCTGTTTCCTGGGGAGCTTAATGATCAGAGCTGACAACAGTTCCTATTTATAGATTTCCGGAAAGAGCAAGTTAAAGAAAAAATAAACTCAGGTTCTCAACCCTTGTAAAGAAATTGCTATGGATGCAGGGAGCACCATGGTTCACTATTAGGAAAAACTACCCTGCATGGTCTTTGAAGTCTCTCCCTTCCATGTCTCTCCCTTTAGCTGTAAGTTCCACAAAGATGATTTTAATTTAATAAAATTTTATTACTACAAACTGCTGGTCTTCTGTCTGCTCCCAATCCTCAAATATTACAGAAATACTTCAAATGTTTCCATTTATATCAGGGATGTAATGATTGCAGTTAAAAAGGGGTCTTAAACTAAAATCACCTTCAAAGAAAAATATGTATTTCCTTCTCAGTGTTTTTTCGGTGAGAGCATGTGTGTGTGGTTATCTTGACATATAGGACCTTGGTAATTATTGCTCTAAGAACTGTGATACTCATTTATTAAAATATTTCTTAGGAACTACAGATTCTGTTTTATCAAATGTCTAATATGCTCTCAGTAATAATTCATGCACCAGGAGAGTCTGAACAAAATATGCAAGTCCTGTATTACTTTAAGGCCTTCTTTGGGGCATTTCACAAACATACTTTCTAGTATTAGATATTGTAAAATAAAAAGAGAAAATGAAGAATAGCAATAATTTATAAGTATGTATTAAAAAGACTTCCCCCAAAGAAGGAAAGGGGAAAAAAAACTTATTCCACTAATGGAATAGCCATAATGGCCTCTGTTTGATAAATTTTCCTGACTTAGGCCTGCAAGGAAGTCTGTGAGTGAAACATTTATAAGAGAAACAAAAGATCTTATGAAATCATAAGAAAAAAATTACTTGAAAGATAAGAATGATGAGCAGAGTTGAGGGAAATAACTGTATTTTTATATTCTGTTCTTCAGAATGAGAACCCAGAGGTTCTCTTGCAAAATGACGTGATAGCTTGAGTAATGTAAAATTTAATTAAATTCTAAAATATAATAATTTATTAAATTGTTAAAGATAATTTTCATAAAAGATAAAGTCATGACTTTTATATTCATATAAAATGAATGTGTCAAAGAGCTTATTTAACCCATTAATTAATAAAAAACCAATAAAATGATAAAATTGTTTCCAAGTAGAATTTATAAAGCAGAGGCATAGGTAGGCCATGAAATAAATTTGCATATAGGTGCAAATCTGGCTATTTCTGCAGGGTAGAAGAGAGAAGTAATTGTCTCCTCACTTGACCATATTAATTTATAGGTCCATTAACAAAAAGTAATTGCATTCCAGTTGTTATCTACAACTTGAAGAGTTAAAAAATAGCTCAAATATAATAAAAGACATAAGCCACATAGAACCAGATAACTCAGGAGTGTGTTCTAAACAAAACATAGTTTTCCATTGAGAACACCCAGCAACCCTTTGGTACATTTCAAAATCTTTCACAATTATTTCCTAAGTAGATGATATAAAACCAAACCCAGTTATCCCTGTGATTATCTACATTTCTTATGGTGCTCTCCTTTTATCAGTGGTGTTGCCTTCTGAGGTTTCAGTTACCTGGGTCCACTGAGGCTTGAAAATATTACATGGAAATTTCTAGAAATAAACAATGCATGTTTAAATTTCATGGTGTTCTGAGTATTGTGGTGAAATCTTATGCTGTCCCATTCTGTCCTGCCTGGGAATTGGATCATCCCTCTGTCCAGAGTTTTCACATTATAGATGCTCCATAGCCATTAGTCACTTAGTAGCCATTTAGGTTATCAGATGGGTTGTGACAAAGAGAGACCACATTCACATAACTTTTATTACAGTATATTATTATAATTCTTCTATTTTATTATTAGTTTTAATCTATTGTGTCCAATTTATAAATTAAACTTTATCATATGTAAGTATGTATATAGATATGTTTGTATAGGGAAAAAGTAGTATATATAGGGGTTGGTATTACCCAGTTTCAGGCATCAACTTGGGGTCGTGGAATGTATTCCTTTCATAAGACGTTATGACTACTGTAGTTGGTATTTCTGATGTAGATGTACTCATCGGTTATGATTTTATTCCAAATAGTGAAATGGTACATACATACTTATTGGATGGTGAAGAAGCAGAAGATTAAAATGTCCACTGAGAGCTCATATTCCCTCTTGCAGTATGCATCTCGTGTGGTTTCATAAGGAGATCACACTAGATGGGAGTGGAGCTATCAGAACTGGGAGATGGAAGTTGAGGGGACAGCTGACTTTGAATCTTGATGGGTCTGGCCTCTGTGGTTGTCAAAGAAATATCAAAAAATATTTCAAAACTTTTTAAATATTTTTGAAAATTTATTTGTAAAAATATTCTAAATCTTAGAAACATATTTTTCTTTATTTGGATCATCAAATTAGTGTTCCCCAGATGAGACATTAATTTTCTGAAATTTTCTTTTTGACTTCCTGATTCAAGAGTTGCATTAACTTTGCATAAACTCCCTTGCTTCATTTATTGTCTATAATTTTTTTTTCATTTTGAAGTTCAAATTGCCTTTCTACCACCAATAATGTACAACAGTGAAAAAATTGTTCAGATGTAGCTCTCATGTTCTTATTAAAGTGATTTCTCTCAAGGTGATTTATAGTCTCACACTTTCAAAAATGTGCAAACAATTTTGTCATTACTAATATTTCAGCAAAGCTATAGCTGTACCAATGGCCAGGAATAAAATTAGAGTAGTGATCTAATTAGGATTACACATACTCAAAGAAATTGGTGGATATATTTTACATTTACCACTTGGGAATAGGAGGGTAGAGTCTGTCGAATTTAAAACCCAAAGCATTGACAAGGTCCTACTCAAGTCTTTTGAAATTGAAATGCTGTTACTACTGGCAGCATGCAATATCATCTTTAAGAGATAGAAAAACTGGCACCAGAGAACAAATTGCTCTGTTTCTGGGAATTGAGTGCATCGTGGCTTTTGAGCTTTTCAGAGTAACAAAATTGCTTCTCTTCAGACTTAGAAACTATAATTGTAGCTCTGATAAAAAGATTTCTTGAGACAAATTCTTCTTTTAAAAAGTCTTGATTAGATTGTTTACCCTTAACTTAAAATCATGTGTCCCCAACGAAGCTTTGTACAAAATAGAGTATGTATCCGTACTGTTTTTCTGCAGGATTTAAAAGCTCATGCTCTTTGGGCTGTCACTTCCACTCCTTCAATATGTCTGGTTGTCGTGACTTCACGCTTGCAGGGGAATTTATCAGAGGATGGTTTAGCTTGTCTGCCTTTTAAGAAGCTTTGCAGAGGTTGTTGAGAATAAGCATGGGAGAGTGAAATGGAAGTGGCTATGGATACATTTGCCATTTATTTTTTCTCTTCTTTTTCAGTTTTTTTTCACATACTAATACTGGCTACTAAAAGCATCTTTTATTCCTATGCCTAGCAACTGATCTACTTCAGGAATAGACAATTGTGTTGTAGCAATGGAGAGGAATCAAAGCCCATTGAAGCTTGGCATGAAGTCTTAAACTAGAGTAGCCTGAGTTTGACTTCTAGCTCTATTTTTTACAGTCCTGTGACATGGGACAAGTCATTTTATTATTCTATTTTGAGTTTCCTCATCTATAAAATGGAGATGATGAGATTAGTATCTACCTCAATGGGTTATTTTAGAGATTAAATGAGCTCACTTTTGTAAAATGGTTAGAGCACAGCTTGGCATTTGGTACAAGTTATACATTCTGAATTAATTAAGCTAAAATAATTGCTTTAATTGTGAGGGCTAGAAACAAGCTAAATGTCCACTAATAGGAGGCTCATTAAATCAGATACTGTATATTCATATAGGAGTAAATAAGTATTGAAAAGAATGAGGCAAGTCTCCTTGTCTAATATGGAAAGATCTCCAAGGAAAAAAACCACATACATGTACATATGTGTGTAGGAGATGAGGTCTGGAAGAACGCACAGGTAAATATAATTAATGATTGTTTCTGAGTAGCACTGAAAAAAATGTGAAAATTTGGAAGACTTGCTTTTTTGTTATACTTTTGGAAAATCCTGTTTTAGTTATTACTTTTTCAATAAGAATCTAATTAATTGTGATTTTACTAGGGAAAAAGTATAATTATACAAGATTAATGATATGAACTTAAATTTGTTACCTAACAGAATAGGGACAAATATAAGAGATTCTGAACTACTTTGCTGTTATCTTTTGCATTAAAAATAACTTGGGTGTTTTCATTGGGAACTGAAAACTAGCATTGGAAATCTTCAGCCCTCACCCTCTTCCCCAAAGCATGATTTTGGGCATGATGTAGTAAATAATTCATTATAATTGAGCTACATTTTATTACTTATAAGTATGAAATTGAATGTTTTTGCCTGCTCGTTCCCACTCAGGAGCTTTTGCTTACTTTTGTAAGAGGCGGATCCATGTTGATGGGATAACAATAGGATCAGAAAGTGAGTTACCACAGGATAGCATGGTTACCAAATGGATAGCGTGGTTACCCCATACATTTTCCCTATCATTCTACTATGATGCCCATAATTTCCACCATTAGTCACTCCTGAGAGTGAAGTTACAAATTCTATAGGCAGGGGTTTTAATAAAGAGGAAACCATCACTCATAGCAGGAAAAAAGCGAAAAAAGTGAAATGAGCGAAGTTTAGGTAGATACAGTGGGTGTGGACTTCAGAGATGGCATCCAAAAGTGAAAATGACAATTATTTGTATCAAACAGGTCCTGCATTAATGAGTTGCATTAATGGGATGATGGCACTAGACATTATCTGTGTGATGTCTGATTAAAGAAATGGAAAATTTAGCCCTAAGAAAAATTTAGATAAAAATAAAATGTTTCTAGGCTGTTCTATGGGAAAGGAATTAGATTTGATTTATAATGCACCAAGAGGTAAACTATCTTTAATGGAGAAAGTAAGTAGAGAGCTTTTATTCCTCAGTATAAGAAGGAATTTTAATGGGTAAAAATTATTCAAAGATAGGATAAACAATAATGGTTTTATTCATTGTGAAAAGAATGCATGTCCTTTTCAAAAAAAATTAGAAAACAAAAAATGTTGAAATATAAACATGTTAATATTTGGAAACCACGCCATCTGTTTAAACTCAAGCATGCTAGTGCACTGTTGAAAAAAGCTTTGAGTTTAATAGTTCACAAAACTTGGCAGAAGTTCATGCAGTGGTTGGTCCAGACCTTTGCAGTGAAGTTACAGACGAGTGGTACTTAGATTAAATAACATTTTGGGCCTTCCAAACCTGAGGGCCTATTATCTTATAAATGCAAGAAGCAATGAGTCTATTGAGATCAGAGCTCAGTTGCTGACCTTAGCTCTAGGCCTCTTGTGAATATGTGAGTGTCAACTCAATCTTTGGACTCTAATGGGCTCCATCCGCAGCTGGTTAACTAGAATGGAAAGCTGATGCAGTTACTAAGCAACTCCAATTTGGATAAATATGCCCCCCTTTTCTAGTGTACCAGATAAGAGGATAAACAAAAATTCTTTTGAATATGACTCAATCTTATATTATGAGTGTACTTCTAAAATGAATGAAAGAGCCAAGGTAGGTATTTAGGTAATTCAGGACAAAAATTTCTGTGAGTAAATAGTCTGATAATTTAATAGACCAAATGGCTTGACCATGTGAATAATTTTCTCAATCCTACATCTTACTCTGTTAGTAGGACAAAATCTCGGCAACACTACATTTATTCTTGAGTGGGTGGTATGTGGTGTAGCACCAGAGATAGAAAAAGAACAAAATAGATCTGGTGGTAAGTGTACAACTGTATTTCTTCTATAATTTGGAGTTGATTTGTGAGTTGGGATGTCTTTTTTTAGAATCTTGGACCATAATCAGTAGCCACTAGCAAGACAATGAGGTCAGTTTCTGGCAGCAATGAAATAGTTGTTTTTTCTACTAGACTGTGAGCTCTTTGAGGGCCTTTATTTTTGTATTTCATAATATCCAGAAAGTACAGAGTACTAGATATTAATTTATTATGAATAGAGATCAAAGATGTCCTTGACTATATTTGCCAAATTTATAAGCACAAAATATATGTATTATATTAAATGCATAGAATTATATACATATCAATAAAGATATATAAAATGATGCAAATATATCATCTGAAATATTTATTGTTATTGTGACACTTTAAAACTTAAACCAAGAAAAGTATTTTTCATGAAATGGTGGTAAAATATTGATATTCATTTATCAAACTTTTTTTTCAACTATTCACTGCCATGCTTGTGTTTAAAAGATGGTGAAATTTTGAAATATTAATTTTTTATATATCAACATTTTTCTTTTCCTGGTTTTAAAAAATGACTTGTATTCTTTTTATAATAAAGTAAACCACCATTTTACATTAAAAAAAAAAAAAGCCTAGGAAGGTTCCAACTATTCCCAGTGGAGAGAATGACATTTGCAGAAATCATGCTAAACTAGGCCCTGTTGGTGCCCATATGGTGGGGGCTGCGAAATAGGGATGGAGTTTTCATTGAACACTGAAGCTGAAGGCTCTCTGTTCATCTGTCCTGCTCTAGAGTTGGCCCAGACTAAAAGGTTGGCAGTCACACTTCAATCATGGCTGAGGAGACTGCACTGGCTGCTGCTACAACTTTCCTCCCATCTCCCCTTTCCACCTAGCCAGCTGAGCTGTACCCACCCTAATCCCTAACCCATTAGTCACTCTTGTGATTTCTAAGTGTTTTGCATCGCCAGCAGCTTTAGGAGTAGGGGCACAAGAGGAAGGGTACTGAGGAAAGTTTTCTTGTAATCTTGAAGGGTATATCACTTGAGGGAGAAAAACTAGGCTGGATAAATATAAGAGAAAGATTAGATTTTCTGAAGACCACGTGGTGAATAGTGGTCTTAATGTGTAAATGAGAGGCTCTATGTTACTACACTGTCACAACTATAGAGATTAAACATTATTGCCATCCTTATTTATAGATAAATGGAGATGCAAAGATGTAAGTGGCTGAGCCAAGATTCGTTTTTTTTTTTTTTTTCTGTTTGTTGGACAGAAAGCCATTACATCACCTTTTGAAGAAAGATAGTTTAGAGAAGATAGAATCAGGAAGAACAGAGGCTTCATTTAATTTAAATCACCATTCTCTCTACCAATCTCTCAGTTAAGTGGACAGAGCCAATTCTACCTTAATCAGGGCTGTCCCAGTTTTCTCGTTCCTCTCAGAAATTCCAAAGATCATGAGCTCTTTAAGAGCAAGACCGTGTCTTCGTCCCTTTTGTATCCCTAGCACCAAGCACAGTACCTGACACCTCACCAAGAGGTATGTAATCATGCTGATGGAGAGAGGACCATTGCCATATTATCTCCATAAAAAGGTGTAGAAGAGTTTCAAGTTTGTGAGGAGCTGGCGTTTAATTTCGCCTCTGCCACTACTAGTTTACAGTCCTGGGAAAGTGACTTAGCTGATCTGTGCTTTGATTTTCTATGAGTCACGTAGGTAGATTGAGTTGTGTTTTCTTTATGGTCTGATGCCCCTAACCTTCTGCAGGAAGGCCTATGTTTCAACAGAGAGCAGCAACTTTCCCAGAATTCTTAGTTCCTATCAGAGGTAGCACCTGCCAGCTCTTACATAGCTCAAATCTGAGATGCATAATTAACCACTTTACGGAAACCTCACGTACACACAACAAGATATTCATAAAAGCATACAGAAAATAAGCCAAGGAACCATTAACAAATAGTCATGGGAACTCTGTAATCAACTTTTAGATAAAAGTAGCTGTTTATCATAATTTGGTGAAAGCCAGCCTGGAGACCTACTAACAAACATATAATATTACTCTGACACATGCAATAAGTAGCTTCCCCTTAAAAAGGTGATACTTTATTATTTTTAAAGGATTCTACCTACTTATAGAAACATTAATTTTCAGAATCTAAAGAATATACAGGGTTCCCTTAGGAGATATTATGTACGCTAAGGCAAAATGAGAAGCACAATACCAATATGTTTGTATGTGCATGCAGGAGAATGTTAAAAAATCAAATTAATTCTTAATTTGAGGCGTTGTCTTAGTAACTACTATTTCAAGGTGCTGAATGCTTGCAACACAATTCATAGCTTCACCAAGGCTGGAGAAAATAGAAAAAGACAGAACCTTAAAATGCCTTTGTTAATTAAATCTTGAATTATTTTTGGCTCTGAGAATAGTCAGTCATTTTATTTAAACTGTTAAGAATGATAAAGACACATTGATTCTCCATGCTTCCACTTACATTTCCATTATTTCACAATCATCAATGTATTTTGGGGTTTCATCTAATCTCCTTTCAAATCCAAGATGTTAAAAATAGATATAAAGACGAGCTTAATTTTGGATCTTTCTCTTAAAAGCTAATGTCAAATAACAGAGTTCATGACCCAAGTCACCAGATTCCCATAATCCCAGGACAATCTTAAGAAATATATAAGATGTGAAAAGCAAGTGGTGCATTGGAGCCACAAACCATTTGCCAAAAACAGATAATACTTTCTTGTTCACTCTTTGTAATGAGAAATTTATTGTTAAAAGGCACAGAGATCAAGATGACTGCATGGGTTCAGAGCAAACCTCCTAGGTTTTTTTTTTTCTTTTTAAAAAGAATTCTAATATATTCAGAAATAAAAAAAGAATGAAATCTTATGTCAACATAGATGGACCTATGGGATATTATGCTAAGTGAAATAAGTAAGACAGAGAAAGACAAATATCACATGATTTCACTCATATGTTGAATCTCAAAAAAAAAAAAAAAGAGAATAAACAAAACAGAAACAAAGCTGTAGATATGGAGAACAAGATAATAGCTGCCAAAGTGGGGAGGGGTAGGAAATAGGAATTAAAATTAAAAAAGAAAATTTCAATAGCTATCTTTTATTAAGCCTTTTCTTATATGGTAGGTTCTTGTGGATGGTCCTGTCAATTGGTTATGAAAAGCTATTCCCAACTCCCTTCCCCTTGACACTCTCACTATGGAGGCTTAAAAGCCAAATATTTGCTTTTTGTAGTTTTTTGTCTAGCTAGAAATGATTATATGATGGCACAGGGCCCAGAAAACAAGCAGAATTCTGCTGGGCATTCCTAGGTTAACTTCTGTCCCAATAAAAGGGATAAATGTGTCTAGCAGGACCTTTCTTTTCCTCGCTCTTGCCATGAGTACAGGCATGATGTCTGGACCTTTAACAGGGGTGTGGCCACCATGAGGTCACAGACATAAGAAAAGTTCAAGAACCTGTAAGCAGCACGTACTACTAGACTAATGCCAGCAGCCACCTACCTCCAGACCTTTAATATGAAAAAATTATTTCTTATTTAAGATACTATAAATTGGGCTTTATGTTGCTTGCAACCAAAACATCCCTAGCTGACAGAGTGTTTTACATGCATCATTTATAATTTCTACACTATTCTGCAAGATAGCCAATATTATTCCTATTTTGTATATGAGGAAACTAAGGCACAGACTCTAAATTACTTGTTGAAGGCTACACATGATCTCATCAGTTTTCTTTACTAGTGTTTCCAGTTTTTAAAATAGATTTCACTTACCAGCCAAATAGGAATACTTTATGTACTTTATAGCATTCTCCTACTATGTGTGTGTGGGGCAGGGCGGGGTATGATTCCTACGAGGATATTTTGGTTCTTGTCTAGCTCTACTACAATCTGCTTTCAAGGTCTCCCCTCACTCATCTCCTGTTCTGTAAAATGAAGGGCTGGATTGAAATTCAAAAGTCTCTTTGAGCTCTAAGGTTTTATTTTGCAATCATGTCCCCATAAGACTGTGAGCTTCACAATGCTAGGGAGTGTGTCTTTTTATGTTTGTTTGTTTTTTTTTTCAAGACCAGATTGCTCTGCTGTGGTAGATATGCAGTAATTCTACTGAGTAAGTATGGTTTAATTAAATTTCACACTAAGTACCTATAAAAGAAGCATGAGCACAATGGTCTAAAGTACCGTGGGGAAATATTATTGAGAAATATTAATTCAAGCTCATAAACCAGAGACTGGTAATGATACTCCTTAGAATAAAGATACCATACAAGTGCAAAATTCATTAATCTACTCAAGGAATATTTGTTACATATCTTTCATGTGTCTAGTATCTTTTGAGCACTGGGATGGTTGTGATTTTATGAGATGTTGGTATTACAGGTGGGAGATGCACATCAGGATTTACAACACAGAACAGTGAGGTCAAAGATACAAGGGCATAGAAGAGAAAAGACCCAGGCAATTCTGCCTGATGAGATGAGGGGAAAATTCCACAGTGGAAATGATGGCTGAGCTAAATTTGAAGGATAACTATAGAGTCCATCAGCAGGCAAGAGATGGTGGGGCTAGGAATGACTCTAATAGAAGAAATAAGATGTTCAAAGATTTTCAGGCATGTAAGAGCATATTATGAGGACTGAAGATTTGGTCTGTATGGCTGAAATATAGGGGCATAGGTGGCATGTCAGGGAAGAGTCTGAACTAAGATGGAACTTGGTTACTATTGGTGGCATAGTCATGCTGAAGGGAATGGACTCATTTTGGTAAGCAATGTGGGGCCAGGGATGTGATCAGATTTGAAACTTTAGAATGATCACTGTGTATTATGAATTTTATAATATGGTTAATTTCATGTACAGTAGCCTCTCTGTTGTTTGATTTCCATAATAGCATTGTGGTTCTAAACCCTTTGAAAACCAGCATCTCTTTTAGACAATAAATAGAATGGCCATGTGATTCATAGATAATATGCACATATATAATCTTTAAGAATTCAAATAATACCTGGTAAAGGAGAAATAAAAGAAAATCAGGTTATTTTTTTAAAATAAAAATTTAATAATCACATATTTATGTGTGACTACCTTTACAGTGAACGTACATATATATGGCTAGTCTCTACAGAATGCATTAATTTGTTAATTCATCTAACAACTCTTCATAGTTAAATTCTTAAATTGTTAACTTCCAGTTACAAGTACAGTTTTAGGCACTGGGAAAACAGAAGTGAAATTGACATAATCTCTACTCTCACAGTATTTACATTCTTTAACAGGGCAAGACATATGAGAAGCAAATAAGTAAATAATAATATGATTTCTTATGGTGATTAGGGCTATGAGAAAATAACACAGACCATTGGGATAAAGAGTGATTGGTAATGAGGGGAGCTACTTCAGATGACAAAATTAGAGACATTAAAAATGAGAAAGAGGCAGCCAGGTGAAGGAATCAGCAACCTAAGGTGGAGAAAACCTGAGTGGTTTGAGGACCAGAAAGAAGGCCAATATAGCAGGAGTGTAATGTTTTAAGATGGAATCATGGAAATAAACATAGGTTATATCATGTAGGTAGGGCATTTAAGGGCAAAATAAGAAATTGAAGTTTTGTTTGAAGTGCCATATAAAGCCACTGGAAGATTTTAATCAGCAGTGTGACGTGACCTGATTTACATTTTTAAAAGTATATTTTAGAGACTTCCAATTATGATAATTAAAATTCCATTAAATGGGAAATGAATCTCTCCCATTAACAAATAACTAAAATTTGTGGATAATTTTATATTTTAAATGCTTTAAAGATCTTGTAAACAAGTAAGGAATTGGCAGATGCCAAAATGAAATAAAATTAAGAATTCTAGAGGTACATCCCTGAAACTGGCTTTTATTCTAAGAATATTTGCTCAACTTTGGTGATTTTTAATCTCTGTTTTGATTGATGTCAGGGCACAGAGCTGTAGATGCCATCTAGGCCCCACCCAAGCTGGGAATGTAATAGGAAACTCCCAGAGAAAAATCATATTCTAAAAGGATGGATCTTAAAGAGTGAGTAGGAAATAAAACCAACATGCAGAAAGAGAAAGCAGGCACTGCCATATAATGTTGGTGGGAGTATAAAATAGTATAGCCACTTAGAAAGATGGTGTGGGAATTTCTTATAAGACTACCTATGACCCAGCAATTCTACTTTTGAGGTTTTTACCTAAGAGAAATGAAAGCATATGTCCAAAATAATGCCTATGTGTAAATGTCGTAGAAGCGTTACTAATAATAGCTCTAAACTGGCAACAGCTCAAGTGTTCATCAGCACAAGAATGAATAAACAAATTGTGGTATATGTATCCAATAGCAATAAAATAGCAAGAAAAGGAACAAACCAATGACATATTTAACAACATGGATAAGTCTCAAAAAACATTATGCTAAGTAAAAAAAGTCACACACAAAAGAGAACAAACTACATGATTCTATTTATATGAACACCTAGAAGAAGCTAAACTAATTTAAGGTGGAAAAATTATAACAGCTGATACCTCCAGTGTTGGAAAGAGGTGTTATGGACTGACTGGGAAGGGGTGTGAGAAACCTATCTGGTGTTGTGTTAATGTTCTATATCTTGGTTTTGAAACTTACAAAATAAAATTTTATTCTCTAAAAAATAAGAACTGAAAACAAATATTAATCAATTAATAGTATATATGTTTGCTAAAGTGCTTGGGGTTGATGAGTACTTTTAAATGCATCAAAACATGATGGAATGATGAATAGATAATAGGGTGGATACAGAGGTAGATATGAGATAAAACAAATACAGTAAAATGAAAATTTCATAATAAAGTAGTGAAAAAAGAAAATAAAGAGAAAATATGAAAATGTTTCTGTTTTGACTTTGATGGTAGATGGGAAACAAAATATAATTTATAGTATCCCAAAGGAAGAATTTAATTTAAATGATCCTGGGTTGTTAGTGCCCATAAAGCAACTGGGAGAAACAAATGAAAGAAGAATCTAGTTAAATCCAGGAATCAAAGGATTCTCTTAAAGCTTAGGAATAATGAACTCTTAAACGAAAATGTTCCAGAATGTAAGGAAAACAAGAGGCCATGCATGAATCAGAATCAGCAGAAAAAAAAAGATGACAGAAACAGAGGTTTTGAATTATTACATAGAATATGTTTGATATGTTTAAAGAAATATTAGAGGTTTATAATTATGAGCAAAGAACAAGAAGCTGATTTTATTAAACTGGTTAGTTAAAAAATCTGAAAGTAAAAAGAATAACGGAAGTGTAAAATTTAGTGGATGCATTGATTAATGGTTTCAATGGAAATGAAGAGAGTGTTAGTTAACTAGAAGATATCCAATTGCAGCTCAGAGAGGTTGTGTTAGATAATATATAAAGAGGTTAAGAGTCAAGGAGGAGAGAGAGGAATGGTCCAATATACATCAAACTAGAATTTTAGAAGAAGGCAAAGAGAAAATAAGAGGAGGAAATGGTCTAAGAGATAAGTGCTAAGAACTGAAAACAGAATTATTAAAAAATATCAATCTTTAGACTCAGGATTCTCAAAATACTTCAAGCAGGATAAATAAAAAGAAATTCACACCTCAGAATATCAAAGTAATATTTCAGAAAGCCAAAAAGACAAGAATATTTCAAAAGCAGTCAAAGAGAAAAGACAGATTACCAGAAAGAAATGACAAATACAGGTGTCTTCTCCAACATTACAAGCTGGAAGACAATGGAGAAATACATTGAATGTTTTAAGACTACAATAGTGAACCCAGAACAATATGCATTGTGAACGTGTATTTCAGCAGTGAATGTAAAATAAACACATTTTCAGATGTGACACTTCTGCTCACATTTCACTGACTAAAACAATTTAGAGTATTATGCCTAATATCAATGTTGTGGGTGTCTGGAAGGTGAGAAGAACCAGTAATCTTAATGAGCATTAATTACCATACTGTGTGGGGCAAATTGCACAAGTGGTAATAATAGTAAAGAGCAAGGCAAATCACGAATGCAAAATTTAAGAGAGGATGTCAGCCTGTGTGAATCTATACCTTTGCTTAATGGCTACGTGATGTTCCATTATGAATACCACAATTTATATAACTAGCTAGCTCTTGTATACATATAAATATTTCATATGTTTTAACATTACGATGAAATATCTCACTTCCGTTTTCATGACTCCCTAATTTATATATTAACCCTGACATCTCCTCTAGAGTCTTATATTATTTATCTACTCGGTATCTTCATTGTTATTATTTCTGAGGCATCAAACTTAAATAGGCAAAAAGAATTCTTGTCTGTTCCCAGCAAACTTTTTTTCCACTTGATCTTTCTCTTCCCAATTAATGACATCTCCACCCACCCAGTAATGCAGATGAAAAATTAGTAATCATTTTTATTTCCTATCTTTTCCTCAACTCTGATATCTAATTTTTATTGGCTCATCTCCAAAATAGATCATGAATTCAACATCTTTCTGTGATCTTCATTGCTCCTACTCTAGCCTAAGCTCTGATCATACTTCATTTGGTTTACTGGGAAAACCTCCTAGCTGGTTGCCCTGCTTCCACTTCCACCCTTCAACTTTTTGGTCCACTCACCACAAAGTATCCAGAGTGATCTTTTGTTTTAATTACACACACACACACACACACACACACACACACACACACACACACACACACAGTATAGGAAAGAGAATATCACCAATAAATAAGTTTGAAGTCACCTGTATACCTTTTCTCAGTCATGCCCCCCCTCCCACCTCCCAAAGGTAGCCACTCTCTTGAATTTTTTATTTTTATTTTTTTAGATTTATTCATTTATTTAACATTTTATTTATTGCCCCCTCCTCCCCCTACCCTCTGGTAACCACTAATCTATTGTCCATGGCCATGAGTCTCTTTGTTTGTCCTGTTCATTTGTTGCTTTGAGGTTTACATCCCACATATAAGTGATATCACGTGATTTTCAATCTTTTCTGTCTGGCTTATTTTGCTTGGCATGATTATCTCAAGGTTCATCCATGTTGTTACAAATGGCAGTATTTCATCTTTTCTTATGGCTGAGTAATATTCCATTGTATATATGTACCACAGCTTCTTTAGCCAATCATCTATCGTAGGACACTTTGGTTGCTTCCATGTCCTGGCCACTGTGAATAATGCTGGTGTGCAAGTATCTTTCTGGATATAGGTTTTCAAGTCTTTGGGGTAAATGCCGATTAGAGGGATTGCTGGATCATATGGTAGATCAATTCTTAGGTTTTTGGGGAACCTCCATACTACTTTCCATAGTGGCTGTACCAATCTGCAGTCCCACCAGCAGTGTATGAGGGATTCTATTTCTCCACATCCTCTCCTGCATTTGTTATTACTTGTCCTGTTGATTATAGCATCTTTTCATATATTTGTTGGCCATTTGTATGTCCTGTAGGGAGGAGTGCCTATTCACAGCCTCTGTCCACTTTTTGATTGGACCATTTGTGTTTTTGTTGTTATTAAGACTCATGAGTTCTTTGTATATTTTGGAAATTAGGCCCTTATTGGAAGTGTTCTTTGCAAATATATTTTGCTATTTGGGTGGTTGTCTCTTTACCTTGACAATTTCTTTTGATGAGCAGAAGCTTTTTAGTTTGATGCAGTCCCATTCATTTATTTTTGCTTTTACTTCCCTTGCTGTTGAGTCCAAGGTCCTTGAGTTTGGTTCCTATGTTTTCATCTGAGCATTTTACTGTTTCAGGTCTTATACTTAGGTCCTTAATTCATTTTGAGTTAATTTTGGTGTTTGGTGACAGATGACAGTCTAGTTTCATTCTTTTGCAGGTGGCCTTTCAGTTTTCTCTGCACCATTTATTGAAGAGATCTTTCTTTCTCCACTGTATGTTTTTGGCTTTTTTGTTGTCTCTTGAATTTTGCAGTGACTGAGCTTTACCTGGGAAGAAAAGCAGAGGCTTCCTTGATAGATTGCATCACTATTTGCCAATATCTGCTTTGCCTTTCCTGAGAGAATATTCTGCTTTCTCAACCCATTGAAGTCATGGTTGGCCATGAGACTTGCTTCTGTGAGCAGAGTACAAGAAGTGGTGTGGATCATGTCCATGCAAAAGTCTAAGAGCAGTTTATGTTTTGCCACACTCGTTTTTCTCTGTTACTGACCAGCCACAATCCAGATTATTTTTGCCAGGATATCCTGGGTCCTAGAGTGAAGACGGCATGAAACAGATTGACAGCCAACCATAATGGACGTATAGCTTGAGTGGGATTCAAACTGTTATTATAAGCCACGGAGAGGTGGGGATCCATTCATATTGCACTCCTCTGAAGGTTGATCAATGATGATGGACCAAATCTTTATACAAAGAAATGCAAGACAATAATTAGTTAAAATACCAGGGGTCAGAAGCACCAAAACCATATCTTTTGTGAGCAGGGGAACTCAAGTTAGGTCCTTGGAAAGAAAGCATATTACCTTGATGTAGTTCACTTTTGCTCTAGATAACACATTTTCTCTCTCAGCAAGTGATGAGGAAACAATTTCTGTTGTATTACACTTTTAAGTAGTTACCACTATTATAAAACTAAACTTATGTATAAATTAGACATTTTACAAAGACTGTCCCCATCTTCAAGGTGGCTTCATCTTAAAAGGCACAAATCAAACACTCAGCTTAATAGAGAGAGTCTCAAAAAGCCATAAGTAAAGGCAGCTTCTTTTCTGTTGTCCAGCCTTTTGTAGTGATAGTGAAATAGTCAGTTCTTGGTTTAGACTGCTCCTTTGAATTTCCTAAAAAGAAAATACCAGTGTCTAATAGGGGATGGATGATGGGGATATGAAAAAGTACTTTGGAAGCACAGAAATTATCTATGATATCAGGCTCTGGGGATTTGTAACACTTTCTTCTACTCAATTCAAGTGACAATCCAAAGCATTTCATTAGGAATCTCATGACTTTTTCTGCCTTACCTCTTCTGTTTGCTCATAAAGTGGAATCCTTTTCTAGGGAGAAAACAAGAAAATTCTAAATACTGGCATATTTTAAGATGATGCTTTAAATTCACAACCATTAATCTTAGTAGGCCTCGAGAGCTTCTTGAAAATCCTACTCAGCTCTCTTAACTCTTCCATTCTCTTAGGCTTTTTATTAGACCTTTTCCTCCCTCCTCAATATATGAAGTGTTGGTATTCATAGAGTTCAATTTCCGAGGGCATGGAAGACTCAGAATAAATAAACAACCAAATATATTTTTTAGACATGTAATAAAGATAATGACAAGGGATAAACTAGATAAAAAAATAGAGAGTGATGGAAGTAGAATGGGGGGGTTTGTGTTTTTGATTGGCTAATCTTGGAAGTTTCACTGATAAAATGACATTTAAACAGAGAACAAGAGTATGTAGGGAGTAAGCCATGTAGACATTCAAGGAGAGATCATTTCAGGCACTGAGAACTGCTTGTGTAAAGGTCCTGAGGCAGGAGTGTGCTTGGTGTGTTCAAGGAAGAGCAAGGAAGAAAGTGAAGTTAGAGTGGAGAAAGTAAGGGGTGAGTGGTAAGAGAGGAGATCAGGGAGGTGGCAGGGAGCAGACAGAACATGTAGAACCTTGGAGACCCTCCTCACCTTCACCATCCTTACTCTTAGCTAATGGTTTTACTTTTAATTTCATTGAAAACATTAAAGGAATCAAAGGAGAACTTTTACCTCATCAAACACCTACCACTCCATCTGCACCTGTACCGTTTTGTTTTCTCTTCTCTTACCATGGATGACTGCCCAAACTCTAGCCTCTCCATTTGAATGCTAGGTCACCCCCTCTGCCTATGAATGACATTATTCTCTTGCATCATTAATATTTTCCTCTCTACTGGGAAATTCTTTTTATTGCTATAATCTTCTATCTTAGAACACTCTCTTTTCACTTCCTCCATTCTTGCTTCATTTAACAGAAATTTTTTTGCCTAGCTTGTCTGTAGTCTATATTTGCTATCCCCATTCTTTTTATAACATTCATTCCTGAACCCCAAATGAGCACACTTTTGTTCCCACCTTTTCCCCAAATTTCTCTTGTCAAAATCACCAGTAACCTCCATGTTGTCAAATCCGTTGCTCATTTCCTCATTGTGAGCTTTCTTAGGCAAAATGAAGCACTTGACATAGTCGATTGCTTCCTCTTTCTTGAGGCATTTTCTTCTAGTGATCTCTTAATTTTCCTCAGCAGCGGCTACTTCTCCATTTCCTTCCCTGACCTTCCTTTTCTTCCTTACCTTTAATTGTTGGGACACTATGGGGCTTAGCCCTCAGCCCATGAACACTCACAACATAGGTCTTCTTATCCTGTTCCATGGACTTAAATACATTTTCATGACTCATACACAATTGTTAGAATAGGCTGTATTTTTCTGCAAACTATCCTCTTAGTGCTTTAGAACAAGAAAGATTTATTTCTCTTTCACTCTAAATTTTCATCATGAGTCAGCAAGGGGTACCTGTTCATTGTAGCTCCTCGAGGACCCAGGGTGACACATACATCCGTAATCACTTAGGCCAGAAAAGGGGATGTGGTGAGTCTGACTCTTAAGGCTTACAGCTTCTGCCTTAAATAACATAATCAGTTCTCTCATTTCATTGGCTAGATCAAGTCATATGCCTATGCCTAATTTTAAGGGGGCAGGAAATATAGTCGTATCATGGACCTAAAAATAAAGGTAAATAGCTCTAATGATTACATTAGTTCTCCCAGTTTATCACAGACCCTGACATTTCTGCTAAACTTTAGTCCATTGTACCAAACCACCTACCTGACATCTTCTCTTGGATATTTAATAGACAATTCAGACAGTATATCCAAATCAAAATCCTTGATTTCTTTCTCACACTTGCTCCACATTGCCAAATTTGTCATTGTTTTTGATTCTGCCTTCTTGATGAGAAACAACTTCATTCTATTATGTCATAACCTTGGAGTCATCTTGACTGTTTTCTGTTTCCCAAACCCCACACTTTATTTGCAAATTCTGTTGGCTTTTTAATTAATATATTCACAGACTATGACCTTTTCTCACCTGCTCCCCCACCGACCATCCTAGTGCAAACTGCTAACATCTCTTGTGACAGTCTGTTAACTGGTTTCCCTGTTTGACTCTCTGTAGTCTGTTCTTCACACAGAAGGTTGGGCAATTCTCCTGAAACATTGTCATATCTCGACACTCCTGGGCTCAGATTCTGTCAGTGACTACCTATATCACCTGAAGTAAAATCCGAAGTCATCATGGTATATAAATTCTATGTGTTCTGGCTGTTTCCTGCCACCTCCCTGACCTCATCTCCTACCACCACCCCCTTTACTTTATCTATTGTGGCTGAACTTTCTTCCTTGCCCTTCCTTGAACACACCAAGCACACTCTTACCTCAGGACCTTGGCACATGCAGTTTTCAGTGTCTGGAATGATCTTCCCTTGAATGTCCACATGTTCTCTGTTTAAATGTCGTTTTATCAGAGAAAGATGCCACTACTCTCTTCCCTCCTCTATCATTCTTAATTTCTTTTCCTCCTTTATTCTTTGTCATTACTTTTTACTTCCTGGAAAAATATAAATTCATTTGTTTACTTTTGGTCTCCCCTGTTCCCAGAATGTAAGCTTATGAATACCAAAGCTATGTTTCTCTAATCCTATGTCCCTGATACCTAAAACAATGCTTAGCACATAGTAAATATTTGTCAGATGAATAATTAAGAAAACCAACAATTAAAGTACCTAACTTTTATTGAATGTTTACTCCTTGTCTTGTTCTCTGTTTTGCATTATCCTTATTTATGATGCATCATCCCCTCTTGCAGAGGAGAAGTAGAGGTTTGGGTAGGGTATGTAATTTGCTTAAGGTCAATTCGCAAGTGGTGGAGCCCAGTCTCTCTTCCAGGTCTGTCTGCCTCCAAGTTCATTTCACTAGCCATCATATACTAATAACCTTATCCTGCCATGATTTTGGCAAACTCCCTATGAGCAATCTATTAATGCACTCTTAAATTAGAATCTTAAAGTAAGGAAGGATTAATAATTAAATGTTACCATAAAAAAGAACTAGACAGACCTAGAAGATTGTGAGCTTTACATAGAATAAAAACAGAATTGTGAATTCTGTTGATTTTCAGTCTTCAGTATTGGATCTAAAACCATCCAGATAACATTTTTATATTTAAACAGTGATCCGATATAAAGCCTAAGGCTTCAAAATAACTCAGTGCCCTTGACCAGTGTCAAAGAAAAACAAGCAAGCAAACCTCTAGTTAAGCTTCTCTGTCTTTGTCTCTGTCTGTCTGTCTGTCTGTCTCTCTCTCTCTCTCACTTAAGAATAATTGACAAATTGGTCAAGTGTATTTCTAACCAGACTTTGACCCTAACAAACTAGGCTAGCTAAAAGGAGAGTCGTATGTTGAATATATCGTCTAAAATTGCTTCTGATCTAAGCTATCTGGTGACGTAATTGGAAAGTTCAGCAAGTGCTGCATCACTCTGAGCATATTCTGTTTCCCTGGAACGAGGGCATCATTGGCTCTGTTTTCTACAAACAGCAACATTTCTTATTAATAGGGTTCTTTCTCCACAGGGCCATGGATTATTTATGGATCTCACTGTTAGTCAAAGCCCCTGTCACTTCAGACAAATGTGACATAGCTTTTCAGCCTCATTTCAGCAGGCACAGATGTCCCCTCATGGTGGCCCACGTGCATGCTTGCCCGAAGCACTGTAAGGGTGGCTGTCAATCAAGCTACATCTCAAAGGAAGATCACCTTTTCCTAGCTGGGTGAATAGAGAAGGTGGGAGGACACTGGCAATTGTGGCTATTGCCCTAGACAGACATCATTACTGGATGTCTCTCATGTTGACCAACAAGCTCTCTGTGGACTGAGAATTTTAGTTGTAATCTATTTGTTCTAAAGTACCTACTCTTCAAGCTCTTTCTCATGTCTTTCTACTTTCAGTTTAGGCAATTTATTACTCATAAAAATGCATCGAAATAGGCAAAGTGCTAGAAGATAAAGTAAATTGCCAGCGGAATGTTTGTTTTTCCCCCTGTCTTCTCATACATGCTTTAAGATCAGATCTGTTAGGAGCATAATAGGAGGGACTTGAGGTAAATCATGTTATTATAACTGGAATAAAGACACTCCTGGGGTTGCCTAGCCAAACCCTTAACAACGAGGAAACTGAAGACAAAGAAGTAAAGGCACCATCCAAGCATGTAATGATGATTATTGGTGGGCATGGATTGAGCTTGCAGCCTTTGGTCTTCCAGTCCAGTGTCCTTCTAATTATGTGTCCTGCTGGATGTTTTGGATGTGAGTTCCTGCCCTTTATTGTCATGATTCACTCCATGCTCCGTAGATCTGGCTGTTTTCCTTCAGTGCATATCCCAGCCCTAGGTATCTGGACCCACATTCTAACATCTGGGAAGTTGGTTATCAAGTGCAGAAAAGTGTCAATCTCCTGAAAAGTTGAGTGATAAATTATATCTACTATCTACTTAAAATATCCTATTGACATCTGACTTTCTATTTTCTTATTAAAACTAGTCAGTAATATGTTGGAAGTAACCTCTTACATAGCTACAACCTGGGGCTCTGCCACTCATAACTCAACACACCAATTCCTACATTTCAAAAATGAGCAAATACAGCCATAGTAAGAGAAAGATAACTTATTTTTTTACAAATTAGATGTTGGGATTAAAAAAGCATTAAAAGTAAATGAATTTATATTGGAAAAAAAGCCTTGTTATGTGGCAATTTTAAAGATAACACCAAATGCTTTTTATTCCTTCCAACAAGAGATGGGATCTAAGTCCCCTCTCACTAAGTCTGGTTAGCCTTAATGACTCACTTGGAATCTACAGAATGTGGCAGAAGAGATGCTATATAACTTTACTGCTGGGCCAGAAAAGTTTGTGCAACTCCCGTCTTGTTTGCTAGAGTTCTGTGCTGTTGCACGAGAAGACAGACAGCCCTGAGACAGCCATACCAGAGACACCATCTTGGAAGTGATTGTCCAGGAGCCAGTTGTTGGAGCCACCGGGCATTCCAGTCACTGCAACTGTTCTATTTATGTCTGCTGATGGTAGAGCAGATGCTGTAGAGCTGAGAAGAGCTGTCCTCACTGTGCCCTTTCTGAATTTCTGACCTATAGGCAGCAAGTATAAATAAAATGCTCTATTTGATGTTGTATCACTAAGTTTTGGGGTGGTCTATTTTATATCTCAACAGACACTAAAATGGTTAAATAGTTCAATATTTCTCTTTGTTAAAATTTACAATTCTTCACATGATGGTGCACATTATTTTTCATTTGGCCACCCTTAGAGAATCCTTTGCCTCATTCTTTGTTGCATTTGCATGTCCTTGCAGTCTTTATACAGCTTAGATTCATGTCTGTATTAACTGACATCTCCTCTGTTCTGAAAAATCTGTAAGCATATACTAGGTATATCTAACTTGGCATAACTGAAATCATGAAAATGATTAAAATTTTATGATTACCATTGCAAATAATTTTTCTGGAATAATTGTAAAATAATTGATCTATAAAAGAGTGAAAATTTTAATTTTAAGAAACCAGTTTCTACCATTTTAGTTACTCCTACTTTATTTTATCAGAGATTTTAAAAGTCGTTTATTTTTAAAAGAATGTTAGCTGCCGTATACTGGATATTACACAGAAGCAAAATCCCATAAACATGAATTGTACTTAACATACCTTATTCATTCATAGGAAATACCCAGGAATGCCTAATAAAGATTAGATTTTGGTGTTGATATCATTGTAATAAAACAGTTTAGAAAACTAGTTTGGAAAAAAAAACTGGCTCTAGAAATAAAAAATAATTCCAACTTTAATTTTAAATTGTAATTTGTAGAATGTACTGGCTACATTCTTTGTCTGCCCTGGGGCTTTGAAATACTAAGCTGATTCAGTTAGATTACAAATTTTGGGGATTGCAAGATCTCAAATATGACACCAATTTATCGTTTACAGTTATAGAGCTTCTATTCTCCTAACACAAACTATTTCTATCAGAATTCAAACTATTATCTAATTAGTAATAGCTAGAAAGAGTTTGCCCTTTGTAGCTTGGAGAGAGAGAGAGAGAGAGAGAGAGAGAGAGAGAGAGAGAGAGAGAGAGAGAGAAACTGTTCTTTCTGGCAGGCTATAATCAATGTAGATTTCTACAGAATATATTCAGATGCAGTAATTGATTCCAGCAGTCAAAATAAGTAAATCCAGCTAGGATAGACCTTGCTTGTTGATTTTCTCCTCACCCTAATAATATCAACTTAGGTATATAAAAAGTTCCCGCTTATTTCGAGGTGTAGTGGGTATGTATTTCTGTAAAATCAAGGGATTTACCTTCAATATTGGTTGATATCATTCTTTGGGATAATAATCTTAATAGCATAATAGGAACACAAAGATACTTTAACAAATTTGTTCTAATTTCTTGGGTTAATATGAAAGAGAACAATATTGACCAATATCAAAGGGAAGTAGGATATTACCTAAGAAATCTGTACTTCTTGAGCACATTTGTGAGTGGGAATAAAGGAGTGAGAATTTCCAAGCCAGGAACTCTTAGCTGTGTCTAGCAGCATGGCATTCTGAAAACTGTCCCTCTCTGTTTTGTAGAGGTCCTCAAGCACTCATTACATAGTTTTTTAAAAAATTCCCTTTCAAACTAAGATTATACTACTTGTCTTAATCACTCAGAATCCATCATGTTAAGAAATTCTGGTGACCCTACAGAACCACAAAAATTCTCTTATAATTCCCCTGAGGAGTGACAATCACATGATTACAGAAGTTTAGATCCACTAGAGTTACTGATAGCAGGTAAGTGAAGACAAATAGTTTCCAATATGAAATGAAATTTCTCCTGAGCTTATAACATTTATATTTCTGTACATAATGAGATGCCAGTTAACATGTTAACCAACTGAGAGGGTGTTACATAAACCCAGCAGGGCTGTGGATACAGAGAATCTGCATTTCTAAGGGCAGAAATCTCTTATTTTGGACAATTAAATGCCCTGTGGTTCTCTCTCATATTTCTTTGTGCAAGTCTCTGGGGTGTCTCATCCTTTCAGAAATGGACTGCTTGATTCATGGAGAGCAAGTTGTATGAAAGCTCAGATGAAATTTTTTCTTTATAGATTCCAAGGCTAATTTTGAACTGCATTGTTATAATGGTTATGTTCCTTCCCCACATCACCGTGCTGAAATGTCTCATTCTGAGAGATCCGAAAGACAGCCACTGTGCCAAAAGTGGCAGCTGGGAAAGATTAAAAAAAATATATACAGATAAAGGAAGCAAGGGCTGAGAGGTAAGAAAGACAGCTGGGAGATTTAAGGGGCATGGCTTCTAAGCAGCTGAAAGAGACAGCAGTCCAGGGAGAGACGGCTTGAGAGATAAGAGGCTTTGTGCATGCTGGAGAAATATGCCAAAGATGATAAGAAATGCAGCTGTTACGAAAGTGTGAATTATCAAGATTCTCAGTATGCCTGGGACATGAAGATGTTCAACACGTGTATTTAGGGGACAAGTGTAGTGACTTCTTTTACCAGTCAGTTTCACTTTTCCAACTCTTTCCAAGTGAGCACACTGCATACCTCTCACTCAGCCATCCCAGGCTGCTACGGCTTCTGTTTCTGGCATTACTTATCCAAGTCCTCCTTTTTTCCATAGTCTCCTCTCAGGTTTAATTGAGACAGTCAAGCTACTAATGGAAGATGACTTGAACCGTATACCTTTAAAGCTACATTCTACATTTAAATACAATGTTATTATTAAAATTGGCAATGTTCATTAAAAGCTTATATTTGACATTTGTTGACAAATACTGAGATATACTCATTCAATTTTATGGTAGTTTATAATAACAAATTACACTATTAGCATGATATTTTTTCCCATAAAACACAAATGGATAGAGGTCAAGGTGATTAAATAGTCATTATAATTCTTAAGACTATAAACAAATGTTGACAATATAAATTCAATTAAGAAGATGAGCATGGAGAACTTTATGAACTTCATGCTTGTCCCAGGCTCCTTAGATCTGGTTTGACCCCAGAGTGTATAGAACTGAAGGCATGTTGATTAAGACACATTGATTAGAATTTCTGAAACAGTTCCTTGTGGCATAGAAAGATGTTGCTAAAATAACAGTGGCCGTTAGTCTTTGGCATCAGTTAGACCTGGGTTTCAACTCATAGTTCCACCACCTCACTTGTGACTTTAGGCAAATTCGCTAGCCTTTCTGTTAAATGAAGATAACACCAAGCCGACTGTGAGGTTGTATTTGAGATAACGTATGCAGTATCTAGCATAAATGGATGCCTGGTAAATGGAAGCCAAAAATCTAGACATTGAAAGTAAAGAAGTGAGCGATGGTAATATACAGCAGAGTACTGAGAGATACGTGGTTTTGTGCACATCAAAGAAATATGCCAACATCAATTTGATGTTGATTATTACCAATATTCCTTTTCTAATATAGATTTCTGGCATGGAATGTTTCTTTAATAGTGAAAGCAAGGACTTCAGGGAAAGCACCCAAAAATCTGTGAGGTGATGTTTTACACTTAAATTCTCCTCTGAGCTCTCATGGGACTTTAGACACCTGCCTTAACTTTACATTTGCCCTGTTATACTATCCCAACACATTATTTTTTCATTAGGCATTGGTTTATGCCAAGCACTTTGCCAAATATGGTCAATGACAGAGCATACGGAGTGTTTCGAAAATATTATTGAAGAAGTAGGCATAGTGTGGAAAATTGGCATTATAAAAAAAATTTTAATATGGTATCCTAGTGATAAGCAGGTACAGAAACTACAGTTAGATGTCAGGCTGAAAGTCAAAATAGCGGATTCAATTGTGACTGGGAATGAATCAAATTTGTTCCATGCAACACCGGAGGCTTCCTTATATCCCCTGGAATATTCTATCCCCTTTCTTCTCAGTAAGTCATACCTACCTATCTGCAGGAATTTTTCCTCCTCTACTTCAGTGGTCACCTGCTCACATTTAATGGGAGACTAGGAATAGGCAACCAAGTTCTAAGGTTCTAAAGAACCCCAAAGGAAGCTCATGGAGTTCACTAGAAAGAGCCGTATGGTGAGGGGGTGTGCATACAGGATTTGGTTTCAGGCCATCCCACCTTGAAATCCTGGTTCTGCCCCATGCTATGACTTCCTGACTTTGGGCAGGCTGTTTACTGCCTTTGCACTCTTTTCTTGGTCTGAAAAGTGGGAACATTGTTACTTACCTTGTGTTGTTATAAAGATTAAATACAAGAAGTTGGGACATGGTAATTGGTTAGTAGTGTAGAGGCTTCTTCCCTTGCACGCCTTCTCAAACTTTCCATTATTTTTCCAAAAGCCCATCAACAGGATTTGCCCAGTGTCAAGACAAGCAGTAGAGCACATTCAAATACTGATGTTAAGAGCTGGTGTTTCTCAGTTACAAATGACATTTTAATAATGTTGAAGGAAAGTATACTGGATAACAAAGTAAGTACATTTTTTGTAATCTTTCCCCTCTCTCTTCTAACTCACTGTCTGCTTCAAATGGGAAATGACGATAGATAAAAGAATACCATTGTCTCCTGTCCCTGGAAGCCCAAGGTCCATGATGAAGCTCTATCTAATTCTACCAGAGGAACCATGATGGTGTGTTTCTAAATGTTTTAAATTACAAAGGATATACTCAATTTTTTAAAGATGTTTAAACCTCTGCAAGTTCAAAAACTCAGCTGTTGTCTTTTCACTAGAAAACAGAAGAAAACCACATATCTAATTACTGTCCTTTAAACGATTCCCCCCACTGCCTATCCCTGATGAAATCTTCTGCAACCTAGTAAGCCACCTCTCCCTGTCTTCTTCCCGTGGCTCCCTTAGTGGCAAGCCCTTGCCTCACATGATCTGGCTCATGTGACTCCCACTCTTTCAGCTCATCTCTTTTGCCCATTTTTAAAAGATGCTTTTGACCTTAGTGCCTCTTTTCTTCATGATTTTGTTTTATATTCTTTCATAACCCTAATTTCTCAAATTTCAAAATTCATGAAGCAAATGCAGAGTGGAAATGCATACCCTATGACTCTCCGAAGGCATCTGCTGTATCTTTCACCTTATCTGAGGCACCTGTAGTACAGGTGGCAGAGCTAGGAATCAGAGTAGAAAGTAAACAAGTTCATACTTGGTTGAGATTGTCAGATGAACATAGCTTAAAAATAGAACTAAAACACAACTTTCTACTTGGCAATACTATGTTTTTGAATTTAAAACTCATTTGTGGAAGTCAGTTTCAGATATTTGCCCTTTTATGAACATATTATCTGAGCTATTAAATGAACAGAGATAACGATTGGCACTCAATCTATTATAATGTAATCAGAATCAACTCTAAATAGTGGCAAAGCGAAAAACAATACACAATCTCCAACTCACTTAAAGTATATGAATAATTCAGAGGTAGCACCTTAGATGTAAAAAACAAAAAAGCAAAAACAACAACAACAACAACAAAACAATGGCATTCATCTTCTAAGAGAAAAGTGACAATGTGACTGGAGAGAAAGAGACTATAAACTTTCTTTCTGAAGTTGATCAAGAACAACCAAATATTGTTCAATAAACAGAACTAACTTATGATGCCAAAGTTATCAATGTGTATCATTTTTCTCATCTAAAATTTCTAAGTGCTAATACATGTATTGTGTGATTTCTCATTTTGATTTATGACTGGGATTCAAAGTGGGCAATTTTAATGACTTAACTAAAAAATTATTGAACTTCTAAAATTCAGCTTAGAACAAATACCCAAAATGAAGCTACTGCTATGCCAAGTGCTTAAGCAAAACAAGTTAGAATTTCCATGGAAACAGCCTGGAACTCTTGAAGAAGAGAGGACAAAAGTAAGCATGAAAATGCATTTATTTACTTTTTGGTTCCTTTTCACCTCTGCCCCTCCAAACCTCAGGCTGCCATCTTAATGAACGCTTTTAAGCCTCAGATGGAATTAAGAAGAACACTATTTGACAGGAGTGAGGAAGGAACTAAATATAGTTCCCCTGCGAGAGAAATGTATTCCATAATCTTCTCGTGATCTCTTCCTTCCCCTATCTGGGCAATCTCCGTCTTTCAATGTTATTTTTGTGCTACCCTTGTTGTACAGCAAGTTTAGCTGTTATTTGGTTTGAACAGAAAAAGGATAACATCATGAGATTACAACTTTGACCTCTTTTGGAAGGATCACTTAATATGAGACAATTGAGATCAATTTCCAGATTAATACTGTATATATTCCCTTAGTATAATTTCCATCTGCTTAATACTCTGGAATTTCTAAAATACTCTCGTATCAATGAATTCATTTAGCTAGTACAGTCTGAGAGATAAACAGAGCAACTATGTTGGGTACCATCGATTCACATTTACCAAGGTAGAGGGTTTCAAGATACTTTGCTGACAAGTATTTAGTTAGCTCTTTGGACTTCAGATGCATTGCTTTTTCTAACTCTGAGAAGAGAGCTAGCCTGCCTGACCAATGTAGATGTTATGACTACTCTCCCCTCTTTATTAGATATTAAGAAATTTTATTTTTAGAAATATATGATTTAGCATTATTAAAAACCTCCCTCTCTCTACAACTGCTAATGTTAATATTATATAGATCAAGAAATACTCAAAGAAAGGTAAAGCCTTCTGGCTTTCCCAAGTACAACTATTTTTGACAAGATTTTCCCAGAACTGTCTGACCTATTTTTAATTGATAAATCAAATAATTTTTCATTCTAAAATTCAGCAATCAATATATGGCTCCATGAGAACCAAAGTGAGCTTGCATAAATCCAAATAGTTAAATATGGTACATGTCCTTTAATATAATATAATCATTGATGCACTGACTGAACTGAATAGCTGAGAAATTTACTGATCAAAGATAACATTGTGGGCTGCAATAATCTCTCTAGGGTTAAGCTGGTATCTATTTTTCTTTGGAAAATTAAAGGCAATTAAAATTTGAGATCATGATGGTTCTAAATAGGTGATAGTTATCGTAAAGTAGAAAGCATGATGGAATCTGTTATGACAGCTTTCCACTGTTTATAATTTTTGAAAATTAATGGAGTTAATAAAAGTATATCATGGATTTTGGAAATAGTTAAGATCAATAGATCAACGAACCATCCATTCCATAATTAACATAACATATACACTTTTAAGATGATAGGACATTCATTTGATGGTCTAATATGCACCTTATTAAATAACGCCACATCATTGTGGACGAAAATTAAAAAATTAAAACATCCCAATAGGTGACTTGCTTTTTGGTTAGCTTTCACTATAGGGCATTAAAACAACTACTCTGGTGATTATTTATTGATAGCTTAGTACATACTTGACTCTATGCCAAACAGTTAATATACTGTATATAATATTTAAATAACCATGTGAGTCAGGTGTTGTTCCAACATGATAGATGAGGAATCAAGAAAAACCTCACCTAAAAAGTGGATTACAAAAAGCGACTTGATCCATTCACATTGCTAGAAAGTACTAGAGTTTAGTGCCAAACCACCGTTCCCCTTGCCCCAGCGTCACATTGATTGATACTCCAGCTTCAGATCCATGGATGCTCCCTACAGCCCACTCCTTTCACTCTTCAGTTAACCAGTTTTCAGTGACATGAAGGCTCCTTCAGGGTTCACTGTTGGGGGAGGACCGTTATCATTTGTTCAATATAAAGTAGATATTGAGTTAATGAAATTAATTTAAAAAGTATAAAAGCAGGGTGTCTGAGCAGCTTTCTGCTCACTGAAAATGTTACATGTAAATCATGGCCGTTAACTCTAGTTAAAAGGAGAGATCATTCTATCTTTAAGATAAAATTAGAAACAATCGGTGCAACAGAAGTTTTTAAAAATTATATTTAATACAAGTGAATAGATTAGAAGATCTGAAAGGTTATAAAGCAATATACATAATGAATAAATAATCTGCACAGGAGAGTCATGTCTACATTACATAACACTGTCTAGTATGGGAATACTTAAAGTAAATCCAGTGATAATGGAGAAAGTCCATAAAAATGCTAACCTGTCTTCCCTTGTATGAAATTGTTCAAGTATAAAAATCCAATACAGTGTAAAATAGTATTCAATTTAGTTTAAGAATAAAAATTGCAAGTATTGCAGTTTCAGAAGAAAAATGTAAAGCAGCATTTTTAAACTACATAAACTACATACGAATAGTGTTAAACTAATGAAGTACCAATAGATGAGATCTACATGAGCAGAAATCAGAAAAGGAAGCATGAAACTAGATATATCCTGTTAAAAAAACTCTAAAAACTAAAATGTGTTAATGTAAGAGTACTCTCTTATACAGTGCACATATGAATTTAAATAAATCCAAGTCAACATCTTTAGTTGAACAGGTTAATATTTAATATGCTACAGCTAGACCTACTAAATAATTTATGCCATGAGATGAATACATAATTTTACAGTGTCACATCTAAAGTTCCTTTCTTTAGAGTGCAGCATAGTAAAACTTAAAAATAAATATCTTAAATAGCATTACTATTAAGGCACAGTATAAACCACATTATCATTACCTCTGAAGAACTGTAATCTCAGTAACTTTGTTGTCGCATGTACTGTATTCACTAATAAATAGTTTTAAATAGGACTCTGAAATAGATACTAAAAAGTGTAAAATTATTTAAAAAGGGGAAAAAATAAACGTCCTTAAGACAGTTCTTAAGGGTTTAGAGTCTGCAAACTTTGCCTGCCTTTAATCATAAGCCACGAGTCGACACAATAAATAGAAAGAGAAGGCTGTTGTAGTAAAAGCCTGATCCTATTTCAGAATCAGAATTGCTGACACCAGCAGATACAAGTTTCCCAAAATTGAAACAGGATGGGGAGAGGGATTAGAATGTGACAAGCTCATCAAACAAGCACAAGTGATGTGTTCTTTCCAGAACTGTGTGTGTCATTGATTGTCTGTACAGCTGTTGCACCCATTAATTCCACACCACTTGTTCCACAGTCGCACTCATCCACGGGATGGATGAGAAGATCGCTTTGGTGCCTGCCCACCACTTTGCCCACGGCCACACTCTTACGTGGATTGTTCGATGCCCGTCTGTGAGAGTAAGAACGTCACCTTCTTACCTGAAAAGTTCTAGAGGCCATAGTGACTGCTAAAAATGACAATCAGTGCTTTCACCATTTTGTTTTTGTTTTTAAAAAAATCTCCTTGTAAATGTAATTCAAGCTACGTATTGCTCACTCTGTATTCCCTGGTTCAACTAGCTTCAAACAGCGTTTTCTAGCTTGTAAAAGGCAGCTTGCTTCCCTGATAACTATGAAGAGAGCCAAGTAAAACCCCATTGTAAAGGCGGCGGCATCCCGCCGCGACCCCCGCCCTCGCTCGGGCCCTGTGGACCGGCGCCCCGCGCGGCGCCCAGCGCCTGCCCCGACGCCCCGGGGCGTGAGGACGCCGTCACCGCAGTCTGTGTCACAGGCTCTTCGTGGCGCAGCTCCGAGGCGCTGGGGCGCGGGGGGGAGGGGGTGGGCAGGCCTACTGCATCCGCTCCGTCTGCAGCTGCTGCGGCTGGTACTGGCCGAAGGCGGCGGCGGCGGCGGCAGCGGCGGCGGCGGCGGCCGCGGTGCCGGGCGCGGCGGCGGCGAGGGGCTGCTGCACGGCGTAGCCGTAGCCCCCGGCGGCCACGTAGCCCGCGGCGGCCGGCGAGGCGGCGTACGGGTACTGGTCGTAGGCGGCGGCGGCGGCGGCGGCGGCCGCCGAGTACTGCGCGTAGGCGGCGCCCGCGTAGTCCAGGTAGGGCGCGGCGGCGGCGGCGGCGGCCGGCTGCACGTGCGGGATGACCACGCCGGGCTGCACGAAGGCCTGCGGGTACACGTAGTGCGCGGGGATCCTGCCGGGACACGCGAGAACGTCAGGCGCGGCCGCTGCGTCGCGCCGCCGGCCCCGCTCGTTCGGGGCCCAGACAAACTCGAATTTAGTGGCCATCACGAGCGCAGGGGTGCCACGACAGCTCCCTGCCAGCGGCCCCGAAAGCAGCCCGGCGGGAGCCGGTCCGGGGCGCCCCCAAAGGAGGCGGCGGGGACGACCGCATCCTGCAAGGCTCGCTCGGGGCCGGTAAAGCCCACCGAGTCCGTGGTTTGGAAAAAGAGCCGAGGCTCACCAGGGCTGCGCACCCAAGAGGTGGCTCAGGCGTGCTCGACCGTCGGATCAGGACTTTCGAAACTTTGGTCACGACTGTTTGGCAAATACAGAACAATTCTCAGCCGTGAATACGGAGGAGGTCGTTCGTGATCACTCCCCGCTGTGGGGGTGCTGGCTGGCTTGTCACAATGAAATAAATTCCAGCAAAATCCATAGGTTTGTTATCGTGGCAACCCTACTTGACATTGCTATGCAGACTCAGCACACATTAATCTCTCTGCAACCTCAGTCACCCTTATTAAAGATGATAACAAAAAAAAGAAGCAGGCGACAAAATAAAAAAAAGGAGTTTAAAAGTTCACAAGTGTGGTAAACACAGCAGAATCACACTTCTCAAACGAACTGTAGTGCAGCTCACTCTATCACAAGAGGCTGTTGTGGGAAGCTACAGAAATGCTATTAACATTCATGGCAGTGACTCCCAAAGAGATGTGCAGCACGCTTTTTGTCTTTCTTTCTTTCTTTTTTCTCCATAAAACTCATAAGGACACAAGGGTCAATCAAACCTGTTTGACTATCAGGCAACTGAAGGTCAGCCAGCTTGTTTATCTCTATGCAAGACAGACAGAAGGGGTTTTGGGGAAATGATGAGGTTAAGGGAAAAGGTAGGGACAGGGAAATACAACTAAATATTTCCAAAGTTAATAAAACTTAAAAGGTTTACATAATAACGAGCAAGGAAACTTTTTTTTTGCATATCTACTAACTCTTTTTTCGTCTTCAAATCAACAGAAATAGATTTATTAGCATATCTGTTTTAAATCTGCCCCATGAGTAGATATTTTACATGAATCAATGCTATTCTTATGTATCATCCTGCAAAAGTTCAAGAAAGTGAAACACAATTGAATACTTTTTAAAATTATACATTCAGAGATCCCATACAAAACACACTCCAATGACTTTACTTAAACGTTAATTCTGTTAATTAAATCACAAGAGGTATTTTTAAAAACCCATACATCTCAGTTCCCACTCTTGCGATTCATTATTGCCCATTTAAAATACTACCATGAATAACTGATTTCATCTTTCTTTAAAACAGTCTTCAACAAAACCCCCTATATTTAAAAAAAATGACACTATAATGCCATCTGGTTGTTGGCAAAGCCAATGTTTAAGAAGTACAAATAACAATCTTCAAATTTTAAAGAACTCAAAACAGAAAACTTCACATTTAGTTATTCCAAAACATAGATTTTGCTTTGCCTTTTCAGACTTTGACTGAAAACACTCATTAATGAACATCCATGGAAAAGATGAATTTATCACAGAGGGTAGTGAACTTTGACCCCAATGATAAAAATACACCCAATTTTACTAGACTTGTAGATTTTTCCCAGTGCCAGGAGAAACCACGTCATCAAGGGTTTCTCAGGACACTCAGCAACATTCTGAATTGCTTGTCAGAAACCAGACACATGGTCATGCACACACTCAAAACTTTTCTGCAGGTCAGGTGACTGGTTCACTCACAGCAACAGGTGTGGCTTTATGAAACACTGTCCCTGGAGGCCGTCATGTCCACAATGTGTGGACATGGCTAAGAGAGCCTACACTCATGCCAGTTTACATGTGGTGATGGACAGCAGAGGCTGCAGCTGGGCTATTTTTGATCCTGTCATGCGACAAGGGTTTCCAGTGGGTAAAATGTCTTTATAAGGCCAAAGTAAAACATTTATCAGCTGCAAAGTCCAGCCAGTATGAATCTCACTGATATGGAAACATTAACCCCTATACTCCCACAGTTTTAAGGACAACATGAGTGTTGCCAGGTTTTTATCTCTGAATGAAGGTGTTAAGTGAAAATAAATTTAGCCTACAAAAAGGCAGGATAAAATGTGTGTGTGTGTGTGTGTGTGTGTGTGTGCGCGCGTGTGTGTTTGTGTGTGTATAAAGCATGCATTAAAAGGTAGGTGGGGTTGCTTACAGGACTCTTATCTCTGCATTTAGTTTCTATTAATAGTTTTTGCTTGATATTGCCTACCTATGAAAGTATAAAGTTCCTTGGAACATCAGAATCCTACATGAAGTCTGGTAAGGGTTAGGAAGATGTCTGGAGCACAAATGAAATCCTGGAGTCCTTTAAGGCTTAGTGAAAGGAGAACCCAGAAGACCATGGAGAGCCTAAATTATCTCAGTTCAGAAAGGAAGGTAGAGTTGGACTAAAGGGTAAGGTGGCACTTCTGAAGCAATTCCTGCATTAGGAATTATTTTAATAATCTAAGGAACCCATTGATGCAATTTGTAAGTCTCCCTCCTACTAGATATTGATCAACATCCTTTTTTTCCTCAGTTAATCACAGAATGTACACACCTAGCAGCTATAAAAGCACAGGAACAAGGCAGATATTTTGGGCAACTTTCAAAGAAAATTTACCACATCTTCCTTTTCTTCCTATCTCTTCAGGTCCCTCTGCCATCTTTTTATGACTTTTGATCTAACTGGTTTCCTCTTCCAGTCTATCATAAAACTGCAGACAAAGTCTTCATCTCATTTGCTTGTTCAAAGTAACCTATGGCCCCTAATATTGTACCAAACTTAAGTATAAAATGTTACTAACTTTGGTATGCTAGGCCCTTTAGGCTTCTGGCTCAAAAATACTTCTTCCAGTATAACTTTCCACCTTTCAGCTGGGTTCCTCAATGTTTCTAGGACATACCATACATTCCTAGGTCTTTGCCTTTACTTTTGTCGTCCCTTTGCCAGTGATGCTGATCCTTGTTCCATCTTTACCTCTTGAAATCCAAATATGATCCACTGTAGCTCTCACACTCACTATGTGTAGAGTCTTCAGAAATGTTTCACCTTTTAGCCTCACATATTTCTCACGTGAAATTAACCTACTATTTCCACCCCTGAATTACTGTGCATTAAATAAAATTATGTGAAAAGCCTACAATGATGGATAAGTAAGTGCTCAATACAAGGGTTCCTCATCCTCCACCATCCTTTACAATCTAAGTCAACTCCCACCTCCTTCATGAAGACTTCCTGGATCCCACCAACTTGATGTCTCTCTTCTTTATCTGAAGATGAACAGTCCTTATGGGTGTTTGTCAGTTTTCTTATTAGATTACAAGAGAGGATGGAGTTTTGTCTTACTGGCTACAGCTTGACAGAGAGGCAAGAATATTGCTTTCAAGGTCAGTAAAACCATGATTACAAACCTAGGACCAGACTCTATCACTTCTGAGCCCTGTGGGAAGTTGATTTGCCTCTCTGCATCTCAGTTTTATCCTCCATGGAAAGGATTTTTACAGCACCTTCCTCAAATAATTATTGTGAGAATTAAGTTATATAATTTACTTAAGTCTCTTATCAGCACTAAGTGTGAAGCAGATGTTTGGTTAATGTTACTGTCCCTCCTCCTGCCCCTTTTAGTGGTCATTATTATACCCTGTACAGTGATAACACAACTAACATGAAACTTAGCACTTAAAGCTGTACTGAGTAAATGTTTACGTTTATCTTTTCAACCTGATCTAGCCTAGCCTAGAATTTTCTACTCATACTCTCTTCTCCAAGGTTTCAATAAAAATTGCCTCTTTCATACATAAAATATTTATAAAATATTGTTCATCAAATCCACAAGTTTCTATACATCTTTTTATTGTGTTACATTAGAAATTCCTTCAGGTCACAGTTTTCTCTTTAATTTGGGGGCCATTTAAGGACCACAATTTAAAAAAAAAAAGTAGTTCAGTTACTAGAATTGCAACCAAGTCAAGCAAAATTAAAAATTCTCAAACTTCTTTCCAAGCCTAAAATAAGAACATGTGTCACTCAAATAGAATTTAGGATGACCAGGTGTGATTTGTTAGGTACAGACTCTGGGAATTAGAGCAGTGTTGAGAAACACTTAAAAAAGAAAGAGAAGGCTTGCTTGTTCCATCTGGAATGCTATCTATTTTTAATAAGAATCTCAAGTTCAAACAATTTATGCAAACAGTAATAATCACCATCCTTTATAAAGACAGCTAATATTAAAAGGGATGAAAAACAAAAGGTTACTATCAAAACGTGTTTGATTTAAAATTTCTGTATGACAGAGTTTACTCTGGTCGTTCTTATTTTCCTCATGCTATAAGAACTACGACAACCAGTCCAGATCTCTATATCTAGCTCTCAAGACCCTCCATAAACATTATTCATGCACTGCGTCTTTTCTCCTTTGTGCCTTCGCTTATGCTCACTTCATCCCACACCCTTCAGACATGTCCATTCTTCCTGTTACCTGTCCAAGAGATGGCCATTGGTTCAAGTCTAGTTCAAGTGTCCACACAGCCTAGTTCAACTACTCCAACTCACTTATATTCTTGCTATTCTGAGTTCCTTTGTACTGAAAACAATACCAAATAATTTAGCAATAAAATTCCCAACTGGTTTGTGTTAGTTTTGCTTCTCAAACTAAAGTGCAATGTCCTCATTTTGTATCACCCTTGGCACGGAGAAAAATCAAACATGCTAATACCTGTTGATTGATTTAGCTGTATAACTGTTTCAGGATTATTAGTGTGAGATCATGACTAAATTCTCCATCGCTTCTTAAGATATATGTTATCTTCCCCAATCCCTCCTTAAACATATTATAGACCAATGAGGCAGGGGGTGGGGGACCCAAGAAATAACTGGACTCATTAACTTACTAATTACTGTCAGTATCCAGGATGGTTTGGATGTGGCACTGATAAATAGCTATGGATATATGAAGGTCCTTTTAATCATACTAGAAGATTTTTCTGCAGTTTAAAAAACTAAGAGTTGGCATAAAGAATGAGATATTGATATGTTAAAGGGAGGATTATATGCAGGTATTCACGGAAGATATAATTTGACTCATCCAAGTCAAAATATTATTACTCTTTCTGCCATCTAATCTAAGAGACACATAAGTTAGATATCTGTCTATATAGATAGAATCCAACCTTCTAGGTTACACATGTAGATGTTTAGGAGCTAAGCTAAAAAAGAAATTATTGCTGAGGATAAAGCATTTATAAACAGTTAGAATATTTGAAAAGAATGTTTAAATCTCTGGTATTAGAGTTACAGCAATGTTGATCATGTAAAATACAGCCAAAACAGACTCTAAGTGTTCAGAATAAATTTAGCGGTAGGAGATCTCCCACCCATACCATGACTGAATGGAAAGAAAATAAGAGAGCTCAAATAAGGAAAGCAAGTAATCACAGAACCCAGAGGTAACACAAATATGAGCAGGCTGTTCACCTGAGTTAGGTCTGAAGAGTGTAAGTTAGTGCTACTCTACTCCAAAGATTGGCTAGTGTTAAGGAAATCTGATGAGACTTGTTGAGCCTTTAAATTAGAAGGCCTAAAAGTAGACACACATTGCAAAAGAAAAAAACCCATTCCCAGAAAACTTCCCAGTAAAACAGAAACTTAGGACATGCAAGCGATGTATCTGTATTCTTACAGAGGGAAATCACACAATTTAGCACTCACTACAAAAATATGGTTAAATGGAAGTCACAGGCTACAGCTTAAAAGCAAGAAAAAAAGAGAGGCCCTTTGCTTCCCATGGCAAAATCAAAAGTCAACACTCCTCACCACCACCACCAAAACCAAAACACAAAGAGCCCCTTCCCAGAGGAAAAGAAAACACTTTCACTACAGCTCTTTTCAATTAAGTAAAAAGCACACAGTTTAGCTATCAACACCACTTCATTACTGTAATAAATAAAATAAAGCACACGGAGGTCTATTCACTATTGTGAAAAATAAAACAACACCAACATCCATGCATCGTTAATCACCATCTGAGCTTGTGTGTCTGAGTCTACTGGTTACAGAGTTTAATTCCAAACAGAACTATTCCACCTCTTATCATCGTATCCTTCTGATCAGTTAGCTTAACTGTATACGAGCCCTGTCAGGTTAGAAAGAGATAAATAAAATTGAGTCAAGTTGAACAGTAGTAATGGTGTTGGGATACAATTGTCTTGTACACAAGTCATACCTGGTATTTTTGTTTTGTTTTGTTTTGTTTTGTTAATCATAAGCTCAAAATTTGTCTGTTTTGGAGGCTGCATGCTTGGTCAGATAACTTGACTCATCTAAAAATATTTATATTATCATCATTAAAAATACATGAACATATATAAACATGTATAACCAGGAACATTCTATGACATGATGGTCTTGTCTGTACATAACAAAAAAGCAGGTTAACAAATGATAGCCATATTGAAACTTAGGACGGCCTGATTAGTTGACTTACCCAAAAGGTCTTTGTATAAGGGCTGGATGAAGTTGTTGAACACCAAAGGCAAAACCTAACAACAAAACATACCACATTCTCTATTGGTGCATGGTAAGATATTTTATAACTCCTACATATAAAATGCAATCACAACTTTCACTTAGAAAATATAATCATTCTTTTGATATTTTAGAGAAGATATATATTTTTAAAAAGTCATTTTTATTAATGTTATTGCTGATCCAAATAATTTTAATAGACTACAAGTAGAAACTAAATATTATCTGCAAAGTTTAGTTGACAAACATAGAATAAGACCTTAGAAAATTAGACCAGGAAAAAATTAACATGGAATGAAACTAAGAACAATAGGACTTGATAATAAAGTTACATGTCACAAATATTCCTACAACTCTGAATCATGAACTATAAAAAGTCTTTGTAATTTGGAACATTGTGGAATGCTTTGGACAAGAGTTTGAAAGGTTACAATATAAAAATTTGCAGGTTACAATATAAAAAGTCATAAAAACAAACTCTCCTTTTCTGGATACACACAGTGTATCAGGCAAATACATGATTTTTAATGTTCATGGATATTTGCACACACACTTTCTTGACAACCTAGTTTCCTAGTAAATGTTTGGATGGAAGTGTCTATCTCCTTCCAAAATTTCAGATGGAAAGACTTAACAGTAAAGAGTATATGATTTAATCAAAATTGCTTACCCAAGAAAAAATTACATTTGTTCAACAGTCTACTACAGTCTACTTTGCACTAATTGCAAAGGGCAGTGTTGTAAATAACGTAAAAGGTCATGTTTCCACTTAGACAAAATTATGCTCCCTTTTTGTGATTGATAGCTATGTGACTCTAGAGTAAACCATTTCTCATCTTGAAGCGTCAGTTTCTGCATCTACAATGTGAGTGTCCTGGAGTATGTGAAATAGCTCTATTTTCTTCAAGTACTAGTATTCCTGTGATTTTATGTGAAATATTTACCATCCAGATGCCCCTACCCCTACCCCTGTACTTCTCTCGGGTCAGTTGTTCAAGCCTGAGTGCCTGTTTCAGCACAGGCCAACTGATGGTAGAAGGAGAGAACACTGTTAGGAAGTATGGAGTTGACAAATTTGGCCCATATAACCTGCATGAATTATCTATAAGTGTCTAAAAATTGGAAAATGGAGAGGGGACTATGACTGTATGTCATATAGGAAACAGGTGAGTAAAGCCTAAGTCTGGGTGTGTAGAAACTGTCCAGACCCCCAAGATCTATTTTTGCACACATTTATTTATCTTCAAGGCCTTAGTAGAATAACCAGCCGTGGTTCAATTACACTAAACACATCTACAGGTTCTTGTGGAACCAATGTCTTCTGAATCAGGGAATCATTTATTCAGAAGTGGGGGGTCTCTCTTGGGAAGGTGGGGTAGGGAAGGACCCCTGTTTCTCACCTGGTTGCATGATCCTTGGCTTTGCTCCCAAGTATGCCAGATTCACATTGGCCTTCCTGCCATCAATGATGGGGTTGGGATCTTTGCAGGCTCTTTCTGCAGCAGCCCGGTCAGCCATGGTGACCTTAGCAACATACATACACAGATATACATACAAAGCTCTAAATCAACCCTTGAAGGAAACCAGAATCACAGTGGAAAAGTCATTCATGATAAAACTAAGGGAGAGGACATAGTTCTTAAACTTTTTCTGTCTTTTCTTTTTACCCTTTGTTTCCCCACCCCCAACTTATTCCTTGATTCCCCATCTAAAGAGAAAAACAAAACAAAACAGAAAGGAAGAAGGAAAGACCCCCTCCCCACGCACACACACGCACTCTAAAGTCTTCAGGGTGCTAGGAGGGCCTACCAAAATTTGGGAAGCCTGAGTTGTCTTAGAACTCCTCCCCAGAAAGCCGCCCCCATCCCAGGTCTCTACCCTGTGTGAGAGGCTCTGTTTGTTTTAAAGAAAGTCCAGCCTCACATTCGTAGGTGCTCCCAACCACCCCCAAACGCTTCCCAATGACAATAGCTATTGTCCTACTCTGGGGCTCCCCGCTCTCGGGCAGCTGAATGTGCACGTTTAAATCTCCAGGAAGCTGAGTATGCTCTCTTTCAGTTCGGGAAAGAGCAATAGAAACTACATCAATATATATATTAAAAACAAAACAAAACAAAACAAAACACCTTCGCAATTCAGAAACAGGGGCAGGAGCTAGCATGAGGAGAGGAGCCCCTGACTCCCCGGGCCCCCTCCCCACCGCCGCCCGCACGCCAGAAGACAAGCGACCGCAGCGCGCTTCGGGACGGGCCTCCAGCCCCGGAATGCGATCCTACGGGGCTGCCCTTCCCAGCCCTCCGCACCCCCAACCCCAGCAGTCGCTATAGTTCTCGCCTTCCATCCTGCCCCGCCTGTCCCCCCCGCACCGCCTCGCGCTGTCCCCCGGAACCCCGCGGGGCAGGAGCCGGCCCTCCCCAGCTCCGCGCGAAAACTTTCGGCTCCGCCTGGGGCCGAGGGGGGCTCCGGGCGGCGCCACGCCGAGCCCCCGACCCCGAGGCCGCGCCGCCACTGGCCCCCCCGCCCCGTGGTCCTCGGTTCTCCGTGGGGCTCTTGGTCGCCCCCCTGCGCTCCCCCTGCCCACGCGCCCCGCGTCCGCGCCACTTACAAATCCGTAGCCCCGGGACTTGCCCGTCTGCCGGTCGGTGATGACCACCGCCTCCTCGATGTCGCCGAAGACCTCGAAGTACTTGCGCAGGCTGGCGTCGGTGGTGTGGTAGGGCAGCCCCCCGACGAAGATCTTGGTGTACGTCGTGTCCTTCTGAGTCGTGTGCATCTTCGCGGCCGCCCCGCGGCTCGGGCTGCGGCTGCGGCTGCGGCTGCGGCTGCGCCTCCTCCTCCGGCTGCGCGTCTCCCGCAGGCTCCCGCGGCCGCCGGGGGCCGGGGGCGAGTCCGGGGGCGGCGGCGCGGCGGGGGCGGGCGGCCCGGGGCGGCCGAGGGCGCCGGCAGCCGCGGACTCTCGCCTCGCGTCTCTCCTCCCGCCCCCCCTGCCGGTCACGGCACAAACCCTCCGGATCGTCTGGCTTGGGGTCCGCTTCTACGGAACGTGCCGGCGGCTTCCCCCCACCCGGCGGGGAGGCCAAAAAAATAAAAAATAAAAAAGGTGCAGGGAGAGGGTGGTCCTCGAGCGAAGGCCGGCGCGCGCGGCGACAGCGGGGGCGCTCCTCTCTTCTCTCCTCTTCTCCCTCGGGAATGAGGTGGGTGTCTCGGCGGGGGGCGCGGGCGGGGTCGGCGGGGGGGGGACTCTGCGCGCCGGCGGCTCCCTTCTGTCCCTCCCGCCGCGGACGCGGGAAGACGAGTGGCGAGGACAGGCTCCCGCGCCCCGGTCCCGTCGCCCGCGGGCCGGGGGTCGGCGTCCGGCTGGGGCGGGGGCGGGCCGGACGCCTGCGATTGGCCGCGGCCGCACCTGCGGCGCCGGCGCCGCCGCCCCCCAGCTGCTGCGAGCAGCTGCGCCTCTCCCCGCGCCGCGCGGCGCTGGGTCGCCGGGCTCGGGCTTCGCAGCCGGCCCTGGGGCAGCGCTGGGGACAGCCGGGGGTGGCCTCGCTCTCAGCGTCGCCTGCCCTAACCCGTCAAAGGGCTGGGGACTCGGCGCCGCCCCAGCCGAAAGCCGGGGCGCGGGACTGCGCGCGAGGAAGGGAGGAGATGCGTTGCTTTCCCGGTGGAAAAGGCGAGCGAGCCCTTAGCCTTCGACTGCGGAGACGCTGGGGCCCAGAGGCCCGGGGCAGTTCTCTGCGAGGCCAGTGCCCGCCCCAGCGCCGAAGGCCCCGAGCTTGGTCGGGCAGCAGTAGCCGAGTTGGGTTATCTGGGGTTATCGAGCGTGAGAAGGAGAGCCACCCCAGTCTTCTTTGACCCCCCGAAAGCCGGTGCTGGGGACACCAGCGAGGCAGAGCCAGAAGGGGGGGGGGGGAACAACGAAAACAAAAAACCTAGACTGGCGTGTGCTGGTTAGAACCATTAGCTTTAATTGCTCAAGGCCCAGCCAACCTAAGTAACCATAGACACTTCAGTTTATCAGGCACCGCCTTCTCTTTCAGAGGACCATAAAATAGTACTTTGGCTCCACAGTCACCAAATTTGTGTTTCCTCCCTAACTAATTCCTCTCTAACTGGTGGGGAAGGTTGGTGCAGATTTCTTATGAAGTCTCTACCCCCACCCCCCAACCCCACCCCCACCAAGCAAAGAATCTCTTTCCTTCTGTTTGAATTGCAGGAATATTTAATGACTTGACCTCGACTGTTTTATCAGGTTGTAATTGTAAAAGGTGTAATTTTTTGAAATCGACTTGCTACATAACCACTGGTTTCTACTAGCCGACCTTTAAAGCATTTGTCGAAAATACACACTTTAGTGCACCCCACACATACTTATTTTTTACATTGGCTTTTTTGTAACTTCTTGTTATCAAGAGTACATTCAATTAGCCTGTAAGATCATTGACATATTTGAGGTGTGGGTGACGATATTTAATGTGAGCAGACTGTTTCACCCACCACTGATGGAGCACAATGAGCTTTTATTTAAAAAAAAAAATTACTAATCTCTTTTAAGTCATTTCCACCAAGAGTGTCCACTGAAGTTCATCATTAATTGCCCGTGGGCCACACCACATATTCCCTTTAAAGCAGTTTGCTATGTTAACCTATTAGAGAGGCATATATTTTTGTTTTTTCTTTCCAGGGCACCTTCGCAGTCAGCACGAGAGGAAGAAGTATATTGCATTTGCAAAAGCTATTGGGAATACAAATATTATTGTGCAAAATGTTAAATTCTGCTTTTCATCTTGCTAGCTTCTGCATGAGGTTGGCCCATCGAAGTCATCGGCTTCTTTCAAGTCTGAACTCCTGGTTGGTGGGATACAGGGAAATGAGAAATATTAAGTTTTTTGAAAAAATGTTCTAAAAATCTAATTGAAGAAAAATAAAACATTTTACAGACGTATGAAAGCCAGCAAGTGAAATTATTGTAAACATCCTCTCTTCATTGCTTAAGTACAGGTTTAAAAGGGACTATGTGTACTGGTATGATGAATGATAATTTTTAAAATTTAGAAGGCAGGACATGAAACAGGAGGCATGTTTTCTTAGTACTCAACGTCCATCTTGCAATATCACTTAAGAATTACTGTGTTTAAATGAAGCTCAGGCAAAAACTTTAGTGAGAGAGGGAAAGCTACTTACAGAGAAGCTTTAAAGAGAAGAGTGACTTTGGCTGTCTAGCCTCTCTTCCTACCTGGATATAGAGCCCACCCTGGAGGGGACTGTGATAACATCAGGGAAGGTGAGTGTCTGGGAGTATAGCCAGCAGCTTGGATGTTCAGTAGGTAGAGTGGCGAGATCTACTAGGAAATTCTGATCCCAGGTTGGGATACCTGTGTTGGAGAACCTGTCCTCTGGAAATTAGATGCTTCCCTGCCATAGTCCCAGAAACAATAATGCAGCTGCCCTCCCCGCACCCCATGTAATCTCTGACTGGTGTGCTTTTATTCTTTCAGTTCAACAGTCAATATTTGATAGCTTTGTTTGAAACTTAGTTCATTTTGCATGAAATGATGCCTGAATATTCCTGATTTTAAATTCCAGAAATAATTAAAGCATTACTAATAATCTGGTGTTATGTGATTCACTGAGAACAAAGTTTAAGAGGAATGGGGATTCCTTATTTTCCAAATCAATTTAAATAGATGCAGTAATTCATATCCAATTCAAACCATAGAACACCCCGCACAGGCTAGGGCTAGGCATAATTGACACTGGGTTTTGTTTTACATCTGCACAAAGGCCGGTACAGTTACAATGGCCAGATCCATTCTTGGTGGATTTATGAAACTGAGCCATCAGACCATGTAGCCCTTGAGCCATAAAATCTTTCTGAATACAAAGTTTCAAGGTTATTAAGTAAAGAATATTTCTGTACAATTACTCGTTAGAAATTCAGGTTAAAAAAACAATACTTGGGTAATCCTTTTGCTTTCTTAGCTGCTTTTGACATAGAATACTTGTATATTGACAGAGCTTGTGCAATATGATGTGTGCTTCTTTGGGAAGAAAGAGCCATAAAATACTTTAAAAGTTATAAATAGGTTCTAAGTTCGTCATATCCAAATTAGTACATATGGATGGCCCTGAATCCTTGGTTCCTATTTCATGCAAGATCAATATTATTTTTCTAACAATAAATTATTGTCCGCTTTGTTTAAAATCTTTATCTATTAAAGGCCAGAACCAAACTTAAAATTTCACATTCATTTATCTATTTTCTCTTTTTTCTTCCTTTCTCTTAAATTAATCATGGAAATAAACTCCAGGCCCAAGACTTATGAAGAATTTTGAGAAAAGAGAGTAATATTTCATGGAGGTAGAGAAGCATTACTCCTGCCCATGAAGGTGCCTGCTCCAGAGACAGTATTGCTTTGGACAGTAAGTCTCCTGCAGGCATGGTTGGTCTCTTAGATGTCACTGGATCTCCTGAAGACCAGTTCAGTCCTCCACAGCATTCTATACATAGGAACACTTACTGAAGATACCTACCAGAAAACGATGAGAAAACAAATGCATCCTGGATTGAAACTGACCTCTTGCAGAGTATTTAGGCCAGGCAGTTTTTTGTTTTTGTTTTAGAAAAACAAAAATGCATCTTCAGTGAAGTCTTCTGTCTATTGTTTGGAAACATTTACCTTTTTGTGAGAGTGTGAGTATTCTGATGTGAAACCAACAGGTTTTCTTCTCTTTTGAGAAGTCACATGGTCAGCTGTATTTCTGTTTCTCTGGGTGGGTTGGAGATTTTCTCTTAGTAACAGATAACAAATGTGTGTAATAGGTTATGCTGCTATTTTAGTGTGCAGAAGAATTGGCAGTCAGAAAACTCATCAGTTCAGCTCAAATCCACCTCTGGGAAAATTCTATTCATACTGCATTAAACCACAGCTAAGCTGCTAAGTAAAGTGAAATGGAAATTTGTAATTGTTATTCAATCATTAAAGTCATAATGCCTCTTTTACATCAGACATCCAGAAAATAGAAAGCAGAATAATGTTGCAATGGAGGATGAGGGAAGGGCAAAAATGAAAGTAAGGGGGAGGCAAAAATGTTTGCTGCCAACTTCGCCTTACCAACAGTTTCACTCTGCCTATGAAGAAGAGGCCTTAAGTGTATGCACATTTTAAATTCTATTCTATAAATCTGAAAGGCAGAGAAGAGCATGCAAACATTCTAAACTCACTGTGTGTTACTTCACTTTTTAAATTCAGCAAGTACTTAGGTTTTAAGTCTTTAAACAGTGAGCCTTGGAGCGGCCAGGTTATTTTTAGGGAGGTGATGATACTCTCCAAATGTATTGAATGACTCTTGATGACAGATTCATTCTAGTGGTGTTGCTTGTGTGCTGGGCAGAGGACACTGTGGTGGAAATAGTTTTGAATCTTAAGACAGGAGATGTAGGGCCCAGCTCGGGCAGTCATTAACTAGCTTCAAGACCTGTTAGCTTTGCTCCATTAAAAAGCACAAATATGGTTAGAAAAACTTGTGACAGTCTCCCCTGAGCCAACATGCACCAGATTGGTGGGTGCTAGTATGACTCTTTAGTTACAGATGTGTTTAGAGGGTCATCTTGGATTTTTGGGACACCCTCATGTTAAAACTCAAGGGTTATTTATTTACTTTTAAATTTAGACTACTTGAGATCATTCTGTAATACTGATAATTTCTCTGCTAGCAAAGGAAAGTCATTTTCATGACATAAAATTATGAATAAGCATAAAAGTGTACAAAGAAGAAAACCAAAATCACCCACAGTTCTACCCAGAGTAATGTAACATTTTAGAGTGTCTAATATAAGGTGTTTCTTATACACATGTAAGTGCACAAACATCAGTTACCCCTCTACATTCTGTCTTACGAATAGCTTTTTTCACCTTATATATATAAGGTGAAATGTGTTTCCATATCATTAGTTTCTATAATTTATTTTAAATGCCTAAATAGCATTTTATCATTGCAGTGCTCCCAAATTTATTTAAACAATCTATTTTTGTTGAGCATTTATATCATTTCTAATTGTTCACTATTATAAAGAGCTCTGAAATTAACATCCTTGTAGATAAATCTTTCTACACATCCTTGATTATTTCCTGAGGCTGATTCTATCAGCGACTTTGTTTTGTCCACTGCTAAACCTCTGCCTCCTAGAATAGTTTTGGCACATTAGAAGTAGTTAAATATTTGTTGAATGAATGAATAAATTCTTAGAAATTTATATATTATGTTGAAAAGTATGCCCATGTTTAGATATTTTGATACATATTGGCAAATTGCCCTTCAAAAGGTAAAATCAGATTGTATTTCTACCAGTGACATGTCGATGTCATTTTTTTTTTGAGAATCTTCTTTGACATTGCTGTCTAAGATAGAATAATTTTGTTAGCAAGTAATAAAAATGTTAACTCACACTGACTTAAGTAATAAAAAAGAAATTTTTAGTCCCCTATAATTGAAAAGTCCAGAGGCAAGACAGATTTCAAGTGTGATTTGACCCTGAGGGTAATGTCACCAAGACTCTGACCCAGTTTACTGAGGTCCTTCTGCCATTGTCCTCCTTTGGAAATTGTCTTTGTTCTTTCGTGACTCCCTCAAGGTAGCAAGGTGGCCACCAGCAGCTCCAAGAGCCATGAGATCCTTGTTCACATGCAGGGGAAAACAGATAATCTTTTTGCCCAGTTATCAAACAGAAGCATGATCTTCCTTTTGATTGCATCAACTTAGGATGCAAGCACATCTTTGAACCAATTTTAAAGGCCAAAGAATGAGATTTGCAGATTTGCATAGGCCTTCATTCCATTCTGTTTTTCCATCATGGGACAAATCCCCAAGGCATAGGAATAAGATATTGATTTGCTTAGACCCATGATGGCCCATCCTTGGGATTAGGGGAATTGTCCTGAACCCTGTGGTCAGGAGATCCTGGGTTCTTTTGGCTAGAAGAAACGGGAGAGTGAATGCTTTGAAAACAGTAAAAAAAAAAAAAAAAAAAAAAAAAAACTACGTTAAACATTAGCATTTAATTTTTTAGATATATGTATTTTCTAGGGTAAAAATGCTCTCTTGCTTAATATCTTTTCCGGTATGTCTATGGACTATTTGTTTTCCCTTTGAGAACCATCCTTTTTTTTAAAAAATGGTTATTTTGTCTTTTTTCCTTCATTTTTTAAGAACGTTTTAAAGACCCATGACCCATGCCGTGTAACTCAGATCATCCAGTCTAAAACTCATTTTGGAGTTGAGGAAACTGAGGCCTAGAGTGAAATGGCTTTTAAAGACCATACATCTAGCAAAAGACTCAACCGGGATTCAAATTAATTCTGTTGTACTTAAATTTTTTTTGTTGTTAAATTTAGATATAACTTAGATATACTTAGTTGCACAGATCTACATGTACTCATGTACACACGCATGTAACCTCTACCAAATCAAGATGTAGAACATTCCAACCAACTCAAAAGATTCTCCTGTGCCCTTTCTCAGTCAATACCCGCCCCCCAAACACAATCAATCATAACTACCATTCTAACTTTTATCATCATGGGTTAGTTTTGCCTGTTCTTATTTTCATGTAAATGAAATCATAGAGTTTTTATTGATCCTTTTATGTCTGGTTTCTTTTGCTCCATTCACAATTCTATAGTTGGAGACGTTAACACCTCTTAGTTATTGAAGGAAACAATAGAGAAGTTGAGCTACACTGCAGTCTTAACAGTTTTCAGCCAACCCTAAGGGAAGTTTTGAAGTTGGGATGACACTTCAGAGCTGAGGGAACTGTGCCTTTATACCTTGTCAGTGATTGGTTATAGGATGTGGGCCACCCTAGGAAGGAGGCATGACCTTGGGTGATGGAGCCTTCTTCAGGCAATGTATTTCTCATTTGGAGGGCTGACAGCTGGAGGCTTTCTGCAGGCGGCGCTTTCAGCACCTGGGAAAACAAGCCCTTTGGCCTGAAGACATCATGGGGTGTGTATCACAGTGTCCTTCACAGTCTAACCCTTGCACCTCTTGTATTTACTTCTTCATATAAGTTATAGGAGCAGCTCCTCCAGGATTCTGGTCCTCTTTTTTTGGAAAGAACTTGGAAGTGGAAGATTAACGGGATGAACCACAGCCTCCACGGCTCCAGGAGGTTTTGGGGATGCAACTGATAACTCATTATCATTTTCTTCACTGTTCTAGATTCTACTCATCTTCAGCTAGCATACTGCTTAGTCTTGGTAGTTTGCCTAGAATTATCCAGAGAAATAACCAACAGAATATATAAAAATCACATAGATGATAGATGATGATAGATAGATAGATAGATAGATAGATAGATAGATAGATAGATAGATAGATGGATGGATGATAGATGGATGGGTGGGTAAGTGGATGGATGGATGGATGGATGATAGATGATAGATAGACAGACAGATAGACAATAGATTTTAAGGAAGCGGCTTATGCAGTTGAAAGGCTGGAAACCCAGGCAGGACTTCTATGTTACAGTCTTGAGGTAGAATTCCCTTTTCTCCAGGAAACCTCAGATTTTGCTCTCAATCCTTTCAAATGATTGGGTGAGATCCACCTACATTATCGAGAATAATCTCCCTTACTTAAAGTAAAACTGATTGTAAAAGTTAATCATCCCACAAAATGCCTTCACTGCAACTCTCTACTAGTGTTTTGGTGAAAAACTGGGTACCATAACTTAGCCACATTGATGCATAAAATTATCACAAGGTGTGATCAAGACCGTCATCCTGGAGGGGCAGAGCCACTGGTCACCATGCCCTATCATGATGTGGCTGTTGCACTTGTCCATTTACTGTTAAAAGAGGGCGTGGAAGGGTACCATGAAGAATCCAGGTGAGTGCCAAACTTATTCCTGCCCCTATTTTGTCCTGACAATTGTGGTCAATTATTCCTGTCAGAATAAAGATTCCTCTTCTTGTCTGCTGGTCTCTGGACATATGGAACCTGAAGTGCTCAAGTGGCAACTGTACCTTATAGTTCTATGTGACACTTGCTGTGTCTCTTGGCAAGGGTTTCTCTAACTCCATTTACCCCCTACATGTTTTGCTATTTTAAAAAAAAAAGATATTTTACCTCAACGTATATTTTAAAACACAAAAACTTTATTGTTGTTATTTTAAATGGTCATTGTTCTTTTGTGTTTATCCTCATATTTACCCTTTCTTGGTGTTTTCCTTATTGTTTCTTGCACTTATGTGCTCTGACTCACAGAAATTGTTTTTGCTTATTTTAAAGAACTTCCTTAAATATTTTTTTGTAAGACTGGTCCGCCCATGGTGTGTTTACTCTAAACTTTGTTTTATTAAAAGTCTGTATATTGTTTTCATTTATTAGGGATACTTTCCCTGGAACTACCTAGAATTTAAGACTGACAGTTATTCTTTTTCTTTTGGTGCTTTAATGATGTTTTCTGGCTTCAATAGTTTATGTTGAAAAGTCAGCTATCATTTTATTGTTTTTTTCTTTGGAAGTAATTTATCTGTTTTAAAAACTTTTTAAAATTTTATTTTTTTAAATTTATTTTTGTTTTCCAGCAGTTTGACCATAAAATGACTAGTTATGGTTTTCTTTTTCATTTCTCCTGTTTGGGTATTGTTGAACTTCTGGAATTTATGTTTTTCATCACAGTTGGAAAATAATTTGAGTATTATTTTCTTAAATAGTTCTTCTATTTCATTATCTCTTCTTGACTGAGAGGACATTCCTCATTTCCTCTCAAATAGCATATATGTTAGATCCTTTAATCCTGTCCCTGACCTCTCTTATTTTTTGTTCTGTTTTTCTTTTTCTTCTTCTTCTTTTTTTTTGCTCTGTGCTTTAATTTGGTTATTTCAATAAACCTGTCTTTGAGTTCACAAAGCCTGTCTTCTGCTGTGCCCAGTCTTCTGTTAAACACACCAAGTGACTTCTACTTTTAGATATTGCATTTTGCAGTTATAGAATGTTCATGAACGCTTCCAGGAATTACAGAATTGTCTGCTAAAAGAGTTTATATTTTAATCTACTCTATGTTTTCCTCAATTTAATTTATTTTTTGTAATTATTTTGAATTCCTTGCACACTCACTTCAATATTTGGTTCTTTTTTAGGTCTGTTTCTACTGTTTTTTTCCTCTTGATTATCATCACATTTTTTCTGCTCTTCATATGTCCAGTGATATTTTGTTACATGCTGGATTGTGTTACAAAAGCTCTTCATTATGTAATTTTCTTCAGAAGTATGTTGAGTTTTTTAGCAGTGGGCATTTCAATTACTAGTGCATCACTTCAGTTCTGTCAGTATTTGTTTAGACTCTTTTTAGGGTTAGTGGTTTACAATTATTTTCTTTCTCCTAGAAAGTAGCCCTCATTCTTAAGCATGAACTTTCTGGTGTTTCAATCAAATGAGTGGAGCATTCATCAAGGTCTTTTCAATTTGAATGGGCTGGAATTTTAAGAGCTTCTCTGATATTTTGCAATCTCTGAAATCTTTGCTCATCAGTTAGCTTCCCAGCAGCTGTATTTTTTGTCTCTATCTTTTTATTCTTCTTTTTTTTAATAGAAGCTTCCTTTCTTCTAAATATATCCCACTTAGGTTAAAATCCAAGAATTTTTATTTAGATTTTTTTTGGCTCCTTATCTTTAATTCTCCCTTACTTAACACCTAATTCCCAAATCCCAGCATTCTTAGCCAATCTGAGCTCTGATCTCCATTTCTTTTGCCCAATGAAACTGATACTTTGTGCTTTGGCCTTATTTTTTGTGCCAAAAATTGGAAAATAACTACAGAGGAAAATCTAGAGCAAACGCGAGACTCAACTCATCTATTTCCATTCTCTTCAGAATTATATCCCTGAATTGTTTGTTGTCCAGTGCCTCCCAATAATTGTTTTATATATTGTGTTCAGCCTCTATAGTTATTATTTAATGAGTTTGATACCAGCTACTTTCTCATGGCCTGAAACAGAATTCCTTAAATCAATTATAAATGTAGATTGTTTTTTGCATTTATTAATGAAATATTAATGAATTTATTCATTTTTAAATTCATCAAAAATGTCTTGTGGCTCGTTAAGTAGCAGTTAGTGTTCTATATTGGCTTTTCAGCAAACTTTTACCCCCAAATGCAGATTTTTATTTGTCTGTTTCTAAAGTACATATTCTTACAGAAAAAGCCATCAGAATAAATAAATATCTTCTTTATACTAACTAAAGAAACTATTCATTTTTATGGCCAGATTTTAAAATACAGAAGAAATAAAAAAAATTATGGGTTTATCAAAGTTAGATAAATTCTCTTATCCATCAGTTTCTGAGCAAGTTGTATAAAATATCTCAAAGTTTAGCCTAGAGAATATTTGTATTAATCACAATGCTTAGGAACAGTGTAAATAAACATAAACAAAGAGACAAAATTACAATGCAAATATGTCTTTCAAGAGATTCAGAAGCTCAACATGTAAATCTTCACTGCCTCAGAGTTCTTTCTCCTTTATTCATAGATATGTGAGTTTGTTCTCTGCAAATGCAGTTCCTGGCCTCTAAGAATAGAACTATTAGGTTTATTGATATTAACACTTGAAACCATTGCCAAGGTGTATATATGTATTTTTTACAAGAACAGGGGAGGGAGGAACCAGAAGTTTTTGGCAAAACTATGCATAGTCCCACGTTCTGTCTACTTTAGACTGAGAAGGGTCATGAAAATGTTGATGTCCTTTTCTAGATGTGCAGTTTTGTCAGAGAATCATAGTGTTTTATACAGGCTTAGCTTTCTCTTTCTAGGTGAAACTTTCTGGGCCTGAAAATGTCATTCCAGATGTTTTCTCTGACATCTGAATGTTGATCTTTCCTCACCCAGCAGTATTCTTGCATAATAACAGGTATATGTCCTTGTGAGAAGTGATTCCAGAATTTGGAATGTAGAAGGGAGAATAGAAGAGGTAGCATAGTGATCAGTTGTTGGAGTGTAGGAGTATCAACTAAGGAAAACAGGCAGTCTATCTACATACTTAAAGTATTACAATTAGAAAATAATTCATCAGGCTCTGCCAAAAAGACAAGTGTCAATAAATTAGCTTAAAAGCACACTGAAGAGTCAAGCACAGTCAAGGTTTCTGTCAGATTCTTGCAGTGATTCTGAGGAGACCTTTATGCAAATCAGAAAACCTTTCTGTACCATTTTTCAAATCATATAAACAGTGAAAGTAATGTTATAAAGATTAATATACATGTATAAATATATAATGATCATTAAAATATCTATTTCTTACTGTTTACAAAAACAAGCAAATTATCTAATTATACCCACAAAAAACATAGTGAAACAATCTTAACACTTTATGATTATAATTTATTTTGATTTATCTGTTTTGTATGTATTTATATTTTATGAAAGTACTTGGCCCCCGTTTGTATATGGAACATTGTCATTTTCAGTCTGTGCTGAGAATCTATCTCAATACAAGATTTCATAATTAAAACAGTTTTCTTCCAATTTAAGATAACAATTGAAAAGATTAATTCAGTGTCATAAAAGTTATTTAACATAAGTAACTAAGTCTACAATTGGTTATTTTTCTAAACTTTGGAAGATGTTTATATTTTTCCTCACAGCTTTAAACACAGATAATTTTTGCCAATAGTATTTTTTTTCCAATTTTAACTTTCTTATTTGCTTTGCACACATTTACAAGGAGAAAAAACCATCATCATTTTTTTTTTCCTGAGGAAAAAAACCCAACAAATATTTCACATAAAAAAAAAAGCAAACACTTTCTTCGGATGCCTTGGATTTTGCAAGAAATATCATAGTACTATGTACCAAAATAAACTAGCTTAGGTCCAAATATTATATACATATATGGTCATTAAATATTTACTTTTTCTTGAAAATGTTTCTGTGTGTGTGTGTGTGTGTGTGTGTGTGTGTGTGTGTGTGTCCCTTTTGATACTGCGATGTCATCATCTCAGCCATATTGGTAAGTTTGGAAAGAATAAAATATTTATGACTACTAAAATATTGCAGATTTGGAGATTTTTTGAAATGTTAGAAAATTCAAATCCACCTAATTATTTTTCTGGAACCATCCTGGATACTTATATCATTAAAATCCCTCTAACTGCCCAAATGCATTAGTTAGGATTTTCAGAATTATTCTCAGATCATATTGATCCATAGGGAGGATGAGTTAAGAAGATAGATTAGTCTACTTATTTCTTATTGGTTTAAGGCAGAGAAGAACTTTTCTGGAAAGTGATTGGTGTGTATGACATGGATCAGTATTCTGACTTTTTTTGCCATTTTTCTTAATATTAATTAGGTGGCTATACCTATACTATTTTATACCTTAGCTCACTAAAACCTTGTTAAACTGCATAACCAAAAGGAAGGGGATGGAATATGAAGATTTCAGAAAAAATAAAATTTTAATTAGCTATAAATAGCAGCTAAAAAGTAGTTAGAAAGGACTGTTTTTTTTGTTTCCTACTTGGAAATCAATGAGCTGCTCACCATTGTTTATTTGCACATGTAAAAACCATGGATGGGTCCTACATAAAAGGATTCTATTTGGAGAAGTTGCCTGTAATAGTGTAAAACTCTATAAAATGTGCTATGTATTAAAAGGAGTGGACCGAACTTTTAAAATGTGATCTATTTTTATTTTTCTTGGTCAAGAGGAGTCAAGGGGTCTAAATGCCTAGCTTAAGAACATACTAGAAGAGAAGTATTTCAGGAATGGCAGAGTAAAGACCTTTGCAAATTTGTCCTCACATAAGAATGATGAGAAAATTGTAAAAAAAAAAAAATTGTCAAAATTGATGTTTTCAGAATATTAGAAATTAATCAAAGACTTGCAAAAAATTTAGCAGTGTTTATTGAAGAAAAACATTTGAATCTTGTTCAGAGTTGTGAGTTTTGTGGCACTTTACCTTACCTAATTTCTATCTTCTCCCCAGTTTCATAGTAGTTTTGAAAACCAAACGTGTTGCAATCACAGTAGGTGGAGAAAACACCAGCCTAGCAGCCACTGTGGGGAGGGGCATAATGAAGCTGGAGAATCTCCAAAAACAACCATATCCAGAGAATTATTTTTATTTGATCTGTCTGACAGTGCCCTGAAAATCACACTCACAGAGCTTTTCTTTATTTGACCTCACGCAGAACTCAATGCAAATAGCCTTTTTCTTGGGGCACCTGTCAAAAACTTTCAGTGGTAATTGTCTAACATTGTAGCTTCCTGAGGTCATGATAACTAGTGATGACTAAGACATTAAAAAAAAAAAAAAGCCTGGGAATGAGCTGTCCATAGGGAACTTCAAAAAACTGCCATATTCTTGAGAATCTAGGAGGCCAGTTGGACATGCAAGATTATACACTTCCCAGGAAGGACCTGAAGACCTTAATCTCTCACCTTCAGCTGACCTTGAGATTCTGAGCAAGCAGGAAGTAAAGGCTAAACAGAGTTTTAAACTGCTGGAGCATTGAATGTATTCCAACATGGACACAAAGTTTCTTGGGAAAGGCTGGAAAACTTATTCATCCAAGGCATTATGGGAAATTTATGTCCAACTGTTGGATGGCAAATAAGCTAACCAGGCAGAGACTTCAGTGGTTACACACAAAAAAAGGTATGCACTTTGCAGAATTTAGTCCAGCAAGTCACTAAACAAACACCAGCAGCAACAGCAACAACAACAACACTGGGGCAAGGGGAAATATGGATTTCAGATTTGGTATATTATGTTATTTTAAAACTCCAGTTCTCACAAATTTCTGAAAAAATTATGAGACATAGAAAGAAACAAGAAAGCTCATGAACGGGGAGGAAAAAGCAGTCAAAAGAAACTGTCCCTGAGAAAGCCTAAATTGAATTTACTAGAAAAATACTTAAGTTGAATTTACTAGAAAAATACTTAAGTTCTTATTAAGTATCATAAATATTTTTTAAAAACTTATAAATATTAACTATTACATATATTTTCAAAGGTCTAAAAGGAGCCAAATTTTAAAAAATATAACAATGATATCTCACCAAATAAAACTGATTAATAAAATAATAGAAATCATAGAAAAGCATCAAGTAGAAATTGAAAGTAGGAGTTGAAAATTACAATAACAAATGAAAAACACCAAGGGTCTCAGATTTGAGCTGGCAGAAAAAAGAAACCGCTGAACTTGAGATTGGATTCAAGATTATTCTGTCTGAAGAGAAGGAATAGTGAAATAAGAAAAATGAATAGAGACTCAGAGACCTGTGGACACCACAAGTGTAAAAATACATGCATATTGGGACTCCCAAGGGAAGAGAAAAGAATAGGAAGAATATTTTGTAAAATTTGGCTGAAAACTTCCCAAATCTGATGAAAAAACATTAATCTATGCATTCAAGAAGCTAGATAAACTTCAAGTAAGAAAACTCAATGAAATCCACACCTATACACATTTCACAGTCAAACTGTCAAAAGCTAAAGTCAATTGTAATATAGTAGAAATACAATACTAAATCGACTGTGTTTCTATACACTTGCAATGAAATAATTTCATTTATAATAGTATCAAAAATAAAACACTTATGAATAAATATAACAAAACTAATGTAAGAGTTGTACATTGAAAACTACAAAACATCATTGAAGGAAAATAAGAGAGACATATATAAATGGTAAGACACACTATGTTCATAAAATAGAAGACTATATTATGACAGTAATATTTTCCAAAGAGATCTACAGAGTGTGCAATCTCAAATTCCGACCTACATTTTTTTCTTTTTATAGAAATAAGCAAGCTGATCCTAAAATGTGGAATTGCAAAAGACCCAAAAATAACCAAAGTAATCTTCATAAAGATAACAAAGTAGGTCTCATACTGCCTTATTTCAAAACTTTCTACAAAACTATAATAATCAAAACAGCATGATACTGGCATAAAATTAGACATGCAGATCAATAGAATAGAATTCAAAGTTAAAAAATAAGCCCACACATTTGTAGTCAAGTGATTTTTGACAATGTGCCAAGGAAATTAAATGAGAAAAGAGTGGTCTCGAGACAACTGAATAGCAACGTGCAAAAAAAAAAAAAAAAAAAAAGGTATTTCTTACTCTATATGCAAAAATTAACTTAAAATGACTCAGAACCCTAAATATAAGAGGTAAAAGCATAAAAATCTTAGAAAAAAACATAGGAGTAAATCTTCATGATCTTGGATTAGGCAATAGTTTCTTACATTTGTATATTTGGTGAATATACCAAATATACAAATACCAAAAGAAAATATAGATAAATTGGATGTCATCAAAATTAAAAAGTTTTGTGCTTCAAAGAATATATCAAGAGATCAAAAAGACAATTTAGAATGGGGAAAATATTTACAAATCACATTGTTATAAAAAACTTGTATCAGGAATATATAAAGAATTCTTAAAACTCGACAACAAAAAGACAAGTAACACAACTTTTAAAATGAGCAAAAGACTTAGACATTTTTTGAAAAAAATAAAAGATATACAAATGGTCAACAAGCACATGAGAAGATGTGCAACATAAGTCATTAGGAGATGCAAACCAAAACTACAATGAGATACCATTTTACACTCCTTAGGATGGCTAAAATAAAAAAGATGGACAATAACAAGTTCAGACAGGGATGTGGAAAACTTAACCCCTCTTACATTGCTGGTGGTAATGCAAAATAAAGCAGTCACTTTAGAAATGTTTGGTAGTTCTTCAAAAGTTAAACATAGAGTTACCATATGACACAGCAATTCCAAGATAATTGAAAATATAAGTTCTAAGAAAAAACCTATATGTGAACGTTCTTAACAGCATAATTCATGATAGCCAAAAAAATAGAAATGATCCACATGTCTATCAACTAAATAATGCTTAAAGAAATATTGTATATCTATATAATGGAAATTATTTGGTAATAAACTGGAATGAAGTGCTGATACAGGCTACAACACAGATAAACCTTGTGGAGATTAAGTGAAAGAAGCCAGATGTAAAAGTTCACATATTATATGATTCCCTTTATATGAATTAGCCAGCATAAACGAATATGTAGAAACAGAAAGTAGAATTAGAGGTTGCTAGGAGGAGGGATATGTGTAGTGACTGCTAGTGGTTTTAGGGTTTTCTTTTGTGTAAAGGAAATATTCCAAAATATGTTAATGGTGATGGTTGTACAACTCTGTCAATATACTAAAAACAATTCAACTGTACACTTTAAAGGGGTAAATTATATGATTGTAAATTATACCTTAATAAATCCATTATTAAAAAATAATATATTGAGACAGTGATACCCTTATGAGCCTGGACTCTGTTCAGAGACTCAGGAGAGCTGGTGGTATAATTCCATCTGCATCTGAAGACCAGAGAACCAGGGGAGTGGAGGCTATAAATTCTAGTACAACGGCAGAAGACCAGTGTCCGCTCAAGGGGGCCAGCAAGAAGAGAATGAACCCTTCCTTTCTCTACTTTTTGTTCTATTTAGGCCCTCAGTGAAATGAACGATGCCTACCCACATTAGGAAGGGTGATCTGTTTTACTGAATCCACTGATTTGAAGGTTAAGCTCATTTGGAAACACTCTTACAGACACACCCAGAAATAACATTTAATCTGGGCACCTCATGGCCCAGTCAAGTTGATGTACAAAATTAACCATTTGACTAGCATCATTTTGATAGCAAACTTATGCCTATCTGAGTGAAGCCACCATTATTGACAACATTTCTTGCACTTTTTTTTTTTCCGGTTGCCTAGGAGACAGTGGACATTCTTTAGCTTTTCATCTAAATGCTATTGAGCATTTCATTGAGGGTGGACTGGCTTTTCTACAACCAGGTTAAAATGTACTCATAGCCAGTTTAATTAATAAAGCGAGAGATTAAAATATCAAATTAAGTGATACCGTTTTATGTTTAAAATAAAGTTTAATGGCTATTTTTCTATGTGGTTTATGACATGACTTTTAAGCCTATAGTAGATCAATCCTTGTCCACAAACTCTGGTGTAAAATTAATGTAACTTTCATTAAAGTATGACATAGGTGATGCTACCAAACTGCCTGGGTTCAAGTCCTACCTCTGCTTCTTACTGCCTGGGATAAAAAACAACAACAACAAATATTTGTTAAATATTATCATGTTATAAGGAAAGTCCAAAACAGAAATTCCAAAAATGTTTTGAGCATTGGTAGCATCACTGAGATAAGTAAATAGCTTATTATGTGACTTCTCCAATAGTATTTATTATCATACATAACTTCTAATATATTTGTAAAAATAGTCTCTTTACTTTGTGGTCATATATTTATACAGAATCATAGATTTCTAGAGATAAATGGATCTTACAAATCATATTATAAAAGTGAGATATCTGACTTTGAGCCATACCTGACCAAGGTCACATAAGTAGTGTCAAGAGTTATTTGGAAAGGACAACCAAAGATCAGATATGTGGGTAATCTGAGTCTGGTTCCCATTCTCTATACAGTACTTTTTCAACCACAGACTTGACCACAAGCTCTAGCTTTCTATTTACTATGATTTCTCCAATGCACTTTTTAGCTTTTGCTTTTGGGACTTCCCCAGCCCCTTTTTCACAATATCATAAAGCCTAATGTTTAAAACTGGTTTACTGTATCTCTATTGTATTGAATTATGGAGGGTATACTTAATTTGTTTCATTTGAGTATTTTTATTTTTGACGTTTTTCCTAAAAGTATTTCTAAAGATAATATAAAACTTTTCTTGTGACAGTTCAGGGTATCTCCAGTTAGCTCAAAATACCACTACAATTTCAAAACCAAATTAATTTTAATTAAAGAATAAGCCATATGTAATGTTTCTTGTGATGATAATGCCAGGCACTGTTCTAAGTTAAGATTGCCAGATTTAGTAAATAAAAATACAGCATGCCCAGGTAAATTTGAACTTCAAATAAATAACAAACCAATTATGGCATGGGACATACTTATACTGAAACAATCATTCATTGTTTATCCAAAAATCAAATTGTACAGAGTATCTCTATTTTATTTATCAATCCTAATTTAAGTGCTTAGAGTACATCTGAAGAAAAGATTCATGCTCTCATAGAGCTTACATTTGAGAGGGGAGAGTTGGACAAGACCATTAGCATAATTAATAAGTAAACTATACAGTATGTTAGAAGATAAATGCTTTAGAATAAAAAAGAAAGCAGGATCTCTTAACCTGTGTGTGAGAATGTATGGAGGACAGGTTCTATTTATCTTTGTTGGTGAGATAAGCCTAATTGAGAGGCAAGATTTGAAGCATTCCTCCAGAATTCAGGGCAAGAGTGTTCCATGCTGAGAGACAGTGTCTAAATATTTGAAGAATAGTAAGGACCAGTTTGCTGGAGTGAAGTGAGTGGTAGGAAAGAAATGGGGAAGCCAGGTTGTAGGGTCTGGCAAGCCATTGGAAGACCTTTGGAACCATCACAGGATTTTGAGCAGAGGTGTGATGTGACCTGACTTATCTTTTTAAAGGATCACTCTAGACTATAGGGTAATAAGTATAAAGCAGGGAGACTATTAAGAAGTGATAACAGTTATCAAGGTGTGAGGTGAAGAGGCTCAGACAATAGTGATGGCAATACAAGTAGTGGGAAGTAGTAAGATTCTGAAGATATACTGAAGGTTGAACCAACAGGACTTCCTAAAGGTTTAATGTGGGATGTGACAGAAAGAAAGGACTTAAGGGCCATCGCAAGGAATTTACCCTAAGCAAGTACTTTGTGAGTGGTATCACCTTCGTGGCTCTTCTCTAAGAAACTGTGACAAGTTTGTGGGCTACAAATTAGTTAAAAGTTCATTTGATGCTATTGATTGAGTGGCTCCAGTTGTTTTCTGACAATTTTTTTTTTTTTTTGTAAATATAGCTAAGTATAGAAAATAGGCAGATAGAAAGCCTGTCTCATTTGCCCTTCCCATTAGAGCTTCCTTGTTGATGTAGCTCTCTCATCTCTGCCAACGTGGGAGTTGAAGGGCACAAAGCTGCCTGTCATTAGGATTTTAGCAGAGTCCACTAAACAAAAATAACATGCTCCTTATGTCAAACACCAGGTAATGATTAACCATGTCATGAAAAGCCCTGATCTTCAAGCCAGGGATATCTGTAAGGAGCTGTGTATTGAAAGCGCTAAGAACCGATTGTGATTACCTTAAAGTGTCATTTAAATAATATATTAACATACATTTATGGACACACATTAGATCATGATCTACTGCTTCTTTGGGGAAACTAAAGAAAACCAAAGACTATCACGTACTATGAATAGATTTTTATGGGGACATTTTATTTTATTCCACCTGTCAGGATCAAGAGCAGGGCACACAGCCTTCCAGCTTGCCAAATGTTACCAAACCCTGAATGCTTCAGCCTCAACGTAATTATATCCTTTTATTTATTGATAAACACCATATGTCTGTCATGTCAGGGATCAGAAAATGTCAAGGAGTCATTCATTAGACTCTACTACAAAGCCTCGCTCATTATGCTCCACTTCGTTCATTCTTGCTAAGCCTTCACTTCTCAGGACCTCTGTCTCTAGGGGTTTCAACTCAAATAGCATGTCTTTGATAGGTGAGCCATTGGTGGTATCACTAATATACAACTGTCTTCTTACAATTATTTTCCCTGATTGGGGATGGGGGCCAGGGAGAGGCATGATTCATGTAATTAAAGAAAAAAAAAAAGAGAAAAGATGAAAAATAATTGAAAATTAGTTTGGAAATATACAAGTAACCCTTGAAACACTCCACGCTTTCTAATTATAGTTTACACAGACTAAATCGAAAGTTGATTTGCATCCTCTAAGCCTATGTGAACGAGAGATGAGGGAGACTTAGTTAGTGTGACAGATGGCAGGGTGACTATTTTGAGATTAAAAAGAAAATATATTGTACCATTTTCATTTAAAAAAGAGGCCCTGCTTTCGGTATAAACACATGAGAATGCATGAGATGATAATGATAATGATGATCAGAAGAAAAATAACAATACTAGCTAATAGCTTATTAAACTTTTAAAATGTGCCATGAATTGTTCTAGGTGCTCCATTTATTTAAGCCTCTTAATCCTCATATGAGGTAGGTATTATTATTACTCACAGTTCACAGATGAGGAAACTGATGTTTAAAGAGGATAAGTAACTTGCACATGGTCACATAGCCAATAAGTGGCAGAGCTAGGATTTAGATCCAGATGGTCTGATTTCACACTTTTAATTTCTATATAATATTAACTCATATGAAAATATCGACAATAAAACTAACACATTTCTTAGTTTGCTAGAAAGGGAAATGCCTAGGTGCCAGAATAGAGAAGAAACTCAAAATTGGAGTCATAAGACGAAACTGAAGAAGTAAAGCCCCAGGGAATATGAGACCCAAATATAGACCCTAAGAACTGGGCAAGATTATAATGTCTACATGGGAATTGGATGCATAAACTTGGACCTGTGCAGGGAGGGAGCTTGGAATGAATGTCCTTATTAAAGCTGGGAATGTTGGAGTTTTGCCTGGTGTGTAAAAGGGACCAGAAAAACTTTGCCCAACAACCCGAAAGTCTAAAAAGAAGATTGTTGTCTTTTTAGAGCAATGATGAACAAAAATATTTGTAAATGGGTGAACAAATTTAAATAAGGAGAAAAACCACAATTCTCAACCTGTGTCACATACAGGTATGAAGTCCACATTTTTCTTACCAACAGTGTAAAGGAACATGAAGTTTAGAAATAAACATAAAAATTAGTCCACAATCAGTGAAAACTCTGATACTTTTACAGAAGGAAATTCAAATGGCTCTACAGGGTAGTTTCACTGTCAGGAATAATGGGTACCCTTGAGGGTGGGAGAGAAACTAAAGTATCAGTAAAATAATTAGACTATACAAAGAAACAAATCATGAGAGGATGAGTCAATATATAAAACCCAGAGTTCTCTAGGTACCAAACATAATAAATAATTGGAAAATTCTATAAGAATCTTTGAAATTATTAAAGAGACAAAAGAAAGAATAAAGAATGTATTGAAAGATAGGACACTTTAAAAAAAAAAAAAAAGAACCAAGTGGATTTTTAAAAGAACAAAGTAGAACTTTTGGAAATGAAAAATTAAAATAAAAACTTAGTAGATAAGTGAACAGGAAGTTTGATACAGATGAACAGAGATTTAATGTGCCAGTAGACAAACAGAGAAATTCATCTAAAGAGAACAAGACAAAGGGGGAGGTGGGAAATTACTCCCAAAGGTAAAGAGATGGAAAATGAGAAAGTTAAGAAACATGGAGGAATGACTCAGAAGGCCCAACAAAGAACAATCAGAGTTTGAAGAGAGGTAATATTTGAAGAGATAATAAATAGTTCTCAAATCAAAGAAAGACATGCAGATGCATACCAAGTTATACAAATAAGACCACACCTAAACACATGGGAATAGAACTGCAGCACACCAAAGAAAAATAGGCAATCTTAAAAACAGAAACGATATATAATAAAATGCTATAATGGGACTTTTTGGTCTCAATTTTTTGCAGAGGCCACTTAAGGCCAAAACAAATTACAAAGAGAAATACTAAATTACTTATGCAGGATGTGGGAAGGTAGTGTTAAAAGCCATGACACAGCCCAAACCCACTTCAAGAGTATAAAGGTTTGAGTTGAAGAAACCAGGAGAAGATTTCTTAGGAAAAATTAGAGAATGGTGCTGGCATTTTTCATTGCCTTGCATTTTAGTGTGGGACTGAGGGGGGAGAAGTACACTTATTTTAAGTCTACTAAAGGGGCTTTGAGAGGATTCTTTTGATGTTTCCTAGAATCTGCAAAAATACAAGGTACTAGCTTTTTAAAAAATTTTTATTTTATGAGTTTTAAGTATATAGTACATTGGTTAAACATTTATATAGTTTATAAAATGATCCCCCTAATTGCTCTTTCTCTCCTCTGGCTCTCCACCTAGCCATTACATTAATGCTAACTGCGTTCTCTATGCCTTGTTCCCTAATCCTGTGATAATCAAGCAACTACTGATTTTTATTTCTTTAACTCTTCACCCCCATTCTTTCAGTCCCCCAGGCCCCCTCCCCTCTGGCCATCACAAGATTGTCTTCTATATTTGTGAGTCTGTTTTTGATTAGTTTGTTCTTTTTGTTCCTTAGATTCTGCATATACATGAAATCACATGGTATTTATCTTTCTCTGTCTGACTTATTTGACTCAGCGTAATAACCTCTAGGTCCATCCATGTCATTGCAAATGGTAAGATTTCATTTTTTAAATAGCTGAGTAATAGTCCATTGTATATATGAAAGCGACTAGTTTTTTCAATAGCTGTCTCAAGAAGCCTTGTTGTAAATGAAAATCTTGGATGTAACTACTTACAGAATCAGATGAGGCAAAAAGGAAGTATTTTGAACACTTCTCTACTTGGCTTGGGAAATACGTATTGTTTCCTAAGAGCCAAATAGACACTGTAGACTCTTAAACTGGAACCGTCTTGAGGGAAAACTGCCCAAGATGGATGCCTGCCAATGGAGGAGAACCCAGTGACAAAAGACGGTGTGATAAGCTTCTAGGGTCAGCAGGGTAAGGAAAGTTGCAAGAGGGTTAACTATTATTGTGTTGCCTCTGTGAGAACTGCAGTGTGGTGTCTCATTTACGTCTTTTACAGGGCTCAAAAACCCATACTGCCCCGTAAAAGAATTACCATTGAAATTCACAAATCTCAGAAAGTATACAAACCAGATCATGACACAATTAATAAAGTGAAACATTTCCTGCCAGAGCTTCCTCCTTTCCCAGCAAACTAGCACAGTGCCCCTCACTCCACATCAAGGATCTAGAAATTGGGAAACAAGAATTAGAGAAGCATAAGGAGGGAAAATCGAGATATCACCCCTTTCTCTTTCCTTTTGTAAGTTTTTACTATGAAGCAGGCCCTAGTTGGAGGGCTCTAACTTTTAATAAATTCCCAATGATTTACTAGCACATTAGGAGGGACATTTTATTTACTGAAATGAGAACTTTTACTTTATCCATTGAAAGTAACCAGGAAATCTTATTAAATGAGAATGATGAAAAAAGTCATTGTACCTTTTTGAGATTTCATATGAAGGGTGTTGGAAAAACTAGCTCCACAAAGTGGGTTTGAATGACCAAAAGGAGATTCATGAAATAATTTTTTACTTGTACCTTATCACTCTGTTCTTTCAATGTAGTTGTTATAGAGAGACTCTTTATAAAGATGTGATAGTTAGACCAATAGCAGAGTCTTCATGAGTGAAAATAAAAGTTAGACTGGGAAAAATAATAAAATCCCATTCCCAACTAAACCATTATCCAAAACCAAAGTTGAAATGAAGGTATGCTCAGATGATAGATACAGGAAGACTATGAAGTTGTAGGCAGAGCTTAAATAACTACTAATTAAAGGATGAATTTCAGTAAGAATAAAATGGAATGCAAAAGGAAAAAGTGGGATGCAAGAAGCAATAGTAAGCTAAGAAATGGATAATATTGGTGATTCTAAGCAAGCATTGATTCAATTGGGGATTTGGTTGTAAGGAAGGAAGATGAAAACAACATACTAGATAACAATATGGAAAATGGAAAGGACAATAAGAATTAAGTATTTGAAGATCTTTGTGTGACTCAAGAAGGGGTATAAAGTTATTAAATTTAATTAATTAAACTTGATTAATTAGTCATTAACTGCTTTTGTTTTCTTTTTCATTAAATTTGGATCATAAGTTGTATCCTTCCTTCTTTTTACATTGGTTCACTCTCCTAATCTTTTTTTTACTTTTTATGTTGAGCACTTTAAATTATTGAATTTAAATCTCTTTTCTAATAAATGCATCTAACACAATGAACTTTCCTCTAGATTTAATCTTAGTTGTATCTTAGAAATTATTATATGTGCTGCTTTCACTGTCATTCAGTTTAAAACATCTTTCTAACTTATGTTTGATTTCTTCCTGGCCAATGAATTATTTAAAGATTTCTTTTTTTCTCTTGTTGCAAACAAACATGTAGTAAGTGGGCGGAGGAGAAGTTGGCTATATTTCTTTCCTGAATTCTGTTTTTATTGCATTGTGATCAGAGAACCTGTTAGAGAATCTGTTTATGTTAATTCATTGGTATTTACTGAAAATTCCTTTGTAGCCTAGAATGTTGGGTTTTTTTTGTTTTTGTTTTTGTTTTTTTTTGTAAATCTCAACACATGTTTGCAATGTATTATCTTTTTGCTGAATTCTCTCTCTTTATGTGTGTACCCACTTCTAATAGATATAAATGCATTTACCTAGAAGTCATGGGGTATACATATATTCAGCTTTAGCAGATACCAACAAGCAGTTTTCCAGAGTGGTTTTATTTTTGTTTTTCATAATGTTCACAATTTTAAAGACCATTTGTTAAGCAGAAGATCATTCAATATGACTTTTTCTGATGGATTCCTGATGCTTATATTCAGAATCAGCATTCTTAGTGGAATAAATTTTATGTGATAATGTGGGTCTCTCAAGTATCACAATAGGAGGCACATGATGTCATTTTGACTTATTATTGGTGGTGGTAATTTTGATCACTTGATGAGGATAGTGTTTGCCAGATTTCTCCATTGTAAATTTTTTTTTATAATTCATAAACAAATCTGTGGGTCAATACTTTGACACTGTGTGAATATTCTGTCCTCTAACAATCTTTTGCTCAATGATTTTAGCAACTATTAATATTTCTTGCTTGAATTGCTTATTACTGTGGTAATTAGTACCCTCTTTTTTCTTGCCTATTGCACTGGTTAGGAAATATAGGTGTTGATAGAAGGAATCTGTGTTTTTTTTATCCTGATCTCAGAGGGAAAATAATCATTATTTCACCCCAGTATACTATTTACTGTGTTTTGTTTTGTTTTGCAATCATTTTTTATCATCTAAAGAGTTTTTATTTTTAGCGAGTCATGCATAAGTACTGAGTTTTACTGAATTGTTTTCTGCACTTTTCAATAGAATTATACAATTTTCTCCTTTTTTCTGTCAATATCATGAATTATATTGGTGGATTTTCAAATTTTGAAGTTAATTCTCAAATATTGAAAACTTTAAATTATATTTTTATTATTTCCTAGCTTAATTCCATGGCGATCAGAAAACATATCCTGTAGAATTCAAATCTCTGAATTCTGACGAGACCTGCTTTATGGACCAACAGCATAAATCTATTTGAGTTACTGTTTTTATTTTCTTTGGATAAATACCCAGGAGTGGAATTGCTGGATCTGAGTATTTCTTTTATTACAGCTTTACTGGTAAAATGTTTTCTTTATTTGTGTTTATCTTGAACTCTGCTTATTCTACCTTTGCTTTTGAAAAGAAAATGGACAGATATAAAACTTTAGGTTGCAATTATTTTCTTTTATTATTTGAAAAATGTTATTCCATTGAATTATGGTTTCCAGTATTTCTTAAGCATCTTAATATTCTTTCTAAGATAATTTTTCATCTTGTCTCCCATGAGAAAAAATAGAGAATATTGGCAAATTTATTTGAAGATATAAGGTAGATGCCAAGACATTAAAGAATTATAGGGCCAAAATCTGGACAAAAAAAAAAAAAAAGGAACTCAGAAAGTTGAGCTCAGTATTTGTGATTGCTTTCTCTTAGAGGTATCTGTTGATTTCAGAAGGGGCATCTGAGAATCTGTGAAAAGCTCTCCACTGACTCATAAATTTAGAAGGACAAAAAAAAAAAAATGGAGGTCATGTCATGCCAAGGATGGGGAATAGCCTGGTTATTCCTCACCTAAGCTTTGGTCTGAGACCCTGAAGAACTACATCTTTGGAGAATTGGTAAACCAGAAACAGACTAGTTTTGAATTATCTCAATATTTGATTGGGTTAAGGTGATCTGGGATTGCTAATGCCTTAGCCTAGCTTGTTAGGAGCAAATATGTCTTTCTGGAGGAAGATAACATCATCCAAAACTTAAAATAGTCTTTAGCCTCTTTTAATAAAAATTAACCAGTCACACAAGGAGCCAATATAACAAAAACATAAGAGAAATAATAAAAAACAGAAATAAATCTACAGATAATGGATAAGGTTTTTAATTGTTCAGGAAATTTTTACAATGCAGTTGATACTTTTGGCAGATGAATGGAAAACCAACAAAAAAATCCAAATGATAATTTCAGAACTAAAAAGCATAATAGCTGACATTAGTAACTCAATGGATGAGTTTATCAGCCAATTAGACTCAGATAAAAAGAGAATTCATAAGAGGAAGATAAATCAAAAGAAACTATAAGATAAATCTCAAAGCAACATCAGTAAAAAAAAAAACAAGGAAAACATGAAAAAAGTATAGATATAAGGCATACAGTGAAAATGGCAACATATATATTATTATAGTTGTGGAAGAGGAGGAGGGAGATGATGGGAAGTAGCAATATATGATGAGATAATGGCGGAGAATAAGAAAACAAAGCAAAACAAAACCCTGGAATGCATAAAGCCATAGATTTAAGAATCACTTAAAAACTTCAGGAAGAATAAATATAATGAAAACCATATCTAAACATATCACAGTAAAACTACTGAAATTCAAGAAAAGAAAAAATCTTGCAAGTGACCAGAGGGAAATGGTTGAATTTTCAAAAAAAGCATGGAAATCAGAAGCCAGTAGGATGACATCTTCAAAGTTCTCCAAAAAAAGTAAACAACTATTGGTTTTGGCTGGATTCACACAGAAATCTGGAGCTGATTGAGGTTGGCTCTACTCTGTCTGTCTCTCATCCTATCCTTGGGTTTAGCAGACTAACTTGAGAGTATTCTTCTCATGGTAATGGCAGAGACACAAATAGCAAGCAGATATATGCAAACATCATTTAAGGTTCTGCTCATGCCACAGCTATTAAAAGCCCATTGACCAAAGCAAGTTGTGTGACTAAACCCCTAATCAAAGAACAGAGAAGTATGTTCTGATGCTTGATAAGAAGAGCTGTGAAGTCATGTGGGAAAGTGCACAGCTATAAAGGAGTGAAGAATCAAAGCCATCGGCACCACAAGGTAACTAGTGGAAAATAGCTATCCAGAGAAATTTTTTGTAGCCTGTTTCTCTGGATAGGAATGAACCAGGAATACCTACCTAAATAATTCTAGCTGTTGTTCTGACCAGATCCAAATAGGTTTGGTAAGGGGTATGGAAAGTGTTAAACACTCTCTCAGTTTATACTTTCAGAAAGCAGATATTTCATACTGCAGGTGCTTTAACTAAACTCTAACAGCAACTCCTTCACAGGACAGGAATAATTAAGTGAAGGGGGAAAAAAAGGGCTTACTTTTAAAGTGAGGGAAATAGTAAATTGAGATGAGATGAAGGAAAACATTAAGATATGGATTTGGGTAACATCTTTCCTACCCAAACTAACAAAAAGCACTATGTAGAATTAAAGTGAGGTTAAAAAAATATATATATATATAGTTATTTTTTTCAGGGTTTAGTGTTGCTACATTTGACCTATAGTCCAAAAATATATGGCAGAAAAGGCATAACAATGATATAAATTTCAATGTGTTTAGACCTTGAGACTATTTCCCTCTTTATCCAAGAAAGAAACAAAGTAGATTCCAGCACATATGGGCTTGCGTCACATGTACTTGCTAATGTAGGGATAGAACAGATGAAAATGTCCAGGACAAGAAGAAATTAGCCAAAACAGTTCTTGGAGAGATTTCCTGGACATTAAAGGCAGTATGAAGTAAGGCAATGCTTCTCACATCAGCCCAAGATGTGCCCTGAGCAGTGGCAACACATAGTCTCTGACACTCTAAGCTGACTGCCCCGAGCATAAACTTCCTTTGAGAATTGTGTTCTTTTTACAATTTTATGTGAATTTTGTTTTCTCTTGCATAATAAATACATTTTCTTTTAAATAAAAATGTATTTTAATTTACTTACCTTAAAGTAATATTCAAGATTTAGGAAGAAGTGTCATAGACATGCTATAGCATTGAGTATTTCCTGGCACATGAAGTTATATCCACTAGAGTTAGGCAGTTCTATTTAAGAACCTCAGGTGATAGAGTTGGCTTAGGGGTCAGGGAGACTGGGTTTTACCCCTGTCTTTGCCCCCTAGTTCAAGCTAGTATTGGAGAAGTTACTTGAACTGCCTAGACCTTTCCTGTAGGAAGAGATCGGACTAGACCATCTCTAATTTTTCATCCAGTTCTGAGCCTCCATGAATTTCTTTCAGGTCCTTAGCTAAGTTCAGCGCTGTTATTCACCAATAAGCAGACATTCTCCTTGAGCTCCTCTACCATCACTCAAGCATGTCTTGGGCTCATTTTTACGATCCATTCTAAAGGATGAGAGACAATTTTCCCTTACAAGCTGATCATACAGATTAGTAGAATCCACCAGGCACAGTTTCTCATTATAGGACAATACAGAGGCAGCAAATAATGATAGGACTAAAGACGATGCCAATATAATTTTTTTCTTTAATATACCAAAATAACATACTTTTCATGGGGAGATTGATGGACTTTGGCCTAGTAACAGATGCAGGGTTTTTTGTTTTTGTTTTTTCCAATTCCATCAGCTTTGAAACTGAGACTGGAAATGGGACACCCACATTAATAAAACAACAAGGTGGCGTTTGGACACTTAAACTAAACAAAGGAAATTGGACCTAGGGGTGAATTACTTATTTATGGTATCTCCTGTTGAGCTATCTACCCTGAGGCCTGGGATACTCTCTTTATTGATCCTTATAGCAAGTGGGGAGGGTTCTGTGATGGTTTGTGGTTGAGGTCAATTGTGAGCTGGTTGTGGGGGTCATTTGGTCCAGTTTCCTTACTAGGAAGTATATTTTCTCTTCCTCTTTTCTTGAAGTCATTTTAAAATCCAGTTTATGATGAACAGGAGATATGCTCAGGAATTGCTCATGAGATAATGTGTTCAGGAGGCAGTGAAATATTAAATCAAAGTGAAACAGGAGAAACTTAATTAACCCTGAAAAGGAGAAACTCCTGAGTTGCTGGTGGCCACCTGATTTCTTGCATCTGTTATCATTGACCTACAGAAAGGGTGAGTATGGGCATTGGGCAGAAGAACTTCTCTGCCAAGCATCTTGAAGTGCAGAGTGACGTAAATGGTTTCATCCATCTCTAGTTTCTACCATTGTCCCCCTAAACCTATAGCAGTTCTCATAACATCATGTTTAATATCATTTAAATAAAGATCACCCTCAGTCTAATGCAATCTCATAGAACAGAAGTAGTTCACAATCTTAAATGAATTCTTCATAGGGTTTTTACATATATGCATATGTGCAGTCTGAAATGGTAAGTTTACTTAAATACAAAACTCATTGTTGTTGTTGTATATGGGCATATCCTGAACAAAAAGCGCTTATATGAACACACACTACTTTTGTCATGATATAAAATCAATTCTGTCTGAGTATTTTCTCCTTATCATTAGAAAGAAAGGATTTAGTTTTAAGAGAGATAGGAGAAAATACCACAGAGGAAAGGCTAATTTCCAAAGAAGCATTTACCAAGAAGTCGTACTTTCCCACTCTCGTCTACAAAGGTATGATAAGTACCCTTCTCATGGCGCTGTCATGAGAGAATATGGGGACTCAGCATTAAGGAGAGATCAAAGTACCAATGAGACCTGAGTGTCAGAGGGCGTTAAAGATATGACTCTCAGACTCAAAGCTCAATGGGACAGGATGGCTATTGGCTTCTTAGGCAAGAGGGCAAGCAAGACCAGAATGACTTGAACCCTAAAATCAGTGTTGTTGTCAAGGTTCAAGATAGAATTCTTGATAGGAGAGGAGGGATCCGTTCACCTCACTTCCACAGCTCCCTAATGTGCTGCCACGATGAAGCCCTTTTAAATCTAGTAAAATTCTCCTTATCCTGGTTCCTTCCAGTTATCCAAGTTGACTGGCCCAACTCCTGGCTGTCCTTTCTTCATTAGCTGTCCTAGGCTTCAAGATCAGTTATTTCAAACAGGTTCTTATCACTATTCATAGTTTTCCCTTCACTCTGATGCCACCCACATCAGCCAATTCAGGTGATTCCTTATCTAGGATGAGCACAACCTTTCATCTCTTTCTTTCCTGTCTCAGGTGAAAAATACTACTGGGGGAAGGGGGAACCTAAACCCAAAGCAAAGCCTAAATCAAAAACTGGATCAGAACTGGCTCTACAACATTGTGTAATGTCTAACTTCTACTTGTTTTCTCATCCCTATCAGCAAATTTACCCATTTCTCAAGGCAGGAATTCCAGAACATCACTCTTTGTCTCAAATCCTGAGTCTACCCTGAGTCTGTCACTCTTAGCAGAAGATGGACTGCTTCACCAGGAATAATGAAGGTCATGAATTCCTCAAGTTTTCCCCTGCCATTCTGCAGCCATCTTCTCTCTTCCCCCTTGGGAAATTGTTTCTGCCTCCTCCAACGCTCATCTTTACATGAACTCTTGATTCTAAAATCTTTTTTGGTATTGTTTTATCAATTATTTTTTCTCTTTTGTATTTTCCATATCCTTATTCAGCTTGTCTCACTCTACTTCTATGTTCAAATCCCCAGCATTAAGAAAAAAACAAAAACAAAAACAAAAACAAAATTTCTCTATATCTCTTTTTTCTTTTGTGGTCACCACACACCAACTTTTCTCCTCTTCACTACATTGCTTAACACAATTTGTATTTCCTGCCTTGTATTCCTCATCTTTCATTTTCTCAACTCACAGTGATCTGGCACTTCTGTTACAACATGGTAATGTAAGGGCATTATCAGTGATCACACCTGTATTAATGTCCATATCTTCTCTCTCAGTGATGGAGAGGAAAATACCAACATCCTTGCTTGACAGGTTGTAGTGGACACTGTTGTTACCATGAAGATTCCCTTGTCAGGACTGAGCCACTCATTCCCCAGCTGCTGGGAGTTACACATGAGTTGCCTGAGAGGGTTACACCTGAGTTCTTCCCCAGTGACAGCTCTCAGCAGAAAGGAGCTGCCTTGTTTACAGTTTCCCTCCTCTTCACAGGCAGCCAGCATTCACTGACTTGTCGATCTGAAGTCAGTACAGGGTCTCCTGGCCTAAGTGAGGGACATCTGTGAAGAACCATCAAAGTTTCAAACCTTTCTATGAGATTGACTGAAGCTTTTGCTATGACTTCATTTCAGGTTTAACTCATGCAGCAAGATAAATTTCTGCCCAATCTGACTTTCTTTCCTACCCCAACAGGTGTTTCTGAGAGCACTCCTTAATAATTTTCCTGCAAGCAAATGTTTTTCTCAGAGTCTGATCCTGGGGAACTTGATATGAGACACAGAGGAAGCTAGATGTTTCCCCAGAAAAGCTGGCACTAGAGTTAGAAATTCTTCACTCTTAATTCCAGCCTCTACCTACCAGGTTCTTTTGCTGGCTCATACCAATCCAGAAAGTTTGGATTGGGTTGAATACAAAAATATAAATTTTCCTAGGCAACAAAGGAAGTTGAGTCAAATTTCTAGGTTTTTGGTTCAATTTCTTTATTTTTTAAAATAAGTTTTATTTAAGACTATACTGGATCCAAGCCTTTTCCTTGGAACCTTAGTCAAAATTTTAGGCCCCTCTATCTCCATGATATACTCCCTTTTAGAGAAGTTGTGCCCTTTTCTCAGTTTCTCTCCTTTTTTGGTTCCTGTCCCATCAAGTTCTCAAAAATTTGCCATGAAATGACAGTCTTAGCTTCCCCAAGTCTCCATACAGCCACTGTGATGCATCACAGAATTAGATGGAGTTCTCAGCTACAGTTTTATCTGGACTTCCAGAATCGATGGACATATTATTGATTAAAACTGTTTTATTGTGGAAAAGGACAAGAATCATATGACTTTATTTATATGTGAGATATAAAACAGAAAAGCAACAAACAAACAAAAGAAGCAAACTCAGAGACAGAATGATGGTTACCAGAAAGGGAGGAAGGTAGGAGGAGGATGAAGAGGGTAAAGGCAGTTGAATATATAGTGACAGAAAGAGACTAGACTTGGGTGGTGAGCACACAACACAATATACGGATGATGTATTATAGGATTGTACACTTGAAACTTATATCATGTTATTAACCAATGTTACCCTAATTAATTTTATTTTTAAAATGCACCATTTATTAGGATCATAGAATATATGCTTTTTATTTTTTTGCTAGTTTGAAATCATTTCGATGGGTCCAGTTACATGTACTTAAGGGTGGACATCTATTCTAATTATGAGCAATTCTGCCTTCCCTAATTCCAAAATATATTTCAATCCAAAGTTTTCTTTCACACGTTTTTTGCATGTATATCAGTTACTAAACACTGAATAACAAGCACTCTAAAAATGTAGTGGCTTTAAGCAACAACAGTTCTTATTTCTTACCTATCCTTGGTTTGTCTGGACATTTCTGCCATTCTGGACCAGGCTTCACTGAGCTTGGCTGGGCTTGCTCATGCATCTACATTCATGGTTAGGAACGAGTTTTCTCGGATGACCTCAGCTGGGACAGTGCAGCTCTGCTCCATGGGACAGTGCAGCTCTCCCCCTCCAGTAGGCAGCTAGCCTGGGCCTGTTCTCATGGCATGGCAGGGCTCTGATAACAAGCAGGACTAATCGTGCAGGAGAGCAGGCCCTGTGTAAACCTCCAATTACATTTCATCACTCGAAGCCCAGAGTCAGAATGGAAGGGATTTATAAATTATAGACCAGAATTTGGATTCCAGAAGGCTATTAATTGAAGTCATTCATGCAAGGACTCTACCTCACCACACTAGGCTTAGTCACTGTTATGTCCTGATTTGATGGCACCAGGAGCCCCCATTCTAACTGCTGTCCTTCTTCTACTCTTGACCCTACAGTCCATTCCCTACCTAATAGCCAAAAAAAAAAAAATCTTTTAAAAATAGCAACCAAATCAGAACCCTTTGATAGCTTCCCCTTGCACTTAGACTAAAATCCAAATCACTTCCTATGTACCAGGATGTAAGTGATCTGATGGCCCCTGACTATCTGTCTCTGTGACCTCATGCTGTAACTGCATACTCCCTTGCTTACTCTAATTGGCCAATCTGCTCTTCATTCTGCTCCTCCAGCCTCAGGGATTTTGTTCCTGCTTTGTCCCAGGTGTTTGGATGGCTGGCTTCTTATCTCATAGCTCATACATCCTGACCCTACAGAGGACTTTCCTGATCATTCAAAGTAATATAGCTGTGGCCCTTCCCCCATGACAAAGACTCTTAACTTATTATCCTTTTATATTTTTTATAGCAACTTAACTTCTGAAATTATTTTTTAATCTTTTTATTTCCATTCTTCTAATTAGAATGTGAGCTTCATGGAAGTAGGAACCGTGTCTATATTGAGCATTGCTTTCTCCCTCACTAATGCTAATACTTATAAACATTCATACAGAGACAAGCAATAGTCATTGAATAAATATGTAAGGAATTTCAAATCCAGGCATACTGACCTAACATATAAAATGCACCTACTCTACTTCACTGACTTAAGGCACAAACTATGGCCATATCTCTTTTAATATTTCAAGCAACATGATTCTAAGCCCTTTCTTTCCTCTTTTTCTCATTACAAGGCCTTTTCAGCCATATATTATGGTAAATTCTTCCCTCTTTTTGTTGTCTCATTTCTTATTTCTCACTCCTTACCCCCATGTAAAGGGTGCTCCATAGCTAGCCCTGTTTCCCTCTGATCATTGTCCAATAGCCTTTAGGGGATAATGCAGTGTTTCCCCAGACAAGGTGGGATACTTTTGATGACAACTGGGAGACATCAGTAAGTAAAGAATGAACTGGCTACAGGAGCAGAATTTCTCTCTGGCATCTGTCATTCACATCTCAACTTCTGAGGATAAGACAGTTTGTTGATTTAAAATTCCAATTGGAACAAGTGTCCTGAGAGGACTGATAGCAACAATTTTTCTATGCTCCCCTGTGTTTGAGCCTGGTAGATTATTTTTCAGAGGAACATCATAAGAGCATTTCAACAGAATGATCTATTGTTTAGATCCATAGACTGCCTTAAGCAGCATATTATCAGAAGATAGAACTTCCCTAGTCTATTATCTGGGCTCTTTTTCTCTCTCCTGATGAAATCTACATACTTTTCTTTATATTTTCACAGATAACTAAAACTCAGTAGGTATTCATTCAAAATAATACTTTAAAATGTTTTCATTTTTGTCTCTCTCCTTCCTAAAGACTTTTACTCCTTGCTCTTTCTCTGCCTGCCCTTGAAAGTCCTCCAGAGATGAATCTCATAGGTCTATTGACAAGGACTCCACTCATATCTGACCAGTTGCCCCAGAATCCCATAAAACCTCTGCACTTCTTCAGAGCCCTTGCTCATGTTCTTTTTCACACATGGAATAAAGCTGCTTTGCCTTAAAGCAGAAATAACTGATAGAATTTTCATGAAGATAGTGAAGTTTAGCTTCAGGGTTCTTCACATACCCTGGCTCTTTCTAAGACCATAGGAGGGACCCTAACAATGTATTCACAGGCTCATTGCAAAATTAGCAAAAATAAGGTATTTTAACTACAATTAACAAGATTCTTATCAATTGAGAACTCTCTTTTTCCCTTGGTGTAGGGTGGTGATGGATGGTCATGGGCATTTTGGGGATTGGACTGAGAGTAAGTTAAGTCAGGAAATCATTTAATTTACATTTAGCAGAATATATTTATGGTAGGTGTCACTTCCATATATTGTTAGGTTATTTCTGACCATTCTAGTATAGAAATGGTTCCTAGGAGTCCACTTCTTCACTACTCTGCTAAGTCCCAGGGCAGAGCCATGGGGGTCAATTAGGAGATACATGGCTCCTTATGTTCTTGGCACCAGAAATACATGGAAGAGAAACAAGTTTTGAAATGCAGGGAGCCAGAAGGCAGTTCATGGAAAATTCTTCCAATTACCAAATGCAGAAAAAAGTAAGCTAAGTATTTGACTTTTTATGGATGCCTACTCAAAACAGAAGCTCTCTTTGGAGTTTACTCTATGATACAGCAATATAATTATACATGCACTATACATTTTCTTTCTATTTTATGGCAATCACATGAAATAGAATTTATCAGCATTCTTGTATTTTTAAGGAATAAGCCTGTATGTAGCATTGCTATAAACAGAAAGTATATCTACATGTGACATTGTATGTTTTCTGCATCCCAATTATCAATCATAAAAAAATTTCAATTATGCTGCTAGTAAAATGACTGAGTTATCTTTGTATCTTCTCTGTAGAGAATGTTCCAAAATCTATGGCAGATGAAGAGGCAATCAAAGAGTATAGAGTCAGAAAGCATAGGAAGAACTATTAAAAACACATGCCAGTCATGTGTTTTTATTGTGTTCTAAAAGCAGGGCCTAAAAATTATGTAAGCTTCAACACCCATAAAATCTACATCTTCTCTGGACAAAAACAGAACATAGAAATTATTATCACAATAAATTATCTCAACATGAAAATAATAATTTCTGTTAATTGAGTGTTTGCTATGGATTTGACATTTTTCTAGGAACTTGTTATTAATTCTCTTATTTAAGTCTTAAGATAACCCTGTGAAAGGATATGGTTCTCATTTCATTGAGTAACAGAAAAAGATTTTTCTCAAGGCCACAGAGTTCAAACTAGCTCTGTCTCATTCTGAAGCCTGTGCTCTACCCAGCATGCTTTGCTTCTGTAATCCTCTGTGTTGCAGGGTTTGGCTTTTAACCATATATATATTTTTTTGTGTTGTCTGCCTGCTTCTTAATATTTGTGTTCCTTGAAGATAAAGAATAGAACCCACATTGCTTTCATATCACCTTCAACACATGGCAGAGAACCGAATTTGAGGTGGAATCCCTTTAATTCTTGCCATTCAAAATTGATTAGAAGTCACATCTGGAAAATGCCTCAAGAGAAACACCTCAGGAAGAAATAAAAAATATTTATTTTTCTTCTTCAATACAATGTGCTATCATATGTCATTGGTGGGAGAAATCACCGATTTTCAATTAAACATGTAAAAGGAGTAAATATGCAGTTTGAAGCTACAGGTAGGCTTTGGGTTTCTGTTCTGAGCCATCACTGCTGGCTGGCAGGCGGGTAGATGTGTGAAATGCTAGTTACCATAGCAACCAGCACAGCAAGATTTTTCCCCCCATTTGGTTTATGAATCTGAATCAATAAATGTTTATAAATAACTGTCCAATTGGCCACAAGAAGTAAAAGCTCAAGCCAGAAAATCCTTCTGTCCTGTGAATGTGAGTCATAGATATATTGGCCATGTTATGGGGACAGAAAAAGGCTATCCATGGAATAAACAATCGGCCACATCATTTTCTTTGCAAGAGCACCTAGGAAAAAACTGCTGATTGAAAATCTGTTTCATATGCTTACTGAGAACAAGAATACAAAGTGTATATACATCCAAGGCATAAAGACAAAGCTGTAGAAATCACAGATGCTAGGTCTGAAAGAAACATCGAGGTAATGAACCTAAATGATTACACTGAAGTTCAAATGGAGTAGGTGGAGATAGTGTCCAGCACTTTTGGATTATATGTTCTCTATGATATGCAAGTAGAATTTATACCAAAGTAGAATTTAGTATGAATAGTCCCAACAAAACTGAATTAGGCCACCAACTATCGTAAGGATTCTTTCTATAGCATTCCAAACAGATGGTCAAACAGCCTCTCCAGGGATATTTTTAGTGAAAGGAAAAGTCATTTTTCCCTAATCTCCATCTAGTAGCTGTCAAATTTTTTTTCTGAGCCCAAATCTCCTCCCACTCCCATCCCTTAACTTCTCTCCATGGGTCTTAGTTTGTCCTTTGGCACAATGAAGAGTTAATGCATCCTGTTCCCTCTTGGTGACAGCCCTTCAAAACTTTGAAGGCAGCCAATGAGTCTTTCTTTTCTTTAGTATTCTCTTATTATTGGTGCAGTTCTGAGGAAAACAATTCTCCTTGATTTTTTTTATCCTCAGAATTCTTTTAACTTGTCAGTGTTCTCAAAATGTGGACTCTCAGGATGATCTTTACAAATCTCCTGATGTGGGTTAAAATTTCAATGAAATTACTTCCTATGCTTTCTCTATGGATGATGTTGCCTAGTTTATATTCAACTGTGTTTGTGTGTGTGTGTGTGTGTGTGTGTGTGTGTGTGTGTGTGTGTGGTGAGTGTTTACAGCCACACTGCACCATTGGCACAGATTAAGCTTCTGGTTGGCTAAAACACATAGGGCACCCCATCCCAGAATAGGAACAAATTACACAAATATTTTTTTAGAAAGAACCAACTAGGGCAGGGATTCCCTGGTGAGCACTAGCTTGAGAAGCAAAAAGAAACAGCCCTACTGATGATACTTTTGGCAAATATTTTAGGTGGCTGAAATAAAGTAGATAAGGAGTAATTGTTCATAAGATGTAGCTTGAGGGTCTTAGAGGAGGATCTCCTGCCCCTGAATGTCTCATCATCTGAGTGCCAAATTGGCTGGCATTTTACCATTTGGAGATGTTAAACATCTCCTGTCTATTTTGCCTCCTCCCCCCTCCCCCTGCCCCAGTATCATTAGGGACATATTAAATCCCTAATGAGCTAGTGTGTTAGATTACCACAATTTGTTCTTTCAGGAAAGAAGAGGACCAGGTACCATAGGAAAGCATGAACTTCCTGGATTTGGAAGGAGGAAAGAGGCATTGAAATACAGGGTAAATAGTTTAGAAAGAAGTAATAGGATGATCTGAAGGCTGTGCAGTTTTGCTTGAGGCCTGCCCTGCTCCACAGTTAAGGTTGAGTATGGCCAGGGGAGAGGTTACATAAGCAAATATATATCAATGAAAGAAATTGGAGGGTGGAAAAGAGACAAAAGTGCCAGCCTAATAGTAAGTGGACTGGAGACAGCAGGGAATGGTGGGTACACTGGAACCTGCAGGTTCCCACTAAAGGGGTGACCATTGCCCAAGTCCAGGCAAATATTGTAAAGGAGGAATGCAGGCCCTGTGTTGGCAGATCTTTTGGATTTTTAGAAATCTGGAAGTTAATATAAAATCTTCTAGTTTGGGAATGCTGACCACTACTCTGAGAATCAAACAAAATTCTCTCGTGGAATTTAAAAAAGACAAATGCAGAAATAAAGAGTAGAGTGGTGGTTACCAGGAGTTGGGGTGTGGGAGAAAGGGAGCGACACTGTTAACAAGTTTGAGGATTTAACATACAGAATGGTGTTCATAGCTAATAATACTGTATCACATACTTGAATGTGGCTAAGAGAGTAGATTTTAAATGTTCCCACCACAAAAACGAAGTGGTAACTTTATGATGGGTGGAGTGTTAATGTTATGGTGGTAATCATTTTCCAATTTATAAATTCATCAGATCAACACATTGTATACATTAAACTTACACAATGTGATATGTCAATAATATCTTTAAAAAAAAAAACCTAAAACCTGGAAAAAAAACAAAAAACAAAGAACAAAATCTCTCTGCTGCCAGACATAGCAGAGGCTACCAATTTGTGGCCTCTAATATTAGGATCTACATCGAAAGGATCCATACCTACATCTATTTCAATGAAGCAAGTGACAGTACTCCAGAAGTCGTAGCTTAAATAATGTAGTTGTTTCTGTCTGAGAGGGGCTTCAAGGAGTCTACTTAAAAATTTAAGTGTGTCTCCTGGCATTTGAGGGAAAATAATGAATGATGCCTGAAAATTTGTATTTGAGCAAAGGATAGGAAGCTAGGACCATCTGGCTGCAGTGACAGAGCAGAGAGAGAGGGTTACATTAGAAGCAAACAGCACTTGGCCATTCTGTGTGTGCACATGCATGTTATCCAAGCATATTTGAAAGTTATGAGACTGTCTGTCTGAGATAGAACCTTATCACAGAGCGGGTTGGAGCATGCAAGGGGAAAGAGGAAAAAAACAGTTATGTCTTCAGCCCCTTCAATACAGAAACTATATCCACACAGAGGCACAAATGAGTGTGGTTTTCTTTTACAAAACTTCTTTATAAAATCAAAATGTCTTGGAGATTTCCTCACATCAGTATCAGCCTTACTTTTTCCCTTATTTACATATTTATTTAATTGTATGGATAATATGTTTAAATAGGGCCCTTTTGAAGGATATTCATATTGATCCTAATTTTTTGTTACTACTAATAATTCTGCAGTGAATTTCCTTGTTTACCCTACCCAACTTTGCATATATATTGTAGTCTAATTACTAAAATAGAGTTGCTGACAAACAGTATGTGCACTTTTTATATTTAAAATTGTTACCAAATTGCCCTCCAGATAGGTGATATAAACGTACACATCCACCAATAATGTATGTTACACAAATAGTTGTCAGTGGGCCAGTGACATTGACATCACTGTGGAGCTTGTTAGAAATGCAAATTCTCAGGCTCTACCGCAGACCTTCTCAATCAGAAGCTGCACATTGATAATATCTCCAGGTAGTTCTTAAGCATGCAAGTTCTTTGAGAAGTCCTGTAGCCTCTTCACTGATAGCTGTCAATCTAATTGTGTCTACTTATGGTTTTACTTTGTATTTTCTTTAGTTGAGTGAGGTTGAGAATCTTTTTATATTTAAGCCATTTTTAAATCTTTATATATTAAACAAATTTTCTTGATGTCTATGATATGAATTCCAGATATTGATCTATTTTTTGTTTACCTTTAATTTCTGATTTTTATCTTTGCTGTGCAGAAATTTTTATTTTTACATAGTTAAATTTATTTTTTTATACCTTCTATGTTCTAAATCATAGAAAACCCTTGCTCACTCCATAATTATTTAAATTTTTTGTCTCCTTTATTACATTTGACAGTTTTATTGTTTACATTTAAGTATATTTTCTATCTGGAATTTATTTTAGTCTGAGAAATTTGATGTGGATTTATTTTAGTTTTTCCCAGTTCACTACTTCTTTGTCCTAATAACATTTATTGAATAATTAAATCTTGCCCCATTTATTTGAGATGTCACTTTCACCAAATAATAAATTTCCCTATGTGAATTCTCTATCAAATACTGACTGTATCCTGCTTCCTTTTGATTAACCAAGATTCTCTCTCAGCTCTGTAATTTCGATGATCAAAATGATCAAAATTTATTTGCCTTTTATCCCATTCCATCAAAGCTTCTGTAGGTGACAACTCATCTGATAAGGTATATAGGATAAAGGCTTACCAGTGTAGAGATTCAGAATGACCCTCGCCAAAATGTGCCACTTTTGACATTGGAATGATTTTGAGCTGAAAACAATCAAGACCCTGCAGGCTCATGAGAAAATCTTACCTCTTCCTTAAAGAATTTAAATTAGGGGCTTTGCCTATAATAAGAATTATTACTAGATATAACTTTTTTTTATTATCCCTCTTTACCAGGGCAAATTGGTAATCACTGAACACCTGCTCTTCTTATTGTCCTGCAATGACCTTCCACCCCTCTGAAGCCTGGGGGCACCCTACCTCATCCTTAGCTTAGAATGCCATGTATACCTCATTCTAACTTTCTGTCTCTGAATCTCTCATGTATGTGCAGTCTCTGGTTCTTTAATGTATATTCGGTTCCAGTACATATGTATGTAATTAAGTTTGGGCATTTTATCTTTTTGACCTCTCATGTTTATTTGATTGTTAGAGCAGCCAAAAGAACCTTGAGGTAGAAGAAAGTTTCTTTCTCCCACACACAGGGTCTGGGGGAATGTTTTTCAGTTTTGTTTTCTTTTTGTTTTTAATAATGACTTTAAACAAAGAAGTAACTGAAAAGGATAAGAAATTCTAGAATAGAATGGATTTTTAGAATTTATTATTTTATACCACAGAAGCAGCAGCTTGTTGTGCTTTACTAGTCCTAGTTCTAAATTAGAAAAATAGACTTAAAGTCTCCTCTACCCCTCTTTTATGAGTTTTCAGAGTTATGCATTGGTTATCTAGCACTCTTTCTATTGCTATTTCATCATCTTTGTTGTGTTCTGATTAATTTGTTTCTTTATTTTCTTGAATCAAAACTTGAAAGTATTTAAAATAAGTTTCTTTAGCATCCCTCTCTTTTAAAAAATGTATGTGTCAACTCTGATGACCATTAAAACCAAGAATTGGAATTCAAATATATCACTTATTAATAGGAATATCAGTTTTTACTATATGTTTTCATGATATTACTTTTAGTTATGGTAGAGTTGTTTTCTCTGATGACATAAAATGAGGACACTTTATGACCAAAGCAAGACTGGTTCCTCATGAGTCTCAAGCAGCTCCTATAAACACACTTGTGTAAATATTATCAAATGTGTTCTTATGAAATGCAGCCAGTTTCCCACTAAGAAATGAAATTATAGGAATTACTCTGATAATTCCTTCTTAAGGGCAGCACCTATTTTAATAACATTTTGGTTTAAAAGAAGAAAATTCATTAAACAATAAGAAAGATATGTTAAATTTTCTCTTCCCTATTCACAATAATTTTTCTCTTACTCATCTTAGAACAGTTTTAGATGTCCTCCTTTTGTCAGCTCACTTGAATATTACAAGGCTGCAATTTGTGGACACTTGGTTGTTATTGATTCTGTTAGCAACCAGCAAATATTAGCACATGTACAGTGTGCTGAAACCAATTTTTCTCTTTCAGAGCTCCGTGTGGTAATATTGTTACTGGGCCTTGGCTAAGTGTCATGAAAAGACCCAGGAAAGGCTTATATCATATCACTTGTGCAGTCATCCCTACAATCTTAGCCTGGAAACATGTAACCAGAGACTAGTAGGTCTGTGTGCAGCTAGTATACTTAGGGTATTGAGCCCAAGAAACAAGAGTAGGAGGGGAGGGGAGAATGGGGAGAGTGACACAGAGAAAGAAAAAAAACGTCAACTCAAGAAAGCACAATTGGGCTGTTACTTTTGTTGTCAATTTGGGGATCTAGCCCACTGCAGACCCTCTGAGAAACCTTCTAGAACATCCTTTGGGGTTATCCACAGGAGAAGAAACAGGGGAGTATTTACTCTTTGGTTTGACCTCCCTTGCTCAAGGACTGCTCTGAAGGTGTTGACTCCCTTCAGTCCCAGGCCTATATAAGTGGAGGAGCAGTTGGGCAGTCTCTACAGGCATCCCAGACAGGAAGTTCCAGGTGGTCAGCAAGAGAAAGGGCACTGCTGAAGTTAGTGTGTCAGGCTACATGTGAGGATGGCTGGCTTCCTCAACAATAGAAAAAGGAGGTACTGAGAAGGTGTAACGCAGGCATTAAAGATACTCCAAGGGAAATATTCTTAAATGAAATTGGGCTTCTGACTACACTTTATCACCTGCTCCTGGCACTGAATTTTGAGATGGATGTGTATATGATGTTTTAAGATGGCCACAGCAAGATGGTGAGTGACAGTGGACTGCTCCTTGCAGACTCTATCCACATGTCTCAGTCGCCTGGGACTGCATTTACAGAGACCCACAGCAGAAAAGGATACCCTACAAGTGTCCACCGCCTTTGTCCACTTGGGAAGTATCCTTGGGCTTTTGTAAACCACAGATCATTTATACCTACTCCTCCCTGCCAGGCCATACTGCTAATAAGAGAAAATCAAAGTAAGGGAAATAAGCTCTGAGGTTTTGTGTTACCCGCTATTGTGAGGGACATGGCTAACAGTGCAGTGAGCACCTGCAGAACCCATCTGGGTTCATTGAACTGGCATTAACGCAACATGCAAATCATAGAGGTGGTTTTATAGGTCTAGGCTGAGTCACTGAATTGTCAGACAGAATCTGCAGACTATGACCTTTCAGAGAGTCCCCATGTCATTATTCAGGGCTTATTGACTCCACATATAATCTTAGCCAGCTTAGGTGTCTTATTTCACATAAAAAACAGACCATAACCAGAAAATCAGAAGGGGAGAGTTTGTAAAAAGCAAACACACTAATGGCAGGGAGTGTAATGGCGAGACCAAGAGTGTGGCTGCAGAAGAGGCAGAAACCGTCATAAATGTTCACCTTGTCCTTTCAAGGAAAACTTAAATGATGCTCCATTTAAGAAGGTAGCAAAGTTTTTAAGACATCTCAGAATTTCTTTCTCATAAAATGATTCAAGTAAAAATAACTGTTGCAACTTTAAAAGGTAAGCTTGGTTATCTAGACATGTTATGAATGTAGAGCAGTTCATTTTTGGGTAATGCTGGGCAAATGTGAGGTGCCATTGCCGTTCTTGTCCCATGAGTATTGGTGTACTGCCAAACCGCCTTGTGGGCCCTTTCCTCCATAAAAAAATAAAAATAAAAATAAAAATAAAATCTGATGACTAGGTTACTACAAAGATTAATAAAATTTAGGCTGGATTCATTATTATATAGTCATTATTATGACTATTATTATTCAGTTACACCAATATTATTATTCAGTATTATTTTATTTATTTTTCTTCTGATTTTAAAAGAAATTAAGATTAAATCATTTTTGTAAGCCTTAGGCCCTGTGCCTACTGTGCCCTGCTGAGCCCAGGAAAGGTAGCCAACTGTTAAGAGTGTCCATACTCCTACCAAGGGTTTAGCATACATCATAACTGCATTTTGAAAATAAGTAGTAAAAGCAAATGGGACTGGTAGTTATTTGGTACACATAGAAACTAATTTTAAAAAGCAAAAGACAAATTTCATATATGTTTTCTTCCTTTTATTTTTGTTGCATTCCTTTACCTGAACCTTTTGTTTTGAGATTATTGTAGGTTCATATGCAATTGCAAGAAAAAACATGGAGAGGTTCTATATACCCTTCACTTAATTTCACCAAATCTCCCATCTTTTTAACCTAAATAGTCTTCTTGATGGTCAATCATAATTTGTATTGAAATATGATTAGCAGTCTTTTCTAAGCAGCTATATAAATCTTTACTTGTATTTAATAGTTTATCATCTGACTCTAGTAACATTAGTTCCTAAATGTTATTAAAAGGTCCTGAAATGTTTTAGACTGTGCTTAAATATAAATTCAATGCTATATATTGTCACTATTATTTTTATAATTTTTAAACAATTTAGTACCTTTCTCCAAATGTTTTGAATAGAATTTCAAAATATTGCTTTTGAATGATCCTAACCTCTAATAGACAACATTGTATAGGTTGGGTTGCTTTGGCATTGAACTTAAAAGTTTGTGCCAGATGGTAGCAAAGGAAAAACAAGCATATGCATTTCCTATCCTTTTCTCCTTTTAGGGAGGAAATAGAAAATGAAGATAGTTCATAGATGTAGAGCAGTTTTTTCAACCTCTGCATTGTTAACACATTGGCCTTAGTAATTCTCTATTAGGCAGGGAGGGAATACTGTCCTTTGTGTTAAGTAGCATCCCTGGCTTCTATGCACTAAATACTAGTAGCACCCCATTCCTAGTCTTTCATTTGTGACAACCAACAAATATCTTCAGACATGGCTAAATGTCCCCAGGGGAGTGGGGTGGCAACTTGGCTCCTGGTTGAGAGCCTCTGGTTCAGAAAATCCAGAGGTCAGAGTGGGGCTGTGGTGGGAATAGGACCATAAACATTAACTAAGAGTTTGCAGGGACTTTTGCATCCTCTTTTCTCCGAAAATCCTCTGAGTCCTTATTTCTGCCCTAATCTCCCTGCATTCCTGAGAAATAGGCCATAGAGTACAAGCTCCAGAACCAGACTGCTTGAATGCAAATTCCAGCTTTGCTAGTTGCTAACTCTGTGGCTCCAGGAAAGTTATAACCCCTAAGCCTTGGTCCCTTCCCCTGTAAAATGGGCTAATAATAGAAGCTGCCTCACATAAGAGAATCCATGCAAAGTGCATATTACAATGCCTGGCACATTGCAAATACTCAGTGAATGTTAGGTGCACATGCACACATGCATACATGTAAATACATGCCTCATGCACACACACACCCCTCATGCACACATTAGACTAGCTGAGGCTTTCTGACAGAAAATATGGTGATGTCTATCTTTTTTATGGCATTACAGGAGATCCACCTTATTGTGAGGCAGTCAAGACTGTAGTGATAAAAAGTCTAGGAAAATTAACTGTCTTTTACAGGAAAAGGGGAGGCAATGTTTAATAACTAAGCATGTGAGTGCAATTTCTCTACTCTGAGAAGCCAGATTAAAGCATTTATGACATGCAGGGAATTAACTCTGTTATTCCTCCCTGCTGCCATTTGAGGTGGCATTATCTCTAATTTCACATAAGAAAATAAAGTTCAGACTCACATCAAGGTCACAGCTGTAATAAGTTTCTAATGCAGGAGTCTAACCCACATCTGATTAAATTGATAGCCACTCTTTTGCTGCTGCTTTGTATAATTAAAGAGGACAGGTGAAAGAAAGGCAGAGGGATGAACGGTTGAAATGATTTAGGGGAGGTTTTTGAAGGTGTTTGGCTAAAGAAAGCCCCAAGAGTGACCAACAAGAGCTGTTTTTTTTTAGCCAAGAAAGCTGAGATTCCTTGATGGATAATAATGCTGGACTTCAGTTTTGCCTGCCTCTATATTTTTTAAGGAAATTGAGAAGTAGAGAAAAGAGCCAGATGTCAAAAATTCAGCAGAAGTGGGTATGTTGTGAAGAGTTGTTCTGTGCTATCTACAGTGATGAGCGCTCTCAGGCTGCACAACGTAGAAACTTAATTGGGGCCACCCTTAGAGACTCAGCTAGAAAGCGTCCTGGTGGCAGAGGGTGGGGAGGTTTAAAAGAGAAGGCCCATGAAGAGAGAAGAGAATTTGAATTCAGCCTGAGCTGAGAAACCAAACAAGTACCTGGAAACAAATATGCAAGACGATATAGACACTCAGCTGCTTGATCTTTCTGGTATCCTCCCGTTTTAGCTGACTTACCAGGCAAAGTACTGAGAGGTGAGTTCTCTAGGTGCTAAAAATGGGAACTAGAACAGCTTCAGCTCCTTAGAAACAAAACATACCAGTCTCTGACTCCAAGTCTTTAGAATGGAAAATCCAACCCTTAGAAAATAAGCAGCCATTGATAAACTCTGGGTAAATCTTGTCTAACTGGCAAGGAGCACAATGGCTTCTAGGCTGGGGGTGGGGTAAGGCTGTGGTTAAGTGTGTTTGGACCATATTCTTCTTTTCAGAGGCCCCTGGACCAGCTGGAGGCTTTACAAGGGCCCTCACTCAGGCTGGCCAGCAGGGAGTTGAAGTAATCTAATTTTAATTATGTGACAAAAGCATGAAGAATCATTTAAAGGTCTGTCAGAGGGAAAAATGGCTCCAGTCTGCCAGGACTCCTTAGATGGTAATAAAGAAACCCACTGGCTAAATGCTGGGTTTTGGTGCTTAAAAAATTAAAATGCACATAATAACCAGATTACACACAATTGAAACAGAGATAGGCTGTGAGGGGACATCCTCAGTTCTATCAGATAAAGACAAAGGCACCTCCAAGGCAGCTGGCTGCATGACAATACTAAATAGTTACTGGGGTTAAATGGTCTTTTAAAATTAAGGTGAGTATTTCTCTCTCTCTCTCTCTCTCTCTCTCTCTCTCTCTCTCTCAAAACAAGCAAGAGAGCATTTCTGTGGATAGTAGCGAAAACAAATGGTTCATAAAGCACTTTCAGGTCCATTATTTTGGGGCTTCAGAAATACCTTATTAGGTCTTTAAAGAAAGCTCTTAGTGTTAAATTAACAGAAAAGGGGTTGATTTTGAGATCCCAGTTTGTTTTAATTTGCCACTGGTTATTATTTATGTAAAAATGAAATGTTCTTTTGTCTATATGCTAGGTTCTTTAGCACTATTTTGAAGTTCTGAGAGTCTAAAGCAAGAGGCAAGCCTTTCTTTGAATCAGCTGATTTTGACCAAAAGATCCTTGAAGACTGGAGACAGTCCAATGCTATAGAGCGCCTTCAATGTTGATTGAATAAGTGAGACATAGTGTTAAAATTATTAAGCAGATTAAGACTAGAGGTTTGATCAAAGGTATTGCTGCATCTTTCTCAAAGTCAGTTCAGAATTCTGCTCAGTCTTCAGGTAAATAGAATAAGGTTGATTGAAAAGTTGGTCACAAGAGGTGTTAGTCAGCAGATCAGTGGGGACCTCAGAATCTGGACAAATAGGTACAAACTTATCTTGCCTCAGAATATTTACATCTCACCTGTCTTTGCAGCTTACTCCAATTGGTAAGGTAGCCTTCCTGAGTTGATTTCTGAAATAGGAACCAATCTCTCCTCTCTCTACACGGTTTTCCAGTGAGAAGGACAGCAGCATCTTTTCTCCAGCAACCCCAGGACCAAGATAAAGCTAGGTTACGCTTCTGTAACAAATAAAGCTCAAAATCTCAGTGGCTTAACATAGCAAAAATGTACTTCTTGCTCACATCATGGCCTGATGCAGATGTCCCTTGCAGCTCTCATCCAAGCAGTGACTTTGGAGTGTGGGTTGCTTCTAAGTCATAGCTATGCCTCATGCAACTTCCAGGTCAAAGGAATAGAGGAAACACATTGGCTTCGAAATGCACAGGCTTGGAAGTGACAAACGTCACTTCTATTTTAACTTCATTGTCCAGATCTAGTCATGTGGCCTCCAACCCAATTGCAAGGAGGTGGGGAAATGAAGGGGAACCCACCAATATTTGAGGGATATTAACCATCTCTCTCCTCAGGGGCTCTGTTCAGCACCATTTCCCACTAAAACCCTTATCCATTTATTTTGAAGCAAATGAAAAGTAGTTCTTCCTCCTGAGAGACTGAGTTTGTGCAAGATAGCTAATAGTCTGTGTTACTACTGAGCAGAAATAAATTTTTTCTTGCCTCTCTCATATAACTATAAACAAAATATTTTAGATTTGAGATCTCATCTGCAATATAGTAATAAGAACATGTGTTTTGTTTTCCTCTCATGCTGCTGAAAAATTAACTACTCAAATATATAGTGTAACTCTTAGTGGCTAATTAAAAAAAGTATATATAAATCTTGAGAAAGTGGACAGTTGGCCCAAGAACTTTGCATCTAATTTACGAGGAGAGCAGGAAGTCCCCGGGGTAGCACCGCAGCTTCCAAAACTAGGTTCATATTTATACCACACTTACATACCTGAGACCAGTCTCAGAGTGGTGACGAGTTCAAGGAGAAAATGGTAGTATTTTAAAAGCAACTCTATCTTCTTATTTGGATTTCTTAGAGACTATCTAAAGAGATTTCTTTCATGATCTACAGTAACACATAGTTTCACCCTTTTTTTCCCTCCTATCTAATTCTCTCATATCCCAAAGAAGGTCCAGAGTAAAACTCTCAATGAACAACCAGTGCAGCTTTCTGTTATCTCTCCCTACCTCCCAGTTTCTCCATCTAGATTTCCTTTCATGTTGGGAGTGGAGTAAGATGGGGAGTAAGTGGGGCATTACAAAATTATCTTCAGTGATCCGAAAGGTAAAAACACTATGAATACTTATGCATTAATAATTTGTGCCCCAGGACATTCGCACCTTTGCCTGACTTTCAGTCTACTCAAGCATCTTGCATTCTCCCAATAGTTACCAATTCTCCCCACAACCCTATTTCTTTAATAACTCACGATGACACTCAAAATCAGAGGCCCAAATGTGAAGTCATGCTTAGAAACTCCTTTGAAACAGCAAAAGAGAAACGAAAACTTTAAAGTGGAGGTAGAAATAATTTTGAGAAAGAAATTAGAATGCCTCTCAGCCGAAAAATACTTATTTTCTACTCTGTCATGAAGAAAAACTTTAGTTTGTGCTCTGGTACATTCATTTCTCATTACTTCAAAATCATAGAAATTGAGTTTCCCCTTTGACATTCTTTCAGATTCCACCCTATATTGGTGAATTTGATCCTTGTCATGTAGTCTCATAAGGAATTTCTATTGCTCTTTTGAGCTATACATCCTCACAGGTGACCTTCTTCATCAGTCTCTGTCTCCCAGTCTCTTTCTCACATATCTGGAGTCACTGACGCCTTTGCTGCTCAGATGTTGCAGATTCTCAGATCCAAATTCTTCTGCTCAGTAGTTTTTATCCCTCATTCCATATTGGAATTATCTGGAGAGCTTTGTCAACTCTCAGTTCCCGGGTGTACCTCAGACTGTTTAAGTCTGTATCTGGGGGTGGGACCCAGGCACCAGTATTAAGGCACCCATTTCTTTTTCTTTCTTTCTTTTTTTTTTCGTGTGTGTGTGTGTGTGTGTGTGTGTGTGTGTGTTTCTGATTAATCTCCTGCAATAGACCACAATGTACCCTCCACCCAGGTTTATTATGTCTATTATGTCTATTTTGGAAACTTGCCCTTTTCCTCTTCTTGAGGCCTGGAAGTCAAATCTGTAATCAGATTTCATCCTTTTAAATCTGTCTAAGTCCTGGTCAACTTTCCTCATGACACCTTCCCCTATTTTGCTTGGCTCTATAAAAATTCATATCACTTTGACTCCCTGTTCTTCATCTTCCATTTAAGATTCACTGATTCTGGGTTACAGAGCGCCCTTCCCTCCCTCACCCATATCCTCTTTGCATTGTCTGACCAGTCTCTCTGCTCGTATTTACACCTTTTCTTACCTTCCATATCTAGGTTCTTTCTTTTAGTGCCTTTCTCATTCAACAGATAGGTGGGAACTCACTTTATTTATAGGTTTTGTCCCTCCTGATCAGCCTTGTACCACTGTAGTTAATATGGAACATGACAGCCATCTCTGGAGGTAGGTAGCTCCCAACTTTTTGCTCACTTATCTTTCCTCCTCACTACCTTTCTTCATTCAAATCACAGAATTTTATAATTCTAGAGCAGGTAGGGGACCTTTTAAAGTCTATTTAAAAGCTAGCCCAAGTTTTATAAACAAGCACATTTATGTTCCTTTCCCATATTTCCACATTGGTGTCCATTTGAATTCTGGGAACGAGATTTCACTTCATAGTGGTAAAATGACTTTCCTATTTTTCCCTTCAGAACACATCTTCTCTGAAAAAAGAAGAAGAAAAACTAACTTTAAATCTCAGAAATTAGCCAATGGGTAAAATTTGATGGGATGTGATAGAAATAAGTCCCGATGTTCTTATATTAAAAAAATAATAAACCTATTTCCAAATTATTTGAACATATTCACATGTTTGTATGTTCTATGTGCTTTCTGTTGAGCACACTACAGTTTAGCAATGGCAAAACCACATTACTATTTTTTCTGTTACACTATTAGAAAGAGGGAATGTGTTTCAGAGACAAGAATAATACAAATGTTGGACTATCTCCCAAGCCTCATCTCTCATATGTAGCAATATGAGCAAAGAGTACACACTTGCTTCCAGATGAATGGTGGTGCATAATGGGGAAAATGGGGTGAGTAGAGAGAGGAGAAGGAAGTAGGCACCAGGCAAATAAGGAGGCCCTTGCTATTGACCTTGGTTGTCTATCTCTACAGGCCAGTGGTGAGCTCCACGTGTAACTAGAGAAAGACAGGGGAGATCTTTTTTTGATAGAGAAAATATTTTATTTAATTTGATTTTAAAATTAAGACTTAAAATATTTTACAATCTAAGTCATTATCCTGTCACAAAACCCAGCATCTTCACTCTACTTATGACAATGGTGTTATGTCCTTAAAGGTCTTGATTTCTTGAGCAGTGTGGTGTATACAGTGGTTACTCCGTAAATGTGAATGATTCCTTATAAGTACAGGTATGTATACACAACACACACATATCCTCTGTTACTCTTGAGATTGTCACAATTTATTAATTATAACTTATGACTTAAGTGACTATTACATATGTGGAACTGTGTTAAATAGGCCCTAGAGACACATACATGACCCTGTATCTCATGGGTGTCAATAAATGATTATTTTAAAATATGTTAAGTAAAATAATTGGTACCTTTTAAAATGTACTATTTCAAATTCAGAAAGAGAATAATTATATCACTCCTTAAGAGTCTTTATCAGTAACCTACATTTTTTGTTTTAAACATTTTTTTTTTAATTTCAGGCTTTAACTTTAGAAAGTAAAAATAATTTCCCCTAAAACAGCCTCTTCAGTCAAACCCAGTGTTGACTCTTTTGTTATTTTTATGATATAGACTCAAGCATAGCCTTTCGAGCTGGAAGGAGCATTGGATACATATCCCTTTCCAGTTTTCTCTTTGAAACATGTGTCATGTTACTTTCCATTCCGTTATATATATTGTGCAGCTGTTCAAGTTCTGAATGTGGGGAAGGTCACTGGCATAAATAGGATAACTCAGCGATGGGGATGTGCTCTTGGGACTTCTGGAAGTGAAGGAGCTCATACTGTGAGTACAGGTCATGTCACTGGGATGGAGATTTACTCTTCCCCTAGCTCTTTAGGCATAGCAAATGGGAAGGATAAAAGGGATTATGAAAATTGAGGGGAAGCTGAGAGAGGACTCTGAGAAGTGAATTTCTTTGCCAAGCAAGTTTTGTCCCAAGACTAGTTTGGTGTTTCTAAAGTCCAGGTATTTGGAGGTAGCTTGGAAAAAAATTATTAATGAGCAAATAGTTGTCATGCTCTTGGTGACATGTAGGTACATCTCCCAGTATGATTAACTAACTGACTTTAGGGGTGCAGGAAAATGTAATCCACAGTGTTAATCACACTCAATGAGGTCTTTAGCCATAGAGTATATTCAGAGGTCTGGTGTGTAGTCAGGGTGGCTAACTAGAGTTAAGGTCTGTATTAATTTCACCTATATTTGTACTACCATATATTTTAGAATTATTGACTCATTTTTCTTACTCCAGAGTTCCCCTCACATTCATGTAATGCACAAATGATAGGAATAACTCAAATTTAGAGCTGCAAATAGGAAAATTCACAATAGAAAAGAGCAGCATATTGAACCACATAATAAAGACATTTATTTATTTATTTACTTACTTATTTATTCAACAAATATTTAATGAAATCCAATTTTGTGTTTGGCTCTCTGTTTAGTGCTTGAAACTCTGCTATGCTTAATCATTACATCTTTGTATGTATAAAACTAAAATAAAAAACAAATATAGTGGGAAAATGTTTTTATGAAATTGACAAAGTGCTCTTATATTTATTATATACAGTTCAGTAGAATATCATTTGTGATACAGATACTATGCCAGGCTAAGTTATTAAAGCATGAAAAAGCTAAAAGGATGATAATAAATTAACATGTTAAAATCTAAATGGAAATGGAAACCAAGAGGGCTAAATGGGAAACCAAGCACTTAAACCTCTCATGCCATGAGGGCATTTGCTGAGTGGGGTGAACATAGGCTTAGGTTTTTACAGTTTCCTGATGTGAAGAGGAGAGATGCCAAAGGCAGGTTCACCTAAGGTGGGGAAACCCCTAGGATCCTCTTCCTCTATTATGGGCTGAATTTTGACCCTTCAAAATTTATATATTGAAGCTCCCTAACCCCCAGTATGTCAGAATGTGACTGTATTTGGAGATGGGACCTTTAAAGAGATAATTCAGCTAAAATGAGACACACCCCTTCATAAGGTGGGGCTTAATCCAATCTAATTGGTGTCCTTATGAGAAAAGATTAGTACATACAAAGGAACACCAGTGGCCTGAATGCACAGAGGAAAGATCATGTGAAGAGGCAGCAGGAAGGCAGCCATCTGCAAGACAAAGAAGGACGTCTCAGAGGAAATCAATCTTACTGGCACCTTGATCTTGAACTTTCAACCTCCAGAGGTGTAATTAAATAAATTTTTTCTTGTTTAAGCCAGCCAGTCTGTGGTATTTTGTTATGGCAGCTCTAGCAAACTAATACATCCTCCATAAAGATGGGATTCCCAAGTGCTATAACCATAAAGCTAAGCAGAGTCAGAGATAAGCCTGCCCCCATCCACCTCACGAGACTACAAAGAATGTTATGTTGGAGATAAGCAGAGTAGGAGAGAATAAAACCACCTCTGAGTTATACCCAGCATCCAGACCCCTGTGAGTATATGAAGCTCAAATTCATATTACCAGAGTGATTCAAGATCTTGAAATAGTGAATTCAATATAAGTGGACCCACACTAGTTTTGCTTCTCGGCACCTGGCAGGGAATTCCCACAAAACATGCTACAACATTGATGAGCCTTGAAAACATTATGCTTTTTGAAATAATCCAGACACAGAAGAACAAATATTATATAATTCCATCTATCCGAGGTACCTAGAAAGGGCAAATTTATAGAGACAGAAAGTAGAATAGGGATTAGCAGGGGCTGAGTGAGGGGAAAGTAGGGGTAATTGTTTAATGAGTATGGAATTTATGCTTGAAATAATGGATATCAATAATGGTGATGGTTATACAACACTGTGAATTTTTTAATGCTATCAAATCATACATTTACAAATGGTTAAAATGATAAAAATTATGTTGTGTATATTTTATTATAATAATAAATGCAAATAAAAAATTTCCATTAGGATTTCTCAAGGATAATGCAAGTAAGTAGACAGACAGCAAAGTCTTCAGATATTGGTCTCATTATTCAGCTTTTCAATAACAACTTTGTTTATTATGTTTAAAGAAAAAAGATAAGATTGTATCCAAAAATAAACAGAAAATATTTTTAAATTAGATTTTAAAAAGAACCAAATATTTATTATAGAAATAAAATATACAGTAATTAAAAGAAAGCACTCAAAGGACAGATATAAAAGCAAATTTAATACAGCTGATTACTGCTGAATGATAATCAGGAGAATGATCTGGAATGCCTACAGAGAGACCAAAAGATGTAAAAAGTGAAAGATTGGTTCACGGAAGAGACATGGAAGATAGAGTGAGAAAGTATATCCTATGTCTAACCAGAGTTCTGCAAGAAGAGCAGAGGGAGAATAAAGCATTGGAAATTTTAGAAAAGATAATGGCTGAGGGTCTTCCAGAAATTATTATAGGCACAAAACCATACATTCAAGAAGCTGGATGAATATAAAACTGGATAAATAAAAATAAATCAACATCCAGACACATTATAATAAAACTGCTGTGTCAAAAATAAGAGGAAATCTTTGGCCAGAGAAAAAGGATAGATAACCTTTGTTTCAGTTATCTATTGTTATGTAAAAAATCACCTCCAAAACTGATTTCCTTCTGATGAGAAACAATTTTATTTTATAACCCAATAAGTGTATGAAACTGCAAATGATAAAAAAATGCCAAAACACTTTTGAAGAAAAATTCAAGAAGTGAATTAGTCTTCCCACATTGGTATAAAGTTACAGTAATTAGATAATGCTGTGTTGATGAAGGGATGGCAAATAGATGGATAGACTAGAATAGAGAACTCCAGAAACAGAAATATGCTCAGATAGAAAGTTAATGTCTGACAGAGGTGGCTTTGTATATTAGAGGGGTGAAATCGACATTTCAAATGGTATTGCTGGGATAAGTAGGTATCCATATAGAGAAAATTAAAAGTGGAACCTTACCTCATATCATATATAAAAATCAGTTTTGGGTTGATAAGAAACCTAAATCTGAAAGACAAAATTATAAAGCATATAGATGATTGGAAAACTTCAGTGACCCAAGAAAAGTGAAGAATGTCTAAATCATAAAGAAAAAAATAGATAAATTTAACTTTAATAAAATCAAGAATAAAAAAGACATTATAAAGAGAGCAAAAAGGCAAATCACAGAAGAGAAAAAAATTTTTGCAACTTGTATTATTATTGAAAAGGGCTGATATGTTATTGAATATATTAAAATCTTAAATATATTAAAATTCCTTTAATATATTAAAAATTTCTACAAATTAATAAGGAAAGAACTGAGAACATGTAGAAAAATATGGTAAAAATTTCCACATAAATAGACACTTTACAAATAAAGTAGCCAATAGACATATGAAAAGGTACTCAATCTAATTGGATGGTTTGAGAAATGTACTTAAAAGCCACAAATAGTATCAACATTGTAAACATGTTCCCTAGAAAATTTTTTATTTAAGTTTCAGAATTATCTTGTAGTCCATAAATTATTAACATCAATGCTGCATATATGTTTTTCCTTCTTTGGGGGATTTACTTAACAAAAATTAAATGATTGCATCAAAGGTATATAAATCAAATAAGAACTAAATAAAGGGAAAAATATTTTGTTCTCAAGGACAGGAAGACTCAATTGTCAAGATATCAGTTTTTCCCAACTTGATCTATACATTCAGTGCAATCTCAATTAAAATTCAGCAAGTCACTTTGTCATATCAACAAACTGATTTATATAAAGATTCAACAACAAAAAAAAGAAAGAAAACCAACTCAGAATAGGCAACACAGTAATGAAGTAGAACAAATTTGGAAGACTGACATTATCTGACTTCAAGACTTAGTATGAAGCTAACACAATCAACACAGTGATATGCTGAAGAAATAATAGACAAGTAGACCAATGGAACAGGGTAGAAAGTCCAGAAATAAACCCCCATAAATATAATCAACTGATCTTTGACAAAGGAACAAAGGCAATACAATGCAGCAAAGATAGTATTTTCAATAAATGGTGGTGGAGCAACTGGACACCCATATTCAATCAATCAATCAATCAATCAATCAAAAAGCATTGAGACACAAGCCTTACACCCTTTACAAAAGTTAACATTTAGGTCATAGGCCTAAATGTAAACACAAACCTGTAAATCTTTTAGAAGGTAACAGAAAAATATCTAAAGAACCTTGGGCTTGGCAATAACATTTTCAACATAATGCCAAGGGCACAATTCATGAAAGAAGGAACCAATAAGCTAGATTTCATTAAAATTAAAAATTTATGATCTGTAAAAGACACTCTCGAGATAATAAAAAGACTGGGAGAAAATATTTAGAAGAGGCATCCAAAAAAAGACTCATCTGAAGTATTCAAAGAACACTTAAAACTTAGCAATAAGTAAATAAACAACCTGATTAAAAAGTGAACCAGTGTACTTAAGAGACATCTCACCAAAAAAAACGATACTCCACATCACATGTCATCTGGAAAATGCAAATTAAAATAATGGGAAAACACTAGACACTTATTAGAATGATCCAAAACTAAAACACTGACAACACCAAATACTGCAAGGATGTGGAACAAAAATAACTTTTATTCATTGCTGGTGAGAATGCAAAATGGTACAGCCACTTTGGAAGAAGTTTGACACTTTCAAAACTAAACATATCCTTGAGAGCAAAAAAAAGGCGTAGATGATAGAAGTTCTGTTCATCCCTCTGGTGACCAAATCAAAGTTGTGATGGAAACAAGGAGCAAACAGCAAGGAAAAATCACCTGAGATCTAGACGAACAAGCCATATAATTAGAGAGAAATCAAAGAAGTCACTCTTCAGTGGCAGAAAGTAGGAGGGAGTGAGGACAGGGGCTGCCCATCTCAGCAGCTGAGTGAGATGGGGGCTGCGACAGCAGCAGACGCCTTTTAAAGGGGCCATGTCTGTGAGTAAATTTTCGCGGAGATGGACCTACCCACTCTGAGCATCTGTGACGATCAGCTGCACACAGCGGGCACCAGGTACTTATAGGGAGACACAGTCCAAGTGAGGTCCAAGGCGAGACTCCCTCTGTACAGAAGTGCCAGGTAGAATCCGTTGTTCCCTGTTGAGTCCTCCCTCCTTCAGTGCACAGAAACTGCACCACCACCGAACTGGATAACAGAGGTTGCTCCGCCCAGAGGATTCCCTGAAACCCTGCCTCCTCCAGCTCATGGCCCCACCCAAGCTACATTCAGGTATATCCTCAGCAAGTCAGGTATTCCTTGCTGAGCAGAGCCTAGACTCACACTGGAGGCAGCTGGAGTGGTCTTTGGAGGCAACTGTAAGCACAGCATCTGTAGATTTGCTTACTGAATCTTAACAGATGGCCCCAGAGGAACACAGGCTTGGGCTAAATTTGACCTGCATCTGAACCACTCTCATTGACTGTGCCAATGGACACCTACTTCACAAATTTACACTAATAAAACCAGGAGACATGGAAAGGCAGCCAAAATGGGAAGACAAAGACACAGAAATCATATGAGAGAACAGAACAGAGATCCAGAAATAATGGAGTCAAGAAATCTAACAGATGCAGAGTTCAAAGCACTGGTAATAAAGATGCTCAATGAACTTTTGGGCTGTGTAGATAAATTCAGTGATAACTTCAATAAAGAGATAAGAAACATAAAATGAAAATGGAAATTATAAAAGAGAACCAGGCAGAAATGAAGAACACATTATCTGAGATGAGAAGTATATTAAATGGAATAAACAAAGGAATCAACAAAGTGAAAAAAGAAAAGGATTAAATGCCATATCTAGAGGACAGAAAAGCCAAGGACATTCAATCAGAATGGCAAGAAAAAAGATGCCAACACTATAAAAATAATTTAAGGAGCACTATTAAAGGTCAAAACATCCATCTGATCAGCGTACCTGAAGAAAAACAAGATGTTGAACAGCCGTTTGAAAAAATAATGATGGAAAACTTCCCTAACCTGGTGAAGAAAATGAACATAAAATTCCAGGAAGCTCAGAGAATCCCCAAAACCAAGGATCCAAAGAGGCCCACACCAAGACACATCATAATTAAAATGCCAAAGATTAAATACAAAGAAAGAACATTAAAAGCAGCAAGAGAAAAGCAGACAGCTACCTACAAGGGAACATCCACAAGACTGGTAGCTGATTTCTCAAAAGACACTATGCAGGACAGAAGGGCTTGGCAAAAAATTTTCAACAGGATGAAGATCCAGGATCTACAACCAAGAATATTTTATCCAGCAAACCTATCATTTAAAGTTGAAGGACAGATAAAGAGATTCCCAGACAAAAATAAGCTAAAGGAATTTATCACCACTAAACTCGTATCACAGGAAATGTTGGAGAGACTTCTTTAAGAATAAAATAGATGTATCAAAAACAGAAATAAAGAATGGTAACAACTATATTTCTATCAATAAGTATCTCACATGGAAAAGAATTAAGTGCACCAACTAAAAGATAGAATGTATGAATAGTCAGGAAAACAAGACTCCTATATGTTGCCTACAAGAGACTCACTTCAGATTAAAAGACACACACACAGACTAAAAGGAAGGAGATGGAAAGATATTGCTTTGATAGACCTAGAAGGTATTTAAATCAGAGAAAGATAAACATCATTTCACTTATATGCAAAGTCTAAGGAATAAAAAGAACAAACTAATCAAAAACAGACTTACAAATATAGTGACAATTTGATGATGAATGGGGGTTTGGGGGGCTGGGAGAATGGGGTGAAGGGTTAAAGAAGTACAGATTAGCTGCTGATGGATGATCATGGGGTTGGGGAGCACAGCATAGGGAATACAGTTAGTATTAATATGTTGGCTAGGTGGAGCGTCAGGGGAAGGAGGAAGCAATTGGGGGGATCATTTTACAAACTATATAGGTGTTTAACCAATGTACTGTATACCTGAAACTAATTTAAATAAATAAATTGAAAAAAATCTGAACATATTCTTAATATACAATCCAGTAATTGCACACCTCAGTATTTTCTCAAAGGAGATGAAAACATGTTCACACAGAAACCTGTACACAAATATTTAAGCAGTTTTTTTCATAATTGCTCAAACTTGGACATAATAAAGATGTCCTTCAGTAGGTGAATGGATAAATAAATTGTCCTGCATATAGACAATGGAATATTATCCAGTGCTAAAAAAGTGGAAACCATGAAAAGACATAGAAGAAACGTAACTACATAATACCAAGTGAAAGAAGCCAATCTAAAAAGGTGACATACTATATGGTTCCTATGTGATATTCTGGAAGAGGCGAAAGTATGCAAACAGTGAAAAATCAGTGGTTGCCAGGGTTAGTGGGAGAGAGAGATGACTAGAAGGAGCATTGAGGACTTTCAGGGCAGTGATAATGTTCTGTATAATACAATATGGTGCGTAGATGTCAGTATACATTTATCTAAACTCATAGAATGTAAAGCATCAAGACTGAACCCCTATGTAAACTAATGTAAACCAGGAACTTAGGGTACTAATGATGTGTCAGTGTAAGTCCATTGGTTATAACAAATTCACCACTCTGGTGGGAGATGTCAATAATGGCGGAGGGTGTGCATAATGGAGCAGAGATATATAGGAAATCTTCGTATCTTCTGCTTAGTGTTGCTATGAAAATTAAAGTGTTCTAAAAAAATAAAATCTATTTTTTAAAAAAGTTATTTTTCAAAGATTTTAAATACGTACATATATACAGATACATATACGTATACATATACATATACATACATACATACATACATACGTACGTGTGTGTGTGTGTGTGTATTAGTAAATCTTGATTCATATCTGCATATGGAGTAATGATAACTATACCACTGACCCTCGCACTCAAATGTTAGATGGTAGTCCTGGGGTAGCCTAGTATGGAGGGAGGTAATAGGGGAACGGAACCTGGAGTTAGGGGGACTGCACAAAGGATACAGGAGGATAAAATTAAGCTGGATTCAAGAGCATTTGGCTCTCTTAGGAAGAACAATGTTGTTCTCTCTGGGCTGATCCTTTACCCAGGCTCTGGTTTGGTCTACCTCAGACCTCTCAGATCTATATTCTGACAGATAGCGATGTGAAGGAGAAGTATTCCAAGAAACTTAAAAAAAATAATTTCAGTGTACATTCTTAGTGGGCTATTTCTTAAGGACAAACATAATGGGGGGGAATCTTAACATTGGTCACAGTGTTTATGTGCTTGGTGAGTGATGGCATTATTTCTCTAAGACTATTGTGGGTATATTATGGGATAAAGCAAATGAATAATGGTGTGATATTTAAATTATATTGTGTTGGTTAGAGAATTATTGTTTAAAAATTAATTACTTGCTGGAAATTGCTGTTTGGCTATCGCCATAGGAACATAGGCTACTAACTATGGAAACATAACATTCTAACAAACTTTCTGCTTCTGTATCCCGGCCTGCACACCTGACCAGTGGGTTGACAGGTAATGAATAGAAGAGAAATAGACCTTTGTGTTCAGATGAGAATGGGATTTGGGGCTTAAAAACCCTGTACCTCTACATTTCGGGGCTGCTTAATTTGGGGTCTGTTTACCCCTGCAGACCCAGCTGGCTGAATAAAGAGTGTGACTCCTATAACTCATAGAGTTCTGGTGGTTCATGTATCTTTTCGGGGGCTGGCGGCCACAACACTACCATTTCCAATGACAACTAGTTTTATTGGTGTGGGAGAAAGGACGCATTTAAGATAGAAAGGGTTAAATAAATCTTTTTTCTTCTTAATTTGAATTGGAAGTATCAATATGTTCTCATGATGTATTTTATCTTTAAAATTTTTTTAGAAACTTTTTTATACAAAAATGTTCTAGTTTTGTCTACAGAAATAGCCAAGAAAATAATGATGAACCTCATAGCAATGAACATAACCAGTAACCAGGTTATAATCTTGCAATAATACTCCTTCCCACTAAAAAAAAAAAATGACTGATTCTAAGATTAAGTCAGGTAAAAAAGAAAAGGAAAAAGCTGCAATATCTTTTTAGATTAGGAATCAAAGAAGATGTCACAGATAATTTACTAAAAGTATGTCAAAATGACTTAACAGCCAAACTGAAGATGCTCTTCCTGCCTAAAGACTGAACAATTTAACATTATTAAGGATAATAACTGCAAAGGATTGAAATAAATACAATACATTAAAATCTACAAGTTGTAATGTTACAAAAGAACAAGGCAAAATAAAAAAGCAACTCAGACTAACTTCTAATTAGTCATCTTTGGAGAATACTGGTGAACCAACACATTAATTTGACACCAATAAACAAAAGGAAATACTGAAGCATTTTTCCTGATGTTCCTGTACAAACTGCATGACTAAACAGTAGATGAGGGGAAGTTTCTCTTTATAGAATTATTCCAGCTAATAAATGAGTAAGGACTGATAGAATATCATCATTTTACATCCCTAAATGAATTAATGGATCTACATATTAATCATCAGGGTGCCAACATCACATGAAAAAAAAAAACAACTAGGTATTATATTCCTTAACGTGGAAGAACACATGACCACTTATGAAGCAATCTGTTAAACAACTTATCCTGAATCTGATCATGCCTCAAGATAGAACTAGCCATACATGGGAAATTACAAAGGAGAGACTAGCATGTTAAAGCAACATGAAAATCCTAACGGGAAAACTATAGGACAAATCACCTGCTTTTTTCCATAACAACAACAACAAAATTTCAAGGAAATAAAATGATAAAAGAGGATTCTGTAAATTACAAGAGACTTAAGCAACATGGTAACTTTTGCCATTAATGGGCCTTATTTAAATCTTGATTCAAATAGAAAATTTGTAAAAATAAAAATGCACACATTAATAGATTTATGAAACAAGTGGAAATGTAAATAGTGGATACCAGATGATGATATTGAGGAATTATTGTTAATTTTGAGGGATGTGATAATTATGGTGATTTTTGAAGGATTCTTAAGTTTTAGAAATTATATATTAAAATTTTTATGAGTGAAATTTAAAAAGAAAGAAAACATCTTAGAAATAATAAAGAATTCACAGATGTGAAAGAGATATAATTTATTTCAGAAAAGTTTTATTCTCTTTCCACTGCACACTGAAAAGCCAGTTTACTCTATTGATTCATGGATGAACAAACACAGCGTACTTAGGAAGGTGTGACTTGAGCTACAGGCTGGAGGAGGCTGGATGGGGAAGCGGTTCCGTGCTGTTTTAGACTTGTCTCTCATTACTAGACTTTGACACTACACCCCTGTATTAGTCAGCTCAGGTTGCCATAACAAAATGCCATAGACTGGGTGGCTTAAACAATAGAAATTAACTTTCTCACAGTTCTGGAGTCTGGAAGTCCAAGATCAAGTCAGCTGATTCAACTTGCAGATAGCCACCTTCTTGGTATGTCCTCACACGGTAAGGGAAGAGAGAGAAAGAGAGGAGGAGAGAGAAAGAGAGCTGTCTCTCTCTCTCTCTCTCTCTCTCTCTCTCTCTCTCTCTCTCTCTCTCTCTCTTTTGTAAGGCCACAATTCTGCTAGATTAGGATTTTACCTTTATGACTTCATTTAACCTTAATTACTTCCTAAAAGCAATATCTCCAGATATAGTCACCTTGGGGTTAGGGCTTCAACATATGAAATTTGGGAGATGCATTGATTCCATACCACCCCCACACAGGACTCTTTCTGCTCAATGCTGGGTCCAAGCCAGATGTCTGTGTTGGTAGCCAAGTACCTGAAAGGATCTGGCTACATGAATATTTGCTGGGCTTCATGACAGCCCATATGGCTTTGCACTGTCTGCCAGAGCTTGACTGAATTAATTAGATCAAATCAAAGAAGAGAGCCTAATACGTTATTGCTTTTTGCTAGTTCTTTCCCTCATAAGACAAAACATTGAATGTAATTAATCAGACGTGACATAAATGGAGAAGGATTTTTGTTGTTGTTGTTGTTGTTTTGTTTTGTTTTTATTTAGTTTAATTTAATTTCGTAAAAGCTTTTTATGCAAGGGCCACACTGAAACATTTAACTCGCCTGCTTTTAAAAATAAGAATGATAAACATGAAACAAATCTAACGAAATAATGGATTCCACCAGGAAGACTTCAATATTAGGAGACATTGAAAGGCAAGGAGGAGCAAGAAAGACAAAAGAAATGAGAAAAAGAGTGATAACAAGAGAGAAGGCCATGGGCAAGTCTGAAAGAAGATGGAGGAAAGTGCATGAAGGAGGAGGAGAGCTAGAGGGCTTCAAGGAAGGGCAGACACAGTATTCAAGAAGAAAGACAGTCATCCAGAATGAAGAAGAATAGCTCAGCAGCCCCTGAGGCTGGCATTTCTTAAAATAAATAGTACTTGTTCTCTCTGGATTGATTTGGGCTGAGAGCATAAAAGATTAAATCATAATCTTTTCTAATCAAAAGGTTAGTTAAATATTGTTCACACATAGTTCCTCTTTAGCTTTAAATCATGGGGTAACCGAGTCTAAATGGAAAAGCTAGAAGCCCCCAAGTAAATGGAATTAGTTTCGCGTCTTAGAACAATGTCAACACAACTGTAGAATGAAATCAAATCGAGGACCGGAATGTCTTTATCCAGCAATGTGTGCTTTTTAATTAGTTGGGTAGATGGTATTGGTTTGCCCCCCAGTCATTTTTTTTCTTCTTAGTGAATGGGACAATGAATGGTTTTGTTTGAATGACAAAATGTCCTACACAGGGAATAAAAAACCATTAGCTAAACCAATTTAGACAATCTTACTCCTGCTTTGCAGTGACTGAGCTAGGGGTGAATAGTGAGGTATAAGGCAAAATTTGCCTGTGGGTTTATGGAAAAGATTTCCTACCTGACAAAAGAGAGAGTTCCTTCCTGCCCTTGTGTTGTGTGAGAAGCTATTGTGTGAGAATGAGCTGTTCTGGCCAGAGTGTGACCAGGAGTAGCTGGCCATGACTACCACAGAGATGCTGCCCTAAGTTTCTGGTGTTGATGACCATAGAACTGCTAAATAAAATTCAGCCAAGTAAATTTGAAGGTCCAATTTGCTTTATTAAGCAATTCATGAATCAGGCAGCATCCCTTCTGGCAACTAGAAGAGTGCTCTGAGGGGTATGTGTATATATATATACACACACACACACAAAATGGGATGTTTTTGTAAGTAGAAGGATGGGACAAAGGAGCTATTAACAAAAGAGAAGGAAGGATCATTTGGGGGCTGGGACAGCTTTTCTTTGGGTGAATAGAATAGGAAGGGGTTTTTTTTGTTGTTGTTGTTTTTATCATGTAGATTGCCCTTTCTTCCTATGGAGGATAACCTTACTGGTGCTTGACCAGAAAATTTCAGACTGGTTAATTAAGGTTATGTTTCTGGAAGACGTTGAAACTACAATTAGATCAGGCATTAAATCTAAGATTGGTATTTGAGCTTTTAACAAGTGTTCCTTTTCTTTAAGGTGACAAAATCTGAAATTCCCTGTCTCAAGACTTCTCGTAATAGGGGCCAAGTAACGATCTATTATTGCTCAAATCCCCACTAGCTTGCTGTTCTGTCACTGCAACTGTGTTCACATGTTAAACCTGACAAGCTCAGGGGAGGCCAGCACTGCCAGCCCTGAAATTTTTATGTTCAGGCACTGAAATTAACCACATAGGATGGCCTGAACATAAAAATTTCTTAAGGTGGGTCATGGCCCAAGTCAAATCCTAGGCCTATAGCTTCTTTGACAAAGGTCAATTTTTATGTTAAGTAAGCCTGTCTATTGTCTTTTTGTAGCTTAAGATAACGTACCCTTGGAAAGTAGAGTGATTCCCTTTGTCCGAACCCTTCAGGGCACCAGAGCACAAGGGACTACAGAACTCATTGTGATCTTGTTCTTTGAATGCCATTTCTATGTGCTGTAGCTGTTATTAACTATCCTATACCCACCAATATATAAAAAAAGTATGTGTCACTCTGATTTACTTTTTATCCAATCAATAGAGATTTCCCCACTTTGCTTTCTCCCATCCCCTTAATCTACCACTGGTGAATTTCATGTAACCCTCTTTACGTCTCCTCCTTTGATTTGAATGTATAAAATAAGCGGCAGAACTGCCATTCTCCAGAGCATTTTCTTAATCTGTTGAGATTTTTGCTTCCCAGCAATCATCGTGAGTTTGGCTCAAATACACTCATTAAAATTCTCTACAGGTTTGGATGTTTCTTCCATCTACACAACCAAGCACACTTAACTGAGAACATTAAGTACAACTGACGCTAAAGGATATTAGTAGGATTTGGTTTAACTATGATATACAAACCCCAGCATATTAATAGTTCAAAGGAGATAACTTTATTTCTCTTTTTCATAAGCATCTGGAAGCAAGTAGTCTGGTGGCATAGTGTCCTGTGGCATCAGAAACTCAGGGTCATTCTGACTTAATGATCAGCAATCTATTACCTCGTTTTCAGTCACCTATGGTCTATGTTGGTTGCTCCAGTTCTAGCCACCAAGTCTGTTTTTCAAACAGCAGGAAGAACTGAAGGGCAAAGAAGGGGCATATTGCTTATGTGCAAGTCCTCAAGACATAAAGAACTTGCGGTAATAACTCCAAATAACTGATTCATGTAAAGGTGTCTGTGTAATGCCTTGGAGCAGATTCTCCCTGCTTTAGAGGCACTCACAATGTGGTGCTTTTGGAGGGTGTTGAGCAGAGGCAGCACCTGGCTGGCGAAGCTGGTGTCCACTTTGGTAGGCAGCTGCAACAGGAGGTGCAGTCTCCTCACTTCCCATGCAAGCAGGCGCATTGGATAGGGTGTGTGAATAAACGCGTTGAAAAACCCTGTGGTGGAGGCTTGAGGTGGGAGAAGAGTAGGAGGTCCTGGGAAGAAGGGCACTGCAGGCTGCTGTTTATTGGATTGATATGATTTCAAATTCACTTGTTTATCACAGAAATGAAATTGTTTTTAAGAGTAACGTTGTTTTGATATGAGACAAGTAAGCCGCGTTAAGATGTCATCATCGCATCTGTTGTCCTTGACAAGTACCCAGTAGTAGCTCAACGACCCAGGAGCCCCCACTGGGGGCTTATCAAAGAAAACACACGGAGAAGCAACTCTGGTGGGAGGATATTTAGACTATAAATACTGAAAGTCAGTGAGGGCCATCCCAGAGCCTTTGCTCTGGGCGAGGCTACACTTTGCTGAACCAAATAGCTCTTCAAAGAACTTGAGGACTTTAGCTACTGGTTTAGGTGAAGACACTGTTTTTACAAGCAGTGGTGAAAGCTCCCCAGCGACCCCTTGAAAAAGATCAGCTTTCCTGTCAGCACCAGCTATGTCCTTCCTAGCAACGCACTCTAGCAACAGGGAACTTTTACTTTCGCATTGGCAACTGGATGCCAGCTCTTGGTTGGCTAAGCCACCTCTCCAGAGTACCAATGCCCAGAAAGATACCCTTGGAATTAAATTTGGATTTTATTCCTTTTATCTCTCGTTGCCTGGAACAATAATGCGATTAATCTGTCATGGGTTTGGAGTATGTTATTTCTTTATCGGCTTATTAACAGACATTACCCTTTCTGCTATAGCATGTGGAATTATGATTGTAATTCCCCCAGTGAACCTGTGTTAAATAAAATACTGCCAAAAACAAACTCTGTCTCTGAATACCATTTTGCCCTCCCCCGAAACAAACACCAGCCTTGTTTTTCCTTCAGGCCAGTGTGAACTGGGAAATACAAGTGCACATCTAGTAAAGTAAAGACCTAGCCTTGCCAACAGGGGCACGAACATAGGCAGTGGAGACATAACGCAGTGGTGATTCTCCAGTTCCTCAGAGCTCACAGCACTTCCAGAAGTAACCCCTATCCTTAGGTGAGTCCTGACAAGGACGTAAATGAGGCTGAGGTGGCTTACCCAGTCAATAGGACACAGCTAAGGGATCAGGAGCCCAGAACCAAGCTCTTAGGAAAGTTACAGTTCAACTCCCTGGAGAACAAATGAGACATAGCAGACCAAAACGGATCTGGGTTTGAAGGTGGCCCCTTGACCTCCTAGTTCCTAAGCTAAGTTACTTCACCTCACTCATCTTCAGATTTCTCCCCTTGTCTGTGGCAAGGTGGCATTTCCTTTTTGCCTTCCCTCTCCTTGATCATCCTCAATTTAGGTACTTAATGGGTCTGGAGTAAGGAAGGAGACAAGGCTTTGTGTGGATAACTGCACAGTCCTGAAATTTTGATGTGAATGACAGTCATGCAGGCAAAAGGAGGTTTTTCCTATAGATGTTCCATGAAGAGGGTGTTTCCCTTTGAACCCACTAAAGATCTTGTAAACACTTCCCCAGATAAACAGGACTGATACTCAGGACACCGAGGATCCTACAGTATCCACCTCAGAGGCAACTAACCTGCGGGGAAGAGCAAGGGAAAAGCCAAAGAATCTTGAGTGAAGGAGACCAGAAGTAGACCAAAAAGAGAGGAACTCCTCAGATGTCTTCCTAGCCAGTGAGCTGAGAGGTTCTAGATGGGACAAGAAAGATTTTATACCATTTTCTTGCTGTCTTTCCTTTTCTGGGATAACAGAGTGTTCCTATACATTCTTACATGTATTGTGACTTTGAATACTTCAGAGGGAATTAAATGCTTCAATGTACACAAAACACCGAGCACAGGCCTGGCACATGGTTAATACTGAACACATGTTGGTGCCTGTGTTATAATCGGAGAGACCTTGGTTTTGTCTTAGTGCCACCACTGGTGAGCTGTGTGACATCAGCACTGACCTGGGGCTATGTTTCCTGATTGATAAATATGAGGACTTTGAAGGAGGTGATCTCTAGGGGCTGTTTTAGCTCTCATGTCTTTGTGGGGTTTGGGTGCAGGGCTAGGAAGATGGTGGTGGAAAACATACAGCCAAGATTAGGAAAGTATTTTTGACATGAGCTTGGCTAATGGGAATCTATTAGGTGAAGAGAGGAAGGATTTAGTTCCTGCTCTGAGTTCCTGATAAAGGCACCTGAATTCTGAACATGAAGAACCCCAGTGGTGAGTTTTTCTTCTTCTACAGAGGGGGAGTAAGTCTAGTCCTCAACTATCCTCCACATGAAGGAAGTTCTACCCATTAAAGATATGTTTTTAAAAATTATCTCAACATAGAAATATTTTGGGCAAATGGTGGTATCATCTATTCTGATGAGAATCGATTCAATCAGATTGATTTTCTTTGACTCTTAAACTGAAATGAGCCGCATTTAGGAAATGAGGTCTTTGATATTAGGATGAGAAAGTGGAAAGCTGAAAAGAGACGTGTAGGGTGAGGAAAAAGGAGATAGGAGACAGAACAAGCTACAAAGTAAATGTGTTCTCTAGAACTGGTCATTTCTCCTCATCTCTTGCCAGGTGAGACGTGTCTTCTCCTCCAGAAAATGAGACCCAAGGTGGCAAGAGATGGTACCTGCAAATGCCCACCTACAGAATCAAGCTCTCTTCCATTCCCGAGACCTGCTGTATAGCTAGAGAATGTTCCCTCCTTAGCTTGCCTCCTCCCTTCCCCTACTCCTGCCTACAGAGAGACCTGATTCTAAGGAGCCTGGGAACGCTGCACAGAAATTAGGCTGTAGAGTGTTTTGAAGGTGATAGATAGCCTGGTGTTCAATGTTTCTTTTCAGGGAGAAATTATTAGTGGCATTCACTCATATAAGTGGCATCCTCTAACTGTCTAAGTATTCTTGTTAATTATTGATATGACTTGAATGTGATTGAATTCCCTCAACCTCTCTACTGAGCACTATTTTAAAAATTTCATCTTTGCATTCGAAGGCTTAGATCTCTCGGGCTCACCAGTGCAGCTTGGTTTGGGGTAGTGCACAAGCCCAGGGGCGGAGTGTTGGATTCCTATTAGCATTTTCCACCAAGGAGGCTGAGTGCTCCTGTGCAGAGGTGCTGAGTGCTTTCCTTTTATGTAAATGTCTGATCCACAACAAGGCTATCCTCTGACTACTTTCATCTTGCTCAGATCTCACAGAGCCCTTTTAAGGTAGGAAGCATTTGGCAGCTCTATCAAAGAAGTCGGCCTCCTTGCATCAGGAAGCTGAAATTCTGATAGAGTCCTGAAATTTCTTGAGACCAATAGTTCATATATTTTCAGTTTGATCACACATTAGTCATGAGTTGTTGCTTTTTTTTTTTTTTGAATGTGATAAAAGATGAACTAAAACTAGTTTAAGTACAAAGAGGGATTTGATAGAATCCTGGGGTTTCTAATATAATCAAAGGAAACTAACAGCCAAACAGTGAGAGGGCATGGATGCAGCTCCCCTTGAGGAAAAAGTGTAATGAGAGACCTAGAGAGCACCAGGATCTGGGCTTTGTCTACGCTTTTCTCTACTTGTTGATCTCATTATCACTATAAATTTTGTGTGGCTGGCCCAAATGTTACATCTTGTTGTTCTCACAACTAGAGCAGGACTGACTCTTCCTTGTTCAAGGTAAAATAAAATGCCAGGGAAGGGCTGTGATTGGTTCAGCTTGGGCAAGGACATGACTCATGTCTACAAGGGCCCTCAGATATTAGGAAAGGTCACTTCCTTTAGGTACTTTATCAAATTAAATTGAGATCTTTGACTCTAGATAAGCCATCTCCTCTTTTATGCAATTCAATTTGTGATAATTTTGCTGCACATATGTCTCTTTTTGAAGAAATTAATGATTTGAATATGGTATTTGTTTCCTTGAACAGAATCTTTCTGGAATAAATGAAAATATCCATCCGCTATCCTAAGTTCATTAAAATGGGTCAGATTCTATTTAAAGTTATGTGTTGAGTCTTATTGTGTTAAATAAAGAGTAGTTGGTGTTAAAGATAATCTATAGAATTAATAAGCACTATAATATGTATCTAGCAAGGAAATCTGTTCTGTTTTAAATATACCTCTCATTTGTAAAGAAACTGAAGTTGAGGTTTGAGGGGGAAAAGGTGATAAAAGTAGTTCTAGGCTATGCCATCATATTTTGAAAATAAGAGTAAGCATTGGTAGTATGTGTCACCATCCTTCAAAAAGACAAGTGTTGATTGCAACAGAAAAGCAGACCAGGTTTTTCTGTTAGACTCAACTCTGTTGCACTTAATCATTACTTAATAGAGCAAAATTTTTCCTTATCCTATGCATTCACAAGTCTTGCTTATTTGGGGTAGCTGACACTCCATTCAGAAATACTTCTTTGCCACCTTAGGAGGACAAAGACAAAGGCTATAAGGGTAAGAAACAAACCTGGATCTCTTGCTGGGATATAATGTAGAGTGGGACTTGAAGGCAGACAAGCTTGGATTCAAATTTAGAATTGGCCACTTACTCAGCGATGCTGAATATAATATTCAACATTTTATTTATGTTTATTTATTTATTTTTTACACCTACAGCACCTGGTCTTCCTAGGTGGTCTCCCATCCAAGTAATAACCAGGCCCGACCCTGCTTAACTTCCAAGAACAAACAGGATTGGGCTTGTTCAGGTTAGCATGGCCATAGACTAATATTCAAAATTTTAAAGTTTTGATTTTTCTCAAAACAGGGTTGTTTTGATTATGAAAGGAGACTATCTATGTAAAGTGTTTGGCACATGATTACTGGAAAAGAGTCCTATTTGGTCCCAACCATATTCTGACCTCATTCTTTTTTCTGAGTCATCCAAGTCTCTCATGTGGGTTTGCTTCACTCCCTCAGCACAAGAAGGATAGAAGGGTGTTTAAGAAGAGCCACAGTCAATCCGTATTTGCTTTACTTCTAGTGGCATCGCTTTCCCTGCAGCTTCCCTTCCCTGTCTACTTACTGGTTTACGTGAACACCAGGACATTTCAGATTGGCTGGTTTCATACAGGGAAAACACTCTTCTGATGTGAAGTGTCCACCTGTTGTTATGTGTTCAGACTTCCCATCATTGTGAGAAGTTTGTCCTGAGCAGAATATTGTTCTCTTTTAAAAGCTGTGACTTAGTAGATGCTTCTGTTTTCCTTTCTTTTACCTTCCATATTTACTTGTGTATTCATTCCAATACCCCATGTTCTTTGGAGATCATTTCTTAGAAGGAGGAAGCAATGTTCATGTAAAAGCACAAAAACAGATTGAAGGACTCCGCTTTGTGCAGTGAGGGGACTGGCTAATCCTACCCTTGGCTAGCTTAGTCCCTAGAGGGTGACAGAAGAGAGAATCAAGTGGAGAGCAGAAATAGTTCCATGTAAACACTCAGGCACCAATATTCTCATCCAAGAAATTGCTATGAATGTCAAGAGCATCATATTTTCTGAGGCAGGATCAGAGACCAGCCAAACTCTAGGCCATGCCAATGGAAGGATAAAATATTACTGTAGTTTTTCTTATTCATTAATACCCAGTTTTCCTGAGGTGACATTTCTCCTAGTGCAGGAAGGAAGCAAACCTGTCTTTGGCCTTCTCTGACTCTTGGTATCAAGCTTAGTTTTATCACAGAAGAGCCTAAACTTATTCTAATGGTCTATCTCTATCAACACAGAGGCCAGGGAGAATCCATAAGGTTGGCTCTGTGGTTAGAAGAAGATGGATATCATGTGGTGTTTGGGCCTCTTGATGGCCAAGAACTCTGCCCTTTCTAGGATAGCTAAAGGAATGGCAGTGACTAGATCCCTCTGGAAATTCTAATCAAGCTTCCTGAAAATAGCACAAATGTTTTGGGCAGCCACTCCACCCCGAGTGTCACTTCTGAGCCTGGCCTGTCATTAGCTGAATATCAGAGCGCATTATTCTGGTTGTGGACTCGACCACTGGGCCCAGGGCCAGGGAAGGTCCTGTTTCTTCTGAGAGAGTCAGGAATGCTTTCCATTTGATCCTGTCTTGGATAACATGCAGATGCTTTAACCCATAAAAATAAATCTAATTCTCTCAGGTCTAACATGTGTTTGGATTTTTATATATAGATGATAGAAGCTATATTTCATTATTGGCATTAATAGAAAAAGCATTCACTGAGTATCTGTAAGATGAAGCCTGTGAAGCTTTTTCAAAACCTATAATTATCTAGATAACTGGGGGAAAATGCAATAGATTTCAATAAAATGATAAGGTAGATTTTTAAAATTCTAAAGACAATATTTGAATTAATAATTATAAATATTATTTAAGCAGGCCTAACTTGATTTCTGAATTAATAAAAGGTAAAGACCATTTCTAATTACTCTAGATCCAGACCATGAATCAATAGGCATTTCTCTCCCAGAATGAGATTTCTCTAAAGGGACATTGACTGTGGCAAAGCCTACAGCTTATGAATTCGTCCAGAGCACCACCTAGTGAAGAGAGAAGTACCAAGGGAGGGATGGTGTAAAATATACATGAGTTTAAATATCTTGTTAAGAGAAATGACGTGAAAATCCTTCTTGTCTCGATTTTTAAAATAATTTTCCTAACCTGTACACATATATTTTACCTCAGTAAATACAGCATAGTGAACATAACCAACCATTTCTCAAGCAAGTCAGAATCTGATAGTGCTTTAAGGAAGCGGTCCCCACCCAATCTTTTCAGTACCAGGGACTGGTGCTCCTGTGAGAATCTAATGCCTGACAATCTGAGGTGGAGCTGAGGAGGTATGCTAGCAGTGGGGAGCAGCTGCAAATACAGATGAGATGAAGCTTCGCTCACTCCATTCACCTACTGCTCTGTGGACCGATTCCTAATAAGCCACAACAGGTATTCGTCGACAGCACAGGGTTTGTAAACCCTTGCTTTAAGATCTTTGTTTTGAAAAATCAGTTTCTTACGGGGAGAATTGATGTTTTATGTTAGTAGTGACAGAAAATTTAAGATCATCACAAACTCTCTCAGCCTTTGTTACATGTGTTCTTAACAAATGTTTTTATACAATTTAATCTTAATGACAGAAACTTCAGGCAGAAAAATTCCATTAAGTGGATCACAGGTTGATCAAGTTATAGTTAATAAAGTGCCATATATATGTCTATATATGTGTGTGTGCATACACATGTATATATGTGCATATGTACATTGTTATGTGCATATACATATATTATTTCCTTTTAAAACACTCATGGGGTGCTTTGCTACCCAAACTACACAGCCGTGAGCTCCCTGAGACAGGAGCCACTGCATATGAGCCTTTGTCCCCTCAGTGCCTGACAGGACTCCTATGGCTGTGGATTTAAAGCAACGGCTTTCAGCCTTAGCTGTATTTTGGAATCCTCGAGGGGCCTTTTGAAAACACCAATGCCACATCTTAGCATCAGAAATTCTGATTTAATTGGTGTGCAGAATGTACTGGATACTGGGAATTTTAAAAGTTCTCCAGATGATTCTAATGTGCAGTCAATGTTGGGAAACACTGATTTCTGATTTCAGAAATAAGTGCTCCAAGAGCAGAAATGGCAGTATCATTTCTCATAGGTGGTAAAGGGCAGCAAGAAGGAAGTGGGTGACATAGAGGTCCCTGGGATTTGCCTGGAACCACAATATCCTCGCTTAGTTTCTCAGTGTGACAGTAGAGCCACAGGGGAATTTTTCAAGCCTGTAATAACAGGTAGTCAAGATGAGTGAAAGGAAGATTTTGAGGGCAACAGAAAGTTTTAGAAATAAACCTCACTTCATCCATTGCTTTAGGAACTATTACATAAACAAACAATTCACAAAAAGGGAAATAAACTAATAAAGAACATGTAGAAAATATTTCATTTCAGTAGTAGTCATACAAGTACAAAGAACATTTCCTCTCTTTTAATTATAATAAAAGTTATTTCAATGATATTCAGTGTTAACAGGAAGAAAGTGAGACTGATCTTCAATTGACTAAATATTTTTTGCAAATCAATTGAGAAGCATGAATCAAGAACGATAAAAACATTCTTACCCTTTGACCCCATAATTCCTTTTCTAAGAATCTGTTATATGAAATAGTTCACAAAACAGGAAAATCTACATGGACTAAGATGTTCATCCTGATTATTTGTAGTAGTACAATATCAGAAACAGCTAAAATATTAAACAGAAGGTTAAAAAAAATATATGTTATATATCCACTGAGTGAATATTTCTCAGCTATTATAAAAATGGGTAGAAATGAAAATGTTTTAATGTTAAACAAATCATGCTATAATGTTGTTTGTAAACTACAATTTTAATTGGACCTTTTAAAAAGTCATCAGGGACATCTTCAATTCCAAAAAATTTCTTCCCTAACAGACTGTTTTTCTGACACATCAGACATTTGCTTTCTATACCAATTGGCTTACAATGGCTCACTAGTATTTTCAGCTCTTTAAGCTATTTGTCCTTTGGAATAGCTGTTAGTCATTTTCAACAGAGGTGACTATGAGTACAGACACCTTTTGATTTTTTTAGCTATCTATCTTGCACCTCCTTATAAGAGCCAGAGATCAATGAAAGGACAGATGATTAAATTCAATGAAAGTTTTCTCTCTGTATTGCACAGAGGAGAAATAAGAAACCTATTCCATTCATCTTGTAGTTGATGTAATTCTAGGGTGCCTCCCACCTCAAATTGAAATTTTGGGATATTTTAAAATTAGAGAGCCTTGCTGACCACCCTAAAAAGCAGTTTGGGTGTCTGGCTCATTACAGGCAGACCAGAATCTCCAGTTTGAGTAATGATAAAAAATAACCAAATAGGAAAGTGGGTGCACAGAAGGCGAATTGCTACAAAATGAATAAGAATTATCTCACAAATCCATCTGTGAGAATTCCAGAACTTATATGGATATTGGAGCTTTGCAGTTGACTTGAAACAGTTTTGTATGAGAAAGCAAAGCTGTTGCTCAACACAAAGGCCACAGTTCATTTTTCTGCTAATGAACACAGCCAGCACTGTTAGATTATAAAGAAGATGCACCAGAGCCAGTCCACAACCAATTAATTAATACTCATTGACCTAAATGAAGATTAAGTTGTGATAGAGTACTTGTAATCTATTATTGACTTATTATGAAAAGTTATTAACCTATTATTTTAAAAATTATTTAATCCAAGTTATTTTCTACATTGTGGTCTGAAGGATATAATTAAAGTCAGGCTGGATCCTTTTTTTTCTTTTAACAGGAATCCTTTCTTTTCTTTTCTTTTAAAGGGAAAAAAAGGTGTTTTGGTGTCTCTCCTAACTGAAAATTTCAAAGTTTATTATTTCTGGTAAAATGTGAACCAGTGGCTCAGATGATGCCGCTAAATTTTAGTTTTTAGTTTTCTCATCTTTTGGCTTTTATCTCCACTTTGTTGAATCAGAATTCCTTGCTATCAGACAGGACAGAAATCATTCTAACCAGATAAGCAGCGACACTTAGAGCAAGATGATAAAAGGTAGCAATTTGGCTCTTAAGATTGTTTGTTTGTTTGTTTGTTTATATTAATAAATAATGGTAATGAAAGCACATAACATAAAATTTACCATCTTAAACATTTTTAAGTGTACAGTAGTATTAAGTATATTCACACTGTTGTGCAACAGAGCTCTAGAGCTTTTTCATCTTGCAAAGCTGAAGTTCTGCATCCACTGAGCAACATCTCCCCAACCCCTGGCAACCACCATTCTGCTTTCAGTTTCTATGAGTTCGACTACTTTAGATACCTCATAGAAGCAAAATCATACAGCATTTTTTTTTAATGACCAACTTGTCTCACTTGGCAAGGTTCATACATATTGCCACATGTGTCAGAATCTTTTTTTTAACTGATAAGTCTCTGTATTTTTGATTATTATCTTTAGCCTACAAATATACTCAGTGGTTCCATCTCATAATAAAAAAAAATCATAATTTCCTCTCTTTTCTCAGATAAACCCTCACACTTCTGATTTTCTTCTTTTACTCATTATCATAAGCCCTACTTACCCCATACTCAATTCTTTACTCTTTAGGATCTGGTTTATACCCCACCCCTTGTCTTGAGCAATATTAGAATCTTCTTGAATTATTATTATTATTTTTAAAATAATATCTTTAGCAGAATGTACTCATGGGAAATCTAATTTTTGGTTTATGTTTTCTTCTAGACTGGGTTCTTTGCCTATCTTTTGTATGCTCTCTTTTTTTCACTTTTACTTTAGTTTAGTTTTTAGTCATAGAACACCTGTCGAGCAGGCAGGAATTATGCATGCTTTAAATAGACAGTACTGCTCAAATGTCTAATTGCTCTTATGTGGTGTAATGGATTCTATTTAACATGTTCTCCACCTTATTTTGAGACCAGTTTATTGTACTTTCCAGTTTTAAGGCTAAGTGTTGCTTTTAGTTCAATTTTCTGTAACTGCTGGTATGAAGAAGGTGAAGGTAGAGGCTGAAGTCTAAGCCCAGGGGTCATGAGTTTAAAAGTGTTTTGAGATTCTATAAAATATAACCGGGCCCAGTCCACTCAACCAGGAATATATCCAACTCCCATGAGATTTAGCTCATCACTCCAACTTTACACAATGTCTTACAAGGTGAGAAGGTTTGTAGTCCTAATGTCTTTGAGGACCTGAAGGGACAAAAAGGCTTCTAATCTGAAAGGCTCTTCTACAGTTTTTCCCAAGGATGCCAATCCATGCCTTTGGTCCATTTCCTTGCAAATTGGACAGTGTTAATGAGAAAGCTCAAGATTTTGTTGCCTCATTCACAGCTTTTCTCAGCAATGCTTCGGGTGGAGAAGAAGCAGTCAGGATCCACACCAGATTGTACCATTCATTTGTTCCTTCCCTTATTGCCTCTTTTTCAAAACATATGACATAAAGTTGCTGCTTTTTTCCTTGTTTAATTATGCCTGATACATTTTTATTGCTTCCTTTTAGCTTTTGTGTGTGCTTTTAATATCTTATTTGTTACTTTAGTTATTGGGGAGAGATTCTAATAGCTGGCTTTGTTCAGCCACCTGTGCCTGTAAGTCCAATAGTATCATCCTTATTACTAAGTACGATGATCTTTCTTCAGTACTCATTCCCCTCTACCTCTTAAGCATTTTAATACACTCAGGTTATATAATGTGCTCCTTCTTGACCCTTAGGATCTTTCTTTTTTAATGACTTCTTACTAAAATAAAGGTGATAAACTACTTTGCAGTGATTAGTGCTAGTTCATTAGGATCACATAGGGAGCATTTTAGAAATAGTTCACTCCTAGGAATTCTAATTTTTTTTGCTCATAGTTGAGCCCAAGTCAAAAGAAAACAAAATGAAAACAAAAACAAAAACTGCTTGTTCTCCAGGGGATTTATGAATTGAGAGCCATAGGTCTCTGGGTATTGACAGCCCCTCCCAACTCTGACGCTGTAAGGCTGTCTTCCACTGTAAAGAAGGCAGGTGGTACTTAGCAGAAATCCTCAAAAATTGCAAATAGTTGAACCACCTTAGCAAGATGAAAGATTCAAAATTCAAAGAAGACATAAGAACAGTGGAGAAAGAAGAGCCCAATACAGCATACTTATTCTGTCTGCTAACTTGAGTATTGGATGCAGAAGTTATATTTTTAAAAATCTACCCAGATAGATTTGAGAACTGGTGCTCCAGATATCCTTGGCTCATTTCAGCTAAGGTTTCAGAAAGGTCTCTCTAATACATCTTGTCCAGCCCAAACTCATACCCTTAGTTTTTTTTTTTTTTTAATTAAGGAATGTTTTTTATTCTAAGGTACAGGAATTCTACATCAGAATAGAGGTTGAGTAAATAATTTCAAGGAACGGTAATCGAGGGAGATTGCTAGTTAATTTCAGCAGAGCCAAGCACTGAGCTATTTGGAACAACCTATAGAGCTTCCATGTTAGTTTATGCCGCTTCATTCTCCACACTGTTACCAGAACAGAGGTTCTCAAATTTCAATTTACCATTGAAGAGTCAGCTGGCTGCCTTGATATAACACAGAATCACAAGTCCCATTACCAGAATTTCTGATTCTGAAGTCAGATTGGGGCCAGAATGTGGATTTCTATCAGGTTTCCAGTTGCTGCTGCTGCTGCTGTTAGTCTAGGGCCAGACTCCAAGAGGTGCTCTGCTAGAATGATCATCCTAAAACAGATTGGTGCATTCACCCATCAGCTAGAAACCCATTACTTTTACACGATAAAGCCCAGCCTTTGAGTAGGGTACACAGGCACGTAGGCCAGCTTCTTCAGGGACATCTCCTTTCGCTTTATGTCTCTGGTTCAGGCATATCAAATGTTTCCCTGTTCTACAATCATACCATATTCTTTATCCCTGTAGTCTTTGCATCCATAAGACCTAGAACACTGTCCAGCACAAAATACGTGCTAAATTAATACTTGTTACATGAAAGACTGAACAGCCAAGGGCAAACAATATAAGCAAAGAGTTGGTTGACTTTTGCCTTAAAGCATGAAAGTACGGAAAGTGAAAAGGTGGAATCGCTCTTTAGATGGGAACTTAGTATATCAGTTAGTTGGATTTAGAAACTGTTTTCAGGGCTTCACATTAGAAAATATGCAGATTTCTAAAATGAATTTCCTTTGACCACTGTGTTCTCTTCATGAGAATTAATGCCGCTTTGACCATTTCTTACTCTACCTTCTCCAACAGGCCTTAGCATTTTAAATCTAGTTGATACAAAAGGGAGTTTGGGTGTGCTCTCATTATTTTGAGCAAATAAACTGTAATTATTTCACCCTACAAAAAGCCAGAGAAATGACTTAATAATACTCTCCACATTTGAAATATAGAACATGCTATAATTTGGAAGATGGAGACCCAAAATCTTTTTTCAAAATTAAGATTAATGCAAGTTTCTTAAAGATTACAGACACTTAAGTGTTCACAGGAGAAATTTAGCATGGTTCAAAAAAATTAATTATAGTCCTCCATTCATAAATTTCTAAAATATTGGCTAGACTGGGAAATCTAAATTTATAGATGATTCTAAGGGTAAAGATGTTTTCCTGCCACTTCTGATATTTTACAAAACATGTCATTGAGTTCAGCCTTGTAGAATGTATGCCATTAAGAGTTGCACATTCAGATAAAAGCTGGATCAAGGAAAGGGGATCATTGGCAGAACATATATGGGTAAATGATTTACAAAAGCATCTGAGTTTAAATCTCTCCTTTTAGTAAAACCTGGACTACTCATTCTACCATGTGAGGTTATAGCTAGAAGGGCAATCTATGAGCCAGGAAGTGGGCTCTCCCCAGACACTAAATCTGCTTTGACCTTAGACTTCCCAGCCTTCAGAAATACTTCTGATTAGATGGTAGAGTAGGTAAATGCATGCTTGCCTCATCTCATGGCCACCTCAAAATTATAACTACAGAAGAACCATCATCAAGAAGCCCTTGAAGTCTAGCTAAACAGAAGTCCTATCACTAAGGACATACAGAAGAAACCGTGCTGGTAGGAGGGGTGGAGATGCAGAACAAGGTGGTTTCACACCCACATGTGTCAATTAAAAATTGAGAGAGATATCTTGGCTGCAGAGTTCCTCCCCTAAAGAGTGAGAAGTGCCAACCCCATATCAGGCTTCAGTGCCATGAAGATAAGTCTCCACAACTTCTTGCTGTGAAAACTAACAGAGATTTTGGCTGAGTGAGATGGAGGGCTGTTGGAATCTCAGGCATCTTTCATCAAGTGCCTGAACATGAGCTTATTCGCTCTGAACTCCAGCACTGAGACAGCAGCTTGAAAGACATGAGGGACATATGGGAAGCCGAATTGTCTGGCTTCAGGGCAAGGGCTGAAGAGGCAGCTTTCTCTCAGACAGAAGTTCTAGCAGAAGCCAGTGTTCTTTTGTTGAGCCTTCCCTGGATCCAGCTCACACACACACTGGTGGGAGCCATATCTGAGTCTTCCTGAACCTGGCGAACACCATTCACTCTGCCCTGGCAATTCCTGGAAACCCTGCCCCACCCAACTAGTGGGCCAACCCAAGTTACTTCCAGTGGATTTTCTAGACAAACAACCTGTCTTGGCCCAGACGTTCTTAAAATCTCTCAAAGGTTCACAAACCCCAAATAAGCCGCATCTGGCCTCGGTACACCCTATACCTCTTGTTAAGCAAACCCCCAAAACTGGCATTAATGGCAGCTGGCCTCAGTTGCAGCTTAGCCTCTATCAGGCACCACCAAGCCTAGTACAAGGGGAAAGCATCTGCAGATCACTTTGTAGCTCATGCCAAGCGGCACCCAGCAAGAAAAGGCAGCAGCTGTGCCTTTCAAGAGGCCCCAGAATCAGCACACCTGGTGGCTAACTTCAGACCACACCAAAGCGCCACCTAACCATCTCCACAAATGACACATCCAAAGGGCAGACTAGTCAGGCACCAGAACCCTGTTAAAATGAATCCTGCTCCATTGGGTCAGCTTCTGTACAATAGCTCCTCCACTGTAGTCACAACCAATCTTCACAACCAATCAGCCAGAGGGTCAATGCCTCTCACTGATGAGCAAACAGCAATCAAGGCTCAACTACAATAGGAGACACATTCAACCCACACAAGAGACACACCTGGAGTACCGGGTCAGGTGACCAGGGAGATTGTACTACTGGGTCCCACATGACACCTACTACATAAGACCACAAACTAAAAGTAATGGGATGGAAAAAGAAATTTCACAAAAATGGAAATGGGGAAAAAAAGCTGGGGTAGCAGTGCTTATAGTAGATAAAACAGATTTTAAAACAAAGGCTATAACAAGAGACAAAGGAGAAGACGGTAATCTCACTTCTGGGTATTTATCCAAAGAAACCCAAAAGACTGATTTGAAGGGATGTGTGAATCCATATGTTCTTTGCAGCATTAATTACAGTAGCTAAGGTATGGAGGCAACCCCAGTGCCCATTGATGGACATATGGATAAAGAAGAAGTGATACCATGGGATATCATTCAGCCATAAAAAGAATTAAATTTTGCCATCTGCAACAATATGGATGGACCTAGTCCTAGAGGGTATTGTGCCAAGTGAAGTAAGTCAGAGAAAGACAAATACTACATGATTTCACTTATATGTGGAATTTAAAAACAAAATAAGTGAACAAACAAAACAGAAACAAATTCATAGATACAGAAAGCGTTTTGATGGTTGCCAAATGGGAGAGGGATTGGAGGATGGGTGAAAAAGGAGAAGCGATTAAGAAGTACAAACTGGTAATGGTCATAGAGTTGTAGAGTATAACACAGAGAATGTAGTCAATAATTTTGTAATAACTATGTTTGGTGTCAGATGTGTATTAGATTTATCAAGGTTATCACTTATTAAGTCGTGTAAGTAATCACTATATTGTACACCTGAAACTAATATAATATTGTATGTCAACTGTAAATAGAAAATGAAAGATTATTAGAGGCCTGAAAAAAAAATATAAAACTTTGAGCAAGGATTTGTATATCTGCCTGTGCTTATGCTTCAAAAGAGCAAAATACCGTACTTCACAAGTGGCATTTGTGTGTCTAGAAATATTCTGGGATTCAACCACTAACTCACTGTAGAACAATTATTCATTATTCTCTCATCCAACAAGTTTGTACTGAGGGCCAGTCAAGTGCCCTTGGGGATGCAGCAGTGAACAAAACAGATACAATTATCTGCCCTCATGAATCTTGAATTCTAGTTGAAGACAGGTAACAAAACAAATGTGTGTGTATGTAAATCACTGTGGAGAAAAATAAAGCTAGAATTGGGCTAGAGCATTATGGGAGTGGTGAGACTATGCTTTTAAATCAGGGAAGAGCTAGAAGAGGCAGAATAGTGACTGTGCAGCTAAAGAAGTGGCCTCCTAGGTAGAGGGAACTCAAAGCACGAAGGCTGTGAGATGAGACCACACTGAAATGCCTGAGGAATAGCAAGGAACTAGTGTGGCTGGAGCAGAAACAGTGAGAGGAATGTATTAGGAGCTGAGGTCCAGGAGAACACAGGGTAGGGGTTGGGGCTAGTCATATATAGCCTGGTAGGCCATTGTCATTATTTGGCTTTAGCTTGGTGTGAGATGAGAAATCTTTGTCATTTTGATTATAAAAGTGGTAGGATCTCTTTTTATGCTTTAAGAGGGTCATTCATCCTGGCTGCGGTCTTCCAAAAGGCCTGGAGCAGTGAGACAGGGCAGAAGCAGGTAGATTAATTGGAAATGATGTGATAATAAGCCAGGTGAGGGACTGCTGTGGTTTGGACAAAAATTTTAGAGCATAGTTAATTGGTGAGAAGTGGTCAGACTCCGTGTATTTTGAAAGAAGAGCTGACAGCATCTGCTAAAGGACGGGACAGAAAATGTGAAAGAGAGAAGTCCAGGATGACATCACGTTTGGGGCCTGCAACCATAGAGGTAGAGTTGCCATTCACTGAGATGGGAAAGGCTTTGAGAGAAGCAGAGAGCATTATTTGGCAGAGGTTAAGTTGAGATGCTGATGGGACTTCCAAGTGGAGCCTGGACTTATGGAAAAAGATGTCTTCATTAATGTGGGCATTAATCCGCATATAGATGGTTTCCGAATCCATCAGGCTGGATGAAATCACCAAAGGTGAGTATGTAGATGGAAAAGAGAAGAAATCAGAAGAAAAACGTGCAATCGAGTCGAATGACTCAAATGCTGTAAAACCCAAAAGATTTTTATTCTATAATGGAGCCCCTATTAACGTCTATTAACTATCCTTTCGCGCCACCTGCTGGACATAGACAAAACACGCAACTACAGAAGGATGAAACTCCTAAGGGAAGTCCTTGGGTTTCTCACAAATATCATGGGGGTGGAAAAAAATTGAAAAGTTCGCAGTGCACCACGGTTAATTAGATAATCACTTTGGAATTTCATCAGAGATACAGTTTTACAAAACGTGGTTTCTGAAATATCTAGGAAAGAGATAGAGAAAAAAGAAGGATGTATAAGAAAAGGGAAGCCAAGTTTGGGGAAGACTAAAAATAGGCACACTATAGGATATGAGAAAAGGAAGCAAGAATGAGACAGAAGACTTGTCTCATTATTCTAAAATTTATATTTTTTGGATTGTACAATCTATTTTGTTATTTTTTCATGTGTACATGTGTTTCCCCTATCCCATTAACTTAAAGTTTTCTGCAGTCAGATATGCATCTTAAACATTACTTGTGACATGCCCATCCTACTTGTATCTAGTTCAAGGTCAGTCAAAGAGTAGGTGCTTAATATTTGCCAAGGATTGCAATACAAAGAAGCCATCAAGAGTAAAGATAGTTGTACAACAATGTGAATACATTTAACATTACAGAGCTGTACAATTAAAAATGTTAAGATGTTATATTTTATGTTGTTTTTAAACAACAATTAAAAAGAAAAAATTATTTTAAAAGAGCAACATAGAAGATCCTGGTGGTGATGGAAATATCCTATAGCTTCGCTATATCTGTGTCAATATCCTGGTTGTAATATTAAACTATAATTTTACAAGATGTTACCCCTAGAAAAAACAGGGTATAAGGTCCATGGGATCACTCTGTACTATTTCATATAACTATAAAATAAAAATTTTAACTAAAAAAGAATAAAGAGACTATAAAATATGATTTAATGATAAGGGTGGGATGGGGTGGGGTGTCAGTCTGATTTCTACATGTGAAACTGCCTGAAATGAAGATTGGTTTGACTCCTTCTTCTTGTGGCTGCTGCCTTTTAGGGTATTTAAACTATCTTACCCAGGTGCTCCAATCAGACATACAACAACAGTAGCAACAACAACTCTCACCTAAGGAACGTCACCAAAGGCAGAGTGACGAGTTGCAACAAATAGAAGGTATGCCCAAGGAAATGAAGCTACTGGAGGAGACAGATAACAATTTAGTGTGGAAAAAAATGAAATCAAAATAAAAGGGGTCATCAGTAACACAGAAGCATTTATGAAGCTAAAGACAGAATTTAACAGTTAAGCAATTCCAAAGATAAACAGAAGATGAGAAGTTTGCCATGAAGACCCAAATTACAGGGCTTGAAAAAGCAAGTCCAAGAACTTTTCAATGACTAGAGGGGGAAAAAATATCAAAAGAGAAGATAAGAGATTTAGAGAATAAGCCTAAACACTTAATTCTGTATTATAGTTCTAGAGAGGCAATACTTTAAAAAATAATAAAAGAAAATTTCTGTAAGTTAAATCAATATTGATATCTTACAGATTGAAAGGGCATACTGATTCCTAGACTGTATAAATGAGAAAAGACATGTCTTGGAAATCCCAATAAAATTCCTGAATTCAAAAACGGAAGAGAAAAATCACAAAATCCTTAGGCACAAAGAAAATCACTTCCCAAAGTAAAGTAATTAACTGTTGTTGGACTTCTCATGAGTAACTCTAGAAGCTAAAAGACAGTAGAATCAAACTTACGGACTTGTGAGAGAAATTAATTATAAATTACAATGTCCAAGAAACTTGAAAGTAAGCGTGAATTCAGAGATGATATCACCTAAGTGGGCCTGAATGAGGCATTTTCTCAGGAAAATGCTCTAACAAGACCTCAAACCCAAACAGACGTTATCTATCCATCTAAATCAATAAAGGTAGACTGTCAGGGAATTGGTATGTAAGTGCAAATGTGGAATCTGGAAACAAAAGAACATACTTAACAATATTAAATCAAAAGTATTAAATTATCTCAGAAAAACTGGGAATCGGAGGAAGTCGTAGCTAAAATTATTCTAAAATTTTTTCTTTAATTTATATTTTTCAAGTACATAGTACATTGTTCAGACATTTATATAGTTTATAAAACGATACCCCTAACTGCTCTTTCTCTCTTCTGGCTCTCCACCTAGCCATTACATTAATGCTGAAACTTTTAACTCAAGACCAGATGAAGAAGGAACAAAAATATCTCGAAAAAAATTCACTGATCATATGGGGGTGATGTGGAATATAGGGAAGAGACAGTTAATTAGCAGCCATTTCTGAGAAGGCTCAAGCGGGTGGTTGCTGGGAGGTTCTGGGAGAGATTGTGAGGGTCCTGGTGGCCCCACCAAACAGCCATGTTTTCCCTCCTCTCCTCCCTATCTTCACTTGCCTCAGGGAGTGCTGCCTATGCAGGTCCTGAAATTCCCCTCGATTATATGAAATAGCAGGCTGAGTGACATGAGATCATCAATCATTGGATCATATTTAACCTACAATTTTTTAGATTACTGAGAGTGGAATGTAATATTTTAGCCATGCCAGTGTCCAAGACCATATGCCACAAACATCACTTTTTTCTTTTGCTGTACTATATTTCACATGGGAGATGTTAGTCTTTCAAGCAACTGATTTGCAGGCCAGCAATTGTTCACCTTGAGCTGAGGGCTGAAGTGGAAATGAATTTTTCTACATTAGCTGCTGCAGCTGGTGAGTGCTCGTTTGTTTGTTTTTTTGTTGTGGATTATCAGCATTCAAGATGCCAGATTTCAACAAGTCTGGAAGGACAAAGGAATAAGCAATCCCTCCTAGGAGAAAATTAAACAAATGGTTCCAAGTCTTCAAGCAGTCACTCACTGTCACAATATTTCTGTGAAAATGGCAATTCCCTGCATTGTCAAATTCTTTTAACGGCAGACACAAGGTCCAGAATGAAAATTTCCATTTTATAGAATTTATGAGATAAAATTAAAACTCATGTAACAACCTAGCTTTTGTATGTTGACTATATGCCTATTTACAGCAACTTATAATATTGATAAAATGAAAATAACCCCAACTTTCAACAACAAGGATTGGTTAAATAATAGCATCTCCGAACTTTTTTAGAATTGCAAATTCCCTTAAGTGTTTTTAAAGTATGTTCAACAATTTTGAATGACATGTGAGAAAGAAATGATTTTAAATAAAAATATTTTAAAATATTTGATCAATAATTAAGGATTGTGTTATAAAATTTCTTTAAATACAATAAATGCAATCAGCTCTGAAAGATTATTAGTTTATTAAAAATAGTCAAGTAGGTAGGAAGTCTTAACAAACAATGCATATATACCCTATTTTATTTTAACTTGAAAGATTTATATGCACTTTCATTTGAAAATACTTTGATGTATTTTCATAATCAAAATTCTTACTTAAACCACATTCACCTTGCATTATTTACAATTGCAGTTTTAGTTTCCTTAAATTGGAATATGAAATTTGTACATTTTATCTGTATAACTTTCAAAGATTTTAAAAATAATCTTGTCTACTCATTTACAGACCACTTTTTAAAAGCTATTCAAGATTAACTCTAATAGTCAGTACAAATGGCATTAATAGGTTTTGGAATAAACATAACTGATTCTTGGTAAATATTCTGCTGGACCCTTGGAGACAGGGGTACCTGGGCATGCTGAAAAATGGCCTCTAGTTTTGAGAAGGGAGCTTACTGTGGGCATGGCTTGGTATGCCTGCAGAGTAAAGGCAAAGCATAGGGCAAACTTTGAGGCTCAGAACCACCTGGAGGGCTTGTAAATACCCAGATCATTGAGCCCCACAAATTCTGAGGCCTTACTCCACAAAAGGTCTAGGGTGAGGCCTGAGAATTTGCATTAATTACAGATTCCCAGGTGATACTGATGCTGCTAGGTGTGTGTGTGTGTGTGTGTGTGTGTGTGTGTGAGAGAGAGAGAGAGAGAGAGAGAGAGAGAGAGAGAGAGAGAGAGAGAGAGAGAGAGAGAGAGAGAGAGAGAGAGAGAGAGGGAGACTCTATAAACCACTGCACAGACCAATCCCACAAGTTAGTAAATAAGGTTTGGTTAAATGGTAATCCTCTGTATAGTCTTTCTCCCATTTAATAAACGAGCATTACTGTTTATTTTAAATAAAGCAGGAAAATCATAAATTGTTGTCATGTACATTTTGAAATAATATATTGTGTTTGGTTTAGGAATTGACTTTCATAACGTAGAGAGGAAATTTATGTATTAATTATTAGGAATTAAATTACTGCTTTTATGACTACATTTTGTGTTTAAAATAGCCATTTTATTTTTCTGACTATAATTTATTTCTTTTTTTTTTTAATTTCTTATTTCTAAATGACATGAGAAAGATTTCAGACCCTCAACTGCAAAACACTTCTCTGGCAAATGTGGTTAGCCTTCATTTCTGATCAATGAGAAGCCAACTCAGACATAAGACGTAACCGTCTATTTTATTTTATTGCATGGGCTTTCGAGATCTCAGTGTAATGAACAGAAACTGTGATGAGAGGAATTCAACTTCCTGAACAAGAGAAGAGCCCAGAGGTGGATTTGCAAAACTGGTTCCATCCGACATTCAGTATTCATCTGAACTCTCAGTCCATCACCATCACCCAAGGCCAGAAACCAAGAATAAAGACAATGGGGAGTGGTATGCTGGGAAAGCGAGCATGGCAGCTTCTGCACTCCAAAGGGTTCAGACTGTTCTGATTTATTGGGGGGATGTTCAATCTATTTCACTTGTCAACGTTTTAAAAACAGAAATGGAAACATATGGTCTGACTGTCCTTAACTGTGGGAACCCCCAGAAACAACAGGGGGACTAAACAATGTCCCGTCGTTTAAGAACAATACTGTGGAAGCAGATTTATTTACATGGAAAGATACTATATTATTGAGTGAAAAAAGCAAGTTATAAAACAGCTTGTACAGTATGAGTCCATTTTTTCAAGGAAAAAGTGTTGAAGTACATAAAGTAAAATGTTTCTAGCAGTTATCTTGGTGGGAGGGAAAAATTGTTGGATTCCTGATGTTTTTGCTTATTATGTTTTTTTAGTTTTCCATTACATATTACTTATGTAACTTTTAAAGAGGCAGTTTAAAAAAAATAAATACAAGTGACACAGAGAGACCATAACCATCATCACTCACAGTTTATTTTAAAATAATGCCCTTTACTGACCTCCTGAGATGTAGATTCCACTGTCCTACAAGAAGGCACAGTGGATACAGGTTATATGGGTACTAAAGTGATCTATCTGCTGACACACCACAGCATTACACATCTTTAGAATGCAGTACTTCTCATACAATTACTAGCTATTTACTGATAAAGGAATAATAAACACAGAAATAGGCACAGTCATAAATCACTGGTAGTCACTATAGCAATATCTATTATATTCTGTTTTTGTCCCTGTGATTTCAAAATCTGATTTGTTAACATAAGAATCTTACAATGTGTATTATTTTTAATATATGCAAAATATTTTAAAATATACCTTTGAATATTATTATAAATATGTTATTCATAAGGTTATACCCCCCCCAAAAAAAAACTAGAGAATTTACTAGATATCAAATTATCTTCTTTTTGATACAACAAGTCCATTTTTTACAAAGGAAGTACACAGGCATTTTCTAGTTGCCTCCAATTAAAATAATATAGAGACATTTACTTACTCTCTCCTTCTAAACTCACAACTTCCTGAAGGTTGTGGTTTGATTTTAGTTGAAATACCCTGGTAGTTGTTCAAAGCTTTATGTTTTAAGAATGAGAAAATCAATTATGTTACTTTAACACATAAAATTAACATGATCCCAGGGGCTATATTTTAGAAAACGCAGTCTTTCCCGTTAAAGTCAGTATAAATCATCCTTTGAAAGAAAGGAAGGGAGGAAGGAAGGAAGAAAGAAGCAAGAAAGGAAGAAAAGAAGGAAAGGAAAAAGCTCATGGGAAAAGGTCACTTTACTTTTTTTTTTTAAATGTTGTGGGTATGGACTTGATAGTTTCTTGGAGGCAGAGCAGCTTCAAAGACAAGCTTCATCACCAGCTGATGCTAGAGCTCTGTGAAGGTGGGAAGTGCTTAGAGTCTCTGAACCTGTTTCTTGGATCCCACCCCTCAGATGGTTCTGTGAGCAGTAATATGCTTAGAACTTTAAAGCAGTTTCTGGTATCCAGGTTGTCTTACATTTTTTTGTGTCTCTTCCCATCCTGTTACAGTAGATGGTCTCACTAAGAAAATACACAGTTGTCATGTAATGGCGGTCTCCAAAACTTTTGGTTTCAGGGACTGGTGCTCCTATGAGAATCTAATACCCGATGATTTCAGGTGGAGCTGAGGCAGTGATGCTAGCGCTGGAGAGTGGCTGCAAAGGCACTAGTGAGATCCTCATCAGTCACAAAAAGGAGTCTTGACTTTATCTTGATGGTAAAAAGGACTGACAAAGGATTTTAAGTAGAGGACTGTTGCAGAAATATCAAGGAAACTGCTGAAGTAATCCAGCTGACTGAGGATAGGAAAAAATATGAAAATGGATACAGGAGATCTTTAGAATATAGTCTCATAGAACTGATGATTGTTTGGATGTAGGTGGTAAAGGTGAAGAACCACAGTATAATTCCAATAGGTTGAGGGCCCTCAAACTCTTCAGCTCAGGATGCCCAACAGGAAGTAAAGCACTGGCATTAGGGCCTCCTCTCAGTTTACCTCCTCCCCTGGAACTCCTCCCAACCTTAGAGTCACTTTTTTTACTTTTGAGTATTGGATATTGCTTCCTTAAGCTATATGGATGAAACTGTAATTCATCCAACTCTAAGATATTTTTTTACTTCTTCACAATACAAAGAGAATTAAAAAAAAAAAAAAACCAACAACATACAGCATATGGAGCATACAGATCATTAAAACAGCACAGATCCATGCAATTTGTCTTCAAAGACCCTCAGGGGTTAGACTTAGCCAAGGGGCAAGAGCAAAATGGAAGGATTTCATTTGGCACAAACACAGTAATGTGAACTGGGAGATAGTCCCTAAGTTAAAGGCATCTTTACAAAGTTTGAAGCCATAATGAAGGAGGATGCCAACTTGATAATATCAAAGGTCATTAGTCTCCCCCCTTTTTTTTGCATTGTCATTAACCATTTAATTTACTCATCTAACCTCCTGCCAATGAGGTCAGGCTATCAAAGAAAAACATGAGACATACTAAGAATGTTACGACTAGGAGGGGATTTTCTTTGTCACGAAATTCACATAAAATGGCTTACTAGAATACGTCATCTGCTTGGTTGTAGAACATGTCTGACTCCACCACCCCAATCCCTTTGTAACTGTAGTTTCTATCACTTGAGGTCCTGTCACTTTCACTCTTCCTCCTTTTCAAAGGCTTTCCTCCCTGCAGGTCAGATGGGTCACACACCGCAGAACTCACAGGGTTAGGTCCTTTGGCAAATGGTGCCTCAGCCCCAGTAGCCTCAGCTGCATCTGAATGATCAGCTAGGGGCAGAGGTCGGTCACTCCGTAGCTTTTTTCTTATTTCTTCTTCTTTAGTCTGAAAAGCAGTATCAAAGAATGAAAAAGAGCCCAAGTCATGTTCTCCAAGTTTTCATTAATGTCGCCTGTAATTAACATTATGGCTCCCCTAGCTCATTATTCAGTCATTTAACAAACATAAATTGAGGAACTGCTGTCGAAGAAGACAGACCCAGTCCCTGCCCTCACAGAGCCTCTGTCTGGTCCTTTCACTCTGAGAGGCCAAGCAGAGAGATGGAAATGAAGATGGTGAGAGCAAAGCGGTGAGGCTGGTGCCCGTAGGATAGCTGACAGCAGGTCAGAGGGACCATGTGTGCAAAGGCCGCAGGAGCTATTGGATGGTTTCCTTGGCCTCCTCTTCAGCTCCCATCCTCCAGCCCCACACCGCCTCTCACCACTGGCCCCAGCTGAAGTTTTCTTTTTTCACATGAAGAAAACTCCACACTTTACTCAGTTTTGGGAATTGGATATTACTTCCTTAAGACATACAGATGAAAATGTAGTTCAACCAACATCAAGATATGGCTTCATTCCTTCTCTTCACAGCACACATCAAAAAAAAAATTCAACATGCAGCATCAGAAGCATATAGATTATGAAGATAATTAATACAATTCCACATTATTTGTCTTAATGCTGCTGATAGGAAAGGCCCCACGACCGCTCCTCCACCCCGGTGCCCCCTCAGGCACCTTCCTGCGCTCCTCCACCGACTGCATCTTCTCCTCTATGTCCTTCATTGTGAAATCTTTCACTTCCTTTTTGATCTTAAGTTTTTTCAGCCTGGCTGGTGGCTTTCTCAGTGGCTTCTCAGTCATATGCACCTGGAGGAAGACACTTCTTAAAATGGAGAAACAAACATATTCATAGGCAGAGGAGAAAGACAAGAGGTAGAATCAACACAGTTTAAAATGTAAATCCGAAAAATCTAAACACTCCAGTGGCAGAGTTGAAAAACAACAACTCGAACACTGGTAACAACAGAACTGATTCCTAAAGATCTAATTTATGGTAACAACAGAACTAATTCCTACAGAAAAAAAAGAAATCTATCAGGTGCTTAGAAGAAAACAGGCTATTACTAAAAAATGCGAAAAAATGCAAAGGCATCCTGAAACTGGAAGAGGACTCAATAGAAGGAAAAAAACAAACTTGAGAATAAATACAAGATGGAAAAAGGTACCAAATGAGTGATGAATTTGTGGTTTGAAGTAAAAAATTGAGCCTGATAATTGTTTAATATTCCACAATTCCACATCGATTTGGGATTGAAATTAGTTTTTAGTACTTCTAGTCTTATGGAGAAGAGAACTCACTCTGTGCTGGCATTTCTGTTGGTACTTTATAAATGTTTACATGACAGCAGAAAAAATCCATCTCATTTCACATGATTGACAATGCTTTAAACAGTTTGAAGCAGTAATAATGACTCTGATTATAATTTCTAGTTACAAAAAAAGTAAAAGGTTGTAAAGGATTTATAAAGAAAGTTTTCATATATTTTTTTTTAAAAAATAGGTTTTTAAAATGGTATACATTGATTATAAAAAATTGAAATGATACATAAATAACCTAATACTCTGTTTAGCCACCTAACCCCCAATCCCATCCATCTGCATGAACCATTGGAAGAGTTTGGTGTGTGTTCTCCCTGCACATATATTTATATACACACATATGTACAGCACATATGTAATGTTAAACCAAACATAAAAGAAATTATACTACATGCAGTACTCTGCAATTTTCTTTCTTTACATATTTAATATGAACATCTTTCTAGGTCAGTATACCTAGATTTATTATGACTGGGGCAAGTCTTAATGAACTTCAAGTCTTCATTGTAAAATGAACTGATAATTGTCCTAGATAATTTCTCCAAAGACTTTTAAAGACACAGGAGCCATTGATAATCATTGTAATATCTAAAAGACTGTCTCTTCGGAATACAATACTGTAGGTACTGAGAAAATAAATCAAACAGAGAGACATAGCATAGCAGAAAAAGGCAAGAGAGCTGGACTCAGACAGACCTGGGTTTAAATCCTGTCTCAGCCACATTGTGGCTTTGTAAGACTTCTTAAATTCTGTAAGACTTGCTTTCTGTATTTGCAAAGTAGGTTTAATAATGTTTTTCATGGGATATTTTTTTAAAAGGAGGGGAGGGAGTAAGTAGATAGTAGACATTCAGTAAATGGAACTGACTTTTCATTGAGTGAAAACAGAAGCTTTTTAGATGAGAGCACACAGAATCATAACCAAGATAAAGCATTTGTCACAAAGGAGAGGAGTGAGAGTTAGAATCAAGGGGGCCAACAGGAAGGGGGCCTGGGTTTTAACCCCGGTCTACCACCGTGCTCACTGTGCGACCTGAGAGAAAGCACCTTTTCTCTTTATATTCACTTTTCTCAAATGTAAATGTAAGGAGGAGACTTGATGATGGCTAAGCTTCCTTCCAGCTTTAAGATATATGATTCTCGGAAAGCCGTTTAAAGGGAAAACATTTCTCTAAGTTTTGGTTCAGTTACAGCCTTGAGGAGTTTTATATGGTAAGAAGTTGTTCACTACATAAAAACTGTGGGGTGTTTGTCAAAGCAACCTCTCCTTCTACCACCATTGTATTATTTTTGTGACAATTGGCTCTAAGGCTTCCTACTAGCAAAAGCCATCTGCTGAAAACAGGGACATATTTGCTATGGAGGCTCAACTAGAGGTACTGTGAAATCAGTATGACAACCTTTTTTTTAGGGAAGTTCACTTATAGAAGGCTAAAAGAAAATGAAATGGTAATCCAAGATCTTATAAAGGAAGGCTCCATTAGGCTTTACATAGGAGTCTAAACCTTGACTAAAATGATTAACCAGTAGTTCAGAAAGAATTTAGAACTTCCGGTTTGGGTGACTCTTCCTGTGACTTTATCCTAAAATGATGCCTATGAAACCATGTACTTCCTCCTCTTTGTGGAAGTTAATCATACCTGTGCAGCCCACACCCTTTCTTGAGTCTGACACTTTAAGTAAGAGTGCTGAAAGACCCAAGGAAAGACAACTGTATTCTTTACCACTGCATTTTATGAAGTCAGGATTAATCAACTGTTGGCACTTAAAAATGATAACAATGATCAAATACTTAGAGAGGTGCTACCAATAGAAATTCTCAAAAAAAAATCATCTTTAAACTTATGGAAGTTACTAGTTCAATTATTTACTTTAAGAACACCATCAAAGGACTGCCACAACCAAAGGTGCTCTGATAAGATTTGGGTCTTGTGTCTAGACAGCCTTACTGTACATATTACTTCTTGCATCCATTGTGTACTCCTCAGAACTTTTGTAATTAACTGTTGACCTACAAATGAATCTACCTTGGTATGCTCCCTTACCAGAGTCTTGTGCACAGAGTAGGCCAAAACTTTTCACAAGAGATCTATCATTCCAGCTCTGTCACCGTTACACCTCCTGAGGAAGGTTAGTCTGAGTGTTAACTGGCATTATTTGGTCTTTACTAGTCAACTTCCTTCTCCTTAAAAGACTCCCCATGAGGTTTAACAAATCATATTAGAGACTCTGATGCAATGTGAATAAACTCCCTAACTGCACTAAGGGTTACCAAGTACAGAAGTCTCCAGAGAAGGAAATAAACTTTGACCAGAGACAGTAGGAATCGACACAATTCAGCCTTGGGTAGGCAGATCCAGGCAGGGAGAAATAAGTTTGGGATAAAAGATACCTAAAAGGCAGGGAGAAATAAGTTTGGGATAAAAGATACCTAAAGTGGATAAATGTGTAAATAAATGAGAGCCAATCACATCCCTCTAAAGAGATCTGTACCAATCCATACACATATTTACATGTGTACATATAACCATTTCACATTTATAATACAGCCACTTAAGTCTCACTAGGATGTTTTGAAATATACTGATTCACTTAATCCGAATTTTAGCTCAATATATTTCTTAAATATCATTAAGATATTTCTCTCTGAGTGAACATAACCTCTATTAATATGAGTATACCAGAAAGCAGGTTATCCAGAGGGCATTATAAAATTGCTGTAGTGCATGCCAACAAGCAAAAGATAAAAATTAAGAAAAATGGCGAAAGGGGGCCATGTGATGGACACAGATACTGCCATAAACTTCTGGCTCACAGAGAAATCCCCTGATTTAGGAGATGAATAAGGACCCTCACTTTTCAGCATCCTTTTTCATATTTTAATCTAACTCATAACTAAATTAAAAATAACTGATTAAGAAGGTGACAGATCTATGTCTAAAATTCCCTTATATTTAAGTATACGATTGGTCTACATAAGAAGTTTCGTTTTTAAAGTATCCTCACATTCATTATCCTGTTATTTCCCCAAAATATTTTCTTTAAAAGTTTTTTTAGGCAATGAAGAAATAATGTTTATGTGTCTGATTGGACTTACCACATTATAGTTACTGCAGACATCAACGTCCCTTTTTGACCCTCCTTTCTGCTTCCCTGGCTCTTTGGTTTGTTTTTTGGTTTGTTTTCATCATCTCCCTCCCCCCCCCCATTATTAAATATTAGATAGTTAAAAGTATTAGTCAAATAATATTTCCATTTTTGCTGTGGTTCACCTTTCAGCTCTTCAATATTTATTTTCATCTTTTCACGTTGACCTCATAACTTTTCCTGAAATATGTAAGACACGTGGTGTGTGACGCACTTATATTCTCAGCTACACCTGAATTGAAAGAGACTTTACCTGTGACACTGAGCACTTATGTCTCTCCTTAATTTCCATACACTTCCTGGGTATAATCTTAGTCTTACATCTGAAAATATGTCATATTTGTAGAAATACTTTAGAATTCTCTTTCCAAATGAATGGAGGATTTTAATTTCAAAAGCTTTAACTTTTCGTAGCTTTACAATGGATTTGAGGGCTTGGTGTACTTGTTTGTTGAAACTTCAAGGGCAGCAGTTCTCAGCCTGGGCTGCCCAAAGGAACCTTTTGGGAACTTTCAAATGTACTACAACTGGGGCCTACCTCCAGCCCCCTGGTCCAGCACGGAGCCTGGCCACCTGGAGTTCTGAAAGCTTTCTGGGTGATTCGATTGTGCAGCCAGATTAAGGACCACTGCACTAGGCAGTAAAAGGCACAGTTGTGTGTTATGCTGGCCTGTTGCAAGCTTGGCTTATGTTGGGACATCCTGGCCTAATTCCAAAGCAAAAACAAGAAAACAAATCAAAGCTCACAAAAATGCAAAAGAGCTGTGTTACTCTTGCCTGTTTCTGCAGTCCTGTCACATTTCAATCCTTTTGAGAACACCCTAGCTATGCTCCTGACAACCATTCCATGTCTACAGAATATGAAAAAACCTTCCTCTGGCTCATTTAATGATGTTATTCAAAGTCAAGCCCGTAGTTTTCATTTTTTAAAATAGAGACATTTCTTTCACAATATAGCATATATTAATTAACCTTGTTGGTACCCTCGCGAAGTCTGAGTCTGAACTCATTCATCCCTGACATTTGAATCACTGGAAAAAGTTTTAATTCTATTCCCACTGGCATTAACATCAAGGTTCCTTAGCATTTTCCTTAAAAACACACACACACACACACACACACACACACACACACACACACACACACACACACCACATCATTTGGCCTCTCAATGTTTCCACAATCTACCCTTCTCTGGATTGCTCTCCTGTCTTTCTTTTGACACACCTTTTTTTTTGTTTTCCTGACCCCCACACTCACTTACAGCTGGGGAAAATACCTCTCCTCTCCTTTTTTTTTTTTTTCAGTACTTTTAAACAAGGTACTCCAAAATGGCTTGTATCAGGATATCACCATACAAATGTAAATTGTCAGGTTGGCATTACCTCTTCTATTATATGGTCCGTTTTTTTTTACCTTCCCTTTTTCCCCACATCCTCTTATTATAGGCAGCCTAATAATATCATTCATAAGGTTTAGTAATCTCTTTTTTCCCCCAAATACTTTCTGCAGTACTTATTTTCCTTCTTCCAAAGAAAATACCACTTTAGCTTTTATTTATGAGTTCTCAGCATTGCCTTAATAGGAAAGGAAATTACTTTTATTCAAACAGTGAGTGCCTTGGTCTAGATGGCAAACTTGATTTAAATAATGCATCTTTTTATTCCAAATTAACTGTTTTCTTTACAACACAGGGATCAGCAACCACTTGGGAGCCATCAATGTAGTTTCTGGTCTATGTTTCCACCATTTCTGTCTCTTTCTTTTCTTTCTCATTCATTTTTCCTCAGGCTTATTTTCATTGTTATTTCTTCTTTTCATTTATTTCTTCCACCCATATTTTATGATAATTGGAGCTGCCTGAGTTAATTGGCTTAAGAAAAAAACCCAGACAGGCAAAAACAAAACAAAAAACCCAAAACAAAATAACAACAAAAACAACAACAAAAACTGCTATCCTCTTTATAGGTTTACACAGAACTTATTAAAAAATTAAGACCTGAAGACTTTGGCCACAATCCGTTAAAATCAAGGTAAAAATATTGCTCACACTAAAAAAAAATAAAATGGCAGATTAGTCAAAATGAATCAACAAAGTAAAACAAGAGTAAAACAATTTCTATTATTGTATTTATTTCCTTGTATTTGACCTTACAGTGTGTATATGAATATAAAAGCATATCTGTTTTAGCTTTGGCATTTAGGTCTATTTTCTTATTGGCTAAGTCAGAGTTGAGTTTTATATTCGCAATTCCTAGTACATAGGCAACGCTTAATAAAAAATGCTGGAAGACTAAAGGCATTTATTGAATGGGGCTTAATGCATCTTAAATTTAGTAAGACCCAAGATATGTTTTATTGGTTCATTAATCATGAATGATTAGGATAGTATGCAGAATGGTGAGGGAATTTATGGGAGAAAAAAAAATGGCTTAGATAAATGCTACAATCTGTACTGTGACTCTCAAAATGCATATGCTGAAAATAATAACTCACGCTCCATCATAATTTATTGCTATTTTTAACTAAAAACTAATGTTAATTATAAAATTACTTGCCGTGACATCATATGATTCTCCATTTCTAGATACTCTGCTATGGCTTTGTATTATTCCTTGAACAATTAATTCCTCCAGGATGTCTGATGACTTTTGTCTCTCTCGATTTTCTAGAGGTTGAGGTTTATGGATTAATCCATTGGTAAGTAGGTCTTCCAGGGGAAAAGAGAAAACAAAGCATAATTTAAGCATGAAGATTTTATAAATCAAATGCTAAATAGATGCTTTATAAATCATGTTATTTAATTAAAATTTGACACTCAACACTCTTACTTGAATACCTGTTTCTATTATAAATCTTTGACTCCTTTGAAGTCCAAATTCTTAATGGTCTTACAGAAGATACACATCAATATAAATACGCTTTACTTAGCAGGTTCCAAATTAACATAACAATAAGTCTTTCAGGTGCTACAATGAACTACTTTTTTGTTGTAACAACACTTGTACACTGGGGTGTGACTACATGGGTTCTCTGAACAAATTATGAAGCTAAACCACAGCTAAGCATGTGATATTCTTTCAGTGACTCTTCTGAGTTGCAGTCCGTTTCTATGCTTTGTATACAAAGGGTAAACAGTGTGATGTTGCCAAGAGACTTCTAGTCCTGCAACCTTGGGTTTACAATTACGCCATCTGCTAAATCGACGTAAGTAAAAGGATGCCTTGTTGAAAAGAACTAAATTGGAATTGGAGTAGAGTGATATCAGCTACATTTTTATTAGGGATTCTAAAAATGGCACTGAAATAGTTTATAGGAGAGGCTTTATAAATTGTACTAGTGAGAGAGAACCTCTCCGTTACAAATCATCTAATTATATAAATAAACGAGCCAGTAACTGTTTTTACAACTTCACATTATAAAATAAAGGTGCGATGAGGAATCTTCAGAAATGAGTTGTCTTGTATTTTGCAATCATTGGGAAGTCTGGCTAGTAACCAAGTCCATTCCATCTAGTGGATGGTGTCTTTTAATGAAAATTTCTAACCCGGCACTATATTAAGTACTTTATATATTTTATAACATTTAAATCTAATGTAAACTTCATAAGAAAGGTATTATTATTCCTACTAAAAATAAACAAACTGATATGAAAGAGGCTAATTAACTTACTCAAGGTGACAGAGGTAGTAAGTAAATTGACTAAGATCTAAATCCAAGTCATTCTGACTTCTACAGCCATGTTCTTTACCACTTCACTATACTCAAATTATCACATAAATGGCTTTCACTGGTCCTAGTTCACTTCTCTCTGAAGATATTTCTAAAAAGAATGCCATTGTAAACATCTGTTGCTAACATAATAAAGTTATTTTAGCTGATTTGATCCATTTATTTTTTGAGTTTATTTAAGTATCTGGCTTGATATTTACCATAGCTAACCAGCCTAAAGAGAAATCGCTGGGCTACATCAGTCATTTCAACTAATTTTTATGATTTCTTGGGACGTCGAAGAATATCAGGAAAATGTTTAAAAATAGCATTGTGCTTCTTTCTGAGTACAAAAGCAATACATTATAAACTTGGAAAATATAGAAAAGAATAAAAAAGAAAATAAAAATGCTCATTCTCTTGCCATTCAAACATCACCATTGTTAATATATATAATTTTAATTTTAGAAACTTGCCATCACACTAAACAAACAGTTTTGTTTCCTATGAAACATTTACATTAGCATTTTTTTGTGCCATTAAAAATTCCTCATAAGCATAAGCACCAAAAGTGAAGCTGTACAAGAAAATGTGAGTGGATTAATATTTAGCATAGGTATAGGGAAAGGCTTCTTAATTGACTCAGAATCCAGATTTTATAAAAGAAAAGATAGATAAATTTTAGTACATTAAAAAATTTTGCGAAGCTAAAAAGACCCATAGTAAATGTCCTATAAAGATATCATGTACCCACTGCTCTGATGTACTAAGCAGGATACAATATAATTTTTGGTATTCTTGCTAAAAATGTATAATTTGGACCTAATCATGATGAACTATCAAACAAACTCAGACTTTGGAGCATTCTATAAAACAGATAACCTATATTTTCAAATATATCAAGGTTATGAAATATAAAGAAAAGTTGAGGGATTGTTCCAGATTAGAGAATAAAACCACATGACAACTACATTAAACATGTGATACTACATTAGTTCTTATACCAGAAGTTTATTTATAAAGGACATTTGTGAGACAATAACAAAAATCTAAATATGGTCTGTAGGTAAGCTAATAATACTTCGTTAATAGTATTTTCCTTATTCAGATCTCTGTATTGGGATTTTGCAAAGAATATCCTTGTTTTAAGGAAATACATGTCAATGTATTTAGGAGTAAAGTATCATTATATCTGTAACTTACTCTCAGAAAAAAATACACCTGCTTATGAGAAGAGGAGGAGGCGATGGAGGGGTGAAGGGAGGGGCGGGGCAATGAAAATACAAATGTGGTACAATGTTAACAATTGGGGAATTTTGGTGAAAGAATAAAGCCATTTCTTAGGTTTGTTTGTTTGTTTGTTTGTTTGTTTTTTATTTTTTGCCAATGTTCTTCAATCTGAAGTTATTCACAATAAATTTTTTTTTCCCAATAGGAAATACCTGGGAAATGTTAGCGTAAAACTTGAAATTTTTAACAAATATGCTCTGTAGATGTGAAGAGCAAGGATGCAACAAGGACACAGAGGGGAAACTAGGCAGAGAAAACAATATAAAGCATAGGACACTAGTTCTTATTTATTCTGTGGTGAGGTCTTTCTCGAAAACTAATTTACACTACATTTTGAACATCTGCTTTGGTAATTCACTCTTTCCCCAAGCTGGTCTCTCCTAGCACTGTCCTGCTTACCTGCAGCCCTTCCCATACAGCTTTTAACAGTGTAAGGCCGACAGGGCTGACTGTCTAAGGGCACAGCAGGTCCCTGTCCACTCCACAATCTGTAGTCTGTTAACACGACAGATATTGAGCATTTGTGTTGCAGTCTAGGAGGGATTCCCATCAACAAAACTATCAGAGTAAACAATATATGTGCTGGTCCAACACAGAGAGGGAGGAAGGGGCCGCCTCTGCACTTCAACCCCTGCCTCCTACCTCATTCTCAGAGGTCATGTCTCACCCAATCAGAAGCATAAGATGAGGGCTAATATGAAATATGTGATAACCTGAGTGTGCACAAAAGTCCCAGAAAAAGAATCTCACTTATAACCTATTTTCTAATTCTAACATGTTTCTAGGGAAGAATCTATAGCAATGAAGAATGAAATGAAAGCCTTCCCCCTAAATAAAACAGAGTGCTTTTCCTTAAGGTCTGCTAAGTTCAATTTGTTTAAAAGGCTGATAAAATAAAAACAAAAGTTCTTATATCAACACCACAGGATAACCCCAGTAAAGCGAAAACACACCATAAGAAAAATATTTAGAAACAAATAGGCTCAAAGTCACTCTAGGTTATAATTACTTTTTTCATGTTCTTGAAAGATTCTTTCATTACATATTTGCTGATATTTTGAATGGGGAGAGACAAGGGAAACAGTTTGATGCAAGTTTTATGGTTTTTTTTTTTTTCAAATGTAGAAATTTCTCTCAGAAAAATGTTAACATAGTGGGAGTTTAAAGAAATTTAACCAAAGCTTCTGCAACTCCTATTCCTAAGGCTTATTCCCAATCATCAATAAGTCTCTTACTAAGGGGGAAAAAAAGATGGTTTAATTACTTCATTGACAAGAAGGTTAATAGTTAGCATTATTTACTCACTTAATAAAGGCCTAAGGCTAAATTCTAATGTCTTAGAGATAGAGACCTGGCCATTTAGACTACACACTGGCCCACAAATCTGTGATAAAAGGGTCACCAAACACACATGAAATATATTTAGAGAAACAATATTTTTTGGAAAGCAAAATGAATAGGGGCTTTTACCTGAATTAATTCTCCCGATTCTTCCATTAGGAGATGGGAAACTTTCTGGAATGGTTCCGGGTAAGCTTTCCAACAGCACCTGTTTATCCAGGCCTTCGGGGTTGCCCGCAGTGTCCTTGAGCAGTGCAGCTCCAATCTGGGGGCTGCAATTCTCCTCAGAATAAGTCACACCAACATCAGCCTGTGAGAAGTGAATGGCTTTGTGAGAGTTAAGATTTCTTAGAAAATGACTTATTAGAAAATGTAAATCATGTCACAAGATCTGCTTTGTGAATGTTTAGCCAACTAGTATCTGTGGGAAGCTGAATAGTAGTACCTAGCAACCTGTAGATGTTACCTTATATGACAAAAAGGACTTTGCAGATGTGATTAAATTAAAGCCCTTGAGATGGCAAGATTATCCTGAATTGTCCAGGTGGGCCCTAAATGTAAACATGAGTGTCTTTATAAGACAAAGGAAGAGGGAGATTTGACGCAAAGGAGGAGAAGGTGATGTGACGATGGAAGCAGAGACACATTTGAAAATGCTACAGTCCTGGCAGTGAAGATGATGCAAGGCCCACCAACTAAGGAATGTAAGGAATGCAGCGCCAGAAGCTGGAAATGGCAAGGAAGAGGATTCTCTCCTCAGAGGCTTTGAAAGGCACCAGCCCTGCTAACATTTTGACTTGAGCCCTGTGGAACTGATTTTATACTTCTGACCTCCAGAACTGTAAGAGAATAAAATGATGTTATTTTTAGCCACTAAATTTATGTTAATTTATTATAACAGCAATAGAAAACTGACATACAGTTAACCCTTGAACTGCATGGAGCCACTTACATGCAAATTTTTCAATAAGTATAGTTAGCCCTCTGTATCCGCAGATTTCACATTTGTGGATTCGATCAACCACAGATTGAAACAGTATTTTTGATCTGAAGTTGGGAATCTCCAGATATAGAGGGCCAACTGTATGCATTGTTCTGGACCATTTTGTATAAGGTACTTGAGCATCCTCAGGTTTTAGTATCTGCTGTGCAGTGTGTGTGTGGGTGGTGGGGGCAGGTCCTGGAACCAATTTCCCATGGGAACTCAGGGATGACTGTAACTAAGTTTTGGGGGAGTCAAAATTAAACATGGATTTTTGTCTGCAGGGGTATTGGATCCCTAAACTCCCTATGTTTTTCAAGGGTCAACTGTAACATCTAATAGGAATGATCAGGTACAAGCTATTATGCTGAGCATTCTGAAGGATACCAAAATGAACAAATTCATAATCATCAAACGTGAAAAGTAAAGATGCCACTGTCTCAAAAAGTATTTTTTAGATAAAATTATCTTCATTGTTTTGCTGATTAAAAAAGTAATCAGCCTCATAAAAAGAAATAATTTAATTTAACCACATATTGGAGGATATCTTGGTTGTTTCTAACTTGTCAATATAATAAACAGTACTGGCATAATATCTGTGCATATTCATCAGTCTGAATTCACCCAATCATCCCATGAGGATAAATTTCTAGATGTGGACATGCTGGACTAAGGGATATGTACATTTTATATTAATTTGTATTTCCAGAGAGTCCTCCATCAATCCTGCACTTACTTGCAGTCCCACTTCTCCTTTTAAGGATGTCTATTTCTTCATACCAAAGTTCTGCTGCTTGTAAATAGGTCAAAACACAGTGTAAAAAAGGGCCCGTATGTGATTTAGTAACCACTAACTCCAAAATGCTGGCCAATATTAAATATTTCATAATTCTACAGCAAAAGAAGAAAAATGAAAAAAATGAGTTTTTCATGAAGCTAAATTAACTAGATTTAAAGGACTGGCATTTATTTTGAGAGGAAGTATATTTCAAATACTAATATGTTCAGAAGAACTTTTCTCATACCTCCTGTAACTACTATGTCCCCTCTTCCCCAGTGCTGCCCTTTAGTTCATTGCTTGGTTTGCAACTGTCCCACTACTCATTCAATGGAAGCTTCTAGTAGATGTTATCAGCCAACCTTTTCCCTAGCTAAGATACACAAAAGAAAGGAAGTCTCTTCAGTGACCCCAGAAGAAATAAGAACATAAGCATCTTCTACAGAATGTTATAGTCTAGCTATTCTTCTTATGTCTATTGAGTTTACAGTTTTGGCTCAATGGGTATTCTTTTTCTCCCCTGAGAAGGGCCTCAGGACTCTGCCTTCCAACTCCCACCCTTTGTCAAACAGCCCTGTTGTATCTTGTTAGGTGTAGTGAAAAGCGTTAAAAATTAGATGCTTGAATTGGGTCTTGATGAATGAGTTTCCAGTGAGCAAGAAGGAAAGGTCATGCTAGACAGAGGCGAAAGCATACACAAATGAAACAATATTGTGTGTCTATGAACTTGATTTTTCTAGTGTAGCAGGAACAGATTGAGGTAGAAAGTGGTAGGTGCTGAGGTGGGGACAAGAAAAGGAGTTTAATTTTATTTTGAATGCAACAGTAGTCCTTCATAGGACTTTCAAATGACGTATTACTGAATTGTACACTTGAAACCTACACAATTTTATTATTAACCAATATCACCCCTACAAATTTAATGAAAATGAAGTTTCCTGTCTATTTAATTCCCCTTGTGACATTAAGCAGTTTCAAAAATACGGAGATTTAATTTAATTAAAAATATGTGGAAGTAAAATGAAATGATAGATCACTCTTGAGCGAGTGCAATGGCAGGAATGGAAGAAAATAAGGAAGGGACAGAACAGGGCAGCCAGTTACGACTATCATTATCCAGGTGAGATTTCTGGAAGCACTTCAACCTTTGAAGTCTCTCAGAAGCTAAGTAGGAATCACAATAGCTAAATTACGGTGGCTCCCATCACTCTAAGGTTCTCACAGTTCAGTGAGAGATTCTCCCATGTCCACTGGGAGACTCACATAGCACCTCACCATCATGTTTACATAACATGATCACTTTCACTAAACCAACATCAGTTTATTGTGTTGAGTATTAATTAGTTTTGTGGCACAGGACTACATGGGACAATAGGGGGAAAAAAAACCAAACAACTGAATAAACAAAGTAAGGAAACAAAAACTCAACTGATCTGAAATATGAATCAGCACAAGACAAAGCCTGAGAGCAACTATGTGCTTTTTTCTTTCTCTCTCCATCTGTCTTTCTGCGTAACACAGTTACTGCCACACAGTTTTACAGATAACATACTATACATTATTATATTATTATACAACAATAATCATTATTTTAGACAGGGTCTTTTTTTTCTTGTTATATATAACACATATATGTTTGTTTTGTTTTTATTGTTACATATAACAAAAGAAAAGAAGAACCTACCTGACACTTTCAGAGGCTCAGAGTTCATATTGAATTTAAAGATCATTTTGGGCGTTCTTTACACTCTTTCCAAACAAACTCTCAAAAATGAATATCTGCAGTGATATGTTCACAAGTTCATTTTGTTTTGCCGATCTAACTTCTTTTGAACACAATGAAGCACTAATATTGCTGACTTAACAACAAAAACAATAAACAAAACACCCATTGTGAACCTAAGAGCAAATTTGGATATTTTCAATCCAAAAGGTATCTTTTCAGTCAACTGAAAGTCTGAATAGATTTAAATACCACAACCCTAAATGACCTCCTAATTGTTTTATCAAAGTGACTAATCCAGTTCCTTAGCAAGAGCCTTACCCATTTTTGCTTTTTTAGATACAATCTGCCTTAATGCTCTGTTAGTGACTAAAACTTAAATTATAGCAAATGAAACATAATCTTGCAGCATGAAATAACACATACCAGCCTTCAATTTCCAGAATAGAAATTTAAGGTTTTTTTCACTTTTGAAAACTAAGGATGTCTTTTAAATATCTTATCTATGTGCAACACATTCTGGAAATTTTAATCCAATTTTATAATCTAGATTTCGGCACAGGCTTAGTCAAAGACCAGAGATACAAATTAATTAGATCTATGGCTCTTGGGGATATGTCAAAATAGTTTTCTTGTTCTGTCTGTGCATGTAGAGTTTATCTTTTCACACCAGTAAGAAGTGTATCTGTAATTGTGCTGGGGGAGGGGGAAGGAGAGTGGAAGTGGGTAGAAGGTTTAATTTTTCCCCTTGAGATGAAGTTGTAGCAGAAGCTAATGTAGAACGTGTTTCTACATTTTGCATCAACTTTAATTTATACTTCATTGTCTTGGTGATACAATTTTATCAACTTTAGACGAAATTAAAAAGCTGTGAATTCAAGTTAACAGTTAGCTATACATAGGCATCATCAGCATTCCAAAAAAGTATTGATTTTAACTATGGTCAGAATTTTGTTTGGTTTGGTCTGAAAGCATTATATGTGTTCTAAAGCTTTTGGAAAACAAATTTTCCAAACATCTTGGGAGAAGTCATTTTTTAAGACTCCCTGGAGCTTAAACTTTCTTAATTCAAATTATTGGCAGATACATTTTATAAATACAATCATCTCCAGACATATAAAAAAAAATTGTTCTTCAAAATTCAATCTTTTTTCTAGTTTACTTTTAATGAATGAAATAATAAATAGCAACCCTTCAAAAACAGAGTCAGAAATATGTTCTTTTAAAAACTTGAACTTTAAGAAGCATTTAGTCTCTTTAACTAACAATAAACAAGAATTTTCTTGTCAAATATTAGGGAAATACTATGAAGGATCTTTGGAGACCAGCTATTCTAATAAAGCCTGTCCTGTTTTATAACAAGCAAGAAACTTTGAGTTAATTGTATAGATTTCCCCCAATGAAGAAAAGTTTCCCACTGTTCCTTAGCATTATTCTATTGCAGTGACTTTTTGCCACTTTAGACTAAGGTAAAGTGAAGAGAAAGTCTGCAGGCAGGTCTCCAGAAGTTTGATTGGGAATATTTTAAAGTTGTGCCACCATGAAATATGAATATTTCATGCAAGCAAACAGGTGAATCTGATTTTGAAGACACTGCTGAACTATTGAACTCTTGCCTGATGAATTTATGAAGGTAGTGAAAACAGTATTACTATGATAGCTAGAGAGTGTTAATTAGTAATCATACCTTTCCCAGATCAGATTTCCAAAGTCAAGTGTTTGGGGTGGGAAAAGAGGTATACGCATGAGGTGACTCTGAGTCTATTTTCAGGTTATTTTAATATTGAATTTTCTTCTTGCTGATTGTCATTAGTCTAGTCACTCTATGAGGAGACAGGCAGACACTAAGGAATGGGAAGAACTGAGAGAGATATGCAGTCACTCAAAAAATATTCATTAGTGCCCGGTCTGCATCAGGCACTGTAATAAGCACTAGGGGTACAAAGATAAAAACAGTCCTGTTCTCAAGAAGGTAATAATAGTTTGGAATGAGAGGCAAACATAGAAACAAATAAATACATAAAACATTTTGAAATGTGATAGGAGAAGGCATAAGGTCAACTCTGCCAGCATGGTGGCAGGGAAGAGAAGAATGGTCTTGATTTGACTTCAAAAGCAGGTACATATTTGCATGTGGCCCAAGAAAAGGGAGAAGAGAAAGTCTGCAAGGAGAGAAAACAGTGATGCAAGGCATGGAGACAAAAACAGAAGAAGTATGGGGATCAACAAGTAGTAAGGTGTGACTAGAATATGAATGTGGGGAGCCATGAAACCAGAGAATTTGATAGCAGTCAACTTGAGGATGGCTTAGGAAAGCATGATAAGAATTTAGGATTTGATCTTACATAGATAACTGTAATAATAATAATAATAGTAATAACTAATATTAAGCACTTATTCTGTGTCAGGTATTGGTATGAGCACTTAACATGAATTGAGTTTATTTAATCCTCACAACAACTCTATAAAATCAGTATTATTAATCACTCCCATTTTAGAGATAAGGAAACTAAGGCACAGGTTAAATAACTTAACCAAAACAACCCAAATCACAAGTAGTGAGTCCAGAAGTCCAACCCAGGTAGTCAATTTCTTGACCACTGGTTTGACTACTGACTTAATGGGCTGGTAACATTTTTAAGCAGAGGATGACAAAATCTGATTTTATTTTAGAATGATCACTCTGGAGGTCATGTGAAAAGTTGGAGATGGAGGGCAGGTGGGAGTAGGTAGTGGAGGAAGGATCCAGTGAGACCAGTTTGGGGCCCATGCAAGAGGCAAGGACTATCTCACTCCTGAAATTCAGGAAGAAACCCAGAAGCCCTATCAGGCTTTGGGGAGGCCTGGCCCAGAGGAACCTAGTATATTTAACATCTGTAGAGCTTGCTTTTCAGCATTCTTCCTGGCTCTACACAACAAAATTATTTTAGTAGTAACTATGGAACAAACGACAATGGCCAGAAAAGAAACAAAAATAGTAAAAATTTCTTCTATTGAAGTCTTATACATAATCATGCCAGTAAAATTTTAAAAAATAAAGATTTTTTGTACAAAAAGGGAAGGCACAATGGAGTAAAATGTGTTCCCTTATGTAAGAATATAGTCCAAAGCCATAATGAGTAAAGATGACCAAACTGTTGCCAAGAAGCCCATGAATCTAAGAGGGAGAAGAAACTTTAAACAAACATTTACCATGTGATAAGGGAGCATCACAGATGGTGTTTGTGCTAAGTACCGAAGAATAGATAGTTCATCAGGCGAACCAGGAATGGGGCCAGGGAAGGGCACTCTGGAAGAAAGAGTGGCAGGAAAGACATGCAGTGCCATGATGCCTGGAGGAAGCAAGCACTATAAGTTCTTGGTATGGTAGACCTGAGGGTTCACGAGTGAAAGGGACTAGACAAGAGAGGATGTCATTAGGAAAACTGGTAGAACCAAAAATCAGCGGTTTTGCACACCCCAGGGAATATTTTCTTAGGAAGATAGGTAGCAGGGTGGGAGGTAAGACTAGTTGGAGTGGTGACAGAAGAGGCAGGAAGACTCAGGAAGAGGTAATAAATAGGGCCCTGAATGCAGACAGTGGCAGTTGGGATGGGAAGCAAATGTTTTCTGCAGGCCTCCCCCAGGGCAGCAGGTACTAAGCCTGCGTCTCAGCCTCCTCTAGACCCTGGTTTGGTTTTTTTTGACTCCAAGAGCCCTGCAGATGTGCCTCACACAGAGTAGGTGCTGTAATTGGCACTGAATAGTGTCTTGCTCACTGCCTGCTAAGACAAAGTGTATGCTTTTTAGACTGTAGTTCCAAAAACGCTCTTTAGTGAGAGTGACCATAAATCCTGGTTTGCTGCGACAGTGTGGGCTTAAATCAGGCCGTCTGGGCAAACTTATTAATAGTGTTCTAGTTCACTCTTAAAAGTATCCTGTTTTTGATGATAAATTACGTGGTCACATTATCTTTGGATAACCCCTTTCGAAGAAACCCTTGTGGGTTCCTGTTCTGCTTGTGAAATCTTGATGATAACGAGGATGGAAAGAAATCATGGACCTCATTTCTGCCTGGACCAAGCATCCCTCCATGCCCCGCCGTGGAAAAATTCTCCTCTGTGCCTCCAGAAGAATTAAGGGGGATTTAACCTTGAGGGAGAGTGGAAAGAGGATTGGAATGAATCTCTTGAAGGTTAGGTTCTGCCTCCAGCTCTGCCCTCAAACAAGCTGTGCAGACTCAGACAAGTCGTTCACCTCTCTGGGCCTCAGCGTCTTCCTCTCAGCTCATGGGAAGTGAGAGGACTCAGCCAGATGGCTTCTAAGATCTCTTCTAGCACTAAGTAATTCCCAAAGGGCCCCCTTTCCGGAAGCCAATAATAGACGGCGGTTCCCAGGCACCCTCACCAGACCCCTAAGAGTCACTGCTAACCCCAGCTCTGTGCAGATCGCAGAGCTCATCCAGTTGTTTGTCCCTGCCTCTGTCCTGGGGTGGCCCACCTCCGCTAGCTCCTGAAACACAAAAGACTCGCAAAGCTAGTTCTGTGGCAGCAGGAGTCCCCGTTGGCCACGCCAGCGTGTAAACACGGGCTGAGTAAACCGCTCCCTGCACGCCCGCCCCGCCGCGCGCCCCGCCGCCCATCGCTGTGGGCCCATCCGACCCTGCCGCCGCCGACCCCAGCCTCCCCGCAGCCTCCCCCCAGCGCGGCGACAGCCTTTCTGTCCTTTCCGTGGTTTACCTTGACTCCCTCTTCCCAGCCCTTCCTGGGCGCGGGGACGCCCCTCTGGCCCTGCGCGGGCTGGGAGGGGCCGCAGCCCATGCCGCGCGCGGGGCGCTCCTCGGCCGGCCGCCCCGCCGCGCGCCCGCCAGCTCCCGGGGTCCCCGCGCCCCGCGGTTCCCGCGCCCCGCGCCTCGGCGTCTCGCCCCCCGCGCCTAGAGGCTCCGACGGTCGGCGCTCGACACCTGCTCCCGGCCAGTTGCCGGGAGCTGTTGCCACAATAAACCGAATCACGCGCACCCGGGAACCCAGAGGCGGCGGGACTTCCGCAGCTGACACTTGGTAGACCGTCTGCGCCCCAACGGGGTGCGCATCGCAGCCCTCTGCAGGGCACAGTGAGAGGACGGCCTGGTACTCAAAGGGCGTGCTCGTCAGCATCTTTCGGGGACCTCTGCTCCCCCCCCACCCCGCCTTTCTAAAGGACACGCCTCCACCGCCCTCCTCCCCCGACCCCCGGGGCTGGAGGCTGCGAAGGCGAGTGTGAGGAAGGCGACAGGGAAGTCCCGTCGGGGCAGCACCTCTTGAGGACGTGTGGCCAGGCGGCAGCGTCACAGGGCGGCCTCGGGCGAGGACGGTCGCACCAACAGAAAGAGACACTTAGAATCATAAACGGCTCCGCAGCTGCACAGCGGGTGGTGAAAATCATTTTTTTGTGGAAGATGCGTTTTCTGCACCTTTAGGAAAGGACATGGATATGCGTGTTTCTCTCAGAGAATTAAATCAAAACAGTGAAATCCTTCAGAAAAGGCAGACCAGGTGGACTGCTCAAACGAGCCTCATGTTGTTCTTTCCTGGACTTTTTTCTTTTTGCTATTTTCAATCAGTTTTTATTTTTGAGAATGAAAAAAATAAAGGATCTGAAAGGGATTTTAGAGATCATCGACCAACCCCTTATTTTACAGACTGCAGATTTAGGCTCAGAGAGATGGAGTGACTTGGATGGATACAGCGGGTGGGAAAGGAGAACTAAAGGGGGATCTGAGATGAGGGACCTGGTGGTCTGACTCAGTCCCTTCACATAGCCACACAGCAGGAAAACACTAGTGAGAATCCTTGGAAATGAAAAACTGTTGGATTCCTCTAAGAAAATTAACGGTTGGCTCTGTTATAAGAAGCTGATTATTTACTTTATAACATTTATACTTCATTTCACTCTCCGTCCTTACTGCATGGATGATGTTGCCTGTCAATTTTCCTTTTACTAAAAGTGAAGAATAGGAAAGATGAGATGAAACTCAAGTCAAAGCATTATAATTATTGAGCAACACACATTAAAAGTTTGGGAGTAAATAGTCAAAACAAGGCTGAGTGGTATTTGGGGAACATCTTGGAAAGTGTTGACCCATGGTGCAATAAGTTGCATGCAATTTTCTATCTGGAAACTGGAAAATTTTCAACTAGAATACTCCAACACAGAGGACACCTATAAAATGTTCTTGAGAAAGTTTAATGAAAGTCTGTAGAATGAATGAGTGAAATACTGCAGATAACTTTTTTATCCATCTTTTCAGGCAATCTGCAATCGGAGGTTTGTTTGGACATTCATGTGAATGAATGGGGTGATGCCCATATGTGTCGTGCAGGTATCTTTCAAAGCATCCTATGACTACAGTCCAAAGACATGAAAATACCTTTTTCTAAGAATGGGTGAGCCTGTTCATATCGACTTATGAAAGTGGATTGCCAGGAATATTTGGACCTGGTTGTTAAACACAGCCATTATTAAAATTTAGATTATATAAATTTACAATTAAACTAGTTCTATTAAAAACAAAGGTAGCAGATACAACCCATCAGTTCCTAATTTTTTTATTACAACATACTATTATTGTGTTTTTATTTACATCTGTTGTGTCTGTATGATGAAGCTGTCATATAATGATGCACTACTGGTATCTCTTCCCAAGTCAAGGTTCTATGACATCACATTGGTAGTTTGAAATCAAACAAGATGGGAATATATGCACCATGAAAATCAATGAATGCTGTAAACCAAGTCTTTCTCTCCCCACTCCCCAAGGTGGTTATAAAACATCCACCATCACACTACTACATTTTCCCTTACATTCCAGAATGCCAAAGAATAGTTCCACTGTTCACCTTTCTCTGCAGTCCTTTGTCTGCAGTGAAGTGGCCCCTGGCCACCCCTACCATTCATCACGGAATGTCTGTGTGTCATTTCCATGTCTCCCTCCACATTGGAGCTGGGGAATTGCACTGAGGCTCTGTGCTCTGGGTCCTTAACTAAAGAGATCTGGTCTTGCATAACCTGTTTCCACCTTGAGGACTGCTAGGGGGAAAAACCCTCGAATTCTCACCAAAACAGGACTACCATTGCTCATTTTCAAGTTTACCTACTATCCTTGATTTTTCTCTTCAGTTTTGAATAATCTCAAGAAACTTAATATTCTGCTTCCCTCCAGTACGTTTATTCAAGCCTGAGTGTTGTGTTGAGCTTTTTTTCTCTGGAGTGATAAGGATATTGTGAAGAAAGGTGCCTCTCAACCTTTTATGTGCATACCCTTGTGGGGACTTGTTAAAATTCAGATTCTGATTCTGTAGGTTTGAGGCAGGGCCCAAAATACTATATTTCTAAGAAGCTCCCATCACTGTAGGTGGAGGATCATACTTGGAGTAGAAAGGGCATAGAACATATGTGAATATTAAATCATTACTTGAAAAAGCAGAAAGGAAAAAGGAAATGTGGAAGGAAGGAGAAAGAAGTGAGGAAGAAAATGCTGGGGAAGAATTGAAATAAAGTCTATTAGACAATCAAGTATAGAGGAAAAGAAACTGACTTTATGCTACCAGGTATTCCCAGTTTAGGAAGCACCTTGATGTGTAAAATTACAATTGGGAGCCTTGTTTTCTGTCCCTCTACCCTGGTGGAGAAGGGATCTTTGTGAGTTAGTGGGTCAGGGTGAAGAAGAAAAGAAAGCCCTTTACCCAAGCTCTGGAGTCACTTTTTCCCTCTTTTCTCTGTTCTGAGAGTTACACTTTCCTAGATGGTAGGTATACCAGAGAGCTGAGAGGTCTCCTAGCAGCACTGACAGCAGGGTTGGTACCACACAGTTTCAAAATTCAAATAGAAACATTTCCGATTTTCTTTCAGATCCCACGCTTTTCTAGGAAATGGGAAGTCACACAAGTAATCAGTTCTGAACCCAACCTCAAATCCGCTGAGTTTACTAGCATTCTTCCTATGAATAGAAATATTATATATGGACATGTCCCAAATGACTAATTATTACAGCAACAGCTGACATTTTTCATGCTTGCTAATTTTTAGATAAATGAGGAAGCCGATGGCTATGTTGGTGTTTTTATTTTATCAGTTATTCACTTAAAGCAAGGATTGGAAAACTATGACCCTAGGGCAAAATCCAGCCCACTGTCTTTCTTTATCTGACATGAGTTAAGAAAGAACATCTCATTTTTAAATGATTGAACAAAAATGAACAAAGAACATTATTTAGTGATTCATGAAAATGATTTGAAATTCAAATCTCAGTATTTATAAATAAAGTTTTATTGGCACACAGACTCTTGCTTGTTTACACATTATCCGTAATTGTTTTTGTAATACAAGAGCAGAGTTGAGCAGCTGAGACAGAGACCATATGACCCACAGAGACAAAAATATTTATTATGTAGCCTTTTACAAAAAATATTTGCTGATCTTTGATTTAAAATGATAAAATAATTCCCACCAGAGTATTACATAACAATGTGGAATCTTAATGGGCTAAAAGAGTTTGCACTATTTCCAGAAAGGCAAAAACAAAACAAAACAAAAAAACTCCAAAGGAGTAGCTGCCACACAGGGGAGTTTATCTCATTAACTAACTGAACTCCTAGGCCTGTGAAACATTTTAAGTGGCTTCGTTCAGCTGCTACAACCCTTCCCTGCTTTGCTGCAGCACCCTGTTCAACAGGAGGGCTATGGAGTGGGGAACAAAAACCTCACTGTGCTGCTCTTCTGCTTTCTCAGACATAGTGCAGGGAGCATTGTAGCTTCTGGAAAAAGAGGGCACCAGATTGTGAGAAACAGGATGGCTATTCAAGGGTCATCTTGAATTTAAAGACCTAATTTTAAAACCCCGTATTGTTCTTGTTCTTTACGTCCCTTCGTCACACACTTTAGCCCATTCATATTTCTGGAAAACAGTCCTTTCCTTCATACACACATTGAGTAGCTCAGATGTGAGGGGCCTCTGAAGTTTTTATCTTCAGTCTGCTGGGTCAGGTTGCCTCAGTAACAGTACCTAGCACATTTAAAAAGCTCACGAATCTGTCTATAAACAATTATGTAGTAAAGAATACTACTATTAGAAAAGAAAAATCATACCAAAATATTGTCATTAAAAAACACACAACATATTTGCATAATCAAGATTTTTGCAATCCACGTGCGAATACTTAGAGTAACACCAGCCAATTAATGGCATTGTCTCAAAGTGCAGAGAGCAAGCATATTTCAGGCATCCCTTTAAGGACTTGATATGACAGATTCTCGCAGAAACCAACCAGAAATAAATAAATAAGCCCACAAACAAGAGAACAATTGTTTGCCAAGCCTTGGCATTAAGCCAACAATCTTGATGTTTGCTCATTCAACACAAACCCGGTAAATACAGAGAAAACGCCAGTCTTGGTAATAGCTCAGAGAATGGCAGCTTAACAGTAAATTTAGCCATCATAATCTCATAGAATTATAAGACTTCCATTTATATCTATCCTTAAGAACCAGTTCTGAACCACATTTAGATATTATATGGGTCTAATACTGTGCTGAGAGCTTAATGGGAATGTGTAAAAGGGGAAACAATACTTGCTGAATGGCAGTTGGAAAGGCAAGCTTGCTTTTTAGAAAGCTATAACAACTCTTAAGTTTACACATGGCAATTTTCACACGCTGATATTCTCACAATTAAAGAAAAGTAATATTTAAATGATTTTCACTGCTTCCAAATTTGGCAGTACGTGGGCACAAAGCTCTGAGACTTTCTGAATTAGTGGTGTGATTTTTCCATGCTGGCCTTGAACATATTGTTTGACGCTCCAGGGGAGTTTGGCGGCTCACAGAACTGAAAGACTAGGGGAAGAACAAAGCTCTCTAGGAGACTTGAATTTTTTCTTTACTGGAATGTGTTAGAAAGAAGGCTGGGCCAGCTGGCTAGATTCTGATCCCAGTCCTGTTCTGGGCTGGTGGACCAGCCTCCAGGAAGTTATTTAACCTCTGGGGGCCAGCCCCTCACTCTTCTAATGAAGAGGCTGGACCAGGAGATGGTGAACATTTCAGAGCCCCCAGAGCACTGGTTCTTAAAGTGAGGTACCCTATCACCTGTTTCAGAATAACAGCTGCTACTTGTTATAAATGCAGCTTTCCGGCAACATAAACGAACTTGTTGGATCAGAATCTCTGAGACTGGTGCCCCCAGATCTATAAGTCTCCAGCAAAGTCTCAAGTTATTCATATGCACGGGAATGTTTGCCACATTGCAGAGAGCAGAGATACCCTGGGCTTCAGAGGGAGACTGACTTCCTTTAACCTTTGACCTTCGGAAATGATTTCACTTTCCTAAGTCTCAGTTTACTCATCTTTAAAATAGGAGATAGCAATAGTGTCTATCTATTTTATAGTATCTAGGGTTACTGGGAGGATTAAATATGGAAGAAAAAGGCATAGAAAGTGCTTCACTCACAGTAATTATGCAATACATAGCAGCTAAGATGATTTTTGACTATATTTTGACATTTATAGTCAACCATTTTTGTAAATTGTAAAAAAGGTAAAAATTTAAATCTATCTTAAAGTCCACAACATTAAATTAGCATCACTGTGAGTGAAATAAATACTATTTTTTTTTTTGTTGAATAATCTGGCTTTTGAACAAGATTTAGGATTTTTAATTTTTTATTTTTTTAATCACGGGTTCGGTTACATCTCATTTTCATGTCAACATAGTTCAAATTTCCTCTAGGCTAACCTATCAGTCCCCAAATCTACAGGAAAAGAAAAAAATCATGCAAGTATGTTGTGTCATCTACCACCAAATAGACTCAAGCATTGCCTTTTTCTCAGTGGATGTTGTTCTTTCTTCTGAAGAAGCCTCTCCTGTGCATATATGAGGTTCACATAGCTCCATGATTCCCTGCTTCGCTCTCCTTCCCTCTGTCTTCTCTTTCAACAGGCTCTACAATTATAGCAGCTACAGTGAGCTGCTTGTTCTCTTTAGGAACAAGCTGCAGTGAGGGCCTTGGAGGGAAATTATAGCTCTTTTCTCTTAGAAAGTGTGTTGAGTCTTGCCAGGAGAATCATCACTGCTACTGATTTCTCTGTGAAGTATGCAAAACTCAGGTACAAGTACTGTCAGATTAGGGATGGAAGAAGGAAAGAGGGTAGGAGGGAGAGAGTTTGGGAGTGGCGGGAGGGGGCGGAGAGAGAGAGAGAGAGAGAGAGAGAGAGAGAGAGAGAGAGAGAGAGAGAGAGAGAGAGAGAGAGAGACTATTTGTTTATAAAGGGGAAGGTTGGGACCAATATCCCAAACAGACAAAAGTGTGTGATTGTGTGCTAGACCAGCCTCCACAGGGAAAAAGGAACTTAGTTCTTCACTTTCCCTGTGTTTGAATGGGTTTCATCCACAAATTGGGGGGTCCCAATTTCATTGTTTGCAGAAATGACCCAATTTCATTTAATTTCCCAAACATCGATTGGGCACCTACTGCCAGGTGCTCTGCTAGGCCTGTGTTTGACCCATGGTAATGTCTGTTTCAGACTCACCTTTTGGCTGTGTGTCAGCTGGTGGAATTCTCATAGTGACAACTATCAAAAGAGTAAAGGAGTCAGGCAGACACCATGGATCTAGAATGAGAAAATGTCTTTCATCCTTTAAAAAAGAAAAAAGTCTGTGTTAGAAATGCCAGCTCTGAAGGGAAACATGCTCATAGAAAACTCCAGCTCATTTTGTTAATGGTTCAAATAGCTGCAGATGGTTAGTTTTTGTATGTGATCAGGTATCTTGCTGCCACGCTTTCAGGTGCTACTATTAAGTAACTGCTTGAGTCAAAAAAAGGCAGTGCCATTTCACTTTCCATGGAGTGTACATCAGCCTCTGGGGAATGTTTGACATGATCTGCAATTGAAGCTCTGTCCTAGTGACTCTTCTTACTAATTCTTGGGGGAGTGTCTCAGACCAACAATCTTTTTTTTTTTTTTCTCATGAATTTTTCTTCATCGCCTTCTTAGATTGCTACCCAGGCATCCAAGCTGACCCCATTCCTATAGACTCTTGTAGAATCTCCAATAGCCTGATACATTAAATTTTAATTTATAGCCAAATGCCATTTGTTACTTCCATCTACTCAAGCCAATTTTATTGTGATCTACATACATTTATTTAGCCTGCCATTTGTTCTATATGCTTGCTTGCTTATTCACTTAACAAATATTTACTGAGCTCGTATTATGCACTGGGCATTGTCTCAGATGCTGGGAATACAGGAGACACCAAAATAAAGTTTCTGCCTTCATGGAGGGGCAAAAGAATGAACAAATAAGTAGACATCTACATGGGAGGTGGTGAAAAGGGGTGTGTAGAAAAATAAATCTTGGAAAGGAATAGGAAGTAACTGGAGGGGTGATGTGATTTTAGATTGGGGAGTCAGGAGAGAAAGAGAGGAAATACCCTTGTAGGTGTAAGCGAGTGGAGTGTTCTAAGCAGAGGAAACAGTAAGCAAAAATGCCCTGTGCTGAAGCATACTTGGGGTGTAAGAGGGAGAATATGGAGGCCAGTGGGGCTACCCAGGAGTTAGGAGACTGCAGGAATGAAGTCGGAGAGGTAGCTAAAGTCAGTATGATTGCTCTTAGGACTGGGTAGGACCCCAAGAGATGTAGCAACATTTAGTTCTTATTCTTCAGGAGGTCCTGTATTATTTTACTTATCATGCCTGAGGATCAGAAAAGGGATAATATAAAGGGATAATATGGGCCAAGGATGTGGTCACATCCAATGGTCCTAAATCCACTTTGCCCACATGGGTCCTGCTTTTTTTTACATCCCCTGAGAGTTTCTCTCATACTCAGCAGTATTTCATGACAAAATTCCTCCATTTTTCCCCAAATGTATTTTACTTTACAAACAAGTGGTATTAGTAACAATAGGTAATGTGGATGTTGCTCAGACAGCGATGTGTTCCAGCAAGCACTATAGCAGGAAAATTCTTCTCCCCTGACAGGTTTTGTAGCTAATAGCACCACTAGTCCCTTTCTGGGCAGTATCTGAAGACTTACAAGGAATAATTGAAGAACTGTTCATAGTGGGTCAGCCTAAAACTTTTCTGCTGAGTTTATTCTTGTTCCCCTCTAAAGTCAATCCCAACCAACTATTAATTAGACTATTTATCAGCTCAGTGCTAAAAGGGCAACAGTGATAAATTTTCAATGATATTAGCAGTGATATTCACCTAGTAAGGAAAATCTAACTTTCAAAGGAAACTACACAATGTAGTAAAATTGTACTTTCAATTGTTCAGAGCAGAAATGTCACTTCAAATTGCTAGAAGGAAATATTCAACTTGTTATCCTCTTATATTTTTAGCTTAGGTTGAATTAAATTCAGCAATAGTTTAAAAATTCTTTTATTTATCATTTTGTTAGGAAAAAAAGCAAAGACTGCTTTAAAGTTGCCGCAAGAGAAATCAAGAATCATCCCACCTGTCTTTTTTCTTCAATATGTTATATGGAAAAAAAAAAAAAAAACAGGGTGAAACAGAAAAACAATCTCAATCGTTAATCAGCTAGACAGCTTTAAGAAATTCAATAGAACGATGCCTCCAACCTTTTTTTTTCCTTTCCCCTGATGTATGTTGGTCCAGCTAGACTTCTACTTTCAGTCAAGATGAAGTAACAGGACCAGATTAACCTACCCCCTCCATTGGAAACAATGAAGATCAAGCAAAACATATAAAGCAATTGTTTTCAAGACATTGGACATTTGGCAACCAAGTGTAGTGACCCATGAGAGATGGAAAGTAAATACAATGAGACTATGATTATGTCCATCTGACTGTCTTGAGAGTTTCCAGATGATGGTGCAGGGAGGGAGAACCCTGAAAGAGCCCAGTGGATTCCTTTAACTGAGGAGAAGTTGCTGGGAGTCCAGGGAGGAAAGAGGTGGCTAGAGTTTTCAGGGGAAAGTACCGGAGAGGAGACAGAGAGAATTCCGGAGATCTCAGAGGGCCCCTTGGGTACTCAGCAGGGGCCTGATCAGCACAGGCATAAGGGAAAGCTATCCAAGGCTGGGGAAAGAACCACACAAAAGGATTAGAGGAAATGATACTCAGAGCTCTCACAGTGCCTGTTCTCATCAGTCTGACTGAAAAACTTAAAGACGCATAGGTTAGAGTAGTCAAAAGGTATTAAGTACTTGTCCTTAGTAGTATAGAAAAATTAACCCTTCACTAAGCATCACTATGGTCCCACCTAGCAATTCATAAAAGCAACACCCCAATCTCTGTCCAAGTAATGGAACTGCATTCCAAAACAAAATTCAGGAATAGTTATAGGAACACAAAACTCTTGAGGACCAAACAAGGTAAAACTGATAATGTCAGACATTTAATAAAAAAACTTAGCAGGCATGCAAAACAAAACAACAAAACAAACAGGAAAGTGCTATCTACAATTAGGAAAAAAATCAGTATACAAAAACTGACCCCAAACTATCACAGATGTTAAAATTAGCAGACAAAGTCATTAAAACTTATTATTGCTAAATTCTATGTGTTCAAAGAGCTAGAAGAAAGATTATACATGTTAAGAAGAGATATGAAAGATATTGAAAAGACCCTGAACTTTTGGAGATGGAAAAACTTCCTATAGCAGCTATTTGACCTTTTGAAGATATAATTCTTAGATTAAAAAAAAATACACTGAATGAGATTAATGATGGTCTTTAGTTCATTCAGACAGTTATAACAAAGTACCATAAACTGGATGGCTTATATGTAAGAAGTTTATTTCTTATAGTACTGAAGGTCTGAGATCAGGGTATCAGCATGATTGAGTCCTGGTGTGAGGCCTCTTCTGGATTGCAGATTTGTTTCTGTATTCTACATGGTGGAAAGAGGGCAAGAGAGCTCACTGGAGTGCCTTTTATAAGGGCACTAGTTCCATTTGTGAGTATTTTACCCTCATGACCTAATCACCTTCCAAGGCTCCACCTCCTAATACCATTTTATTGAGAGTTAGAATTTCAACATATAAATTCTGCGGACACAAACATTCAATCCATTGCAATAACCAATTAGACATTGCAGAAGAAAAGACTAGTGAACCGGAAGGCAGAGAAATAGAAATGATCCCAAATGGAACATTCCAAGAAAAAAGACTGAAAACAAAAATGAATAGAGTATCAGTGAACTGATAGGCAACTTCATATAGCCTAAAATACATGCAATTGGCAAGAAGAGAAAAGGGATGGGGAGGAAAGAGGAAAAATATCTGGAAGAAATGACTAAAAAATTCCAAATTTGATGAAAGCTATATAACCACAGATCTAAGATGCTCAAGGAACTAATGTACAAGAAACATAAAGAAAACTATACCAAAGTATGTTACAAGCAATTTCTCAAAACCAGTGATAAAGAGAAATCTTAAAAGCAGACAGAGAAAAAATACTTGCTATGTGCAGAGACACTTTAAAGTATTGAACATCTTAAAATACTGAAAGAAAAATATGGCAACCTATAATTTCATATCCATGAAAATACTTTTCAAAAGCAAAGGTAAATGAAGACTTTCAGATGTGCAAAAGTTGGAAGAGTTCGTTTCCAGCAGACACATATCTAGAATTGTTAAAGGAAGTCCTGTAGGCAGAAGGAAAACGATGCCAGATGGAAACATGCACCCACACAAAGAAATGAAGAGCACTGGAAATGGTAACTACATGCATAAATAAATAAGAGCTTTTTTTCCCCTAGTTAAATCTCTTTAAAAGATAATTGATTATTTAAATACAAATAATGGCAATGCAGTATGGGTTTATGACGTGTGAAAGTATAATTATGACAACAATAATAATAGTACAAAGGCCAGGAGTGGGGGAGAAATGGGAATATACTGGAAGTATAATGAAAAAGCCAATAATATCATCTCTGAATAAGACTCCAAATATTTGGAAACTAAAAATCATTTTTCTGAATAATCCATGAGTCAAAGAAGCAGTGACATAACTGAAAGAAAGAGTCATGACACCTGGTTTCTTTTTCTAATTCTTTGGGAAATTAAAACACTAGTGAGTATCATGATAGTATTTGGGAGGATTAATTAGTAATAGTAATTAAAAATAATAGCTATTGGGGAGCATATTAGTTTTCTATAGCTGAGTAACAAATCACAAATTTAGTGTCTTAACACAACACACATTTATTATCTTCTAGTTTTCATGAGTCAGAAGTCCAGGCTTAGCTGGGTCTTCTGTTCAGGATCTCACAAACTGTAATCAAAGTGTTGGCTGGGGTCTCAGGATCCTCTTCCAAGCTCATGTGGTTATTGGCAGAATCCATTTTCTTGCAGCTTTGTAACTCACTGTGGTTTCCTTCTATAAGGCTAACAGTAGAGACTTTCTGCTCCTGTTTTCATTTCTGACCTCAATACCCTCCTTTAAAGGGCTCACTTTATGATTAACTCAAAATCAGCTAATGAGGAACTTTAATTATGTTGGCAAATGCCTTCACCTTTGCCATATTGTAACCTAATCATGATGTTGTTGACTCCATCTTAATCAAAGGGTCAACCCACAGTCAAAACGAAATTATATTGGGGGCCTATGCCAGGGTCCTGGGATTTTAGGGGCCATCTTACAGTTCTGCCTGCCCCAGAAGGAAAGAAGAAAATGAACGTAAGAAAAGGATATTATTTGTCAATAATTTGTATTCATAATCTCTTCTAAGTTACTAAATATTGTTCCTGGATGCAAACAATTAGCTTTGATTGACTTTATGTTGTTTTCTTCCTGAAGACCACTCGTAAAGTTTTGAATAAATTTAATAATAATTGTAGTAGTAGTAACAGCTACTGTTTCTTAAATGCTCCACACGTGCCTGGCACTTGACATAATATTTATGTACAATATCAATTTGATCTTCACAACAAAGGATTGAGGTAGGTAATATCTTACCCACCTGTAGATGAAGTGAAGATCTTGCAGCTTAGAAATTTCAAGTAACTTGCCTAAAGTAACACAGCTAGTAAAAAAAGAGTCCAGATTCAGACCCAGAGCTATCTGATTCTAAATCTGGTGCTATAAAGAAAAAAAAAAATGGGAATGTGGATAGCAGGGAAAACTATTTCCACAGCCAGTTGTGCTTTGTGAAAGCTAGTCATTCTTTATTAAATTGTTTCCATTTAGGATAAATGCAGCAAGCTTTTGGGAAATGCTCTCTCTGTTGGAAAGAACACATAGCAAAGACTAATATATGTCATTCTATCTATCTATCTATCATCTATCTATCTATCTATCTATCTATCATCTATCTATCTATCTATCTATCTATCTATCTATCTATCTATCTATCATCTATCTATCTATCTATCTATCTACCTAATCTATATCTTTAAACTCTTCTAAAACATTTTCTATCAACCAGAAACATCCTCCCCCACATCCATCTTTCTCCAACTCTGTCTCAAGGGCTAGAACAAGGTTGTGCAAGGTTTTACAATTTTGAGTAGCTGAATTGTGTCTCATGGGTAAGTTTCTGATTTTAAGAATAAAAATGCTCTTGGAAATATGAAAACATGGGTACAGGTGACAGTTCCTTAAAATTCAATTGTTTATGCAATTATTGTATGTAATTTCACATGTCTGATTGTTGGCAGTACTTTTATTATTTTATGCGTTTGAAAACTTTTGCTGCTTGAAAGTCTAAGTCTCATGGAAAAGATAGCTCCTATCAGACTGAATATTGCACAGATATTCTCTAAAAGGGGGTCCCCAACCAGTTGTTCTTTGAGACCAAATAGCTGTATTTCTCTGGTGGTTGCTTCCCTGGACAGTGCCTAAGAGGGGACAAAAATCTTTGGGGGGAAGGGGAGTAAAAGGGATGAAATGGGAGCCCTCATGGAAAAAATGTGGGTGGGATCAACACTGAAATTTTAATAAGCAAATGCTCTCATGTTTGTCCCTAGTTTCATCTGGAATGAAGTGAATACTACAATCTCCAGGGAAAAGCTGTGGACCCCCTACTTGAACAGCATCCTCAAAAGTACAAGGCTAAGTAATTAACATCGCCACCAGGGGGCAATAATACCACAGAGATGCTCCAATAGTAATAAGCTTGCCTTTATTGTGTCAAAATCATCTACAGACATAATTTTAGGTGAATAGATTTTGTGCTACTCATGGTCTATGACACAATTACGTAGAAATACACTAATTACATTTCTGTTTTAAAGCAACAACAATAATCAGCCTATGCAGCCTGGATAGTTGGGTAGGCTTTGTGGGGAAAGCTTTCATTCCCTTCTGCTACCTTCCCCCTTGGGAGGAAATAAGCCTTAAAGGGATTATGATGGGAATCATAGAGTGGGGGCTGGACATGAACAGGAGCAGGGAAGCAACCACATAAGGAAAATGAGGCCATGGCCTCCATGAGGAGAGAATTTTCCCAATATCTTTCTCTGAGAAACAAGTTGGGAGCCCAGAGATTCTGAGTCCTATCTACTAGGAATCCCATAAGACTATGCAGCCTTCTCAAAGAGGAAAGGAGCATCATCTCTTCTGTGGGTCATCAGCATTGAACATGGACTTATTGAGTTCCTAATATGGACAAGGCACCGTGCTAGCCCTGGGGTGTACTGGGGGGAATGATGATTATAATAACAATAATAATACAGACGTGATTCCTGCCCTCAGGAACTCAGGGCCTGGTAGGAATACAGCTAATGACTTGATGGTAGATAAGCATCTAATAAAAAACTGTATTAAGTGATATAAAGAAACGTATAAGTTAGTGTGAGATCAAACAGAGGTCACAAACTGACGCGTAACCTGAGGCTTGAGGAAAGAGACAAACAAAAACACTTGGACAACAGTATTCCGGCCTGACCCTCAGGAATAATGGATTATATATATAGAGAGAAGCTGGTGGCAAGTAATGCAAAGTACCTTTTAGGCCAGGAGTCCCCAACCCCAGGTCAGTGGCCTATTAGGAACTGGAGGAGACACAGCAGGAGGTGAGTGGCAGGCAAGGGAGAGCGAAGCTTCATCTGTATTTGCAGCCGCTCCCCAAAGCTGGCATCACAGCCTCAGCCCCACCTCAGATCATCAGGCATTAGATTCTCATAGGAGCACCAGTCCCTGGTGCCAAAATGTTTGCGGACCATGTCAAGGGTTTGGGATTTCATCCTAAGTGCAAGAATAGGTGTGGAGGAGTTTGTACAGAAATTGACATGGATCCAACTATCTTTTTGTAAGATCAGTCTGGCTTTTATTTGGAGAAAATATTGAAAGGAAGCAAGAGTTAAAGCAGAAAGAATTATTAGGAGACTTATAATCATCAGGTAATAAACAATGAATGCTTAGGAGTAAAGATGTAGAGAAATAAACTGATTTCAGATGTATTTTGAGTGACACAAGGTAAGACCTGTTTTTGTCTTGAATGTTATGGTTAAGGGAGAAGGAGGGATCAAGAATGACCTTCCAGATATTTGGCATATGACAAGGTGGGTGGGTGTGGGTGACATTTACTGAATTGGAGAAGGCAGAAAAATGAACAGAAGATCAAGTGTTCAGTGTTAGACATGATAATTTGAGATGTCAGGGAGAAATCTAAATAGGGATATAAGGTTGGAGCTCAAGAGGAAGGTGGAGGCTAGAGATTCAGTTTTAGGGATCATCAGCATAAAACCCTGGGAGTAGATGAGATTACCTGAGAAAATAGGATAAAAAGAGAAGAGAGCCAAGAACTAATCCCAGAAGGATGCCAACATTTTGAGGTCAGGCAGGAAATGGATACATGCTAAAGTGACTGAAGGCATTGCTGAAAAAACTAGGAAATAATTAGAAATAAGAAAAATTAGGAGAATATGGTATCATGGAAACCAAGAAAAGAGCATCTTTCAAGAAGGAGGAAATAATCTATTGTATCAGATGGTGCTGAGTGATTAAGCAAAATAAGGCCAGAAAAGGAGAATTGGATTAAACAATATAAAAACAGTCAGTTACCTTCCCTGGAGTATGGTAAGTTAAGTGATGGAAATGGAAGCCAGATTAGAGGGGATAAAGAGGAAATGGGCACACCATTCTCAAAAATAAATCATAGGTGGTTTATGGACTTAAATGTGAAAGGCGAAACTAAAACTTTTAGAAGGAAACGTGGAAGAATATTTTTATGATTTTAGAATAAGAATAAAAGTTTAGGATAGAATAAGAATGATACACAAAATAAAAGGAAGACTGATAAAGTTGACTACTTTAATATTAATTTAATATTAATAACTTCTGTTTCATAAAGAATGTAAAAACACAAGTTGCATATCCATGATCTTCCCTATTCCACATTTATAAAATAGAGAAAAACCTTACCCATATGCCCAAAGGTATGTATAAGAATGTTTATAGTAACATTGTTTATAATATCAAAAACCAGGAAATAGTTCAGATAACCAATCTCAAATGAATTAATATATAAATAGTGGTTTATTTATTGAACGAAATGTTACACAATACAACATGTAATAAAAGTGATTGAACTGCGTGGGTTTCTCTTATACATATAACATTGATCCAAAAATTTGATATGCAGGAGGTTATATAAAGCTCAAGCATATTATTTAGAAATATAGATATAAACCCCCCCCCCAAATCTAAAAGAACTGAAAGTATTTGCCTCTGGTCAGCAAATTTGGACATAGAAAATAGAATGGATGGCTACATTTTTAATATACTTTGCAGTTATTTTGAATTTTTAAAACTATATATGTATTACTTTAATAAAAATGTAAAAATAATTTTAAAAGTGAAAGAGAAGTGAGGAAATGGAGAGTATATGATGGACAGTGATGAACAACTTTGGTTCTGAATGAAAATATAAAGAGGGTAGTTAACTGACATGGTGTGTGTGTGTGTGTGTGTGTGTGTGTGTGTGTGTGAGTGTGTTGACTACTTTTTAAAAATGAAACATATTTGGTGCCAATGCAAGGGAAGATCAAAGATGCAGAATACCAGTATATGGTCCCTGAGAAGGCAAGAGGACGTAGGGACCACAGCACCTTTGATGAGAGGACACTTTGTTTGTGACAAGAAGATGGAGGAAGGAGAGGATGAATACAGATACAGGAAGGTGGGTGAGCTGTATAGAGGGAATATGAGAAAGTTCCTATTTGATGGACTATGCCTTTTAAGGGTGGGATGAGAAAGGACCATTTGCTCAGAAGGGTGGTTAGAGAAGGAAAGTCAGGGCTTTGGGAGTGAGGGCGTTATGAATTCATCATTGTAGAGTTGGGCCGTATTGGGTGTCCCCTTGAGGATGGGGGCCATAAAATTATAGTGATATCAATTTTATACTCACTTTGGCCAGAACATTTAAAATCAAGGGATATACACCCCCTATACCCCATCCCGAGATAAATAGCATTGTGCCAGGGGCTACTCAAGGTCACAGGATACGCATGGCAGGTAAATTTTTACATAATAAACATTTTTATTTAAAAACCAAGAATACATAAACTTTAAATACAAAGTTCAAATAGATTTTTACAGCAAATCAGAATGCTCTTTGAATAGGATGTTATGATTACAAGAGGTGGCTCCAGGCTCGCTCTCAAATTTCTGAGCGAGTGACTCGTCTGCTCCCCTTTGCAGATAGGGATACCTGTGTAAAAAAATCTGAGAACCAATGACAGGGGGTAGTGGGTGTTGTAGTCACACAGAAGCCAAGCAGAGATTGGGAACTGTATTTTTGGACACCAAAGCATGTACTGTTTTCTACCTTCCCACATAACATCTAAAGATTCTTCTTCAAGACTGTTCATTTCTGTTAGAATATTCTGTTAAATCATATTCTAAATGATGCATACAATAATCTTGTATTTCTTTTATTTAACAATTAATTGTGATTGTGGCTCCAGAATTCTGGCTATAAATAGAATTTTATTAAAACCTTTCGCAATCACTGCCTGCCATTCGGTTGGTGGAATACTTGACTGTTTTGGGCCTTTTGGTAAAATTCAGAGCTGTAAAAATTAGGATCAAAATTGTGCTAATTCTGGACTCTGTTTAGGAAAATACATTTGCATCTCTATCATCCTTGCTGTTTGACAGATGAGTAAAAGGAGTCACACGGGTGTCGCTTGCTTGAGATACTAAAACTCTCAAGCAGAAGCTGCTAGTTTCCTATTCTGTCAGTAAATGGTGCTACTATTTTTGGTTTGGTGTTCTTTTCCATTTCTGGTTATCGTGATCAGAGAGAGATGAATTCTTTGTCTCTAAGATACTCTCTAATCTCCTTCAGGCAACTCACGAGCCATGTATTGTCACGGAAACTCTCACATAGTAAGGTCCTTGGATGTGGTGGCAGTCGGGAAGATTATATGATAAAGCCCACGTAACAAAAAATATATAAAATATTATCTTAAAGTTTATGTCAGGAATTACAATGAAACCTGTGGACTTAGCCCTTTTTTATAATAACTTGTCAAAACCTGTTATTTCCTTAGTATTGTGCCCTTTGAAGAAAGCCAGAGGTGAATAAATCTCACCAGCAACTAGTAACATTCATTGAAAAAGCATTTAAAGAGAGTTTAAAGGGGTAAAAAATATTTTAAGCATTTAGGAAAACTAAAAATTTTATCTATATGCTAAAAAGGGTACTATGATAATGAAGCTTAATAATACAGTAGTAATAAGATTAGGGAGAAATGTGCCATTGTCAGGAAATAGGAAACTGGAGGCCGGTACCATTGTCCCAGGAAGAGGCTTGATTTCATGTGTACAATAGAGGTGCACCAATTCTCTGTAGTGACTGAGATGATAGGAAAAAAGCTGTTACAGATACAACCAGAATTTTTTTCATGTTTTTCGATTAGGAGGGTATTTTACAATGTAGGCATATGGGTAGAAGTTTCCTATTTTTTTTTTCCTTTCCCCACCACCTACCATTGACCTGTAACTAACTATCTCTAAGTAGAAATAAAAGAAAAATTATAGCAATGAATAGGATCTGCTGAATACCATCTCAGTTCATTGTGTGGAGCAGTCTCCTAGGGCAGGTAGACTCAAAGATGGCCTTCCGCAAATCTCCATCTTCTAATACATGCTTTGCATTCTCCTCTAATGTGGGCTGGCCTAGTAATCTGCCTCTAATCAATGAAATCCATTAAGATAATGGATGTCACTTTGTGACTAAATACTTGAGATTAAAACTTCCAAGTTGCTAGTAGACTCTCTCCATTGCTGCCTTTGATGAAGCAAGCTGCTGTGTTGGAGACACCCCACATGTCAAGGAACTTGGGATAGCCTTTGGCTAACAGCCCACAAGGAACTGAATCCAGCCAACAACCCCTTTCCTAGTCAAGCCTGAAAATCAGACCCCACCGCAGGCCAACACTTTGAGTGTAGCCCTGTGAGAGACCCTGAAGCAGTGAACCCAATTAAACCTTAGACTCTTGACCAACAGAAGCTGTGAGATAATTAACATGTACTGTTTAAGCTGAGGAAAAAAAGGATACCCATGTTAGCAGTGCATGAATTCATCATGCTCTCTCATACTTCTATAGTTGTGCCCACCTGTCTCTTCTGCCAGGAATGTCCTTCCGTATCTTCCTCTTCCATCTGACAGACTCCTTTTTTTTTTTTTTTTTTTTATTCTCTCTCTCAGTAGTCAGCCACAGCACTTCCTCATCAAAATTTTTTGTAATAGTCAAGTTTTTCCCTTCATGCCTTTGGCTCCTTGTACTCTCTCTTGTCAGGCTTGCTGCATCGTCATTGATCACAAACAAACAAACAAACAAAACTACCCAGACTGTGCCGTTGTGAACATGCCAAGGAAACAAAAGCTCACGGTGATTAAGTCTCATTGTCATAGAAATTTAAGTAAGCAAAAGATTTCTCAATTTGTGCTTCTGGCCCACCAGTTTTGAAACTACACTCATTGTGGTTCATTGCATGAACATTTTATCATAGACAAAAGACCTGAGATACTGGAAAAATTTGTTGCCAGGAAATTTTATTTCAGTGAAACAGAATGAGCTCAGATGCCTAAGATACTGTTCTGCATTCCAACCCTTTCCAGGCTATTAAATCACTTTGCATCTTTTCCTGCTGTCCACTTCCATATCCCTCTGTCATCATCTTTTTTTTCTGTTACCCAACCCAGGGCCTCTATACTAGGCTAGGTCTAGAATCATTAGTAGGATGTCTAGATGGTATGCCAGTGAAATTGCAATCTGTGGACATCTCCTGCAAGATATCTCTTGCGAATTCTATGTAAAAGAACTATTCTGGCTCTTTGCTTGGAAATACCAGCCAGCTGCGAAGCCTCACAATGGTGCCCTAGATAAGTGCCTTAAAGCTTGAAAATTAAATGTATGGGTTCCAGTTAGACTATCTTGATTCAAACCCACTGCTTCCATTTACTATCTATGACACCCTAGGCAAGCTTTTTCTCTGTGTTTCATTTTACTTATCAATAAAATGGGTGATAATAATAGCACTTACCACATAGAATTGTTTCAAGGCGACTAAGGGTTTGGTAGTTCTCTAAATGTCTTGAAATAGTCCCTAGGTCTGTATAACTGCCTGTTCTTGTTGAAGATTTCAAAATTTGCCAATCAATAAAGTGTAAAAAGGGATCCACATGCTAAGTTATGGCCAGGACAATGCTAGAGAAATGTCATGCAGGTAACATTCAATATTGTATCATCGTGCTAGTCCAGGTTATATTAAAGGATGCGATAGTTCAGGCTTTGATGCCCCTCTCCCACTTTCTTGCCATTTCTATTTGTTAACATGATGATGACATCCTTCCTTCAGATATCTCTGCATCCTGGCGTCTTCATTCCAAGGATCTTAGTAATTAACCCTTACAAGCTATAAGACAAGACAAGTGTTATGTCTATTTTTGCAAATGCAAAAACTAAGGCACCAAGAGATATAGCATGAACTGATGGATACATTTTGGCCTACAATTACCTAAATTGTACCTTTTAAGTGCAAGCTTTCTTGTCAAATCTTCATTAAGAATGGTAGTCCACATTAATTTCTCAGTTTTCTAAAGCCTATAGGATGCTCAGTGATCAATTGTACATTTTTATTTGGTTGTTCTCTTTCCTATGCATATTCGTTATGCTTCAGCAAGGATATTGAAACTTACTAAGGCCAGGGGCTACATCTTGCACATTCATTTTCATTTCTCATATAAAATGCCTGAGAAATTGGTTATTAGGGACACAGAAGGTAATGGTGGAAGAAAATCCAGCAGTTTGTGCCAGTAGCTAGGATAACTGGGATACCTGCGTGTCAGTAGGCAGGTGGCTTTTTCTAGGTCGTACTATATAGACTAGACATATGCAACTTCAGCACCTCTGGGCCCTGGTAAATTTTTGCACAGAAGTTAACAGTGATACCATCAAGTTACACACATTGGTTAGTCCTGGTCTTGATAATTATTGCCAATCTGTGGCCAATAGAAATCTGCTTTTTCCTCCCCCAAATTTTTTTGGTATTCCATGCTAAAATGTTTTCTTGTTCTAGTTTGCCGTAGCTCAAAAAAAATTATGGTAAGTCTTTATTAAAAGTTTGTACTCTTATATTCCAAAACGATAATATCAACTTAATGAGCATTTAACATAGTTGAAATAGAATATGTTGTGAGCAATGATTAGAATATTTTCTTTTCTGACTTCTGACTGGTTTAGCTGTATGAACCCTTACCTACTGATGCCTACCAATGATTCAGAAATGTCTTTATACTTAACAGAATGTACTTTGTTTATTTTGGCTACTTACAATGATTCTTGGTAGATGCTATTTTGTCTTTACTTCACATAATAGTTTATGCTTGTTTTGCAATGTGACTTCTGATTTACTTCTAAACTTCCTTTCCTCTATAGGTCACAATAAACTTAAGCCCATAATACATTCACGTTCAACTTTCCTTTTTGGTAACTCATTTTGCTTTGTTGACCCTTACATCAACTTTTCTTTTCCATACAAATGCCATATTTTTAGAACAGAAGATCTCTATAGGTAATAACCTGTTGTCTTTACATTGCCCTGAGGTTGCAGATAGTGGGCAGGAATGAAACTGCAGGTGCCTAACATCATGGCTCCACTGTTATGTGCCTTTGGTCAAGTAACTCATCTCCTTAACCCTCATTTATAAAAAGGTGACAATATTTATTTTATAGGGTCACTGTGAAGATTAAAGAATTAAAGTATGTCTAATCCTTAGCACTGAGCTGGAATATAGCAGGTATTCAAGAAGTGTTTGTTATGATTACCAACCTTCCTGTTGTCATTGCAGCTCTAATTGCTAACCTCTGTATCCTGCCTCAGTAAGCTAGCCTAAGAGCATCTCACCAAGTTAGCATAATGCTAGCACCAGTGTAATGTTAATTGAAGACTCCTAGATTAATTGTCAATGATATTATGTCATAAATGTTGTTAGTCCACATTTGTGTCAAAGGGAGAGATTATAATTGCCTCAATATGCACTATGTCCACTTCCTCAAGCTGCTCTGAACTTGACTGTTAACACTGCTGTTAAAATCCTGACCTGAATTTGGTATCATTTTTCCTTTATAGCCAGTGTAAGGCTCCCATAATCTTGAGCAATTCTAGCCTTCCTCTTTACAGATGCAAGAACTCTGGAAGGTTTCCTAGGTTTTTTCACTTGTCAGCAACCTGTCTCTACCTTTTTCAGGAAGACTGTCCTTGCTGCAGCAGTTTACTTCTATCTGTCCTCCCCACCCCCACTTGTCCAGGGAACCTATCAGGCTTGATCAGAGTAGTCAGAGTTCTCAATGTTTTTAAGGAACTCAGTGTCTTAATCCTCAAATACTTAATGAGTGAATGTTAACCACGTGTAAGCTTCCATTGATCAACTGGCAATTCAATGGAGTTAGGGATATTAATATATGGGGTGGGGTAAAGATTACCTGTTACATCCTATAGTAAAACTGCAGAAGCAGCAGGCAAACCCCCCCGTATCAGGCATTGTCCTCCTGGCTCCAGAATTAAACCATCTCCCTTTCTGCTATTATGAGCCAATTGTCCATGCTCTTTTTTTCTCCCTGGATTTTTAAAAACATTATTTGATCTATACTTTGGGTTCAGTATTTATTTTAAATTTTTTATTTTAAAGCCCTACTCAGACTTACTTTTCTGCCCTAATTTTTTTGATTAACTGCTTTATTGAGATGTGACTCACATACCTGAAGTTCACCCTTTTAAAATATACAATTCAGTGGTTTTTAACATACGCACAAAGTTGTGCATCAGTCACCACTATCTAATTCCAGACATTTCATCTTTCCAAAAGAAACTCACAACTATTATCAGCCACTCCCCATTCCTCCTCATTCCAGATCCTGGTAACCACTAATAAACTTTCAGTCTCCATGAATTTGTGTCTTCCGGACATTTCATATAAATGGAATCCTATAGCATATAGCTTTTTTGTCTGGCTTCTTTTACTTAGCATAATATTTTTAAGGTTCATCCATCTTGTAGGATTTAATAGATCTCTATTCTTTTATATGACTAAATAATATTCCATTATATGAATATATCATGTTTTATTTATCTATGAATCATTTGATGGATTTAGGTTGTTTCCAATTTTTCCATATTATGAAAATGCTGCTGTGAACATTTGTGTACAACTTTTTGTATACATATATTCCTTTTTATTATGAGAAACTTCAAATGTGTACAAAAGTCGAGGAAGTAGTGTATCCATCACCTAACTTTGAGAACAATTATTAATCATGTTCAACCTTATCTTGTCTATACCTCCAACCCCTTCTCACTGCTTCTGCATTATTTTGTGACAGATTTCTGATAGTATATTGTTTTATACATAAATATTCAAGGAATTATTTATACTTTTTGAAAAACAGATTTATTGAGATTAAATTAATATACTATAAAATTCACATTTAAAGTGTATTTTAGTATTTTCCTAATTTTAATGATGGCAAATATTTTTTTTCATATGCTGGTTGGACATTTGTGTATTTCCTTTGGAGAAATGTCTAATTCAGATCCTTTGTTTCCTCCACTTTAATTGGGTTATTTGTCATTTCATTACTGAGTTGCAGTGTTCTTTATATATTCTAGATACAAGTCCCTTATCAGATATTTGATTTGCAAGTATTTTCTTCCATTCTGTGAATTGTCTTCTCACTTTCTCTATGGTACCTTTTAAAATACAAAAGTTTTTAATTTCAGTGAAGTCCAATTCATCTATTTTTCTCTTGCTGCTTGTTCTTTTGGTATTATATCTAAGAGTTGCCTATCTCAAGGCCACCAAGATTTATTTCTAGACTTTCTTTTATAATTTTAACTCTTACACTTAGGTCCATTTTGAGTTAATTATCATGAATGGTGTAAGAAAAAGGTTCAATTTGATTTTTTGTACATGGCTATCTGATTGTCTTAGCACCATTTGTTGAAAGGACTATTCTTTGCCCATTGAAAGGTGTTGGGATTCCTGTCTAAAATCAGTTGATAATAAATATAAAAGTTTGTTTCTGAACTCTCAGTTCCATTTCATTGATCTATGTCTATTCGTATGTCAATTCCTGATTACTGTATATTTGTAAAAGGATTTGAAATTGAGAAGCAAAAGTCCTTCAGTTCTATTCTTTTTTAAGATTATTTTGGCATTCTGGGTTCCTTGAATTTCTGAATAAATTTTAGTTTGTTAATTTCTTCAAAGAAACTACTGATAAGAATGATAAGGAGAAGTAATGGTTATGTTGATTCTACAGATCAGTTTAGGAAGTATTTCCACCCTAACACTATTGTCTTCTTATCAACAAGCTTAGGACTTCCTTCTACTTATTTAGGTCTTTAATTTCTTTCAACAATGTTTTGTAGTTTTCAACATACAAATCTTGCACATTTTTGTTAAACTTATTCCTAAGTATTTTTTTCTTTTTGATACAATCGTAAGTGGAACTCTTTTCTTTATTTGATTTTCAAATTGTTCATTGTTATTGTATCATAATACAATAAATTTTGTTTATTGATTTTGTATTGTGTATTCATAGTGAATTTATTGGTTTAATCTTATCACTTTATCTTACACTTGATTTTGAAATCAATCAGGTCTTTTCTAAGATCCTGGGAGGGCTCCATCAATTCATTTATATGTTATATATTTTAAATTTATGTATAATTTATATACAACACAATGCATTACTCTTAATGTATATAGATCTAAATATATTTAGACATGTATCTAAATATATATATACAGAAGAACATAATCACTTCCTAGAGCAAGATATAAAACATCTTCATCACCTCAGTAAATTCCCTCATGAATGTCCCTTTCCAGTTAACAGTCTACCTTCTACCAAATAAATAATTCTTTTCAGTTTAATCAACTTAAATTAGTTTTCTATTTTGGACTCGATATAAATGGCATATTTAGTTAAATACCTTTGAATTCATTTTTATTAACTGAACATAATACTTCTGAGAGTCATATATATTGCATGCACTAAAAGTTTATCATTTTTATGCTAAATAATATTCTGTTATGAATATAGCACAATTTTTGTGTTTCCCACTCATTTATCTTAAATATATACAAATTGCTAGGTCATGTTTAACTTTACCAGAAATAGACAGTTTCCAGATTGGTTGTATCCTACACATCTGTTATTGATGTAGAAGAGTCACTGTTACTCCATATCCCTGCTAATACTTGATACTGTTAGTCTTTTTTCACTTTCAGCCATTTTGATGGGCATTTAGTAGTACCTCGTTTAGTTTTAATCTTTTTTTGATATTTAATAATATCCAGCAATTTTCATGTGTTTATGGGCCATATAGGTAACTCTTTTTGTTAGTCGACATTGAAGTCTTTGCCACATTTAATTGGGTTATTTGCCTTATTATTGATTTTTTAAAAAGCATGTATATTTTTTGGAAAGTAAAAAATTTTGTATATATTTTGGATGGTAGTCCTTTATCAATTATATATCTTATAAATATTTTCTCTTATTTTGTTGCTTATTTTCATTTTAAGAGTCTTTCATAATTTCAAAATACTTTCTAATTTCCCTTTTGATTTATTCTTTGGCCTATGAGTTTTTTAAGTATGTGACTTGGTTTCCACATATTTAGAAATTTGAGTTAGTGATTTCTCATTTAATTTTATTGCCATAAAATACTCTGGATGATTTGAATCCTTTTAAATTTATCGTGAATTATTTTATGAGCCAGAATATGGTTTATCTGGTAAATATTCCAAGTTCACTTTAAAAGAAAGTATATTATGCTGTTACTGAGTACAGTGTTCTAAAGTGTTAGTTAAACTAAGTTGGTTAATGATAGCATGGTTCAACTTTTCTCTGTTCTTACTTATTTTCTGTCTACTTTTTCTATCAATAATTGAGATGGTGGTTAACATTTCTTACTGTAATTGTGAATTTGTCTATTTCTGCTTAAAATTCTATCAATTTCTGCTTCATGTATCTTGAAATTCTATTGGTATGTACATAAATGTTTAAGATTATTATATCTTCTTGATTAAATGACTTCTTCATCTTTATGAAATGACCCATTTTTACCCCTAATAATATGCTTTACTCAGAATTCTACTTGTGTGATATTAAGATAGCCACTCCAGCTTTTTTTCTTTTATTATTAGTGGTCTTGCTTCTTAATTCAAACTGAGTGTTTCTTTTTTCTGAGTGGGGTATTTATACTTTTTATATTTAATACCATTATTTGCTATTGTCTGGATTTGTCCACCCATACTTCATATGTTGAAATCCAAATGCTCAATGATATTAAAAAGTGAGACCTTTGAGAGATTATTAGATTATGAGGGCAGACCCCCTCATCTATCATCTATCTATCTATCTGTCTATCATCTATCTATCTATCTATCTATCTATCTATCTATCATCTATCTATCTATCATCTATCTATCATCTATCTATCATCTATCTATTATCTATCTATCTATCAACTATCTATCTATCTATCTATCAACTATCTATCTATCTATCTATCTATTATCTATCTATCTATCTATCTATCTAATCATCTATCATCTGCCTAGTACTTAAATAGAATTGCTAATGAAACTTTGTGCATCTGTTGTCATTTTAAGACTCTTTTTTTCCCATCTCTTCCTCTATCAGGTGTGACTTTGATACTCATTTATTCATTTCTTTTTTTGTCTTTATTAAAATATAATAGATAATTAGTTACTTGTATTTACATTGTACAAGTCAATAAGTTTTCTTTTCACTTATAGTTGGCATACAACAATATACCAGTTTCATTTGTATGGCATAGTGATCAGAAATCCACATAACTCACAGTGATCACTCACAGTACTCACTAGTACCCCTCTTCTCCCTTACATATTTATTAAAACATTATTAACCATCTCTTCCATGCTGCACTCTACATCTCCATGTCTGTTCTGCAACTATTTATTTGTACCTCTGAATCCTTTTGCTTTTTTTGTTTCCCTAACCCCGTTCCACCTAGTATTCCTCTAAATAGTCTTTGTATCTATGAATTTATTTCTGCTTTTGTTATTGTTGTTATTGATTTTGTTCTTTAAATTCAACATGTATATGAAATTATGTGATATTTGTCTTTCTCTATCCAACCCGGTCCATCAAGGAAGTATCTTTTTCCATCCTCTTCCGTTTAGTCTGTATGTGTCTTTTAATCTGAAGTGAGTCTCTTGTAGGCAGCATATGTAGAGATCTTGTTTTCTTATCCATTCAGCCACTCTATCTTTTGGTTGGAGCACTTAATTTTTTTTCATTTGAGGTACTTGTTGATAGGAATGTAGTTATCATCATTCTTTATTTCTGTTTTTGATACAGGTTTTTTCTTCTTAAAGAAGTCCCTCCAACATTTCCTGCAATGCTGGCTTGGTGATAATAAATTTCTTTATTTTTGTCTGGGAAGCTCTTTATCTGTCCTTCAACTCGAAATGAAAGCTTTGCTGGATAAAGTATTTTTTGTTGTAGATCCTGGGTTTTCATCATGTCAAATATTTTGTGCCAAGCCCTTCTGTCTTGCATAGTTTCTTTTGAGAAATCAGCTGCCAATCTTATAGGCTCTCCTTTATAAATAAGTAACTGCTTTTCTCTTGCTGTTTTTAAGATTCTTTCTTTGTATTTAATCTTTGGCATTTTAATTATGATGTGTCTTGGTGTGGGCTCTTTGGGTTCCTGGGTTTTGGGATTCTCTGAGCTTCCTGGGGTTTTATGTCCGTTTCCTTCACCAGGCTATGGAAAATTTTCTAACATTATTTTTTTTCAAATAGCTGTTCAACATCTTGTTTTTTATCCGGTACCCCTATGACACTAATGTTTTTACCTTTAAAAGTGTCCCATGTGCTTCTTAAAGTATTATTATAATCCTGGCTTCTTTTTTCTTGACATTCTGATTGAGTGTCCTTAGTTTTCCCATCCTCTATGTAGGTCATTTGATCCTCTTCTTTATTCACTTTGTTTATTCCATTTAATATATTTATCTCAGATAATGTGTTCTTCATTTCTGACTGGTTCTCTTTTATAATTTCCATTTCCATTTTTATGTTTTTTTTATCTCTTTGTAGAATTTCTCACTGAATTCAATTACTCTTTTCCTAAGTTCATAGAGCATCATTATAATCAGTGTTTTGAACTCTGCATCTGCTAGATTGCTTGATTCCATTATTTCTGGATCTCTGTTCTGTTCTCTCATATGGTTTCTGCTTTTTTGTCTTCCCATTTTGGCTGCCTTTCTGTATCTGTTTCTATATACTCAGCAAAGCTCCTAAGTCTCCTGGTCTATTAGTGTAAATTTGTGATGTAGGTGTTCAGTGGCACAGTCCTGAGAGAGGTTCAGCTGCGGGCCAAATTTAGCCCTAGCCTGTGCCTCTCTGGGGCCACTTGTTAAGATTCCCCAAGCAATCCACAGATGCTGTGCTTATAGTTGCCTCCAAAAGCCACACAGAAACCTAGACCAGCTGCTTCCACTGTGAGTCTAGACGCTGTGAGTCAGCAAGGAGCACATGACTAAATGAGGACATACCTGGATGTGGCTTGGGTGGGGCCTCAAGTTGGGAGAGACAGAGTTTCAGGAAATCCTCTGGGCAGAGTGACCTCTGTTATCTAGTTTGATGACCTCTCCACTATGGTGGTGCTGAGTCTCCATCCTGGGAGAGGAGAGGGTTCAATAGAAGAACAATGGAAACAGCTGGCACTATGTACAGAGAGAGTCTCACTCAGAGTGGTTCTCTGACAACTCAGTGTGCCCTTGCTCAGCAGAACCAGCACTGGTGCTCAGAGTGAGTAGGTCTGTCTCCGCAAAAGTCCTCTCAGGGACATGGCCCCGTTAAGAGGCATCTGCCACTGCTGCAGCCTCCATCCCATTCAGCTGCTCAGTACCGGGCAGCCTTGCATCCTCACCCCATCCTACCTTCTGCCATCGCAGGGTGATTTCTTAGATTTCTCTCTTGTTGTATGGCTTTTAAAACTAGATCCCAGATGATTTTTCCTTATTGTTCGGCCCTTGTTTCTGTCACAACTTTGATTTGGTCGCCAGAGGGATAGAGAGAGCCTCCATCATCTATTCCATATTTTTTTACCTATGACACTCCTTTATTAATAGCTATGTTTAGATTATAATTTATTCATGGATAAGATTGTATCTTTTTAATTATTACTATATTGCTCTCAGCACTATAAAGCACACAGGTTAGTGTACAACATTTTAGATCAATTGAACTCTTTATATTATCCTTGCATTTAATTTCTATCCTCCTTAAGACATTTACTTCTCCTCTGAAAATTAAAGAATATAGTGAAAATAATTTCTATATATGCTATTATGCAAATATAAATACTAATATTCAATCCTCTCCCAGATGTACCTAGGTAGTAAATGAACATGAATTCTTAATAGTTCAGAAGTATCTTCTTGTGAGTGTAATCTACAGGAGTTTCCAAATGTTTTTTAATAAGTCATTTCTGTTTCTTAATATAAATCAATTTTTAAAATAAGAAACCATCTGAAAGAGGCAAAAAGTTCTATCACCTTTTACACATCTCACACTGACTCTCCACCTTGCTTTTAATCAGGGTATCAATTCTCAAACTCATTTTTTGTAGCTTCTAATCTGGATTTCAAAGTTATTGATATTTAGCTGTGGGTATGTAGATTAGAAATAACAAACTGGAGGTCTGAGGGAAGAATAAAAGGAGGGAGACACATATGTGGATCTTCCATATCAGTCATAATTATCCTGTTTATTTCTACATATATCTAAACTTCCTCAACATCTACAGTTTACTTTGCTTCATCTTATCGCCAAATAAGATGATCTTTGACAAGGAGAGCCCTGAGCCCAGTTACATTTACTAAGACCCGGGTATGACATAACAAGAGGTAAAAAATGGAACCCCTCCCTCTTGAGATTGCTTCAAAGATTAAATTAATTAATGCATGTAAAATGCTTAAAACGTTGCCTGACTGATCACATGTTCAATAAATGTTGACTCCTATCACTATTATGATTATTATTACTATTTTTATAATTTGACTCTGCATCCTAAAGTAGCAGAAACCAATATTAGCATATGAGGAATTGAATTTGGCCCAGGGTGAAAATTTTATTTCACTATACAGTGATATTTATAATTACCTATAAAATTCTGTTTTTGAAGGAAAAATACAGTCCGTATTCATGATATTCAGAATGATCTTATCTACATGGTAACTAGTATTCTCAATATATATACAAAACTAGGTTTTATAAAATTAGTTTATACAGAGCAGAGTTCTTTTCAGAGTTAAAAAAACCTCTCTACTCAAAATTGCTAGCAAATTTTAACTACTAACTATTTCATTTACCACACTACTTACAGGGAACATGAGACTTTGCATTTCCCTCTAAACTACTCTCAGAAATAATTTTTTTATTATAAATTTTCTTTTTTATTTTTTTTATTGACTTAGAAGAAGAAATATATTGAACTAAATGATTTATTTCTAAGGACATTATTAGAGTTTGAAAAAGAGAAAATCATGATGAAAATATACATTTTTTTTATGCATCAGTAATGTAAGTTCAGCCTAAAAGAAGGCACCGTCTCAATATTTATTAGACAAGCATTTCAGATCATTTTAGATATGAAACGTTAAGGCCACCATATTTTCTGCATTGGGAAGGACAGAACTAAGGTTTTAATTTACTACAGAAACTGGACTTTAAGTGGGTTGTTATGATTTAAAGAGACTTTGGAAAAATCTTCATATGGATAGGTTAAATGTGTCCTATGAATATATACAAACATTGCTTAGCCAAAGGGGTGGACCGTGGCAGAGAGAACTTGTTGCCTGCTCAATATCATTTCTCTTCTTCTTTATTAATATCAAAACTCCAACTTTATTTGAAAAAGCCTGTCCAGCTAAAAATATACATCTTCTAGCCTCCCTTACAGTGAGAGATAGCCGTTGAAAGTAGTTCTGGCCAATAAGATATAAGTAGAAGTTGCTGGATGTAGTCCAGGAAAGCTCTTCAAAGATTCAAAATGCAGATACCTTTTTCTTTATTTTGGGCTGGAATGCAAACACTATGCAAGAGAAGAGGCAGCCTCTTGTGACCAGGAAACAATAAGCATGAGGGTGGAAATCACAATATATAGATGACTGAGAAGAAAGATATTATTGTGGAGCTGCCCTACAAACTGCCTCTAAGATAGTTGATATATAAGAATGTAAAATGATATTTGGTTAAACCACTGTAAGTTGAATTTTCTTTCTTTCAGTTCATCAAAGCTTTAAGCATAGCTAAATGTATGACTGTATGGAATGATTAGAGGAAATATGAACAGATAATTTTAGATAAAACAAAATCATCTTTTTCACTTTCTTGGGGATTCCTGAGATAGTAAAATAAACAATCACTTTTTTTTTTATTCACAAAGTTTTGGAAACAACTGCATCAATTGGAATATGTATTAACTAATTTTCTCATTTTTTGTATTCTTTATGCTCTGACATTTGGGGCTTTGCTGACTTGTTGAGTATGCCTTTGATATATAAGCCCATGAATCTGGAACCTATACTCACACCTTCCTTTATATGCTCTCATCCTAGGCACTATCCCCTTGCCTTAATCACTCCAGGGCCAGATACCAGACAACCAGGGACAACCTGCAGGGCCCACTGAAATTACTCAAACCAACCAATCCTAAACCTGCTCAGCCTGCTTACCTGGCCTTGCTCATTTCTTTCCTGGAGAACCATAGGAAAGGCTCCTGCTTGTGATGTTCCTTCTATCTTGACTTTTGCCCACTTATTTCACCTCAATACTTTCCTCTGTGGCCCTGCATGTCATATTGTGCCTACTGTTTCTAGGGGACTGTGAATATAATAAACATTTCTTCCTTCACGGCAATCATTTCCATGTCTGTGTGTCTCGCTGCACCTGATTAAAACAAATCCTGGATTCCATTAAAACTGAATACCAACTCAAATGGCTTAAACATTAATGAGATAGTTTACATTATAAGAAGTTCTTGGATAGAGCAGATCTAATGTTTGATTAACTCGGTCGACTAAATTATGTTATTAAGGCCAGATTTTTACTGCCTTTCTTCTCTGACTTCCTCAGCAGGTCAACCTCGTGTTTTCATAGCCTCTTCATGGTCAGAAAGAGTTGCCTCTGTTCAAGTATTTAAATTTAGATACTACCACAAAATGGAACACAAAAGGGACTGTTTCCTTTAATTTAAGGAAATGTTTTTCCAGAGGCCGCCTCCGCCCACCAGGAGATTTTTTCCATGTCTCATTTAGCCAGAACTAAGTGTCATGCATACTTTAAACCAATCATTGACAAAGGGGAATGGGACCACCATGATTGTCTTAGGCTAATAAATAAAGATTTACTCGAGTCACAAACAAGAGGGATGGACATCCAAAGAAAAATAACGTTCTGCCAATAAGGGCGAAGACTGAATGAATAACTAGCAGTGTCTGCTACAAATACACTTGTAAAGAGATTTACCCTTTATTCTTAAAGAGATTCTCATTTGCATAGAAAGGTGGAGTACAAGAGCATAAAGTACAAAATAAGGAGTTCCTGTTTCTGAGTTAATATATTAAAGTACATTTCTGAAACAACATTGCCCCTTATTTTCCAATTTTACATGCAAATAAATCAACTGATGTTGAGTCCCTCTTGGTGAGGGTCTATGGCTGCTAAAAACCCTTTTTAGGACACTCTGCTCCAGGTCTTATCTTCCTTCTACTCTTCATCCCCTCTCTATCTCTCTTTGGTCTGCTAACATTGTATAAACTTACTAAACTACTTCTCTCTTCTTTTCTTGCAGTTCTACTTTCCAAGAAATTTCACTGCTGCCCCACCACATCTCTCTTCATTGCACTGAGACAGGCAGAACTATGGTTTTGATTTACTTCAGAAACTGAGCTTTGAGTTCATTGCCATAATTTGATGAGTCATCTTCAAGAAAATGGGATGAATACACACTATGGATATATAACAATATTGGTTAGCCAAAGGGGTGGACTGTGGCAGACAGCTTGTGTTACTGTTGTTTAGGTCTCTTCTTGAAATCTCTTCTCTACCCACTATTCCAAGTGTCGGCCTCCTTAATACTAATTCTGCTAATTCTGTTCATGAATGGCAACAATAAGAGAAATACTTGCCAACTATGTTCCACATGATAAAGGCTATGATCTAGTCACTTTCTTTAAGAGGCTTGAAATAGTTCATTATCCAAATGAACACCAGGGAGTGCAGAGGGTTGCAGTTACTCCAGGCTTATCCCCAAATGTAGACCATAATTAGCTATGGTGTGAGTGTGAGTGAAATTTACCTAGCTTCTTTCCACTGTCTCTAAAACACACAAGAACTCATGATGCCAAGTGTGTGTCATCCTAACATCAAATGGGAGGCAGAATCACTTTGGTGAAAGGAGAGCCTGGAGCCAGCTGTGGATTTGAAGCCTGACTTTGCTGAACCACTTTGAGCAGGATCCACAACTTCCCTCACCTCCATTCCCTCTCCTGTAAATTGGAGATTATAATAGGATCACTGTAAAACACAAAAGAATGTAAAACCCCTGCCTACTACAGTGTGTGGTATGGAGTATGTACTTAATCAATGGAAGCTGCTACTTTTATCACCAAAGTTCATGCAACATAAGTCATCACTTCCTGTTCTTGGTTAATTGAATAAATGAATCTTTCTTATTTCTAAGTTTCCTCGTATTCCCCGAAGGTGATCTGCCCAAGGGACAGAATTACTTAGAATGCCTCCATCGACATTTTTCCATTTTCAGACTAATATCAGGCTTTAGCATTTTGCTTTATGTTACTTGTGAACATGAAAAAAATTCCGGCCACTTATATCAAAACTGTAGTAGCATCTATATTTTAAAATCCATATATTATGGGTCAAAATGTTAGATGAGACAGGGTCAGAATGAGGGTTTGGTAATATCTTAATGGTATGCTAAGAAAACTCCAAATTGCTTGGAGTTTTCCCAAGCCATCAGAGTAGGCACCAGAAAGGTTTTTATTAATAATACGAGGAACACCATATCAGATACACACCAGTGAGCAGCTGTCTAAAATTCTTCTGGGACAGGGCAAATATAAACAAACCAACCAATAAAAACTGTAACCAGGGAGACTTTTTCCATGGGAATATGACTTCAAGTGGAAAATTCCTACACACCAGTTTAATAAACTATTTTAAAGTTTGTTTCTATGGCACAAAGGCCATTTTTGTTTTAGTCTACACCTAAAGCTCCTGTGCTGAGCATGGATCTCCAAAAAGGAGAGGATATTTTTGTCACTCTTCACGACATCCAGATAAAGCACTTATAAATGTCTTAATAATAGGGATCTGGATAATTTCAGTTTGACCCGATTTTTTTTCCACTTAAATGTGATAGGTTCACAAAACGAGAGAGCAAGATATCTAAGACATTATAGCTACACAAACACTATATGAATTTAAACTTTAGAAAACACACTGCACAGGACAAATGACCAGATTGTATTCTGCTACATGTGCAGACAATAGGGCTGCAATTCAGGTTTTGGAGTGTTTTCCTTCTCATTTTAAAGCTGCTTAATATGTACAAATTTTAACTACAATTTTAATGTAATTGAATACCCTTACTGAACATGTAAGTGCTGTAAAGAGGTATATCTCTCTGGAAGAATCTAATGAAATTATTATAAATGCAAGCAACATGAATGGCTCAAAAGGAAATGTAAAATAAAAATGTTCATGTATGAGGATGGTATATATTGAATCTTATATCGAATATATTTTAAAACCTATATTTTTGTGTTATGTTTTCTTATTTAAAAATAGCTCTTTAAGGTCCATCTTTAAAGGCTGTTTAAACATCACCTATCTGAAATAGAAGCTTACTTGTAGTGAAACGTGACCAGAACCTAGTCTTTGTTGTTGAAGAAAGATATGTGGCATGTTAATTTCTTTCAGTAGCTGCTATTTACTTTGAGCAGGCACTGTGGCAGAGCTGTGATAATGATTCGGAAGGCAAACAAGTGAAGGAACAAAATAGAGCAATGTAGCAGTTGCTCAGGGTACAGAGAAATTTGCTGTCACAGCATGAGTCCTGAGCCATCCCCCAGATGCCTCGCTAGCCCCCAGCAAGGGCGGTTCCAAATGGCTCTAGACCTCAGTGCTGGGGCCTCAGAGAGAGGACATTTCCCTCACTCCAGTTTAAGGCCTGCCCCCAGGTTCTCTTTCCTGTGTATCATTAACTCTTCACAGTGTGATTTTTGTAAGAAGGAAATGCACTCCAACCTGAGGAACATGCTCTGGCCAAAGTCAAATGATGGCGCCAACAGTAACAGGGTGGGAAGGAATGCCATAGTGAGACAGGACATATGCCTCTCTCTTCAGCTTCTGGGTTTCCTAGGGAGTCACAGAGACTTGCTGAGCCACCAGGGATGCCACGCTGATGAGGCTGGCAGCTGGAATCCATGTTGAGGTCCTAAGATTCAATTCTAAGATCTACCAGTCAGTAGCAATGAGGATGTGTCTATCTTATCTTCCCTTCCACAAGGGAGGGCCAAACAGAGTCTATAGGAGGCAGGTGGGACATCAATGGAAAACAGTGAAGAAACTAGAGAGGAGGGAAATGCAGAAAACACGTGAGGCCAGAAGAATGGCCCTGTCTCATTTAATTGACTCTCTCTTTCTCTCCTCCCCTCTCTCTCTCATATGTATGTATGTATGTGTGTGTATATGTATATGTATATGCATATGTATGTGTAACCCAGCTATATATACTGCTGATCCTTGAACAAGGTCATTTCTTTATAACATTGATGAAATGCTGTAGAAGCTTAACTTGTGTTTACATCAATTAGCCTATAGTAAATTTGTTATTCATCATTTTATTTAAAGTCACAGAACCTATAGACAAAATTAAGTGAAGGACACTGTATATATACACATAGTGAATACATTAGCCAATTGAATATACATTTGAATATATGCAATTAAATATGTGTATTTATATAGTCAGTGTTCTCCAGAGAAATAGAACCGATAAGATATATATATAGAGAGAGATATAAAAGGAGATTTTTTAAAATGGGAATTGGCTCATGTGGCTATTGAGGCCAAAACACCCCACAATCTGCTGTCTGCAAGCTGGAGGACCAGGTGCTATAATTCAGTTCCAGTCTAAAGCCCTGAAAATCAGGAAGCCAATGATATTAAGTTCTAGTCTGAGTTTGAGCACCAGAGAACCAAGAGCACTGATGTCACGGGAAGGAGAAGATGAATGTCACAGCTAAAGCAGGGAGAGTGAATTTGTCCTGCCTTCACCTTTTGTTCTACTTGGGCTTTCAACTGATCAGATGATGTCCACCTGCACTGGTGAGGATGATCTTTACTCAGTCTACTGATTCCAAGGCTAATGTCTTTCAGAAATACCCTCACAGACACACCCAGAGATTATTTTTTTTACCAGCTGTTTAGTTCAGCCAAGTTGACACATAAAATTAACCATCACATGTGATGTCATTCCTGTGGTTATGTTACATTTTTAAAAACTCCATGTTCCTGGCAGGCTTGCTCTAGTCTCTGTTGCTGGCTTTGAAAAAGCAAGTTGCCATAAATCCTACAGCTGCAAGGAAGTAAATTCTTTTAACAACCTGAGGTTAGCTTAGAAGCAGGTCCTTCCTCAGTCAGGCCTCCACATGAGAGGTCAGCTCTGGTCAATACTTTGTAGCCCTGCAGCAAACCAGATAAGCCATGCCTGGACTCCTGACCCAAAGAAACCTGAAAAAATTTTAAGTTGTTTAGTTTGTGGTAATTTGTTATACAGCATAGAAAGCTAATATAGTCAATATTTCTACAGAACATCTTCATCTATCCTTTAATTTCAAGCTTTCTGAATTCTTATGTTTTGAATATGTTTCTTATAACCAGCATGTGAATAGAATACAGTTAACCATCACAGTATTTAATTAAATATACACGTATATATGTATATACCTATATAAGTAATATGTATATATGTACATTATATATAATCTATTCATATTATATATTTAATATATATAATCTATTCAATTGTTTTCTTTAAATCTTTGAGTTTTACTTCATCCATCAGTATCTCTTTTAAAATTTCCAACATTAGTTTTTTTTTTCACTTGTGTTCCAAATAGAGTCATGATATAAAACAATAATTTTTATTATTTATTTTCTTCTAATTTGTTTTCATGTTAGCAATTTCTAATATGCGAAGTGGCTGAACCTTGCATTTTTATATTTATCTGCATTTTACTTTTGTAAGCCTCTGAACAACTTTTCCCCATGGCCAGTGACTTTCTACACAAAAATGTCCCCACCCTTGTCCTTAGTAAACACTGAAGCCTAACACCAAACCATGTTGCCTGACTGTGTAATGCTGGGTAGCAATCTTTGAAACCCAGTCAACGTGGTAGGAAAAACATTCAAATGGATTCTTTGTGTTGGAGCAAGGCAGCAGTATATGACTAAGGACAAAAGTGGTAACACAGGCAAGAGCTTGCTGGCATTTGTGGATTTATTGTAGGTTGAATATAGTTCAAATTGATAGAGGACATATTGTTGCAAATTCAAACACCACTATAACTAACTAGTATTAAGATTGACAATGGGAACTGAAGACAAAGTGCTTGAAAAAAATGTATGATTTTTCTCCAAGGCAGGCTGAGACACCATGCCCTGTCAAGATCCTACAGTTCTGATTTGTGCCTAAAACTATGTGAAAGCAACTAAGTAGAGCAGGATGCTGAAAATTTTGTCATCAGAGTTAAAAAGATTCAGATCCCAGCTGTGTGTCTGCTGCCTGAGCTATCCTTGGTAAGGTCATGGTGGAGATTTCAGATACGGGTCAATCTAGTGAGAGAGATGATGGGGCAGACAAAACATTCAGAACTTCATATAGACTTAATTGATTCCGCTTTCCAACTGTATCTAAATAGGACAGGTCCTATGTGGTGTAACGAGGCAATACATCTTACCATGAAGACTCTACTTTGTTGCAGGTTACTAAGAACTATGGCTAATTTACAGGGGATTTCTCTCTCCAAAGCTCGAAAATCACAGCACATCTGTACAGAGTTTTACTACCCTTTGACAGCTAGTGGTGAACATAACAGCTTCACCTACGATCTCTCTCTCCATCAAACAATATAATAATATTCTAAAAAATGGGAAGCTGAAAATTTTTTTTCATCTCTCCTGGGGGAGGGGATACTATTCTAAATTTTGATATTTAAATTATAACTAATATTAATTGAGTGCTAATATATATATATGGCGATGTGCATCATTTTATAAGATCTCATTAATCTTCCTAAATTCTATAATTCAAGGAAACTTTTTTGAAATAAAATATTTTGAAACTACATATTGAAACACCACACTCTATACCTGAGAATATCAACCTAGAATTACTAACATTAAGACCTATTCTAATAAAATTACTAAACCTTAAATAAAAAGAAAAAAAAATCCTTTGGGCATCTAACCAAAAAATACATTCAATTCATACAGGAAAAAAAAAATAGATTGATACCAGACTTTCTAACAATACCACATGAAAATAAATAATACAAAGTCTTAAAGAAAGAAAAATGTAAGCCAAAGATTTTATATCTAGCAAAACTGACAAGCTTAAATGGAACAAAATAATAAATATTCAAGAATGCTAGGAACAATGTTCATATGAGCTCCTTCTTAAGAATCTACTAAAGAATAACCTTTAGTAAACCAAAATTACTGGAGAGACATTCACATAAAAACAGTTGGTGAGCATTAAGTGTATTGTTACTTTTAGAATTAAGACTAAATGAACCTCAAAAGAAAGAGAATATAGTATGTAATAGGTCTATGCTCTGACAATGTAGATACTGAACAACTGTTAAAAGTGAGAAGTGTAAAAATTTTTTTTAAAGTTTTGAGTAATTATATTGATAGTGATAGAATTAGCATGCCTTTCTGAGACTGTTGTGTATGTTACGTGGTTAAAACAAATAACTATGGTATATTTTAATTCTATTATCCCTAGGATTGTTAGTGTAGAAGAAAAGAAATGCAGATGTGAATAGAAAAGTTAAGTAAAAACTCTGTAATCTTGAATTTAAATAAATAGAAAGCATCAGTATGAACTCATTACATATTTTATTCTCATATATATTTTTTCTAGTTGCATCCACTAAAATGCAGTAAAAATAATAACTAAGCGAATAACAACAGCACCTCCGGCACCTATATGAAGGTATTAAACATTATTTGATTTCCCACTGAGGGATTTTAAGGCTTCTTGGAGAAATGGCCGATTCTAGATTTGGAGTAGGAAATGTACAGAATGCTGTTGGAATATCCTGTTATATTTCATAGCAAGGAAGTTATCAAAGACTACTAGATTCATGTCAAAAGAATTCAGTAGCAAACTTGAAGAAGCTCACACTGGTCAAATATGAAACAAATCGAGTTCAAACAAGATAATAATTACAAGGATACAGAAGCATTTATCCTGACTTGCCTATAAGAACTATACTATTTAGTAACCATATTACAGATGGAAGGCTGTTTCACTTTATAAAAGTTTCCAATAAATAAATAAAACAAAAATTATAGAAGTTAACTTTGTCATTTTGCACTCACTAATGAATTAGTGGATCTAGTGGTTTAACATAATGATTGCTAAGATTGTAGAAAAATAGACAACGTAACATTATTTGTCTCCCATTAAAAGAATACACTATCACCTACAGTCTGGCAGAAGTAATCAAACCTCAATCTACAAAATTTAGAATATGGGAAATATACTACAGCTCAACAGCCTTTTAAGCTGTAGTATATTTCATGAATAAATTGTAAGGAAAAGAAAAGGAGGTGGGGGAACAAATTTTGTTTAAATGGGAATGACCAGATTTCTAGTTTTAGTTGATAGAGTAAGTACACTCTATCTTTCCACATATTATAACTAAAAACCTTGGACAGTATGTACAGAGCAACTCTCTTAGGACTCTGAAAATAAATAATGGCAAGTAGATTGGTGAAGGAATTAAAAATTTAAAGAATGGCGAATATGACAGCAACTTTTCTGTTTGTTTTTTTTTTCTCCTACATTTCCTGGATTAGTCTAAGTGTAGCCTGAATCCTGAAATCACACAATAGGCATGGGCAGAAAAAGCTTCAGGAGAAACCCCCTTTTTCTAAGAGGAGGAGGAGGATGGAGAAGGGGCACTGCAGTATAGACAGAGTAGGGGAAATCAACTGCTTTATTTCTCTCCTGACCGTTCCATGAGGCAAGACCTAGTCCTAAAAACGAATTACTGCTGCTAACTGCTGCAGCAGTGCACAGGCACCTAATACTCTGAACGAGAAAAAAAAAATCCTTTTCTCTGAGGAAAGAAACAGGGCAAAGGGGCCCTGTAACTGAAAGTGAAGGGGAAAACATGTCATTGTTGTTGTTTTTTTCTCTTATCACTTCATTCTAGAAGTGGACCAAGCCATGGAAACTGGATAACAGAATCAGGAGGATAAAATCCTAAATTTCTAGCCAAGGAAGCAGAAAAGGAGGCCCCTGGGAGCTTAAGTGTATGGAAGAAATCATAAAGAGAAAGAGCTTGAGAAAAGAATCCCATAAAACTCTGCATGAAGTCCCAAGCTGAGCAGACACAAAACCACTTTGAGGAAGAAAAAAGAAGAGAAGAGAATACTTCCCAACTCATTTTAGGGACAAGCATTACCTTGATCTTAAAATGGGACAATGACAGTACAACAAAAAGAAAACTACAGAACAATATTCTTCATGAAACTAGATGCCAAATTTTTAAACAAAATATTAGCAAATCAAATCCAACAACATATAAAAAGACTAATATATCGCATCTACATGGATTTTATCTCAGAATGCAGTGGTTTCAGCATTTGAGAATAGATGTAATCCAACATATTAACAAACAAAAGAACAACAAACGTGATCATCTCAAAAGAATCAGAAAAAACATTTGACAAAATCCCAAGCATTTTATGATTAAAAAAAAAAACCACACACACACACACACACACACACACACACACACACACACACACACACACAGCAAACTAGGAATAGTAAGAAACTTACTTGACTTGATGAAGGACATGAACAAGCTACCGCTAACATCAGACTTAAGGAAAGACTGAATGCTTCCCCCTTGGGATGAGTAGACAAGGATATCTACTTTTATCACTTCTATTCCACATTGTACTGGAAGCCTTAACTTCTGCAATTAAGCAAGAAAAATACATAAAAGGCATAAATATTAGAGAGAAACAAATGAAACTGTCTCCTTTCAGAGACGACATGATTATCTATGGAAAAAATACCAAGGAATTTACAAAAGAAGCTCCTAGAACTAATAGGTGAATTTAGCAAGATTATAAGATACAAGGTCACTAAACAAAAATTAATCTTTTTTTATATATTAACAATGTATAATTGAAAACTATAATTTAAAAAAACAGAACCATTTATAATAGCTCCAAAAAATTAAATATTTAGGTATAAATATAATTTTAAAAATGTAAGGTCTATATTCTAAGGTGTTAAAAAATGCAAAACATTTTTTAAAGAAGTCAAATAACCCCAAATAAGTGGACATGCTTTGTTAACATATTGTAAGACTCAATATAGTTAAGATGATAATACTTCTCAAATTGATCTATATAGTCAATGTGATTCTAATGAAAAATCCTAGAAGTTTTTTTTTTTTGGTAGAAATAAACTGATTATAGAATTTGCATGGAACATAAAAGGAGCTACAATAACCAAAATGATTTTTAAAAGAACAGTTAGAGAACTCTTATTACCAAATTTTATCATTTACAGTTATCAAGGTAGTATGATTTTTGCATAAGGATATACACATAGTAGTTCAATGGAATAGAAAAATATAATCCAGAAACAGACTCACACAAATATGGTCAATTTATGTTTAACAAAAGTACAAAGGTAATTCAACAAAGAAATGGAACAATTCGCCATCTATATACTTCATGCCTTATACAAAATTTAACTTAGACTTTATATTTAAATATAATTTCTTTTTAATTATAAAACTCTTGGAAGAAAACAGGAGAAAAACCTTTATAACCTTAGGTTAGGCAGAGTTATTTGATATGATGTTGTTACATTAAAAATGATAAAGTAGACATCATCTAAATTTAAAAGTTAAAATGTTTTGCTCTTTGAAGAACAATGGTAAGAGAATGAAAAAGCAAGTCAGAAATTATGAAATATTTGCAATTTTCATATGCATCAAAAGATTTATGTTGAGAATATATAAAGAACTCTCAAAATTCAACAAATGACCCAATTTAAAAATGAGTTCTGACTAAACACTTCTCTAAGTAAGATATACTTAGAAAAGTATATCTTTTTAGAGAAGTATATCAAATACACGAAAAGACGTTCAACACCATTGCTCATTGGAGAAATGCAAGTTAAAGCCAAAAGTAAAACATTACTGCATATCTATTAGAATGGCTAAAACAAAAATAAAAATATAAAACTTGCATTTTCAACTGTTGCCAAGGAAACAAGGCAGTCATTCTAGGAAAAAAATCTGACAGTTTCTTATAAAGTAAAACATACCCTTACGATCTGATCCAGCAATCCCATTCCTAAGTGTTTAACCTAGATAAATGAAAATGTATGTTCACACAAAAATCTGTACATGAAAGTTTGTGGAAGTGTTCTTCATAATCACTAAAACCAGAAAACAATCTAAATGTCCTTAAATGAGTGAATGTATTAACAAAACTATGGTGACCTATACAGTTCTATATTACTCAGCAATTAGTAAAGGAAGCCAGTCTCAGGATTACATGCCATTTATAGTGCATTCTGGAAAAGGCAAAACTGTAGGGATAGAGAAGAGATCAGTGGTTTACAGGAGTGAGGGGTAGGGGGAAGTTTTGACTACAAAGGTGTAGCATGAGGGACTTTTAGGGGTGATGGAACTATTCTGTAGTTCTGATAGTGGTGGCGGCTATATACATTTATGCATGAATTAAAACTCAATAAGCTGTACATCCTAAAAGTTAATTTTACAGTATATAAATTAAAAAAAATAAATAAGATTATACTTGGACTATAATAGTCCCCCCTTATTTATGGAAACTGTGTTCAAAGACCCTGAGTGGATGCCATAAACTACAGATAGTGCTAAACCCAGTATATGCTATGCCTTTTCCTATACCTACACACCTATGACAAAGTTTAATTTCTAAATTAGGCTCAGAAGAGATTAACAACAATAACTTAAAATAAAATAGATCAATTATAATATACTGTAATAAAGGTTATGTAAATGTGACATTATTAAGTAAAATAAAGGTTTTTGAACACAAGCACTGTGATACCACAACAGTGGATGTGACAACTGAGACAGATATTAAGTGACTAATGAGCCCAGAGTGTCTACACTGTGGTTATGAGGGACAAAAGGATGATTCACATCCTGGGCAGGGCAGAGCAGGATGCTGTGAGATACCATCATGCTACTTAGAAAGGCGTACAATTGAAAACTTATGCATTATTTCTGGAATTTTCCACTCAAATCTTTTAGAATGCAGTTAATTGCAGAAAACAGAAGCCATAGAAAACAAGGGAGGACTGCTGTATAAAGGGCCTCAAGACAGTGCTTACTATAAAATTTAAGATGGTCATTTTTTTTGGGGGGGGGGCGGTGGAGACAGTTGTGTTTGAGATAGGGAACATGAAGATTATAGAATGGCAAAGTTGTTTCTTTACCTCAGAATTATTCATTAAGCTATACACTTGTGTGGTTTTCTGTATCTACATTTTATTTAATGATAAAATGGTATATAGATATTAAGTCAATAGAATTTCAAAACAATTCCAATATGATTTTACGTGGAACTTGTCAAGAAGGGAAGTGGTAAGGTACTGATAATCTTTTGTCTCTTAAGCTGGCTAAGTATTAGAACACACTTATTATTAGTATAGTTTACATGCTACACATATGTTTTATATACTCTTTTTTTATGTATGATCTATTTCATGGTGAAAAAACTTTTTAAATTGAATACCCAGAGCATTTCCAAATATTCTGAATAACTATATTCTACTGATAAATTTTTGCCTAAACAGGCTATCTTATGCCCAGTATATGCAAGATCTTTTGAGGTACACAAGAAAAATACAAAGTATGATTTGAGTATTTTATATTGAGAATATATTCATGTTATTATTCATGTAAAAAGATAAATTGAAGTAGAAGTAAGAAAACTACAATGCTTGTTTCTGGCTTTAAAAAATTAGAATCTTATTCAGGACACAAGAACAAACATGACAGGGCCTTGGAGAACATTAGACTGATTTTCTGGCCCTCTGCCATGAGTGGTGAGTATATAAATAATTGCACAGTGTGTCAAAGATGTGCACTTTGGGGAAGAATTCATGCACGTTAGTTGGATCCCAAACTGTACAGGTATTCACCTCAGTCACACTGAAGTGAAAGTTTATTAGACATTTAAGTCCATGTGTTCCAGGAGAATATATAAACACTGAATGACATATTTTAAATTGAAATTCAATAGGAACATAAGCTATGAGAAACAAAAATTTATTTTACAGGTACCTTTTCGGGGTTGCACCTATACTAAATGGCAAAATACGCCTACTTATATATTTAGCATATAGAAGCTGAAGGATGTAAAACTCTAATTTCTCTATTTTGTTACAATTCATTGTATTTTACTATAGCTCATCTACATAGCAACTTTTTCCCATAACCTTGATGTCTTAACATTTCTCTCTCTCTTTGCTCTCCTTTTAGAAATGGAACAGCCAAAGACCATTAGCTTACTATTGATTTAGAAGAGTCAGTGGATTACTCTCAAATACTTTTTTGCGGAGCCTTGAAATGACTCCCATTGGAATTTCTGCATCCTCTTCTAAGCCTCACAATTGGAATTGAGCACAGTCAGGGGACCATATCATTTAATGTCCAAACTGGGACACTTTTGAAAAAGAGTGCCACTGGTAATTACTTGGAGACAACATGTGCAAACTACGGCTGTCCTGGACAAACAAGGATATATGTCATCTTTGTGTGTAACCAAACTGAGACACATGGAGGAAAACAACCAGAAGGGCACTGATAACTGAAATGATGATGTGTGAGGAATGGAGACAGGTGCTGTGGATGTTTTGCCAGGTAAAGAGATGGAGACAAAGGTGGGATGACCACCTGGCAGGGCTTCATGTATTGGATGAGTAACTGAATTGGCAACCTCTTGAGCCTGTACAGATTCCTATTGCTAATGGGAAAGCACAACCATCAAGGTTGTGAGTGTGCACTGTATGGAGAGAGCTTCTGTTTTATGCTATGAGAGTGTGTATGTGTCATGGTGTGCGGCAGAAGTGGCTTTTATCAAGGATCCTCCTTTTTGCTCACTTTCTGGATACTGCTCTATTTTTATGGTGATACTGCTTTTTTATAGCATCAGCCAACATTTCTTGAGTATGTATAAAATCTGCTATTATTTTTAAAGGGTTCAATGTGACTTTTTCTTCCTGAGTCATATAGTTTATGAAGTTACACTGGTAGGTCATGAGCACATGTGTGGGACTGCTGGTTAGATGAGATCTTTACTTGAATGCACAGAGACAGAATCAAAAGGGGAACAGAGGCTTTGGAAGGCACTGAGAGAATAAATGCATAATATACAGTGACATAGAAGCAGTGAGTTCCTACAAACTATCTAATCTAAATACGCAGCAACTCTGTCCTCACCTGCTTACCACACCTTGCTCATTAGTCTCTAATATACACACACCTAATAGTCTTTCATTCATTAACAATATATATTTATCGAGTCCCTACTCTGTGCCATTCTAGCTGCTAGGTATAGAGTGGTGAACAGGCAGGCTCCATGCCTTCACTGTCATAGGGACAACAATAAACAAACACAAATAGTTGGAATGATGTCAGAGAGTGAGGTGTGCCATGTTGCCCTAAGCCTCAATCAACATGTATTGAGTGTTTATTCTGTCAGACATTGAGTTACGTGTTCTACATTTGTTAATTTATTTAACCTCCTCAGCTCTTTTATGCTGCCAGTGACATTATTATCACCTTCATTTTATAGATGAGGAAACTGACACAGAAAGATTAATTCACTTCCCAAGGTTACCCTGCCATAGTAATAAAAACTAAAATTTAAATACAGACCATTTAATTTTGAGCCCACGTTCTTAACCATATGTCACATGGACTCCTGCATTGCTAAAAGGACCATAGGTCAGTGTAAGGGTATAACATGCCAAGGGGACTACGGAGTCTGGGACTGAGGAGCCGGTGTCAGATGGTCAATTACCTGATAAAAGAAGAACTCTCTGAGGAGGGGGTATTTGAACTGAAACCTAAATAATGAGAAGAAGTCAATTATGTAAAATCTGAGGGTAGAATTTTCCAGGTAGAGAAATCAGCTGGTGCAAGGATCCTAAGGCAGAAATGATCTTGAATTTTTTGAATTGTTTGAGAGAGCAGTGGTATAACCATGACCTTCATGAAAAATGAACCCAAATTTAAACAGAAAAATCTGGCTTACTATTTGAGTATCAGTTTCTTCATCTATAAAAAAGGAAATGACAGAGCCATCCACTTGTTAGAATTAAAGGAGATCATGATAGCCATTATTATAGTCATTGCTATTAATAACATACCCACAGTATATATAGCCTGGTTAGCTTGCCTTTTTCCATGAGAACATGTTCATGTTATTAGTTAACACTTAATTGAGCAGGTACTCTGTCCTTAGCACAGCACCTGTGTCATTTAGAGTCATCATATTATCTTATAAGGTACCTACTATCATTTTGTAATGGGAAAACAGCTCTCAGTGGTTAAGTAAGATTACTAGGGTTAGTATCTACTGTACGTGATAAGTCTGTGATTCTAAACCAGTTTTGTTTTACTTCAAACACATAGTGTTTCTCCTGTACTTCTTTGTAAATTGTAAATTCATCTCTAGCAGGCAGGGAACAATGTCTTTTCTGTGTTATAGTATCACCTACAGATGCAGACACTGGGTAATACATCCTTTTTAAATGGAGGTTATGAAGAAGATGATGATAATATAGGAGTGATGATGATGAAATAGAACAAAGTGAATTGCTGAAATAGATTGCTTCATCTGTGTTCCTATCCTCAGATGTCTAGATGCTTCTGACAAAAGCACACTTTTCCACTGCTCTGAAGCTGTGCATGGTTAGCCTGAGAAAATCAAGAATAAAGCTGATTGCAAACTTGGTGCATAACAGGGAAACTAAAGACATCATTTACTGACTGATTTGGACTAAGAAAAGATGTATTTACTTGCAGTTTATTATGTTGAATGTGACAGGCATACATTTGTGCTTTTTATTGAATGATGACTTACTACATACAGGAATTGGTGCAATTTGTAATGCAGATTATGTTTTTAAACAAGAAAGGGTGCAAATACACTGATGACTGTCACGTGACTTGCTCTGCACTTCTCAAAAAGTGGCTTGAGCGTGGGCGGAACGACAAATATACCCTAGATGCACAAATGTAATTTCCAAAGAAGATGATTCTGGGCAGCTTCCAATTCAGTCGGGCAGATTTAGACAGAAGAAATCCATGGCTAAGAAAAGCTAAGTATCTTAAAATAGCAGGAATTGGAGTAAGTACTTTGAGCCACTTTCATTAACTGCTGAGATGGCTCCAGACACAGCAATAAGAGCCACCACCGACATCGGGATGTGAGATGAGAGTACGCATTGAATCTTCATAAGATTACAAAAGTTAAAAATCTGGGAATGACATTTTGCTTCTAATGATGGCTGGTGGGGGCAGGAGAAAAAACAAAGGGACCTCCATTCTACAGTGAAATGCAATAGCATGAGGGCCTGGCCCATGGCTTATTTTCTGAGTAATGAATTTTGTGGCCTCATCAGCTTCTAGGCACTGGGCCAAATCTCGTCTTGTGGTACATTTGTGCAATTCCTCGAGGTTGCAGACTTGGGTTTTCCACTCAAAGTGCATTTGCAAATTTACCCGTCGGCAGGATTTAGTCTAGTTTTCCTGATAATTCACTAACATACTAATTTTCCCCAACATATAACTACACAAACAATCCAAGTTTTTGTTAGTTTGTTTGTTTGTTTTTGATGAAGGCAAATTCTATTAATTGCTTTTTTCATCTGACTTTTTGGGCTTTACAAAAACTGACCTCGGCCAGGACCCAACCATTAACAAAGTGTTCATTCATGCTAATAGCTGCCATTTAAGCTGTTTGTGAGTAATATTCACAAGAATGTATAACTAAAGGTGCAATCCATGCAAAGATTTGAAAATCAGTGGAAACATTTTTATTTTAGATTTTTATTTGCCTTGGGGGAGGGCAAAGCAAGGCATGACATAATTTTTAAATTGTATTTCACAGCTTTCTCATGATTTAATATTAGAGCTCTATTTTTTTGTTGTTTAACAGAGATGTTGTGGCATGCACAACTTGACACGTCAAAATGGTTCCTTCTCAAAATCTTGGAGCTTCACAATAAATTTTGCTATGGAGATTTTGACTCCTATCTCCCTCACTTGATAATTTGCTATAGGCAATTTTCTGTCTTCATAATGGGCAAATCCTGTCAGCAAGGCTCACACTTGCAGGAAGCCTAGTCTCTTGTGTGAGAACAAATGCTATATCCCTGTTTACATTTCAAAGAATGTTCCACTTGCCAGCTCTTCTCAAAAGTTACCACGGACAGCGATTCCATTTAAGGCCTGGGTGCTGTGTTGCAGGTTGGAACAATTTGGGTCTACATTGCATATCCCAGCTCCCAAAACAAATGTGTGCTGCAGGAGTGGGCTAGCCTCTTGTTCTCCTAGATGGTGAGGCTTTGGGTCTATTTTTAAGCAGTTGACAATAGGTTTCTTGCCTCGCTTTCCACAGATCTGCTTTTTCCTTCTCTGATTAGAAAGGGGGCCTAAGTTTTTGCTAATGAAAACCATTGGCTGAGTGAAAGAGTGAGAAGGAGCTTCCAGAGGCCTCTGTTTCTCATGTTGCCAAGCTACCCGTTGCTCTGCCTAGGCTTAGAAGCTGGTACATTGATGCAAAGTAGTTTGACAAAGAGCATTTGCTCTTATTTTGTTTGTTTCAATTTTCTGGCAAGATATGAAATAGGAAAAAAGAAACTACAGTAACCATTTTCCCCCTTTCTCTGCCCCCTCCCCAAACTTACTTATCTTGACCACTCCACTACCTCATCACCTTCCTCAGATCTCTCCAGGATAAACGTTGGGGGCTGACTGGGGATGGGGGTGCAGTAGTAAGGAAGGAGAAGGTGGAGAGGGAAGAGAAGGTACTCTCTTTACCTCACCAAGAAGTAAAGAAGTGGAATTAGGACAAGTTCTATTCTCCTACACAACTGTCACTTTGGGTGAACTCTCGTAGAACCTGTATTAGTTTGCTACAGCTATGTAACAAAGTACCATCAATAGGTGGCTTAAACTGCAGAAATGTATTGTTTCACGGTTCTGGAGATTGAAAACCCACGAGGAATTGTCAGTAAAGTTGGTTCCTTCTGAGGGCTGTGTGGGAGAATCTGTCTCATGCTTCTTTCTAGCCTCTGATGGGTTGCTGGTCATCTTTGGTGCTCATCGGCTTACAAAGGCATTCCCTTAATCTCTGACTTCATCATCCCCTATGCATGTGTCTATGTCCAAATTTCCCCTTCATAAAGACACCAGTCATATTGGATTAGGGGCAACCCTAAAGACTTCATTTTAACTTGATTTTCTCTGTAAAGACCCTTTTTCCAAATAAGGTCACATTTTGAAGTAATGGGGGTTAGGACTTCAACATATTTTTTGCGGGGAGGGGAAACACAATTTAACGTATAACAGAATCAGTTTAATTTCTTTTATAATTCTAGTACCTATGCATGTGCAACCTCTAGCACATTTGTCATTACCTTTTCAAATCTGATGCTGCTGCTGGTGCTCCTGGAATAAAATTATAGATGATTTTGGCATTTTTTAAACTCAGTGTTATAAAGAAAAGTACAAAGTTTTCCTTGCCTCTGCCTTTGACTTTCCCAAGCTTCTCTTTGAAGGGAAGAGCCAGTTCTATGACTATTTACTTAATACTAGTCTTGAGAGCCAGGATATGTAAGAAAGGCGAGAGCTAATCAGCAAATGGTGACTGTGATGGCTTGCAGTGACTCTTATATACACAGAAGCAAGTCATACTGGGAGCCTCCTTCTCTCCCAGGATCTGCTACACGTACCTGTATGCCCCCTTTCCACCTCTACATGATGGGGGAGTCAGCCAATCAGTGTCTGTCCCAGAATCAGAGCTCATTTTCTGTGTCTCAGCTTTACAAGGGGTACTCTTACCTGTGACTTGCTGGACTTTGTACCTGGCCGGCCTGCCATCAGGCCAAGTTAATGTTCTGGGCCAGATTTTAGCATCTATCTGGGTCACTAGGATCCACCTGATCCTTTACACATATTTGTTCCCCAGAAATTTGATTCCTTGCCTACCATGGTCTTAACCAGGCTCTATCTGTATCCTGTTCCCATCTGTTTCAGCACCCATTTCAGAGACATTCTATTTCTCAGAGAGCCAATAAGGCAGTGGAAATAAAAAAAAAAAAAAGTGGCCGTCTTGATTTCCTCACAGAATCATGGAATGGAACAAAGCTTGCTGTGTTCCGTGAGATGTTTCATAAACATAAACTTCGGGTGTTAACTATAGACAGAGCTGAAGAAATCACATGCAGTCCAGGCAGAATGCTGTATATTCTTGCTGACATGTGGTCCTCACAATAGCCCACTAATCTATTGGTCATTCCCATTTTAAAAATGAAGAGACAAAGATGAATTTGAGTAAAGGCACAGAGTCAATGAGGAATACATTTGGGATCCAAAGGCAGGAGTTCTAATTCTGAATCCAGTATTCTTTCCAAAATCCCGAGTGATGGCCACAATCATGTGCCACTCAGATCTCCTGATGCGGGAGCACAAATGACTGTGCTTCAAATCTACTTCTATGTTCATGCCCAGGCCATGCTCCAGGCAATAATCTGGTTCAGCAGAGTTCTGACACAGTCAGTAGATTGCTGTGACGTGGGACTCCTTCTGATGGTGACTTTAGCTGAAGGACTCCACAGTTGCCAGGCTGAGATTTTTGTAGCACTCCACTGCAGTCTGAGATTTTCCCTAGCCAGCCTTCCTTCTTTTTCTTTCTCTTTCATGGAGGTCAGCCCTGCATTGTGTTTTAACGATTGTCCCACCTCCACTGGCTCTCTCCTATTTTTCTCTCACAGACATTTAACCCAATAAATCCCTAGTATGTCTTATTCTCTATTGTTATCTACTTCTCAGAGGACCTGAATGAAATTATGAGTTCTAATGTCAATTCATTATTTCTGGAGTATCTTTCATCTAAATGTTTTCGAGGTGTAGCTGGAGGTGGCAGGAAAGAGGACTGAAAAAGGGCAAAGGAGAAAATGAGTGAGGGAGAGGGAAGCAGAACAATAATATGCCTTGGTCCTTGCCTCCAAGACAAGCCTACTGCACATGAAATGTTAGGGAGATATAAAACAGCTATATCATTAAGTGCTAGCTGTGTGGGGAAGACCGAATATTGTAGGGATTAAGGAGATAAATATTAAGAGACCCAGAGTTTTCAAGAAAGATAAGTTGTCAAGAAAAAGGGAGAATGCTAGAAATTGGGCTTTGAGGGGTAAGTAGGATGTCTATAACTACCAGGTAGGTGGGTGGTTCCCAAGTCAGGGAAACATTACAGGTGGACTAGGTATGAAATTCCTGGGAAATGGTGAGATAAGTTACATAAATTGGTATATTTTTGGAGGTTAACACACCTCTCTGTTTCTTAGTTTACTCACGTGTAAATGGGACGTAATAATATCTACTTCACAGGGTTTTTATGTGGGTTAAAGATTCAATATTTATAAAGCATTTAGAACAGTTCTTGAGAAGAGTAAGTACAATTTAAGTGTTTGTTAAATAAATTGATGGTGATGTCTATTTTTAGGGAGGCAGAGGGAAGCAGTTTGAGGTGAAGAGTGATAAACAGCCAGAAAGTGATGCAAGGAAATGTCTCATAGCAGGAAATGTAGTAGAAAATGAGAGTCACTTGTTAAGTAGGAGAAATAGCATGATGAGAGACTGCTTTAGGGAAGATTTTTTTGGGCAGTGATATGAAGCAGATACTGGAAACAGGGAAACTGGGATAGAAAAAACTCTTCAACAAATATTTATTATGCCCTGAAAGTATATGTACATGTATATGAGGAATGAAAAAAAGAGAATTAAATATGATCCAAACTTTCAAACATGAATGATTGAAAAGGTGTTGGTGCCATTAATGAAGACAGAGAAGGTAGTAAATAAAGCTTGTTTGGGGAAAGAGGTTTTAAAGTTTGCATAGAATGGGATGAAGGAAGGAGATCTAAAGTGAAATATGGATTGAGCGGCTGAAGATGTGAAACTGATGACAAAGAATGGTTTCAGTATCCAGAATTTGAATTCGTTGGCATTAGCTGTTAAGGAGAACCAAGAGTTAAAAACCTTATAACCCAGCTGTATGAGGGTGCTGCCTTGCTGGCCAAAGGAGACCCTCAAAGCTGGTTCTAATCCATGATGTCATAGAGGCAAAGAAGCTCAATGGCTCTCAAGTTAGTGGTCTGTGTGATAACTTTTGTTAACCTGCTAAAGAAACTGCAAGGTTTGGAAGCAACTAACAACTCATTTAGCCTTAATGGCTTTTCAACTTATTCCCTAATTTTCTTTTGCAAGCAAAGCTATATGTGAGAAGTCTCATGAAGGAAGCTATAATCCTTAATTCATTCATATCTAACCACACACCAGCCTAGATTGCTTTATTATGTAAGCTCACAGTCATTCTGGTAAAGGAGAAAATATTTTAAATATAATAACTAATCTGGCTTCTTGCATATATCCTCTAGCTTAAAATCAGAAGTTTTCAAACTTCTTTTGGCTATGATATTAAAAAATATACTTCACATCACTACACAAGACACATGAACCTAAAACTGAAATACTTACTGTATGTAAAGCACTTTATTACCATTTTATCTCTTCTATTCCATTATAGTCTATTTTATTTATTTTAAAGAATGTTCTTTACTACCCACTCAACCAACTTCAAGATTACAGATAGATCATGACCTGCAGTTTGAAAAAGAGTTTCCCACCCCACATGACCATCACATGCAGGTTGAGCCCTAGTAAGTCAGCAGAACCTGAGAGTCTCAAATGAGTAGTTCGTGGTCAAAATAAACTTGCTGCTTAGCTGGCTTTCACGTTGAATCTTTTCTAGCAGTCAGGCTCTTGCTGTTTTTGCATACTCCAGTTCTAGTACCGGGTCACTCTTTTGGGCCCCAGAATACTATTCTTTTTTGTGCTTTAGTCCTCCTACATTCTAGTCTTGCTTCTAAATTCCCAGCCACGTGGTTGGGTCTCCAACTGCATGCTCTCAGACTTCCCCAACACTGCCTGCAACCATCCAGTGTCTATCACAGTACCCTACGAAGAGCAGGCACTCACTGACCATTAAATAAACACATGTATGGTAATGGCCTGATGCTTACCACTAAATCAATGCAATGCTAACTTTGTCTTCTTAGATGTCCTGCTAAGCCCATGATAGTCCCGTCAGGAGTGTTTCAGATACCTCCTCAACCCACCTTGAGTTAAACAAACCCTCACTCTGCTCCTGAGGGAAGCAGTAGGGGATGTGTCTGAAGCCCTTCCGAATGGAGCCTCTAGAGTGAGAGGCCTTTAGCAACAGGGTGACAAGAGAGCACAGAGCATCTGAGATGGAAAGTTAGGGGTACAGTGGAGGAAGAGGCCAATGACAAAGAGAGGCTTAATTGGAGAAATGGAGACAGTGTAATGAGCCCCATAGATCCGGCACTTGGTCCTGCCTTTCACTGCCAACCCTATCCCTTGATTTCTACACCTGTAAATTTGGAATTATGTCACCACCTAAACAGGGCTGTTTTGAGGATAAGTGAGAGAGCAGTTAATGCAGTTAGCAATTATTATTTTGCAATTTTGCTTGCCGCTACATTTGGTGACAATTTGAGTGCAGAGTTCTTGTGCAGTGGCTATGGCCAGTTTAGGCAGATTCTGCTATCTTCTTTTCTCTGTGTTTAGTATTCCTTACCTTCTCACTTCCCACTCCCCTAAAAAAAGTCTACATTAGCTGTTGGTAACCACCTGAAGAGCTTCCCTATGCTACGGATGTTTGCATCTTAAGAGAAGACTAAGACTAAAGGTCTTATCAATGTAATTAGACAAAATGCTGCTGAGTAAATTTCAGGCATTATGATAAAGGTGGAGAGTATTATTTGTGCCAAGAGGATCTTATTAATACCTCTCAAAACATAATTGGGACAGAATTCAAGTTTAGAAGTTGGCATTACAACTCATGGCCTCTATTTATATTCTTAGCCTTGATCCTAGTGATATGTAAAGGAGAAATAAAATATTTTTTGGCCTTGCCAAAAATAAGGATTTTTTATATTCTTAAAGATAACCCAATAAAGTCAATAGCTGCTCCACCATGAAACACTAGTACATCATCATGTTATTTTGTGTAACTAATTCAAATTATTAATTCATTTTTTTTCAAAAACTTTATCTCCTACCTCTCAACTAACTCTCACAACACTATTTTTACAAGTACAATATTATCTGTGGAAAATCTGGGTAAGTCATGTGTAGTTTAAAAATGGATTATGTACTATTATACTGCACTCTTCTGTTTGTACCTCTCCCAGGATGGTGTATATGTGTGTATTTGTGTGTGATGTATGTGTGTGTGTGTATAATCTGGATATGTTTATAATATTCAGACATATGTTTATAAATATTCATAAGGTGATTCATACATAAATGAATAATTTAAGTTTCTTAGTATCACCCAATCTGTTTATAGAATTTCCTTTCTGTCCCAGCTGAGCACCATCTCATAAAGTTCTTCTCAAACACCTCTCGCTAGCATTCTGCATATGCCCAATGCAACTAACAAAGTTTTTAGAACTGTATTAGTTTCCCATTGTTCTGTAATATTTGACTAAAAACTTACTGGCTTAAAAAAATGGAAATTTATTATCTTACAATTCTGAAGGTAGATATCTTAAAATCAAAGTGTCAGCAAGGCTATGTTTCTTGTGGGAGCTTTAGGGGCGAATCCATTTCCTTGATTTTTCTAGCTTTTAACATCTGCTTGTATTTCTTGGTCCATGGTTTCTTCCTCCATATTGAAAAATAGCAATAGAGCATCTTTAAATTTCTCTATGTCCAACATCTCCTCTGATGGCGACCCTCTTGCCTCTCTCTTATAAAGACCCCTGTGATTACATTGGGTCCAGTTGGGGAATTCAGGATAATCTCTTCATCTTAAGATCTTGAATTTAGTCACACTTACAAAGTCCCTTTTGCCATATAAGATAATAGGTTCTAAGGATTTGGACCTGGATATTTCTGGAAAGCCATTAGTCACTCTATCACAGTACAAAAGGAAAAGTGTAATCTGCTAGTTTTCTGCATGTCAAACTGTTCTTTACAAATGGAAATGATGAGGTATACTCATGATGACAAGCATGCATGCTCTAACTCTCTGTGTGATATGCTTTCAATGACTTTCCCATTTGAAATAGCAAATATGTGTGGAATTTCAAAGGATGAATACAGGAAATTGTAAATACGCCTCTAAGGTTGGAAAGTCATAGCAGAACGTGAAAATCTACAATTACTTTAAAATTAATAATAATTCAGTTCCTTAACTTAATTTTTTAAAGTGATAGGTCTTAAATGCTTAGGATAAAGAGGCATTACCATCCTGATATTTAAAGAAATTAGTCAACCACTAAAATCAATGAATTTAAAGTCACTCAGTGTTTACTGAGCACCTACAGGACATCAGGCACTGCATTGGGCACTGGGGTCTAATGTTAACCAAGGTTGATATGTTCTTTGCTTCCATAAGCTTACTGCAGTCTTGTGGAGGATAGAAAAAGTAAGAAAGTTATTATCGTAATATGTAGTTAATGTGTGATAGGAATGTTTTTCACTATTGTCCCATTGCACACAAGTCTTAGTGCTAGCACTGTTCCTTCTTCTAGGTGTAAGGGCCCCATAATCTTGTGTTGGGAGATGAATTTATGAGTAATCTATGTTCTTAATAAGAGGAAGGGAGTGGTGACTACCCATACATTTCAAATGAAAAGCAACAAACAATTGAATTATTAGAATGGAAGTTATCAAGGACAAAATAAATAACTGACATAACTTTCCCATGTGAGCAGTGTGTGGTGTGACCTAGAATGACTACAATGCTCTGGAGGCATTGGTTTAGCTTTAATAGGAATGCCAGGTACGGTTTACCATGGCTAGCAGTTCTCTTGCTGCTGACCTTGCTTCTCTATATTCGTTTCTCTTGGTTAGCCCTCTCATTCATTCCCAGCCCCCACCTCTTCTAAGGACATGTCCATCCTCCCATCACACTCCTGCTCCTCAACTCAAAGGACCCACCATTTAGATGTAGCAGTGGAGAGGCAATACTCTTATTTTTTTTTAAATCTTTTTTTTATTTCTATTTTTATGGTTTAAACTCTATTTTTGATTCCCTTAGGACTTCTCTTCAGATATTCAAAAGCCTGTTTATAGGTTTGGGGTTTTTTTTAAAGAAATACCGAACACTGACTGTTCCTGATTTTTAAATTCTTTATTTAACAGCCCTACTTGTCCAAGCAAAGTAGATGCCTCTGACAAAGGGAAAAGTCACACGAGCACAAGGATGCTGGGAAAAGAAAAAGCACAAAGACTGATATTTCAAGATATTATCATGCAATCAGTGTTATGACAGGGGAAGTTTGGGATATTGAGGGCCACTTACCAAACAGATCATGAAGGAATGTTAATAAAGTTGAACTTCATTGTGAGATCAGGGCAGAGCTATCAAGCAATCTTGATAAGATTTTGGTTTTAGAGTACTAGTTTGGCTGCAGTGTGGAGAACACATTAGAGGAAGAAAAGACTGAAGATGGAGATAACAGAACATGAATCAGAATCAAAGTGAGAATCAATAGTGGACAGCACGGGATAATATAGTGAGGTTGGAAGGAACTGGATGGTCTTGTGAGCTATCTAAGAGGTCCAGCTGCCAAAACGTAGTGGCCTATTGAATGTGGGGAACTGAGGAAGAAAAGGAGTCAAGGACAACTCCCAGGAATCTGATGTAAACAACTGAATTTTCCATTTCTGTGAGATAAGAAACATGGGTGATTGGGGGGAAGTGGGGAACCAATACAGTGAGTCCAGTGTCAAGCGTGTTCAGTTTGAACAGGCAAGTGGAGAAGTTAAATAGGTGGTTAGATATATTATCTTGAGCTCAAGAATGAAGGATAAACTGAAAATGAGATTTGGACTTTATTAAGGTAGAGGAGATAATTCCAAGAGATTGACTCAGAATATCTGGGAGAATGTTTAGAAAATGAGAGAAGAAAAGCCTACTAAGTCAGGATGTTGAAGAATATTGAAATCCCTAGGGTTAGAGTGGGAAACAGGAAACTGCTAACAAAAAGGAAAAGGAATTGTAGGCAGAAAACCAGGAGAGTGGTAGGTATGTCATAGACCTTAAAGAAAATGTTTTTAAAATTCAGTGTGGTAAATAGCAAAAAAAGCTGTCGAGTGGTCAGGAGGTTAAAAGAGAAGAGTGTGTACTGGCTTTAATTGCAAGACCATTGAGAGTTTCAGAAGCCTAGGGGAGCAGAAACCAAATCACAGTGATTCTAAAACTGAAGGGGCGTTAAGAGAATGGGGTGAGTAAGTATAGACAACTGTTTCCAGAAGTGTGACTGAGAACAGGAGGTGAGAGAGAATGTGGAGGGTGGTGGAGGAAGGGCAGTGTTTAAAGTGGAAGGAACAAGTATTTTAAAAATGCTTTTATGATTTGAATTAATTAACATTTCTAGGTTAAAGAATTCTCAGATTATACTTTTCCTTTATTAAATATCCAAGGTAATTTGATTAGTGAATAAATGATGTGGATAACTTAAATTAAAGATCTCTTTTTGCCTGAAATAGCCTGAAAATAAAATGCAAGTAGCTATTTGAGTTTAAATCTCTTCTATTGCTACTTTCAGAACATTACCATCCTCCCACCTTCTTTAAAAGCAAGACAAAATACTTCCTATGGAGTTGATGTGAAGCAGCTGTACCACCCTCTGGTCTTCTTTATCCTTACTGTCTGAGTTCTGGGTCACACACCCATGGTCTTTTATTTCTTCCACTCAATCTCTCACAGTTGATATTCCATAAGGCTTCAGGTTGCCCTGCTGCTTTCATTCTTAGTCACACTCTCGATGTGATTTATCATCAGATTGGATTAGATCATCGTTGTTTTTATTTCCTAAGGTGTCTCTCAAAGAGCTAGTTTTAGGAATATAAATTGGTGTTTTGTTGTTTTTGTATCTTTGTGTTCAATCTTTGGTTTCCTTGCAGAAATCCTTTTAAAGTGTTAGTCAAAATTGCGAACAACTACTTAGTCAAAACTGATAATATAATCTGTAAATCTATAAAGGGCCCAGACAGACTGTCTTTTATCATAATCCTTTATCATAATCTTTTATCATAATTATTATCATATTGAACTGATAATAATTACCAACTGTGAACAAAACAAAGAAAAGTAACTATTTAAAGTCAGTGAAAAACAACCAAATAGGCAGAAACAACTGGACATTTGATTCTTGATATAAGGACATGCCTTAGGTAAGATCTATATTTATATATCTTTTGACTAGAGAGAAATACCTATTCTTCCTGGTGCAAAGTAGCTGGAGCTCAAGCTGAAAAGTGTTTCTTCTCTTATTTTCTGAAAGTGTTTATGTAGTAAGGATATTATGCCTTCCTTCAGTATTGGTACAATTCAATAGTGAAACCATTTGGGCCTAGAGTTTCTTTGTGAGTAGGTTTTTTAAAAATAATTCAATTTTTTTAATAGAGTAACTCAGATTAACTATTTCTTTTAGCTTCAGTGTTAGTAACTTGTATTTATCAAGGAATTTTTTCCACTTTATCTAAATTGTAAAATATTGGTATTCATAAAATTGCTCATTATCTTTTTAATATCTGTAAGATCTGCAATGATGTTTCTCTTTTATTCCTAATATTTGTAATTCAAATCTCTAGCCAAAGAAATAAGATGAGTAAAAGAAATAAAAGACATTTAGATGAAGAGTAGAAGAAAGAAGGGTGCATATAATGGCATGAGGAAGCTTTAGTGTAATGGATATAATAGATGTATTCATTATCTTGATTGTGATAATGGATTTTGGTTTTATATGTATATGAAAACATATCAAACTGTACACATTAAATATTTTCAATTTCTTGCATATTGTTTTTACCTTAAAGCTATAAAAAAAGCATACAGATTAGAAATGAAGAAGTTGGGAGGCCTATAATACATGATCCAAAGACTTACCATAAATTTTAGTAATCATGACAGTGTAATATTGATGTTAGTATATACAAACAGATCAGTGGAATACAATAGGTCTAGTCTTAAATCCATATGTATATGGTCAATTGATTTTCAACAAATTCTTCAAGAGAATTCAATGAGGAGAGTTAAGTTTTATTAACAAAATAGTTCTGGAACAATAGAACAAACACATGGGAAAAATCAACTTTGAACACTCCCTTATACCTCATAAAAATTAATTCAAGATAGATCATAGACCTATACTTAAAAGCTAAAATTTTAGAGATTCTAGGAGAAAACATAGAAAAGTATTTTTGTGTACAGCAAAGGAAACCATCAACAACAACAAAAAAGATAACTGACTGATTGGGAAAAGATATTTTCTAATGACACATCTGATAAGGGGTAAAATATATAAAGAACTCATGCAATTCAACAACAACAACAAAACAAACAATCCAGTTAAAAATGGGCAGAAGACCTGAACAGATACTTCTCCAAAGAGGAAATACAGATGGCTAATAGACATATGAAAGGATGCTCAAGGTTTATAATCATCAGAGAAATGCAAATTAAAAAAAAAAAAACCACAATGAGATATTTATTACCTCACACTTGTCAGAACGGCTATCATTAATAAATCAGAAAAGAACAAGTGTTGGTGAGAAAGAAAGGTAGCCTTCATGCACTGTTGGTGGGATTGCAAATTGGTACAGCCTCTATGGAAAACAGTATGGAAAACTAAAAATAGATATACCTTTTGATCCAGCAATTGCACTTCTGGGTATTTAACTAAAGAAAATCAAAACAATAATTTGTAAAGATCTATGTATTCCAATATTCATGGCAGCACAATTTACAATAGCCAAGATATGGAGGCAACCTAAACGCCCAGCAGACAATTGAATAAAGAAATTATAATTCATATATACAATAAAATATTACTCAACCATAAAAAAATGAAAACCTACCATTCATAATGACATGAATGGACCTAGAAGTTATGCTGAATGAATAAGTCAGACAGAGAAAGATAAATACCATATGGTTTCATTTATATGTGGAATCTAAGAAACAAAAAGAAAAAACTAATCAAAACAGACACAAATATAGTGGACAATTTGGTGAAGGACAGAGGGAAGGAGCTTGAGGGGCTGAGAGAATGGGGTGAAGGGTTAAAAAAGTTCAAATTAGTAGTTGATAGATGGTCATGGGGATGCAGAGCACAGCATAGGGAATCAGTTAGCATTAATATTTTGGCTGGTAGAGGGCCAGTGGAGGGAGGGAGCAATTGGGGGGATCATTTTATGTATTATATAGATGTCTAATCAATGTACTGTTTACTTGAATTATTATATAATTAAAATAAATAAATAAAATTTTTAAAAAGAAAAGTGTGTGACTTTGGGTTAGGCAAATATTTCTTAGAATGGACATAAAAATACTTAAACGAAAAATAACAAATTGTATTTCATCAAAATTTTAGGAAGTTGTTAAGAAAATATTTACAGTACATATATCTAACAAAAGTAAGTATACAGAATATACAAATCAAAAGCAAATTTGAATTATCACACCAATAGTTTCTGTGAGAGCCTTCTAAATTTAGTTGGAAATAGATACCAGAGTCAGCCCTAGCACCTGTGGGAGAGGTTTCTAAGCAAGAGTAGCCTTTACCAGACAAAGACGTCTTAGAACATAATTCAATCACTGTTTTAGTTCTATTTTTCCACCAAAATGTGATTACTAAAATTTTACCAAGAAACTTTTGTAAAACCAACTTGTAACACTATATTTTTATGCAAAATCAAGTTTAGGTAAACCCTCTGAATTTTCTACCTACAGAGAACCCTGCACGATTTAGGAAGCTGCTCCAAAAGATTTCTAAAAATCTTGCCTGAGAATGGGTAATCAGGGCTGTAGTTACTTTCATTCAGTAAAGGATGAGTACAGGAAGTTATCAGAGTGTCTAAGAATTCCAGAAGGAAAATGTATAGTTCTTTTCTCAGGGAGCCATGCTTCAGAGAATTGATTGGTGAATCCAGTCAGAAGGGTGTGATGAGTGTTTGAATTTCTGCCTTCAAGTCTACAGTTTTCTGAGGATGAGTAGAACGCATTATAGTGAACAAAGAGAATTATTTTAATGTTATAAATGAACATTTTAGCTAACCAAGCATTGTGTACTGTGAAAAGAGTTTAAATTCTGAGGTCTCAATCAAAGTATTAGAAAGCTGTTACCTCTCAGATTACAGCCAAAAGAATGCTATTTTTTCCTGATTGTTGAAGCAATATTTGCATATTGTAGAGATTTTGTAAGGCCTTAAAAATCGCAAGGAAAAATTACTTATAATTCCACATTTAGTTTTTCTTACTCATATCATTAGAGTGTATATCATTTCATAGCTTGCTCTTTTTCTCCTAACATTTTATCATGAGCCATTCTTTATATTTAAAATTCTCTACAAACTACTTTTTAAAAACTATTTCCTTAGTGATGGATATACAAATTGTTTTGTTTTTCTTTATGCAATGGTGAATAATTCTGTAATGATCATCTCTGTGAATTAATTTTTAAAAATCTATTTTAAAACATATTCTTAGAATTCTATGTCAATGGGTATGAAAAATTTTAAGGAACTTGACATTTCATCAGACTGATTTCCAAAACTTTTGTACCCTTTTATGAGTACCCTATGAGTCCCTTTTCTACTATTAATAGCACTAGGTGTTCTCAGTTTAGAATACATACTAGCTTAGAATGTGAAAACATTCTCTTTGTATCTCCTCTTTAGAAATGAGAAACTTTAGTTAATTTTTATTTGTTTTAGTGTCCCATTTCCCAACTTGTAATGTATTTATTCCAAATTTTAAAAAGGGCTTTCCCACAGTGTCATTGTCCACTCTGATTATCTTTCCTGCTCCTTCTTACTAATGCTCCACTTTCCTCCCCCCATGAAGATTGGTTAAGATTTCACTCAGAATGTCTACCAGATGTTGATGTGGCTGCTGAATAGGACTGTAGCAGAGGGATAGAGACAAGAGGTTGTTCTATGCATCAGCAACATGTAGAAGCCTGATTGGAATGATTCTTATAGCAATTATCTAAAACCTTCATAATAGCGTTAATCTGGCATGTGACTTGGGCTTCAGCTCCATACCACTTTCTGTAAAGTTATCAAATTCTTGATTATTGTGTATATGGGTAGAAGCTGGGGGCCCTCCATATTCCCAAAGGCATGCTTCTTTCCTATACACATCTTTTGACAGACTCCTGGACCATACTTAAGTATCCAAATCTGGGAAATATAAAAACATCCATTTCTTCTTCTCTGGAAAACCCCTGTTCTCTCAGTTTTCTACAGTATAAGAAGAATAACCCAAGAATGGGGTAAGTCACACTGGCTCATGTGACCAATTGGTTGTAACCACTTCACAATAGGATTTTTTATTCGTTTATATTAATGAAAGGGGTACACTGGAGAAAGTAATGTGGGAGGAAAAGATAAAGAGAGACACAGAGAGATGGTCTCAGAGAGAGAAACAGAAAAAGAGATTAAAAAGTCACAGAAAAGGACAGACAAAGAGACAATCAGATACAATAAGAAATGGATTGTATCTAGGTGTCTGTGAGTGTGTATGTGTGTGTGTGGGGGGGAGGACACAAATATGTAAAAGGAGATTTAACTTTAAATGTGCATCATTGATGTCCCCAAATGTACTTTTGCCTGCAAGGCTCCTGAGGGTTCATTTCAGCACTTGGAAAGGCTGGCCTTATTTGCATGTTTTCTCAGCGGCGTCCTGCAGTCCCTGACCAGTAGTCTGTCATAGATTGTCTCCAAGCAGAGAGCTGCTTCTGGGTGACAGGAGAGAATATAAGGTGAGAAATCATTGAGCTGATGATTCTATTAGATGATTCTGGAATAAGTAAGTAACCAGCAGAGCAGAACTCACAATGAGGGAGCAAAATTCACAGATAAGATATAAAAGATTGTATTTATATCCTTTAGATAACTGGAAAATCTCAGGAAAACCTTGGAAATAATGAATAATTAGTAATAAGGAATTAGGATCTTTCAGACAATGAGAGAGGCCAGAAGGTTTGGAACTTATTCTTTGGTAGAATGTCTCCCTAAAGTCTTCCAGAGAGGAAGTCTTACTTGCCAGCCTCTTCAGATTTCAAGATGAGACACACACTGTAAAAGGACCCCAAGGGAAAGAAATGACTTCAGGTATCGCTGCTGAGCTCGTTGGTTGCTGCTTCTGGAAGAGCAGGTGGGCAGCATAGTCTGTGCAGAGCTGATGGTCCATTCTCAAGGGAAACACCTGAAAAATGTGACAGTAGTTTTGGAGCAGAGAGAGAACACAGCGCTTCTGGGATCTTGCCAGCAGTTATTCACAGCTGGATGTATTTGTCTTGGTTCAGTACAGGGTTAGGAGCTGAAGATCCTTATGTACATCAGGAAGATAGATAAGCTTGGGAATTGCCCTAAGTTCCTTCAACTTCTAATTATCACCAGAGGAATAGACTATGCAAGGTAATGATATAACCTTTGCTTGTTGATATTTAATGAAGTTAACCAAGCTTGACTGAAGATTGACATGCTCTGGGCTTCTGAAAACAGGCTCTTATAAGACTCAGAATGTGATTGTTTCCTTGTCGTTAGAGGTTTAATCCAATCAGACTTTGAGATTTTTCTGGCTTTAGGGCATGCTGTCCATGCCTTGTTCAGCAGGTGGAGCTCTATACGAAGAAAATAAGCTGGCAAGGCATGGAAAATAAAATAATTTTTTTTTTTAAAGAGATTAGATGTTTTGAAGAGTGCTGAATACCATGAAATAGGGTGATAGAGTTGTTGTGGTAAGGTTTCTTAGAAGAGAGGGTTTCTTGATGTGACACTTCTGACAGTGTGCAACTGCAGAAAGAGTTCATGGCAAGCATTTTCCCTTTTACCATGACCAGTATTCTTTGTAGTCATTCCAGGTCGACTGTGTTTGGGGATTGGATGGTATTGGCAAGCTGGGCATTGGTAATGATTACAATTTGCCAAGTGAGCACTGAGGTATTCACTGTTTAACTTAGAACCACATGATCTTCTTCCTCCACTTATTCTTTTGGCCTTGAGGTCTTACCTCTGTTAAACAATGAGGACTTTTAGTTCATTTATGTTTGGTTTCTTAAAGCAACTGTAAAAAAAAAAAATCACTTTATTAAAAAGGTAACTTTTTCTAAAACATAGCCTGTTTATCATAAACTGATAAAAAATGCTTATGATTAGATAAAAAAGTCAATAATAAATGCTAAAAAAAATTAGACACCCATGTTATCTTCTGTACTCATTTTAAACACTGAAAACTCTATGAGAAATACAGAGATTCACAAGACTTCAGTGCCATGATACCACTCAATGCCATTGACATTAATTTGTGAATGAATAGATGGATGATGGATGGATGGATGGATGAATGGATGGATGGATGGATGGATGGATGGATGGATGGAGAGAGAAAGAGATGGACAGATGACTTGAAGTTTAGATGATTCATGCCGAAATTGTCTGCAGTACAGGATTGTTATTGATGCTTCAAAGAAGGACACATAATTATTTTTATAGAGCTTACTAAGAAAAGTTAGCCAAAATAAATGTGGTTTTACTTCTACCCATAACTTACGCTACAGCATATATTGTACCTGAAGTTTGCAGACTTCTGAAATCATCAGAGATAGCAAACAAGCAGTACAAGTAGCACTTTTATTTTCTTCAGCACAGCAGAAACAAGAAAGGAAATTTTAGAACTAGTATGAACTGGTTTTCATGAATTAGAGACTTGCTTGCAGAATATTTGCCAGAAATTGCATAAGTCTAAAATGACTAAATGTGGTGTTTGTTCAGTTCATCAAACATTAATTGAGAACCTACTATGTGCAAGGCAGTGTAGTAGGCACCGGGGATAAATAGTGAATACATCCATTTCTGCCTCTGAGGATCATACAGTCCCACAGAGGAGATGACATATGAACAGATGATATTGGTACGTTATGATGAAGTGATAAGATTACTCCTGGCGTCATGGGAAGAGGATTACATTTTGATATTCTTGAAATCAGTGACTACCTTATTCATTTTTATTTCTATCTCCAGAAGACAGTAGAGTTTTAAAAAATATTATTTTTAAGTTAAAAATATTCATCTTTGTTTCTTAGAGTATCTAGAAAACTCTAGGGATTTAAAAAAATATTTTGAAGGAGATGATGTCTAGAGCATCAGTAACTACAAGGATAATGATGATGGTTAACATTCATTGGAAGTTTATTATGTGCACTATTTTAAATACTCATTTATGTCATCTTCACAAAAACTCTCTAAGATAGATGTTATGATTATCCCTATTGGACTGAGGATGATACCATGACACAGATAGGTTAAAAATTTGCCAAGTTCACCCAGCTAATAAGTATATGAAACTAGGTTCAAACTCAGCATCCCACAAAAATATAGAGGGGCCTTCTAGGCAAAGGAATAATAATAAGAGCAAAGAGAGCAGATCTTGAATTTTATGCTGTCAAAGGTCAGAAATCATTGCTCTGTTTAATCAAAGAAATGACATGGTTATGTTTGGTTTTGCTAGGTTATTACACTTACCAGGCAGAAGCTAGTTGCAGGCCTTAGGGGGTAAGATGGAAGGGGCACTGAATGATCAAGAGGAGTTCACCATGCGAAAAATGTGAGGGAAGAGAAGGGTTTCAGGCATTGGACAGAGCATGCATAAAGGTTGCATTTGAGTGAGTATAGCATTTGTAGGGAATCTAAAGGAGTACAATCTGGCTACAGCATAAACTGTGAGGGTAGAAAAGACAAGGGAAATGAGAGATGATATTGAAGAGGTAAGTGGGGACCAGACTGAGAGACTTGAAATTTTTTTTTTTTAAGTGTGAGACCGCTGAAGAGTTTTTAAGCATGGGGTAAAATGGTTAAATGAATGTTTTAGAAAGATCTCTCCGTTAGGTGAAAAACAGATTAGAAACTTGTGAGACTGTGAAAAGGGAAAGGAGTTTGGGAGCCCTTATAATAATCTAAGCAAGACATGATAGCAACCTTAAGGAGGGGCAACAGGGCTTCAGAGGTACTTAGGAGATAGAATTGACAGGATTTGGCAATTGATTGATCATCAAGGAAGGAAGTGGTGAAAGAAGTTAGTAAGTCCTGGTTTGTTCAGAATAGCCCTAGGTGTGCCAGCATAATTACTATTAGCACCTCTGTTCACTCTCAGTAGTGCAACAGTTTGTAGGCTCAATTTTATGATTATTCTAGCTAGAAGTGAAAGATGTCTCTATCACAGGGTTTTGGCTTGAGCAAAAGAAAAGATGGTATTCACTGAGATAGGAAGAAAAACAAAAACAGGAATCAGGATAAGGTGGTGAGGGTAAATTCTGGACATATTAAGGTTAAGTACCTGAGGTTAGAGAACAATGGAAGCCCTGAAGATCACATGACATGTCAGGACTGGAGGTGCAGTTATAAGAAACATTTGCATAAATATAATGCTATTGGATCCACTTACTTTAGAGCTATTGTCACAGACTAGTCAACGCTCTGAGACATTTTGTCTTTAGGAACAGGTGGTTGGTGAAAACTTTGAGAAAATCAATTAATCAAATATTTTCTATGTGCCACAATTAAGTACAGGGTTGGTTACTGAGATACTTCTAAGAAAGACAATCATGTGATTGGTATAACTGGGATGCTACTGGATCCTTGAGGCACAGAGTCATGCTACTTTTATAAGAATATGAGGGTTCCTGTTATGGAAGAACTTATTGTCTAATATCTGAGATTCAATTAATGATACAACTATTGTCTAGTTAGTGACACATAAGAAACAATAAAAATGATGAATTTAGTTTTAAAATGGTATATTTATATATTTAAGTTGGCAGTACAAACTGAGAGTGTTTTAGAATTTCAAAGCAGGGAGAGAACACCGTGGGCTAGAATAGTGGCAGCCATTTGTTAACTTGGCATTACATTTTCCTGAGATGCTTTTGGGAATAGAGGAGAAAGACCCCATCGAGCCATTTTTTTGTATGAGTTCATACTAGCTCTCACATTACTATATACTGTCTGGCTTCATCTCTGTACATCTTGGATGTGTCAGTATTCACATCATTTCTCTAACTAACCATAGTGAGAGAGACCACATAGAAAGCTTCAAGGAGGTGCTGGGCCTCGACATTTAGGAATGGGCTTCCCAGGCTTGGCACACACAACAGGTAATGAGCAGAAAGAGTGGGCTGAAAATGAGTTTAGCATACTTGAGAAACATTAAGAAAATTGGAAGTACTTGAGGGTTCATGTTAAGCAATGACAGGAGGCAAGGTTTAGAGAGACCCTGTTCTCTTTGCTGAAGCTCTCTTTGGCCTTACTTGGCAAGCTCCTGTTTATCTTTAAGACCCAATGCAAATGTCATCACCTTCTGTGACGCTGCCAAGCAATCAGGCGATTCCTCCCAAGGCATTTTCTTATACCTCTTACCATAGCATTCATTATATTGCTCTGAAACTTGTTTACAAGTCTGATTCCTCAACTTGACAATGAGTTGAGAACATACACTATGTCTTTTTTTCCCCTATCTTCTCAGGTCCCTAGTACAGCTGTCATCCTACAGAAGAAACTTGATTAACATTAGCAGATAAAACATCAAAATGATTTATATTGTGGGACTTAAACTTATTACCAAATTGTCTCTGTCTTCTACTCATCCCTTTAGAACTGCACTCTCCCCCTCTCTTAACTTCTTAATCCTGTACTGCTCAGAGCCCGTCGCTTTTGTGAAATCTTCCCTGACATGAGCCATACTCCCTTGTCAACAAGCTTTGGTTCCTCTGAAGTCAAAAACTCATAATTTTCTAGGTTCAAAATTTCTTTATTTCATAGATGAAGAAATGGAAAGCTGCCAATGTGGGACTGGCCTCACCCTAAAGTTGGGCGACATGCGTTCTACAGAATAAAAGCACAGCTCAAAGAAGCTCTTTCCATTTTCTAGGCAAAAATGGATACAGTTGAACAATGCAAGTGAGACAATACAGAGGCCTTCTCTGTGTAACAGCAGTCTTATCTTCCTAAGCTCCAATTGCATTTCATTGTAATTATGCATGAAAAGTCTTCCAATTCAGCCCTACAGCTGCCTTTGCTTTCTGTGTTCTGCTCTGGGATTGCAGTTGGTAAACCTCTGCTTCTTTATAGATCTTGCTGACCTTTTTGCCTAGACTTCTAAGCACAACCAAATGTTAATAACACTTTTTCATTAGCAAGTTCTTAGCAGAGCACTATATCAGGTAAATCCAAATAAAAATGCCACGACAAATAGTTCAAACACTCCAGTGTCTCCGAGTGACTGTCCTACCTGTAGTTAAACTAAAAGGAATGATCATTGCTTTTCTCCCCTGGAGAGCTTTCACCAGTTTCAAAGTGGGCCAGTAACTCCCTGAACAGAAGAGGAAGCAAACTATATTTAAAGCTGTGCCTGCTTGTTTCTGTTTTAGCCATTTTGGCAAACCACTTGAAAAATGAAATCTTTTGGCCTAAACTCAGTTAAATCTCAGATGCAGTTACGGTGCCAAGATAATTCCAATTTAGCATCACCTTACATTATTTAAAGCTGTGACTGAGGGAATATCCATAGGGGTCACTGAACAGAACTGGTTTGAAATTTTGTATCTTATGTGTTTTTCTCTTGCTTCTGTGCTTTCAAAGAGGGGGGTTAGATATAAAAGTATATGGGAAATGGGGGTGGGGGACAAAGGTAATTCATTGGTTTATCCATTCAACATATATATATATACTTGTGAGCACTTTGTGACAAATACTATACTAGGTGCTAGAAATAAAGAGATAAATAAGATCCAATCTCTGCTCTTAAGAGGCTCATGTGGGTTCAAATATTTATAACCAACATAAGAAGTTTGAAAATTTAAAGTGCTAAGTGCTATATGTGGGGGCTCTGAGAATGAAGTGCCTATACTTAGAGATGAGGATTCATCTGAGCTGGAGCTTTAAAAACCAAGTGAAGTTTGCCTGGGGAGAAGAGCATTCTAGACAGAGGAAAGAGTTTATGAGAAGACAGAGCCATGAAAAGGTAGGGAATATTCTAGAAGCAAGAAGTAATTATAGGAAATATAATATTAGGGAAGCACGAGGGACAGAAATTGGGATAGTTTCAAATGGGTCTGATATACCATAGTAAACTTGAGATTGATTGTGTAAGCACACAGTTATCAGTGATATTTAGCAGGTAAGAAAGTCAACAATTTCGGGATAGGAAATGTCAATATATTGCTGAAGAATCTAATACTGGGGATAAAGGGTGGGGAAGTTGGGAGGAAAGGGGCACAGGATTGGATCTGACTCAGAACACAGGCGACAGGAGAAGTCTTTTGGAAAAAGTGAGGTTGAGCTGTGTTTTAAAAAAGAAAGTGGTACCAACTGGGCTGAGAGAATGGACCATTTGAGCTGGAGTGGTCAGAGGTGAGGCTGAGAGATGTCCAAGGGCCAGAAGCTGCAGCCTTCCATAAGAGACCACAAATCATTCCTTAGTGGCTGAACTATGATGTCATAGGCTTTTATTCTGGTGGATCTGGTTAATGGCTCCACTACAGGGATCTTTGCAGAATTGACATGACATGCCTATTTGCCCCTCTCAGTCTGGTTTCTACTTTTAAATTCCTATCAACCATAAGTATACAATTAGAAGTGGTAATTTGAACAAAAGGTTTTTTTTTAAAAGAAACTTGAAAATAAATTAAAAAATTTTTTTTAAACATTTGATTGATTGATTGATTGATTGATTGTTTTTAGTCGACATCTCTAGGAGCCTTATCTCTACTAAGAGAGCTGGGCCCTAAGTGCTGAGTGTTAGGTTGAGCTGCTGCTGTGTGCTATCTGTGTGAGATGTTGGCAAGAAAAATGCTGAGTGACTGCTATTTCTCTGGGCCCTTCCAGAAAATAAGATACCTGTCTCCCACGGCACTTGAGAGAGCCAAATTCTAAATAAAATAGAGCTGCATCTTCACGAGGACTGTTTTGTACACAGCTCAAAAAACTTATTTCTGCTAGTTTTCTTTAACTGGTTTTTAGAACTTGCACATAAGGCTTTTTCTACTTGTTTTTCTTTTTCCTCACATTACCACTGCACCCACCACAATCTTTTTTCCTTTAACTACACCTCAGAAGTAAAAACTTCACAAATTTATGATCATTTAGTTGTAGACATGAAAATTAAACAGGCACTAATTTGAAACAATAAGAGTGAGCATTACTCTTACACAGTTTTTTCCCAAAACTTCAGTTATTCATATATCACTATGGTGGCTTTTTCCATAGACACACAATGTCAGTACTATCACTACTTTGCTTTGAATAGATTTATTTTTTAATTATTTTACTCACATTAAGCATTATAAAATCATAAGTAAGATGCTATGTTTATAAATTGTCCAAAGGTACATTAAAACAACTAACTATTAAAATAAAAAATATCTGTTTTCAATAAAACTGGTAAAAAAAAATCAGTCCTTTACCAATTAAACTCATCTCATGAAGGTTGCAGAATTTGAAACACACTGGCCCAAGGCTGCGACTTGACCACTTTGCATCTATGATGACTTGCCTCGTTGCTACTGAGGATTCCAACCCAGCCACAGGATTTTACGTGGTTTCTCTAAGCATGTTTGCTCATCTTTAATTGGGATCCAGTATTACTGAATTTTAAAGAGTGTTTTGGAGTTTGATCAGTTAGTAAATATGCATAATCATGCTTTGCAAATCAAGAGTGTCAAAGGCATGCTAAATGTCAGGATTTTGAAAATACTTTATAAGCAGCAGTCTCCCTTTATGTCTAAGAGAAGAAAGTTCCTTTTCAGGCCTCTAGAACTCTGTCCCTCCCGCATCATCATATCCCCACCCATTCTCCTTCTGAATGTTTTATGGTCTCCTCAGTTTTGAGGCTTTTGTTATGGTCTTTCTAGTTTTTCCTTTGGGACTCAACAGGGCAGATTATACCAGTGGAGTTTGTCATCTGGTGTTTGCCCTGAAGGTGTTGCTGCACAATATGTGACCTTTGTATATACCCATTTATTTAGTTTTGAAAGGCAAAAAGGTGTTCCGTACAAATGAGTCTTTAGATATTTAAAGCTCTAAAATATTTTAAAAAATCTGAACCATTTTGATAGAACTCTTTCTAAACATATTATATACTTGATGGCTTTCTTATACAAATGTAATATAATTTCACCCAGTGAGACAGCAATATGTATATAGTAGAAGGAACATCTCAAATCAGCCTGTACTTTGTTTGTAATTGTGGTTTTCTCTTTGATCTAAGAGTGGCAACCTTTACATATAAATTAGGTTGACATTTTTTTTTGTTCTGACACCCAGGAGCTCCGACTTTATTGGAGAAGTAGATATGTAAACATGTCAAAGAGCTAATTAGTGATAAACATCTTGAGAGTCTGGGAACACAAAGGGTCAAGGACAAGTCATGGCCTTGTTTGGGCAGAGAGGATAAATCAGAGAGATAAGAAGATGACCAAAAGCTGAGTAGAAGTCCATCTTGAGGATTAGCAAGGTCGATGTATTTCAAGGATGGAAATAGCATATGGTCACAGAATCTTGAGTGATGTGTCTGCTGATAAAATCTGCACAGACCAGAATGTTAAGAACTTTGTTTGCCTAAGTCAATTTTCAATTTTACTTTGATTGCAATGAGGAGCCCTGAAGATTTGTGAAGAGTGAAGTGTCATGATAAGATCTAGGTTTCAGGAATACCACTTTGGAGCATCCTTGCATTCAAAAGCTATTTATTAAGAATTCGCCATGTGCAGAAATCGATTTAATTATGCATGATAGAGAAGTGAACAAATTGAATGAAATCTTTGCTCTTGTGCGGGTAGGACTGCAGATGAAATGAGAGTTAAGTCAATTAAAAAATAAATTAAATTGTCAAAGTGATAAGTTCTGAGAAATTTTTGCATGCAGAACTAATAGGAATTGATTATGTGAAGAAAATAACGCTAGAAAAATTTTCAAGATTCACGCTCAAGTGGTGGTTTGGTGGTAGTGAGTGTTAACTGAGACAGACTAGCTGTTCATTAGGGAAAGATACTACCTCATCTATCTTTGAGAATGTTTCCTGGTATTGCTAACCCAATCTCGCTTCTACTCTGATCTAGATAATCGTCTTCTCTTTCTTGCTATGTCTATATCTTGTACATACTTCTAGTTTTACTTCTTGTTAAACTGTAATATATATTTGCCTGCCTTTCTCTCCTACTTTTCTCTGAGATCTCATTTTTCTATGCAAGTTCAAGACCAAACACCAAGTACTTTAAGAAACCCAAGCTGAATTATCAGTAATACATGAAAAAACACCAAGGAATAAGACAAGTTTTTGACTGGGGGGGTTCTGGAGAGTGGGAGAAGGGGTAATTATAGCAAGATATTAGTTTGGCTTTGAACAGAATTGGGAGGGCCTATGGGATATGAATGTAAGAAGAAAGGTCAGAGCTTTAGATACATACTTGGAGTTCATCAGCATGTGCTATGATATGGGCACAGATGGTAGTCTTTGGGTAGAGTGTTCCCAAGCATTCTCCTTTCAGCATAAAAAAGAGAGGGCTCGGAATTTCAAATGGTGATGGTAGCCTGGGCTATTGGAAGGCCCTGGGGTAATCCCCAAAACAAAGGAGATCAGAGAAGGAGATAAAAACTGAGTTCCCAGAGAGGTGAGAGAAAAACAATGGAGTAATATCATTTAAATCACAGAAAAATATAATTTCAAGGAGGGCATTGCCATATACCACAGAGATGTCAACTAAAATATAACTAGAAAGTGTCCATCTAATTCAGCAGCCACCTTGGCTAGGATAATTTCATTATAATGGTCAGGCCAAAAGCCAGATTTACATCAGCATGGTGCAAAAATGGTCCTGTTGAATGCAGTCTATTCTTCCAAGAAGCTTCAAAAAGAGGAGTAGAAGATAACTGTTGAGGGTGACAGGAGTTATCACAGAAGCCAGGGAGAGGTTACCTAAACTGAGAATGGTTGAATATATTTTATATCAAAGAGAACAAGAAGAGGCTGGGGTTGTGAAAGAGGAGATAGCGGATAGAACAAGATCCCTGAGAAGATTAGAAGGTGCAAAAAACAAGCAGAGGAGTGGCTTTGAACATGAAGGAGACACTTATTCTTCCAGGTTAGGAGGGAAAGATGTATAATGGATAGTTGTAGGAAAGGAAGCAAGAGGTTGAAAGAATGCAATGTGTGGATGGCTTGAACTTTCTCAGTGTAAGGAAATGCAAGGATGTACAAAGCCAAGAGAGAAAAGAACAGATGAAAGAGGTCAGGGCCTCAGGGAAAGTCTTAGGTTGGAGCCACGCTTTGAGGAATGAAAGAAGGAATTGGCAATAGATATATATATAAGAATACCCAAGAAGCAATTGCCCCACACATCTTCCTAACCTGATTTTCATAGTTTATTCAAGTGCCTGAATCTTCTGTAGTAATTCCAACAGATCCTCTGGTCTTTCCTTGGAAGTGCTAGGAGGAAATTTATCTTTCCCCAGTGCATTTGGGTGGGAAGGCATAGCTTCCAGCAGATTGCAGCCAAAAAATTGCCCCTGGAGACAAAAAAAATGCTTTCTTTTCTGCCCCTGCCTGCTGTTTCCTTTGCAGTACCTGGACATTGGGAATTTCAGGGTTACTTTCATGCACATCAAAATTGTCCTGGGACTCAATTTTTAACAATGTCCTCTGACTTTTCTTCCATTCTACTGTGCATGTGGGCTACATGGGTTGTTTACTTTATGCTTAAAGGTCCTGCAAAGCTGTGCTTTTATTGTCCTTGAGTCTGCTTTGTATAGTTATTCTGACTGTTCTTTCCCTTCTTTTTGTCACTTATTGTCAGAATATCTGCCTGTGATCACCCTTGTACTAGTTTTCGTGGGCTGCCAGAACAAATTACCACAAATTGGATGATTTCATACAGCAGAAATTTGTCCTCTCACGTTCTGAAGGCTATAAGTCCAAATTCAAGGTATCAGTAGAGCCACACTGCTTCTGAAGGTGCTAGAGAAGTATCCTTTCTTGCCTCTTAGCTTCTAAGAGTTGCTAGCAATCCTCGGTATTCCTGGCTTATAGCTGTATCACTCTAATATCTGATCCATCTTCATATGGCCACCTTCTCCCCCCCACCCTCTGTGTGTGTGTCTTACAGGTACACCAGCCATTGGATTTAGGGCCCACCTAATCCATTATGACCTCATCTTAACTAATTATATCTACAACAACCCTATTTCTAAACAAGGTCACATCCTGAGGTTTTGGATAGATATGCATTTTAGGGGGACTCTATTCAACCCAGTACAACCCTCCTCTAATTTCCCATTGTTGATGTACTATGTGTGAGCTAGGACATTAGTGTAGCACAGCATAGCCTCTTTTTGCCCCAGCCGTCCCCAGAATCTAAGTCAGCCTGCTGTACTCAGTCTTCAAGCTGGCTCCAGCCCCCACTCCATTTTCTGGGACTCTTACTCATCAGATTTCTCAGTGAGGAAATGTTACTATCACTACTGTAAAAGGTAGATGTGCAAAGTGTTGCCATGTCTACTTTCTTCCAAGTGCAGATCACACAATGATGGTGGAGCAGGCTGGGGATGCCAAACCTGAGGCCAGCTGCCAGCAGGTCCTCCAGACGGGTGTCATAGGAGCTCACCTGTAGGTAGTAATTATTAGGATCTAGAATTTTCCAGAATCTTTGTAACAAATGAAAACAATGCACCAAACTGAGACTCCAAAATTCTATTAACATGAAATACTAAGACATGCTATTTTGGTTTGCAAAGTATATGTGCTTGCTGGTAAGTGTATATAATTTCCGCAGATCAGAGGATTCTTTTTATTATTATTATTATTATTATTATTATTATTATTATTATTATTATTTTGCCTTTTTGCCATGCTGAGTTGGAGTCATTTGCTGGTAAATTAGCCATGAGGTATAATTTTGCCCGTTCCTGATTTCCATTTTTAATTGGCAGACTTCTTCTTGACCTACTTATTAGGGAGTTAAGGCTTAAAAGCTGTAGGTCTCTCATGCCTTCCTTACCTTTGTACAAAGCCACATAGCTAGAAGTGTGCCTTCTTCCCATTGAGTTCAGAAGAGTGTCCCTACGGGAACAGTGGGGCAGAGATACTCGTGCCTTCTTCAGTGACTCTCCACAAGTCACTGGTCTAATACCTATTGCTGACATCTTAACTTCCTCACTGTGTGCCTTAGAAGCTTTTCTCTCACCTCTTATTCTGATGTTGAGGGAAGCATTTGTAGGGCAGGGTAGCCATTGAATTGCCTGAGTCCTTAGCATTTTCTGGAAGGTGCGTTCCCTTTCTCCTATCTTCAGATAAACCACCTCCTTACTTTCAATCAAGAACATATGGGAGTAAACAGGAAATGAATTAAGAGTCTTGAAGTGCATGCCAGACAGGAAAGTACAAACAGGAGTATTTATAGAATGACAGAAAAGGAACTGGAAGGAAAATGTATAGAGGAGTAAACAGAGGTGCTTGTCCAACAAAAGAATTACCTCTCCACATTTTATTTTCACTCAGTGATTGCCTTTTAGCCAATCCTTGAGTTGTTACTCCCACGAATTCATACTATGAAGTGTTTCTGTTTCTCTTACCAACAGCTCTCACTTTTAATCCACCTTGGCTTTGTTGTTTTTTTTTTTTTTTTTACTCTGTTGGAATATTTATGACCGAGGTGCTTGTAGTGATTTTGGTCATGCATTAGTTTATCTTTGAACACTTTCTATTTCCTTCGTGGCTTTCTCTTCAACAGCTTTATCCTCTTTCATTTCCCTCAGCACTTTCCTTTTCTTCCAAAATTAGCTCTACTAAAATTTAATGTCTTTAGTTTCCCCTTCTGCTGTGGCTTCAATTCTCCCTGGTATAAACACAACTATTATTAGCGATCCCTTTGCTTGTGGGCAAGTCTGTCGGCTACACCCTCCTCCCACTCCCTCACTATGCCCTTGCCTAAATCTAGACAAATACAGCTGATCTTGCTCCACCTTGTGCCTGATGGTTGGCATGAAGAGCTGGCCTGTGTGAAGGCGTTGCCTGTTGTGTAAGTCATCTCTGCTCTCAGAGTGTCCTAGTTTGCTGTGGAGCACAGGGGGTCCAGCTCCCCTCTCTGATACTATCAGCTCTGCCTAAACTGCTCCGACAGTACATCCTACATACAGCTAGAACACCAATTCCCTTTGGACTGTTAAAAGGGAATACACTGAAGAAATCCAGACTGATTTTGTTAATGTGCTGCATTTTCTGACACTGCTGAAACATTCACGTGGAATGTGCGCACTCTCTCTCTCTCAGCTCACCACTTTCAAGATGTTCAGTCTGGGCTTGCTCGCTGCTGTGTTTAGGGTATTTTATTCAGCATTAAACTTGAAAGCCTAATTTGATGGACACGACTGAAAGATTGATGCAAAAAATTGTTGCTGTGTATGCTTCCAGCCTTCTGGAATAGTGGAAAAATACTCACCTCTCCTGAACATTTGCTTTGCTGCAGTTGCCAAATTATCTAACAGCCAGTCACTATCCAATTTGACAGCATGGTATTTATTTTTAAAAAATTATGCATTGTGGTGTCTGTTTCTGTCTATGACAGGTTCCTTGTAATAATAACGGTAATGCTTTGCCTTCACACAGTGCCTTTTAATTCAAGAATCTTCCAGTGCTTTGGACTCTTAGCACCTCTGTGGGATTTCATAGATAAAGAGGCAAGGACAGAGATTAAGTGATAACAAGAGAAGAGCTGTGTGGTAGGTTCTAAGCAGCACCCGTCAACCGATAAGAAGGTCTTATATCTCCATTTTCACAACTTATTTTCCCATCTCCAAACTCACCACTTGCCTTCTTTCTTTCTTGTTAGTGGTAAGGCCTTCTCAAAACCTTATCTTTTCCCCTGTATTTCCCCCACCATTCACAGACTCTCTAAGATGGTGCTGGAGACAAGTGCAGGACAATCTTTACTCTCAAGGCATCATGATGTCAGGAGTCCAGTTTTTATCTCTGGCTATTTCTTGACCTCACTGGGATATTTATGGTATGGTATAGCAATGAGTTAGTATGAGGACTGGATAGAGAGGACATTTTTTATTTTCCCAAGGGAAGAAAGACAATGAGTTTTCTTCCAACCCTTCTTATCTAATAGTTCACTTCCATAGCCCTGTTCAGCACCTGGCATTCCTTTGCTTGTTTATAAATAAATGGAAAATATATTGATTCAGTTTCTTGTCATAGATACCCATTTTGAGCATAGCACTCTGTGGAAGTTAGGGCTGTGGTGCAAAGATAAGATTATGACATGTTGCCTGCTCTTGAGGAACTCACAGTCTAACTGGAGGATGGGGACTGAAATAAGCACACAAAATTCTAGGAGGAATTCAGACCTAGTTAAGAGAAATACAAGGCACAGCTGCATTTTAAGAGGGGGAGATCCATATATGATTGGGGGACTCAGGAAAGATTAATTAAAGAGATCAGATTTGAAATGGGTTTTAGGGGACAGACAAGATGTTAAAAGATTGGAATTGGGGAAAGAACAATGTAAGAATATACAGAGAATAGAAAGCAATTTAATTTGGCTTGAGTGGAGAGTGTAAATAAGGGTATTAGAGGAAAAAAATTGCTAAACCATTGGGTGGCATTTTATACCAGTAGGTGTTGATTTTGGATGAAAATGTCTACATCAGTCTATGGTGAAGAGCAGTCTTGAATAGGGCAGGGATGAGAGCAGAGCTATCATTAGGAAAATCAATCTGGAAGTGTGTAGAAGAAATGAAAGAAAAGAGACAGATGAAGTAAGAAAATAATTTTATAAAAGAAATAATTGAGACCCAGAAACATTGCATTCTTGGGCTCAGTAGGGCCAATAACTTGTTTCTAAGGCCCTAAAGTCACTTACTTCCTGTTTGTGCAACCAGATCAGAAGCGGCCATTATTAATTGTGAAAACTCAGCTGTAACCTCCATGACTTAGAGCAATGCATTTGTATTGTTGCAGAAGAAATACAAAGAAGCTGTTGGAAAGTGGTTGTTGTGAGGGTATTTCCCACATTACTAAATTCACGTTATTGCCCTTTTCTCTTATATGGACTTAACTCCATGTATTCTAAATCTATTTCTGAGGAAAGCTCACTTACTAAGATGTTAAAGTTTGCATTTTAAAAATAATAGGAAAGAGAAAGGATGAGGATTGATCTAACATGTACACCCGGGCAATGGATCCAAACGTTAATCTATATACTTATAAAAACAAGGATTTGGGGGTTAAAGTGTGTATTCGTTGCCCTATTGATGGTGATCCTGTTCTGTTAGGATGGCCACTCAGTGTTGTTAAAGTGTCACCAATTAAAGAAGGGGAGCTTGCCCACTGATCAGAGTTGTAAAAGTGGGCCAGGGTCACACCGCCTCTTTAGAACTTAATATGTCCAGTGGAGGTGCTGGAAGATGGAAGTTCCTTGCTAAGAAACCCAGAACTTGAGGATGCATTTTTCTTTTGGATATTTGGTCATTTACTAAAATTTCTATTTCTGATTATTGTTATTGAGTTAATCTTAGAAGCTGAATAGCTAACAAATGTTCCATTTGATGTCCGAATGCCATTTGGATTATGATAACAGATACTGAGACATGTAGCTTTATTCATTTTCAACTTGTAAGTAAATCTGTGTCTCTTATTCAAAGTTCAGTGATTGTAAACTCCTTGTATATGTGTATAGCACATAAACCAAACTGCTTACCAAATCAACAGCTGCAGGGTAACTGGCCAGAAGTGACTGTTTCCTAGGTTAGCTCATCATTCTTAAGGGAACCTTCTCCAAGTTTTGTTAAAAGTTATTTTTTTTAATTGGATGTAAAGCAAAAGCCCCCAGATATGTAAAGTTCTTATAACTCAGCCTTCTTAGAAAATCTAAAGCCATATACCACACATAATTTATTTTAACCACCACGTAGTCACTGTGACTTTGTGACTGTAGTGTGAGCCAGAAAGAAACATATGGCCAATCAAATATTATTCAACTAAAATCATCTCAAAATTGCATTTTTTTAAAAAAAATTATGTATTTGTCAATATCTGATGTGACGTAGGTACCTGAAAACAGATATCTTGTTGATCAAGATTAACTGAGAAATCTTGCTGTTTTAATAGCTGTGTTAGCTATTACTAATGGTTTGGCCTATTGATGTCAGTTCAAGGTCTGTTTGTTAGCATTGTCATAATTTCTCTAATTAGAAATAAAGTTCACTGGTCTTATATTAGTGGACAAACACATTGACAGTTATCATTTGAGCATTTAATTACAGCAATGAGGCTTTAGACCATAATAGTATGATTCACTACTTCAAAAAACAGAATTATTTAGAGTATGCCAAAAGCTAAACCTGCCTTTTCGTGTGTGTGGAGAATAAAATTTTATTGCATATATATACATACATATATACATACATACATACATAGATACACATAACTATGTATATATGTATCAAATGTGCTTTTAAAAATGTATATTGGAAAACAAGTGAATTTATTTAAATTTATTTTTTAAATTATAAATGTTCTTTGAGAAGATTAAAACAAGTTGTAGAACTGGTATCCAGAAACGTTTATTTATGTATTTTTAAGCCAAATATGCTTTTTAAAACTAGTTTGATTCCTTATTCTTTTTTTTATTGAGAAATAATTGACATATAATAATATGTTAGTTTTAGGATGTCTTTTGTTAAATGTATCCAAATGAATTAGTAAGTAGTCACTTTGCTTTCATGATATCTTGAGTTTGCTACAGAATGTGATTAAAATTGTTTTTTCCAAAAGGTCTATCATATCCATTTTTGTGAATCATCATGAAAAACTCTACAAATACAACCAGTTGTTTGTTTATTTTTGAATGCTTATTTTATATTTTTGAATGTAGACACAAACCTAGGATAGAGATAGAGGACTTGCCCCTCCCATTCTCAAAATGGACTTTGGAACCTAGAGTATAGGTATAGCCAAAGAATCCTTGTAATAGAGTTACTAAAAGTGAAGTGCTGATCTATTTGTGAGCAAGTTTATTTTCCCCTTCTCTTAATAAGAAGGTGTGTATTTTTCCCCTAAATACCATGATTTCTCCAGAGATCATATTGTTTTGTCTTTTTGGTCTCAAAGTTTGAAAGTGATTTATAACTAGTGACCATGTAATGTTGAATATTACCTATACATATTAAGGTAAGTTTAGAATTACTATGTTGCTTTTGCATAGACAAAGTTCTTTTGACTTTGTCTCTCAAATCTCCCATTGAATCATGTAAAAATGTAGGAAATAATTTTCTCACATAATTAAGCTAGATACCACCTGTTTCATATGATCATACATATCATACTTCACCTTTTTCTTCCATAGCTGTTTTTTCATCCATCCCAGTGATGCCTTGTTGGCTCTTTTTTTATTCTACATTCTTTCTCTGGGTGATCCAGCTCACCCTCTCCTTGACTTCAGACATCCCCAAGAGTTGAATTTTCATGACCAGCTCAGATCTCTCTCCTATGGAGCTGATCTCTTTCAGCTACATAACTTCAGCCACTTACTGGACATCTCTCCTTGATGGTCTCATGGGTACCTTAAGCACAACTGAATTTTCATCTTCCCATATAACAGCACCAGCTAGAAACCTGGGATCATCCTAGATCAAATTTAGCTGGTTATTACATTATACCTTTTCTCCTTCCAAAATATCTCTGTAGTTTACCTCTTTCTCTCAATTCTCATAGCCACTCCCCATGACAAGGGCTAGGTCATCTCTCACATGAATTATTGGCAAAACCACCAGTCATCCAAACTCAAGAACAGGCTTCCACTCACTGGGATCTTCTGGAAATCCCTCTGCCTTTGACTCTTGCCCTTTCATCTTAGCCAGAGATAGAAGCTACTGCTTTCTTAGGGAGCACATACCAATGGGGCAGCAGTAAAAGATAGAAGAGAGACATGGAATGAGGGAGAGTCAACGTAAAATGAATGACTCACTGGCTCTTGCTAACAGTGATTGATTGCTTGATCCTGCAAAACTATCCTCTGAGAAACCACATAAGTTTCCTCTCAAGACCATCATTCTAGGGGGAAAAAAAGGAAGAACTTTTTCCCATGGAATAGTAAGTTTCGGAATAGTAAGCACAGGGTAAGCATTTGTGAATGTTGAGCAGGATCTTATGATGTCTTATACCTTGATATCAACAAGGAGACTTCATGGTGGGATACAAAAGGCATGTGGTCTCTGGGAGAAGAAAACAACCATCAAGATGTACCTTCATTGATTCAGCCAGAGCCCACCAAAGTTGTTTGCCATAGCTGCAGTTGGAACAAGGGAAAGGGGAGGCTGAAAAGATCTGAAGTGGTACAAGAGAGGTATATGATACCTTCTCCAGCAAAACTCATACAACTGCAAGAGTGATCTTCCTAAAGCATAGATGCCATCCTGCCCTCTCTTCTTCAGGAGACTCTATTGCTAAAGTGGTGGTTTTTACACTATAGTTGTCAGAGTCTTGGGGTCTAAGGCTGTGCCTAAAAGAAAGGAGGAAGCTGAGGGCAGTTTTGATCCTCCATTCCTGCTTTCCTAGGAAACAAAATGATGGCTGCTAACAATAGTTTTGAAATTTTTGGCATAAAAAATATGTCCAAATACCTTAATAACTCATTCACTTATTAAATACATATTGGTTGAACTGAGATTCGAAGAACAAACAGGAGTTAACAAGGAAAGAGGGGAGAAAGATCATTAAAGGTAGATGAAGCAGCTTGTGCAAAGTCCCTGTGTTGGGCAGGTACATGGCCCACTTGTACAGCTTGAAAGAAGGCCAGTGAGGCTGGAGCAGGGGTCAGAGGTCAGAGAGATATAAAGCTTGATGAGTGTAAAGTTAGGCAGGGGCAACCTGTGCAGAGCTCTTTTGGCCTTGTTAAGAAACTTTGTCTTAAAAGCAACCGAGCCTCTGAATATTTGGGTGAAGGGGTGTTAAAAAAAATCTGAGTTTGTAAAAGATTACTCAGATCACGAATCGGAATAAAAGCTGTACTGAGTGCAATGGCTCTACAACCAACACGGTGGGGAAGGGCATAATACTAATAGCTCAGGAGATGGCAGCTGAGCCTTATAGCCTTCTTAGGAACTCTAGATATTTTCAGAGATTAGGTTGCCTAAAAGAAGGCTGGGATTGGGATTAGGAGGCCACAGAGGGTAGGGATCTAAACTCCAGAGGCAATCTCCAAACTCAGAACCGTAAGCACTGGTGCCAGCTTAATGCCCAAAAGAACAGGTGGGTCAAACACACCATTGCAAATTCTGGGAAGACCCAGAGAATGGCCCTGTCAATCCAACAAAGGAAAAATTCTGGAAGACTGGATAGTTACACCCAGAAAGATGTCTTTAAGATAGAAAAGATGACAACCTCACATATTTTGTGTTATTGGTGTAAATACAAGCTAAAGAGCAAGATGACATTAGTAATGAAAATGAAAATGTGTGGTACATAAATTAAAAATCAATACATAACCAACTGAGTCACTGTGCCATGCAAAATGACTCATTTAAGGTGCCTTTAAAATTGACTAAATCTTATACAATTCGATTTTCTTGTAGATGATGATTTCCATTGATTTTGGAAGCTACACATTTGGAAGTAGCTGATATCTTGGTAATGACTAGCTTTTGTGGCTTTATAGAAAGTGAGTTTTGTAAAGTGTCTTTTTGATTTGGTTCAAGTACAAGAGATTGCAATTAGAATATTAAAACAAATACATAACATGTAATCATATTAGTTGATAAAGGGAACTGTAACTCTGGATGGCTCAGAAATTTGCACTGGCCTGAACAATGTCTTCTCCCCATTTTACTCAAGCTCTCTGGGAAGCCAGATCATCATAAGGAGATTGATGAGCACAGCATCAGAATTGGACCAGAATGTTTAATGGCATAGAGGCTGAGAGTTAGATACATCCCTTTCTAAGAGATAGCTCCTATCAACTGGGAGCATGTTTTACCCTAAGTGGTGCATGGTTAGGCATTGCCAAAGTTTAACTCTATGACTTTTCTTTCTCTTTGAGTCATAGTCTTTTCACTCTCTATTAATGATTTCTGATATATTTGCTCATGCAGATAAAAGCTCACTGGTCAGGGTTTGTCATTTCTTTATATCAAGAGCTTCCTACCAAGTTTAAAATAAGTACAAATCCTGATGCTTTTTATAGTATATGAACCAAACTCAAGTACCCTTCAGCCTTTATTATAGCAATTCTTGTTTTTTAGAAGTTAACCAGTTGGAAATTCATTGCATAGCAGCATCTGATGAATGAATATAGCCATTCCATTTATCTTATCACAAATATGTCCTTCTCTACAGGTGAGTAATTCCAATTTTCATGCCTTGGTTGCTGAATCTGCAGTACTTGCTCTTATAATCACATACTATGCAGGGTAAACACAGAGGCAAAGTCGAGAAAGTGGAGAATCAGGCAATTGTTAACAGTCCTGTCATTCTTACCTTGGTTCTTTACTCTTATTATATTTCCCTTTCTGCTACACAAGACCTAGCTTCCACTCACTCCCACCCCAGTATAAATGCATAAAGTCCCATTGAGGTAGAAAAGCAAAACCCAGGGCATGGGGTGAGACCACAGAATGGGAAGATAAAATAACTTTGACATGATTTCAACCACAGAGTTATCCATGCTTCACTAATTACAGTACTTCTTACAGTCATCATCCCAAACCTTCTCCTTGTTGCCTCTTGTGCTTCTTTTGCTATCTTCTTAGTCCCCTCTTTGGCTAACTCATAGCTTTTCTTGAGTAGTTAGTCAGACATGAGTGACAGGGAAACAAAGGATTGGAAGCCCAGTCCAGAGACAGCCCAGTGACAGCCCATAAACCACCTATAGAACACCCCATTTGTAGTTAAAGAATCACTCCTGCATCCTGAGAGACAAAGGGCTAGAGGGCCACAAACCTATAGCCAGTTTAATCTTGCCACAGACACTTGCAGAGAAGGTACTACACTAACCACCCACAGCCTTAGCCCCATTATACTATCATTATAATACCGTGTCTATGCTTGGATTCATGAATCTAATTATAACAGACTAAATTCTGGGTAGCTGCATGCTCAGTAGGCAGGGAGTTATATAACAGCCAAATGTCAGTCAAAATGACCTCATGTGCCAATCACCTAGGAATGCCATTGTAACCACCCATTGAAGCCCTAATATAATACAGAACTGCCCACTTCTGGGTTGTTACAACTCCCTTTGCAGAAAGCCTCTTCATCCATTGGAGCATGCTTTGACTTTTATCTTTTTACCTTCCAAATTCCACAGAGCTGCAGCTTTCCTTAACATGGCCCATCTACTAAAATGTCATTTCAATAAGTCTTACTTTGTTTAAATCTCATTGACCCATAATTCTTTGCTGTATTAGTGGAGAAGTGAGAACCCCCCACCCCAATTCCTGGAGTAGCTGGGGAGACACCGGATTTCACATCACCCTAGTGGTAACACTTCCACTCTCATCTCAATTAACTCTTCTTTTGTCTTCCCCATGTGGAAATGAGGGCAGGGGTGTGCGTGGGCCTGTGTGTGTGTGTGTGTGTGTGTGTGTGTGTGTGTGTGTGTTGAGAAATTAAATTGAATTGGAATGAACTGGAATGAGTAAAAACCAGGGAGAAAGCCACCTTCCCACTACTGCAGAAATAGTCCTCTAAAAAGGAGATAGAATTGATAAAAACCCCAGGTAAAATCCCACAGCCCTATCCTTTTGAAATTCATTTTCTTTTCCTTCCACTCTACATGACTTCTCCTCTTAAAAAAGGAAGTAGGAATGAGATGACATCAGTGTGTGCCTGCATACACTACTTCTACTTACTCCAGGAGCTAAAAATACAGGTTTAGCTCTGCTGCCTACTAAAGCACTATCATAACATAGCATAGTTAATAAGCCCAGGTCCTTCCTTTTGATTGTTGAAATAGCAGATAGCATCATTACCTGGGTTCCTCAATGAGAGAGATGATAATGGAGATGATAGATAATAGATGATAGATGGATGGATGGATGGATGGATGGATGGATGGATGGATGGATGGATAGATAGATAGATAGATAGATAGATAGATAGATAGATAGATGCTAGATAATAGATAATGAAGAGAAGATTCAGTAGGGACTCTTTGAATGAATTATATTAGTTTCAGATAAGTTTAACGGCATATCATTTCCATTTGACAAATAAATAGGTGGATACTTATTAAACAAAGGTAGCCAATCATGATGATCTTGACACTTGATGAAGACAGTCAGTTTTGATAAAGTTACTCTGAGGTTTGTTTTTTTGCTGCACCTCTAGTCATACTGAAGGTCTTTAAGTATTATTTGTGGCCATGGACCTTGACCTTGGCTTGTTGCGCTTTTCTTCCAGGACACTTTATATGTATATTACGGCAGCACCTATATAAATGCCAACTCAGATATAAATGCCAACTAAAAGCAGAAATGAGGAAAAATATTCTTACCTTAGAATAATGACAGGCTGACAGGTTGAATGGTGGGGTAATAGGAACAAGAAGAATTATCTGCTTCAGTGATCCTCATTCCACTGTCATAGTCACATTAACAATATAGGCATGACTGAGATGGAGTTTCCATTTACATGCCCATTCTAGCTCTTTCTGTCTCCTCTGTTCTCCAATACTGATCAGTTCATTTAAAAGAGGTCCTCAAGCTGAAATTTCCCTTGCTTGACATCAATCCAAAGGTAAATTGCCTACAAGATTTGAGGCAAATTGTAATTGTATTCATGTTTGCTTCACCAAGTGTACAAAACTACTCTTCTAGTCAATTTTCACTTTTAAAGGTCTTCTCTACAGTCCATTTAGAGTCATTGACAATGATTTTATAACAGACTTTTTGTCTGCTGCATTGAATAAGGATGATCTACTTTTAATTTTGCTAATTTCAAAAAAGGACAGTAAACATCATGACATTATTGTATCAAGTTAAGTCATGTAAATAAAGTTTAGTATTAGCAGAACATGTTAATTGGAATTATATTTATATCATGATAGGTGGATAGATATAGATAAATAGATGACAGATGATAGAGACAGACAGGTAGATGATAGATAGATAGATAGATAGATAGATAGATAGATAGATAGACAGACAGACAGTTATAGACAGACAAGGTCATGTTCACTGATGTTTATTTATATCTAGACAGACCCATTCATCTCTTCATCAGTGATCAATCTAACTTAAAGTTTGACAAAGAACAAGATTTTACTACTGAAACTGTCAATTAGCTGATTTGTATTCTTCTTTGGAGGAACATGGACTCTAGATTGCAGGAATTGCTCATTGATTTATGACTAGTCTTCTTGGTTGGAGAATGTTCCAGCCACACTGCTTGGGCTATAATCAAGGACGTCTGTAACCTGGCAGGCTTGTCTCCTAAAAGATGTCTTTTAAGGTCATCCCAACATCAAATCCATTTTGTCTCAAGGTGGCAGAATCTCAGTGGGCTGAAACGCCAGCGTGTGAAGCCGAACTAAGAATGGTAGCAAGGCAGACTGGAGTATGGGAGCTGGCAAACAAGACAGGGTGCCTGCATTTTTGTTGTGGAGTTTCATTGAGGCTCTCCAGTTGCCAGAAATGTTTCTTTGAATGATTTCAGACCATGGCACTCTCCTTAGCTACACTAACCACATATGGGGTTATGTTGCCAGAATGTAAATATTATCATATTGTTATTCCTTCTTCATTTTCCTTCCCTAAAAAATAAAAAGGTACTTTTGACAAGATCTTGTAGGCTGAGAGCCCCTTTCCATTTTTCAAGTCAACATTTAACTAAAATTTATAACAAAGAAATAGACAAACCATTTAGCCTTCATCACTCCCCATTTTAGTTTATTCATTCTATTTATTCTTCATTTTCTTGGATATAATATGAGAATGCATGAAAGAAGACTGGATTTTTTAAAAGATGTGTCTGTTTCCATATAATTTGATGAATGTTATTATACCAAACATTAGAAATGTGTTAAGAGAAAATATTTGTTTACACCTTAAGCTGCATGAAAAGCAATATTGCTTCAGTCTTGTTAAATCAATTACTCTCTGGGCTTTCAGGAGTTGGCAAACAATTCTGCATGTCCTCCAAAAGAGCTGAAGTTGCGGAATTATTATTTAAAACCTATGTGATTCATACCCTCCAAAAAACAAATATAATCCCTTTTGAAATCCAGATTGGACTATTTCAATAGCAAACACATTCATTTATTATTTCTGGCACTTCCTTTCATGTTAGGGACCCCTTTGGCCATTCAGTCAGGCCCAGCTTTCATAATGAAATCTATCTCTCAGATAAAGGAAAATAAACAGACTTGGTACCTTAGGCTAACATGATTTTCTAAGTTTTGGAGGGCAGCAGATTGTTTATTTTTTTCAACCTGATAAGTTTCCAAGGCAAAATGATTTATCTCTGTCCAGTTCTTCTTGGGATATTCACTGGGCAGAAAGTGGATTAAGGAAGAAGTAAAGAATGGGCTGAAATAGAAAGGGAAGGAACTCTAAGGGCAATACTGAAATGACGATGGCCTAACCCGATTACTGTATATCCTCTAAAGAGAGCAAAAATCAAATTAAATTGGAGAAAAAGAAAGTGAAAAGAGAAGGAAATTGCAATATTTTGGTCTAAGGGAGATTGTATTGTAGGGTTAATAGAATTTAGATGGCAACATCATTTTTAAAACTAGATTGGCTTATGCCTGTAATTCCTGAATGTACTGTTTGTAGGGAAGGTTTGTGTGTGTCTTTCTCTAACATGACACAAGAAAAAAAATGTTCACAAGTGATAATTGCCTAGTGCCAGCAGTCACATAATTCCCTTTCAAAAGAGAGCAGGGAAAAGAGCTGTTGCCAAGGCAAGCTTGGAGGCTGCGAGGCCCCAGAGCTCTCCTTTATCTGACAGCTCGTCATTTCTCTCCAAGGCCTCTGTTTGGCACCTGGAAAAACTCCCTTCCTGAGCATGACTTGGAGGAAGTGCCCAGTTGAGATTCACCTCCTCAAATACACACTCTCTATTCACTGAGACCCGTGGGCCAGAGATGCTCAATCACTCTTTGGAGGAAGTGCCCTAAAGTGTCAGCAATGGTTCTTAACCTCCGGAGACAACACATACACAGGTATGTGAGCAACCCAGTAATTGTCTAAGATGAATGTGAATAAATGATGAATTGATGCAGACTGGCTGTTCTCTACTTTGGTTGTCAAATCACAGTAGGTTGTCATGATCAGTAGGGGGAAAGGAGTGGAGTTAGGGGTACTATTGCTACAGTAGCATTAGATCCCATGTCCTGCCTTATAATAATAGCAGGTGGCATCTGTATACTGCTGAGTCTGTGCCAGGTATGAGGTAAAGCACACATGCCTCCCAGTAGTTTTATGAGTGGTCAAGTGAAGAGAAGGAAGAATACCCACTCTTAGAGAGATTATCCATCTGATAGACTAAGTTAGTGTCTGGTGCAAACATGGCTGTCATTTGCCTCATCTTCCCAATTGACAGATGAGGAAACCAAAGTTGAGAGGTGGTAAGAGGTAGTTATTGTAGGACCTGAGTTCTCACTTTGATCTGACTCCAAATACCATTCTTTTCACATTTATGTCTTACTGCTCTGTGGTAGGTGGGCAGGTATGTATAGCTTCGTGGTCTCTAGCAGTAGTGTCAAAGCAGACCTACATTAAGTACCACAGGAGAGAACTGTGGGATGAAATTGTAAGATAAGTTTCCACAAGGGAAAAAGAGGGATGGGAACATGGTTAGGGTTGAGTAGGCAGAGAGGGAGGCAGTTTAGAAGGCAGAGAGGGATTGGGAGACAGTGAATGAAATTGTCTGGCTGGGGCTAATGGTCAACTGGAACGTAGGACATTAAGGAAATTAAGTTCATGTCCCAGTCTTGCTCTCCACATGCTCCCAGGCATGTGCCTCCTCCTCAGACACCCAACTCCTATTGAGGTCTTCTTGTCCTTTCATAAGACAGTTGTGTGTTTAGTCAGTCACAAAACCCCAGTGCATCACAGGACTTTGGACAAGGTGCAGCCCATTGGAGCAATGGCCTCTACTAAAGAAACATTATGAGGGCTGAGAAAATCATTGCTTCTCCATGCAGCCCAGTTCTTTGATAGAAAGCTTTCATTAGTAGAAAGCACTTCTTTATGTAATATCTGCTTCTTGAGCCCCTCAGGTATTTATAGATGGCTATCCCGTGCCGAGTTTCTTCTTCTCCAGGCCAAACGACCAGTTGTCTTGTTCTTAAACCTATCCCCATGCGTTTGCTTCAATGCAACTACTTCTAGTTTGTAACTTCTGAAAAATAGCATGGCTTTGGGAGCAGGGAGTGAGTTCACATTATCAGATTTCCATATACATAGATCAGTTAAAAGTGGAGAGAAAGACTTTCAGAGGAAATGGAAAGTGTATCACCCACACATGTGCGTGAGTAGCTAAAGTGAAACTAAAGTGGAAGGTAGCATTACCTGTCACATGAGGCATTCTAGAAGTCTTAGCGCAGAATAACATCAGAAGTATATTTGCTATCTTATAAATCTTATAAAATATACTTCTGGAAAGTTTAATTATTTAAATGTCTGTTTACTTATTATGGTTTATAAACGTTTAGTAATACATTTTTGTTGTAATATCTGTTTCAGGCAACACTAACCATCTTAGAGGGGATGGCTGCTGAGGAAGGTCAGGAGACCCCTTAAAGGTTTGTGGCACCCCTCCAATCCCCCATCCTCCTACCCCTGCTCACCTGCACATAATATAACTTTTCCACTGCTAGTTTGTGGCTAGATACAGACCCTTGGTATTAGGAGTAGGTGGCTATATTAGGAGCCAGGAGGTCACATTTCAGATATCGAAACTATGTTCGAGTTTTCTCTTTCCTAGTACCAGCGCCACTCCACTTTCATCCATGAAGGTACCTTGTGCTCCAAGATGGCCAACAGAGCACCTGCCATTAGAGCTCTGCTCCATTACAGCAGCAGGAAGAAGCAGAACACCAAAATGAACGCCCTTCTCCTTTCTCTTAGGGAAACTTTCTAACATTCCTCCACAACACTTTCGCTTATATCTCATTGGCCCTAACCAAGTCACAGCTAGAACTTGGCAACATCTAGCTGTGAGGAAATCTCAAAAATCTTGTCTTTGTTCCGAACAATAATACAGTCAACTTAAAAAGTAATGGATTCTATTACCAAGGAAATGTGGAGAATGGACACTGAAAGACAACTAGAATTTCTCTTCTCTTCCTCAACCAAGAACACTGGGCCCCACATTTTCGCCTTCACTGCGTACTACCATTTTTCTCCACCTTTGACAATTGACATGCTCTGAATGGTATCATGTTGTTTTTATTTATATTGCTCTAATTACTGAAAATGATGAACACTTATGCATGTTTATTAACTAATGTATTTAAAGTCTCTGGTAAATTGCTATTTATGTCTATAATTTATTTTAAATTTTTTCATCTTTTTTTTATTTACTATTAAGTATCTTTTATTTATTAGAAATATAAACCATATATCTTGCAAACCTTTCCTCCAGTTTTTCATGTTGTTAAATTTTCATTTATATTTAAAAAAAAAATATTTTATGTCCCTCACATCCATTAGGATGGCTACTATCAAAAAGAAAAAACAAATAAATAACAGGTGTTGGTGAGGATGTCGAGAATTTGGAATTCTTGTGCACTGTTGGTGGGAAGGTAAAATGAAAAGGAAAACAGTAGTGGTCTCTCAAAAAAATAAAAGTAGAATTACCATATGAATCATCAATTCTACTTTTGATATATACCCAAAAGAATCTAAACCCAGATTTTGAAAAGATATTTGTACAATCATGCTTGTAACAGGATTATTCATAGTAGCCAAAATGTGGGACTAACCCAAGTGATCAATGGATAAACACAATGTAGTACATATTTCAAATGGAATATTAAACAGTGTTGAAAAGGAAGAAAATTCTAACCCTTGCTACAATATGAATGAACCTTGATGACAGCATGCTAAGTGAAATAAACCAGTTACAAAAAGATAAATACTCTGTGATTCCTCTTATATGAGGTAACATGAGTAGAGGAGGAATGTAGAATGGTGGTTCCCAGGGCTGTGAGGTGTGGGCAATGGGGAGTTTTGTGCAACAGGCATAGCATTTTAGTTTTGTAAGATAAAAAGAGTTCTGGAGATTGGTATAGAACAATGTGAACGTACTTAACACTATTGAACTGTACATTTAAAAATTGTTCAGATAATAAATTTTGTGTTATGTATATTTGACCATAATTTTAAAGTATTTTATGTCATTAGCTTTATCATTCTATTCCTTTATAGTTTTGTCCTTAGCATCATGCTTAGAAAGTCTTTTCCTACCTCAACATGTTAAAAATATTTATCTGTATTTTTTCCTTCTGTATTTGAGTGTGGGCTACACAGGTGCAGGTGATTCAGTTAATTATATTCCACATTTCTTAACATATTACCAGTGTTTGATCATTCTTAGGCTCCTCGCATTTATTTATTCTCTTTAATCTCCATTTTCTATTCCCCCACATACAACCATTCTAATGTGTTAAATATGTATCTCTTTCATTGGAATGTTTTTGTTAAATACTTATTGTGTAATGTTGACACATATTAATTGACATAAATGATACCGTGTCATGTGCTTCATTCTGTTTCTTACCTGTTTCATTCAAGACTACATTTTTAAGGTCTATCTTGGTATTTTGAGTACATTTGGTCCATTGCTTCAAATTTCTGTTCATTCTTCCTTGATGTGCCTCTAACATTTCACCAGTTTACTTTCCTAACAATGGACACGTGGATTGCTCCAGTTTCTCATCACAAACAACACTGCATCCACTTATGGATCTGTGTGAGATGAATTTCGTTGCACCAAAGTGAAGAATTTCTGTTCAACAGGATTAATAAAGTTAACAGATGACAAAGAAGAAAATGATAGTTGCACTTCCTAAAACTAACAAGGGATTACTAACTAGAATACACAGGAACCTTCTTAAATCACGAAGACAAATACAGGAAACCAATAGAAATCAGGCAATAAATAAAAACAGGCATTTTATAGGCATTTCATAAAAAATGAAATGCAAAAACCTAACTAACAAGTATTTGAACAGATGTTCAAATTCATTAGTAATCCAAGAAATGCATTTTTAAAACAAATTTATGCCTTATAAGAATAGCAAAAACCAGATATCAGGTATCAGTGTGGATTTGCAGATATGGAACCCTTTACACACTGCCAGCAGGTGTGTAAACTATGGTCAAATTAGGTGCACACACTCTCCTGACCCTGAAATTCCACTCTTCTATCAGCACTTTATAGTTTGGGTTTTGTTTATTTTTAGCACATAAATATTTAATCTATGTGGGATTTATTTTGTTGTAGAGTGTAACCATTGAGCAATATTCATTTTCTCCAAATGTTTGGCCTGTTGACATAACACTTTTGAATAATACCACCTTTTCCCCACTGTCACTCTATCATTTACAAACTTCTTATAGATTCCTGGGTCTGTTTTGAGGTGTTAGGTTTCTAAACAGTATATTTAGGGCCTGCCAAGCAGTGACCCATTGGAGAATGTTTAATTCCTCCTATATTGTGTGCTTTGATGTTGAGAGCCATGAATTAACTACAGATCCAAAGAAAAAAAACAGTCACTAAAACCAACAGCTGTTTTTTCTTTGTACTTATAAATTCCTTTTGGATGGAGCCTTGGTTTCTGGCTGTTATTCTCAAATGAGCCCTTTCTCACATTCCTTCCCTCCTTCCTAGTCTCTTAACCTTCTGGTAGCATCTTCTTGCTTCCATTTCTTTGACTCAAGAAGTTAAATTTTTATTTTCTTTTTCTCCCTCTCCCCCTCTCTCTCTGCCTCCCTCTGTACTTCTCTCACATTCTCATTCTCTCTCTCTCTCTCTCTCTCTCTCTCTCTCTCTCTCTCTCTCTCTCCCCCCCCCCCCTTTCTCCTCTCTTTCTCTCTTCCCCCACCATTTCAGAAAGAAAGTTTAAATTCTTGAACACAGTTTGGAAATCAGAAGACCTCTCTGGAGATTAGCAATTTAGCAATCTAGAGATTTCACCAAACCCAAATTAAAAAGAAAAAATACTTTCAGAATTGAAGTGCCTCTTTGTTTCATAATAGCAAACCTAATGGCACTGATTTGCAGGCTCCTTGCATGAGGCTCTTTCTGCACAGACAGACTCAGTCTAATTACCAGAAACGAAATCTCTGACCACAGAGGGTTAAAACCCTGAGTAGCAGCCCAGACACCTGAAAACCATCTTCACATCAGGGAGATCAAGTCACATTTCAAGGCTGTAGAAAAGTGTTCTGCTTGAAGAGTGTCAGTCACTTCAGTTTAAAAAGACACAGATAGCACTTAAAGGCTGTCAATCATTTTATATAAGAGACGACAAGAAACTTTTAACATATGAGTTGCCAACATTTTCCATGGTAAATTAAATATAATTTTTTAATGTAAAAAATTATTATTTCCCAGGTTAGGCCAGTTCTTTTTCATTAGAATATTTGGGAAAGCATTACCTGTCAGATTAAAAGAAAAAAGAGATTAAATAAATTAAAGCATAAAGAAAAAGACCTAGTTTGACTTCCTTTGATTGTAATGCTTTGTAATCAACTTGGAGACTGATAATGTGCTAGAGATGGAAGCTGTCCTGCTGGAGAAAACCGACAACCAAATTATGCTATCTAGTGCAAAGGGCTTTCAGAACTCAGCTCTAGCTCTGAACCCCATCACAGAAAAACAAAAAACAACTTCCTTTTCTCACCAAAAAAGGAGACATATGGGGCTATATAAATCTAATTAAATTCAAAAACCTTTAGTTTTAGTCACACTAGCCACATTGTAAGTGCTCAATAACTTCATGTGGCTAAGTGGCTACTGTACTGAAAAGCACACATATAGAACATTTCCATTATCACAGTTAAGTTCTTTTGAGCACTACTGATTAGATCCTTGGTGCTTAACGTATGGTAAAGGGCCAGAAGCATATAGACATCACCTAGTAACAGAGTGGGCTTCATGGGGCCTCTGGAGTAGCACGGGGTCCCAGTTGAGAAAGGCTCTGCACTTGGTCTAAATGCTTTGTTGTCCCCCTCTTGGAATTGTTCATAATTCTTGAATAAGGGTCCTATATTTTCATTTGCACTGAGCCCAACAAATTATGTATTCAATTCTGCTTGAGAGATTGTTACAAATGCAGAACCTCAGGCCCTACCCCACACCTAGTGAATCAGAGGCAGAATTTTAACAAGACCCCAGCAGAATCTTATGCACATTAAATGCTGAGAAACAGGATCTGGAAGAGTAGTCCTCAAACTTTTTAACTCTACAGAACTCTTTCTTTAAATTGAATAAAATAAACTTTGCACAGAGACAAATATATAAAATAGATTAAAATAATTATGCCCATCTGGCAATTTACATAATCATTGTTTGGCTATAAATAATATCTGGTTACTTATGGACCCCTAGGGATCTATGGAAGAGCTTGAACATCTCTGCTGTAGAATCCCGTGGTTGGAGATCGTTTACAATATTGAAGCAACCCCAATCCTATACCTAAGAGGAATTGGCAAACCCCAGGTAAGCCAACTTTCTTGGAATAAGGAGACAAATTAGAGCTATAGTAACCATAGGATTATGCCATCTTTGAGGGTGATAGTGGCCAACTCATATTAGTACATATTAGAGAGCTCCCATTCTGTGAGAGGTGCTTCATTACATAACCTCATTTAAACTTCACAGCACTATAAAGGAGGTGCTGGCATTAACTACATCTTAAGCATGAGTAAGTGAGGCTTAGATTGATTAAGTAACTTACCCAAGCAGAGGCAAGATTTGCATCTAGGTTCAGAACTGGAATTAGGATGGAATGATGGAAGCATTCTCCTCAGGTGAAAATTTTAAGAAAATGGCAAAAAAAAAAAAAAAAATCAGTAATCAAGATAAATAATATTTGAATTCAATTTTTAAAAGTCTAAATTAATACAAAAATATTCATAATCAGCAAATTATCCTAATTTAAAATAGTGATAGACTGTTTTTGGTTTATTTTTGACTGCATTATTATGCAACAAGAACAGCTGTGACTAGTCAGCCCATGTTCCTGGTACTGAGCATCGCACGGCCATTGGGGCCCTACCAGGTGGACAAAGGTTGACAATAGTGCATGAACAGACTGGTCAATGCAGACTTTATATAAAGTCATGATTTCTGATTTTAGAGATTTGATTAACTTTTCCCACTTTGTCCAATCTAGGGGAGGATGTTTTGGTAAGTGTAGATAAGGGCCACATTTTTCCTTTTGCCAGTGTGAATTCCCACTGCCTAGGTCCATCAGATTTCAGATCCTGGATTAAAAACCTACCTCTGCCTACACCAGTTGTTCTTAGTCCTGGCTGTGCGTTAAAATCAAACATCCCATGCCTGGAATTGATCCCCAGAGTCCTCTTCCATTTGTCTGCGTGGTTCAGAATGAGGCCTGGCATTAGGATTGTGGCAAAACTCTCCATTTCATTCTAGTATGTAACCAAGGTTGACATGCCTCCCTCGAAGGATGACAGGAGCCCAGCATACAAACTCAAACTCTCTCTGAGCTTTCTGTGAGGTGAGGTCAGCTGGAAGACACATTCTCTTTTAGACTGGAATAAGAATCATGGAATTTTAGATCTAGATGTTGCCTTAGGAATCTTAGATTATTGAGCTAAAAAGACATCTAATTAGATTGCCAATTATACTGATGAATAAACAGAGGCTCAAAAAGGTGACCCCAATTTGCTAATGAGAGGTAGAGAGACAGGAGCAAAGGGCTTTCAGAACTCAGCTCTAGCTCTGAACCCCATCACAGAAAAACAAAAAACAAAAAACAACTTCCTTTCTCACCAAAAAAGAAATTAAAGCAGTCCCAAAGTCAGTAGCTATTCCCCAAATCATAAGAATTATAGTAAAATTTGTCTGCTTAATTCAACAAATTAAAACATTTTTCAAAATAAACCTGATTAATCTGAACTCCAGTTCATACTGTGACAACCTGCAGGCCAAATGTTTTGTTTGATCTGTACAATGCTTTAAAAAGTTGACCCAACATTTAAATGTCGAGAGATTTCACATAAAATTTTAGATAACATACCTCTCTTGAAAGCTTGGAATATTTGGCAAGTGGACCTGCATTCCTGACTGTAGCAATTGGCTAGAGCTGAGTCACTGCTGCCCATTGAAAGAAGGTCCAAGCCCTCCCCTTTTTGTCACAGCCTCCACTACTTTCAGTTGCATTCATGACTCTAGGCTGGCTAAATGTCACTGCAAAATTTAAAACTAAAGTTGACATCTCTGAAATGCCAGAATCCTCCACCCAGTCTGTTTCACGCATTTACATTAACTATTTGGCCCCAGTAACATTTGCATTTCTAATTTCTGATCATGTCGTCATAGGCCCATAATTCATCATACACTGGTGTAGAAGGAACAATTCCTCTGCTCACTTCCTACTGAAGGAGCTGCCCAGGCTGGGTAGTGAGGCAGTTTTCCTCAGTGGAGAGCTGAGGAGGGTCCTTTACAAAAAGCCCATGAGGCCTGCATGGATCTTCTATTCTTAGTCTTCTGACCACACGGCTTAGTTTCCAGTCATCCCAACACATCACAGACTGTCAGACTTTTCATTAGAAACCTCTGCTCCATGTCATTAAGGTTCTTCTTTCCTCTTGCTTGGTTCATGCTATTCTCCCATCCTGGAATCTCCTCATCTAATGTCCGTTTGTCCTTCTAGGTTCAGCCTCCTGAGTGAGTCTGATCTGTGTGCTTCTCTCCCTTCTCGGAAATTCCTATGACATGTTCTTTTTATGTCCCGAGGACGGAGGATAAGCTCTTTCAGTTTGCTGCTTGTTACTGCTTCGAATCCTCCCTAACATCTAGGACCTAGCTAGACAGGCAGAATCTTCTCATTAAACCCTGTATTTTGACTCAAGGCCTCCTCAGCCTCCCTGCCAGAGCAGGCGATGCAGCTCCCATTTTCAGCCACTAGAGGCTGCTCGTTCACACACAACTTGCCCTGCCCGGGTTCCCTGCTGCACCCAGATTACTAGAGCTCTGGAAGTAGGGCAGGCTCATTTATTTCCTCTTCAACACAGCCTCAGGCCATCAGAGCCTCTGATGTCAGGGTCCCTGCCGTGAAAGCTGCAGAATGAAAACACTGAAAATAAGAAAGGTCACTGCATCTGCTCTGCACATTTACTTCTCACCCGAAATCTCTGCTTCACTAGCAAGGCCCCAGCACAGGCTCTGAATATTTTTACCGACTCAATATTCCAGCAGGAGAGAGAAGAAATCTGTGACTACTTGCGCATATGTGTGTGTGTTTACAGATTATTACATCAGGTCTGTGGCCCAGGATTGCGTCAAGAAAGATTTCCATCCACCGTTCTCTTCTCCAATCCCTGGGAAGTTTCTGACTAGGGCACTGATGCTCCAACTCAGCTCTGCTTTGGCTTCTGTTATTTTCCACAAATAACAAGACTGACCTTTTAAAATAGGCCCTATCAAATTGCCACAGACTTAAAGTAGAGGCAGGCAGTGGTCAGGTTTTATTTGAGAGATGTGATGAGCTCAAAGTAATAATATGAAGGGAGCACAGTAGGTCTGAAAATGGGACAGATAATACCACAGAAAATGGGAAAGGCAGAAACATAAGTACCTAAGGTAAGACCAATCGTGCCTTTCTAATTGCCCAGCACAGTGTCAGGTTGTTATTGCAGACAATGATGCTGACATTGTTTGAGTCAGAATGATTGTAAAGTCTTGGCACCTGAATATGTTCGTCACAGGGATTCAAATGGATTTCTAGACACTGGGAAGAAAGTTAGCATAGAACTCAGCTTGGACTAGTGAAAACAGGACTCAAAAGACCAAAGCACAAGTTTTCTGGGCTGGACTAACATGTTTCAAGGTCACCTCATTGGCAGCTCCTAAGAAGCATTCTCAGACCAACAGGCAAACTTTAAAAGAAAGACTGATTTATGTGTCTATTTCATCCACTGCCAACACCACCGTCAAACGGATGCACTTATTAATAGAGGCAGCATAGCACCTCTGAAGCCAGGCTCACTGAGTGGGAATCATAGGTCTGACATTTATTAGCCATAATTTAAACTCTCTGCCTCACTTTATTGAACTATAAAATGAGAGCAATAATAGTACCTATTTCACTGGGTTACTATAAACTCATTTAATCCTTTATATAATCTTTAGAGCAGTACCTAGCACATAGTAAGCACATATGTAAATGTAAGCTAGTTGTTATTATTTTTAATTATCTATTTTGTACAAAGCACACAGTAATGTCCTTCTTTTCTAAGTGTCGCTGTGTCTGGAAAGAAGAATGCCAAAAACCTTTTTCAGAAATAGTGCCAATTTCATACCTTAGCAGTGACAATATCACTTTCAACAAGTCTCTCCTTTTCTACACAGCCAAGTTTATAACAATCTTAAATGTATTTATTTTCTTTTCATCCCCCTTTCCTTTAAAAATCACAGATAATAACAAAACCAAGAATTGGTTCTTTGAACAGATCAATAAAATTGACAAATGTTTAGCTTGCTTGACTAATAAAAAAAAGAGAGAGAAGACTCAGATAACAAAAATAAAAGATAAAGTGATATCATGGCTACTGATTTTACAGAAATAAAAAGGACTCAGTACTGTCACCAATCGTATACCAAAAAAATTAAATAACCCTGATGAAATGAACAAATACCTGGAAACACACAAGCCACCAAACTTGGTCATGAAGAAACAGAAAATCTGAAGAGACCTAAAACTAGTAATAAGGTTTAATTAGTAATTAAAAACCTCCCCAATAAAGAAAAGCCCAGGACCTGATGGCTTCATTGCTAATTGTACCAAACATTTAAAGAAGAGTTACACCAATCTTCCTCAAACTTCAAAATATTAAAGAGGAGGAAACACTCTCAAACACATTTTAGGAGGCCAGCACGGCACTAATACTAAAGCTAGACAAAGATACTACAAGAAAAAATCTTAGCATGAAATATCATGACACAAACTGAACAGCAGATTTAATATTAAGATGTCAATACTACACAAAGTGATCTAAAGGTTTAATGCAATCCTTAGCAAAATCCCAGACATGGTTCCAAAGTGTAGCAGTTAGCACATCTGTTTTACACACAGAAGGTCCTGGGTTCATGCTCCAGTGGAGCGATGGTCCATGGGCTACGGCCATGCTACCCTGAACAAGACTGATATCTGATCTTAGATGCTAAGCAGCATTGGGCTTGGTTAGTACTTGGATGGGAGACCACCTAGGAAGACCAGGTGCTGTAGGCATAAATAATAAAAAAAAAATACCAAGGATTTTTTTTCATAAATAGAAAAATCTATTTTAAAATTCATATGGTAACTCAAGGGACCCTGAATAGCCAAACAATCTTGAAAAAGAACAAAGTTGTAGATCCTACCTTTCCTGATTTCAAAATTTACTACAAAGTCATGATAATCAAAACAGTGTTGTACTGGCATAAAGACAGAATATAGACCATCTATAAACTAGAATATAGAGCCCATGTATATGGTCAAAAACTTTTTGACAAGCTGGCAAGACCATTCAGTGGAGAAAGGGCAGTCTTTTCAACAAATGAATGGTGCTGGGGAAACTATATTCACATGCTAAAGAATAATGTTGAACTCTTATCTTACACTATATACCAAACAATTCAAAATAGATAAAAGAACTAGGCGGTTGCCCAGCACTGAGAACACAAAACCCAGGTGACTTTAAAACCCTTGAAAAGACAAGTCACACCTGAAAGAACCTCTCATTGACATGGATGCCGCCGTACCTCCCTGCCCGGCACCCAGCTCTGCACTCTGCAGACCTGCCGCCCTTCCACGAGGGGACACACAGGAGCCACCCCATCCTCAGCTCCTACAGGGCTGGTGCTGCTGGACAGACTGCATTTTGCTATCAGGCATGGCGCTGGGACACTGAGGTGTGTCTTCAGTCTTGGCATTTTAGATCACTCCACTATAAGAACTATAAAGCTCTTAAAAAAGACATAGGAGAAAAGCTTCCTGACATTAAATCCAGCAATTATTTCTTGGATATGACACCAAAAGTTAAGACAACAAACAAAAAAATAGATAAATTGGGTTACATAAAAATTGAAAACTGTGCATTCAAGGATACAATCCACAGAATGAGTGAAAATATTTGCAAATCATACATCTAATTATATTTCAATCTAATATCCAAAATATATAAAGAACTTCTACAACTCCACAACAACAAATCTGATTTAAAAGTGGACAAATAACTTGAATACACATTTCTCCAAAGAAGGTACGAGTAGCCAAAAAGCATATGAGAAGATACTCAACATCACTAATTGTTAGGGAAATGTAAATCAAACCACAGTGAGATATCACCTCACACCCATTTGAATGGCCACTATAAAAACTAAGAATAATAATTGTTGGTGTGGGTGTGGAAAAATTAGAACTTTTGTGCACTATTGGTAAGAATGTAAAAATGATGCAGTCACTATGGAACACTGTATGGTGGTTCTTCAAAAATTGAAAGTTGAATTACCACATGACCCACCAAATACATTTCTGAATATAAATACCCCAAAGAATTGAAAGCAGTGTCTTGTAGAGATATTTGCACATACATGTTCATAGCAGCATTATTCATAATAGCCAAAAGATGGAAGCAATTCTGGTAATCATAGATAGATAAATGAATAAACAAAATGTCATATATACAAACATGACATATTATTCAGGCTTTAGAAAGAAGGAAATTATTGCACATACTACAACATGAATGAACCTTGAGAACATGGTGCAAAGTGAAATAGACCAGTCACAAAAGGACAAATACTGTATGACTCTATTTATATGAGATAGAGAGTAGTCAAGTCCATAAAGAAAGAAAATAGGAGGGTCAATACTAGAGGTAGCAAAGAAGGAGGAATGGGGAGGTAATGTTTAATGGGAAAAGAGTTTCATTTTGCAAAATGAAAGGAGTTCTGAAGATGGATGGTGGTGATGGTAGCACAATAGTATGAATGTACTCGATGCCACTAAACTGAACACTTAAAATGATTAAGATGGTAATCCTATGTTATATATATATATGTTACCACAATAAAATAACATGGGTAAGAACACCTTTAACTACTCATTCATTCAGGGACTATTTCTTGAGGGCCTGCATCACACCAAGCACGATTTTAGGTACTGAAATGCAACAGTGAGACAAATAGATGGTCCTGCCTAATGAGGGTTACATTCTAGTGGAAGATACAGGCAATAAACAAGAAAGCAGAGTAGATGAGGTAGTTTAGATACTGATGAGTACTAAAGAAAGTCTACAAGATGATATGACAGTAGATGACTTCGAGGGTGGGGTTTACTTACAATGGAATGGTCAAGCAAAACATGTCTGAAAGCTGACACGTGAGCTAAAACCTGAAAGATAAAAAGAACAAGACATGTAAAGAGCCAGTGTACAGATGCAAAAGTCTTGAGGGAGGGAAGAGCTTAGGGAGATCAGGAAACAGAAAGAGGACCTGGGGCTGGAGTATAAAGAACAAGGGGATAGTGGGATAGGATGAGTTTAGAGAACCAGGGAATGGCTACATCACATAAGACCTTATTTGCTGGACTAAGGGGTGTAGACTTTATTCTGATGAGAATCTGTAGACCGGATCTAAAAAGAGAAGAAACAGGATCCATTTTATTTTTTTTTTTCAATGTGGGAGAAAGTGAAAGCAGTGAGACCAGTGAGAAAATGAGAGGTGATGGTGGCTTGAACTAAGGTTGAAGCAGCAAAGATGCAGTGAAGTGGATGGATTTTAGATAGATTTTTGAGTTAAAACACAGGATTGCTGATAGTCTGACAGTGAAGGTTGAGGGAAAGGGAGAAATTAACCATTATTTCAATTTTTTTTGACATGAGTGGATGGTGGTGGCATTTACTAAGAAGCAGAAGACAATGAAAGAAACAGACTGGGCTAGGAGAAGAGTTTTGTTTTGTACATGTTGCATTTAATATGAATATTAGATATCCAAATGGTAATGTCAAATAGGCATCTGTATATATAAATTTGGAGTTCAATGGCGAGGCCAAGCCTGGGAACATAAACATGGGAGTCATCAGTAAACAAATATCTGGAGCCAAACGCCTGATTGATATTCTAAGGAGAGAGTATGTTCTGGATCTTTTGCGTAGACATTTGCCTGGAAAGGAGAGTATGATTGAGCCCATTAGTAAGGAAGTTTCCCAGTACTTTCTCACTAGAAGCAATTTCTCTTTCCCAGACCAGATGTACAGATCCAGGTTCTATCATATACTGAAGAAGAGGAAGAATGGGGTGGGGTCTCTTCCTTTCCATTTCTTCTTCCAAATTAATCAAATTGTTTTCCTTGTCCCCACTCTGAGGATGAAAATTATAAAAGCCAGGTGAGAGCAATAAATGTGATTCTGCCCTGTTAGAAACTTAACTGGAGTGGATCCCCTTGTCTGTAGGGGAATATGTTCTAAGACCCCAGTAGAATCCAGAAACCTCAGATAGTAATAAACCTTACATACACACTCTTTTTCCCCTATACATACCCACCATAAAGTTTAATTTCTAAATTAGGCAATGTCATGGATAGAAGATTTATTACCATAGATCTTAGCAACCTTGGCCTATGATTTTTTTTTCACTTATTAAGAAGTTTCATCTTTTCACTTAAAAGAAGCACTTTATGGCTTCTCTTTGTCATATCTGAATTGTCAGCATCATTACTTTTACACTTTGGGGGCCATTATTGAGCAAAATAAGGGCTACTTGAACACAAGCACTGTGCTACCTTGACAGTCCACCTGATAACCAAGCCTAATGGTGAGTGACTAACAGAGAAGGAGCATCTACAGCGTGGAGACACTGAACAGAGATGATTCGCATCCAGGGCAGGATAGAACAGGGATGGCATAAGAGTTCATCATGCTACTCAGCATGGTGTGCAAATTAAAAGTTATGAATTGTTTATTTCTGGAATTTTCTATTTAATATTTTTGGACCACATTTGACCACGGATTACTGAAACGTCAGATAAGGGAGGACTACTATACTTAGGAAAAAAAGGAAGTTAATGAAAGTTAAATAATCACAGGTAAAACATTATATGCAGGAAAGAGAAACTATGTATGTATTTAAAAAAAGACTGATGAAGTGAATTAGGTGTATAAAAGTTTGTGGAAGGATTCAAGATTTCACACTCAACTGGCCCTCAGGGCTGACTCCTCTAACATTACAGAACTGACCACCAGGGAACAAGTAACTCTGAAGGCACCACTGAACTGTTAGGTTCAAGAACGCATTTTGACAACTGTCATTTAGGAATCAGGAAGCTGGAATCAGAAAGCTGCGAGCACTGCGCCATTGTGGAGATTGACTCTCAACACCCATGAGCTAGAGGATGGGATCTGGAACGCCGAGACCGGCCACATCTCTTCTCACTCCACTCCTCTACACATGTACACAACTCTCTCTCAACACCCAGGAGACAGGATACAGAACATTGCTGCAGAAACAGTTTGCATCTCCACACCCTTTTTGCCATTTGAAAACAGCCTAAGGTAAAGGAAGATGGTCTCTACCTCACTGTAGCCTTTTAAATCTAGCACAAGTTCACTTACTTGTCATAACTTATTACCTGTCCACAATGCCAGCTGCAACTGAGTCAATGAAATGTAGTTTTTATCTGTCTCACCTCTAAAGTTCACAGAGGGACCCTAGGAATGAATGGTTCTCAACTGGGGATGACTTTGCGCCCCATGCCCTGGCCCGGAGACATCTGGCCTTGTCTGAAGAAATTGTTGGTTGTCACTACCCGGTGTGCTACTGGCATTTAGTGGGCGGAGGCCAGGGATGCTGCTAAACACCCTGCAATACACAAGAGAGTCCCCCATGACAAAGAATTATCTGACTTAAAATAGCAATAATGCCGAGCTGAGAAACCTTGCTATAAAAAGGATGAAATAGAGATCAACTAAACCCAACCATTGTGTCCAGCAATGGTGAAGGGTCCAAATTTGCTATACAAATAATTAATCTCAAAATGGTTCTCATTTTGTTTTGATTTTTCTTTTTTTTTTAAATCAAGTCAATTAGGCAGAAGCTAGAGTTGCTAGAGAATTTTTCACAAATCATGTGAGACAAATTGCATTCTAAAGATGATTATGCTGAGGCAGTAAGGATGATGAAAGGAGTTAGGAAGGGAAATAACATAAGGCTTGAAGTTAGAAATGAAAAGGCAAGTTTATAAGATAAGGGGAAGATCTTACAAACTGACTACAGTGGGAAACTGAAGTTAGGAAGTTTCAAAGTAGGTATTTAAACAGGTAGTGACACATTGTGAAGAGCTTTGAAAACCTGGCTGAAAATTTTGGACTGTCGCCTGGTGGAGCAGAAAGGCTTAGGAGCCAGGCAAAAGTGGTAGGTTTGGGCCTTATTTCTGCACATCCTATGTAGTGAGATCCTGGAAATACTTCCTAATTTTCCCAGGGTGCGAGTTCTTCTGCTAGAGGTACAGTTACAGCCTTCTATGTTGTATTAAGCTCAGGAGAGCACATAACTCTATTCCTCTTTGCCCTTTTGACAATAAGGACTTGTTGGAGACTTGTAAGTTTCTCAACTCAAGAAGTCAGACCAATCTCCCACAGCAACCAGTGATGGAGTTCAGCTTCTTAGAAGAAAGCCAGGCAAAATAGTAAATAGAATCACGCTGCATTTCTTCATTATGCTTGGTGAACTACTTTTATTAATTTATTAAATGCTGCTCAAGATCTTTTGTATATGTATGGTCATACAAGTATTACATTCTAGTTGAGACTATATGTACAAGTATTATGCTACATCTAGACTACATATGTGCAGTGAGGTAATGACAAGATAATTACATCACCAGGTTAAAAGCTCCCCAAACCTGTATCAATTTAGTAATTTATTTTGTTTGTGGGAGTATTGCTTGGCTCTAGTCTGTTTGACAAGCTTACTTTTAAAAATTGCAGCAAAATGCACAAATGTAAAATTTACAATTTTAAGCATTTAAAATGTAAAATGCAGTGGCATTTAGTACATTTACAAAGCCATGCAACCGCTATACCACTATCGAATTCCAGAACATTTCTATCAACCCCCTCAAAAAAAACCCCATACTCATTAATCAGGCACTCCCCACTCTCTCCATTCCTCTAGCCCCTGGCAACCACTACACTGCTTTCTGTCTCAATGAATTTGCCTATTCTGTATATTTTATATAAATGGAATTATATAATACACGGCCTTTTGTGTCTAGCTTTTTCACACAGCATGATGTCTTCAGGGTTTATTCGTGTTGTGGCATGTATTAGTACTTCATTCTTTTTTATGGCCAAATGAATTTTGTTGTACCAAAGTGCCATACTTTGTTTATTAATTCGTCAGTTAATGGACATTTGGGTTATTTATACTTTTTGGCTATTGTGAATAGTACTGCTATGAACATTCGGGAACAAGTCTTTTCTTGAACAACCATTCTATGTTTAACTTACTGATGAGCCACTGAGCTTTTTTCCACAGGAACTTTACCACTTTATATCCCCGCCAGGAATGTATAAAAGGTTCTAAATTCTCTACGTTCTTGCCAACAGTTGTTATTTTCCTGTTTTGTTTTGTTTTGGTTATGGCCATCTTAGTGGATGTGAAGTGAAGTGATATATCTTGTGCTTTGATTTACATTTCCCTAATGACTAACAACATTGAACATTTTTTTCATGTGCTTGTTGGCCTTTGTATATCTTTTTTAGAGAAATCTGTTTTCAAGTCCTTTGCCCATTTTGGTTTGTTGTTGCATTGTAATAGTTCTTAATATATTCTAACTACTAGACCATTATCAGATATATGAGCTGCAAGAATTTTCTCTCATTTGGTGAGTTGTCTTTCCACTCTCTCTGTGGTATTTATTTATGCACAAAAGTTTTTTTTTTTTAACAAAGTCTAATTTATCTATTTTTTTCTTTTGTTCCTTGTGCTTTTGGTGTCATGTCTAAGAAACACTTGCCAAATCCAATATCAAGAATTTCTGCCCCTCTGGTTTCTTCTAAGAGATTTATAGCTTTAGCTATTATGTGTAAGTCTTTGATCCATTTTGAGTCACACTGGTTTTTTTTTTACACTTTTGTTACTGCTTTTATTTAATTTATCTATTTTAAAATTATTTTTAAAATTAAATTTATTGGAATAACATGGATTAATAACATGTAAGTTTTCAGGATACAATTCTATAATACATCATCTGTATATTGCATTGTGTGCTCACCACCCAAGGTCTAGTCACCTTCCATCACCATACATTTTATCTTCTCTATCCTCTTTATCCTCCCCCTACTTCCTTCCCATCTTGTAACAACCATTCTGTTGTCTGTGTCTATGAGTTCGCTTGTTTGTTTTTTGCTTTCTGTTTTACATCTCACTTATGAATAAAATCATATAGTTCACGTTCTTTTCTTTCTGACTTATTTCACTGAGCATGATATTCTCAAGATCCATCTACTATGCAGCTACAAATTAGATAATAACTATGGCTTATAAAATTTCTACCTGACTTTTTTTTTGATATTGTTTATTCACCCTTAGGTTAGCAGAAAGGATTAGAACAAGGGAATAAGGAATTATTCTTATTCTCATAGGAAGATTAATGATTCTTTCAAAGCATTTCAAAATTTCCTATACCATGGTTAAAATACATGTGCATGTGTGTATGCTATTTTTTTTACTCAAAGAATTGCTTGATTTTCAAAATATTTTTTCACAAAATTGTTTTGCCAGATGTACAGTATTTGGGTAACTTTATGTTTTATCTTAGACTTTATCGGAAACTTGAAAGAGCTAAATGTGTTTTTGGTTAGTCAAACACATTTTTCTTTGGTGATGTAAACACAACAAATTAGAAAAAGCCTTTAATGTTGAAATTATGGGAGATCAAATATTTAATGTTCAACAGTCAAACAGCAGAGCAATTAATTTGCCAGGAATTTTTACACAGGATAACTAACTTCCAAGTACCATCATTTATGACTAAAAAAAAAAGTCTATTATTTCAAATGTTGATGAGCTCATCCAACAAGCTAATTATTGGAGTGAGTGTGTGTGTGTGTGTGTGTGTGTGTGTGTGTGTGTGTGTGTGTGTGTGAAGGGAGGTATGTGTAAAATTGCTAACCATTTTTCTTGGCAGAACCAAAACTTGCAGAAAAGCAATTTAAATATTGCAAAAAATGAATTAATAATATTTTCCTTATACTTGAACAAATTTTTCTGACTTCTCTTTAGCATCTCTGTGTGTGCTTATTTATTTTAGAGATTGTAAGTGGTAGGAAGAAAGGGCCTGTGTCATCCTCATTTGTTCTATAAAGGGAAAGAGAACTGTTGGTGGCTTTTAAGGGTAGGTGGGACAATGGTGAACTGCTTCGCAAATAATTAAGAAGTAAACCATCCTGCTTCCTGCAGGCAATGAAAGGTTAATAGAACATTGAAAAAGTGAAAAGTGTTTTCATTTTACATTTCCTAAGTCCCACTATAAAGTCTGTGTGGATGGATATTCTCTGGAAGTGAAACTTTGAGGAAGGAGGACAAGAGGATGGAAGTTGCAGAGAATGACAATTGGGTGGTCAGAAGTTGGCCTTTATCCTTCTGAACTTCTCTTCCTTTTGTGTATTTCCCTTCTTTCTCTCAGCCTCTTTTTATTATGCAGTAACTCATTTCTTTGAATTATGTATAATTGAAACATGTTTATATTTTTGTATTTATTAATCAAAGTTGTATTATTTTCCTCAAAAATTCACAGTGAGTCAAATGTCTTCTGAATCTTCCACCCTGGTCTTTCTCCCTATCTTCTCCCACCATCACTACCCCTACCATCAATAGGTTGGTTGTTGGTTCCTTCTTATTTATTTGTACTTTTATACAGAAGTTAATGAGTTTCAACAGGAAAAGAATTTTTCTTAATCCTGCCCAAGAAATATTGGTGGAGAAAATGAAAATGTTTGAGAAACGTTACATTGAAATATCTCTTTGCTATTTAATTTATTTGCTTATTCCGTACCTAATGCCAGAAATTATTAAGGATTGCTCACAAAAATGTGAATAATTTGAAAGATAAAAGAAATTAAATGCAGATCAGATGTTGAGTAAAAGGAAAACTAAAGTTGAAAAGTTAAAAAGTACCAGGAACAAATCATGTTTTAACTTGCTGAGATTGGCTCCTCTTCTCATTTTGGCTGACTAGATCTATTCAAAGAGATTGTTTTAGCAAAATCCTTTTTGCAGAGGTACAAGGAGAGAAAATCTTTGGAGAAAAGATTGGATTTCTCTCTGGTTTTCAATTTAGTTGTTATATCATCAAAGAGAATAAAGCACAATCATTTCTCACTGGGAGAAGGCTCCTCAGACACAAAAGGAAAAATTAGGGCATGAAGAAATGATGTTGAAGGCTTGAATCAGAAAAAGATGTAAAGTTTGCAATTTCCTGACATCCAGACAAAGTTTGCACGACATGTTATGTTCTAGGAGACAATTCAGCACATGCATTTGTTTATTCATCTCTTTTTATTTATCTAAATCATGATTTCTTAATCTCAGAACTATTAACACCTTGGGAAGGATACCTCTTTGTTGTAAGGGAATACCCTGTAGGATGCTTAACTGCATCTCTGGTCTGTACCCAGTAAATGCCGGTAGCTCCTCCCAATTGTGACAAGTAAAAATGTTTCTGGACATTGCCAAATGTCCTTTAAGTAGCAAAATTGCCTCTTGGTGAGAACTACTGGTCTAAATGCATTCATTCATACCAGGCATCCTAGTTAACTGGAAAGATATGTGTTCTTCCTTGAAGGAGGTTGAAGTCTTTATTTGCAATATTAGATGCATGAATTTGGACATTAAATAAATCAAGGAAAGAAAGAGCGAATTGTTAAACCTAGTAAATTTGTTTTCTCCTCTGAAAATCCTTTAAAAATATTTATTGAGTCTTTGCTTGGTGACAAGTGTTATGTTTGATAATTTTTTCTTTTGTTACTGTGAAGATCAAGTGAGAAGTTTCACAAAAAGTGCAGTACCTGGCACATTGTACATGTGCAATAAATGTTTACTCTTATAAATGTTTATTATTATTGCCATTGTTATTATCAGCACTAATTTAGAGCTTTGTGGTGTTTAGTTATTTTTAACTGCCATTTCTCTTAATCATCATAATAGCTCAGTGAGTTATCATTTTTGCTCTTATTTCATGGATAAGTAAACTGAGGCTCGGAGAAGAGATGTATCACATTGGTAGCTGGCAAATAGCAAGCTCAGGATTCAATTACAGCTAAATTCAATTTTTTCCACCTCTTCCATATTGTCTGGTAAGAAGAGAAGAACTGGTAGGACAAATGCCACAGAATGAGACACATCCACAAGGGGTGTGACTGTGATCAGCTATGGACAACTGTCTTTTCTTTTCCATACACAACTACTCCCAGATCACTACATTTAAAAATCCAACTTGACACATTTGTATTTTTTTCTGAAACAATCTAGTACTCATATACACCCGTGCATGCTATTTCAACCTATGTTTTAAAAGCCATCTGCCCTTTGTGTACGTATAGTAAGTGTACTTCAGAGACAAGAATTCCCCATTCTGTTTCATAAGCACGAAACTTTTCTCAAGAAAACCTTTGGCTCACTACAACTATGTCATGGATCATTTCTGTGGTCCCCCATTCAAGGTATTGTCATCTGTTCTTATGCTAGTTTCTGCACGAGGGAGAGATATACTAGACCATCCTTCTAACAACAACTTATTCCTATGTAATATGACTTTAGAAAAAGTACAGTTGATAATATGAGATCTTTGTCTGCCAAGCAAACCCTCAAGATTGAGAGTTATCAGAAATGGCTGACAAAGAAGCAAATGATACTATTAGAAGGTTGAGGAATAGAAATCATGAAATAAAGAACTTATTATTGTTCCATGAAAATGTGATAGAAGTTCAATTTGCTCTGAATGTCAAATTTGGGTTTGGGAAAATATTGACCTTTATCATCATAGAATCAGCAGTCACTTCCCCTCTCCATTCAGTGGCTCTTCCCCAGCCCTCCAACTTTATTACCATCACTCAGTCTCCCTCCACCTGCACATACAGACCAAGGAAACATTTATAGCTTGTAAATATTTCAACAGTGTGGATTTGAAAGGTACATTAAATTTATTTTAGATGTTGTGCTTCTGAAGTGAATAATGTAATGCGATGGAATACAGATCTCCAAAGAGCTGTTACTATGTTAATAAATTGACAGGTACAATGTAAGAGTAAGCCACCACTCCCGAGTCTCCAAAAGGAAATCATAACAACAGAACATCCTCTATGAGATTACTAGGACCTCTTCTGCCTAGAAAAAACCCCACATTTTTCTATTTTAAGAATTACAAGAAAAAGAAGAACTAGAAAGAAAAATTAAAATTCAACATACATTTTGAGAAGCAATAAATTAAAATATCACTTGAAGCCTTTAATTTAGAAAACCAGGGAGATGTTCCATGTTAATTTTAAATTTGTTGGATAATAAAAGTCTGTACATTAATTACAAATATTGTATTAAACTGTTTACTACGCATATACATAAAGATATGTCTAGCAATTATTTACTTTATGCTTCTGAACACAGTCTTAAATTTGTATGCATCCTGTCCAAGAAATTAAAAAAAAAAAATTATTCCTGGGCTTGAAGTGGCAGAAGGGGAAATTACAAGTCTGGTATTTCCCTGTGTCTATTGCTAGGTATTTGCACATGTGAAAATAAAAAGTCATTGAAGGTTTTAGAAAAACATTGTTCTCCACTCTTGATGCTGCCCACATTATTACAACTTGGGCTTCCTAGAAACGGCTAAATCTCCTTGTCACCCATGAACATCTTAGACAAATGGGATAAACTTCTTTTTCAAAAAGGCAAAATAACATCTGAATCATTTCAATCACCACAGAGGGCTCTGTCACATCTTTCAGGGTCTGTTTGATATAAACTTAAAAACACTATAAAGAAACTTTAGATGAGTCAGTTAATCTGAGTTTGAAATTTCTCATCTATAAAAAAGTGAATGGTACTAATAGCTAATATGTATTGAATATGTGCTTTATCCCAGGCACAACGCGGTGTGCTTTACATTCATCACTCCATTTAATCCTTTCAACTCTTTCAATGTAGGCTTTGTTGTTATCCTCATTTTCCAGATGCAAAACTGAGGCTTGGAGGTTAATCGAATTGTTGACGATCACACAGCTCAAGACCAGATACAACTCATTTCAGAGTCTGAACAATTAAGTATATTTCATAAAGTTAAATAACCCTTAAAATATTCAGCTGAGTGTCTGGCAGAGATAGTAATAAAACATAGCTGTGGATTTAAAAATAAAATCTGCCCTTGGATATCTTTGTTTATGACAGAGGTTCTCAATTTTGGTATGCAAATCACAAGGGCTACCTTAAACAACAACAAAAGACCTTTTGCTCATATATTCCACACCATCCAACTTGAATCAGACTCTGGGGGCCGAGACCTAGCTATCTACTTCATTTTGTACTTTTAGAGTTCTTGGAGTTCTGATTCTCGGTAAGTTGGAGAATCACATTCCACCCTATTTTTCCCACTGAATGTAGTTATAAAACTTGAACAGATTGCATGGAGCAGCTATTTGAGGGCTCTGAGAAGTAGAAAGTAATAAACAGAAAGGCAGGTGGATTGGAAAGAACACTAGAATTCTCAGTCTCACTAAGCTATCAATGAATTATCCGCCCCCTCTCTTTTTTGGTCTGGACTCAAGGCACTCCTGGAATCCAGAAGTGATCATTAGTACAGACAGAGAGATCTCCATGAGAAGCTCTCTAGTTCTAACAGTGGGAAGAAAAAGCGTCTCCTAATATGCAGAAAGTGGAGGGAGGAGAATTCTTGTTTTTATAACTTTTTTTTTTCTATTCTCTTGTTCCCAGGCCCCAGTGGCCAATAGGCATCTAAACCTCTGAGGGAAGGGTTCTTCTTCTTGGATGGGAGGAGCTGTGTTTCCAAGAGGATGAAGGGAACCCTGCTACTAATTTTTCCCTCTGTCCTCCCACTTCTTGGCCCTGGATATGGGCACAATGTAGGAAGCACATGGCAGAGTGAACTAATAGGGCCTTAGATTTCTGACTAGATGACCCAAAAGGGGAGCCTCAGGGAAAGTGAACTATATCATGGAGACAGTGAGAGGGAGAAGCTTGAGAAAGTGACTCCATCAAAGTGTGTATGGACTCCTAGTTCATGAGCTATACAAGTATAGATTTGGTCCTAACCAGCATCTCATAGGTTTTGAGAGCTGAAAAACAGGAGAGATTACTGCCAGGTCCCAGAATGGCTCCTGAAGCCATCATAGGACTGATTGGAATAGCAATATAAAGCACTGAACATAGAATAGACATGGAAATTATAGAAGGCTGTTTGGAACTGTGGCTTGAAACCAACCAGATCATTTGATGGTGAAACAAACACTTCACAGTTCCCCATAAATTTAAATAAGACCCAGAGACTCATAACATAATTCAAAATGTCCAGGATAAAATCCAAAAGAACCAGTAAAATCTCAATTTATACAAAAAATGCAATCAGCAAATGTTAACTCTTAGATGACACAGAAGTTGGAACCATTGGACAAAGACTTGAAAGCAGCTATTACAAATATGCTCTAAGAAACAGAGTAAATATTCTTGAAATGGCTGGAAGGATAGAATGATATATTTCTCATCAAATAAATAGAAACTATAAAGAAGAATCAAATAAAAATTTTAGACCTAAAATATAGAAAAATCAAAAATTAAAACTCATTAGATGAGCTCAATATCAGAATGGAAATGTCAAAGGAAAAAGTCAATAAATTGAAGATTTATCAATAGAAATTATCCAATATAAACAATTGAGTGAAAAAATATATTTTTAAAAAAAGCATAAAAAGAGCCTTAGAGGTCTATGTGAGAATACCAGAAAATCAAATATTCATGTTACTGAAGTCCCAGAAGGAGAGGAGAAAATGGAATTTGCAGAGACAATTGCTAAAAATCTACATTTTGTGAAAGACATAAACCTACAAATTCAAGAAACTCAAACTCAAAACTGGGTGGGGAAAAACTCATGGAGAACTACATATCGAGATACAGTATAATCAAACTCCTAATAATTAAAAGAATTAAAAGCAGCCAACCAAAAATGAAACAGTGTTATTAGGAGTACAGTTTCAATTGACCTGGATCTCTCATAAGAAACCACGAAGGCAGAGGAAGTGGAATGACATTTTCTAAATGACTGTGAATTTCTCACCAAAAACCATGGAGGGCAGAAGGAACTGGCATGATATTTTTTAAGTGCCAAAAGAAAAGGACTATCAATCCAGAATTTTATATTTAGTAAAAATAATCTTGAGGAATGAAGGAAAACTAAAGATGTTCTCAGAAGAAGGAAAACTAAGAGAATTCTTAACCAGCAGACCTACCCAAAAGCAAACTTCTAAAAGGAAGTTGAAACAGAAGGGAAATGATATCAGATGGAAATTTGTAATATTAAGAATGAAGGAAGAGCCACAGAAATGTTAGATATTTAAGTAAATGTAGTAGGCTACTCTTCTTTAGTTTTTTAAAATATGTAGAATGATTGAAAGCAAAAATTATAATAGTGTCTGATTGGATTTTTGAAATCTGTAGATATAATACGTTAGACAACTACATTAATGAAAGAAGGCAAAGGAGTCTATATAGTAATAAGGTTTCTATATTCCACTCGAAGTAGTAAAATATTAACCATAAGTAGACTGTAAAAAGTTAACTAGGTTTATTGTAACCTTTAAAGAAACTAAGAAACTAAGAAAAAAAAACTATATAAAGAGACACAGCCAAATACACAAAATAAAAATTAAATGAAATACTAAAACAACATTCAAATAACCCCCCAAAATGTGGGGATGGAGAAGCAGAGGGATCAAAAACAGAGGATAAAACAAAATAATGAAATGCAGACCTAAATCCAAACACAGCATTGGTTATCTTAAATGTGATAGTCTAAGAACACCAATTAAAAGACAGAGATTATTAAATTTAAAAAAATTCCATGACCCATCCATATGCTGTCTACAAGAAGCTCACTTTGAATGTAATAATTATAAGTTAAAAGAGAGTGAGAAAAGGTAAATCAGACAAACCTAATCATAAAAAGCTGAGTGGCTACATTAACAATCAGACAAGTAGAATTCAGAGAAAAGAAAATTATTAAGGATAAAAAGGGACATTATATACATCATTACATCTATATGATAGAAGGATCAATTCACCAAGAAGACATAACAATCCTAAAAGTGTGTGCACCTTAAAACATATTTCAAAATATATGAAGCAAAACTAGCAGAATTGGAAATAAAAATGGAAACTTCCACAGTCACAGTTAGAGACTTCAACATATCCTTCAGTAATTGATAGAATGAGCAGACAAAAAAAAATCAACAAGGGAAAATTGGAAAAAAAGACAACAGAGTAACGTTAAAATAAGGAATGGAAGAAAAAAGAGTTTGGAATATTGTACACAAATATCAACTACCTCACAGTTTGTTGTATCTACCTGTGTTATAAAAATGAAAATCTATATAGTGATTTCGCTACAGAGACTTTCACGCCAAACCAAAGACATCCCTCTAAAAGCATTTCCATTCATTTCCCTAAAGTATGATTGACTTTAGGCAAGTCATTTCTCCTTTCTGGGCCTCCTTTTCCTCACCTAGAAAGTGAATGGGTGGGGCTGTCAACACTCACCCGCCTTCCCTCCCACAGGATGAGACTTATCCAAGTCCTCTTCCAGCTCTGTGATTTTTCCTATGCTTTTATTTCCCAGTGATCTTTTTTTTCTAGACTGGTGTTTTTAAATCATTCTGTACTGATGGAGCCAAAGTATCTTTCCATCTTTCTACTGTTTAATTTGCAAAGAAACTATTAAAGATAAGACAAAGTGGGGACCTGACTCACTGTCACTCAACTAAAAGGCTGTGGTCTGGAAATCTCCCCTCAGACACAAACATTTTGAAACAAAGGTAGAAACCAATATGGAAAAAACAAAAGTAGAACAAGTTCCAGACAAACATATTGCTTTATTTTCTGCTGAAATCTTTTTTCCCCTATTGTGTAGACACAGCTTTGGTAATAATTAACCAAATATTACTTATGTGTAATGAAAAACATGGTTATCTTGCATTTGGAAAGTTACATTACAAACACTACCTGACAAACTGTTCCAAGTTTAATAATCTGAGAACAGAATAAATTAAAAGGTAAACCACATTCTTCTCAGCTTTCTGATGGGTTTTGTCTAAACAGCTTGAACAACTGCAAAATATTATTCAGGTAATTTCCAGGCATTCTGCTATTATCATTTGAATTTTAGCAAAGTTTACTGCACATTTACTATTTTCTAGTTCTTCTGCACCTTTTGGAAGACTCATTTTCTAGTTATCCTGAAAACTTTGTGGATGTTTTGATTATCACTGTGTCACCATTCTTGGCACAGTGCTGTAATCGGGTGTGCTCCATACTGGTTATTGGATGATATAAGAAATTGATTACAGGGCTAATCTTATTTAGCTCCTTATTGAGAGAATACATTTATAAAATGTCAAATATTTTCCAATATACACACACATAGTTTGTTCATTTGTTGTTTGTCCATATATAACAAATAACTAACTAATTTTCTAGTTTGTATTTACCTACATAAACTCCCTAAACCAACAGAATTGACAAAAATGTTCGGTTTCACAGCTGGTTTTCCGAGAGTCCAATAGAGCAGTGCTTCTAAAACCAATCACCTAGAGAGCTTATTAAAATTCAGATTCCCAGTCAGTAAGTCTGGGGCAAAGCCTGAAATCTGCATTTCTTCCAAACCTTCACTGACTGGTGCACGGACTGCACCTTAAATAACTAAAGCAAAGCAAGCAATGCCAAATATAAGTGGTGTTCAGGTCTGGGTGGAAGAAACTGTAATGACTGCAATGTGCAGCCTTGATGGTAATAAGCACAGAATTCTAAATTGGACAATGACTGTAGAGATTATTCTAGAGAAATTAACCCTTAGACATAAAACAGTTAAATGTGACCTTCTTAAGGCCCTGCAGCGAGTGTGGTTTTGTTCCCACTGGAACTGGGCCTTGGGACTCCTGATTTTAAACCTCTGGTTCTTTCCACAAATTGAGGTATGTAATTTGGTTTAAAAACAAACAAAAAACCAAAAAAAAAAAAACAAAAATAAACAAGAAGTATAAGAGAAGCCATGGGGGTACCATAGATAGAAGGCAAGGCATTTCTAGCTGAGACAACAGGTGTGTTCTAGGCTGGTAGCCTATATAATGAATGAGTCTTGAGTCTCCTTTAGCATAGTTTGGGCTACCCTCTTTCCTCGAGTCACTATCCTCATGGCTGTGTCTGATAGAGATGAAGCATAGTGCAGAGAGAACCCCAGAAAATACTCTCTGCAGCCTAAATCAGAACATTTGCCTCACTTTAGCAGTCTGGCTCGTAGCTGTGAGTGTTTGGGGGAAAGCTAGTTTGATTCCATGCTGCTGGCCCCTGAGAATTTCTAAGGGCATCTGGATGGTCTGGTTTTTCTAACCCTGATTTAGAAATTGTCTGATTGACCATTCTGACTTCACAACACTAGGAATGTTACTTTCTAAATAACAACTGAGAAACAATGTTTACCCGGTTGTGTCTTCATCAGACCAGCCCCATGTTGATAAGAGTGGATGTGTATGTAGGAGAGAGAGTGGCTGTTGAAAACATAAATGAAATTCACATTTTCTAAGTTTCCTGGAAGTAACCAGCATTTTTCATAAAAAATTTCTTTGGAGGTTGTTTTCAAGGGGAAATTCTCATGCTTACTAAATCTAAGGACACCTACAAAGTTTTAACTGTATCAGCAACATGTCCTTTGTAATCAGATGACAGACTTTGTCTTTAGCTACTGGGAGAGAAAATGCAGAGGCAGAAAATATTGATGAAGTTTGTGCTTTGGTCTGACACCATTGCTGAATATTGGAAAGTCTTAGGACTCTCTAAATCCTTGGAGTCCTATTCGGAGTGAGTGTCTCAGGCTTTTTCCTAAATGAATGAAAATCTTATGCCAAATTAACATCATATTTAAGCCTTTCCCTTCTGAGAAACTGAGTTTTTTTGGGGAGACTTTCTCTCTGTAAACTCTCCTCTTCCTCTCATACTTCACTACCTTCAGTTTCTCAATTGAAAGAGACAATACAAAGGTAATGCCATAGTACCACGAATCTGCATGGTACAATAGAAAGCATTTAGGGAGTAAATACACATGTATTGAAGTTTTGGATTTTTCAGTAACCAGCTATGTGACCTTTAGCAAGTTGCTTAACTTCTCTTATGTTTCAACTTCTGGTTATAAAATAAAGTTGGATGAGATGATTTAAAAATTAGTTTTGGTCTTAAATATCTAGGAGTCTACAGCTTAATTTTTTTTTCCTAGAACTGAAAAACCCATCCATGGGATTCTGACTTATGAGACAAACACTCATTAATGAGAATAGTGTCCTATTTAGTTTGACATTGAAATTCACTTTTAAAAAATCAAGATTACCTGGGTGATTGAAACATATATTAAATCCTCACCAAAGTCAAGAGGATATCATCACTCAGCACATTATTAATTTTAAACTAATCAATTTGGTGGTTGATATCATCCATGTCATTTTTCACCCTCTAAAGCATTCTTCTCCTTCCTTTGTCCTCAACTTTATCTGAGACTAACTGATACTCTCAGTAAATCCTTAGTCAATACCTACCACTTCTGTGCCTCCCCCAGTGTGGGTGAGAGGAACTAACATAGAAACATAATACCCCATCCTTGAACAACAAAACATTGATTCTCACAGGACGTAGATTTGGCTTTGTTTTAATAAAAACAGCCTTAGAGCTCATACATGCACACAAACCACATATGGAAAAAATGTGTCACTTGTACCCTTGCCTAAAGGAAAATGTTGATACCATACCATGGTTAATAGAAATTGAATCAATGTTAAATCTCGAAATGACTTTTCTCTGAAAGTGAAAGAGCCACACAGTTCAGTACTCAGAGGAGAAAGGCAGAAGAAACCTGATTGAAAGTGACTTGGCATTTTGGTTCACCAAGAATCAGAGTGCTGGGAGTCAGATTTCAGGAAATAGAAGGGAGGCATCTGAACTGCACGAAAGCGATTACAAGAGACATAATGGACAATTACATCAGAACTAACTCCAACCTGCCACGAGGCTCAGTTGCTCTTCATTAATAATGATAATGCTGGCAAAAAATGAAATAGATGAGTGAGAGGCCTTGACTGAACATTGCTTCAGCACATACTCTGCCAAACAAGTTTGCATGTGGCATGTTGTAACTTTACTACTCAGAATCATAAAAGAGCTGGGCACGATTCCCAGAACATTGCTAACTTTCTTCTTTCTTCTGTGGTCCACATATTATAATTGTATGATTTTTTTTCCAAAGCCATTTTCAACTCTAGAGATGAAGAGAATATGCAACGCACATGTTACCCTGGTTTAGAGCTAGTTCTCTCCTGACAAGTTCTATCCTGACATTTAGCTCCAGGGGAACAGTGGTGATTTAAAAGCTAAAATAGAGATGACCTGCCTCAGTCAGAGGTGAAATAGTGCTAGCTCAGAAACAGATTCAAACCCCTTAAACTTCATGAGGTTTTGATTAGCAAAGTGCTTCTTCATCACAGTTCCCCTCGCTCTTGGTTGGCAGGTTATCTCAGCAGAATGTAAGATATCAGCAAATTCAGCTTTATTTCTCTTTACCCCAAAACTTCTGGGGATTATCATCCACCCTGGCCTCCCTTCTTCTATCTCTGAGAAAGAAGTATCCTATCTCTCCCTCAGGCCACACGCACCATTGATGTCCTGAATCCATTTCCTCCTTTTCCACTCTACAATTTTACCCATGCATGCACTGTGTGGGTTCCTAAACAGAATTATGGATCCACTTCAAAGCTCTCTCTTCTCCATTCTCTCTGGCCCAAAACAACCCCTCTGCCCAGCTTTTAGTCCAGAAAAATGGATTATTCTTTGAGTTATAGCAGTTTCCACCTTGGGTCCCCCTTTCCAGCTCTATGCTTGAGGTGATTCAGAGGTCTATTCTGTGGAAAAGTAAAAAAAAAAAGGAAGTTGGGAAATTCATTTCCTTACGGGTCACTTCTTCAAGTTTCAGTGTCACCCTCCCCCCTCCCCAATCTACCTGCGTGCACTGAATTTTCAGAGTCCTTTTAGCATCATTTCTTTTTAAAGAAAAGTTACCTTATAATTTTACTCTCCTCTGTATCTCTGTTCATGACCTTCAAATCAGTTTTCCCTTTAAAAAACATCCTTCTCTGCACCTTGCTTCTCTATCAATGTTTCATCCTGCTCTATTCCTTTTTTCTCCAAGCTCCTTGAAAAATGTACTTTTCCAGGTGAATAGACTCCATTTCTGACAGAGCAGGGCAAACCACCACAGCCTACCTCTTCTACTGATTGCAAATAAGAACACTGGATGAAATACAGAATGTAACTAAGGGAGTTGGAACTTAAAGTAGTGACCTGCAAGGGAATGAATTTCCTAGCCATTTTTTCCCCTGTTTTCATTTAGCTTTGCCCTGAGGGCAGCCTCAAGCACAGAGTTGGAAAGAGGTCTGAACTGTAGGCTGCTAAAACTGCGATGATATTTCTAACCTTCTGGCCTGAAGTTTGGGATAAAGGGGTCCTTGTGGGCCAGAGAATATGGAGAGGAGAGAGCTATCAAAGCGGAACCATAATTCTGTTTATGGACCCACACAAATGTATGCTGGGTCAGACCCCAACCAACACAGCAAAAGCTTTGAGGAATGAACTGATATTTATACTACAGCCCAACTTTAATTCATCCTTGGGTGGCACACACATGAGACATACTCAAAGCAGCATGCTAAAAGCTTTATAAACTGAACTGAGATTAGAACCACTACTCACAGAAGGCAAAACAGAACTTTCTATCTGAACTTAACTAGGTTGCTTGCCTGATGAATTAAATAAACAACAAAAATCAACACTTTTCAGAGAATTATAATAAGAATCTACATAACATCATGAATCTACATTCATGATGGCTTGGATACAATCCAAAATTGCTCAAACATACATAAAGCCAGGAAAATGTGACCTGTTCTCAAGAGGAAAGATGAGCAACATATGCCAACTCTGAGATGACCCAGATGTTGACATTCGCAGGCAGAGGTTTTAAAGTAGCTATTATAACTATGATCCATGAGATAAAGGTAAGAATATTTGCAATGAAAGGAAAGAAAGAAGGTCTCGGCAGAGAAATATAAACTCTAAAAAGGAGCTAATTAGAAAGTGTAGAATTGAAAAATACAAAATTGGCTAGCTCTTCCTGAGTGCCTGAGGCTAAATACAACAGCCATTTCTGCCTCACCAGCTAGTCATTCTACTCACAGTTTATAATCCCATCACTTAAAGTACCAGAGAGTTCAGAGGGAGAACTCTGTATCTGGTCTAAATCCTATCAAAAACTGAGTTGAGGCCTCTGTAAAACCTCTTATTGCCTTTGGTGCCTCGGTGTCCTTACTTGTGAAAGGATGGTGACGATGCCAGTATCTCTGAAAACAGAAAGAGAATGCATGCTAACTGGCCACCAAGTAAAACAGATTTCTGATGCAAATCAAAACAAAAAGCTGGGGAAATATAAAGAGCTTTAAGAATAAAAGAAAAAAATAAAAAGTTAATCCTTTTAAGAAATTGATTTTTTTCTTAGAAAGTCCCAAAGTAAGAGGGCCAGGGTAATACTGTCCATGCTTAACTCCAAAATAGATACAAAGTTAAAAAAATTAAAAAAGATAGTTCTATTGAGGAAAAAAAGTCCTGAAATAACCTATCACTGGTGTTCAGAAGTCACAAGGTCATCATTCATCTTTATAAAAAGGGACATTGAACAAAGACAAACAAGGTAAAGGGTTTACTTTTACATAACACCAGAGAAGGTAAAAAAATTTTAAAAGCTGTCATTCTGCAGGACTTGAGCATAACAGAGAAATTTAAAGCTATGAAATGCTATACTTGTGTTTTCAGCAAATGCTTGGGGATGTTATGAAAGCACTTTTGATATGGACAGAAAATTTTCTTCACCATTTCTTTTAAAATCTTAAAAAACACATATATTTTGTCAAAGTCTGACAGTCTACTCTCTATCTGGACTTAAGATCAGTCAGGGTCAAATAGTCCACAACTTTAAAAGCTATACATTTAATTTTACTAGACTAAACCTTAATATTTATTAACTTCAACACTGCATTACTCTAACAATGCATTATTCTAGAATAATGCATTATTCTAACAATAGTGAACATTAGCAATTCCACAAGCTCTCCATTTGGCACTTGAATATAACTGCCTTTGCAGGTTCTTTTAAATCTGTCTATGCACACATATTCTTACAAAATAAGAAATAAAAGGAAAACTTAATGTGTTCATCCAGTGAAATGTTGACACAGATGTACCTTTTATTGCAGAGATAAATGTACAGATCAGGGTCATAGATTAACCTGTAGCGAGAATAGAAGTTTTTCAATATCTCCTGTTTATCTAAAAAAGATACATAAATTTGAAGTTGTACACCATGATGTATATAGTTTCCTTTTAATATTAAAATAATAGTTTCCCCCAAATTTCCTAGTAGAGTATATCCTTCAGTTTAGTAAAACTTAGGTTATAAAAAAAGCCCATTACACTTTTGGTTTAGTCTTCTAGCTATTTTAAGGTACAGTGTTTTGTTTTGTTCTGTTTTGTTATATCTTTTGGAATATTCATATCCCCTTGCCCAGTAATATTCTGTGCTTTGCAAAAGTTTAATAGTCAAAAATCTTATAATTTTTTATTAACTTGTAAATTTTTTTCTGGGGCAGGAATGTCATTTAAATGTTCTCTAAAAAAAGAGAGGGGAATTTTCCTGAGTTTTCAATTGAAGCTTATAGTGAATGGGAAAATCAGTCCTCACTTATATCTAGATGGCTATTTGTGAGCAGAAAATAGTTCTAATTATTCTGCCTATGCAGAAACCAAGATTTTCTGGGACAATCCCAATTTCATTCTTTTCAGTAAATGTGAATTTTTATTATACATGTAGGAAATTGTCCAACACATGTATTCACATAGGTGATTAAAGTCTATTGTAGAAAGCTGTTCGCTGCAGCATTGTGAGTAACGGTAAACAACTGGAAGCAAGTCAAATGCCCTTTAGTAGAGTAATTGGTTAAGAAATTTTATACATCCATATAATATAACACCAAGCAGAATCAGGTAGATCTCTGTACTGGCATGGAAAAATATCCAAGATATATTGTTTGTTGAAAATTATCAGGTCACAGAACAGATGTTTAGTATACTTCCATTTGTGTCACACTTCGAAAAATTCTACTACTTATGTTTGTCAAAGGTTAGAATATTTCTGGCAGGATATACCAGAAACAAACAAATAAAAAAATTGTCTCTATGATTGGAATGGAGGGTTAAAAAAAATAGAGATTTTTACTTGTCACTCATATTTCCTAAGTTCCAGTATTTCTATGTCATCTTCTATGAATTAAACCTTCCCTGAATCCTCCAATCCTCATTGCTTTCCACCATGTTTGAGACCCTGTATTGTCATAACTCATACAGTTCTGATCACAAGATATAAGCTTGTATGAGACTGGCATGAGATGGTTGGAAAAGAAAAGATGGTAGATGTCACAGAACTTCAGTATGGGGTTGACTGCAGAGGGCTGCAGCCAACAGGCCAATGTGCAATATCTAGAAGGATAAGGTATTCCAGTCACTAGCAATATCAAGAGAATCCTGATCAGAGTTGGGTATAAAGGCTGACAGGTAGTGGTGATGCAGGAAGTCAAGTATATAGGAGCATCATCACTCTAAGCTGTCCAACTTTTTCTTTGGACATGGTTTATGGTGGACATGGCTGGTTGCAATGTTATCCAATATCTATTTTCTTCAGCTGTCTTATAATAGAACCCAAATTTTGTTAGGGCTACAAAGTGCCCAGTTAACAGTATTTCTTTCCTCAGACTCTTTTAATACAGAGATGGCTGTGTAACTCAGTATCGACCAATAGGTTGAAAGCAAAATCTTCTGGGTGACACTTTCTGAAAATTATTCTTTTATTAATAAAATAAAAAATAACAGACTCAGATGATTTATGCTTTTAGCCTATCATCTTTTAACCTGCCAGATTTGAGGTCTGAGGGATGGAAAAGCCATCTTGTAATCACAAAGATGAAATCAAACATTGAGAATGGTAAAGCAGGTCATCCTTGATGACCTAGGGCAGTTTCAGAGGTTCTAGACTGATGCTCCCTCTGGAGCTGCAGTTATATATATAAAAAAACAGCCTCTGTATAGCTAAGTGGCTGCATTTAGATTTCTGTGGTCAAAGGTAATCCTAAGCAATTCTGGATCCTCTAACAAATGTTCAAGGTAGAAGAAACAAAGGGCTCTCAAGGTTCTAGGTGGGTTATGAGAACTCTGGACAAGTGGTCTGTGACTCTGAAGAGTGCAGGGAGTCCAGAAAATGGACCAGGAAACTCCAGAAGAAGTCAAGCTATGATCTGGGGAAATGTAGGAGGCTGCACATTGGCGTGTGCTTAGGTGCCCAGAATGCACCTGAAAATTTTTGGTCTGTTTGTAGAGCAGGATAACTCAGGGAACAAAAAACAGGGTGACTTCTAGCTGAGGGGTGGGAAAAAAGCTCCACACTCTTCCCAGAGTCAGCTAATTTAGTTCCTAGTCTTCAGCCTGTGGGATTGTTTCTGTTTCCCAGGTGCTCAAGCAGATCATGGTGATAAAATCTGTGCATCATTTTCTTCATTTCTCTGTCAGGACTCTCTCTAACCAAGCTTCAGACCCTATTTGCATCCAGCTGTGCTATGCATGGATGTCAGTAGCTGTTTGACTTAGCATGGCCAATAGCCTGGGACTAAGAGTGGAGGAGAGAGGGGAAGAGCTGCACTCCTGTCACCATGCTACTAGAATGGCCCACCATCTTCTGCTCACTTCTACTACTTTCATTAATTAAAAAAAAAAAATCCACAAAGGGTAAAAAAGGTAAATAAATAAATAAGTGTTAACTGTAAGAGTTTCTTTATTTTTCTTTTCTTTCTTTTTTTTTTTTTAAAAAAAAACTTACTCAGAAGAATGCATTATCTGTTAGTAGTGTAATTATCTTTAACGTGGAACTGGTATATTTTAGGCAATCCTACTGAAATGGTATAAACAATATTTCCTGTGTCAAAAGCAGAGATCCAAGTCTGTTTTAGAATGGTCCTAATCTCCATCTATTATAATTTCCATCAATAACTTGTCTTTTTATATATGCTGGCATCTGTGTGAAAGACAGCATCCCACATTGACCAAGTCTCCATCTGGTGACAGGCGGGTGAACAGGAACGTAGACTGTCACTTTATGCAGATGGATTTCTATTAATACAAACAGTGACCCTAAAAGAGAAATTGGCTAGCTCTAGCATAACTTTTAGAAGATTGTTCTGAATTTCCTGAAAGCAGGTTATTTCTAAATACATGGTGTTGCCTTTGAAACACAGATCAGGCATTTTGTCCTTCTCAGAGCTGGTTTGTCAGTGGGCTTGCTGTTCTGATCCCATTTGCTTGTGGGGGCAGGGAGAGGTTGGAAAGAAGTGATTGCAATGCAAGATAGAGAAGTCACTTGTGGAAAGAGCCCCAAGCCTTCCTGATCAAGGTTTCAGGACTTATTGGGTTAGGAATCCTGAAGCGACAGGGTGAGGGTACAAGGAGAACAAAAGGGAAGGGAAGTGGTTTAACCCATCATGGCTACTTGCCATTCCTCTTTTTTCCTGCCTTACCATGAGAATATGCAGCTTTCAAATATACTCCAGTGCATCCATCAGGTAAATTTACATTCTGAACTTACAAAAGCAAATCTTTACCAAGGGAATATGCTTTCGAGGATTGCTAGAAATGCTTCACTGGCTGCTTCCTCTTCCTCAGTCATCCATAGCAAGGAGGGAACCAAATGAACCATGAAGAGACTCATCACAATAACAACTCCTAAGTGTAAATAACCCAATGGCCCATCAATGGAGATTGTGCAATGGTATATCTCTACGACAAAATACTATAATGTAATTAAAAATAATATTTGGAATCTTTTCTTAAAAAAACTATAGTTATTTCAGTGTCACTTCAGGGCCTTTGCCCTGTCATTGTCCAGCTCTACGATAACATACTTAATATATTTCTTAAATCGACTCAGTTTTTAAAACATATATTCTCATGTTATGTTCATCCTAAGCAATGATTTCATGGCATGCTTTCGATGTGATGCTTATATTTTTCAGTACACGTTAACATAAACAGATAACTATTAAAATAGAAAATGTTCAACTAAGTATCAGCTAGAATCATCCTGAGTATCTCCAGTGGTACTCTTCTCATCTTTTGGAAAAACTCTGCTTTAGAAGCGTATTTACTGTTGGATCAAAATTTTGTAGAAATAATGTGTGCGTGTGTGTATATGTGAGCATGTGTGAAAAAGGTACATATATACCCCAATATAATAATAGCAGTTAGCGCTATTGATATAGAATATGGTCTCAGATTGAGTTATGTATTTTTATTTACAAGTGGCACCTTTACTTAAAAGTGATGATTAACTCAATTGTTTTCTTTAATAATAGCTTTGAGATAGAATTCACATACTAAAAAATTTACCCTTTCAAAGTAGAAAACTCAGTGATTTTTAGTATATTCACAAGTTGTATGTCATTAACAATATCTAATACTAAAACATTTTCATGACTCCCAAAAGAAACCCTGTACCCATTAGCAATCACTCCTGCATTGTCCCTTACACCCAGGCCCTGGCAATCACTAATCTACTTGCTGTATCCATGAATTTGCCTATTCTGGAAATTATATATAAATGAAATCATATAATAATGGCCTTTTGTGACTGGCTTCTTTAATTTAGCATAATGTTTTCATAGTTTCTATGTTATAGCATGTTTCAGTACTTCAATCTTTTTTATTGTCATTTTATAATAAAATCCAATGCCTGGATATACCATATTTTTTGTTTATTCATTCATTAGTTGATAGAAATTTTTTCTAGTTCTAATTTTTGGCTATTATAAATAATTCTACTATGAATAGTTGTGTACAAATTTTATGTGGACATATGGTTTTAACTTTCTTAGGTAATCCAGGAGTAGAATTGATGAATTATACAGTAACTCTATGTTTACCCGTTTAAGGAACCACCACACTGTTTTCCAAAGTGGCTACGTTATTTTATAATCCTATCAGCAGAGTATTAGAATTCTAAATTCTTCTGAATACCTGTCGCTGCATGCTATTTTGATTTTAGCTATCCTAGTGGATGTACAATGAGGTTTTGATTTGTATTTATTTATCAGATAACTAGTATGTTGAGCATCTTTTCATGTGTTTATTAGCCATTTGTATATCTTCTTAAGATAAATGTCTATTCAAATCTTTTGCCTATTTTCCAATTGGATTATTTTTCTTTTTACTGAGTTGTAGTAATTTTTTAAATATTCTGTGTGTGAGGTCCTTATCAGATATACGATTTCAAATATTTTTTTCCATTCTTTAAGTTGTCTTTTAATTTTCTTGATTGTTTTTTGAAGGAAAAAAAATGTTTTAAATTTTGATTAATTCAAAATACATTTTCTGTTGTTGCTTTTGGTTTGGGTATCATATCTAGAAGTCCATTGGCTAATCTAATGTCACAAAGATTTAGCTCTTGTATTTAAGTCTATGATCCATTTTGAGTTAATTTTTGTATATCGTTTATATGTTGCTTCATTCTTTTTCATGTAAATATCCAGCTGTCCAAGCACCATTTGTTAAAAGCTATTTTTTCCCCATCATATTGTCTTGGCACCCTTGTTGAAAATCAGTTGATTGTAAATGTAATAATATAACTCTGTACTTTAAATTTTCTTTCATTGATCTCTATGTCCAAGCTTATACCAGTCTTGATTATTATAGCTTTGTAGTAAATTTTGAAATTGGGAAGTATGAATCTTTTAACTTTAATCTCCTTCTAAATATTGTTTTGGCTACCTTAAATTTCCATATGAATTGTAGGATCCACTTATGAATTTCTTCCTAACAAAAGGCAGCTGGGATCTTGATACAGATATATATTTTGATGTAGAATCTATAGCCCATCTTAGGGAATATTACCATCCTAGTAATACTAAGACTTCCGTTTCATGAACATGGGATTTTCGTTTCATTTAGTTAGGTCTCCTTTAATTTCTTTCAATAATGTTTTGTAGTTTTCAGTACATAAATCTTCTACTTCATTTGTTAAATTTATTTCTAAGTATTTTATTCTTTTTGGTGCTATTGTAAATGGATGCAGATTGAGTTTTCCTTTCTCCTTTAAATTTTTAAAAAGTTATTTACAATGATTACCTAATACCTCTATAGTCAGAAAGAATATGAAAATTAGCAATTTCAGCCTCAGAAAGATCTGGGAATTCTAGACATGAAGTTTCCAAGAATTTATTTTTTAATGTATAATTTTTTCTTGTAGTTTGACTTAAATAATTCACGTAGCCTCTAATGGAACTTGAGAAATTGACTTCATTCTTAACTGCATGTTTAACATACTGTAAAGATACAAAGTACAAATTTCTTACTTGTGACATGACAGATTTTAGGCAAATTGTTTAATGAAAATGAAAGACATTTTATTGAAAGTAAGATCAGTGAACTCTCACTTTATAACCTTGAGTCTATGAAGCAATTCAAAATAAAGCAGTTCTATAGAGTAGAGAGAGAAGGTGTTGAGGATCTCAGTGAGAAGAGAAAAACTGCCTGTTTTCTTGGTCCAAATTTTGAATGCAGCTGGCTTGACAAAGAGATTAACTGAATCAGCTGCTCATAACTTGACCTCATGCCAGGCTGTAACTTACCCTTTTCTTCCAGGTTTATTACATTCTAGCTTTTAATCAGATCCATACACCTAATCACCAGGACCCTTGGAAATCTCCACTGGAAACCTCATCCAAAGACTTCGGTTTATGGCTTAAACCTGTCCTTTATGGGATAATTTGGTTGGTTGGTTGTTGGTTTTAATCAAATAGAACTTGCACACATTAGGGCCCATTAGTTATTAACTCTTAGGTGTTTTAGTGAATATAGGACATGTTTTGTTGTTGTAGCAGCTCCAAAGAGTAGGGTCATTCATAACAGATTTAAAAGATCTCCCTGATTGTAGAGAGTTCCCTACAGAAGACTAATACTTCCATTATCTAAAGTCACAGCTCCTGGTAAGGAAAATTATAGGCAAAAATGTCCCACAAGGAGAACAAAAGCCCAGGTTCAATAGTTGTTCAAATGATCTCTTGGAAAAATATTATTTTTATAACTTAAGACTCTCAGCCCTTACCTGAAGAAAGTGTACACTAAAACTCAAAATTATACATATATCTTTACACTTTTCTGGCATTACCCTTACTTCCCAGGAAGCCATGTCATAGATTGAGAAAGAAGTACATGATAATTCAAACCCAGAAATCACTCATCAATACGAGTGTTCCACAGATTTTATTTTAGAAACAAATCCATGGACCTCAACCACAAACGACAACAGAGGACAGTTACTATGCTATTAGAGTCCTTCTAACAACTGCCAGCCTTTGAAACAAAAACCTGGAAAATTGAATTCCTTTTCCTGAAAAGCTAGATTTGAAAGTCTTGAATACTGATTTCTCTACCCCTTTCTTTCATCATGAAAAGCAATAAGAAACTAGCTAGGAAAACAGCCAGCCTCCACAGTGTTTTAAGATGGAGGTAGACAAGCCTGCTTATATACCCCTCTTTACACAAGATCCATAACTTTCTTTCACAACTAGAACCTGGCCAGAATTCTGCAGCCCTTCAAGAATTGAGACTCTTTACACATCCAAGTAATGCTAATCTCACCTCCCAAGAAATAAAAGTGAGTCAAAAAGCCCTGGTAAGAAAGGTCAAGGTCTTCTACATATCTTCCTGAGGATGAGCAAAAGGCTAACACAATGTTTGGAAGCAAATTGAATAAAAGGGTCAAGGCTTTAACCAAGGTTCCCCTCATGAATTAGAATTTGTGTAATAATATTTTCATTGGTAGAAACTCACAGGCAAATTGTTCTACTCATCTCTCCCCAGGAAGCTTAACCCTAATCCTCTGCCAGTCTCTTTCTCAGTAGTCACAGAACAATATCCTGTTCTGTGTCAGCATGACTTCTTTGCAAGACCTTCTCTCTACATGATAGACGAATAGGCCAAAATCCTTCCATTTTACTGCTATGCTTGGCCCTGATAAGTTAGGTCCAGCCAGCCACAGGTCAGCAAATATAGAGCTATTTAAGGTCCTCAAAGAGAAATACTGCCTTTTTTTCTGACACTGAGAGTGTCTAGGAAAGAGTGTCTTCTGGTGACAATTCATCTTGTCCTTAAATGAGGCAAAGGTAAACATTCTGACTTTACAATATTTCTTTTAGACTTTAATATCACCCATTTAAAGAATGCTCTATGTTTCAGATTTTTTTTTTCCAAATTATATGAATCTTTACTTCCTCCTTCTATTGTTTTCAAGTTTCAAGACAGAGGAATTCTACTGGCAGCAAAGACTCTGGCTATATTAATCTTTGCTCTCATTAGATGGTCAGCTTGTAGAATATCAGGTGAATGTGATTTATTTTATTCAGATCACAAGAATGTACTCCTAATTCTGGTTCAGCTTCATGGACTATCAACATATATTAGACTTATCTACTAATGGGAACACAGATTACTTTAATGAATGGAATCACCTCATCAGTTTTCAGCATACATTGGCTTATTGAACACTTGTTGGACAATTGAATGGTAGATATGGCAATAGTTCTTTAAAATTTCATCTCCAGAATATAAGAAATAGTGAAGATTTATCTCTGTTGGTCATTTCACCAGGGATGTTTGCATGAATTAATAAGAACTAAATGAATGTTATGATGACTCACTGATGATGTGCTGGATGAGTTTGCTATGAACTTTACTTGAAACTCTAATCAAGGGTGAATATTACTGATTATTAAACAACCTTCACTTTTAAGTTTTCTCTATTTTCAAGATGAATATTTTAAGCTAGGTTGAAGGACACTGGTTGTACCCTCAAACCTACCCTGATTAGTGGCAGGTGTTTATTAATAATTAAAAATGTTAATTAAATGAGTAAAAAAAATGAATGAATAAATGCATGGGATAAAAACAGAAAAATTATCATGGTATAATGCTAAGTAAAAATGAATAATTTAAAATTATAGTTATAATATTTTTGCAAATATATAAAAATTGAATACTTACTGACAATATTAAAGAATAATAAAACAAATGAAAATGTTGATTTTGCCCTGTAATCAAAATGAAGGAGTTTTTCATTGTTATACCTAATACTCTTATTGCAGCAAAACAACACTCTAAAAATTAATGCATCAGATTATATACAAAACTAAATATGTAGGATTATGAAATAAGAAAGCTAATAATATCACAAGATTTAAAGCATGTTCTCAAGAGCATGGATCTACCTCACTGGATCTAACCAAAAATTATAGATTAGCTGATGCTGAAGCCCATCTTGACTCCTTCTTTGGACAAGTAGGCCATCCTACATTTTAGCAAAGTCTTTTAATAAAAAAAAGAAAAGAAAAGAAAACTGGCAAGGTGAAAAGAAAAACATCATTTAACAAAACTGGATTATATAGACCTCAAAAGTAAGTATTAAGTTCAACTGTCAAGGTCAACAATAAATGAAAATATGAAGAGCATGTGCCTCTGATATGACTTCTGTGAAAAGGATACCAGGAGAAAGAGACTTTCTTGACTTTACAAATTCTTTCTCATGAATTTAAATCTTTCACAATCTCTTAACATTTTGTGGATCCCTGTTTTGACTCTGGAATATCTAAAGTGAGAAGGCTTCCAGAAGTATAAGAAGAATTGCTTTAGTCCTATCTTAATTTGGCGGTTTTCAATTTTTGGTGACTGACAGTTTTGAGCACTCTCACAATTGTTTCTGTCTCCTTTACTATTATTATCATTATTATTATTTGCTTTTATTGGAATTTTATTGAGGCAATTGTGGACTTGCATGCAGTTGTAAGAAATGATATAGAGATTCTTCATACACTTTTGCCTAATTTCCTCTAATAGCAACATTTTACAAAAACTATAGCATAATACCTTTTATACTATAATACCATTATAGTATAATACCATTTATAATACAATACCATTTATAATAACTAGGGTATTGACTTTGATACCATCAATGGATCTAACCCATATTGTATATATTGTGTGTATTAAGTTCTATACTATTTTACTGGTGGCCTCCAAGTTTTGCCAAATTACTTATCTTAATTTCCTCCTTAAATGTAGCTAGCTCATTTAAGATATTTTCAAAGTGCAATCTACTCCATATTTAACCTGGAATGTTCTGCATCGGCCCCACATTAGAGACTCATTGGTTTATTTTTTATTCCTTCAATGGCCTACATCAGCTTTCTTCTCAACATTGCGAAAGTTGAATTTTCTTGGACTTAGATGAACATTAGTCATCTCTGGGTTAATCTGTTCCATTTGGGTATAGATTCCAGATTTTTCATGGTTTATTTGTTTATTCAAAAAGTATTTACTGGTTGGTGACTGAGTCCTTAAAGTAGTATTCTAGAAGCTTGGTGTACAGTGGGAAACAACAAACATGATCTCTGCTCTCAGAAGACTTACAACCTACTAGACATCCAAGATTATGCCAACAATAAACTGCTGGTATCAAGTGAGTAAGGATTAGCTAAAGGGTGGTCATGTGTTTTAAATGTAATTTCCTCACTTGGTTTAACAGATAAATAATTTTCATTTTGCCTCCCTGGGAATTCATATATCTGAAGAAATAGAAGTATATATTACAAATGGAATTCAAAGAGAAACATTACAGTAATATTCAGCTTCTGACATTCAAAGGATTATGCAGCTGAGTATAAACCAAGCAATTCCAAGATATTTCAAGTTCATTATCTTGCTCTTTTGTGGCATTGGCTAATCTTGGAGGACCTAGTTCATAGATTTCTAAATGGAGAGAAGATACTACTGCCATCCTTTCCAACCAGACCAGAAGCTTTATGGTAGGATGATACAATAAGTAGAGCCTTAGGGAAAAGCTAGAAAGAAACAAAGACTTCAATTTATACCACACATTCAAATTATAGTATGAATAAAATTTGTACATTAACTAAACAAAAACTATAATCACTGTAGATATTAGACAGTCCCCAAAATTCAAATAGACAAATCTCTTAGCCTCAGGTTGACTTATTCAGAATCTCAGAATATATTTTACAGCTAATGCTTTAGAGTCCATTTTTCTAAAGCTCATTCTTCTACCCAGATTATGTTTAAGTTATTTTATGGTTTTAACTGCCAGATTTTTCCACCTGCCTCTTCCCAGTCCAAAACTCTCATCCATTCTTTGGGCAAAGATTTTCAAGCAAATTCACATTCATGTGTTTGAATTGATTCAAAGTGCTTTTGTGAGTAAAATCTGGCTTTGCACAGATATCCTGCTATCAACTGTTGTGCACAAATACAGTAGCCCCCCATCTGGACTAGCATATACTAAATTTGCACAGCAGAATGTCGGCTTTGCCACCTGCACACCTGTTATCTAAAGCATATGGCTCCCTTTTTTTATCAACAACACAAAACATAGGCTCTTCAAGTACTCCTTAGAGATTGCAGTCCTGCTTCTGATCCAGCCCTTGGCAAAAGCTTGCTTGAAACATCTGATATGTGAAGGAGAGACTACAAGACACACTAACTGCACATTTCTTTAAGTACCAAAATTAAAATATTTCCCTCTTCAATGTAAATATTTCAAAAACAATGAATCTGGACCCTCTCAGTAAGCCTCCCACAGAAACTCTTGCATTAAAATGGATTATAGTGGAGATAAATACCTATTTACTTGTAGTTTATTTTGGCATCATTAGCAATTCTACATCTGATGAGCATATTTGACAGCAGAGATGAAAGTGAAGAAAGCTGAAGGAGCCTATGTCCTTTACACATTTGTGGAGCCACCATACAGCCCATACAGTTGTCTATCTCTGAGCTTTTCTTGTTAGAAATAAACTTCTAAATTCTTCAAACCAGTTATTTTGAGATTTTTCTGTTATATGCTATAGAGTCCTGACCAATAGCAATCCTAATAATCATTGTTTTGTTCATTACTTCATTAAAGAAATAATTTTTATAAACCAAAATATGCCAGGCTTGATGCTAATTATAGATAGACAAGTGGATAAAGTACGGTCTTTGAACCAAAAGAACAAGGAATCGATAAAAATATAATGCAAGTCACATATATAATTTTAAATTTTCTAGTAACCACATTTAACAACAACAAAGAAAACGACAAAATAGATTTAATTACTTATTTTACTTAAAAATATATCATAAATACTATCATTAACATTAAATCCATATAAAAATAAAATATTGATATTGTGAAAATCAGAGAATCATCCTATAGGTTGCCTTCTCGTTTTGTTGATGGTTTCCTTTGATACGCAGAAACTTTTTGGCTTTTTGTAGTCTCACTTGTCTATTTTTGCTTTTGATGTTTTTGCTTGGTGTTCCACATGAGAAATCATTGCCAAAACTAAATAAAAAAGATTTCCCTCTATGTTTTCTTCTAAGAGTTTTACAGTTTCCAGTTCAAAACCCACCTTTATGATTACTGATAATTTGTCTTTGATCTTCTCTTTCCCTTAGTAGCCTTTAAGCTTGCTCCTTATTCCAGGTTCTAGAATTTCACAATTATGTAAATTGATGTGAGTCGTTTTTTCTTCATTCATTTTAGTGCTCAATGAGCCCTTTAAATCTGTAAATAAATGTTTTTCAGTTCTCAAAAATTTTCCTATATAATTTAGTGGATAATATCCTCTTTTCATTTTCTATTCTCTCTTTTTAATCTATTTAATTTCCTAATTTACTCTTCAACTTTTCATATCAATATCTTTTATTTTACTTCATAAAAGATTTCCTCAAATTTACTTTCTAAGCCTTCAATTGAATATTTTATTTCTGTTATTATCTGTTACAGTTTTCAAAAATAATATTGATTAAGTTTCACAAACATTTATGGAATATTTACTATTTGTAAGTTCCCATATTTTGGACTGGCTATGTGTTTAAGGAGGAAAACAAATATAAAAATATCTCTCAATTCAAAAAGCTTATAATCTATAAACCTATACATAAGTATCTATAAAAGAAGAGCTATATTCAAGTCAACAAAACTAAAAGTAGAGAAGGAAGAAATGTCACCAGTATTATTCTCATTTCTAAACCAGAAATGCAACTAATGAGAATATCAGCAAATTAATTAAAAAATATTACTTGTGAAAGTTGATAAATTTTCTATCAGATTGACACTACTCAAGATAAAACTTTGATTGACATTAATTTAGTATTTCTAATATAGATCTCAGAGTCTATGATAGATAAAATGAGCATAACATTAAATTTTGGAGAAAATATATTCAATCCTGTTGCAGAATATTTTGAGATCAAACAGTAGAACTCTTTAAAAAGTATATAGGATATTCAACTACTGGCACACCCTACATGAAGAGATCACTCAATTGGTTTTTATTCTGGTTAAAAAAGAATCCTCTAACCAAGGTCATATATGGGATTATTCACAAGTCTTAAATCTAGTAATAGAATGGATAATGGGAAGGCAAGAAGAGATAGTTCACAGTTTTGATTCAAGATGTTTAAGCAGCGTTTATACTAGAGCAACATAAAAGAATTGCTATTTGACACAAACAGCAGGGGACTTCAGTCCACCTCCCAGAAATAAGGAAGCAACACAGGGTTCTAGAAAAGAAATATGGAAGGCAGGACTGTGTTGCTCTGAGAGAACCCACTCGAGTAAATGGTGGTTTTCTTATTTTACTCCCAATTTATTGATATATAATTGATATGTAACATTGTCTAAGTTTAAGGCATACAAAGTGTTGATTTAATACACAAATGTATTGCAAAAGGATGACCACCATAGAATTAGCTAACACCTCTATCAAGTTGCATTATCACTATTTCTTTTTTTGAGAACATTTAAGACTTATTTTCTTAACAAATATCAAATACATAACAAAATATTATCAACTATAATCATTATGCCCTACATTAGATCTCTAGAATTTATTCATTTTATAACTGGAAATGTGTATTCTTTGACAAACATCTCCATATTTCTCCCACACCCTAGTGCCTGGAAACTGCTATTCTGCTCTTTTGGTTCTATAAATTCAGTTCTTTTAGGTTCTCTATATAAGTAATATCATACAGTCTGTATGACTTATTTCACTTAATATCCACAAGATCCATTCATGTTGTCACAAATGGCAGGATCGCCTTCTTTTTTATGGCTGAATAATATTATACACATACATATATTTAATATATGTATGTGTGTGTGTATATATATAAACACATACACATACATACATTCATATATATATATATATATATATATATATATATATATATATATATATATATATATATATATATATATATATATATGAATATATATCACATATCACACTTTCCATATATATATCCATTCATCCATTGACAGACACTTAGGTTGTTTCTTTATCTTGGCTACTGTGACAATGCTGCAATGAACATGGAAGTGCAGATATCCCTTCGATATCTTGTTTTCATTTCCTTTGGATATACACCAAAAAGTGGGATTGCTGAATCACATGCTACAGTAGTCCCCTCTTATCTGCTGTTTTTCTTTCTGTGGTTTCAGTTTCCTGTAATAACTGTGGTATGAAAATATTAAATAAAAATTCCAAAAATAAACAATTTAGAAGCTTTAACAGTGTTAATACATTTTTGCATAGCATTATGAAATCTCATGCCATTCTGTTCCATCCCACCTGGAATGTGAATCATCCAGTGTGTCCACACTCTGTATGGTACCTGCCCGTTAGTCAATGAGTAGCCATCTTGGTTCTCAGGTAGGTTATCAGAAAGAGATTTGATGACATTCACATAACTTTTATTACAGTTTGTTGTTATAATTCTATTTTATATAATTGTTCTAGTTATTTTTGTTAATCTCTTACTGTGCCTAATTTATAAATTAGAATTTATCAAGTATGTGCATGGAAAACATTATATATATACACATATATATGTATGTATGTGTATAGTTCAGTACTATATACGTGTGTGTGTGTGTGTGTGTGTGTGTGTGTGTGTGCACACATGGTTTCAGGCATATACTGAATGTCTTAGAACTTATACCTAATGAATATGGGGAACTACTATAGTTCTAGTTTTAATTTTTTCAGGAACCTCGATATCATTTTTTATAATGGCTGTACCAATTTACATTCCCACCAACAGTGCACAAGAATTACCTTTTCTCTACATCCCTCCTAGCACTGACTACCTCTTGTCTTTAGGATGCTAGCCATTCTAACAGATGTGAGGTGATATATCATTGTGGTTTTGATTTGCATTTCCTCAATGATCAGTGATATTAACACTTTTCTTGTATGTGTTGGCCATTTACATGTCTTCTTTGGAAAAATGTCTATTCAGGTCTTTTGCCTGTTTTTTAATTGAATTATTTTAGTTTTTTTGCTATTGAGTTACATGAGTTCTTTATATATTTTGGATATTAATCCCTAATTAGATGCATGGTTTGCAAGTATTTTCTTCCATTCCATAGATTACTTTTCATTTTGTTGACTGTTTATTTTGCTGTGCACAAGCCTTTTACTATGATGTAGTCTCACTTATTAATTTTTGCCTTTGTTTTTGTGCTTTTCCAAAAATCATTGCCAAGATCAATGTCAAAAAGCTTCTTCCCTATATTTTCTTCTAGGGGTTTTGCACTTTTAATTCTTATTTTTGTCTTTTCAAAGTGTGTGTGTGTGTGTGTGTGTGTGTGTGTGTGTGTGTGTGTGTGTGTGTTCTTTACATTACCAAGCAATTCTCTGACACCAGCTGAGTGTCCCACAATTTAACTCCATGCAATTCTGATATTACCTTTCATTTCTCAGGGTCCAGAAGGGAAAGCCAGCTGAAATTGGTGGATGGGGACATTGTTTTGTCTGCAGATGTAAAAGATGCTTTGTCAAGGGATGTGCTGGCATTTCACATTGTTAAAGAAAGCCAACTGTTCTGTGACTACAAGCCTTACTTGAACTTTTCCATTTCAAAAGACCCCTCATCATCAGGTGCAAGTCTTGGGAGTAACTGTAAGTGCTACAACATATATCTGTATTAGGCTTATGATTATGATTTATAGTACTGTGTCTATAGCAAACCCAGGTTCTGTCAAGGTATAAGCCTTCAGTAGGACTGTGGACAGTGAAACGAGGGGTGTTTCTGCATCTCTAAAATAACAGCGTCATAGCAACCCATTTCCTTGGTTTAACTTATCCAAACTTCGACAAACTTGATCCAATCAGCTGTGTGACAATTAGTTTGTTGCATACTATAAATAACTAAGTAGTTTTATGTTTAATAGATTTCTTCCTTCAAAAAACATTATCTTTGTCTTAATTGCCTAACACAGTGTCTGGCAAAGCATGGGTTCTCTGTAAATACTTGCTGAATGAATGAGCTCTAAGAAGTGTCAGACTAAACAACTTAATTCTATCTTCACTATCTGCTGTGCTAAAAATTTCCTTGGCTGATTTTATATGACACTTAGGAGACCTTTCTTGCTTTTTATATTTCATTTTTTCAGTTACTATTGGATCCAAAGAAAAAAAGTTGAAATAGTACCTCAGTAAATATTTATGAAACATCTACCATGTTTAAGTCACAGTTGGAAAAATAAAATGCTAAGACAATTTTTTTCTACAATAGGTTATAGCCTCTAAGAAAATGTACACACAAACACATTATCAGAATTACAGGTCTCTAACTAGTGAATGCATCTATATGCAATTGGTATGTCACAAATATTATATAAGGGGTACAAAATAAGTCCCCTTTTTTTAATGTATATATTGTTCGGTGTTGAGACTAAATGACTCTATGTTCTCCCTGACCATGAGTGGCAGTCTCTTCCCCAGGACTTACCTTACTAAGTACTTCCAAAAAAATCTCTGGAGTCACTGTGCTGGATAGTCCCCACTTGCTCCTCTCCCAAACTATTCTTTTTTGTCTGCCTGCTCTGAGCTCCAGGAGCTGCCTTCTCCTTATACCACTGACTTCATCACTCAGTCTCCATGGTCCACTGGCTTTTGGTTGGTTTGGGCCAATAGGAGGTACTGGCAGGAGATGAGAGGTACAGAGAAAGAATGCAGTACTTATTTACCATTTCTCTCTGCCTGGGAACTGTTCAGATAGCATATTTCTTGACTAGAGATCCTTTCTTGAGACCCACTGCAGTAACCACACAAGACTCAAATAATACTATTCATCTTTTTCTTCTATGATGGTTGATTTTCGTGTCAACTTGACTAGGCCACTTGGTACCAAAACATTTGGTTAAGGATTATTTCTAAGTGTGTCTGAGTGGATGTTTCTGAATAAAATTAACATTTAAATCAGTAGACTAAGTAAAGAAGATTGCCCACTTCATCCAATCTTTTGAAAGCTTAAATAAAATAAAAGCCTAAGTAAAAAAATTATTTCTCTCTACTGGTCTCCAAGCTGGGACACCAGTCTTCTCCTACCCTTGGACTCAGAATAGAACTGGAACTTATACCATCAGCTGTCTTGCTTCTCAGGCCTTCAGATTCAAACCGAAACTTGGATCCATCAGCATTCCTGGGTCTCCAGCTTATCAACTGCAGATCTTGAAACTTCTAAGTCTCCATAGTGGCATGAGCCAACTCTTTATAATATATATGTATTTGCATATATACATACATACATATCCTGTCGGTTCTTTTCCTCTGGAGAACACTAACACTCCCCTTCAGACCTAGAGATGTAACAGCTTCCCACTGTTGTCAGCCTCAGTGCCTTAACATTGCTTGTTAGTTGCTTTAGCCCTGCCCACACCTCTGAAAACAATCCCTTCAATAAGTTCCTCAGAATCCCATTTCAGTGTGCCATCTGTTTCCTGCCAGAAGCCTGACTAAAGCACTTGCTTTTAACCATCTTCTCGTTTACTATACCAGCTGGGAGGACACCGGAGTTCAGATCCCAATGTCTTCCCAGCTGGTATAGTAAATGAGAACTTCAAAGGTACTTTAAGGTCTACTGCCCAAACTGCTGGCTTCCAGATATTTCTACCCGCTAAGTCAGGTTTGCTAAGCAATGCCCCCCACCCTGCCTTTTTTCACTCAAGTGAAGGCTTGGTGCATATAGAAAATGAAGTTGGATAGTTCACATAATACAGTGGAATTCTCCAATATGGGAGTACTGGAAAAGGAACGGAGGTATAAATATTTTACTCTATTTGAATACAGAATGATATCCGGTTACTCATACCCATCCTATCCTGTTTTAATCTTTTATGAAGGTAAGACAGTAAGGTGAAAAACAGTAAGATGTAGCTGAAATAATTCTTTTTTACTATGTTTTAAATACATTATAGATCAGCCATTGGTCCATTGGTTTTATATTCCAGCTACTTTATTAACATTATTTATTAAAGAAAACATGTTCTGTTTCAAAGAACTTACACTTTTGTTATGAGATTTCTCTTGTATCACTCTTTTTTTTGCATGTCCAGATTAGTATCTTTATTTTCACAGTAAGATCTTCATCTTATTTGTCATTTTATCTCCAAAGCTATAACCATACTAGTACATGAGGCACTATAAGCAATTATTAAGAAATAAAAAAATAAATAAATGACAATAAATCTTGAATAGTAACTTATTTGTAAATTGAGAACTACTAAAGCTACTGATGCCCCTTGAGTGGTACAGGGTAATGCCACTGGACTCCTCTCTCCTTACAAAGAGTCCTGTCCCTCACCTCTTTCCAGGCTCTTTCCTACAGATTACACTTGTGTTTTTTTACTTTTTTTTTTGAAGGGAAATATTAAGGCAACGTTCTTCCTGATTTTTGTGGGTTTTCCCCAGGCAAAGCATCCGAATAATTAATTCTCAGCAGGCTGAACAATCTATACATGATCACTTGCCACTTTTTTGGCTTATAGAGTTAAACAGAAGTAGATATTTGTTCAGCCAGTGTTAGGTGAGAATGCAGAGAATTCTCACAATTTTCGAGACTTATCCCTAATTGAATATGAAATACTTTCAAGTGTTAGTAGCCATAAATAAATTACAAAATTTGGGTGATAACACAGTAAGAGTTAATTTCTACTCATTTAACAGTCCAATGGAGGTTTCCTGGTGGGAGGGGAGCAGATTTCCTCCAATGGTGATTCAGAGACCCAGGATCCTTACATACCATGGCTCTTCTACCCATAGGGCCTGAGGCCTCAGAAACTAACAGCCCACTGGAAAAGAGTATGGAGAGTGTCCCAGGAGAGGTTCTAGTTGATAAGGTCTGCTCATATTTCATTATAGGGAGCTCTGTCATATGACTGCACTTAAATCCAAAGAAGCTGGGAAACTTGAGTCCCAGCCAGGCAGCTCTTCTCAATGACAATTGTTCACATTTTTTCTTTTCTGTGAGCAGTGAGCTGACTATGTCACAGGAAGTATGACCACAGAGACAATAATCCCAAATAGAATTCACTCGGAGTGAGGCAAGAAGCAGGAATTGAATCTGAAACTAGGAGTGTGAGGTATCTTCAGTACCCTGTCTGCACAAGTCCCACTGTTGCTGTTCTTATCTCTTGTGTAAGTAGGAATTCCAGATATTTGTCCTCCCAGAATAGAGAAGGTCTAGACTTGGAATATCAGTCATTTCCTCCCTTCCCCACACACTTTTCTTGGAGAACTATCAACTTCCTTCTTCTAATACAGCCTCACATATAGACCTGGCTGAGTAGCAATGGATCCTATGTCTTACTTTCATTCCTGATCACAGTTAAATAGAACAGGGTTAGACACCGACCCAAGCTATGTTAATCAGATACTCTCCCCCAGGAATAAGGAATTGGAATTCAAAAATACGTAATTGGTCTACGTTAAATTCCAAAGTGAGATAAAGCTGGGATTGTCCATCTCTGTTTCAGCCTGTGTTGCAGATGCTCAGAAAGTTGACCCATGGCAGCACATAGAAACCTAAGATTCAGTGACAGTAGCATTGAATCATGACACTCTAGTTCCTGGTTCTATTTCTCAGGCTTAGCATTTTCATAACTTTCCAAAAGATATCATTTTGAGTTGGAGCTAGCTTGGGTGAGTTTAGTTCCTTGAAGATCAATTAGTTCCTAAATTTATTTCTACTTGGTTTCAGAGGCCTATTTCCCTAAGGATAATAATGAAGTATAATTGTAAAGTAAAACCCATCTATAGAATTTATTACTAAACCTCAGATATGGGACCCATGCTATGTCCAAACCTTTAGAACGTTTCAGGGATGGCACAAAAAGATAAAACTCAGAGATAAACACAGTACCAGTTGCAAGCCAAATACCAAGTCCTGAGAGCTTTCTCTGGATAATGCGAAAAACCAGGTAAAGTGAAATCATGGGTTCCCTGAAAGGTGTTCTTCAAGGCCAGAGACTAAAGAGCCTAGAATGTTCTTCACAGGCATTGCCTGTGTGATAGGCAGAAAATGACCCCTAAAGATGTCCACGTCTTAATTCTTAAACCTGTGAATGTTATTGTATATGGAAAAAAGGACTTTGCAGATGTGATTAAATTAAGGATTTTGAGATTGGGAGATTATTCTAGATTATTTGGGTTGGTCTGATATAGTTATAAAAGGTTTTATAAGAGGAAGGCAGGAGAGAGAAAACTTACAACCCAAGTCAGACATCAGACCTTGAGAAGCAAGAGAATTAATTTGTGTATTTTATGCAATGAAATCTAAGGTAATGTTATAGTACCAATAGCAAACTACTATACCTAGTAAATGATAAATAGCAGCTTTTTAATGACTCCTTGAATAACATTTTAGAATGAACTCAACATGCATGTGAAAAAATGGACCCTATTTTTCCTGGAATTTCATAGAGGGTGGAGAGGAACCTACCTCTCCAAATAGTTCTTTCAAAAACAGGTTTGGGTGAGGGTGTAGGAAGAGAGTTCATAAGTTTGCAATTCCAAAAACACTGAGTTAGGAAGAGAAATGGGTCCCATGTAGATTGTTCCTTTATAAGAGACAAGAAGATTAAGAGGTAAACATAACCTCTTAACCAGGTATATTAACCTTCTAAAATAAACAAAGCTCTCCCTTTGAGCCCTTTAACCACTTTTGTAGAGCATATTTGGGTCACTAGTCCTGTTTTTATCTTCCCCTCTTTTTAATAAAAAAAAAAAATCTGCTTGTCATCTGTTTGTTAGCAGGAGTCTATGCTTGGACATGACCAGGGATTGACTGACCTGTTGGAATGTTTTCAGTCTCTGAGCACCCAACCTTTGCAAACTGAGATGATGATCTTATGCACACTATAAATGCCTTTTCTTAGAAAAATAAAGAATACGCTCAGATCAAGTATAGCTTCTTTTGCAGATAACTCTCTATATTAGACAACGATAACTATTGATTTTTAACTTCTCAATAAGATTTCCCTTCATCTTCTTTGCAAAGTCTGCTTCCTGCCTATAGGGCTTGGTTAATCAGAGTCTCTCCTTAGGACTAATACACTAACATTTGCATTCCTGACAGTGACAATATAACCTAGGGTTATCTTCCTACTCTATTGGTTGAGACTGTCCTTAAGATGCCACTAAGCAGAGACTAGAGTAAATGACAGAAAAACAGAGCAGGACAACACTGAGACATGGCATTGAATCCCAAGAGTTAATCCCTGTATACCTGCCTACAGATTTCTCTTCAACCCTGTGAGCTAACTCAAAATTCTTTTCAGCTGTATAGGACAATGTATTCCCTTTTTGTTTCAGTTAGTTTGAATTGTGTTTCTGATTCTTTTGAGAACTAAATGAGCACTTGTGATTATGTTAGAAAAGATGTCAGTGCATAAATATTAAATCTCATTTCAGTAAATTACAGAGAACATATTTTTAGTCAGAGAGAACATACTTTGTATGATCTTTTAAAAGTTCTTAAGATTTGTGTGGTGGCCCGGGATGTGGTATATCTTGATGAATATTCCTTCTGCACTTGAAAAAAATGTTGATTCTGCTGGTGGTGTAGGATAGTGTGTTCTATAAATGTCAGTTCAAACTGGTTAATAGTGTTGCTCGAATTTTCTAAACTCTTACAGATTCTCTGCCTACTTGTTCTACCAGCTATTGAGAGAAAGATTTTGGAGTCCTTGACTATAATTGCAGAATTGCTCATTTCTCCTTGCAATTTTATCAGTTTCACTTTATGTGTTTTGCTGTTATGAAGTGCATACACATTTAGGATTCTTATATCTTCTTTAATAAAATAATCCCTTTGTCACTATGGAACGTTTCTCTTCATCTCTCATAATATTTTTGTTCTAAAGTCTATTATGTTAAAAGTTAACATATGCTATCTGTACAGCTTTAACTAATATTTCCATGGTTTATCTGTCACATGCTTTCTCTTTTGACCTATATAAACTTTTATATTTAATGTGAATTTCTTATACATAGCATATAGTTGGGTCTTCTTTTGGGATCCTGCCTGACAATCTCTGCCTTTTAAGTGGAGTGTGTAGACCATTTAAATTTAATGTAATTTTTTATTTTATTGGATTTAAATCTGCTACTTTGTTATTTATATTCTATTTGTCTCATATGTTCTTGTTTACCTTTTTCCTGCCTTCTTCTTGATTAACTGAGTATTTTTCAAGATTGCATTTTATCTCCGCTATAGCTATCCTCCTTTGTTTGATTTTTTAGTGCTTGCTCCAAGGGTTATAATACACATCTTTAACTTATCGAAGTCTACATTCAACTAATATTATACAACTTCATGTATAATATAACAGCCTTACAATAGTATACTGATATTTCTACCCTTCTCTTCTTTATACTATTGTTGTCATATATTTTTGACTTCCATGCTATCATGTGCAGCAAAATGACATTTTGATCAACAACAAACTATGTATACAGCAGTGGTCCCTTAAGATTATAATAGATTATAAGCAAAAAGTCTGTTTTCAGTGTTGAAAGAAAGGGTTGGACCTGACTCAGATGTTGAAATTACTGCTAACTCTTGGTGGTTTAAATAGAAAAGGAGGCTCAGCATGCTGTCCACCTGCCCTGCATCCACCCACATCTTGGGCCAGGTGTTGGTGAGAGTGAAAGGAGAAAGCGCTGGAGAAGGGAATCTCTGAATCCTGCCCTACTCCCACCCTTGCCAGCCCACACCTGCCCCTGCACACACATGCACACATGTGTGTGCAGAAACACACACACATGTACATATACACACTTACTTTCTTACTCTGTTTCTCATTATCTCCTTTTCCTCCCAGTCACATTCCATTCTCACTCTATGCCTTTCTCTCTGTTTCTGCCTGTGTTTCTGTCTCTCTCCACTTTTGTCTCTCTCTCCTGCTTCTTCCTTTTGTTATTTCTTGTCTCAGGCTTCATCTCTCTGAGTGTCTTTAAATCTCTGCTCACCCTTTTTTTACCCTTTTCTTCATTCTCTCTCTCTCTTCCTTCCTCCCTCCTGACCACAACTCTTCCCTCCATAGCCCTTTCTTTGTCACCCCAATGTGCATGTGTGCAGTTACACACACACACACACACATGCACACACATCATCTTTTATACCATATTTCCATTCTATTTTTTCTATGATTAGATATGGTTAGATACACAAATACCATTATGTTACAGTTTCTCACAATATTCAGTTTAGCAACAAGCTGTACACGTTTGTAGCATGGGAATAATAGTCTGTACCCTATAGCTTAAGTGTGTAGTAAGCTATCTCGTCTAGGTTTGTGTAAGTGCATTCTATGATGTTCACACAATGACAAAATTGCCTAATGATATGTTTCCCCAAATGTATCCTCATTATTAAGTGATACATGACTTTATATGTAATTAAACACAAATATATATATATATATATATTATTAATTTTGCTTTAAAAAGTCAATTGTCTCTTAAAGATATTTTAAAGAAATAAGACACTGGTCTTTATAATTACCCACATATTTTCACTTCTTATACTTCTTTATTCTTCATTTTTGTGCATAGATCCAAATTTTCATCTAATTTCTTTCTACTGAAAGAACATTCTTTAAAATTCTCGTAGTGCAGTTCTGCTGACAATATAAAGAAATCCCTCAGCTTTTATTTGTCTGAAAAGTCTTTATTTTGCCTTCCTATTTTGAAAGGTATTTTTCTGAGTATAGAATTCTAGGTTGACAGTTTCTTTTTAGTATTTTAAAGATGTTGCTCCACTCTTCTCTACCTTGCATTGTTTCTGACAAGAAGTCTGATGTCATCCTTATTTTGTTCTTCTGCACTTAATGTGTCTTCCTTTATTCCTCTCTGGTTGCTTTTAGGGTCTTCTCTCTATCCTATCACCAATTTTAAGTGATTTGCTTCTAATGTTCCCTAGTATAGTTTTCTTCATGCTAGGGTTCATTGTGCTTCTTGGATCTTTAAGTTTATACTTTCCATCAAGTTTTGAAAAGATTAAATTAACTTTTCTTAAAATATTCTCCTATTCTTTTTCTTTCCTCTGTTCTAGGACTCCAGTTACATGTATGTCCAACTTCTTGATAGTTCCTATAGGATACTGATTCTTTGTTCACTTTTGGGGGCTTAAAAAACATCTCTGTTTTATTTTATAATTTTCTAATGCCATGGTTCCAAGATCGCCACAATGTCTAATCTGTTGTTAATTCTATTCACTATAATTTTTATCTCAAGTACAGTATTTTCCATTTCTATAATTTCCATTTAGTTCTTTTTTTCTTTTCTTTCTCTCCTCATCATGTTCATGTTTTTCTAAATATTATTGACCATATTTATAAGATTTATAATAGCTGCTTTGATGTCCTTGACTGCTAATTCCATCATCTCTGTTGTTCCTGGGTTGGTTTCATTTGATCACATTTTCTTTTTGTTATGAGTCATATTTTCTGCTACTTAGCCTGTTAATGTTCTTACTGAATGCTAAACATTGTGACCTTTACATTATTGGGTGCTGAATTGTGTTATGTTCATTTAGTGTGGGACTTTGTTTTGGTATGCCATTATGTAACTTCAGATGAGTTTGATCCTTTTAAGGCTTGCTTTTAACTTTGCTAGAACTTAGCTAGAGAAGCCTTTAGTCTAGGGCTTAATTAGCCCCATTGCTAGGGAGAGTGCACTAAGCTCTGTACCCAATGCATCTCTGGATGTCTCTCCTCCTCTCCCTCCCTCCTTCTCTCCCACAAATTGTAGCTGCCTTACCTTACCTGAAGTTTAGACTCTGGCTTTCTTAACTCAAGAAGACTGTCGGGTCGTGTTCAGGTTTCTTCTCTCTGCTATGTCCTGGAAACTTCCTTTAAGTAATAAACTATAAAAATCATAGGACTCATTTATTTATTTGTTTTCTTGCTCTACAGATCACAGTCCTGCTCAATCTGGTTTTCTAGTCATGGCAGAAATAGTTTGTTCATCTTTCTTTCTTTCTTTTTTTTTAAAGGTTTCCCTGACCAGGAATCAAACCTAGGCCTCACAGTGAAAGCACTGAATCCTAGCCACTAGACCACTAGGGAGCTGCAAAGCTTACTCATCTTTCTTAAGCAGAAGTGAAGTTCTTCTACTATATTTTAGTTGCGCTATCTAGTCAAGTTTATTTTGTGTGTGTGTGTGTGATAATGATGATTTTTCTCTTGCATGATATTTCTCATTACATTCAGATGTGCAATGAAACTGGTCTGTAGTTCTTCTGATCTCACAGTACTGATGAGAAGTAAAAGAAGGATCAGAGACTAAATTTTAGCTTAATTTGAATGAATCTCTTTATTTTTAACCATCTTTAGTTTTAAATGCATTTCTCAAGGACAGTATTTTCTTGAATTTTTTTTTTTAAGTTTTTAGAATCTTTGTCTTCCTAAGCTCTCTTTGTCCTTTATATATTGGCATAATTTATATCCTATTTTTACTTGTTATTAACACTAAGTTCTGGTTTTTAGGGCTCCTTGCTATAGTTACCTTAAAAAATTTTTTATTATTATGAATTTTTTATTATTTATGATTTTAAAACATACATCATACTCCTAAACCTGATACTTTCCCAAGGGTTCATGGGTGTTGAGTTTTTATTCATAAATAAGGAATTCTGTTGTTAAATAAGTTTGGGAAATTCAGAGTGAAATAAAATAAAAAATGCTTTTTACTATAGTTCTTATAACTTTTAACATGTTCCAATATTTTGGATATGTTAATATTCAAAAGTAAAATACAAGGTATGTCAAAAATATATTTGACCATAGAATGTCTTTTTAAAAAACCTTTAGTGAAACAATTGTTCTATAAAAATTATTTGAGAAATGTTATGCTAGTGGTTAACATTTAAAACTTTTACACCTATATTTATGTAAATGTTAGTAAATTAAAAGTACCTCTTTGTTGCTTGTGCTAAGTATTCTTTGTTTGCTCCACAGGTCCATTTTCCATTCATTTCCACCTGCTCAGGAACTCAGATGCTGTCTTCTATGGACTTCTGCCAGTTTCCCTCATCCTCAGTCTCTCAATTGGTTTCAGCCAATGGTAGGCTCTGGCAGGAGATGGGAGGCTGTGAGAAAATAGTCCAAGGTATTTACTCTCCTGGATCACTTCCTGAGGACCATGGATTGGCAGTGCTGTGCTCTTCTCTCGTGGTTCCCAATAGGGAGCCACTGCTACAGTTACAGCTGTCTCTCAGTTCCAGTAACCATTCCTTACCTTACCTTTTCAGGACTGGGAGCTGGAAACAACTACCTGCTGTTATCACTGCCAAGGTGTTTCATGATTTCTTGCTGATTCCACATAACCTTGTACAAGGGTTATGATAAATTGTTTCTTCATTAAACTCTCCTCAATTATACCATTTGAGTGAGTTATCTGTTTCCTATTGGTTTCCAGATTTACATAGTGTCTACTGTGTATAATATTCAAATTAACTCAAACTATCTCATCTCCTCTCTCATTTCAACCACAATTTTTGTTAATTACTAAAGAATTTAGATGTGCTTTAATTTATTATTAACATTTATTTTATGTCAAGCATTCTGTCTATAGAAAATGTTAATGACATTTGCATTCCATTTCTTCAGTTATTAATATTATTGAGGATAAATTTTGTTTAAATGGTTTAAGGCTCATTTTTAGTGATTTTATACTAGAACTTCTCTGTTCTTGAATACTTTGCTTAATCACTCAGCCACCTAGAGTCATTGTCAAAAGGAATATATGAACTAGTTGTATATTTTAAAAGTCATTGCATAGCTTAAAATATCTTTATGTTCCCTTCTCAGAACAATAATTTTATTTGGTATAGAATTAACGAATTGCCATCCTTTAAATTTTCTAGATGTATTTTCAATATCTATTATATTTTAAGATAGTGGAGAAGTAGTCTGGAGCCAACTCAATTTTTTTGAGGGCCGGTATAACCAGCCCCCTTCCCACTGTTGCGAGACAAAATTTCTAGAAAGAGTTCTTGTATTTCAGAAATCCCTTCCTTTCTCTCCTCTCTCTCTCTCTCTCTCTCTCTCTCTCTCTCTCTCTCTCTCTCTCTCTCACACACACACACACTTAAAAACAATGAAAATATCCTGCTCTTCAAAATTTCATGAGATTTATTATTCAGTAATACTTTTTTCCCCCAATTTAGTCTTTACCATCATGCTTGCAAAATGATAACTTTTAAACTTTTACTAGTTGGTCTTGGCATTCTACTATAAGCAAGAGCTTTCTCTTCTCCCTTAATCATTTATTTATCTATTTGTTATCAGCATGAATACATATTTCCTACTTTTTAATGTTTTATTATTCATTGTTATACTTAATTATTTTGTGTTCAGAATTTTCCAGACCTGGTCAATAGGAGTCTGTTAAATCTGAGACATCTTCTCTCAACATTCAATTGGTCATTTCCAACAAAATTAAGATGAAGGGAATAAGATTCCTAAGTTCAAATCATCAGCTTGTCCTAGAAGCGACCATTATTTTCTCATTATATATTTCCCCATAAGCAGAATAAGCATTAGACATCAAGCTACTTAGTTTATTACCTATCTGCTCAAATTTTTTCTGATTATATGTTTTCTTTGTATAGTGATTACTAAAGATTCTATATATACTCACATGTGTCTAAATTAAAGAAACCTGTAAAAACTATTTTTTTGTTGTTAGGTCACTATAAAACCAGATCTGACATATTATACAGAAGTTCAAATGTATTTATGCCAAAATCCATCTAAAAATATAAACCTCATGGCTGAATAATATGTGTGCATATTATTGGAAACTATCCAGGGAACAAGCTCTTCCTTATTAAAACCACAGTGAAGGTAGCATTGGATGCAGTTGATTATCAAAACCAGACTAAGTTTGATGCTTTCAAGTGGTTGTTACTGGGATCAGTGAAGTCCAGCAGAACAGGGATAATGGAGGACACTGCACTGAAATGTATTAGAGCTAAAGCCAACCTGAAGTCACAGGCTTGATGTCAGGCCTTCAAATCAAGGAGAACCAGAGGTTGAAGCAGCCTGGTATTGTTGATAGCTCCCTGAGCATGACAACTTTGCTAAGCAAACTGAGGTTTATTTTTAAGATGCCACAATTTTGATTCTTGCTCTGTCTGGAATTCTCAAGTACTTAAAAGCTCTTATCCCCAATGTGTTCTCCATACCGCTATGCTCAAACCATTTAACTGTTTTCATTCTTATGATTGCTGATTTTGTGCATCAACTTGATTGGGCCACAGGGCACCCAAATAATCGATCAGTCACTATTCTTGGCATTTCTGTGAGGATATTTCCAGATGAAATTAACATTTGGGTCAGTAGACTGAGTAAAGCAGATTGCACTCCCTAATAGAGATGGGGGTCATCAATTTAGTTGGGGGCATGAATAGAACAATAAGGCTGAGTAAGAGGTAACTCCTGTTAAATAACTGCCTTCAGCTAAGACATCGTTTGTATCTTGCCTTCAGACTTGAACTGAAATATTGACTCTTCTGGGTCTCCAGCTTTCTGACTTCAGATCTTGGGACTTTCTTCACTTCTATGAATGCATGAGGCAACTTGTTATAATAAATCTATAGAAAGATGACATAGATAGTGAGACAGATAATATTGATGATGATGATGATGATGATGAATGGATAGATGATAGATTCTTGAGAACTCTAATATAATTCTCATAAGATATTTTGCAATTTTTACACTGAGTGAGAAAGGCTCTCAAGAAATACTCATATTTTTAGAGGGACCTATAATGACCAGAATAAGGACCCTGAGATACAGCATCAAGCAAACAAACAAAAAATTAATGGCAGTTTCAATTTTACCTCTATGTGAGTGTTGAAGCTCAGTGTTGTTTTTCAGGATATCTTCTGCATGTGTGTGCCCTGAGAGGGCTATGAACCCATAAACTCATATATTAACCCCCTCCTGCCATTCATTTATTATATGCAGCAGTCAGCATGGGACAGCACACAGAGTTCCACAGCTCTCCCTTCCCAACAAGGCTGCCACATGTCACCTAGAGCTACAGTTCTCTCTCACACATTTTGCATAATAAGTTTCTATTCTGTCATGTTCTCTCACACATGGTGCTTGGAGACTCTTCTGAAAAATAGAGACTATTTTTCAGTTCAAATGAGTAGCATGATTTTACATTATGCTCAGACTGGTAATGAAATCAATTACTCATATATCTGTCAGATGGAGAGCTAGTCACATGTATGAGTAGAACCTCTTTTTAGATCCAGAAACCACCACTTTCCCTCCATCTCCTGAGAATAGCAACAGTCTACATCATGGCCCTAGGAGATGATGTTTACATTTAAATTTCTAACTAAAAGAATCCACTATCGGGTTTCTGCAATAGCTTCTAAATGTTTCCTTCTTTTTAATACATTCTACTTTCTACAAGCCACTTCCTGATCAAATTCCTGAAAGCACCATTTACTATTTTGCTTGGAAATCCAGTTTTATCATTGACTGGCTACTTTATTTAATTCCATCACCTCTTCTCTAAGCCTCACCTTCCTGAAAAGTTATGATAAGATAATAATGTTGTATGTTCCCTGAAGGATTTTTAGGAGCACTCACTAAAATACTGTATGTGAAGGGCTTTGTAAATTATAAAGTCTTAGCAGGTACTCATTAGTTCTCAAAATCTTTCTCTGGCTTCTCATTACCTAAAGTTCAAACTCTATCCTGTCATTTAAACAACTCTAAGACCAAATCCACCTCAAAAACATTTTTGTTGTTTTTTCTTTTTATTATTCCCAGATATGAAACTTCTTTTCCAGCTAGACAGATTTCCAAGTTCACATTGAGTGTTCCTAATGTGGAATAATAAAGTCCAGAGAGATTCAGGACATTGAAGAAACATAGTGGGAATACTAGATGAGTTGGCAAAACTTAGATTTAAATAAAAACATTTTAGACATAAATTTTTCTCACCCAACTCAGAATGGTAAAGAGCACCAACTCAGCATTCTTATCTTGGCAAAAAGATCAGGGTTTGATTTCTGGCTAAAATACTTTACAAGTGTGTGCCCTAAGAAAGCTAACTTTAAGCTCCTAAGGTTTCCTTTCTTCCTCTTAAAAAGTTTCAAACTTAACAGGTTGTTGGGAGGAGTTTATGGGGCAATGTGTGTTAAGGAAGGAAGGAATGAAGGAAAGTAAGAAGGAAAAGAAGAGTTTCAAAACGTTAAAGGATTATACAAATATTAGTTTTCTATTAATGGATCATTTTTGAGGACTGGTGAATTTATACTACTTAACGGATACTTGTAGAGCAGTTCTTTTCATCAGTAAATCCTTGTGTAATTTCTGAGAGGTAATTCCATTATTCCCTCAGTAGGCCTGTTCTCAAATTTCTTAAGCAATGCCATTCTAAGGGCAGAGGGAAAACAGTTAAGCAATGTAAAATACTAATTTCTCCTAAATTTAGCAGAGCAGATACTACCTGTGTAGGCTGCTTCCTTGCTTCAGATCACTCATGGTTGATTCAAATCTCTTTCCATCTACAGCCAACTTTTGATCATTCAGGGACTGTTCATTAAATTTGGGGCTTTATTTTTCTTTCTCTTCCTGCCCACTGCCTCCTTCTCAATTATCTCCTACCCATTAGCACAACTCCTTGTGTAAGGACCACAAAACAAACCATTGATTGACTTAAATAAGTCAATATGAGTACTTTTTTAACAACTTACGCTGGTGAAAGAGCAAGTCAAATAAATGTGGCTTGTGAATGTTTTATGAAGTTCATTCAGACATGAGCATGATCATCCTTTCCCCTTCAACATAACCACAAAAAAATGGAAGTAGACTCTTGTGGAGCCTTTCTCATATAAATTCAGCTTCTTTGGCAAGAAGCCACAAAGTGTCAGGTTGGTATTCTGTAGTTTTTTCCCCTTTTACATAAAATGAAGTGCTACTCATCTGTTTATAACCCTTTGAACCTTCAGGACATCAGGTCATGGAATAAGAGCTATTCAGAGGGCAGCTGCTCTGGAGAAATTAATTGTCTTTGAAACAGAAGTGAGTAGGACAGAAAAGAAAAAGTGAGCTTTCTTCAGCCAAATCCTAAAAGAGATAGTGTATTCTTTACCTAAATTGCATTCAGTAAACATACTTCCAAGACACATTCTCTCCCTTGAAAACAAGCTGCCTAAACATCTGTGGGGAGACAAAGGAAACGTGGGGAACAAACCCAGAGATGAATATTTCAGCAAAAACGTGGGAAGAAGTACACTGCAACTTGCAAACAGCCTTCTGTACCGCATGCCATAAATTAACACAATATAAATTTATACATATTTACACCACATAGTCTCTAACTATATAAATCCTCAATACTCAGACTTGTGGGGTAGGTGTAAGAGAACAGTCCATATGTTTATTCATGTTCTTGGGGCTCTAGGGAACTCAGTGATTTTACACACACACACACACACACACACACACACACACACACACACACACTACAAAACTAAAGGTGATCCTAAATGTTTAAATCAAATTAATGCCTAATGGCAAAACTCTATTTTAGAAAATGTTACTATTTTCAAAGATATTCACAGCCAAAGAAAATTTTAATTCTATTTAACTGGGCATTTACCCAGTTGCCTTACATATCCCAAAACTTCAGTAAATAGTTACTGATGTATACATAAAAATTATGTGGAGTAAATCTTTTACTGATGGAAATGACAATTTAAATGACTTTTCTCTAGGTTCTCTCATTATATGAAAAATGCAGGATTAAAATGCAAGATTCATAAGTTTTACTAGGAAGCTTCTTAGTTGATGAAGGACACTGTGATATCTGGGGAATTGACAGGGATGAGGGGCTAGGAATCACTGAAATCAGAATCAGAATAGCTGGATTTTGGTCATGACTCTTCTATTTGGTGGTGTGTTCTTGGAGAAGTCTCTTCACCTTTCAGAGACCCATGTCCTTGGGATGAAGATAATTACATCTGCCCTGGGTACCTCAAAATATGGCAGAATCAATGACAGAGTTGATGAGAAAGTTCTTGGCAACTGTAATGTTTTTGCATGTACTATCAAGTCATTGTTATGAGTTCTTTCATAATTTGCTGCTAAGCAAACAAAATGCATTTAGTTTCTTTTACAGCTTTCTTGGAAGAAATCTATAGCTGAGTTGTTGTTGACGCTCTTTGTTTCAGAAGAATGCCATCCACATCGGTCAGAGAAGCCCAGTGCAGTGCCAATTGCCAATGTGCTTTGGCATATGCATATGTGTGGGGAGAGATTGTCCAAGTGTCTTGGACATTGCCCAATACCCACTCGGTATTTATTAAATATGGAATAACAGTCAAGTATTTTAGGGAGAAATGGCTGTCTGACACAAATAACATAGCAATTTCCTCACATGTCACTACTTTAAGGTGTAGTGAATTTAAAGTGAGCAAAGCCTTTGTGTCCTGGCAGGCACAAAGAATCATAATAAAATAGAATTACATTCCTCATAGCCAAAGTAACAACTGCTACACAATGAAGACTAGAAGTTTAGTCTCTGCTTTGCTTTACACTGACAGTAAAAGTATTATTCTTTTCAGGTAATACCTTGTTTCTATTTCAGAACGACTTGTTCCTCCCACTTTGTGTATGAGATTATGTTAGTAATATATCATTTTAGGTCTAGACAGGAGAAACCCTTTGTTCTACTACCTGCCCACATCTTTACAGACATGGAAAATGCCTACTCATCACAGAGATGCCCTTAGAGTCCATGTAACAGCCAAGACAGCAACCAAGAATCGTGTAGAATAATTGAGCGAAGCTATATCCATTTTGACACCCTGTACACATCACCACCATCACCTCTGCCACCACATGTTGCAGAGCAGTGAGGGGTCACAGCAGAATCACCCAGCCCCATGCTCAGTGAAATCATTGGTAGCTAGGGCCTCCTTCTGAGGGATAGGGTTCAGCATGTATAAGAAACAAGAACAGCACTGGAAGGATACAGGGAAGCACCATCTTAGAGCAAAGCTGAACCAGTCTCATCTCTAGGAGTAGAGAAAAGACAATGAATGAAGCAACAAAGATAGTTTAAGTTTTCTTTCCCACTCTTTCTTTTACTCCACCTACAGCTTACTGGGGGGTTAAGATGTGAATTTGGGAATGCCCAATCAAGAGTAACATTTATTGATGGTTTCCTTTGCTGTACAAAAACTTTTTAGTTTGATGTAGTCCCATCTGTTTAGTTTTTCTTTTGTTTCCCTTGACTGAGGAGATATATCTAAAAATAAATTCCTGTTAGTGATATCAGAGAGTTTACTACTTATGTTTTCTTCTAGAAGTTTAATGGTTTGGGGTCTTAAGTTTTTAATGCATTTTGAATCTATTCTTGTATAAGATAGAAGAAGATGGTCCAGCTTCTTTTTTATTTTTTATTTTTGCATGTATCTGTCCAATTTTCCCAACACCATTTATTGAAGAGACTGTCTTTACCCCATTGTATATTCTTACCACCTTTGTCATATGTTAAGTGAGTGTATAGGCATGGATTTATTTCTGAGATCTCTATTTTGTTCTATTGCTCAATGTATCTGTTTTTATGTCAGTACCATGCTGTTTTGATTAATGTAGCCTTGTAGTATAGTTTGATATCAGGTAGTGTGATACCTCCAACTTTGTTCTTCTTTCTCAAGATTGCCATGGCTATTCAGTGTTTTTTATGGCTCCATATTAATTTTAGGATTATTTGTTCCAGCTGTCTGAAAAAATGTCATTGCTATTTTGATAGGGATTGCATTGAATCTATAGATTGCTTTGGGAAAGGCAACCGCCTGGGAGAAGATATTCGCTAATAATACATCTGATAAGGGGTTAATACCCAAAATATATAAAGAACTTATACAACTCAACAACAAAAAAGCAAAGAATCAAATTAAAATATGGGCAGAAGACCTGAACAGATACTTCTCCAAAGAGGAAATACAGATGGCTAATAGACATATGAAAAGGTGCTCAAGGTCACTAACCATCAGAGAAATGCAAATTAAAACCACAATGAGATATCATCTCACACCTGTCAGAATGACTGTTATCAATAAATCAAAAACCAAGTGTTGGCAAGGATGCGGAGAAAAGGGAACTCTAATACATTGTTGGTGGAATTGTAAATTGGTACAGCCACTATGGAAAACAGTATTGAGGTTTCTCAAAAAATTAAAAATGGATATACCTTTTGACCCATAAATTGCAGTTCCTGGTATTTATCCAAAGAAAACCAAAACAATAATTTGTAAAGTCTATGCACTCGAATATTCACGGCAGCACAATTTGCAATAACCAAGATATGGAAGCAACCTAAATGCTCAACAGATGATTAGATAAAGAAATTATGGTTCATATATACAATAGAATATTACTCAGACATTAAAAAAAAATCCTGCCATTTGGATGGACCTAAAGGTTATTATGCAGAGTGAAATAAGTCAGAGAAAAATAAATACCATATGATTTCACTTATATGTGGAATCTAGGGAACAAAAGCAACAAACTAATCAAAAACAGACTCACAAATACAGTGGACAATCTGGTGATGGACAAAAGGGAGAGGGTTAGGGGACTGAGAAAATGGGGTGAAGGGTTAAAGAAGTACAAATTAGTATTTGATAGTTTGTCATGAGGATGGGGCACATTAATATAATGGCTGGGTGAAGGGCCGGGGAAAGAGGGAGCAAATGAAGGTACCATTTTATGAATTATATAGATGTCTAACCAATGTACTGTATAATTGTAACTAATTTAAATAAATAAATTTTAAAAAATAAAAATAAAAAATCATATGGTAAAATAAAGAAATAAAATGAAATAAATAAGTAGAGTTACATTTAATTTTAAGATCATAGGTTGCTTTGCTAATCTGATGAAATCTATGGATTTCTTTTCTAGAAAAATGCACTTAAAATAAAATTGCACATACAATTTTAGGAGGCCGATTGACTCTTCTAACCCAATTTAAGAACTCTGAGGAATCAAGGGAAAGACAGCAAGAAGTGACAACTTATTAGCCTTATTCTTTCTCTAGAGCTAAAATGAGGAAAGAGGGTATATTTTCCATTTGCTGTTGTAACAAATTGTCATAAGCTTAGAACAAAACAACACAAATTGATTGTCTTACAGGTCTGGAGATCAGAAGATACAATAATTCAGCAGGGCTGTGTACCTTCTGAAGTTTATAGGGGAGAATTTGTTTCCTTGATTATTCTAGCTTTTAGAGGCTGCCTGGGTCCCTTGATTCACAGCCTCACTTCACTCTTACCTCTACTTTCATCATTATATCTCCTCTGACTCTGATCCTTTTCACTAACTCTTATAAAGATCCTGAGATTACAGTGAACCTACTGGATAATCCAAGATAATCTCATCTCGAGAGCCTTAACTGAATCACATATGCAAAGTTCCCTTTACCCTGAAAGGGAACATAGTCACAAGGCTTAGAAAGTGGACATGTTTGGGGGCCATTATTTAGCCTACCAAAGGGTGCTTCAAGAGTTTTGCTTTGCATAGAACCATTTGATAGAGAGAGAGAGAAGTTCAGGACAGAAGAGGTAACCAGAAATTGAAAGTAGGTATTTAATTGTCATGTCCTCCAAGCTCCCACCCCCAGGAAAGTTAGTGTGGGCAATGGGAAGAAATTATTAAACTGTACTGCTTGAGAAAGCATGATTTCTTTTAAACTATGGCTCCAAATAAAAAGTCATTTATTGAATGAAATTATGCAAACTAGATTACTGATAACTTTAAATGATAACTACACAAAAAGAAAAGAGAAAATTGAGAAGACACTCAAGCTAATTGAGATTGTGTGCTTAGTCAAAATAGTTTACATTACTTTCCTCTCCATTTTCTGAATCTTTGAAAGTTATTTTTCTTTAAATTTCTTAATACTTAGACAATCTCTTCAGCTACCCTCTTCATTTTGTCTAGATAGATAAGATAGCATACAAGCTAGGATCTGAACATATAGAAAATGAAATGAACATGGTCTATATGTTAGGACTTCGCAATTACCTGAAGAGACTTTTGCATATTTCATATAACACTGAGTGCTATTCTTAGCAAAATTCACACTTGGTATGCTACATTTCAATATGAACTCAATATTTGAGGAAAAAGACATTAAATCAGCATTTGGGTGGTTGTTTTCTTTTCTGATATACACCAGACTGGTTTGTCTGGATCCTGTGATCAAGATAGAATGTCATTATCCTGGTTTTTGTCTGTGACCTGTCAGAGAGGACGATTGGGTTTGAGCTGAAAGGCAGCACATATGCTTCTGAAATGCTTAATTGTAGCAACACAGAAACATTAAATAAGCTTCATGTTGAAAATGTTGTCAGTTCGCTTCCTAAGCCCTTCAGTGTTAAAACTGGGCAAAAAATAGATGGTTGAGCAAAGGCTCTTGTTTCCCTGATATTCTCAGAAGCCAGTTCCCAGTTCTTGGCTTAGCTGTACTGACAAGTTTGAATTGAGGCTGGTGAGCAGATAAATGCCATACAATATTTCGTGATGAAAATCAGCTGTAGGTTTTTCATTTTTCTAGAGCATTGCACTAGAGTATTGTTGAGGTAGGTCTTTGCTTTAAATGATAAAGCCTCCAGGGAAGTTTTGTGTACTCTAAACAAGATCTCTATAGGATCAAATAATAAAATCTGTATGAAAGAAGAGAGAGAATGAGAAAGAGAGAGGGAGAGAGAGAGAGAGAGAGACATGCTAATGCAGATTAGAAATTATTCAGCTGAGACTTTCATTTACTGAGATATATAATATAAAAACGCCACTCTCTCAATTGCCATTTTATTATAATTTCTCAAAAGCATGGGGAAGATTTATTTTAAAAAGAAATATTTTTGAGTTTAACTCTCAAAAAGTCAGGTTGAGAAACAGTATGTTATTCCCATGATACTTGTCTACATTGTTTATATTTTTATAATGCATATGCATTGAAATTAATACTTCAAATAAACAATAGTAGATATGATTATCAGTGATTTAATTTGGATAATAAAGGACTAATTGATTTTTAAAAGGGTATTTTTAAAGGGAAATGGAAAATGTTCAGATATCTCAATGATCAAAGAGAGACAATGAATATAGTGAAGATGCTACTTTTAGTACTATGATGAGAGAAAGAGAGAGAGAGAGAGATTATTTGGTTTGTTGTAAGGAATTGGCTCATGTAATTATGAGGACTGACAAGTCCTAATATCTTCAGTCAGCAAGCCAATGTTGTAGTTCTAGTTTGAATCTGCAGGCCTGAAAACCAGGAGATCTAATAGTATAGTTTTAGTTTGAAGACTGAAAATCTCAAGACCCAGAAGAACTGATGTTTCAGTTTGAGTTTGAAAGCAAGAAAAAACCAATGTTTCAGCCCAAAGGCAGTGAGGCAGGAGGAATTCTCTCTTACTTGAGAGATGATCAGCTTTTTTGTTTTATTCAGGCCTTTAGCTGGTTGAATGAGGCCCACTCACATTAAATAGGGCAATCTGTTTTACTCACTCTACTACTTAAAGTGTTTATCTCATCCAGAAACATGCTCATAGACACACACAGAAATGTGTTTGACCAAATATTTGTGTACCCTGTGGCCCAATCAAGTTGACACATAAAATTAACCATCATGTGAATACTGTCACTCATCCACCCATCGATCTGTTCATAAATTCATTTGCCCAATTTACATTGTAAGATGTAGTATGTGCCAAATTCTGGGCTGGGGCTAAGGACACAAAACAAATAAGATGGGTACTGTTTCTGTCATGACAGCACAAAGAGCTCCCTGGACCTGCTCTCTAGGGAAACTGGTCAAATTATTTAGAAAGAAAACAAAACCACCATTTAAAATCTCTGAAAATGGTTTTAAGGGTGTATAGAAAATCAAGAAACACTTATTCCAGAAAATCTGCTAAATGCACTAAGAACAGTGAGAATCTATGATATCTGAACCAACAACATTCCTTCTTCCTCTAAGCTCAATGAGATGGAAACTACTCTCCAGACAGGTGCAATTAAGAACACAAGGATTCCTCTCCCTCCAGATCCCACTCAGAGGGGGCTGTCAACATTTACCATCCTGTTCAGAGCTACCTATTGCTGAGGTTAAGCAGTGAGTATAGCCAAGAGGCAGGGGCTTCTTTCTTCCATCCAGCCTGTTCTTGTAAGAGGAGTCTCTACCTTAGGCACAGTGATGCTGAGGATACTGGGTTTCTGATAACCCTATTCCAATTCATATGGTCATGGATCTATGCCAAAAGAGCCAAGATAAAAAGACCTAAGGCTACAGAATCCTCCTCTCTCCACTCAGCACTAAATTTCAAGAATGAATGAGGTGTCACTCATAGTAAAGCACACCATTGTCCCCACTTCCAGCCCAGAGATTCTAATCAGACGGAGAAGCACACCACAAAGCAGAGAGCTCCAAATCTCTTCCTAAAGAAACAGACTTTATTTGCAACAGAGTATGGAAAAGTTTAAGCCCAAGAACTCTCCCAAGAACAATGTATTTGTGGGGAAAGACAGTTGAGAGGAGATCTGTAGGTTCATTAGAGCTATAGGGCAAGCTAGTTTTCAGGAAAGAACCAGGAGAAAAACCCTGGAAATTAGTGGAGTTTAACAACTGGGTGTGATTAGGGAAAGATACAGCTAAAGAAAGTCCTACCACTGTGTTGAAACCACTGTCATTTCAGGGTGACTATGGGCTTACCCAAGGCTGAACTCTGTTAAGAACAACATAAGAGTCTTAACATTGGAGGAAAAAGGGGATAACAGACTTCACTAAAATCATCCAGTAGTCACTAAACAAATAGATAAGAAATAACAAGCCTGAAGGGTGACAGGAGAAATATCCAGAGTTGTTATGATATATTTCCAAAAAAATTATAACACATGTAAAGAAACAGAAAAGTATAAATTCTGCACTGGAAACATAAGTAGGCAACAGAAACTTCCTATGAGAGAAACAAGATGTTGGATTTAAAAAAGACTTCAAACTAACCATTATAAATGTGTTCCAAGAATTAAAGCAAATCATAATTAAAGTAGTAAAAGAAGGTTTGATGACAATACCATGTCAAATAGAGAATATTAGTAAATAGAAATGACAAAAAAGAAAGAAACAAATTATGGAAGTTGAAAGTACAACAAGTGAAAACCTTACTAGAGGAACTCAACAGCAGGTTTTACCTGGAAGAAGAAAGAACAAGCAAAATTAAAGATAGATCAGTAGAGAATATCTAATTCAAAAAACAGAGAAGGAAAAGGGGAAGAAATGAACAGAGCCTCTGAGAAATGCAGGACAACATTAAGTTCACCTATATACATGCAATAGCAGTACTATAGATAAAAAGGGAAAAAAGATTAATATCTGCAGAAATAATGTCTAAACTTCCTAGATTTATTTAAACACATTAACCTATACATCCAGGAAGCTCAATGAACTCTATGTAGGCTAAATGCAAAGAAGTTCCCAGGCACATTATAGTGAAAATTCTGAAAACCAAAGACGAGGAGAACTCTTGAAAGAAGCAAGAGAAAAATGACTTGTTGCCTACAAGGGAACCTTAATAGAATTAATAATTAACTTCTTATCAAAAACAACAGAGGCCAGCAGTAGTGAGATAATATATTCAAAATTCTCAAAGAAAAAACATTGTCAATAAAAATCTAGTATCTAGAAAAGCTTTCTTTCAAAAATGAGTATGAAATGAACTCCCAGATAAATAAAACTGAATTGTTTGCTAGAATACAAAATATTATTTAAAAATTTAGTATTTATTTAATACTAAAGGAAATTTTTTACGCTAAAAGCAAGTAACCCTAGATGGTAATTTAAATCTACACAAATAAACAAAGAACATCAGTAATATAATTATGGAATTATAAAAGAGAATACAAATGTAATTGTCTTCTCCTTTCTTCTCTCTACTAATTGAAAAAGCAATTTTTGACTTATATATAATGTGTATATAATATATTTTTGGTCCTATAACATAGAAATTTAACATTTTTGCCAATGAAAGCACAAGGGTGTGTAGAAACAAAGCTGTATTGGGTTAAGGAAATGACTCCAGAGGGTAATTTGAATTCATAAGAACAAATACAGAGATTCAAAAATAATAAATAAAAAAAAGAATATTTTAAAAACTATAGTTATATAATTGCTCCTTTTTATTTTAACTTCTTTAAAAGATATAAATTATATAAAGTAATCATAACAATGTATTGTTGGGTTTGTAACATTTAAGAATGTAATATGTATAACAATAATACCAAAAAAGGGGGAAAAGGTAAAAGAGCTATGTAAGAGTAATATTTCTATATCTCACTGTAATTAAGTTAGTATAAATCTGAAGCTGATTCTGATGTTAAGATATACATAGTAAACCTAGAGGAATCACAAGGGAACGACTTAAAGGGAATAGTAAAAGAATCATTAGAGGAATGAAATGCTACATTAGAAAATATTAACAATACAAAAGAAAGTAGTAAAGAAGAAATGAAGGAATAAAAAGATATGAGCAATGTAGAAAATAAATAGTAAAAAGGCGGATGAAAACATTCAGTGTGAATGAATTAAACAATCTAATCCCAAGGCAGAGATTGAAAGCCCAGGTGACAATACAATGTATAATAATATATAATATACAGAAAACACAATTGAAATTCAAAGATACAAATAAACTGAAAATGAAAAATTGAAAAAGATACTGGAAATTGGACTTTGGTTGGTAAACACACAATAGAATATACAGATGTCAAATTATAATGTACACCTGAAATTATATAATTGTATTAACTAATGTTACCCCAATAAACTTAATTAAAATAAATAAATAAAAATAAGAAGTATTTTAAAACCCACAAGAGTCATAGAGCATCACATGTAATACAAAAGTATTGTTTTGTGAAGCTCTTAATTTAATTTGTATGCATTTGTTCAAATTATATTTGTAAGTATGTGTATGTCTAAATTGTTGCATATGAATCTATATTTTATTGTGGGTTAGCATTAAAAATTTGAAAGTCAAAAAAAAAAGATATTCCATAAAAAAATAGCCAAAAGAAAACTAGGTGGTTATACTAATATCAGACAAAATAGACTTTAAGTAAAAAAAAATTGTTACAAGAGCCCCAAAGGAATATTAGATATTAGTAAAAAAACGTCATTTCATCAAGAAGATATAACAATTATAAACATGTATGTCACAACAGAGCCCCGAATAAATGAAGCAAACATTGACAGAATTGAAGGAAGTAATACACAATTCTACAATAATAGTTGAAAACTTTAATACCCCACTTTCAATAATGGATAGAACAACTAAGTAGAAGATCAATAAGGAGATAAAAGATGTGAATAACACTATAAACCAACAAGAGCTAACAGACATGTGCAGAATATTTTATGCTAAAATGGGAGAACACATTTCCTCAAGTGCACATAGTTAATTTTACAGTATCTATCATGTTTTAGGCCACAAAACAAGTCAATAAATTTTCAAAGATTGAAATAATACAAAAGAAAACTAGAACATTCTCAAAGATGTGAAAATTGAAAAATACACTTTTAAACAAATGAGTCAAAAAGAAATCAAAGGTAAATTAGAAAATATTGTGAGACCAATGAAAATGAAGACATAAGATATCAAAACTTAAGGGATTTAGCTAGAGCAGTGCTTATAAGTGAAATGCCTATATTAAAAAAGAGTGTCTCAAATCAATAAGCTAAACTTCCACCTAACAGCATTGGAAAAAGAAGAACAAACTAAACCTAAAGCAAGTAGAAGACAGTAATAAAGATTAAGGAAGAAATTGATGAAATAGAAAATCTATGGAGAAAATCAATGAAAGCAAATGCTAGATCTTTGAGAAGATAAAATTGACAAATTCTTGGTTAGACTGAGCAAGAAATAGAGAAGACAAATTACCAGAATCAGAAAGAAGGGACATTACTACCAATGTTACAGAGATAAAAGGGATTATAAAGGATTACTATGAATAACTGTATGATAATAAATTAGATAACTCAGATTAAATGGAAAAATTCCTAGAAAGACACACACTATCAAAACTGACTCAAGAAAAATAAAATCAATAATCTGAATAGGTCTATAAAAAATAAAAAGAGTTATAGTAATCAAAAAAACTACCCATAAAGAAAAGTCTAGGTCTGGGTGGCCTGACTCCTAATACTACACACATTTAAAGAAAAGTAAATATCAATTCTTAAAGAGAAGACAACAGTTCCCAACTCGTTCTATGAGGGAACTATTACCGTCACACCAAAACTAGACAAAGACATCATAAGAAAAATAGAGCTCAATATATTTTATGGCTATTGACTCAAAAATTCTCAAACACTAGCAAATAAAGTCCAGTAATATATGAAAATAATATACCATGACAAAGTGGAATTTATCCCAGGAGTGCAAGGTCAGTTTAATATCCCCAAATCAATTAATGTAATGTCCCATGTTAATAGACTAAAAAACCAAAGCCATATGATTATCTCAATAGCTGCAGAAAAAACATTTGACATAATCCAACACTTTTTCATGACAAAAACACTCAACAGAACTTCTGGTTTCTGGTCCAGCATATAAGAAGTTTTGATGTCATCACTATCCTAAAAACAAAAAGTTGAACAAACTGAAAAAAATCAACAAATCTTTTTAGATCTGTCAGAGAAGTAAAGTGGCAGGGAAAACCACTGCCCCCAATTTGGTGGGTGCAGAGAATCAAAACCTACCAAAGCAGAACACAAGCAAAAACCTTGCAGGACACAAGATCAATATACAAAAATCAATTATATTTCTATATACTTGAAATGAACAATTCTAAAATAAAATTCAGAAAACAATTCAATTTATAACAGCATAAAAATAAACTACTTAGGAAAAGTTTTAACAAAGGAAGTACAAAAATTGTACTTTGAAAATTATAAAGTATGTTGACAAAAGTTAAAGAAGGTCTAAAAAAATGGAAAAAATATCTCATGTTCATGGATAGGAAAATATAACGTCAAGAGGGCAATGGTCCCAAAATTGATCTACAATATTCAATGCAATCTCTACCAGAATCTTAACTGGTTCCTATGTAGAAATTGACAAGTTGATTCTAAAATTCATATGGAAATGCAAATGATTCAGAATGGTCAAAACAGCATTGAAAAAAAAAAAACAAAGTCAGAGGACCCACACTGTCTGATTACAAAACTCACTCTAACACAACAGTAATGAAGACAGTAGTATTATTGTAAGGATAGACATGTTGATTATTGTAATAGAATTGAGAGTAAAGAATTAAACTTTTGAGGTTATAGTCAAACGATTCCCAACTGAGTGACAAGGTAATTTAAAGAGGAAAGAATAGTTTTTCAGTAAATGGTGCTGTGACAATTGGATATCCACAGATGAATGAAGTCAGACCCTTACTTCATACCATATGTAACTTTAAGTCAAAATGGATCAAAAACTGAATGTAAGGACTAAAATTATAAAAGGCGTAGAGGAAAACATAGTGGTAAATCTTCATGACATTGAATTCAACATTAGATTCTTAAATATGACACCAAAAGTACAAGCAACAAAGTTAAAAATAGAAAAATTGTATTTCTTAAAAATTTAAAACTTCTGTGCTTCATAGGATACCATTAAGAAAGTGAAAAGACAACCCAAGGAATGGTAAAAAATATTTGCAAAAAATATATCTCATAAGGGACTTTTATCTAGAAATTTTAAAGATCTCTTACAACTCAACAATAAAGACAGACAACATAATTAAAAAATAGACAAAGTATATGAATAGACATTTTTCTAAAGAAGATATCCAAATGACCAACAAACTCATGAAAATATGCTCAACATGACTGTCATCAGAAAAATGCAAATCATTTCACACTCACTAAGATGGCTAGACTCCAATAGTAAGAGGAACAAGTAGTAGGAAGGATGTGAAGAAATCAGAACTCTATACACTGTTGATGGTCCAGCCACGTTGGAAAATAGTCTTGCAGTTTCTCAAATGGTCAAAGGTAGTTACTATATGACCCAGCAATTCTACTCCTAAGAGAATTAAAAACATATGTCAATGCAAAAACTTGTCCATGAATATAGGTAGCAGCATTATATATAATAGAGAAAAAGTAGAAACAACCCAAATGTCTATCAATTGATGAATGGATAAATAAAATATTGTATATCAATACAAGGAAATATTATTCAACAATAAAAAGGCATGAAGTATTCATTCATGCTATAACATGAACAAACCTTGAAAATATTATGCTAAATGAAGGAAGCTATTCACAATATTATATTATTTCATTTACATAAACTGTCCAGGGTAAGCAAACCTATAGAGACAGAAAATAGATTAATGTTCCTTGTGGCTGGAGGGGTAGGATAGTAATATAGATGGCATGATAGCTAAAGGGTAGTTTTTTCCTTGAGGTTAACAAAGTTGTCTAAAATCGATGATAGTAATGGTTGCACATATCCATAAATATACTAAAAGCCACTGAATTGTACTTAGATACTTGCTGTACTAGAAATCAGCACAAGATGTTCTGGGAGCCGATGAGAAAGTTAGGGAAAGCTTTGTAGAGGAGGTGATTCTTGAGCTGGATCCTAAAATGTAGGTAGAAATAGGACTGTTGAACAGAGAGAGAGAATAGGGAACGTAAAAAGACAAATGAAGGAGGGTGTTAACTTTAAAGAGGACAACATGAGCAAAGATTTTGGGAAAAGCAGTAGTAACAGAAGTTCAGTTTTCTGAATCTGATAGTATTGGGATTGAAGAGTTTGGGACAAGCTGGAATAAAAGCGTGATGTCATGCATATGGACTGCACACTATAGGTTAGTGTCTATGGGATACCACAAACACTGCTGTATTTTTATTCATATGTAATATCTAAGTGTTTTTAATCCCTAATATATATTATTACAGAAGAAATTTTGACAGAGCAGGTCATACAATATATCATAGAGGCTTGTAAAATTGGCTTCAATAGAGTTAAGAGGTACGATTCTTAGATATCTCATATATATACCTTAAATTCATGAATGAGCCATCCTCTTCTACCACTCTCCTCCAGAAATACTCCTCCTGCTTCTCCTCCTGTCTTTCTTATCTTACCTGGTTAGTCATAAGTCAGAAAGGTAGGAATTAATTTAGGAGGGAAAAAAGAGTTGAGAGTTATAACATAACATGAAGCTGGTACAAAAAAAATATTGTATGTTTACTGAAACATGCAAAACTTGCCCCACAAATTTATAGAAGAATCTCACCAGATTGCAAACAATCCTTTTCAAACAAGAACAATGGTGAAGGGCATTCAGAAAAGAATGCAATAACTGTGGATGAATCCATAGATGTTACAAAACATAATTATGCTGCTGCTATGACTGTGTAGTAATTATTTCTGACTGGCTTTACATTTTTAAGTCCTTTAAATGTGCTTTCAAAAAGTAATATTTTAAAATAAGTTTTGAAACACATAAAGCCTGAGATACTGCTTTTAGTCATGGGATTTATTGGAATAATTAAACTGAATGCAGCAATAGAGAAATCCCTATGTCTCAGAGACCAAATACAACAAAGGCTTGTTTCGTGCTTACATAAAATCTGATATAATTGCCTACTGAAGCTTCATCAATCATCTGGAGTATGTGTCATCCAATGAAAGAAAGGGATAAAAGAGACATAGAGCTCTTAACAGCCTTATCCCAGAAGTTTTGCCAATCACTTCTGTTCCCAATCCATTGGTCAGAATTATTATGTGGCCCCAATCAAATTCAAAGGAGGCTGGGAATACAGGAAGCATGTGGAATATTTAGTGAGCAGTAACTATCCCTGTTATGTGTGTTTAATGAAGGACATGAGAGTAAATACTGGAAAATGTTTGCCTTGGATTGGCAGTAAGCCAATAATATTGGGGGAGTGGGACACACACAAGATTGTTGAATTAAGAATGATAAAAGAAAGAGGGAAAAAGAAAAGACATCTAGCCGACAATTTTAGCTCTAAATTTCCATGTTAGAAATTATCTAAGCCACCAAATTTCTTCCTTCTTCCTCTAACCACACCTTCGGGTCTACTATAAAGGTGCTAGGTAAAATAAAGAGATGAAAGAATGAAGAGATAGAGACATTTTCTGTTTATCAAAGGCCCATTGGAGGAGACAGAAACTCCTAATGAAATTAAGGTGGAATTCCCTCATCCATCTTCCTCCTATTTTTTACTCTTTAAAATAACTGAATAAATAAATACATTGTATTTAGATATATATATATCCTTTTTGTCCCATGATTCACTATGATTGCCCAGAACAGAGAGGCATTTTTAAAGACTCATAGTATAAAAGTGTCGGATGATCGTGGTAACATTTAATAACTGATACAAGATGATTTTATTGAGGAAACTGGACCATCCCATCCTCTTATAGGATTTCTACAGGTCATCTTACCACACAAGTTTCCTCTTTGCCTCTCCAGAAAGCACAATACAATACACTGAAACTAGCAACAATAACAGCATTACGAAAGCCAGTCTGGAAAAGAGGGAAAAGAGGAGGCACTGACTGTTTTACTTCCCTTCAGAGCACAGGTTGCCTCGAATAATTCAGCAGAACCAAAAATGATCCTCAGGCCATTACTTCCACAAAGCCAGTGGCTAATGCTTAATAAATAGCAAACAATTTGTTCTCTGTGGCTTCAATAAGACCCATGTAAATTTAGTGGTTTATCTTCCTGAGCATAAACTTGTAACACGTGGTGGTAATGCACTTTTCTTTAGCTTAACTGAAATGTTAGTTTCCTTTGAAAGCTTTAAAGCATGTCAGAAATGTAAACAGAGTTGTTAGCTAGAATTTAAAACAGGTCTCTTTCTAAGCAATAGATTATATGAGAGACCATCAAGAGTGACAAGTGGATATGTGACTGACTGTACACTTTTTGCAACTGGGACACATACTTCCTAAATCTTAATATAAAGAGAATAGCTCCCTATTTTTGGTCCGGCAATTACCCATTTTCCTCTTAAGGTTGTGTGTCTCAAAAAAAAAAAAAAAGAATATCTTAAACTTCTTATGTAACTTTGCATCTCCAGTATCTGTCACTTTCAGAAGCACAACTGAGGGTGGGGTGACAAAGCAGATAAAAGCTCCGATCCTGGCCTGTCAGATGCACAGCAAATTTTGTTAAATGAATGAATGAGTGATGACAGAGTCAAAACTCTGTGAGTAGTCTCTATACTCCAGGAGATTAAAATATTGTCAATGAGACAGAATTATGACACAAATCATGAAACAATAATATAGGAAAGTATAACTATGTATATCATAGCTAATTAAATATTAAAATGCAAAAAAAGATTCATGGAAGGGAATGATGACTGAGCTGGAGTGATTGAGGAAAGTTGTATGGATGATATAAAATGTAACTAGACATGAGTAGCACCTGGGGAAAAAGAAAGATGATACACAGGTAAAAAAAATACTAACAAGGGAGTATCAGAGAAAAGGTGATAGAAATTCACATGAGGAACTTCAAAAGATAGAAGAATGGTGAGGAATAGGGTTGGAGAAATAAAGCTGGATCAAATCATGGAAGGTCTTTGGAGTGTATTACAGAGAGAAACCCCTTGAGGCTATGACACATTGAAATTATAGAACTAAAGTTAAGTAACCTATCTAACACAGAACACTAGCTGAGGTTGTCAGGAAAGGCCTCTCCAAGGAGGTGGTGCTAGATGTGAATAAGAATGAGAAGGAACAAGCCAGGATAAGAGCAGGAGCACTCTGGCAGAGGAAATAGCAAGAGTAAAAGAAATGACTCTGAGCCAAGAAAGAGCATAGCATGTTCTAAGAACAACAACAACAACAACAACAAAGAAGCCAGAGAGGCTAGAGCACAGTGAATAGGAAAAGAGTGGAATTAGATGAATTTGAAGAAGTAGACAGGAGCCAGAACATTCTCTTCCATCATCTTTTCCTGGAAGTATCCATCTCAAACATTCATGATGATCGCTACCAACTCAGTTCAGTGACTATTTTTGGAGCGCCCATAATGACCTGAGTCTGTATCTGTCACTACTTTTAATAATGATCTTATGATTATTTATGTGTTGGTTACTCTCTAGACATGAACTTTCTTAAAAAAGAATCCATTCATCTTTGTATCTCCAGGATGCGTGTCAACACGTGCAGGCAGTCAATCAAAGTTTCTGGTATAAATGGATAAAATGAATAGTGGTCTTGCAGGTATCACTATGACAGTGGCTGGGACTAGCATGATGATAGTTGTGTTAGGGAGCAAAGAAGGATTCTAAGAAACAGCTCATCTCCACTGCGACTTTTACCAGTGTGATTCGACCTCCTTTCAAGAAGTTCTTCCCTCTTCCTACTTACATTTCTTTCAGATTCTTTCTAAGGATGACCCAATTCTAACTAAGATTTCTTCCAGATAACAGGTAGTTTGGGAGCCTTCATTAAAGAGGAAGGTTTCTCCTTCCATAAAATGACTAGAAACAGTGAAAAGACACAGTTTGAAGCTGAAGGCCCCCTGCTAGTACAGTGACCCAGTTAAGAGCCAAAGCAAAAAACAGATCAATCAGGGGAATAAAAGTCGGCCCATAACCCCCTTCCATCTTCTACTTACTGCAGTGGTTTTTATGAAGTTTTAAAATCATGGAGCTAATTTAATTTCCTAGAACTGAAAAATGCCAGCTCTTACCTCAAAAGTTCTTCTCAGAGAAGTGGAAATGTAATTATTCACTCTAAGGATGTGAGGAGGTCAGTGCTTGTTCCCACCTCTCAGAAGAACACTTTCCTCCATCATTTCACATTCTTCTCTCCTCCCTACTCCCCCATATATCTTAGAAAAATCATCTTTACCTAGCTGCTCTCAAATATTAAAACAACTCAGCAACAACTCTCCACTTATAAATATTGCAATGAGCTGGGTGTTCGGGGGGTACAACAGAGTGCTAGTATGGTGGAGAAAAGAAAATTATATTCTTTAGGAAAGAGGTTTTTAAATATTTTTACTGAATTGTAATGGCAAAGGACAGTAAAAAAATGCAGCTCATTCTTTTTTTACCTTTTTCTCTTGTTCTCTTGCTCTCACTCTTGCTCTTTGTCACACACACACACACACACACACACACACACACACACACAACTCTACCCCTCCATGTTTGTATTAAAATATTCTGTCTACCAAAACTTTGAATAATATTAACAAGACAAACACCATTAAATTTATTGATGCCATCAGGTACTAATATCTCCCAAGATTATTATTACCCCTGAGAGCATGAGTACCCCTATTTTAAAGGTTTCTTCCAAGGACACTCATTCTTGCAAATTCCAAACAGGTTCAGGCTACCTGTCATAAGTTTTTATGAGATGGTGGAAAGGCAGATTACCAATCACCTATGTTTTAATGCAATCTCAATTTAACAGCTTTAGAAGTCTGTTAGAAAAAATGCTGAAGATAGGAGAGGACAAAATTTACCATTATATCAGTTTTCATGGCAATTGATGATCTAGAAAAAATTACAGAGGTGTTATGGCTTATTTCTTTATGATCCATGGGTAAGTCATGAGGGAAGAGCATTTGAAAAAGATTGGCAGAGGTTAGCTCACTAGACTTCAGTTTCTTGTGGGCCTCATTCATTTCTTCTGTTCCATTGCCTTATTTATTTTCTCCTTCTTGCCCTCAGGATTCGGGAGTGGGACATGACTTGTTATTCTTACCTCACCTGAATTTTCTGGGGGTGACAGGCCACAAGATAATTGTAAGTTTAGATATGTTTTTCTAACTAAAATGTGATCTTGTTTTCCTATTGCTCTAGCAAATTGTCATTTTCATTGCAAACAATTACTATTAGACAAATGTTTTTGCTGTCTTGTCAGTGCATTAAGGAAACAAACAGGGGGCCTTCAGCTTCAAACAGTAGGACTGTAAACTATAAAGAAGTATTTCATAATTTCTATTTCTTTTGTTTTGTTTTTTTCTTTCAATATTTTTACCTGAAGACTTGTCAGCTTGTTGACACTCAAGCCCCAAGATCAATGACTTTCCTAGGAAACACCATGGAGAGTTCCCTCTTTGTCCCATATGATGACAGATAATGCTGAAGATAATGCTCCTGCCTAAGAAATACATGCCTTTATGTTATTAAATAATAGCAAACTTGTTTTTCATTTCACAGTAGTATTACATTTATTTTATCCTGAGAACCACCACTCAAAAACTATTTTGTTTTTGCTTTATATATGAAAAGACTGAAGCTCCTACAGGTTATAGACTTTTAGTGAGCCAAAGTACACAATTATCAGTCCAATATCTTATCCACTAGAAAGGTTGCCAGAAGGCCTGACAGAACCTGTGTTTTAGAGCCACTTGTTTTGAAATTTCTTAACAGTAATGTCCATTTCTGATCTATCTTTATGTCTTCACAGAAGAAAGTTGAAGGTCATATAATGTATTTTTAAAGGATGCAAGAATAAAAATAGGTCACTACAGAAAAGCATTGTGATATTGTCACAAAGTGATGGCAATATTACAGAGATAATATTGTGAAGAAATTGTGAGAAAAGGATTACTACTATATTTTTAAGCTCTGAGGTTGAAGATGTTCCTCAAAATACTCATTAATAACCTATTAAATTTAGTCTTCAATGAATCCAGCTAAATCTTTTAAATCACATTTATCTTGTATTTTTCTCTTTAATGAAACTGTTACCATAATTGTAGCATTTCATATACAAATGTAACCAAAGTCAAAATCATCTAATGTTGTTAATGTGGTGTCTCTTTCAGAACTTCTGGGAGGTGATTTATATGCATGTCCATGTCTCCTCTGTGGGGAAGACACTATGAAGAAGACTTGGAAAGAGTTCCTCAATACATTAGGATTAGAAAGAAAGAAAAAAGGTAGAGGATGCAGAAGGAATTGGAACACCATGAGATGTTACCCAGGTTTGCTTTGCAACTGCAGCTCTCAGGATGTTCTAATGGTTCTTCAGAAGACCTATTTCTTAAAAAGAAGTGGGCAGCACCAGAACAGCTACCAGAGTCGTCCTTGGGGATCTTGCTCGTAGCTTCCTCCCCTGACCCCTGATGGTGCTCAATGATTTCTGGCTGACCAACTAATGAAGGACTCTGGGAAGAAGAGAGTGAGGCAGCATTTCTTGAACATTTTCTTTGCCAAGCATTTTACTAGGTCTTTTGCATATGCTATTGAAGTATATAGTATAAGATATTATTCTCAATTTATAAGTGTAGAGATTGAGGCTCAAAGAGGTAAACTAACTTGCCCAAGCTCACACAATGTGTAAGCAATGGACCTAGAATTTAAACTCCAATCTGTTTAATTCCAAAGTCTGTGTTTTTTTTCCACCCTTGACTTTGTTCATAGGCAGTCTTTGGGGTGGTCAACAGAGGCAATAACTGTAAAGAACTTAAGAAAAAAAATGCACATGGAGCTCTCCATCTGAAATCTGCCCCTGTATTGTTACCCTGGTCAGAACCACCACTAATCCTTACTGTTGGCCATTGCTGTAGGCAGAGATGATGGATTTCCTCAGACCCTGGGAGCCTTGCTGAGAAGTGGCTAGAGATACTGTTTCTCAGAGACCTCCCATCACTCCACATCTTTTAGGGAGGAGATCAGTAACCATAGCCTACTCATTTGCTAATTATCTACAGCAGAGAAGGAGTAATGCAAAATGATTACGCATTTCTCACCAGGAAAATCATAACCAAAAATCCAGAAGCCCTAATTTTAAACTAGAATAAATTTCAAGGCTCCCAGAAGTACCCTAGCACTCATAGCATCATGAATCTCAGAAAGACCTTACAAATGGTTTAGTTCAAACTTCTAAACTTCTAAACTTCTCATCGTGCTTAGTCTTACCACTCTATATTCTGTTTTTATACATACCTTCTCTCTTTCATAGTCTAGTGACTACAAGTGCCAAAAGAACTGAAGCTCTATCTCACGTATCCTCTATCCAGAATGGTGCCTCAAACATCCTACTAATTGCTGGTGGATTGAATGAATAAGATGGATAATCCGAGGTCCGAGGTCATACAGCCAGTTAATGGGAGAGTGGCAACCAAAATTCAGGTTTGGTGATTCCTTGGGTTTTCTGTATTAACAAAACAAAACAAAACAAAACAAAACAAAACATGTAGAATTTTGGCTTTAGGATAGTTATATCTTATTATACATTTCCTCAAAGCATACTAAAAGGTTTTGCAGCTGATTTCTCCTTACCTTTCACATTCTAGTGGAGAGAAATTATTTTTTTTTAAAGTACTTCCTGGAGGACTCGCTGAGGTAAATAGTGAAGTCACCTTGTCACACAGTTAGATTCAGCTTAATACTCTCATTTGCTTTTCAGACCAATAGTTACATTTTCCTATTTCCACTCCAAGGCAAAAAAAAAAAAAAAAAAAAATGCTGCTAGCTTTGTCAACAGCAAATAAAACATGGGTAACTACTTTGCAGTCAGTTCGTGTATTCATCTTTCAGCATCTATTATGAATCTATTATGAATCAAGCTATACTTGGCATATCTGTGAAAGAGCGTGTGAAGCTTTCTTGCAGAACAAAAAACAATAACACTCATCTTCATGGATTGTGATATTCTGGGATAGCCATATGTGACGAGTGTGTCTTCAAAATATTTTATTCTGTTGATACATAAAAGGTTTAAAAATGTTGTTTTCTCGGCCTTTGATACTCAGGGAGGCTAAAGAGCTGGCAGCCTGGATTTTTTAAATTCATATGCAAAAGTTATATCAGAAACACCCTTCCGTCATACCAAGCTAATCATGGCTCCTAGAGCAAAAACATTTGTCCTGCTTTTTAAGGCCACAAAAGGTGCTCATTTTTAACAGAAAGTGACTGTTAATAAATTATAAACAAAACAGGGTTTTACCAATGTCCAGTTAGTGAATGTTTTTAATGGTACCATTAAATCAAGTAAGGTTCTTCTATCTCTAAACTAGGTCTGACATAAGCATAAGGATACACTGTGTCATAGAGAGAAAAAAACACATCTATAGCTATATTTTATTTATTAATACCTCATCTAGTTGAAGAAAGGATTTACAGTACCTTACATGGAAACTTACAAGAATAAAAATAAAACAGGTGAAATAAGTGTGATAAGTGAAGCTGAAAGAAAATGAGGGCCATATATATAAAATATGTGAAATTTGAGATTCAAAGTCTTAAGTCAATGCTAGATATGCATAGGTATGTCTTTCTTTTAGAGAACCAAATATACATTTTTAAGCCAGAGGATTTATGAAGCTAATATATACATTTCCAAAGTATTTTTTAGTTTATGAAACAATACGTCACTATATTCCTTTAAATAGTGAGGTTTTTGCATTTAAAATACATTCATGTTGTTGTAGATAAAACTTCAATTTATCTAAATACGGTATTTTCAATCCTTTCTGCTATGATGGCATAAATAAATCATTTCTATTGCATAAGATATGAGTGTATAACAATATTGCAGGGTATGGTACTGATAACTACCTTGGAAATATTTAATCGAAAATATAACAAGAGGGCGTGAAACCAATTGGAGAGCAGCAACAACATACGCCTCTCCAATTAGGCCAGGATTCCATGTACTTCATTAACTTCAAAGGTATAGTCTGCCTTGCTAGGGCAGAAATCACACATCTGTAAGTTCATGTTCTACCTCCATCCTCATTCTCATTCTCTGAAAAAAATTCTCATCATGATGTTTACTAGATTGTAATCTCCTTAAAAACAGGCCTATTTCACCTAATATCACCCAGCTCAGCACCTTAAATACAACAGGTGCCCAGAGTGTTTTCTGAATGTTACATGGAGAAAGAAGGGAACAAATTCCTTATTGATTTCTGAATCCATAGTTCTTACAGGTCAGAGTAAATTTCAGATTCTTTCACTCATTTTAGCTTAGCGGTAAATTTATTTCAGGATCACACTCTGATGCTACATCGTAAGAGCCCTGGCAGCTCAGCAATGACTTACAAGGGCAGGGGTACGTTGAAAGGGCAAGGAGTGGGGCTATAGGGAGAGGTAGTTTCTGGGTTAGAAAGAGGCAACACAACTGGTCCTAAAATCAAAAAGATATGAGCGTCAGATATTCATAATAAACCATAGTCACCACCACACATGGTCTCAAGGCAAGAGGGAGGAGCTTCCCTTTGACTTTTCCATATTTATATCTCAAGATTTCGTGGGGTTCTTCCCCCATTCAAGATTGCCTTTGACAGCTGTTCTAATCATAAGTGTCAGAGCTATTACCAAAGAATTTTTAAGCAATCCTTTACTCAGAAGTTCTCAGGACAGTGCTAAGGACAGTCTGCTATATATTCTCTATGCTTTTTTCCCCCCATCATCTGATTTGCCATTTATTTCTTTGACTCTGTGTGTGTGTGTGTGTGTGTGTGTGTGTGTGTGTGTGTGTGTGTGTAGAGAAATATAACCTATTTTAACTAAAAGAAAGCTTACTTTTTGAGTTTTTACAAAGCCAAAATAAGTTCTGAATTTGAGAGTCATATCTTTACAAATTCTCTGGGCTATTCTTCAAAAGCAGTTCTTATACTACATTGAAATAATGTGGTCAAGTTAAAAGGAACATACTAAAGCTTTGTCTTTAAAATAACTAGTATAGTATTGATTTACCTCTTAGTTTTCACATAAAATCCTTGAACAGCTAAATTTGAAAAAATCTATGCCTTTAAATTTTTTCCTGCTTAAAGTTTATTTTTTTTTTTGGTAATTTATTTTTACATTTATTGTTGGATAATGATGTTCTACAGAAATATATAAAACACAAGCTGTCTCTTGTTTTGTTTGGTGATAAAATGCTCATTTAAAAACAGGTTATGTTGCATGCCCTTGGCATCCTAAGCTGATATCGTATTGTTCAGAATAGTACATGTCACCCTAAATAATTTCACATGCATCTGTTTTATTAGTAGGTGCTAATTAAACATGCATCTTGTGAAGTGACTTTACATAAGATCATTTTGCAGTTTCTTGTATTATTTATGTAACACTTTGGGATCTGTGGGTCACAAATCCTACTATAAACTTTTCCTCTTAAAATTATTAATGAAAAGTAAGTCCCTCTCTAAAAGTATTTTTCCAGATATGCTTGGAAAAAATGTTCCAGTGTGAATTTAAAAATAAAGAAAGTGTTACTAATGTACACTGTATTATTTCCCAGAATATTTATAAGTCAATTCAAATGTTCACACAGTCCCCCTTGGAAATTCATCCAATTCTACTCTTAAGGACAAAATATCCATGTGAATGATAGTCAATATGAAGAGGGCCAATGGTGCGTTTCTCTGGTACCTAGGAGTTGTGGCTTTGCCCAATTGTGCTGCATGGCCCGATAGATCATATATACTGGTCCAGTCTGGTCAGTGTAGGGCTGCTTCCTTTGTCTTTGTGCCTCTTTGCCAAATGTAACGCAAATATACAGCAATTGATTGCCTTGGAAATGGCCACCGTCTTTTCCTTTTCCTATTTTTCATGCAGTGCTATTCTACCATCGTGGTCCATCATTCAAGTAAATTATTCTATAGCTATTTGTATATAGGTAGTTATGTAACTTTAAGTAAAGCCCTCTATCACTCTTGCTTTCTTTTTTGAAAAGAAAATAAATCAACATTTCTTATAACACCATGTCCACAAAATGAAAAAAGTCTCAGTCAAATAACCTTGTAGCCCTCTTGATTTACAGAGCATATTAGCCTATGATAGGTTCTAAGAAGTCCTACAGCAAAGAAACTGATTTGGCTTTGCTTAACTTGGTGGCCCACAAATTATTTGACCTCAGAATCCTTCTCTTGGAAATATGTTGCCATCCTTAAGAACTAGTGGGAAAACCTTTTGAGAATGCTATACTAGGCAATCTTTAAAGACCATTTCAACTGTAATAAATGCTCCATGATTTCCTTCTGTTACTCTGTTCTTCCTCTCACAAAGGATTTGAATGGTTAGGTCTCAGCTCAATTAAACTAAATGACTCTCTATAATCAATACTTTAAAAAAATTAAAAATTGCTTGAGCTTGAATCTGGGGAATGGATATGCCCACCAGTCACACAGTTCATGGCATTTAACATACTCACACACCCGAGTACACTAAATCTCTTTAAGAGTGACTAATACTCCACTGTGATAGGACAGACGCTTCGGGTTTTAGCCAAATCTTGTAAATTTAGAAAAGAATATCAGAGCAACTCCTTCTGTTACCCTAAATGTCAGGGACTCTTACATTTTCATGAAGAACATGCAGGTCTTAGTTTTTAAAGGTTTTACATGAGCACTTTCATTGAAAATTATCAGGTTTGTCTGAGAAGATGAATGGTGCAGTTAGATGTACATGGAAAACCAACCAGGAAGTTCTTGCAGGTATTTGGTATTCCTGGGCTGTTGGTTAGTGCCCTAAGAGCTCCAGTTAGTGTATTTCAGGACCAATATGACCACTTTTCCCCATAACCAATTTTTTAAAATATCACATAATTTCTTGCTTTATCTGGAATTGAGCTAGGTAAACTTGACTCTAGTTGAGGCCCTCCAAAGCATGTTGAGTATAAAGATTAGCCTTTATGTTTTGCCCCATATGCTTTACTGTACCAGCATAATCTAATTACTTTCTCTCTTAAGTAATTACTTCCTGTTTCAGAGTCTAACCTATCCAATTTTTGCCATAGTTCTGGTCCAGCATAAAGTCCACAAGATAGTCTGTGGAAGATAGAATTAGTTTTAAGGTGTCCATATGTCCATATGTTTACATGATTGTTAATGCCATCATCCATCTAGTTTCAGTTTATTGTCTAATATGTATTGCCTTTGTTTTGATATCAGAGATTCCAGTGCTCCTGACAGCTCAACCATTTTCACATAAGTGGCCTCTATGTTAACCTTTCCATTATTGTCTGTACCTTGCCTTGGCTCACCTAAATCTGGCTTTCCATCTTTAATCCAACCACAATTATAGCACAGTAGTATATAAACAGGTCCATTTAGGTGCACTGGGGCATACAGAAATAAGAAAGCACGTTGGATACACACAAATAAACTAAAGTATATAGTAGTTAGAATAAGCCATTTTGCAGTTAAATGGCCACTATTGAGTAACACTTGTATGTAAGCCACTCAAACATAGTTTTGTGGACTTGTCTTCTATATGAACCCAAGCCACCGTGGATTGCTCAATTCAATTCTCATCTTTGAGAAGGCTTCCTTGACTGCCTAATCCCAAAGATTCTCCTTTTCTGAATTTATATAGCTCTAATTATCTGTACCAAGTGCAATAAATTTACCATTGTTTGGCTTTAAATTGTCTGATTGTCTCAATTATTATACAGGTATACTCTTCCCAACTAAATAAGAACTATGTCCAACAAATTTTTATATCTCCCACAATATGTAGTATAAAGTAACAAGGAGATATTCTCATAGATTCCCTCAATTAGTGAAATATGGGACAATAAGATACATATTAGAGTGAATTAGATATTGAGATGGAAAATGACTATTGAGTGAGATTAATGGAAGGGGAAGAGAGGAGGGATTTAGAGGCAGGTTCAAGAAGATAAACAGGGTAGTTCAACTTGCTATCCTGAGAGTCTGGTTTAAACTGAACACTATTATTCCTTTTGTTCCACAAGGTCTTCAAAATTACCTTCTTTATTGCATAATTACTCACACTAGACAAATTAGACAATAAAAGTCCTCTAAAAATTCCACATAAAACAATCATAACAAAGGCCCCAGGAATTAAGATTTAGAGCCCCTCCTTGTAAGCCTCTACTCCTCCAACAGCTCTTAATAATGCTCAACTAAGGTGAGAGTAAAACTTTACCCCAAAATTCCTTCTTAATTCTCCTAACTCACTACAACAACCCTCAATGGACTTTGGAAAGCAGAGACTTGTGTTCCAAAAAGCGTGGTGCCCTACTTAACAATGGTTGTAAAGTCAAAGACACTCTTCTCATTATCACACAGTAATTTTGGTTCTTTGAAATAATTTATGCCTAAAAGTGATTAGTTTGCCCTCTTTACATATTCACAGCTTTTTATTAATCTGTTATATGTAGCTATGTCTTTACCAGTTTTTAAAATATCATTTTAAAAGGAAAAGCAGTGGTTACTTAATGGTAATATTGATTAATACCAATAAATGATTCAGCAAATTGTAAGCTTTTAAAGATGTAAATGTAAATGAGAGGGAGAGTTTTCTTTCCAAAATAATTATACTGGTGTCCAAGTGAGTTAGTAAGTCAAAACTCTTCTAAGCACTTGGGCCCAGGATCCACTTTGGGCTCTGACTGCAGACTGATAAAGAACTCCTCTTACATTTGGGCCAATAGCTTTAGGTTGTATAATTAATTGCACATGATTAGTTACAGATATTCAACTCTTCAAAGGCTGGGATTATTTCTTTTAGTCTGTAATTAAAACAAGAGCAAATGAATGTCCATCTAGTATGATTTGGAGACAAATGTCTAAAAAAAGATTTGGTGGCATGACAAATTCAACCTCAAAACTATATGCAATAGGCAGGTCTACAAGTGGATTCAGGGGGAAAACTCAGATGATTTTACAGTTATCTACAGCTGCAGAAATTACAGAAATCAGGGCAAGAGGATACCAGCGTGGCAAGATACATTAATCTCTGTTAACTATTGATCTACTATTTGTGTTCTCAGTGTGATGTAGTCCACTGGAGTCAGAAGACCTGTGTTGAGTGCCTGGCTCTGCCTTATGCTTGTTGTATGGCTTCAGAAATTTTATATCATCTCTTTGATTCTCAGGTTCATCTGAAAAATGGGGATAAGAGTTATAGACTTTGCTTCTAAAGAGGTCCTCACTGCTCATTTACTTCCTCTTTCATCACAATCTTTTCCAAAATACATTGAAGCTTCCCGAAATGGCTTTCATCCAAAATATAGTGTTTGACTTCTTTCTGATTCATACCCAGGAGCCCTGGCCTAGACCAGTTCAATGTGTGCTTAACTCCTTAACCTTAAACTCTTTCTGGGTCAGCTTGCCTGGAAGGAATTTAAGACAAGGAGATATGTGAAGATGCTGCAAACTGTATAATTCTGTTCAGTTGTAAAGTAGTCACTCCAAAAGTCATTTTGGTCGATCATCCATCTGATCCTTAAATTCATTTTATGGCTTACACAATAAGTAATGAGGTATTCACTGAAACTTCTGAGGCTCCATCTTTAGATAGCTCTGATGGTTGAACAAAAATCTGGGTCTCTGTCACTCTTCCCAGTGTGGTCCAAGTGTTATTCATTGGTGCCATACAGAAGTCCAATCACCCTTCCACATAAAATAACATACATATTTAAAGATCTTTCTGTCTGGCCAAAAAACATTTTTTTTCTATTGTTTCTCATATATTGCTCAATTCTTTATTGCCCTGTCTTCTCTCTCTAAATACCTCCTGTTGTTCTAACTTGATAATAATAACAAACAATAATGCCTAGTACTAGTATTCAGCTAATCATCTGCCAACTCTTCAACAAGATTATTATGAGTGATTTTGTGGGCTTCTTAATGAAGGTCTAAATACTGACTAAGAATGAAGGTCCAAAGCCTAGCTTATTTCCTTATTTGCAAGCCTGATACATTGTCAATAAAAGGAATCAATTTTGTCTGACGTGATTTGCTTTTAGTGAATCAGTGCTAGCTCTTGGTGATCACTGCTTCTTCTTATAACTAATCCATCTGAGCATCTTGACCAAAATCCTCTTTTATTCTCTTTCTGAAAGTCAGAATGACATCTCAGTTGTTGAATCCTCCTTGTTCTCTTTATCTTCTTGTTTGGTAGTCAGGCATGAGTGACAGGAGCAAAGGCCCAGCTCTGTATCCCCAGAAACCACCTTTAAAGACCCTCCTTAAAAACTCCCAGAAACACCTCCCTTTTAGGGTTATAATCCCAAATCCTAGAGCACTAAGGCTGTAATAGCTGCTGGCTAAACAACCACAAATGCATGTGCAGAAAGTACTATCCTAACCAGCCCACAACCTCAGCCTCATTATGTCACCATTAAATATGACTATGCCTGGAAGTTCATGAATCTAATCATAACAGACTGAATTCTGGGTACGCACATGTGCAGTAGGCGAAGTGTTATGTGGCAGCCAACTGTCAGTCAAGGTAACCTCACATACAGATCATCCAGGACCTCCCGTCATGCCTCCAATATAAACAGCCCTTCCCACTTCTGCATTGCTATAGCTCTCCTTGCTGAAAACCCACTCCTCCCTTGGGGTGTACTTTGTCTTATCTCTTCACCTCTCAAAATCCACAGGGCTGCAGCCTTCTTTAATGTGGCCCGTCTTCTTTTAAAATGTATTTTCAATAAATCTTACTTTTTCTAAATCTCACCAACTGTAATTCTTTGTTGTGTTGTCAGGAAAGAACTGATAAACAGCACCCAACACCATCGTCCTCCCCCATGCTGCTGGAACGATGCCGGATTTCACATCACCCGTAACAGGTGCCATGACTTGGATTTTTCTTTTGGTGAGCCCTAGGCCTAATTTCTCTTGGCTGGAGGCTCTTTCAGTCTCTCCTTACAGTCTCTCCTCTCAATGGGGTGTGGGTCTTCCTTTCTCACAACAACCTCCTGATTCCTAATTTCTTCACCTGTGGTCTTAAGTTCCTCTTGCATGGCCCAAGCGGCAGCATTTCCCTTACTGGAAAGGGTTCTCTTGTGCCAAAGGGCCACAAAATTGCCCTTCCCAAAGCTGGAAGGGGTGGCTATCTCATGCGAGAGATCCACATTGCATAGTCTCTCATAACAGAGATACATTTCCTCTCTTTCTCTCCTCCACCTCCTTTGTTTTCAGACACATGGCCACTGCCAACTTATTTTTGGGCACTTCCAGTGCCATTTTCCCCTGGGAAAATCTACCACTCTAGATCCAGGCTTTCTCTGAAGCCACTCTTTTTACTTTCTAAGTTTTCTCACTTTATTACGTGCACTCATTTTTATTTCTTTTATACTGATAGCCTAAGTTTACCAATTTAAAATTGTTAATGGCTTCTTTTACTTATCATTAGAAACTTTTTTCTAACTCTCAGTAACTTTCAAGGACCTGCAGATAGCCAGAAATATAAATGCAGCCACTACTGCTTAAGTCTGAGATTAGCTAAAGAATAAAAGGGCACTTTTGAAATACAAGTGGCTGGACTTAGAAGCTGCACCCTACCCTCATCTTTCTTCAGCCTCTATCAAACTGTCAAGAGCATGTGAATTAATTCTTTGCTTACTTCTTAACTGCCATCAGTGTGGGAAGGGAAATTTTATGTATGGTCAAGCTGGAACTTAAATATCAAAAGTAAACTAATAAAAAATTAGAGTTGTGTTTTTCCTCTCTGCTGGATAAGACAACGTTTCTTAAAACTTCAGACTGCTACTGTTACTATTAAAAAAGTTTTTGGAGTAGAAAACAAAAATTCTGGGCTTCATCAAAACACTCTTCCATGTTTTAAATCAACAGCTGAGTACAATTGTCTTGAATTAAACTAATTTCTTATGAGTCTCCATAGGTTCCTCCAAACAATGAACCAGAAGCTATGACCCATTCCTGTAACCAGAAAATGGATAAAAGTCTATAAACTAAATTCTCCAAACATTCAGAGTTCCTCTCAGTGTTTTTCATTACTTCTCAGGGCCTTTACCCTGTCTCTATTTTCTCTGTCCCTCTGAGTCTCTCTTAGGCTCTCTCACTCTCTACCTCTGACAGGACGCCACACCCTATGGAGTGTTGCCTCTTTTTTGATGAACTTTCCTTTTGACTTTAACTTTAGTGTACCTTTGAATTCTTTCTTATACTTCACCAAGAAGCTTCTCCTCTTAGTGCTAGGTTTGAGTGCCCCCCACAGTGGGAATTTACTCTGTTCTATATCACTATTACCTTATAGCCACTCTGCTCCCTTTCAAATTAGTCTCACCATCTACATGCTCAGAACTTACTGGACCAGGTTTTAGAGGCCAGGTTCATGAGAAGGAAAGGACAGAAGCTAAGATTGCCCAGGTACTAGGGGCCTTTCAAAGCCAATCACAGCCCAAGTCCAAGAGTATCCTGCTCTCAATGGTGAAAACCTCATCAAAGTGCATCATCTGCTGCTGACCTGGCCACTGGGCCAAAGAGTGTCCCGACAAGGAAAAGCCTCCCAAATCTGCTTGCTGCAAGTGTTAGTAGCTAGGTCATTGAGCTACTCTCTCCCCCTTGAGTCAAAAAACCCCTGGGTCAGAGCCTGTCACAGGCTTCCAAATGGTTGCATGGGACTGAAGAGGCCCCATCCAGCTGGCCCCATCACAAGAAATTTTTATCACTGGACTGGAGCTGAGGGTACTCCTGGATGTGGCAGATAGGGCAGTTACTTTTCTTTTTAGATATCAGGGCCACCTGCTCTGTCCTTACTTCCTTCTCCAGACCCTTTCCTCTAGAAACTGTGCCATTTTGGGAGTCCCTTCTAAATATTTAGAAATTTAGAAGCCAATTTCTAAATATTTCACTTCACTGTTATATTATCAATAGGATAGGTATGCATTTACTCAAATTTTTCTCATTATACCTGAATACTCAAGCCCTCTTCTCAGCCAGGACAGTTCCCACCTTTTTAGCCAAACCTTAGCTCATAATCTACAAGATCTGCAATTTGAGGGGGGATCTGCAATTTGAGGGGGAATCCATTTCATAGTAAATAATCTCCTCTCTATTCTCCCACCACACTGACTCCATGACCATAGAGGCTTATGTCAGGTCACTCAACCAATTTGTTAATCAAGGTTTATAAGGATAATTCTCTAGCCTCTGAGCCAACTTGGAAGGAAACTTACCTTGTTCTTTTACCTTCTCAGCTGCAGTAAAGACCCCTAGAATTCATAGTAGGATCACTCTCAAGTTAAACCTTACCTTGAGGCTCAAGAGGCCTCTACAGCTGTGATATCTTTACAGGTTAGTGACAATGACTCAACAATCTCTTTAACAAGATTTTTTATTTTTATCTTTTAATAAGAGAGGAAGGGAGGAAAGCCATTTAGGTTGAAGAATAAATATATCTAACTAACCCGTGTGGCTGGAATGGACACTCTTCTGTGCAAACCTGTTATTTTTGAGGCACCAGAATTCTTTTTCAATGGGGGCCAGTGAAATATATTTGTCTACACATTTCTTCACTTAGGTTTGGCATAATCAGCAGTACCCTTCTTTGAAAGAGGGGACAAATGTCTGTTGGTCTGGATTCAGATGCATAACAGAGAAAGCATATGGTCATTTACACAGTGTTTGTCCCAACACTGAGCTAAGGTTAATGAATTAATGAAAAGGAAACGTACGCATAAATGATGAATCTTATTCAGCATGATACCATCACTCCTAGCTATCTTCATTTTACAAGAATCTAATTTAAAGAAATTCAACCCTCACTTCCAGATATCACATGAAAAATCATTCCTATAATGGCTGGTCATACTTTTGAGGACAAACAACAGCAGATTTTAACTATAAGAGTGCATGGCCCAATTTAGTTCTAAAAGAGTTTTATTGAGATGGTAGTGGAAGAAACAGTGTTATTTATTGAAGTACTGCATCACATTTTCCTTTGTTCTTTCAACAGGTTAGTAATTACAGAAGTATTAATTAGCCTTGACAGAGAGTACACAAAAACGATAAATGGATACTGCGTGCAGTAGAGGGGCTCGTGGTGCCAAGTTCTTTATTTTCAGTCAGAGCTAATTATTCTTATTATACTGCATGACTCTTTTTTCTTGAATTATGAGTGGAAAAGTGCTGAATAGAAATTTTTTCCCAAGTGCCCTGAACTGTGGAGGGAAATGAAAATCACAAACAATAAAAAGCTTGTTAGACAATGAGAATGATCATCTATAAAGGGGTTCTGAAGGAACTTCCCTTTTCCTGCACTATAGAAATGTAAAGCGTTTATCAGAAAATGATCTGTTTTTTTGTTTTTGTTTTTGTTTTTGTTTTTTTGTCTTGTTTTGCCACAGGGGTGTTGGGAGGGAAAGCGCTAGATTCAGCCCCAGAAAACCAGCAGGAAGAAAGATGGAAAGTCTTACATCTTGCACAGGGCCAGTAACATATTGGGGTGGGGAAGCTGTTTAGACAGGGCACAGTGAATTTGAGGTAACCTATTTGTAAAGTTAAGTACACAGGCCAGACCTCTCAGTGTGAGAAAAGGTATTTGGAATCCTCCGTGGCACAAATGCCACCTGTGAACTGATCTGAGAAGAGAGACTTTCGTTTTAAATCCAGTTACTATGCAATCCTCATCTCTCTCTTTTTCCCTTCTCTATTGCCCCCTTCCCACCCCATTATAGTGATGCATATGAGCAAAATTCCACAGATGGTGCATGCTTTTATGAGCTCAGTCCTAAAATTTGGTTTGAAATTTCCCCAGTGTCCTCTGTGCTTCTGTCTTTGCAACAGATGCACTTAAATGTTAGCAATTTATTTGTGGCCTGTGCTACAACCGGAGCTGAAGAGGGGAGAACGAGGACTGTCACAGGAGGAGAAGCTGAGCTACCAACACAGCACGATGATCCATGATCGCAACTGCTGCACGAGCAGGAGAGCTTGGTTCCTGCAGGCACAGCCAGTAAGCCACAGAAAAATCAATTTTGTCTTCCCTTCCAGTTCAAGTCTGTTCTATGAATAAGACATTAAATTCAATTATTCTCAAGAAATCTCTTTGCTTTCTATAGTTTATCATACTTACTATTCCCACATGACAGCATCTCTTTTTCGGTTGTTAGCATTTAGCAGGCCTCTAGATTTTGGAGGGACAGGCTGGAGAAACTCAGGAGGATCCAGGAAGAGGCAGATTATTTTTAAGGTTGCCCAAGTTCGGTAAAGTGATGCCATCTAAGAATACAGCATGGGTTCCAGGGTAACGTGAGTCAACCTTTTTATTTAGTATGTCAACAGTTATATGCTCATTTAGCTGCACTAAAATATTCTTGAACAGAAAGCTATGGGCTGTGTGGGTTTAGAAATGTCAGCCCAATAAGCAGGCAATTAGCAAGAGCGCACTGTTTCCTTCCTCTAAAGCAACCATCACACATGAGATTAGTGATTCCTGATTTCCCAAGTAGAAACATGCACCAGGAAAACATAATTAAGGCTGGTAAAATGGACTGGAGAAGCAACTATGTTTCACTATGATAGAATCCCAGGTTGCGCTTGTTTTATTAAGTAGGTCAAATATGCCACTGGCCAAATTGTCCAGATCCTATCCTCAGCCCAGTTGTACTGGGAAACTCATGATTTTACCCAATGGTTTACAGTCTCTTACCTTTGTTTCTTAATAGTTTCAGTTCACCTTTTCTATACTACTCTTGATTAAAATGAAGACATTCCAATATCACTAAGTCTAAGTTTTTAATTATCACTATTTCTGACTAATTGGGTTGAATTTGAAGTTCCTCTAAAAATTGCACTGCAATACTGACCCTACTTTTTGCCTCCTGTGCGAACTAATCTTGAACTCCTTCAGTCCATAAAATGGAAACACCAGTAGGATTTATTTCAAAGTTTCTTTAATCATTGCATTAGAATATGGAAAATAACCCTTCAGCATGAGGCTAAACTGGTCTCCAGTTTCTAGACACTCAAAAACTGAGTCATGATGCATGTGTGACATGTGTAGTCTCTAATGGCCTAGTTCATGAGTATAAGGTTTTAGTGAATTGGATCAATCAATTAATCATTCTGGTGAAGATTACTTTTCAAAGGAATTAAGTCAGATAATTTACAAAAAGGTTAGCATTATTTCTGATATTCTTTCTGTAAGCTTGATAGAAATGTCTGTTGTTAATAATAATAATAATAATAATAATAATAATAATAATGTTATTATCGTTTTATATGCCTCATGGTCATTTAAAACATAACAACATGCACTACATAATAATGCCAACATTATACTCTCATAAAAAGACAACGCATCCAGTTACAGTCATCTCATTTGCAAAACGTTAAGTGAAAGTATCAGTATGAAATGAACTCCAAATGGAGAATGATTTTTCTAAAATCCAGGTCTGATCATGATCATATCACTGATATGCTTAAATCCTTCAGTGGGCCCCATCGTTCTTAGGATAAAGCCCAAATGTCACAGATTCTTCAAGGCCCCACATGACCGATTATGTCTTGCTTGGCTTTCCTGGTACCTCTAAGCATGGGCTCTCCTCTGCCTGTAATATTCTTCCCTTTCCTCAACCATTCCCATAGCCAACACCTGTACATCCTTCAGGATCCTACTTCCTGGAAGCCCTCCAAGTTACCCAAGCCTGAGTCAGGAGTCCCTCTGGTCGGATCCTATAGCATCACAAAAATCTTTGTTTTTGTTGTTTTCTGTCACAGAATTCTTTAGAATTGCCTCTTTTCTTCACCCTCTGTAGCCTGGAAGCTCTGTGAGGGACTATGAGTATTGAATTCACCACTGTTGCATACAGCATTTATGAACTCATGGTTCATTTACATAACAAATTTTATTGAGTCTCTACATATGCAATACTCAATCCTCCATTCTCCATAATGTGAGCTGCATAGCTCAAATGGATTCGTAATTTAAAATTAGATTTAGCCTAATACACATGTACCATACTACACAGACTGGTTTATTCTATTGCCACATGCCATCAGGAAATTCTAGGTGGAGGTCAAGGTCTGGGACATCTGCCAATAACTTTGTACAAGTCAGTGTTTACTATTAACCACAAAATGTCAGTTGAGAGACAATCTGGTGAAGAAGGGTGGGAAACTAATCCTAATGCTGTATTTGCACAGCAAGCACACAGCTTATTTATTCATATGGGGCGGTTGGGGAGGAGAACAAAACCCCTCCCCACCAAGCCATCAGGTGCCCCCACTGCACTGTGCTTCTTCTGTCCTAGCCCTCTCTGCCCAGGTAAAATCTTTGACTGGCTCTAAGATTTGGCAGTGTCATCTTTAAGGTTCCACACTGGCCTCTCAAACTTCCCACCCTCACTTCCCAGTTAAGTGTGGACTGCCAGCTTCCCAGAAATTCCAGAACACAGGGATAAAGAGAGCTGGACCTCTGCACAGATGTTGCAAGGCTGCTGGTGTTCAGAGGGTGTTCTACATTGTCAGGCAATCCTGGCAGATGGACCAGCTTCCCACCCAACTTCAACACCTTAAAGTCAGATGTTCTGATTATGGGAATAAGGCTTTGTGTCTCTTGTTGACAGTTATGAGCTATGCTCATGTTTAAATCTCCCTGCAAACTGTATCTGGTTTTGCCAAAATAACTCTGCTTAGGTTTACAGCGTGCTCAGAAGAGTAACTCCTGACATTATTAGAGTTTTAAAGAGCTCAAATGCAGTGCTCAAAGATTTATATTCATGGAAATTTAAAGATTTTGTTAACTATATTCCTCAACTATAAAATTGAGAGGGACCGATTTTGCTTATGCTCTTAGTTTATTGTGTGCTTGGCTAAAAGTCAGGTTGCAATCACCCAAGAATGTAAAACATGAGTCAAAGGCTAAGAAAACTTTAAAAGGCTGAGATATAGCTGCTTTTAGCTTTCTGAATTGCCAGTGCCCACTTAAAATAACAAATGTATTAATATTTCTCTGGTGTCACACAAATGCTAAGGGCAGTGGAAAGTTGACCTTCTCATATTCTGAACAGTTTTAATTTAATCATGATCCTATACTTTAAATACTAAGATTTGCTGGCAGCTTTCTACTATAATTATTTTGCTACTGTGGTCAAAGTTGGTATGAAATCAGTGAATACAAGATGCAGGCACTCCCTTTCTAAGAGAAGTCTGCTAATTTCTCCAATAGAACAGATTAAGTATATTCATGGGTCAACATGATTATTATAAAAGTATGAATAGAATAAATATATAAGAATAAAATATATTTACCTATGTAACTGTTGAATTCTGTCCTAGGAAGAAAGAGGCCTGGTGTCTATATTTTCTAATTTTTTTCTTATCTCTATTCTGTCAGAGGCAACATCATATTGTTATAGTTAAGATCCTGTTCAGACAGACAAGCTGAAATGCCATGTACATTTCAGAATATCTCCATCAGGGAGCACGAGAAAAGCCAAATAGATAGTGTTAAGAAGAAAAGTCAAGGAGATAGTATCGAGGTCATTAGTAGGGTTATAAGGATGCAAGCTTCTCTCAATCGTCTTTTATCTTCCTCTTCCTCCAAGTAAGTGCCCAATCAGTACCCAATCCTGGGGCCACCACACAGACTGTAAAATTGGCTGTTTCTAAGTAGTAATGCAAAATGCCCTATCTCTTGCCAAGCACTATAAACAAAGGCAAGCAAAGGTCTGTGTGCTAGAGGAGTATATCAGTCACGTTGGTGACTTAAGTCAAGCGACGCCAGCTCTCGGAATGGAGTCACTGAAGTTCAGGCAATGCCCAAATGGTGTGTACAACCTGCCTTAGACGTTTTTCCTTATCTCCATGAAGGGGTGTTTTGTGTTCCTTTCATTACTTCTCTTCCTGACAGTTTTTCTACTTGCTCTGCTTTTCTCTTCCCTTTAAAAAAATTTTAATTGTATTATGATAAGAATACTCAATGGGAGATCTACTCTCTTGACGAATTTTTAAGTGTACAATCCTGAACTGTTAACTATAGGCCTTATGCTGTACAGTAGATCTCTCGAACTTATTCATGTTGTATAACTGAAACTTTATACTATCAGGGCCCAGGACAGATCACCCCAAAATATCCCACAATGGTATATTGATTGCTTTGAATTAAAGCTGCTTGACAAGCAGCTGGCAGGCACATGGACCTTCCTTTGTCTCAAATGCAAGAAATAAATTTTCCCTGTGACAAGTGCCCTCCTTTCTTCAGGGTAGCTGAGAAAGACACCCTTATCGCTAAAGTTAAGGAATCTAGGGCTAAGAAACTTGTATAGAAAAACCTTGTTATTTTTTTTACTAATTTACTAAATTACTCAAGCCCAAATTTTGCTCAGATTCCTCACTAATGAACACCTAAATCTAAGTTTCTTTGTCTTGCCCACTTTTCACAAATGTATTGTTTCTTTGTCTAAAAAGTATAAAAAGCCGGGCTGTTTCATCATTTCTCTGATTATCATTTATGTTATCCCATGTGCATGTATTAAATTGATTTCTCTACTGTTAATCTGATTTTATGTTAATATTGTTATTAGCACAGCCACAAAAGCTCAAAAGAGTTTTCCCTCCTCAACAAAACCCATCGATTATCAGCTCCTTCTTTCCACCTCTCCCCTACACCTGGCAAGCTCTGCTCTGCTCTCTGTTGCTCTGAGTTTGACTATTTTAGAAACCTCATATAAGTGGAATCAATCAGTGTTTGTTCTTCTGTGACTGGCTTTCCTCTTCGTTCGGACTCAACAGCAACCATAAGACCATGGATTAGAGGTAGTAACAGACAGTAAGTTGAATTCGAAAGTACAAGAGGCACTTAGACGGTGATTTGACATGGAGAGTTGGGTTAAACATTACACTTGGGGACACACATCACCACCTCCTAAAGCAGCTATGCCAGCAAGCACACTGGTTCTCACTAACTCATGATTTTGCCATGACTAAAGGGTCTTAGGACCTTAAAACCAAGGTGGTCTATGGAATTACTAGAGACTTTCAAGACTTTTTTATAGGACTGAAATTACATCCTTTATTCTCTAAATTGCTCAGTTTTATTAACTATAATACAGCCCTGTGATGTATCTGATGGTTGGATCAAGAGCAGGCCTCTTCCTAGAAGAGCAGAAACACTGGTTCCATTACACAGGAACTTCGTTATTTACCTTCAAATTCTGAAAAAAGAGGACTGTTTGTTTTATTTTGTTTTAGTTGAGCAATAGCATTTTACATGGAGTTCCAGATTTATTTTAAGATTTTAAAGTAAAAAAAAAAAAATCCATATGAGTTTTCTGGTTTTGTGTAGTAATTTTTTTTCCAGTGAAAACAAAATTTAAATTTTAACTGTTGGCCTGTGTGGTGTTGTATGGGAGTGGATAGTCATTCTTTTGACTTTTACTCTACATACTGCTCACTAAAGTCATGATGAATAAACTATTAGTTATAAGTACTTTGAAATACAAAATTATAAAATTAAAAAATTAATTTACAAAAGCATATATTATAAAACCAAACTATTTTTAATAGTACCATAAATTTAACTTTTAAAATCACTAAGAATTTTTTATTGGGATATAATTGATATATGACATTATATTAGTTTCAAGTACATAACATAATATTCACTATTCATATATATTGCAAAATGATCACTACAGTAAGTTTAGCTAATCACTGTCAATGTACATAGTTATAATTTTTTTCTTGTGATAAAATTTTTTACATAACTTTCAAATATGCAATACAATATTATTAATTATAGTCACCATGCAGTACCTTACATCCCCATGACTTCTTTTGTAACTGGAACTTAGTATCTTTTGACCCCCTTTACCCATTTCACTCAAATTATCTTTTAAAAGTGTACTTTTTCTAGAGTCTGGGTAAAATGTAGGCTACTACAAAATAATCCCATTGAAGAAACAGACTAAGTAAATGAGATACTATTTATCTTGCAATGATACTAACATAGTACTTATGCATATTTTAAGCACTGAGTAAAATAATCTTATGGTCTCTCATCATCACAGAAAATCAGCTGAGTCCCTGAGGGGAAGGTTATTATAATTTCCTCTCCCACGCAGTGTATCCTTGGACATTAGCCTAGAAGGCGTCTCTAAAGATACTAATTAGCACTTTCTATAAAGATCCTCATTTGTGGAATTACTTACAGAGAGTCAGGCATCTCTTTAAAAGGTGCTGAGTATTCTTCAGTAGCTTACAGAAAAATTTTGGCTGCCTTTTAAAGATAAGTTTCATTTAAAACAAAAAATCTACAGTGGGAAAATTTATAAAAATTTCTGTGAAAGAAGTTTACATTCCAGAAAATTCATTGCGTAAGTTTATCAATAGTAGTGGCAAAAGAACTGGAATCAGATCCGAGAGACTTACACTCTGCTCTGGTCCTTGTTCCACCAGGAACTAGTTATGACATGTGGGCCCAGTCTCAACTTTATTGAGCTTCATTTTTTTTTGCTTGGAAAATGAGGATAACATCTTCTCTATCTCACAGGGTTATTGTAATGATAAAATGAGAAGATTGCTATAAAGCACTTTAAAAAGCTGAAACCACTGAATATATGCAACATCTTATTGTAGAAATAATTCAGACTCTGAAATGTCAGAGGCCATCGAAAAATATTTGATTGGTTGTAAAAATAATATGCCCAGAAAAGTCAGGCCATAAGTTCTATGGCTGAACATGGTCTCTTTTTTAAATATAGATTTTCTATTTGCCATTTTTTTTTTTTGATTGTTTGGGCATTTCTCTAATTCCCACATAGCCTCTTAAAGAAAATTGTTTGTTGTTTCTGGGATTAATTTAGGCTAATTACTTAAATCATATAGGCCTAAAAATTGAAACACAACCTTTTCCCACAAATTCAACTTAATGAGACACTTTTTAATCCTAGAATGGTTTTCTAGTCTTGACTTTTCTTTCTTTTTAATTTTTTCCAAACTACATAGGCAACATATTATTTTAAAAATTTGAAAAATAGAGAAAAGGAAAGAAAAAGAAAATTACCCATAATCTCAGCATGTCTTTAAAAAGTTACCTTTTTAAAGTAAGTACAAGATCCCTCTTCATACCATCAGTCCCCAGTCCTCAATCACCATTTTCCCCAGGAGTGTATGTATCCTTTCATACTTTTCCAAACCCCATAGCCAATCCATCAACAGAACACCCATATATGAGCAATAATATTTAAATCCAATTGCTTAATAGTCTTCCAACTTTCTATCATATGAAAACATAGTTTTACACATATGTTTTAATTTTGTTCATCTGAAGCTGTATTTTAATTAACAGCTTATTAACTTGATTTACAACTTTTGTATATTTCCACAGATGGTAAGAGACCTTCATTTGTGCTCTGGCCCTGGGCTCCACAAATGTTGGGGGAAGGGCTGCATCAAGGAGCCTGCTGCAGCTCGTGCTCCCTAAGCCCCCCAGCTTGCTCCACCTAGCCCAGCAGAACCTCTCAGCCACACTCTGGCAATCCAGATCCTTCCTGGAAACTACTGGTGTGGGGGAGGAGAGAGGCAATGGGTGGAAGATTCAACAGAAGTAGAGCAAAGAAGGAAAAGCAGAAAAAAAGAGAAAAAGACCCAAAAGCACATTGTATCCCTTCCCTAATACTTAAGACACTGTCTATAAAAGCTTTTTTACTCATCTGTTTCTGCACAAGACTATGAGCTTTTGAGGGCACTGGCTGGGTCATGTTTCAGGTACAGAATGGGCACTCAAACAATAGCTGTTTAATAACTGTCTATATGAGTGACTGAACAAACAAATGAGCAAACAAGAGCCCTGAAACCCTAAACTGGATATACAGAATTACTATGGGTCTCATAAACTGACAATTCTGACAACAGACCTCTAAAACATTATGAGTAAGATGCCTTTGGCCACCTCATTTCAGACACATCTTCCAGTATGTTTGTGAAAACAATGTCCTTAGCCTATAGTCTTATGATGTTGTCACCCTAAATATGATTACTAACATGGAGTGCTGTGGTGGAAGTTGTAACCACTTTTTAAAATTAATACATCAAGTATATAGCTAAAATAAAACTTTTTTTTGACAGTGTGGATGTATTATCAAACTTATTGCTTGCTCTTGACTTTGATCACATATCAACTAGAATTGTGATTATTTTGACCTTATGAAATAATAATGCAGTAAAGAATCAAAAGACAGCAAATTTAAGGTAAGCAAGTATCTGTTCATGCATTTTAAAGGCAGATAAAACAAGTTGTGTTAGCCAAATTCAGAGTAAAGTTGCTAGTGTTAATAAAATGGCACCTAAAAACCAGGAAAGCTTTCTCCTGGCAGGCCCAGGATGACCATTTTTATCTCTAGGATCAATGTTTATATAATATAGGGGAACCATAAAACAACAACAAAAGCGTGGCTGGAATACATGGGCGAACTTCCCATCTTGCCAGTTTTGTAGTTGCAACATCAGCCATGCTCCTTCCTGGGCTTGGATTTCCATACCTATAATTTGGCAACTCTGCTTCTAGGAATTTATCCTAAGGAAATAATCAGCAAGCTACACAGATATTTATATACAAAGAAATTTAGCACAGCATTGTTTGTACTAATGAAACTCTGAAAATGACCTTAATGTCCTATTCTAGGAGATAAATAATGCATAGTGTGTCCGTAGGACAAGACAGTATGAAACCAGTGTAGAGGACATGAACTCTTGCAGGAAAATAATCACAGTATATTTCACAGATTATTGTTAATGAAAAAGAACTGTCCCTACTTTTGCTTTGTAAAATGCCTAGGTATGCCTAGAAAAATGACTAGAACGATACATAGCAACACTTTACAGAGGTTATCACTGGTGACATTAGGGGTGACTTTTACTTTCATCTTTATCTTTATTTTATAAATTTCCTACAATAAACATGTAATCGAAAAAATAGTATTTTAAAAAAGGTTTACCTAACAGCGGCATTCTCATTTGAAATGTTGAAGGTGATCACATTCCACGCTTAACTCCCATTCTGTAGAGTTTCCCATGTCTTCTTACCCACCTTGTATTATTTAAGTATCTGCTTGCTGTACTCATTGGATCGTATGCCCATTGATGGGTGAGTCTGTCTCTACTTCGTTTTCACATTCCCAACAGGAAATATATAAAAAGTCATGAAGCAATCCTACAAAGATCCAGGCAAAATTAACCAGGGGAAATCCTGAATTCCATGCCACTGCTGAAGACTTCACTCCACCCTCTCACCTGGTGTAGTGTACAAAGCAGTCACTTAGGTTAAAACACAAGAGTAAATGCAGTATGATAGGTTCCAACTGTATCTGTCTAATTTACATACGCTTTCATAAGCATTTTCCAATTCACAGTATAGTCATATCATCTAGGTTTAAATAGTTAGTTAAACATGGTAATTGTGATCATTTCAATAAAACCCTGAGTATTAGTCCCTTGTTCAGAATATAATCCTCATCATTACGTTATTTCAAAAGGAAAATCAAATCTTCTTTTTCCTCTTTTTCCAGGAAAATTTCCACTCGGTTAATGAGACAATTGCTCTCACATGGAGGATTCCTATGTTCTTCACTGGGGGTAGGGGGAGGGAGGTAATCATCACCACTCCACCTAAGCCCTGGAGTGCCCCTGTTTGTAAAGCTGCCATTGAAGCAGGCCTCAGGAAATTTATGAGATACAACAGGAGTCATGGCAACCAAGGGCGTTCCCTGGAATGTCTGTTGCCTTAGATAGACACAAGTGCATATAAGCCTCTGGCAGGTAATTAGGGACAATGCAACTAGTCTAGACTTTGGGATTTTTCTGGTTTCAGCATGCCCAGCCAATTAATATGCATTAATAATTACACGCTTATTGTTAACATGATTCAGCCTCAGTGACTCATTATCACACACAGAGTAGTCTCTGTTGTGACTCGAGATGGGCAAGAGTTAAAGAAATTAAGAAACTTTTTTTTTTCTTTTTGCCTAAAGGTGCAGAATATGATGAGGATGAGTGATGAGAGCCCCATTGGTAAAGCAGAGAGCAAATGCAAGCTAATAACAAATTTTCTGAAACACGTGGACAGTTTTTTCCTAGCATTGTCTGCATGGCTAAGTTATCATCCAGCATATGTTGCTTAGAATTAAAATTATTTTTCATTTATAGATATCTTTGTTTTATGCTCCAGAAGGGTAAGGGCCACAGTGCTTATGTCTGGGTCTCCAGCACCCGACACCCAGCTTCAGGGAGAGTTTCCCCTAAGTTGTAATATGAGGGATAGTTGTCTCTATGATTGTGGTGGTGCTTCTGGCAAGATCTGCTATGCTGACCAAAATAAGGTAAAACTTTTAGAGGTGCTGTCAAGCTTGATTGCCCAGTGAAACTTCTTTGGCCTGCTAATCACTGAAAAACAGGCTCTCTCACTCATATGAGATTTCCCCTCCTTCCTGTTCTCAGCTAGAAATACCATGAGAACAGACTGTCTCACAGTGTTTTCAGATTTCCACTTCTAGTCCCTGCCAAAAGCAGGAAGTGCAGAAGTGGGCGATAATTCTTTTTTTCTTTTTAGAACACTTTATTAAAGAGTTTTGGTTGTTACTTGTTTTTCCCCTGAACCTCATTAGAAATAATTTGAATAATACTTGAAATTTACATAATGATTTTCTTACAAGGCAGACAAAGAGTGTTATTTATTAATGCCATTTCCCAGCAAGGTAAGTTAGAAAGAGGCATATAGGTGCGAAATAGTAGAGATTAAAGGTCCCCTGGGGATTTTCTACTCCATTATCTATTTTTTTCCCTTTCTTTTTAATTTAATTTAATTTAATTTGATTTTTTTTTTTATGAGAAGATTGAGACCTAGAGTTATCACCTGGGGTATTTCTTGCTCTGTGTTAGAACCTAACACTTCATTCTCACACTGTCATTCCTATTTCCTCCCTGCTATGGGATAAGGTAACAATCATTTTTTTTTTTTTTTTTTTTGGTCTTAAACTTGCTCCACCCAATCTCCCACCACTGCAACCCTTTTTTTATTCTACTCTTTCTGCTTACTTGCTCCTAACCCATAAGTTAACCCTTTCATTTTGGGAAAATCTAAAGTAGTTATCATTAAAAAGGGCCAAGAACCACTATGTCTGACTATACCACTTAAAGTTAAGGGGAAATGGAGGAAAAGGAAAACAGGAAGGAAGGGAGAAAAAGTAGTAAAATATAAAAGACAACAGGAAAAGAAAGGAACTACAGTTTATCAAGAGCCACCAAAATCATTTGCTGGGACCTGCCTGGTATCTCCTTTCACCTCCTCTCTGCATCTCTACTTGCCTGCTTAGAAGCTGCTCCATTCTGGGCACCATTTTGGTTCTATTTCCTGGAGGTAATTATTCTACCTCAGCTTGCTCTAATATTATTCCCATGTCTGATGAGTGTATTGAAGCCTAAAGAGGAGTGAGTCCTCAAATAAGAGCCAGAGGTGAAGCCAGAAGTAAGCCTCATAAGTCTTATGGACTCAGGTTTGTCCTTCCCATCACAATGTGGGAAGTTCTAACCATCAGTGCAATTGTATTTGGAAATAGGGTTCTTATGAGGTAATTAAAGTTAAATGAGGTCATGGGGGTAGAATAGAATTGGTGGCTTTATATGAAAGACCTCTCCAGGAAGAGGGCTCCCACCAGAAATAAAATTGGTTATCACCTTGATCTCAGATTTCCCAGTTTCTAGAACAGTAAGAAATAAATTTCTGCTGCGTAAACCACCCAGTCTGTGATATTTTGTTATGGCCTCCTTAACAGATGAATACATAGGTTATTGATAAAATACAGATTCTGAATTTTTTCTATGACACTGTACCAGCTCATGGTTGTCCATCCCATATATCTGCATGTACTTTGTAGGTATAATGGTTTCTCATCATAAGCTTCCCTCTCAAGTAACAAATCTAAAATGAATTGTCATAGGACCAAAACATGGTGAAAACACAGTACCAGGTCATATGAAGATAGGCGATGCTTCATTAGCAGTTCTCATGATCATGTTCATTTCTTCAAATAAAGAGAGATTTGCTGTGAAACTCGTGAAACTTTAGCTTCAGGGAGCCACACTTAATAGGCCCTTCCTAATCCCTGAACCTAATTTCATATTCATATATATTTTTTTAATTTTTAAAATAAAGCCCACCCTTCTCCAAAATTATATGTGCCCTGTACCCCCAACATCTCATCACTGCATCCAGCAAGTACTTATTATGCCAAGTCTTATTATGCCAGGCCTTATTTTTACGGTTCCAACAGAGATGAATGATAATATACCAGGAAACAAGATAAGGCCATCACAGCACAAGTAAATGAATTTCAGAGTAAATAGATTATCTGCATAATTTAGATAAAAACAATCAAAATATGTAATGGAGGGGGGTGAGGAAGAGGAGTTTACATTTACTTCACAAGGACTCCATAGATGCAACTTGGATGATTTTGCCCCTTTTTATTCCCAAGACTCTGAAATAACACACTTTAAACTCCAGGAAAACCTTATTCATTGAGAACCTCTTGGGTTTTAGGTAAGGTACTAAGTATTTTGTATATATGATTGCAACCATTTCTAACACTATCCATGTGACATGAGTATTATTATCTCCATACAGTGAGAACACTAGAGCTCAGAGAAGTTAAAATAATAGGCCGCATGGTAGAGTGAACTTTATATCCAGGCCTGCTTGATTCTAAAATCTATTAAGTTTCCAGTTTGCCAAACCTTCCACCAATAAATACCCACGGGTAAAGGAGGAGATAGTGGAGAAAGAGTAGAGACAGGGACACTCTGGCCTTCCAGATTATTACTACACGATTCAAACAGCATTCTTTTCACACTGCTTTTCGTACAGAGGGCCCATTTCACAGTGCAGGCACGGTGGCAGTGGGGGAGCACAGGTTTCAGGCATCACCATGCCTTTGAGTGCTGGGCTCCAGAGCTTTTTTTACTCTGTATAATGCTTTGAGCTCTGTAAAATTTGTGATTTAAAATCCATGAACCCACTGGCTATCGATTCATACTTTGGACATCTAATCCTATGAGAAAAGGAAATCAATCAAATTTTGAAAATTTTGGAACTGAATAATCATGCTTGACTATAAAATCTTTACCCTGTGTAGCCCTTATATAAGCTCTTTTGTGGAGGTTTCCTTGTGCAGAGAAAAAAAAAAAAATGTGTCAAATGATCATAAACCACCCTCTCCTTTGGCTATGAGTGTAATATGAAGTACTAGTATGACAGGTATTTTTTCTCCTTTTATCTTTAAAAGACCAACCAGAAATCCAGTGTAAAAAAAAGCTAATGTGATACTAAGTTTGCACATTTAAACGAAGAGTTCTGCAGTCAAGACATGTAAAAGTTTCCATAGCAACATTAGCTCTCATCTTTAGGATTTTCAGTTCTATTAAAGCCATTAAAATCATACTTTTGTATATACAAGTGTATATACAGTGTGATCGAATTTAAGGTTAGGCTTATTTTCCATATTTTAATTATAAATGATTCCTGTTATGAATTTGCAAATATACCTTCTGTAAATGGATTGTATGAAGCAGCAGGTTAATTTCTTTTGTTCTTCTCCCAATATTTTCTTCTTTTACATTTTATCACTCAACACTCTAGATGCTGAGAGGGGGAAGGGTTAGTGCTAGACTGCTATCAACCACACAAGGAACCAAACCTTGCTATAATCATGGTGCCACCTCCTCACACAATGCAAAACCAACTTCCTCAGAGAGGCAAGATGGGGAAGGGCAGGGACTAGCAAACATGGTCCCAGATTCCCACAGACTGACTGACTCACATCAACTGTCCCCCACAATGTTTTGCCATATCAGTTTTAGAGCTGAAAAGGTAACTACCTTGCCAGGGGCCGCAGAGTAGGTCAGCTCTAGGAGAAAATTTAGTAAAATCCTGCATCAGCTGGAAAGGGTAGTTGTACTCAATATTTCATGAGCTATCCATAGAAAATTACACATGTAATAAGCATTTTCTTGGGAAAAAAAAACCCTAATAATTGTAGATTCTTGCTCACAATGTGGATAATGTTCATTTTTCCCAAAATGAGTGAAGCAGATGGGGATGGCAAGGATGCTGGAAGATTCCCGTGAATTCCCCTAATATGAAACACGATTGGACAGTTGGGGACATCTGGAGTGAACATGGGGGAGGGAAAGGAAACATTTCTTCAATGCACTCTTCGTCTGAAATAGTATCACGGTGTCATAGACAAGCAGAAACCCTGAATGAAACAGGCAAATGGATGTGGCAGAAGGTTTAAAGTGAAACCAGCCTGCAATGATTGGGCTATTTTTAGCTTTCTACTGAAGAAAGCAGCTGTATTCAGAAAGGCTGCCACTCGCTGCTTGTGAGACCAATTTGTTCTGTTCTGGGGTTCCAACATTCATCACCAGTGAGCCACCCCTGAGATCCTAGGAAAGGGGCAGGAACAGTCACTTCTGTGGTTTTGGGGGTTTTAAAAGAATTTGGAGAAGATTCTTAAGAATCTTATTTTATTAACCAGTTAGAACCAGAGAATAATAAGCTAAATAAGATGCTATTCCTATGCCTTTCTGGTACAAATCTGGTCTCATACAAATCAGTTTCAAAGTCTTAAGAAGCAAAGACAAAATTTCAGCTTATTCTTTCGATGACCTAAGTGGTGAATCTCTGTCGCTTTTATTCTTTTTGGCCTGAGCTGCTAAACACAGAGATAGAAGACAGTAGATGTTTCCCAGAAGCTGAAAGTCAAGAACCGAAGAGTGACCCACTTTTAGAAGCAAGAGGGAGTGAGAGAGAATTTACTGTTCTGTAAAAGAGATATTGAAGTAGTCTAGGTATCTTAAGTGAGAAAGGTGTTATCTCAGCTCCTGACAAAGTTGATTTTCAGCACAGGTCCTGCACCTGCTTGTGGGGGCTGCAGCATTCTATTACTCAGGTCTCTACTTTATGACACTTATGCATCAACTATACACAGGATTTTGTCCAACTCGTTGGATCCCAGATTGACTTTCATTAAAGCTGCTCTTATTTGGCAGCAGAGTATGTCTTCTTATTTCTAAATATTTAATTTGTTGGCAGAAATTGCCGGCTCTATTAGCAAAAACTTGTGAAAATGCATGGCCTTGCAAATGTGGGTCATAGACCACACCCACAAGCCCAAACCCTTCTCTGCCTCAGAGCAATGAGGAAGAGGATGGCAAATAGGGAATGGACAGAGACCCTCCCACAAGCAGTGATAAAGATATAGGCCTGGCAGAGATGATAGCTCCTCACCCAGGGGCATCATCCAAAGTAAAAGTACCTAGATGTGGCCTATAGAAGACAACCCATGCTGCTCAAAACTGGGTGGGGCTTTGTAAATCATTAGCAGACATCTCCCAAATTCAACTCAAACAGAAATGTGTTTGAAAAATCTCTTCTAGGCTAAAAAGAAAAGCGAGGAGGAAAGTATTGAGGATTAACAAATAAACAAGTAAACAAAGTCATCAATAATCACCAAACAGTAATGCCCAATGCTGGCCTTTTATCATCTGTAAAATGAGAGTTAGACTCTATGATATTAAATTTCCTTCCAGTTATTAAATTTGGACACAAGATGATGGAATCTCCCTAAAGCTTTCATTTTAATGTGTAATTGCTCTCACTTTGTGAAAATTCTTCCTCTAGCCCTGGCTACATTAGAGTTACTTGGGGAGCTTTTTTTAAAAAAAATAGTAATATCCAGGTCTAACCTCAGACCAATTAAATTGAATCTCTAACGTGGTGGTACCCAGGCTTCCATATTTTTCAGCCAATTCTTTTTTGTTTCCTCCTCACAGATACTCAGAACAGCCACTCAGGACACTTCACCAGTTGCCTCATTCCAGATCTAGACCTGCACTGTCCATTACATAGCCCCTTAGTCACATGTGACCGCAGGATATGTGGCTGTCCAAATTGAAATGCTTGATTATAAAATACATACTGGGTTTCCAACACTTCGTATGAAGAACATAAAATATCTCACTAAAATAATTGTATATTGATTACATATTGAAACACTTCAGATATATTGGGCAAAATAAAATATATTATTAAAATTAGTTTTACCTGTCTCTTTCTACTCTGTTTAATGTGGTGACTAGAAAATTTTAAATTATTTATGCAACTCACATATATTTCCATAGGACAGCACCATGCTAAACATACTTTAAGCTGCTATTATTCTTTCTCTAGCATTCTCTTCCCCACAATGGAGAGTCCCAATTCTTTTAACTTTTTCTCCTCAATTATTTTTCATTACAAAGGGCTGTTGTTGCTTTCCTCTGAACCTCTTTCATGGTGAAGCTTAGAGTAGGTATAATACGTTTGGATAGAATTTGCTCAACTCATGTCCAGTGTGGGGGAACTATTGGATGGGGTTTTTGAGGATTATTAGAAAACCTCATAAGACAAAAATACCTTCTTCAATTTCATGAGACCATTAGAAATATTCTTTTGGGTTAAAGTACTACTTCCTCAAAAGCCCTCACCAGAAGTTCCCCTAAGGATTAAACCACTAACACTCATCATATTTGCAAAGAGTAGCATATTGGGGAAATTAGATGCAGAATGCCTTTTTTCATAAGAATGTACAGATCAAAAAGGCCTGTCTGCAGTGGGACTAGTGAGAGTGAGTAAGAATAAAACTGGTCAGGGTCCTCAAAAAATCAGTACTCTGGGCAGCCAGGAAGCCCGTGAGGCTCTAGAGTTCTCTCAGGAAGTCAGAGAAGCTAAGAAGTACTCAGGAAAGATTATATCCACGGAACAATTTTGCTAAAGGATCGTGCCACTCTTTAAACAATTTTTTTTTTAATTCAGTCATTAGGAACAGGTAAATTAGGATGTGATTAGTCATTTTACCAGAGAATTCTTCCTTTTAAATAAAGATTGGCTTTCTTTTGCCTTTAAATAGCAATTCTCCTAGACATATTTTTAAAGGCTTCTATTTACAAAAAATTGTACTTAGTCACATCCACAGCCTAGAATGAAGCACCTTGTATTCCGGAAAGGATCAGCAAATTGTTGAAAGTAAAGTAAGGATTGCTTTGTGAGTCATTCGCATCTCTCTGCTTTAGTGTTCATGCATCTGAGAATTTTGCTTGATTTTCACCATTTGGTGGTTTCAACATCTACCTCTCAAGCCAGCTCTTCCTTCTTTCCTGGGCACTTGGCATTTCTTCCCATGGTAACCCTTTAAAGGCTGATTTTGTTTGTTTTTAACATTCTCTTCAACTAGCCAAAGTGCTATTAGATGCTGGGGCCCTCTGTGGAGTTGGTGACCATACTGAGGGTCATGTTCCTGTACCTGGAGGCCAGCTGCAGGGTTTCTGAGCACTATATTTTCTTGTGCACACTGTGGTAGAAATTAAATAGCAGTCTAGGATGAAACCACATAATAAGTATGGGCCCTTAGCAAACTTAAGGTGATTCTGGCCTACCATTTCTAAACTCTTCCTTTACTCAAGAGATGTTCCCATCAGAGCTAAGCACTCTCTCCCGCCTCAACTCTCCCCTCTTCCACTTCCTAACCTAGCTCTGTGGGTGTGCCACTTAACCTTGAGATTCCTCTACTCATTTCACACTTAATACCCCTTTTCTTTTAATATTTAATATTCCATTTGAAACCCCTTCTAACATGCAGACTTTCTATCACCACTGCACAGCACACTGCTATGAGAGAATAATTCTCTGCCTTCTTGTCTGTGCTATCAGTCCTGTATACATGAACTCATCTTGTATTGTCGAACAGTAATGATTAGACATACGCAAGCCCAAATCCCAGGAAAGTGGAGGACTTGACAACCTCAGCCTAGGCTCAGAGATTAGTTGCACCCTCCCACCCCGATATTATGCCACTATATCTGGCACATGATTCTATTTTTGCACTCACCACACTGAACAGGAGTTGGTATTACAAGCTTATCTCCCCTACTACTCCTTAAAGGAAGGGAATGTGTCTTATTTCTCTCCTTACCTTTAAATCTAGGATAGTATTAGTCACATATTAGTTATTCAATAAATGTTTGGCAAATGAGTAAACAAATTAAGTATTTTAATCAGCTATGTTCAGCAAATGAACTGAAAAACAGGTATCTTTCAGACCAAAATCAGAAATCTAGTGAGTGAGCCATTAAGAATATGGATATTTGAAGCAGAAATGATCAGTTTCTTAGGCTGGTCTCCAAAGGGACTTATGAAGGAAGCTGGTGAATATTGTTAATAAACAAGGGACACAGTCAAGACATTGACATGCCTGCTGCACCAAGGGCACCAAGCTATGAGGATCTGAAGGGAGGTGTTGGTTAGGTCTAAGAAGGATAGCACATAGACCAAAGAAAGACTCACTTAGGTCAGATGGAGGGCCTTGGACATGCAATGACCCAGAGGTCAGAAGGATGGCAGAGCCCTGGAGTAAAGTGGATAAGAGGAAGGGCAATGCTGAGATCAAGACTGGGAAGAAGATGCTAAAAGAGACAGAACCCTGTTGTTCAGCCTACTTCCTGTCTGTCGGCTTGTGGGAGAACAGCTGGGTCTTCACATTGGCCAGAATTCCTGGGTCACTGACCAGGGATTGCTTGGTGCATTTTGAAGTGGGGCATGAAATCACTCACTCAGTCTCTCCTTCACCATCCCATCCCTCCATAAAGATGTTTCCCACCACCGGTGGTTCTCACAGTGGGATCCTGCACATACAGCATCGGCATTGCCTCACCTGGGAACTGGTTACATCTGCATGTTCCCCTCCTCTCCGCCCGTCGCCACCCAGATCAGAAACTCTGGGAAGGCCCAGACAAGGCTGACAGGAAAACCTGGGACCAGGGGGTAGAGGCATAACTGGAAATAAAAACATAAGCAATGGATTTCTTCATGACCCAAGAAGCAGAATCCTAGCTAGGAGTCAGGACTGCACTGAGAATTCACTAATCATGTCCAGGAACAGAGCAGGTATCCAAGTTTCTGTCTTCATAATGGGGCAAACCTAGTAGGAGAGTCAATTGGGTAGATGCAGCCTCAGGAAACTGACTGTGACTGTGCCAGACTGGGATGAAAGCTAAAGCAGCTAAATGAGGATCTGCTTTGAGGACTGAGTACACAGCTAGGGAGGGAATGCAGAGAGCCACAGTTTAGTGCCAGAGAAGAAACTTCACCGGTCAGGTCCATACACTTAGATTATGATAGGAATGGTCCCCCTTGAGCTGTACAGTGATCAAAGTGAACTGTGCATGGAAGCACTGTATGATAGTTACAATATCAGGAGATAAAATTGGGGATGGCCCTCTATTTCTTCCAAATGTATTTTTTTTCGGAGACTGGTATAAAATGACTGTTATAGTAAAGACACCACACAAAGGGCATGGATTTAATCCATCTCCTAATTCTCTTTCCTTTCTATTTTTTTCCCTTACCTTCTTATTAACTGGTTCCTTAGCTTCTCAAAGACTGACAGAGTATCTGGAATCAAAAATATGGCTAAACCTTAGCAAGGGCCATTTGAAACTTAATTAGATAGCCCTTTCAAAAATGTTAACTTTGAATCAATTTGGCACAAATTTAAACTCAAATGCTTGAAACTTTTCTACCTGTTAATTTGATTATTTTGAGCTAAAAAAAGAAGAGCAGATGACAAGATCATTATGTTTTGCAAAACTTCTTTTCAAGGAGGTTATGCAAGAGACCCAAAGTGTGTCCCAAATAAAATCTTGAAGATACAGGAAATCTTTATTTTTATTGTGATAGTTACTAGTGAGCTCTGAGAGAATAAAATCATTTTATGAAAGAAAAAAACATGAACAAAAAGGTGGCTTGGAATGTGTCTTGGCATAAGGTGGCCAAGATACAAAAATAAAAATAAAAAAAATACCTGCGTCTTGGCCACATTTTCTCCTTAGAACAGAATTTCATTTTATGGAAGACATAATTATATCTTAACTTCTCCAATGTTGGCTGTCTAGCTAATTCTATAGAGACAGGCTATTTAAATGTTCTAGGAATGCCGTGCTAGTAGTGCTTGCATGTGAAACTCAAGCCTTCCAAAGATTTTACAGAGCAGTGGGAAATGCGGTGCATATTTCTATGAAGTAAATAGCTTGGCACATCTTTTATGTATGTATGTATGTATGTATGTATGTATGTATGTATGTATGTATGTATGAATGTATGTATTTCTTCGTCCATTTATTTATTTATTTATTTATTTATTTATTTATTTATTGCAGTTCCATACATATTTTAAAAAGTATATACATTCGTTTGTTATACTTATGGTTAAATCAGGGTTAAGACAGAACTCAGGCTGACATCTGAAGTAAGTAATAACTTAAAAACTCAATTGATGAGCGTCCCACTTAATGACTCTGCGGCACAGAGGCTTTGGGTACTAGGGTTAGTGGGTGCTAATACCCCTGTTTAGAAGGCACTGTGGAGTTATGGCAACATAAATTTCCATGACATGGTAGGGCGTACTTGGAGGTGGTTCTGATTTCTCCTATAAGTCAAGGCTATATTGCATTTCCAATTGCCCCATTGCATGGGATACACAAAGAAGATTCTCTACACATTTTTATGGAAGGCTACATCTCTACAAGTTCCTGTGAATAGTACTGATGATTCTTTATGGAAACCATTGCGTGAGCCAAAGATCTCAGATGATCATCAACTAACATCATGTTCATAAAGAAAGTTTGGGTAACCTCAGTGTTATGACTTCATAATGACTGTGAAGATGTATATGAAGTATAGACTTCTCTACTTTGTTATGAATGATTCCTGAACTCAGAAAACAACCCTCCCCTATTCAGACATGGGTGTTCCCCTGCTGTGATTTTTGTGGTCCTGATATTATCCATTAATAAACCCAGGAGTGGCCTCCATATTTTAGAAAGAACTTTGTTGGAGTGGGAGATAAGAATATTCTGGGGATGGAGAGAAGGAATTCAGGGAATGTCAGAGGAAAAGGAAGAGCATACCAGTTAGGGTCACAGGAATCCCTAAGAAAATAATACAGGAATATACTATAAAGGGGCTCCTTGTATCTTGCTATTTTCTCTTTGTGATGAAATGAATAAGTGCTTCTATTTTTTTTTCACTGAGTTTCAAAGCATCCTCCACGAATCAGCATTAGCAGAGGCATGAGACACATCCACATTTGAGAAGCACTTTAATTACAGTGAAGCTCTGAGCATGGTAAAGCAATTCCATTCTGCCCCCCACACACACCTCCCAATCACAGTCTGAGTAAAGAAAGCAAGAGAGAGGATTTTCTTAGGGCTAAAAATAGGCCCAGCAGTCATCAGGCCAGAACTGTCTTGCCACTTTCAAGGGTATGTGTATGTGGAAGGGAATTCCTCCACTTCTCCATTCTTCTTGGGCATGATCTGACACCTGCTGCCTCTTCTAAAGTAGAATAGCAAGAAGAGTTTGTGGCAGGTTGCCAATGCTTAAATCCCAGCACTGCTCTTTCTGGCCCTGAAATATGGCCAGGTTTCTTAACCAGTCCTCATCTGTAAAATGGGGATAATAACAATGCTTCGTACATAGTGATACTGTTAAAACTAATTGAGTTAATACATGTGCAATGCTTAGAATGCTGCCTGGCAAATAGTAAACAGTAGATACCAATGGTTACTTTATTATTATGATTTTATGTTTTTCTCAGCATGGCTGAGTTCTCTAGTGGTGACTATTCTTAATAGAAAGTAACTTTGCTAGTAAGGAACCCTAATAGATGACCAGTTTGGGGATAAATACGTACTCTATCCAAAAGCAAAATATACAGGCTTGAAAAATAAATGGTATTCTAGGACAGTGGTTGGCAAATTTTCTGTAAAAGGCCAGATAGTAAATAAACACTTTAGGCTTTGCCAGCCATCCATTCTCTGTCACAACTACTTCACTATGCTGCTGTTGTGAAAAAGCAGCCATATGCAATATATAAATGAAGGAACATGGCTGTGTTCCAACAAAACTTTATTTACAAAAACAGACGGCAGGCCAGATTTGGCCCACAGCTAAAGTTCACCAACCCCAGTCTAAAACTATAAGCTCCATGAGAAGGGCACCAAACCCCTCATGTCCACCTCTATATTATATTACTCAGCATTATGCCTTGCACAGACTTGCTGCTCACATTCTAATTATTTCTAAATGAATGAATACAAACAACAAAAGGATGAGGTTTTTTTAAATTTTGGTTTAAACATTGGACTTTGGCACACTTATGCAGACTGTGAAATGGACACTTCTAAATTCTGCCAGCAGACATGACAAAAGAGTTTCTGGGAATGATACACCATGTCCATCCATGGGGTTCAGGCTCTTTGGCAAATAAGTGTTATGTCAAAAAAAAAAAAGAGTGAAAATAGTGACAGATATTTGAACAGTCCACAAAGCTCCATTTATAAAGCAATGTCTGATTGTCCACTATGGACTCCAGTGTGTCAAAAATGGTTGGGAATATCTTATTATTGGGAAACCCCTTGCCTAAGGAGTGTGAGACCTGAAGGTTTTCATGCATTGTTCCTGTTCCCCTGCCCAGGGTCTTGGGTGATGAGTTGCCTCTGGAGTCAGATAGACTCATTAACCTGTGAGCAAGTGACTTCTCCTCTTTGTGCTTTGGGTTCCTTATCTACAAAATAGAAATGGTAATATTACTGACTTCTGTGGTTGATATGAGGATGAAACAGAATGATACTCAGCATGTGGCCTATTTAATAAGCACTCAATAAACTTAGCTTTGTTATTTCTAGACCAGCAACTAGCTCCTGTTGAAGTAATTGCTAAGAGCAGGCCCTTCCATTCTCTGAATAACAGTTGATGCCTAGGAAAGAAGAATCCAGAGAGACAGACAGTCCTTCCTGCTTCCTTCCCACTTTTATTTAACTTCCTTCTTTCTCTTTCCCCTCTCTTGCCTGGTGGTTTCTACACCTATAGGAGGTAACAATATTTTGAATGCTTTGGAAATAAAGGCATCCTCTGGAAGCTAGAAAACATCCAACTGTTCAAATAGGAAAGAAGAGGCATATTCTGAAGCTTACTAGAACAGGTAATTAAGACTGAGGGATCTTGGGTTTCCAGTCAAGATGGAGAAATAGGTAAACGCTGTTCTTGCCTCCTCTCACAACCACATCCAAATTACAATTTGGGAATCTCCTGGAGTTTAGCTGAACAAAAGTCTTACAACTGGGGACACAAAGAAGAGGCCACCATGAGACTGGTAGGAAGGGCAGAGATGCAAAACAGGCTGGTCCCACACCCACATGTGGCAGTTGAAAATCACGAGGAATATCTCAGCTGTGGAAGTCACTCTGGAGAAACAAGAAGTCCCAGCCCACACTGGACTGCCCAGCCCAGGGTTCTAGTGCTGGGAAGAGAAGTCTTCATAAAATTTAGCTGTAAAAATCAGCAGAAATTGTGGCCGAGTGAGACAGTGGGCAACTGGAGTCACAGATGTTCCTCTGAAGGGGCCTACACAGAGTTACTCACTGACAAACTCACCTTCTCTGAACTCCAGAGCTAGAGCAGCTGCTTGAGGAGTATACAGGGAGGAACTGAGTAGTCTGACTTCAGGGCAAGGGCTGAAGGGGCAGCTTTCTCCCAGATAGAAATACTGTTAGTGTCCATTGTTCTTTTCTTGAGCCCTTCCCACAGTGTATAGACACAAGCAGCCACGATGTCTGAGTCTCCATCAACCTGGCTAACACTGATCATCCTGCGCTGGTGATTTTCTGAGACTCCGTTCCACCCAACATGTGGGCCAACCCAAGCTGCTTACAGTGGCTTTTCCATACAAATGGACTTTCTTGGCTCATGCTGTGGATTTTCATAAAACTTCTCAAAGGTTCACAAACCCCAAATAAGCAACGTCTGGCCTCAGTGTGCCCTATATCTCTTGCTGAGCAACCAAAGCCTGACACTAGTAGCAGCTGGCCTCAATTCTCCCAGTCACTTCCAAGTTCAACACAAGTGGCAACCACCTGTAGATCACATAGTAGCTTATACCAAGTGACACCCAGCAAAGCACAGGCAATGGCTGTCCTTGGCCTGCACCAGAGCCCCTCTCAAAAAGCCCCAGAACCAATGCACATGGTGGCCAGCTTCAGACCACACCAGAACATCATGCAACCACCTCCACAAATGACACATCCAAAGGTCAGACACAGCAGGCACCAAATCCTTGTTAAAGCGAATTCTGCTCCATAGGGTCAGCTGCTGCACAATAGCTCCTCCACTATAGTCATAGCCAGTCTTCACAACCAATCAGCCTGAGTGTCAATCCCTCCCACTGTTGAGCGAACAGCAATCAAGGCTCAACTACACAATCCACACAGGGAACACACCTGGAGCACTAGGCTCAGATGACTAGGCTCAGGTGCCCCACAGGACACCTGCTACATGAAACCACTCTAATAAGACTGGGAGACATAAGAGCCATACCTAACACATAGAAAGAAAAACAAACAAACAAACAAACCAACAGGGAAGTAGCCAAAATGGGGAGACAAAAATCATGTCCCAAGTAAAAGAACAGAGCAAAGCTCCAGAAAAGAACTCGACAAAATGGAGATAATCTACCAGATACAGAGTTCAAGACACTGGTTATAAAGATACTCTGAACTTAGGGAAAGAATATAGGAACTCAGTGAGAATTTTAACCTAGAAATAGAAAACAAAAACAAAACAAAACAAAACAAAAACAAGATAGAAAACAAAAAATAACCAGTTGGAAAGGAAGAATACATAACTAAAATGAAGAATACATTAGAGGGAATCAACAGTAGAATAGATGAAGCAAAAGATCAAATCAGTGATCTGGAAGATAAAGTAGCAGAAAACACCCAACCCGAACAATGAATAGAAAAAAGAATCCCCCCAAATAAGGATAGTTTGAGGGGCCTTTGGGCTAATATCAAGAGTACCATCACTTATATCATAGGGGTAACAGAAGAAGAAAAGAGAGCAAAGAATTGAAAACCTATTTGAAGTTATAATATTGGAAAATTTTCCTCACCTGGAGAAGGAAATAGACATACAAGCCCAGAAAGTGCAGAGAGCTCCAAACAAGATGTACTCAAAGAAGCCCATACAGAGACACATGGTAGTTCAAATGCCAAAAGTTAAAGACAAAGAAAGAATCTTAAAGCAGCAAGAGCAAAGCAGTTAGTTACCTACAAGGGAGTTTCCATAAGACTGTTAGCCTATTTCTCAACAAAAACTTCACAGGCCAGAAGAGATTGGCAAGAAATATTTAAAGTGATGAAAAGCAAGGACCTATAACTAAGATTACTCTACCCAGGAAAACTATGATCCAAAATAGAAGGACAGGTAAAGAGCTTCCCAGATAAGAAAAAGCTAAAGGAGTTCATTAACACCAAACCATTATTATCCAAAAAATCTTAGAGGTACTTCTGGAAGAAGGAGTAGGAAAAGATCAAAAACATGAATAATAAAATGGCAACAACTATATGTCTATCAACAATTACTTTAAATGTGAATAAATAAAATGCTTTAATCAAAAGATAGGGTGGATAAATGGATTAGAAAACAAGACCTTTATATATGCTGACTACAAGAGACTCATTTCAGGTTGAAAGACACACAGAGACTGAAAGTAAAAAGATGGAAAAAGATATTTCATGAAAATGGAAAAGAGAGAAAAAAAGCTATGGTAGCATCACTTTCATCAGCAAAATAGAATTCTTAAAAAAGCCTATAACAATAGATAAAGAAGGATCCCGTAATCTCACTTCTGGGTATTTATCCGAACCAACCCAAAATAGTACTTTAAAAGAGATACATGAATCTATTTGCTCTTTGCAGCATTATTTACAATAGCCAAGATATAGAGGCAACTGGATATACATAGATGAATGGATAAAGAAGAGGTGGTGCATTAAAATGAAATATTACTTAGCCATAAACAAAAATTCAAAAAAAAAAAAAAAAAGAATGAGACCTTGTCATCTGCAACAACATGGGCGGATTTAGAGGGTATCTTTACAGATATTGCAAATGTAAACTTCAGGCCTATCTACCACAATTTCAGATTTATGGATTCTGCATTCCTAAGGGTTGCAGGCCCTCCAACTGCAATTAAAATCCATAGGAATGCTGAGGACTTGGCTTGTGGCCTTTCAGGAGCAAGTGTTGGTAAGCACATAGAGACCTCTCACTTGCCACTCCTTAACTCTGACCACCGTGCAGTTGACAACTGGGCTGAGTTGAATGCCTGCAATCTCTGACTAGCTAAGAGAGAAAAAAAAAAAAAAAAACAAAGTTGAATGACCTACTAGCCTGTGTATGGATCCAGGCCCACACGAACTTGAGTCAAGGTCCAGACCTTTTGTTCCTGGGTCAAAAGCCAGGGCTGTGAGCAAGCTCACATAGTTCACTGGGTCGATTGGGGTTACCTTCAGTGACCCCTGTGTTGACCAGAATGGCATTTGTAGGGAGCAAGGGCAAGTTCAGGGCAGAAGTACAAATTCTACTGAACAACTTCCACTGTCCCAGGGATGTGTGCTGGGAAAGAAAGGACACAGAAAGGGTTGGCCAATACACACTGAAAAGAAGTTCAGCCAAGAATAAGAATAGGAAAGGTGCCTGACCAGTGACAAAAGGATGATTGAGGCTCCACCAGCAATTTGCTCTCCTTCACCATCTCATATCCATAGCTCCAAGCTCAGGGCTGTTACCTCAATAAGTCCTCAATAAAATGAGTGAATGAATGAATGAATGAATATTTGTTTCTTCGTTGAAGTGTTCAGGCCACACAAGGGCATATGTTGGAAAGTCTGGGGCAAAGGGCATTTATAAGGGTAGCAGCAGAGAAATTAGGCAGTGTGTATGCGTTCTGAAATTGCTTCCTTAGGATCCCAAGTGCCAAATGTCCAGTGTCCGCCCCTTGTTCAAAAGAAAGCCTACCATGTTGCCTCTTCTGAGACACAGTTCTGTGATCTTTATTAGGGTCACTCATCTTGTGAGTGGAAATTAACAATTTTTGACTTGGTGATACACTGAGAGCAGTTCAGGTTTGCTGAAAGCTGTCTGTTTTTTAGGATCAACTTGCAACCAGTAGATGGCCCTTTCAAAATAAAGGCCCTTGAACTCTTTAATGAATTTGATAATGGCTTTTTCAAATTTCATCTAAATGTTTGAAATAAAAATTAAGCCACAATCCACATTCGTGCTTATGGATGGTCAGTATGCCTATAAATAACACCATAACTCTCCAAAAGCCACTAATTTCAGTCAGAGATTTAGGAAGAGAAAAAAATCCTGTGAAAATCTAAGGCAGGCAAAATCATTTCAAGTCCTGAAGAATCCCAAAAGAAATAAGGTCGCAGGGCCTTCAGTTGTCCTGTAATGTTTATGTTCAGTTATTATTTTTTTTTTCACTCCTACTAAACACATTGTCTGGAAGCAAGCTTACCATCTGGAAGAACTCAAAGTGGGTTCCAGATTGATTTCCCTTTGATCTTATCGATGTGGACAGGAGAACACCAAGAACAAACTCTGTCCCATATTCTGAATTGGCTACTAGAACGTAGTTCAGAGCACGGTCTAAAACCAAGCCCTGCACCAATAGCTCAAGAGCAGGCTCTGCAAAAAGGAAGGGCAGTTATGGGAAAGGAAAACACCTGCAGAGAGGGCCAGGTGGCATAAGACAAAATCTAAGGGCACCCACATGACAGATCACTACGTTGGAGGATTGTGTCATCGTTTCATGTTTCACTTTGTTTTAACAAAATGTTCACTGTCTATTTTCATTGTCTAGCACATTTTAGAAGACTGGAAGAAAAAGTGAAAGATTAGCTCAACTTTTTCACCCTGTGGCTATGACAAGCTCCTAGTGCACAATGCTACAGAGGAGATAAAGTCAAGTGTAAGGAGCCTAGTGTTTCTTCACAGCAACCCCAGCAACCCCAGAGCTGAGATTTAAGGATTAAGACTGGATTACCAGGATAGGGGGTCAAAAAAAGGCTTGAGAAATATGAGCAACAGTTTGTCCTCATATGTGTTGTGAGGAACAAAAGTATGCAAAGCACCTGGTACAATGCCTGACACTTAGAAAAAGCTCAATAAACAGTAGAGTAGTTTTTTTTTTTTTTTAAGTTAAATAATACCTTCCAGTCATAGTTTAAAAGTAGAACATTTGTATATTTGAGTTTCCTAATAACTTTGTGAGATAAGAGGGAATTATTATCTCAATAGTGTATTAGTCAAGAGGAAAATGGTACTCAGAGAGCTTTAATAATTTGTCCAATATCACACATTTAATAATGGAGATCTTAGACTTGAAAGTGACATGGTTAACTTCTTCAGTCACAGTGGTCTTTTCATTATGCCAACTGCATCATCCCTTTTATAACCTCAATGCTTTTCCTTCCTTTTTTCCTGAATTTATTATAGTTCTGCATCTATGAGCCTCAAAATGTGGTAAAAATACTGAGACTTTGTAGTCTTTTTTCCTGCGATGTCTAATCTCAGATTGTTCTCAATAGTTATATATAATATTGAGTAAATCCTTCTGCTAATTTGGAGATAAGGTTTTCTATTTGTGAATGGATATGTTTCTACTCTGGGCTAAAATTGAAGCTATCAATAATCTTGATAGTATTCAAAAAGAGAATCACTGATATAATTCTATGCTACACAGAAAACAGTATACTATACACTTAGTAAAGTGCATATAAAATAAAATACAGCATTTAGTATAGATAGATAATGTGTATACATAATCCAAATTAGAAAATAACAAAAGAAAATTCCCTAAAAAAAAAAAAAGATATCCTTTTCATGTTTAATGATTATCCAATGTTAGGTTATATGATTCTAATTTGTTCCTGTAATTTCACTAAAAGCTTCTGGAAATTTTCCTCATAATGCTCTATTTATGAAGAGCTAAAAATAAAATAAAATAAAATAAAAGTAAACTCTTTAAAAAGTACAATTTTCTATGTGATTGGTTGTAGTCTAATTTTTGCCCAGGAGGTGGCTTTTTTCCCCAGGCCTCTTTAGCTGTTAGAACAAACCTGGATCCCTCAGCCACAGACATTTATTATGTCTAATAAAAGCATTGTAAAATTTGTATAACATATTTCAGAACCCAGGAGATATTTATTTTTTATTTACTCAATCCTATTTTTTTGAGAAATGTAATATAAAAAACAAACAAACAAACAAACAAACAAAGATAACACTTGAGAGGCAGACACTGAAATCACTTTGTCTCGTGGTCTTTAGTACATGTACTGAGGAACAAATGTGCCCAGACTTTCTTGGCATGTGATGTACCATAGGTCCTTCTGCAAAGTTGAGAGACTCAAATCTGTGGTTCCTGGTGGGAAAACGATTTGGCTTCCACAGCTTTCTCTTCCCTGGGAGTAGTGGTTTAATTAATAATGTTGGAAAACTAAGCTAAACACAGACACCACTGCTGTAGTAGGTAGCAGTATAAAGGCCCAACCTAGAGTTTTGGGCCTTGGGCCAATAGGAATTCGAGAGAAAAACAGTGCCATATGCCCAACTCCTTCAGGGATTGCTGTGGCCAAGAGACCGACTATGGGAAGTTGCTACTTCTCTTTCTCTTGTGCTTTAAGATTGATTAGCAGTGCTTCTCAAACTTTTGTTCCGTAAAACGTATCACAAACAGTATTTATATGAGGACACTGGGAAGCATTGATTCAGTACTTAGACTAGAGGTGCTAGTTCAAAGAGCTTGGTCACCAACCCCTCCCCTGCCCCCCACCAATCTCCCACCACTTCCATCTCCCATCTCCCCACCCTCCACCCTGCCCTCACCATTGACAATGGCTGAGGAGTTCAATTTTCTTGGGGCTCCTATAACCCATTCATGGAACACTGGCAAGCAACTGATTACAAACCATAAAATTAATTTTAAAGTTTGTAATAAAAGCTATATCTTTCTTGTGGCTGAAAATTTCAAGTTCATCATCTAGATCACTCCCCTCCCAATATTACAAAAGTTCATTTGGAACCAGAAGGTTGTTCAGGGAGCACAGAATCAAGCAAAAAGGGGTGGCCAGATTGCCTTAGAGATACTCTATTTGGCCATGGTAAAGTCTGGTGAATGAACTATCCTTGTTTTACCATAGGGTACCCCTCTCTAGTGATCATGATGCTCATGAATCTCAGATTCAGTGTCTCAGTGCTTGGATAATACTGAATAAATCCAATTCTTACCCTCTAATTTTCACTTTTCAGGACTCTAAGTAAGCCATCCTCTACAGTATAATACAACTGATCAGCTTAGTAAAATCACATTTTAGTCACATGTCTCTGAAATTATAAGCAAGTTACTTCAAGTGGTCTTGATGGTTTTTTGGGTCTTCTTTCTTAAGTGACTCCTACAGTTGACTCGATTGGTTATGTATGGATTCTTGGGGTTGTCTAACTGATATTTTTAAGTTTGGGGGCACCTTACTTTGCTTTACTTCACCAGCATCCTTGGATGGTAGGTAATGAATAAAGGCATTAGGATCCATGTTCATCTTAACATTTGTAGTAAGTGCTTTCTAATAAAAATTACACAGGTTTTTGAAAAAATCAGCTACAACTATAACTCCTTAATTCTGCTTAACTGAGTGAAAGACTACTTTGAATTGGCCAAAGTCTCAACTACAGTTTTGTTTCTTAAAGTTCTGATTTAATGAAAGATATTCTGAATTGGAATGAGATCTCCTTTCTCTTTTCCTCTTTCATTCACTTTTTCCAGGAGCATGGGCCAGGTCTCAGTTTCCTCAACTGCAAGATGAGAGTATTCAACCAACTTGCCTCTAGGCACCTTCCAGCTCAGGGTTTATTTTCTTTAATGTGAATATCTGTAGCTCTCAAGCGAAAAAGCTGCCATTTGCAGGCAAGTAAGAACACCTTGCAATAGTTAGATGGTCCTGCTCCAGTGAAATAAAATTTTCAATCGCTGAAAATCCCAGAAACTGTTGACAATAATAACAAAAAAACATTAAATTTCAAAATTAGTTCTAAGTTTATTTTCAAAAATACAGAGCATCTCAAGCTGGGTTTGGATGAATGCCAATTATTCAAAAAGCTTTACTAAGTATATACTATTTACTTGGGTTTTGAAGGGGAAGAAGAGGCAGTGTGGTCTCTCCCTCAGAGCTCCGACCCAGCAGGGGATATAGCGCATGCGCATCTCTCCTATAACGTGGTATCAAGAGGAATATCTTATGTGAAGAGATGTAGGCAGGGTGTGGAGGAAGAACAAGGGATAGCATAGAACTCTGGGACTGGTTATGGCAGAGCCATCACCACCCCTGGGACCAAAGGAACAGATGACCTTTGAAAGGAAGAATATATCTGAAAACAAATATTTGGATCTACTATGTGATAGAGAGCAGGGTGTAATGCAGGGAATAGAGTAATACACACTCTCTTCCCTCCTCATGGGACTTTACAAGCAGGTGGGTGACAAACACCTAACAAATGACTATGGAAATAAATATCACAGTAGGTGGTTAAGTTCCATGAATGAAAGGTAGAAGATGCTATGAGAGATTTTAGCAGAGGGTTGGGAGCTGGTCCATGCCCATCAGGGAAGACTTTTCTGAGAAAAAGTTGTCTTAGCTGAGATCTAGGATATACAGAGGGGTTTCCATCTGCAAAAGGGGGCAGAGAAGGATGTGTGCAAGATGATGGGGACAGTGCATGTGGAGCCCCTGACCTTAGAAAGGCTGTGGAGCATTAAAGACTCCAAGAGAAGCCCAATGTGGTTGAAGCTTACTCCCACAGGGAGAGGGGAGGGACATGGAGCTGGAAAATGGGCACCATCCAATTCAGGCCAGGTCTCCAAAGGCTGAGCTGGAGATCTGGAACTCATATGTAGAGAGAAAAGTTACAGAAGGATTTTAAATGGAGATGCCAAGACATGTGTGCATTTCTAAAAGACTCTTCAAGAAAAGGTCTGCATGATAACTTTAAATAGAATTGGTGCTTTAACATATTTGTTGAACTACATTTTAATTTTGTGATAAAGGTGTTTTAGAAACTGTGCTAGTAGTAGAAACTAAAGGTGGAGGTGTGGAATTAAATTTGGGACAAAGCAATGGTTGCTTTCTCTCCAGAAATCTGTTTTTTCTAATTACCACTCACACATCAGGGTCACATAAAATGAAAAGAATAAAATTGCTTAAAATAACCACATAACATCAGCATAGATAAAAAGTTATTTCTCACATGTACTTGTTAAAATCAGCAATGAAATCAGACTTTCTGAATTTGAATCCTGGTTTTCTTACTACTTACTAGCTATGGGACCTTGAATAAATTACTCAGCCCCTCAGTGTCTCGGTTTTCTTATCTGTAAAGAGATTATAGGAATACCTATTTCATTGCTTTGTTGTAAAGATTAAGGTGAATAAATTAAAAGGATGTCAAAGACTGCCAGACCCAGAGTTAAGTGCTCAATAAATGTCACCTATTATTAACTGCACACAAATTTCATGGTGCATATAAAAAGTTGTTTTCCCCAAATGTAAAATAATTTGCTCTTTGATGTGTTCCCATTGCTTGTTTCTTAACAGTGACTGTTGTATATGTGTTCATGATAATTATATAATGGTAATATGACTTTTACAGTAATGTTTAATTCATCACGTGTGGTTGGGCTTATTACACCAAGTAATAAGATCTTGCCTCAGTATTAAATTGTTTTCTGGTATGTTCTGGATAATGCACTTTAGAAAATGTTTAAAGCTAACATATAAACACACGGTACCTAATCTTCCTTAATTTCAAGATTATTAGAGGAGGCATTACTAAAAATGTGTGGGGTTCACATGTAAGAAGTCTTTTTGTCCTCCTCTCACCAGTCTCTCAACTTACAGAAAGCTGTGCATTTTAATAGTTTCCTCCACTTTCTCCTGTTTCTTCATCACTGATAATATGCAATGCACATCAGTGCATGGACATTCCCACAAATTTATTACTGAAGCTCACACAGGTTAAAAGTTATCCCTTAGCTCAGTAGACAAGATATTCATTGTCTTTTCCCCATCTGCAAGACAAGACTCTCGATCCATCAGTTTCATAAATCATTCTCCAGCTAGTCCATGACAGACAAAAATCAAGGAACAAGTTAGCATTGAACCGGTTATAGGTTAGAAATGAGGTGACAGCAGGCCCTATTGTTTCTTCCCTAATGTACCTCAAATGGTACACTGCTGTGCATGGGTGAGCACCCCATACTTGTTGACAGAATTATTTTTAGAAAGCAATGCTTTCCCATTTATAAAACCCAGAGAGAGGCAGCATGATGTGTAGGCGGCAGTTCTCAGCCCTGGCTGCAAATCTAAATTACCTGTGGAGCTTTTAAAAGTCTGCAAATGCTGTGACCTCACTCTAGCCCAATGGTTCTCAGCCTGATCTGCACTTGTGAATCACCTGGGGAGCTTTTGAAAATCAGGACGCCTGCCAGGCAGCTTCACCTCAGACCAATTACATCAGAATCTCTGGGGCTCAGGCCTACAGAGAGGCATTGCTTAATTACCCTCCTCAGGTAGTCTAATATACAGCCAGTCCTGAGAACCACTGCTCTCGATGGATTGAACTCACTTATTCATTTAACAAATATGCACTGACTGCTACTATTTGCAAGGCATTACTAGCAACATGACACTTAAGGAAATAATTGTCCCCTGCTCTCCTGGGCTTAGAAATCTGAATCAAAATCTTCAGGGGTGGGGCTTGGGCATCTAAAATATCTAAATGCTGATTAGCCAAGACTGAGAATCAGGAAGTAGTAGAAAAAGCAGAGTTGGATAGCAGTGGTTGTATCCTCCACTTGGTTCCTCCACTTATTGGCTGTTTGATCTTGGCTAAGTTATGTAACCATTCTAAGCCTCTGCTTCCTTATCTTTAAAATGGTGGAAAGCAAACCTTCCATTCTAGGGCTTTATGAGTTCTAAATGAAAAAAAAAAATCAATAAAGATCTTTGTGCAGCAGCTAGTACCTACTAGGCAGGCAGTCAATAAATGTTAGTTTCCTTCCTTCCACCTCCCTTTCATTTCTCCCATTGTCCTTAAAGCAATATGTGTGCTAAGTACGAGTGATATACCATTGAAATACAAGACACTGGCACTGGCTTTCCAGAAGTTATGTTGTAATAAACAATTAGAGAGTAGCTACATCATACATAAGCTTGTTGTGTGCTATCAGCTATGTTTATTGCTGCAGGAGTTCTGAATAGAGAGAAATAATCACTGAGAATCAGGAGCCAGAGGTTTTCTAAAGAGGAAGAATTTAAGAAGAAGCTTAAAGGGTAGTAGGTTTTGCCAGAAGAGGAAAGGAAGGGTATTATAGGCTGAGGAAACAGCACAGCAAAGGTAACTTCTAAGTGATACTTAAAGCTAGATCACATTTAAAGACAACACATACCTTTCAAACAATATTTGACACATGTCTATGCATGACATTAATCAAGAAAGTGGAGTTTACTTTTTTATCGGTGTGAATGAAAAACTATACATGAGTTCTATGTTTTTAAGAATATGTATGAGGTTTATGTTTTTAATCGTACATTCATTTGTTCTAGATGCATTTCCTCAATGTTATTTTGAAAAATTTCTTCCTGTATCTCTTTTTACTTACATCCTCCTTGAGGGTACCAGCATGCCTTCTTAGAAAGAACTCACTAGCCTCAGAAATAACAATGACTTTTCTCAACGCCAAGAACAAAGAGCTGAATCAAGATGACATCATCCTTCTGATAGTGAATTTTCATTCAGGTTCGCATTTAAATCCTGCTGGAGTTTCGTCCAGAATAGTTAGTCTCTGACCAATTGCAAACGGCCAAGAGACTGAATTTGCTTAAAAGCAAGCCTGTCTGGCAAGCAAGCAACTCACAGTAGCCGCCTCCCCTCTATTGCAAAGTCTGGGCCTGCTCACAGACTCTGGAGACTGCTGCTGACAGCGTATCCCTCTTCTGCTGAGATTTCTTGGAATGACCTACTTTGAAAATGGTGCGAACTTGGCCGCGTGCCAGGGAGTTGGGGTGCAAACAGGCCTGTCCAGAGGGCTTCCTGCAGAAGAGCGCAGGCTCTGTCGGGGCCCCTCCAGCAGCCGTGCGTATGGTTTTGTTTTGGGGGTGGTTGCTCTTTTTTTTTTTTTAATTATTTTTATTCCCAGGGCCCTGGCTGTTACAAACTCATCTTTATGCTCTTAGAGTGCAGGCTACTGATTGGCTGGGCCGGCAGTTGCATCAGAGAAAGGCAGCAAATCGGAGCAGGACTCTGTCTCCTGCTGTAAACAGCTGATGTGGTCATAGACAGGGCCGCGAGGCTGTCCTAGCTCTCGGCTGCAGCCCGGGAATGCCCTTTGCAGAGCAAAGCGGGAAGGAGCACGAGACTCAAAGATGAGTCACAGATCAGAAGGTTTTACCTTGGCCTGTACTTGGGCCGCCACGTGGGGCCTTGGCCACACCTCCCTTCCACCTAGGTTCATGGTTTTCTGAGTACCTGGCTTTGAAAACCAACGTGGCTGTGTCTGGGGCGTCGGGAAAGGGAGAAACCAGGAGGAACGAGCAGGGCAGAAAGACTGGGGATTACATTCCCTAAACCACTTAAGTGATGACTCGAGATAATTCCTCCCCTCTTTCAGGACTGCCTGCTAAAAACAGTAGCCAGCTTTGAATCCAGGGAACTTATCTGCACTTATAAATACGCTTTAATAACTTTCTTTTCCAAAGCAACTATCCTGAATTCAGAAAAGGTAAATTCCAAGTGTTTACCATCTGATAAGATTCTTCTTAAGATGAGGTATTTGTTTATGCACATATGAAGATAACAGGAGCTGGTTTCACAACTTTTACCTCAGGATACTTACAGCATGATAATTTATCTTTGTTGAATCAACTTAGGCTGTTCTCAAATAGGAAGGGAGAAATTTTATTTTAACTTATATTTGAACAGAAAATGGAATATTCAGTATTTATCTGAAAACTCCGTTTAAAATTATGTACATTTAACAATTTTGACCTGCTGCTTAGAGTATTTGGATTTTATTAAACTGTAAAGACATTTTTTTTTTCATAAATTTGCACGCTGAAGTCAATTGCTAAGGACTCCTGTGAAACCTACCTCCTTCAGTTTCATCCACATTCTGGACTTTTCCAAACCTTGGTTTATGGAATACAATCAACTGAGAACTAGAGAAACTCTCCTGAAAGACCTACCAAAATGTTAAATATGAAATTATGGTCTCAAAATACAATACATGATTCTTCACATAAATTCACAGTTGGTAGCACATTGGCAAATGTTGGCAAAAAATGTACTCAAAGGGCTTTTAAATAGGGAAAAATGAGCAAGTTTTTTTTTTTACCTATTCTGAAGCATATGGAATCTCAAGTGTATATAATCTCTTCTACGCAATACAGACTCAGCATTGTTGGTACTGCCCCTCTCTCTCCTCCTTGTTTGGTGGACAAATTACATGGAGAAAAGAGAAGAGAGGAAAAATGATAGAATTAGAACATGAATTCAACATACAATCATTGCTGGCTGTGCTCATGATATGAGCCTTACATCATCCTTGGCAAACCATCCACCCCTTTCTTCAGTCTAACTCCTTGGGCCTTCTGGCTGGCAGATGTAAGAATAGAGGCTACAACAGAGCCCACAATTTTATGTCAGTGGGATCACTCACACAGTGGGATCAGCCCCACCCTGGCAACGAGTTTTCATTTAAAAAGCTAAATGAGGGTGGTTTGTGCCTAGAACTTGATGGCAACCAGGTAAAAAAGACACAAACTTTTTTGGTGGGCAGCGGGGGCGGAGAGTGTGTGTGTGACCAAGCCCTAAGATGAGAATTGCTTTTCTGATGCAAGAATAGAGCCAAATGCTAAGGAGACAAGAACCCTCAATGGAAGACAGACTTAGGAGACCAAGTGTCTGTTAAAAGTGTCCTAATCAGAAAGCAGCCGTAATGATGGAGCAGGGCTCTGTAGGCAGCTTAACCAGATGAGATGAAGAAGGCTAATGTGGTTGAGTAGATGTGTCCTTACTTTTTCCCCAAAAGAATTTAAAGTGGTTTCTCTTTTAATTTTACAGGTTAAGTAAAATGTTACAGGCTTTCTGAAGTTCTCTCACTGTTAACTGATATTCATTAACTTATTAAACAGCTGAACACATGTGATGCTGTGTGATGTGTCACTCAAGAGTATGGCAGCCCTAAAGGAATGTATAGGAGAAAAAAAGAAGAAATCCTCTTTGTGCTATTCATTGTAGTGCCCCATGTTCCTCCTCCTTTCCCCCCATGAAGTTTTGTAAATGTTTCTACTTAGAACAGATGTTTTAGCTTTCACTAGATTAACCACAAGAATAATGAATATAAAGAGGAAGGGAAGAAGAGTAAGGAAGGGGTGATGGTTTGGATCCCTGGGCAAGCCATAGGCTGCTTGAGCATTTCATGTGATGTACTCATCCTCTGCCTGATGAAGAGACCACCCACCTACTGCTTAAAATCTTTCAGCTTCTATTTTCCCTGTGTCCTGAAGTTTTTCAAAATTTTAAGGAAAGGCATTGGGTCAAGAAGTTAGCAAGGGGCTGGCTGCAGTTTCCTCTGGAATCCAGGTAGTCCAGCTTGCTTGGTCACTCTCCTTCTCTTTCTTCCTTTCTGTCCTACACATTACCTATATAAAGAACCACATTGAATTAAGCGGTAGTAAAAGTAAATAAGACAGACATGGAAGAAAAAAAAATGTCATTAGAGACCATAATGATTGAGCAGGAGCAGGCCTTGGGACAGAACATCACATCGCTTCTAAGGGAAGGCTTCCATTCAGATAAAACACCATGATCAGGAAGGAAATGATTCTCATTTAATATCTGGGGTGCAAATTTTGCAAAGCCTTCCAAAAAATAGGTGACAAACCGGAAACGTGTTTGGGAAAATGACTGTGATTAGATTTTTCTTTATGTCTTCCACATAAAGAAGTTCATTAGTAGGCAAACAGTATAGTGTTGTCAAATTTTCACTGGGGTACAGAAGAACAATATCTCCTGATCTCTAGCTCCCAGGAATATGCATAAGGGAAAGCAGGAAGCTATACATGACACAGGAAATGGGAAAAACATATTAACATTGCAAGGTCTCATTCAGGTAATGGAGTACAAATACTAATTAATGCTTAATAAGAACTTAATATTGTTGATAACAAAGCTATGGTTTAGCAAGTTCTTTTTAGTTCCATGATCATCAGTGGGGAGAACAGGTGTACGTGTTGCAAAGATCTGTACTGTATCATGGTGGGACGGATACTTATTTAATCTAAGAGAGAGTAGAAAATAAGCTAAAGCCTGATCACCAGGTATCAGAGCTGCAAGACAGTGATTTTTTTTTCCTCCAGATTCTGCGCTAAGGGCTGCTGGCACCCTGCATTAATATGAAATCAACAACACACTACTCACATGGAACTTAGCATCTAAAAAAGCTCGCATTGTGCTTTAAGCCTTTTAGTACAAAATAATGGAAGTCGCAAGGTTAAAGAATTTTCCTGCAGTTTTCCCTGACACATCTGTACAATTTTACATGGGAGATGAATATATATTCCATGTGGATTCTTATCAATTGAAAATGTGATTGAAGAACTAGTAGTTCAGTACTTAAGGCTCACTCTCTCACTCCATCCTAATCACATACATGTGATTTCCTACTAGCAAGTACTCTGGAAATTATTTTTGATAAGAAATACTTTTTATATTCACATTCATTGTCATTATTATTATTTGCTGTGTCTCTACAGGGTGACTCATTCCAAATAACAGCACCCAGGAGAATAGAGAAGGCAGGTGAAGAAGCAAATTCCACTCAATAAATTACATTCGAGCACTTACTACTATGTTTGGCACTATGAATCCAGAGTCCCTAAAAAGGGTTGAATCCAGCCAGTGAACTATGCAAGGCAGATATACAAATAACTGATATAATTTATATAGCATATAAATCAGAACAGAGTATGGTCAGTGTCTTACCAAAGTTGGCAAAAATGTGGAGCAGTGGGTAGATCATCATTTGAAAAGTCTCAGCAAGGTTTCGTAGAGAAGATGGTGAAGAAGGAAGTATATGTAAGCAAGGTGTCAGCTGGGTTCTCCCTGGTGTTACAATGTGATCAGACTGGCCTGAACCCTACTCCAGGACTCCTGGAAAATTCAGACCCCTTCTCACCATGTTCTCATCAGCTCTTCTGCTCCACTCTACATCTTACACCATCATTTAGTCTCTCTGCTGAAATTCCACCTCTTTCCTTGATTTCCACTAAGAATCACTTCCACAAAGCCTTTCTAAGAGGCAATTATTACTAAAGGTGCTGAAGAGACAGGGGGTAAGCCTAGCAATATACACATCTTACAAGGGAATATTAGTCATCCTGGTCTTAAAAATCTTTCAGGTGCCCCAACCTTTTTGTTCATTCATTTTCTCTCTCTACTGCTTCTCTTCCTCTTCTCCCCCGACCCCCCAAAATGAATTCCCTTCCTTTTATTAAATACAGTGAGTCATCCTATTTTAGTCTGCTTTATTCCTTTAGACTGTGGATCTGAGCCTATTTTTCCCAGCAAAATGACCCATGGGTATATTCTTTTCTTTAAAGACTTATTTTTTGCCCTAAGATGAATTCTGGTTAATATACATTGGTTTTTAACTTGCTACAAGGGAAATTTTGCAAAGCAGTGCTAGAAGATAAGGATGTGCCTTAGGGTCATAAACCATAAAACCTTGAAGGATTCTTAGAAAATTTTTAAATGCCTGTCTCTCATTTTACAAATAAGAAAACTGAGGTGCTGGCCTGGTCAAGAGTAGGAATCAGTGGTGAAAGAACTCTGCCAATTTAGCGCTGCTTTTTCCTGATGGTGGGAACATAATGATGAAGATATAATATTGAAAAATGAGGTATTTGTTATAGCACGTGTGGTTAGGGATGCTGTTGGGTGGCAAAAGTACACACTTGCTACAAAGGTGTGCATAGTAAAGGTAGCTCCATTATTTCCTTGTAAGTGACCTCCTAAGCCATCTATCTCACCCTACTTGACAATAAGAACAACCTGGAATTTTATAATAACAATATTTCAGTCTATTCCAGTTCAGTTGCCCTGCATTTTAAACACTGGCAATTCAGATTTCAACTCCTTATTGGTGTGGGCTGACTCAGACTCTACAAGAAAACACAGTCTTACGGAAGGCATATCAGGTTCTCATGACAGAAGAGAAGGGTCCTTTGGACTGTTGTTGGACCTCTTCTGGTCTACTAAACACCCTGGTGACCACGAAGCTGCAGCTAATCTAGCCTGGCTTTTGAGGAAGATGTGATGGCACCAACTCCTGGAGCTCATGAGCCTTGGCTGAAATTTTTAGCCATAATGGCCTCTTTGTCCCTAACCTAGGCCACTGGGGCCTTTGAGATATGCAGATAATATGGAGAATACAAGGGACCTTAGACCAGGAGATGTTTTCCTGGGGCAGAGGGTCAAGGTGACCACAGGTCTTTAAGAGAACTCACTCTTGGGCTCAGCACCCCAACCCAATTTGGAAGGCAGTGGTAACTTGGAGGCAGTGGCAAAAGGTGTGTGACACATGAATCTGAGGCAGTGATTCTGGCACCACCCCAAGTCCTGCCATAGTCCTACTGATTCGATATTTGTTGGGGTGATCTATCCAACCCCTAACCTTTTAAAATTAATTTTTTATTTTGAAATAATTATAGATTCACATGAGTTGTAAGAAATAATACAGAGATCCCATGTACCCTTTATCCAGTGCACTCTAAACATCTTGCAAAGCAATATAGCTCTATCACAACCAGGATGTTAACATTGATACAGTCAAGGTATAGAATATTTCCATCACCACAGATCTTTCACATGGCCTTTTATAGCTACACATGCTTCTCTCCCACCTTCACCCTCTCCTTGACCTTAGCAACCACTAATCAATTCTCTACTTCTATAATTTTGTCATTTTGGGTATGTCATATAAATGGAATAATTCAGTATGTAACCTCTTGGGATTGTTATTTTTTTTTAACTCAGCATAATTTTCTGAACGTTCATTTAAGTTATTGCCCATGTCAATAGTTTATTCTCATTATTGCTGAGTAGTATTCCTTGGTATGGATTACCATGGTTTGCTTAACTGCTCATCCTTTGAAGAACGCCCAAGTTGCTTTCAATTTTTGACTATTGTAAACAAAGTTATATATAAACATCCATGTACAGATTTTTGCATGAACATAATCTTTAATATTTTCTGGGATGAATAATTAGTATCTGGGTCATATGGTAGTTGCATGTTTAGTTTTCAAAGCAACTACAAACTGTTTTAAAGAGTAGCTATACTATTTGGGGTTACATGCTCACCAGCAATGCATGAGTGACCTAATTTCTCCATCCTCACATTTGGTGTTGTCACTATTTTCTATTTTAGTCATTCTGTTAGGTGTATAGTGATATTTCATGGTTTTAATTTGCATTTTCCTAATGGCTAACGATGTTGAACATCTTTTTATGTGTTTATTTACCATCTGTATTTCCTCCTTGGTGAAATGTCTTTTCATGACTTTTCTCATTTTCTGATGGGATTGTTTGGGGTTTTTTGCTGTTGAAGTTTTAGAAGTCTTTCTATCTTCTAGATACTAGTCCTTTATTGGACTAGTGGTTTCCAAATATTTTCTCATAGTTGGTGGCTTATCTTTTTTATCTCCTAACAGGGTCTTTCACAGAGCAAAAATTTTAATTTTGATGAAATCTAATTTATCAAAAATTTTTTAAAGATCACACTTTTGATATTAAGTCTAAGAATTCTTTGCTCAGTCCTAGATTTCAAAGATATTTTCCTTTTTTTTTTTTTTTTTTGCTGAAAGTATATAGGTTTATGTTTTATATTAAACCCTGTGATCCATTTTGAGTTTATTATTGTATAAGGTCAAGGTTTAACTTTTTATATGTAAATGTCCAATTGCTCCAACACTATTTGTTAAAAATGCTATCTTTACAAAAAAAGAAAATAGAAAAGAAAGAGAAGGAGAAGAGGAGGAGGAGAGAGAAAGGTGAAGGAGAGGAGGAGGAAGAGGAGGAGGAGGAGAAAAGGAAAATGCTATCAAAATTCCTCCATTGACTCACCTTTGGACCATTGTCAAAAATTAATTGGGCAAGTGTGGGTCTATTTCTGGGTTTTCTGGTCCATTAATATGATGGATTACATTGATTGATTTTCAAATATTGAATCTGACTTGCATCACTGAAATAAACTCTACTTAGCTGTGGTGTATAATTCTTTGTATGTATTGCTGAATTCTATTTGCTAACATTTTGTTAAAGATCTTTTATCAATATTTATGAGAAATATTGATCTGTAGTTTTCTTATTTGGTACTGTCTTTGTCTAGTTTGGTATGAGGATGCTACTAACTTCATCTAATAAATTGGGAAGTGATCATTCCTCTTTTTCTGTAAACTATTGTATAGAATTGATATTAATTTTTTAAATCTTTAGTAGAATTTTCCAGTGAAAGTATTTCATTCGGGAGATTTCTTTTGGAGGAATTTTTAAATTATAAATCCAATTTCCTTTATGGTGTTAGGATTATTCAAATGATCCATTTCACATTTGGTGAGTTGTAGTAGCTTATGTTTTTTGAGGAGTTGGTTCATGATTCTGTATTGCCAAATATACGTGTATGAAGTTTTTATAGAATTTCCGTATTATTCTTTCAATGTCTTTAAGTTATGTAGCAATATCTTTTATTTAATTCCTGATATTGGTCATTTATGTCTTCTTTCCTTTTTTTCTTTATCAGTCTTGCCAGAAGTTTGTCAATTTTACTGATCATGTTTTTGAATCAGAACGTTGTAACATTGATTTTCTCATTGTTTTTCTGTTTTCAATTTTATTGACCTCTTATCTTCATTATTTCTTTTATTCTGCTTCTTTGGGTTTGTTTTGCTTTGCTTTTTCTGTATTCTTGAAGTAAAGTCTTAGATTATTGCTTTGGAACATTTTCATTTTTCTAACATATACATTTAATGCTGTAAATGTCCATTTTTAATCAACATCCCACAATTTTGCTATGTTGTATTGTAATTTTCATTCAGCTCAATGTAGTAAATTCTCTTGAGTTTTTCTTTTTTTCCCCTGAATTATTTAGAACTGTGGTGTTTTGTTTCCAAGTGTTAGGAGATTTTCTATTATTTTTCTATCATCTTTTGGTTATTGATTTTTAGTTTGATTCTAGTGTGATCAGAGAATATACTCCATATGATTTCAGTTCTTTTAGATTTGTTGAGGTTTGTTTCATGGCTTAAAATATGGTTTATGTTGATACGTGAAAAGAATGTTATTGTTAAATGGAGTGTTCTAGAAATGCTAATCAGATCTTTTTTGCTGATGGTATTGTTGAGTTATATAGTGTTGTATCAATTGCTGAGTGAGGAGATTGAAGTTTCCAAATATAACCATGGAAATGTCTATTCCCCTTTTCATTTATATCCATTTTTACTTCATATATTTTTCATCTCTATTTTTTGTGGTACATAGACATGTAGAATTTCTGTGTGTTTCTCTCTGTCTTATGTGGTTTTCTTTGTTCTGAAGTCTACATTATATAATGTTAATAGAGCCACATCTGCTTTCTTTTGATTAACATTTCCATGATATATTTTTTTCACTCTTTTTACTTTCAGCCTGCTTATGGTTATATTTGATGTGAATTTATTGTAGACAGCTTGTAGTTTGGTCATTTTTAAATCTTCTCTTCCAATCTTTATTGAGACCATTTATATTAATGTAATTACTGATTTACTTAAATTTAAGTCTGCTGTTTTATTTTTGCTTTCTATCTGTTCTCTTTATTTCTTCTATGCTTTTTTACTGCCTTCCTGGTAGTTATTTAACATTCTTTTAATCTATGCCCTGTTCGCACACTCAGTTCCATCCCTATCTAAGTAGACACCACAGTCTATCACTTCAACCACTGTTTTGCCATAATCTTCAAATTATTCCCATTGTTCTTCATTCTCATCCACTGGCAAAATCCAAACTTTATAACAACCTAATTCCCTACCTCCTTCTCATTTAAGCAGCTCAATATGAAGGAGAAAAATTGCACTATGGAAGAAATTGGTAAGCCAAAATTCCATGTTATGCTTTCCAATTGCCCCATGCTATTCACTATTCCTCTGTGTTTGTGGTCAGTACTCTGTCTCTCTTTTCCATTACTCACAGCAGTTACGAACCTGCTTTCTTCAATCTCTTTTCCTAACATCTCCCTACCTATCTCACTCTTATCTACTACCTCACAGAGAAAATAGAAGCCATCAGGTAGGACTGACTCTATAACTACAATCTTGTACACATCTGTAGTCATTCACTTCCATGACCAAGGATGAAATTCCTCCTTTGAAAGCCAGTACCTGAGTCTGATCTATGTAGCCCATCATGGCCTGCTCACTCAGTAACCTTACTCATTAATTATTGCCTCTCTTTTAGTTCTTCTTCAAAATATTATCCCTCCTAAAAGCTTGTCTGTCATCATTAAAAACAAATCCCTCTTCAATCTTTGGAGTAAATACCTAGTAAAGGGATTGCTGGACCATATGGTAGATCAATTCTTAGTATTTTGAGTAAACTCCATATTGTTTTCCATAGTGGCTGTATCAATTTGTAGTCCTACCAGCAGTGTATGAGGGTTCTTTTTCTCTGCATCCTCTCCAACATTTGTTATTACTCGTCCTTTTGATAATAGCCATTATAACAGGTATGAGATGGTATATCATTGCGGTTTTCATTTGCATTTCCTTAATAGCTAGTGATGTTGAGAATCCCTTCATATGTTTGTTGGCCATTTGTATGCCTTCTTGGGAGAAGTGTCTGTTCAGGTCCTCTGCCCATTTTTCATATATCTAAAAATATATATGCACAGTGGTGTTTATAACAGCATTATGCATGGTGGCAGGGACATAGAAGCAACTGAAGTGTCCTACAATAGATGATTGGATAAAGAAGATGTGTTACATATGTGCAGTGAAATATTACTCAGCTCTAAGAATAGATGAAATATTTCCATTTGTGACAACATGGATGGATCTTGAGATAATCATGTTAAGTAAAATAAGACAGACAGAAAAACTTGAAAACCACATTATATGTGGGATATAAATCTAAAAGCAACAAACAAACATGACAAACAGATACTCATGGACATGGACCATAGTCTAGTGGTTACCAGAGGATGGGGGAAGGGGAAGGTAGATGGGGTAAAAGGAGTCAAATATATGGTGACAGAAAGAAATCTAACTATGGACGATGAACACACAATGTGATTTTATATATATATATATATATATATATATATATATATATATATATATATATATATATTCATATATATATATAAAATTAACTCACTGTTGAATTGTACACTTGAAACTTATTGGATTTCATTAACCAATGTCACCATAACAACAACAACAACAACAACAACAACAACAACAACAACAACATTAATAATAAATCCCTCTTGCTTTCCTTCTCATTACTTCTTCACCTTAAAGCCAGGATTCTTAAATGTGCTTTCTATACTAGCTGTCTATACTTTCTCACATTCTATTCTCTCCTCAGCCAACTGCCGTCTAATTTTTGCCCTCACCATATTTAAACAATTCTTGCCAAGACCTCCAAAGGCATTTATTAGTGAAGCCAGCAGACACCTTTCAACCTTATCTTACTTGACAACGTTATTATTTCTGCACAATTGAACAATGTCTTCTTTGTGAAAAAATTTCTTTTTCTTGGCCTCTTTTGCTTTTCCGTAATCTCTCTTTGGTCTCTATCAAGTTTTCCCCACCCTCTGCCTGTGCTCTGTTTTAGGCCCACTTCTCTTCTCTCTTTACATACTAAATCTGAACATTTATCCAACCCTTGACTGTTCATTCTCCTTATTCCCTATAATTACTATATTGCCACATCCTTCATTCCACTTCTACTATGTATAAGTCAGCTCTAAGTGCCATAACAAAATACCACAGACTGGGTGGCTTAAACATATTTATTTTCTAACAATTCTGAAGGTTAGAATTCCAAAATCAAGGTGTCAGTATGATCAGTTTCTAGCAAGGACTCTCTTGCAGGCTTATGGAGAACTGCCTTCTTATTGTGTTCTCACATGGTGAGAGTGTAAACTTTAGTGTCTCTTCTTATAAGGACACTAATCCCATACTAATCCCATTGTGTAGGCCCCACCCGCATGACTTCATCTAAACCTACTTATCTCCCCGAAACCCCACATTCCTCCAAATACCATTACACTAGGCATTAAAGCTTCAATATATGAATGGAGGGAGAGGGGTATACAATGCAGTCCATAGCACATTGTTCTTGAAATTCTTCTGCCTTGTCCATCTCTACTGCCATTTTTTTTCTTACCCAGATTATTTCAATAGTTTTCTAACTGGTCTTTGTCTATGTTATCCTCTTTAAAGCCATTCCCTATAATGTAGCTAGACTGACATAGCTAAAACAGAAATCAGGCCTCATCACTTCCTTGCAAATGATAAGTTAGTATCTGATAGACTTTCTGTGAAGTCTATACACTTTAATATAGCTCAGATCCCTCCATATTTGGGCTCCTGCTTATCTCTCTGGTCCCATCTCTCTTCCTTCCCCACTTATACTCAATAGTACTGCCTTATAAGAGAAAGATACAAAATGCACCCAAATAGAAAACGAAGAAGTCAAATTGTCACTATTTATGAATGACATGATTCTCTATATAGAAAGACTCCACAAGAACACTACTAGCAATAATAAGCAAATACAGTAAAGTTTCTGGATACAAAATCAATGTTCAAAAGTCCATAGCATTCCTATACTCTAATAATGAAGTGTCAGAAAAAAAGAAGTGGAAAAAATAATTCCTTTTGTAATTGCAACAAAAAGAATAAAATATCTAGGAATAAATCTAATGAAACATGTGAAGGACCTATATAATGAAAACTATAAGACCTTATTAAAAGAAATTGAAGAAGATACAAAGAAGTGGAAAGATATTCCATGTTCTTGTATTGGAAGAATCAACATAGTTAAAATGACCATATTATCTAAAGTATTATACAGATTTAATGCAATCCCTGTCAAAATCTTGTCAGCACAAAAGACCATGAATTGCCAAAGCCATCCTGAGAAAAAAAGAACAAGGCTGGAGGCATCACTCTGCCTGACTTCAAATTATACTACAAAGTGACAATAATCAAAACAGCATGATATTGTCAGAAAAACTGTGAAACAGAATCAAGAGTCCATAAGGAAACCAATGTTTATATGGGTAAATGATTTTTGACAAAAAAGCCAAAAACATACAATGGAGAAAGAAAAGCCTCTTCAACAAATGGTGCTGGAAAAACTGGAAAGCCACCTGCAAAAGAATCAAACAGACTGTTGTCTATCACCACACACCAAAATTAACTCAAAATAGATTAAGGGCATAAATATAAGATCTAAAACAATAAAATGCATGGAAGAAAACATAGGAATTAAACTCAAGGACCTTGGACTTAAAGAGAATTTTATGAATTTGACCTCAAAGGCAAGGGAAGTCTTAAAGGCTAAAATAAATGAATGGGACTACATCAAACTAAAAAGCTTCTGCTCAGCAAAAGAAACCATTAACAAGATAAAAAGACAACCACTAAATGGGAAAATATATTTTCAAGCAATGCCTCTGATAAGGGCCTACCCAAAATATACAAAGAACTCATATGACTCAATGACAACAAAAAAAACAAATGATATAATCAAAAAATGAGCAGAGGATCTGAACAGACACTTCTCCCTAGAGGACATACGAGTGGCCAATAAATATTTGAAAAGATGCTCAACATCGCTAGCTATTAGGAAAATGCAAATCAAAACCATAATGAGACACCATCTCACACCTGTAGGAATAGCTATAATCAACAGGACAAGTAATAAAAAATGTTGGAGAGGTTGAAGAGAAAAAAGAACCCTCATACAATGCTGGTGGGACTGCATTTTGGTACAGCCACTATGGAAAACAACATGGAGCTTTCTCAAAAAAACAAGAATTGATCTACCATGTGATCCAGCAATATCTCTACTGGGTATTTACCCCAAAGACTTAAAAACCCATATCAGAAAAAGTATTTTCACACTGACATTTATAGCAACATTATTCACAGTGGCCAGGACATGGAAACAACCAAAGTGTCCTACGATAGATGATTGGCTAAAGAAATCGTGGTACATATATATAATGGAATATTACTCAGCCGTAAGAAGAGATGAAATACTGCCATTTATGACAACATGGATGAACCTTGAGATAATCATGCTAAGCGAAATAAAACAGAAATAGTTAAAAACAACATGATATCACTTATATGTGGCATAGAAACTAAAAGCAACAAAAGAACATGACAAACAAACAGAGACTCGTGGACTTGGACTATAGACTAGTGGTTACCAAAGGGTAGGGCAGGGGAAGGAAGATGGGGTAAAGAGGGTCAAAAATGTTATGATAGAAAGAAATCTAACTATGGGAGATGAGCACACAGTGTAAACATATATATGCCTTACTATTAAAGTGTACAGCTGAAACTTACTGGATTTTGTTAACCAATGTCACCATAAATAAATAAGTAAATAAATAATAAATAAATAATAAAAAGAAAAGATGATACCACCATAGTACAGTACTTAGAGTTGGCTGAACACACAATGCTTATTAAAATTTCCTCATTCTCAAAACTCATTTTAGATGTCACCTCTTCTAGCAAGCCCTCCATGACAGGCTAAACTTGGTGCTTGTCTTCAGTGTCTGCACAATTCATTGTGTTTACTTCTATCATAGCAGTGAGCCCATTTATCATAGTTTTTTACTTCACTGTCTTCCTCACTTGGCTAAAAGCTCTTTGAGGGCAGTCACCAGTTCTTACTCCTCTCTCTGGTCCAATTCCACGGTGCAGTTCTGAGCACAAGTAGATACTACATGTTTGTTTATTAAGTGAAGAAAATTTCATAAAACTTCTCTTTTTATTGATCAGAAAACTAATAAAGAGAATGTAAGTGATCACTCAAACACAGCCAAGGTAGCAAGAAGCCCAGAAAATAAAGTATGTTGCTAGCAATGAGTCAGCTATCAATGTTCCTAGGCCTGGCACTGACACTACTGAAAAATATTACTATAATTGGATTATTTTACTTCTTTGGGCCTTCACCTGGAAAATGAAGAGATTGCACTAAATCACCTCCTAAGTTTTCTTCTAATGTTAAGGTTCTATAATTTCATATACGGAGACCATAAATATCTGGCTGATATTTCTCAGAAATTACAAACTTGAGATATTTCTTACTCTACCAGAAAAGAATATGGAGATAACCAGTGCCTAGGCAAGCAGGGTTTCTTTTCACTACCCATTCATTTCTTTATTAATTCAACATTTACTGAGCACCTAATGTGTACCAAGCATTTGATGCTTTCCAGTTTAGACATTTCATAAGTGCTGATAAACTGTAAGTAAAAAGAACAAAATTCTATGTGAGGATAATTAGACATATAATTTTCCAAAGTTCAGAAAAACTCAGTGAATTCATAGGGAAAAACTATATAGAAGGTACTAAGAACTACTCTATTCAATTGCATTTATAAATGGTTCTATAACTACTACATAGAACAAGCATGACTCATTGGATGTAATCAGTCATAAAGCAACACTTCAAATCTATTCCATAGAGTTAACACTTTCTCTGCTCTTGGATGAAACTTAGAGCAAACTTTCATTCTTCTGGTCACTTCCGGATAATATATTCTTTGGTCAATCTTTAATGTGTATAGATCCGTGTCATGGAAAAACATCAACAGTTAACCTTCTTCCCTCCCCAGATCAGCCTCCACAGACACTTACAGTTGGTTGGGAAAGCAGCCTGTTGTCTTTAATTTTTCCCCAACCCTTTCCTTTTCAGCTTTCTGAAGGTGATTTCACAGTTCTCTGAGGTTGGAATACTGGGAGGAAGATGAGGAAAGGAGAGCAGGCAAGTTCTTATTTTTCTAGTAGTCTTGTGAAGATCTACCATTAGAGTTCGCTGGCCTTGATGGGTATTCAGATTTGCCTCTCTTGTTAGTGTTGGATGAGTTCTTTGAAGACACTCTAAAGGTAGGGCTTCTCTCACCTGCATTTCTCTATAGACAGAGTACATCTAAATATGGCTGGCGGATCACTTAGGAATCTGGAACCAACTCCAGCTTTTCCGTTCATGTGGTCACCCATCTAGCTGACACTCTTCTGGTGGTTATTGGCAATCCTTTGCATTCTTTGACTTGTAGTTGCATCACTTCAATTTTTTCCTCTGTCTTCACAAGACAATCTGCCTGTCAGCGTCTCTACAAAGCTTTCTTATAAAAACAACAGTCATTGGATTCAGGGTCCACCCTAATCCAGTAGGACATCATCTTAACTTAATTAGATCTGTAAAGACCATATTTCCAAATAAAGTTGTATTCACAGGTTCTGGGTGAACATGGATTTGGCAAGACACACTATACAATCAGTACTGTAAAATTGTCTGTATAAAGGTTTAGTATCAATACAAATATGATGTTAGATGTTTTCCCCCTAAACAATGTTTTAAAAAATAGAGGAAAAACATTAATTTTGGAAGGGCCTGTGAAAATAGGGACCTCTGGGTTTCTCTGGAGTGCATTGCATAGCAGTAGTCATATTCATAGAGAAATATGACAAAGGAGGCATACAAACAGCTTAATAAGCATGGGAATGTATTGTATGAGAGAATCAAAGCAAGCTAATAATAGCTACCGTAGAGATGAGTGAGTGGATGCTTTTTCCACAGCTGAATCCTCAGCGGGATGATGGAGTATTTGTTGATTTTGTCATGTGACTGATGGAAACAAAAGAGATACAAGGAAGACAAATGACATAATTTTGAGTGTTTTGACTATAACTCCACATATTAAAGTTATAATAGTATTATTAGTGATGTGTTGTTGTATATAATTATCAATTTTAAGCTTCTGCAACATTTCAGAAAATTTTTCTGGGAATATTTTTCCCTTTTACTGGGTTTCCCTTTGTCCAAAAATTCAAGTGGTTGGTGGAAACCCTTGCTCAACTAGTGACATAACAGCAAATATAAAACTGAAAGCAACTAAAGGAGAACTTCATGATATTCATCAAAGCTGTTTTTTTTTTTTTAATATAAACTTCAAATACAGTTTCTTCATTATTTATCAACTAAAAGTCTATCCTGAGAAAATTTGGAACTTTAGAAAGGTGCAATGAATAGTAAATGCTTATATGTGTTCTATTTCCTATCTATGTACTCTTTCTGGTCTTGAGTAACTTCTTCCTTGGTACTTTGATTTTGCTTGGCCAAGAGTGCCTTTGGAAAATCTTATGTTTACCTATCCCTACTAATTCAATGAGAGTGACATGCAACTTTAGAAACTTGGAGTGACTTTGTTAAATAACATGTACTTCTTATTCAAAATGATTATAGACTTTTTTCATTACTACTTTTACCTCTATTTTCCTTGTAACTTCTTTTTTGGACTGTGGCAAACACCACCATGTGCATTCCTTTGTATGTGCAAATGGAGTCTGTGGAAGCTGATCCATTCTTTCTATGCAATTTATGCCAAATTTAAATCTTCCTTTGGATAATTGTTTTCTTTATGTGTTGCTGCGTCTTTATTGTATTTTCTTTTGTAAGACATTTGAATTCTTGTGAAAATGTGTAAATAATGAAACAACACCCACACCATTACTTAGCTACTGTGGGTGCTGCCACACTGCTTTCTTTCTGTTTTCTTTGTTTTTTTTTCTTTTTTTCTTTTTCTTCTTCTTCTTTTTTTTTTTATCACTATAAGAATAGTTCCTAGGAATAGAAATGATGCAACAGTCTTAAAGATATAGTCAGTACTTACTATTAATTAACAAAGAAAATGTGTATTTCAAAATGGGCTTCTATAACTGATGGTTTTGAACTTCATGCCATTTTTCTCTGGCTTAAAAAACAATAGCAGGTGTGATATACTTTGTATAATGTTCCACCATAAACTGAACATGGTAGGAGGTATAATATCATCAGTTAAAGTGAAATGGTTGTATTGTAACCAGAGAAATTATTGAGCTTCTGTATGGATTGGCCTGTTTTTGTAAAATAAGTCAAGCAACAAAAAAGATTTTTTCCACCTTGGAAAAAGGCCAAATGTATATGTTATGTAAAACCACTTAGCCCATTTGTACTCAATAGTCTTTAGGACTTTTAAAGTTGCTTTTATATGAAGGGCTCCAAGGCAGTATTTGGAATTTTAAGGTCCACACAGAAGGAAGTCCATGGAGTCCAGGAGATGTTAAGAGAGAAAAAAGACTGAGGACTGCTCCCCTGGGTCTTGGCTGCCTCCTCCTTTTTTGTGGGAGACTTGCAGGGCAGACTGGGACCGCATCAGCACAGGCTATGGGAAGGGGGAAGAGACCAAGATCCAGAGAGAACAGAGCCTGTGTTCGGAAGCTGGCCCATTCCCAGGAGACAACCAGGCAGGCTGTTGTGCAGTGGTCGAAGGGCATGACTAGCTGAGATTGGGCCAGGCTATTTGGATATATGAATGAGTCCTATCTGCCAATAGAACACAGTTCTGGAAAAAATCCAGGTGATAATACTCAAAATTCGGCATGATTCCAGATGATCAGTTCAGTCACTGCAGGCCTCCAGCCAGAAGCTGAGAGGGGCTAGGAAACCACATCCTACTTCCCAAGCTAAAGGGAGGAGAGCAAGAGTTTGGCAGAGCATTAGGACCTGAGCTGAGGTAGCTGGGGTCCAGGGCAGGAATCTAACCCCTGCAGAGAACTAAAGGGCTTAACAGAGAAACTGAGGCGGACTGGAGTCCCAAGGCTTTAGCCAAAGTGGTAAGAGAACACTGAGATTAAGAGTCTCTGGGAGGAACCCAATATTCAGGTCTCTAGGCAACCAAACCAGTTTCATCTATTAATAGGTCTAAGGCTGATGACATTATTAGGACTGGCTCCGACTGGTTGTGAACAACGAAGAGTTTCTGAAACTTTAATGTGCATAAGAATTAGTTAATATGCAGATTCTGATTGGGTAGGTCTGATCTGGAGCCAATATATTCTGAATTCTAACAAGATCCTAAGCCATGTTGATGATTTTCTAGAGCAGCTAAACTCAGAGAATCCAAACTCGCCAGTCATTCCCTTTCCCCAATCGCACTGCTCTCCATCCATTTCACCTGCCCAATTAACGTGCCCTTCCTACCTGGCCCTCCTCATTGTCAGGATTGACTACCTTCTCTCCTTTCCCTTTTCCTTATCCTTTTCCCCTTCCTCTTCTTTTTCTTTTCCTCCCAACTCTTCTCTCCTACTGCATTTCTTCTGTCAAGACCACCAATAGAAAAAAGCTTTTGTTCAGATAAAATAGGGAAAAGATAGTAAAAACCAAAACCATTTTCTTGATTGTTAGTACACAACTAAATGCTTTTGCGTTTGATAGATACGCAGTCCAGATTAAAGTCTTTTTCAGTTACTGTCTCGTAAAGAATGTAAATAACATGTGACCTGTTACCTCTCCTTCCTGACAGACCCCAACAGTTAAACATCTGAGTGTTCACTTTGGTAGCACAGATACCAAAATTGGAACAATACAGAGAAGACTATCACAGACCTTGCACAAAGAGGATGCTCAAATTCCTGAAGCACTCCATATTTTTGAAAAGACATTTAAAAGACAAATTAATGGAGAAATAGAGTGTATTTATGAAAGAGAGTAACCAATATAGTAAAATTTTGAATTTTACTCACGTTAATCTATAAAAATAATGAAAATCCAATAAAAATCAAATAAAACCCCAACAAAGTTTAAGTGAAACTTAATTCTAAAATTTGAATCAAAGAGCAAATGACCAAGAAAATTTTAGAGATAAAGAATAGAGTGCGGAAAATAGAAAAAGAATAGAATGAGGAAAGGGAGTTTTCACTTCATGAAAGTAAAAGACTTAATACATAATCAGAGTTATTAAAATGGTGTAACACTAAATGGCTCTATTTAATGTGGTCATGAGCAATTTTAATTTATTTGTACTCTTTTGATTTTCTACACCAAATATGTACAAGTTTTGTGATTAAAAGTAAAGCAAAAATCTACAGCCATGCTACCCTGAACAAGCCCAATCTCATCTGATCTCGGAAGCTAAGCAGTGTCAGGCCTGGTTAGTACTTGGTGGGAGACCAGGTGCTATAGGCATAAAAAAATAAAAAAATAAGGGATTGTAAGCTGACAAGATCCTTGCACTTTGTGAGGTTAACAAGGATTGCCTCAACCCCCCCCCCCCGTGCCCAATAAAAGTAAAGCTAAAAATAAATGCTTTAAAGAAGGAAATATCTACTAAAAGATTTTTAAAAAATCAGAATGGAGTCACATATTTATTTTATGTTTCCATTTTCTGAAAGTACATCTGTCTATAGTATACATTGAATGTGTTTCCATTTCCTTCACTAAGGGGTCACTAATTCCTGCTTACACTAAAAGCTCATCATGTAACGTAAGACTAGTTAATTAAACTCTCTCAGTTTTTCAGTCTGCAAAATGGTGATATAAATAGCTTCCCAGTTCACCTTGGAGAGGATTAGTTGTTGGAATTATACAGGATAATATGTGAAACTGCATAACAAAATATCAAATGCAATACAAATGCAAACTGCTATTACTACTGAGTAGTTGAAACAAGAAGTTGTAGATTTTAGAATTTTGTACCATCTCGTGTTGGTGTGACTGGACTATTTGAGCTATTTGTGCTCAATAGGTGAAAGGGGTTTGGAAAGCAAAGTTTAAATCACAACCCCTCTTCCCATGTTTCATCTCATTTCACAGCTGTTTTCCATTCATTCAATGACTATACTCATTGAGTGTCAGTATGCACTAAGTCCTGCAGTTATGATGATGAAACAGTATCCTTGCACGCATAAAGTTTATGGATTAGCAGAGTGTTTGTAGACAAGAAAATAAGTAATTTCAAAATAGGGTGACAGACGCTGTAATGTGGTAGGTCCAGGAAGCCATGGAGTTCTCAGGTCACCACCCAGGCTTAGATATTATAGAAGGTTTCTTGGACCATGCAATAGTTAAGATGATGAAAGGGGTGAAGGAGAACAAATGGAGGGTGCTTGAAGACAGAAAAAGGGAGAAAAGAAGTGTGTTCCAGACAGAAAGAGGAACACTTGTACTACTCCAGGGGCAAAACAAAGCAATGGAACTACTCTGAGGTTTAAAGGGGGGAAAAAAAAAACAAACACAAAAAACGCTAGATCATAACATTGCCCAGACCAGGCTCAACATGGGCTCAGCATGACTCATATCGTAATAAGTTTTAGGATGATCCCCCCCCACCCCAGACACCTCAAACTTCCTGACCACTCCCCAACAGGCTTTTCTCCTTCATTGACTGGCCTTTCCTTTTGAAAAGAAAGCACTCTAAAGAGGTGGAAAGAGGCTTTTCTCTTTTGAAGTAGTGGCATTATTAGCAGAGAGGGAAAGTCTTGCATGAGCTATGGCAAAATCCTGCAGATTGGTTTAAGATTGGTTTATGAATCAATGTAGTTTAGGTTAAAGCAACCTAATTTCCCAAATGCCACTCTATGGCTTTAGGCTTCTGGAGGGGCCTAAAGCTTGTATGATATTTACTCATAGTTAAAATTAAGTAGAAATAGAAAAAAAAACCCAAACAAACAATAGGAAGAATTTTTCTGGAAGATCATATTATTAAAGAAATAAAACTTCAAAACTACAAAGCAATGTGGACAAAATATATGTAATGCATTAAAGAGGGTCTGGCAGTATATATGTCAATGTGCTAAATTGATAACTATCAATTAGTGATTGGGTTTCATGTAATTTTTTAAATATCTTTTTTATTGTGATATATACATTTGGGAAAGAAAATGACATATGAAAGTATAATTTAATACATTTTTATAAAGTGAACACTTACATGACCACAACTCAGGTCTAGTAATAGAATATGATCCAGAAGTTCTCCATTCACTCTTTGCCAATCACAACCCACCCCCTCCCCAAGAGGTCACCACTGCCATTTTAGGATAATCTTTTTTCCTTTAATTTTATCACCTAAGTTTATATCTCTAAATACTATATAATCTCCAGTTATTTTGAACTTTAAGTAAATGGGAGCATATAGTATTATGCCTCTGGCTTCTGTCTCTTAACATAAACTTTCTTAATTTCATCCATGTTGCTGAGGGTATTGTGGTTCACTTATTTTCAGTGCTGTGTGGTATTCCAAGGCTGGATAGACTTTATTTACCCACCCTATTGTTGATGGATAGTTTGGCTTGTTTTCAGTTTGGGGATATTATGAATAGAGTAGCTCTTCTTCTGATGTTCACATTCATATATTTCTATTGGATGTATACCCAGGGGTAGAAATCTGGGTCACTAGATCTGCATATTTTTAACTTTAATAGATAATTAAACAGCTATCCAAGAACAGCAATAGCAGTGAAGACTCCTGTAGCAGCAAATGAAAGTTTCCATTGACCTAGGCTAAAGTTTTATGTAAATTTTTTCTTCAGCTAATCTGAATTTTCTCTTTTTCTCTATAATAAATAGCTCTTGGTTTAATTAGGCAACATGCTACTCTAGTATTTCTTAAAATTGTCTTTCCTAATGGAGATATTATTTTTAAACTTTTAAATTGAAGTAAATAATTTGTATAGAAAAAGCACACAGATCACAGCTATGTAGCTTAATGTATTGTCACCAAGTGAGCACACCTCTGTATCCACCATCCAGGTTAGAAAATCGAATATTCTAACACCCTGGAAGCCATCTTCATGGCCCCTTCTAATCACAATCTTCTCCCTCCTCATCAAAGATAAACTATTTTACTTGGTTCTTAGTCTTTGAACTTTATACAAATGGAATGATACAGATACATTATTTTGTGTCTAGCCTCTTTTATTTTCCAACATTGTGAGATTCATCTGTGTTGTTATGTGTAGCAATAATTCGTTCATTTTTTCTTTTCTTGCCACAAGGAAGAAATATTGACCTAAGAGAGCTGACCTGATTAACACTCTTCAGCTCATAGAATGTGTTGACCTATATCACACAGAGGTTAGAACATTTTCCAACCATTTGTATTTTTATTGTTTCTACACAACTAATTAGCTATTGGGTCAAAGAGGCCGTAGAGAGAGAGAATGATATCCCCAAGCCGTCCCTGATTTCTGTAACAATGGCTCCCCTTGGAACTGTCTCTCAGTGGTAGTGGTTGTTTTCATTCTCTTGTCCATCTAAAATGCTAAACAGTAGCACATTCCCAGGTTGCACACTTATCTATATAAAACTGAGCTGTCACAGGATTTTACTAGAAAGTTGATTTATTTCCGAGGACCATGAGAGTCCAAGCATAAAACTGGCATCTGGCCTCCGGAAGAGCTGTTGACTTAGAAGCAGCGACAGCTTCAAAGTTGCGTTGGTACATGTTGGAACAGGGTCTTTTTAGTATCAATCGTAGCCTAAAAACTTTCCAGGGGAAAAAAATACTAAAACTCTTCTCCAAAAGGAAAGGTAAAATCAACAGCTTATATTTTCAACTCTTTCAAATAAGCAATGCTAAGCCCTTCTACACAAAACAATTGCTTACATCTAACTTTGGGGTTTTTTAAAGGACAAAGTGTCAACTGAGTTCGAATTCTTAGAACGGAATCTTAGTATCAATCAATTTTGTAAAGCAGAGTAACTCTCTGAAAGGCTGTGTGTGAATGTGTAGAAAACATAATTATTCTTCTTTTTTTCTTTTCTTTAGGCTTTTAGATGTAATTATTAAAGCTTCAAATGTCCCTAGTGATATTAACTTGATAATCAAATTTGGATCACAGGAATGAAATAACGTAAAGTGTGCCTTCATTACTGCTCTCCTCAAGACAATTCACTTAAATAATTCTACCCTCCCCAACCACAGATCTGTAACTAGATTTTGTAGATAGCCAGTAAATTTAGCAAGAGTATTCAAAATGGTCAAATTGATTCTCAAAACAAAGAATGCCATGTTTAAACACAACAAGTAAATAATTTTCTACCACAAAAGTAAAATAAAACATTGCTGAAACCATGTGCAGCAAAAATGACAAGTCAAAATGCTAAGTAGAATTGCAAAATGTAGGAGATCTTATCGTTAAACTATCTATTGAAGAGCTTAACGATTAACTTTCTTTAAAAGACCTGGAAAAAATAACATTCCTTAAGTAGCTGATTGAGAATAATTTTTATTATTGAACTATATATGTACTCATTAGAAAAATTACCTATGAATGTACAAGTCATTTTGAATAAGAATACAGTTAGTCCTGTAGAAACTTAAAACTATGCAAAATCAAGATTTAATCAAATTAATCAGTGCTTTTATATCTTTCGATTTACTAAGAAATCCTCTTTCTTCCCATCCACCCCTCTCTCGAACTGAGGCTAGGAGAAAGTGTTAGATCAGGAAGGCATTGGGTGGGGAGTTATTGTACAAAACTCCCTGTTGTCTTCTGCCAATGCTTTTAAATTTCTATCTACCAATCTTCTCTGCTATTTTATGCAAAGAGAAGGCCAGCTGTGCCAAATGGTGTGGTACCTATATACTCTACAGGGGTTTAAGGCAGAAATTAACAAAGATATTTTAGTTTGAAAACTTCTCTATAAAAAACATCAACTAATTTTTCAGACATTCAGAGGCTAGCAGACGTTCCATCATTTTCCTTAATAAAAACCCCAAAATGAGGATACCATTAGATAGCTCTTCTAGAATTAGAATTTGCTTGTCACAGAAGTGCCCACTTTCTGTGGGTGCTAAAGTAGAACAAACACTGAGAAATAGATGTCTTGTGTCCAGTACTGAATTTGTCACCAACTCGTTGTATAATTTTTGTCAAATTCCTGCAACTCTTTGGCCCAGATTCCTGAGTAGAAAGTTGAAAAAAATTGAACTTGATTCTACAAGGATTCTTCCAGTTTTAGTAATATGGTATTGCATAAATTATATTTCTAGACTCTTACCAAGTAATAGACCACCCTTTTCTCATTATTCCACACTCAGTTTGATTCATCAACACTTTTTCTTTCTTGCTGATGAACTGAAAGACGGTGTTGGGGTTGGGAACCTAATTCATTCCTGGTACCAGTCTCAGGCCACCTCTCAGATGCAGAGTCAACTGAATGTACTTTAGCATCTTATCTCTTTATGTCCCTTTCACAGAAACTTATTATTATACTTGGTTCTTTCTCCAGCATTGAAATTCCAATGCTGTGCTCTGGGAACATTATGCCAAAACAAAAGGTGCAAGAGATACTTGGTGTAGAATTCCAGGCTGCCATATATGTTTTTGATGCTCCCTGGAGGACTTAGGATACATAAATAAATGGATCAACACTCTTTTTAACCTTTAAGAATTATTAATGGATAATGTCAACAATTGGAAGTAGTATGATTTACAACATCATCAATGAGACGTGACATGTGAAAGAATTTTCCTGCACTAAGAACTACAGAGAATGCTACATTGAGGAGCTGCAAACTGGGAGCAAATCCACTCTATCCTACTATGAGCCCTTCCTGTTTTGTCAGCCAGCATGGTTTCCTAAATCTCAAATTGCAGCAGAACTGTTCTGCAATTCCATGGCTAGCTATTTCGGGAGCCTAACACAGCAGGACAAATGTGCACAAGTCCACACAGTATGACAGAAGAATTAAAAATGTATTTACCATCTGTTGGTAGTTTCCTTGCGGGACTCTTTTCTTTTCCTCTCCTGCAGCCACAAATAAGGCCTTCTTACTTCCTTTCATCCTCAGAGAACAGAGTTCTCTCTTCACATCTCATTGGAATACATGACTTTTTTTTCTCCTCTTTCAATTTCTCAGACTGTTGAACTCTGGAACTATTTCAGCTTCAAGGATCATTTTCTTTAAATATAAATTGGAGTGAGTCTGTGAAGAGGTTGTAGTGTTTTATACTTTTTTTGTAGCCAGGTTACTTTCAGATCCTATACTTCAGTGCTGGTCACAGTGGACTCTGGGAAGCTCTAAGGTAGAACAAGAGATGTCAAGCACAGGCTAACGGAAAGGAAGTTAAGTCCTTAAATTAGGTTTGGGAATTTATGTTGGCTCTTTTACCATCTCCTTGGTCCTAACCATGATGGGATATGCCAGGTGGGAGCCAAAATTTCTAATAAGAAAGAATCCTAGGAATGAGACCATACATTTCAGATGAGAGTCATTTCCAGCCATGTAATAGCATGGGTAAAATCATGATCTGGAGTATAGTTTTGTTCGTTGAGAAACCTGTTAGGTAGATCTGAAGCCATTCATTTTATATAGGAACATTCAATTGTCAATAAGAACTGTTAGCTTTAATTAGTGGGCTATATGCATTAGTCACTTGAAAATAAAATAGAGATTAGTATTAAAAATGATGCTATAGCCAAACTATTGTAATGCAGTATTTTTGCTCTAACAGACCTATTTCATTCAGGTAATGATTTGTTAAAAGTTCTCAGGCTGTGTAGGTGAATAACTTCACCTTGAAACCAGTGCTGGGTGACCTTGAACCTTGGGCAGGTCCTTTGAACTCCAAGTCTCAGTTTAATCACCTAAGAAAGAGGGATCATGGTATTGACCTCACTATAGTCTTGTGGGAATTAGATGACATCTACAAAGTTCTTATCATGTTGCCTGGCATAGAATACGAGCTTGATAAATGGAAGCTTTTAAAAATTATGATTATTAGATGCTGTTGCTGTGCTTTTTATTTTTCTCAAAACTCGCTGTCAGTTTCATACTTTCTCTTTAATTCTTGTTTTGAATTTTTAAAAAATATTTCTTCACAAATCTGAGTTTGAATGAGAGATTCAGCTCATTCTGACTCAAATTTGAGAGTTATCCCAGATGTAATCAAGTCAAAAACCATGTAAATAGAATACATTTCATAGCATGAATAAGATGAATTTCTTTTAAATTAGCTTCAACGAAATAATTATTGAATTGGGGCTTATAAAAGGCCTCGCACATAGTAGATTTTGGAAAATATTATTCATTAATTCATTTAATAGTAGATGGCTCTTTATTAGGTATCCATCATGAGCCAAGGACTATTCTGGTACTTAGGTAAAGACTTTTCTGACAATAAAAAAAAAATTAAGTAGCACAGAACATTCTAAGGTGATACATTTATGAAATAATAGAGCAGGGCATATGGATCAGAAAAATTTTTTACAGTTTTAAGTAGAGTAGTCACAGCAGGCTTCACTGGGAGGTTTTTTTTTTTTTTTTTTTTTTTTTAGAAAAAAAGACTGAAGAAGGTGAGGGAGTGAGCCCAAAGAATAGCATTTCAAGCAGAGGGACCAGCAATCAGAAAAGTCCTGAGGCAAGAGAGCATTTGTCTTATTTGAGAAAAAGTAAAGAGGACAATGAGGCTGGAGCTATGGAAACAGGGAGGAGAGTTATAGGAGATGGATCTGAAAGATTAATAGTGTTCTGATTATGTGGGGCCTTGTTAAGACAGGGGAGAGTTTTGACTTTGACTCAAGTAGAATAGAGCTCTTGGATGTTTTTGAGCAGTGTTGTGGCATCTCCTGATGCAGACGATGGACTGGTATGGGCTGGTAATGATGGAAGCAGAGAGACAATTTAGAAGGCTAGTGCTATAATCCGGATGAGGGATGGTGCTGGTTTGGCTCCAATAGTAGCAGTGCAAGTGGTGGAAAATGGTCAGATTCTGGATATATTTTGAAGGTGGAGTTAGCTGGATTTGGGGGCAGATTGGACGTAGTATGTGAAAAAGCCAAGATGCTTTTTGGCTTAAATAGTTGGAAGAACAGAGTTGTCATTTACTGAGATTTGTATGCAGAAACAGTATTACACATCTCATGGTGACTCTAAGAGATACATACCTCAGTATTCTAGGCTTGAGGATAAGACCTCCTTCTACAAACGAGCTTCTTTCCAATTGTTCTTGGAAAGATGAGAATCAGAAAGACTGATTCTTTCGCACACTTTTATAATACTTCAATGAACAGTTTTAAAAAAGCAGTTTTTTGGTTATATTTTCTCAATGCCAAACAATTAATTTCGGTTTTTCCTCTTCTCTTCACCCATACCCCACACTCTGAAATACCACTTAAGAGGAAAGCTGCTAGTGCAGTCTGGTCCCCAGCAGAGGGAGCTGAGGCCTGCAGAAGATCTTAGAGCTGAGGAGAGCAGGAGTCCAAGGCTCTGACCTCTAGTAACCTTTGTGTGGGGCCACAAGTCAGATGTTTATGGAATGATGGGGAGGTGGTTCTAGAACTCTCTTGCTGACTTTCCTACTCCATTGGATCTTTTATTTATTAGTGTTGTCATGGGTAAAAGACCAAGCTTACATCCAGAACTGATTACCTATGTGTATTTATAGAGGAAAAAGGGCCATATATATAAACAAAGACAAGAAAGAAGAATACAACAGCCCTTTAATCACAGATCTCATGAAGATGGTATACTAGTTTTTTAGGGCTGCTATAACTAATTATAACTAGGAGGCTTAAAACAAGAGAAATTTATGCTTTCACAGCTCTGGAGGCTAGAAGTCCAGAATCAAGGTGTCAGCAGGCCTTTCTTCCCACTGAATCCTTCCTTTACTCTTCTAGCTTCCGGTGGTTGATGGCAATTCTTCGTTTTCCTTGACTTGTGGCAGCATAACACCAATCTCTGTCCCTGTCTTCGCAGGGCCTTCTTCTCTATGTTTCCTCTGGGTCTCTGTGTCTTCTCATGTGAGAACAGAGGTCATATTGGATTTAGGGCCTCCCTAATCCAAGAAGACCTCATGTTAACTAATTACACCTGCAAAGACTTTACTTCCAAATAAGGTCACATTCACAGACACCGGGGTTAGGACTTCAGCATATCTTTTGCAGGGACAGAATTTAACCTATCGCAGAGGGCAATGAGAACTCACATTAAGAACTAACCAGTGCAGACAGTCACATACGTGGAGCAATAAACAAAGGAAAACAGTTACATGTTGAAATTATAAGCAGAGGTCAAATGGGTTTGGGAGTAACAGGAAGTATTCAGATAAGATACTCCCTCAGTTAGGATACTCTCCATCTGTGCTTATGGCCTTGATTTTTTTTTTTTTCTGTCAGACTTAAAAAAATATTGTATAAATAAAAAGAATAAGAAAATAGCACTTCTCTGACTCACACATTGGGCAGAGACACAACTCTTGTGATAATCAGGAAACCCTTCACAGAAGTGTTGATGTTTGAGCTGGATCTCAGAGTATGAGAATAAAATCACCATGGAAAGAAGGGGCTGGGGAAAGAGAAGGGGCTTCCCCTATAGAGAGAAAGCATATGCAAAAGCATATATACCCTTTACCTCCTTAAGTAGGGTGAAAAATCTTCAAAGGCCACTCTGTATTATTCAAACACAGAATTAAAATAATGAAGAGGACAAAATGTTTCTGGTTTTAATAAATGCACAAATAAACACACGATAACCTGGAAGAACACTAGGAGGATATATAGGGGCGACTTAATTATTGGACACATTGCCAAAGCACAAATATGGAAACCCTACCCTCAGCCAGATCTGGAGAAATCAAAGGGCTAAATGTGGTATAAATTCCTCTGCCCGGATTGCATAAGGAGATCTGCCAACATTTTTTCTCTGATATATTCCTTTGTGTACAGAGAGCTGAACTGGGTTCTTGAAAACCTGATCATGAACTGAGATATGCAAGTCTGAATCACCACCGTGATCTAGGAAAATTAACTCCTTGCTGATCTTCCCAGATAAGCACCCAAGCTTGTTGCCTCAGAGATCTGCATCAGGATCTGGCTAGGTTTCTGTCATAGAGCAACTCCCCTTTTTTGGCATAAGAATGTACAGGATGCCAGTAAAGTTCACACAGGGTCATCTAAGTCTCTTTAAATGCACAATGATTCATTGCTAAGGGTGGGGGTGAGAGGACAGTGAGAGGGAAGGAAGTGCTGAGCTGAGAGGCGGAGAGTTGTAATTATGAAATTGACTGCAGAAAAAGCTAGCTCTGGGAGTGATAGGATCACATGTTCTTACTATTGATATTTAAGCTACAACTTTTAAACTAGAGGTAGGGGGAGGGGTTGGAAAACAGATGATGCAATCTGATTGGCTTTCAGAGGAGAAGCATCAGATGCCTGGCACATTTATTAGAATCAGTGTATTAATTTCTCTTTATATCTGACAAAGAGGAGAAGATCTCCCATGACGGTACAGTTAGCAGAATCAAAATTTGGCTGTAACAGTATGAGTGAACAATTTATCTTCTACTTGATCTACTCTCATTTTAACTGACAGGGTCTTCCATTCTGTGCATTCATTTTGTTCTTAAAAAAGGATTGTTTGTAATTTACAATTTAAGTCTGAATGCTATTACTCTGTTCTGTCAGAAAGCATCTGTGGCAGTAGCTATCATTGCATGTCTGTGCCACAGACATAGAGCAAATCAGTCTTGAGAGCTCCCCCAAGTCTTGCAGCAGAGTTATACTTGGAGAGGCCTGATAAAGAGCAGTTCTGCAAATATCAAACTGTCTGACAACCCACACTGAAATCATGACACGGGCAGTTTCCTTGGTGAACTCTAGTTATTTATGTCCAAAAGCAAAGTTTGCCAGTGGTTTTTCTCCAACTCTTTCTCTTTGGGGTAAACTTGGTAAATTCCTCATAAAATAGTTTCCTTAAACTCTGACCCTCATTTGATTCTGCTTCTTCTGGCTGATATTGACTCAAGAAAAATAAAGTAACTGAGAACTATATATTATAGCTATGTGTATGTATGTTTTAATGTCATGAAATTAAAATAACAAAAAACTTCATTTCTCTCCTTCTATAATAATTTGATTTTTTTTAGCCTGTTGTTATTTGTAATCTGATTTTGAAGGAGCTCTAAGTTTTACATATGCAATACATCAACAGCCACTACCTTAATTTCAAGCAATGGTGGCTTTGGGCCTTGATTTTAATTTGGATAAAGTATTTCTTTTGAGGAAGCAAAATGCCAAGTTGTTAATAAAATGCTTTTAATAGATTTCCAAATGCTCCTGGCCAATACCGAGCAAAATTCAACTCACTCATTCTAAGACTTAAAATGTTGTCTGTTTTCTTTTCATGTATGAAGAGCCATGTTCTTTAGATAATTAGGACCATAAATTCTGATACTTCATGGGTCATTGCATTACATTTAATCTTGGTCACAGTTACATTGATGAAATGTATCTAGGTCTTGCTTGTAAAATAAGTAATAATGGTTAAAAATTTCTTTTTGATGTGTCCTATTGTACTAAACATATTAGCAAGTTTTTTTCTTTTTAACAGATTTCCTTTTGGTGGCCTTAATTTGTTTTCTAGTTAAGCAGCAATTGTATAATTTTTATAATCAATGTCCAAAGGCATCTGTCACTAGAGGTTATTAATCCAAAACCGTTCATCCTCAAGCAGCAAAACCAGCTATAACTCTAGACTGCTTGGGCTTTCTAAAACAGATTGTAAGTTTTTTATCAGCTTCCCAGGGTGGTAAAATACTTGAGATTGCCCCAAAAAAGACTGAGTCACAGAAGGGCTTAAACAAATTTTTGTTTTGCAAGCCAATGACTGATCTACCAGTGAGATGATGCCTTCACTGATAAATATCTCGCTCTCAGAGATCTTTTTAACAAGAAAAAAAGTCCATGTCATACATTGTAAAGGGGAAACCTAAGGAAAGTAGAAAAGTTAATAAGTTATCTACTATAGTACTGCAGAGAGCCTCACCAGGATTCTAAGGTCTCCAGTTGTGTGGGTTTTTAGAACTCATTCCTGCATCTCTTTAAGCCTCATTATCTATACCAGTACTGTTCATTAAAAATATAATATGCAACCCTTCCACATACGTAATATTAAATTTTATAGTAACCACATTGAGAAGCAGAAAACAGTAAAATTAATTTTAACAATATATTTAACCTAATATATACAAAATATTTTGATTTCAACATTTAATCAATGTAAAAATTATTGAGAAATATATATATGTTTGTGTGTGTGTGTGTGTGTGTGTGTGTGTGCACTAAGTCTTTAAAATCTGATGTATATAATACACTTACAACACAACTCAGTTTGGACTCACCGCATTTCAAGTGCTTAATAGCCACAGTAGACAGTACAGACCTACACTAAAACACTTGTTTTTGTTTTTAATTGTAGACAGAATCTTATTTAAAAGTGCCCAATGTGTATACTGTTAGCTCATAAACTGTTGGCAGATGTTTAAGTACAACGATTTTAATTTTACTCCTGCCTATGGGTGATGTCATTTCCATTACCCACAAGCCTGCACTGCTACAATTTGGTGGAGGGTCAAGAAAGATGATTCAGAAGCATACGTCCTTTAAGAATCCCTATGCCATGCTCAGAGCCCAGTGACTTTAGTATGGGTGTGGTGAGCTGACCTCAGAGTCTATTGTGTGAATGGTTTTCACTTTTGTTTTTAGTTATTTTTACTTTTCTGGTCTCTCCAGCTTTATTTTGGGTATAGTCTAAGGAAAGTATATTTGTTTTGCAAGCATGCTATGATTTGCTCAGATTTTTAAATGACATATGTAGGATAACACCCTCCTTATTACAGCATGGTTAAAGGTCTGTCAGTGTTTCATTAAAAATTCAAACTTTCTGGGATTTATTACACAGCCATAACAAATTGCTCCAGACAGAAACTTGGCAAATCTTCTTTCATGTGGGAGGAAATTCTTTTGAACAATTTTAAAAAAGATTTTAAAAATTAAATGTTTACCACTTAAATTTACTCTTGATTCTCCTATTTGGAAATCTGATTGATATGATGATTCTTAGAGGTGCTGAATCAAAAAACTGTGAATCTTTACATTTCATCATGGTAAAAATGAACATTTTTCAAAAGATAAGATGTCTTGCTGTGAATTCTTTGCAGACAGATATCTTACTCATCTTTGTATTTTCAGGGCCTAGTTATGGGAGATGTTCAACAAATGCCAGTAAGTGATAAATGCATAAAATCATAAAGGCTGTTGGTAAATAAGTGATACATACATAAAAAGTAATTCGAGAATTAAGATAGTCTCTATTCATAAGTCTCTCGTTTAAATATTTGCTCATTAAATATTCACTATCTAGTAATTTTAAATAACCTTTTAATTGCTAAAAAAACATGCTGCTGGATCTTCAACCTCTGATTTCCCTCCTCTCTGAACACCTTAATGGATTATTATAACAATCAAATGACCCAGTGCTATGAAAGCACAAGCCAGTTCAAAACTTTTTTGAGGCTTGGCTATCCCATGTCTTATCTAGCTCACAGGAGTGTTTGAAGATGCAATTCAAAAGCTCTGAGAGGTATAAAATGCTACATAGATATAATTGAAACATACATCCTCACCACAGAAAACTTTACTGATAAATCTCTAGATTACTGCGAAAGTAAACATGGTGAAAAGTGCTTTCTTTCACCAACATATTTGAGTTCAAATGAAATTAATTTACCTGCTATAGTGTTGGGTTTACTGACCCCAACGTTTTTAGGTAAGCATGAATTATTCTTCGAGTTGCCTTAGTCTGCATTGTATCTTTATTTTTTCCGATTTTATTAAGAAATATTTGACATATCACTCTATAAGTTTAAGCAAACAGCAGGATGGTTTGATTTATGTATATTGTGAAATGATTGCTATTTTTATTTTTGACTGGAGAAAAGCTAAGGCTTCTTTTCCAAGCATGACTTTTGAGGTCTACTTTTTTTTAAGGATTCAAGCCTAAAACTCTAAATAAGTACGTCTAATTTCTATTTAGCTTCCAATCTGTGCACTATTTAGTTGTTGTAACTCAGTAAACTGTGTTTGCTTGTTTTTATTTTGCATTGAACTATATAAGAGGCTAGTTCCAATTAAAACATATACTGCGATTTAAAATCCCTTACCATTTGGACAGCCTGTACACTTTTTAATTAAGTACTCTCGTGCTCCCTCTGCTGCTGAGAAGAAAACCTTTGCGTTCAAGACCCCAGCACATTCCTCACAGAGTGTTCTCTTGGGAATGCTAATGTAGATTTATGCATATATCAGAGCTCTTCTGAAATGCAGTACTATTTGACCGAAGCATAAAATCTAATTATGTTTCATTAAAAAGTGCAAATTAATGAAAGGGGGAGGGAATAAAAAGGGAATAAATAGAAGAATTAAGTTCTACATCTGTGATCAAATTCATGTAGACAGAACCCTGAGTACAAGCAGTATTTTTAATACTCTAATGTGCTGAGGAATAACCGAGGGGTTGGTTAAAAGGCAGATTCTGATTCAGCGGGTCTGAGTTGGAACTCTCATTCTGAATGTCTAAAAAACTCCCAGATGCTGCTGCTGCTGTTTTGAAGACTACACTTTAAGAAGCTAGATGTAATGATATATTTGATAGCTCATTTTAGACCTTCAAAACAGTGAAATAGATAGAAGGGATGAAAATAATTTTCCATGGTATTTAAGTAATGCAGATCACAAATTAGGAATAAGACTCAGCCGGCCTTATTTCTCAATTTCCTTTAATTTCAAAGTTTGACTTATGTTTGTACAAATATAGTATCAGGTTTATGAACAGGACTACAGTACTATATATTTGCTTATTAGCTTCTTGAAAACTCTGTTCTTCTTTCGTTGTTTTTATTCACATGAAAAGTCTTGTTTTTAAAGAATCAGTACCAGTTACTTGTGATTGCACATTTACTATTTTGCCATCTGAAAATAAAACAATTCAGTACTAAAGGTAATGAAACTGTATCATCAATTGTTTATGTTCATTGGGCCTTGCAGGAAGAAATAGTTACAGATTTTAATAGCAGTTTATGACTTTAATCTTAATGGTTAAGAAAGTAAATGCCACATTTCTTATTAATTGTTCTTACTGTTTGGGTAATATACATATTTAGCTCCTTGAGGGAACATTTAAATTAATTGGCTAACTCTAATTTGAATTATGAGTTTTAATTTGTTTAAGGTTGTTAAAATAAATTAACTGCTTGTGTCAATGTAATATTAAAATAGTTTTAAAACTGAAAATACTCTAAATGTAAGATGTCTAAAAATAGAGTGGAGGTAGATTGGACAGTCTGCAGATTAGGAGTTGGAATAAAAACATCTCAGTTAAGCCAAAAACATGGCAACCAACATTTTCTGTTATAAAAATATTTTAGATGAGTTCAGTTTTTATGAAAGCTGTCTGAAACCAAAATGAATAGCAGAAGCTCTCTGTTTATTCTCAGGCCAGTAATAATAATACCTGCAGCACAAATACGTCTTTCCCGTGCAGAGCCAACAGCCTCTGCTTCTTTCAGAAGCCAGCTCTGCCAAGTAGGGGGCGGGGGTGGGGGGGAAGGATATTACCCGGTTATGTCTGAAGTATTAACCTTCACCTTGATAATACTTGTCAAGGAACATAACACCAGGCAGAACCTTTTTAGGAAACTGATTATAACTGTCCACTAGAGGCTGTAATGAGACCAACAATGTCACTTGAGACCAACCCAGGGTTTAAACAGTAAAAATCACTAATTTTTAAATGGGGGCGGGGAGGGTAGTTGTAGAAACGAGAAAGAGTAAACAGTAGTAGTGCTATTTAAGTAGCCATGTATATGTACATGGCATTTCAAAATGTGAGAATAAAATTATTTCCAGGGCCCTACACCTTCTTAGTTAGTATGCTTCTTATCGTTATTTATTTTTTATTTCTGTAGCATGTCTCTACAACTCAGTTGTTGAAAAGCTGACACATTTCTCTTGGTGATTCTGTATCCTGCTTCGGTTGGTGACTAACCGTTAGGTCATAAGTAAACTCAGCCAAAAGGTTTCTCAAATACAGCCTACAGTCAAAAGTAGTGGCTTCCAGAAAGAAACTTACTTGGAGAGATCATGTTTCTTGACACTGGGTTCTAAGCACCTGAAGGAGGTCAGATGCTGCCCCGACACCTACTGGTCTTCCAGAATTATCTGCAGCAGGGGGAACGCCGCACCGAGCTCCCTTTAGCATAGGTTCGACTTCTCATCCTCCAGGTGCCACACCTGTTGGCAAGGAGCATCCTTCGAAAAAAAGGTCCCTTCCCATCCAGCTAACCACTGGCGGTGGTACGTGCGCGCACGGGGGTGGGGAAGAGTTGAGAATCCCATTAACAAATCGAGTCCAGAGGAAGTTCTTCAGCGCGGAGTCACAAGAACTGCCATTTAATGCTCGGTTTGCTTTATCTCCTACACTGGTTACCTCATTTCCGATGAAATTAATGATCCCGAATTAGCTGCGAGAGGAGGGCGCGGGTCGTCCACCAAGGCTAGAGCTGGGTAGTTCAGTACCCACAGCAGACTTCCAGACCTGCAGAGAGAGAAGGGGGGTCAGGGAGGCCATCGGCTCTACAGGCAGTGAAGGTGCGGGTGCACGTGCAGTCGGGGGGACCCTCAAAACTTTCTCGAGTTGCATGCAAAGGCACTCCCCGCGGCCGCGAGGTCTGGGTTCCGGAACGCCGAAGCTACCCCGGTTTGAGGGTTAACGTGCGCGAGGACCGCGGCCAGCCCTCTCGGACGCTCTTCCGCGCGCCGGGGACGAAGGGCACGTAGGGATGAGAACTGGCCCGCCTCCGCTCCCCCCGGGGGACTGCGCTGGCTCGGAGCCGGAGAACCCTGCAGGGCGCCGGAGTTGCACCCTGCTGTTGCTCTGCCTCCTCCAGCTAGGTACAGGGACCCGGGGAGGCGCGCGAGGACCGACCGGTCACCGCTACCGATGACCTCATCGCCTCAGCTCCCTGCCCCTATCCGAACCTTGCAGAGCTGCGCCCTCTGGCCGGTGTCTCCCCTCCCGCTCCCCGGCCCCTGGTCCCGAGCCGGTCTCGGAGAAACGCGCCGGTCTCCGCGAAGGCCGCCGGGCGCGGGCCGCGCGCGCTGAAGGGTTAAGGGCGAGGGCTGGCCGCCCGCCGCGCGCTCGCGGGGCTCCAGGCCGCTTGCCCCGCCGCCCGCGGGGGGGTGTCCCCCCGCTGCCCCCCTTCCTGGTCGGATCCTTGAGCTGCGGCGGCGGCAGCCAACTGCTCCATATTTGGCTTCTATTACACATTTACATACTGGAGCGAGCGAGCGAGCGCGAGAGAGCGCGAGGGAGGGAGGGAGGGAGGGAGGGCGTGCGGAGGGAGGAGGGAGCGGGGGGAGGAGGAGGAGGAGGAGGAGGAGGAGAGAGCAGAGTATACCGCAGACATCATTTCTACTACAGTGGCGGAGCCGTGCAGGACCTGTTTCACTGCAGGGGAATCCAAAACAAGCCCGTGGAGCAGCAGCCAGAGCTACAGCGGCCGCAAGACACTGTTTCTCTCCCTCTGCCCCCCTCCCCCACGCCACCCCAGATCCATTTACACTTTACAGTAAGTGGCGATTTTTTTCCTCCTCCGCTTCGGTCTCTCCCCCTCCCCCTCCCCCCTGGTTTAGAATAAGACCCCCCCCACCCCAGCTCTCCTGAGAGGGGCCAAAGCAACAACAGCAAACAAACCCCAAACCCCCGCCGGCGGCGCGGAAAACAGCTGGAAGAGGACCGGAGGCAGTGGACGCGGCGTGCTGTGCGGTGCGGTGCGTGTGTGTGTGCGGCCGACACCCCGCTCTGGGCGCGGGCACGGCGGCGGGGGGCTGCCGGCGGGTGCCGGCCCGGCGAGGGGGCGCGCCCGGGCTGGGGGCGCGGGCTCGGCGGCCGCCCGTCCCGCCGCGAGTGCGGAGAGCCGCGTCCTTCCCCCGGAGGTGGCGCGAAGGGAGGCGGCGGTCTAGCCAGGGGTCGCGCTGTCCCCCCCCCGTACGCCTGTCCCCACCGAGGGCGACGGGAGCGAGCGCGTCTGAACTAGGGCAGGGCTACCCCGCGGGGGGCTGCCCCGGGGCGGGCGGGGGGCTCCGCGGCCCGAGAGCGGTCCGTACCCGCGGCGGCGCCCGCGCTCTCAGCGAGCGGCCCGGCCGGGCGGCGGGGGGCCGGGCGCGCCGCGGGGGTGGGGGCGGCCGCCCTGTTGGTACGGCCGCTTCCTGATCCTGTGCCGCCGCCGCCGCCCGGAGCCGGGAGCCCGCGAGCGCCCCAGCCCGGGCCGGCGCCCCCGCCCGCGGCGGGAGCCGAGGAGCGGCGACAGGCGCTGCCCCGGCCGCGCCGGGAGTGCGCGGCTGCGCGGCCGCGGGGAGGGTGAATGGAGCCGGGAGCAGAGGTGGGCGGCGGCGGCGGCGGCGGCGGAGGAGGAGGAGGAGGAGGCGCTGCGGCGATTGGGATGCGCCCCGGAGCCCCGCGGCTCGTTCCCTTCGGGCCGGGCCGGAGGCGCCGCCACTCGCGCCGCCGCCGCCTCCTACGTGGTCCCGGCGCAGCGCGCAGGCCGCCCCGCCGGGGGCAGGGCAGGGGCCGGGCGGGCGGAGCGAGAGGTGAGGCGGCGGCGGAGTGCGGCGCGAGCGTGAGCGAGTGAGTGAGCGAGTGAGCGAGTGAGTGAGTGAGCGAGCTTGCGTGTGCGTGTGTGTGTGTGTGCGTGAGTGTGAGTGCGTGTGTGTGTGTGTGCGCGCGTGTGTGTGCGCGCGTGTGCGCGGGGGGGGGCGGCGGCGGCGGGAGAGCGCCCACGGGAGCCGTCGCGATGGGGCGGGGGCCCCTCTGAGGCCCCTTGGGTGACTCGGCAGCGCCGGACCCTTCCTCAGCTCCCCGCCCCGCAGGCCGCCCGCCCGCCCCAACGCCGGGGCTTGTGCTTTCATTTTATTTCAGACAACGGGGGGGCTGCCTGGAAGCGACGAAACCATCCAGGTTTTCTAGGGAGACTGAGCGAGAACCGGGGTGGGTGGGGGGTGCAAGTCGGGAGGTGGTGCGGATCCTGCCAGAAAACAACGACGAAAAGATTCAGCTTCTGAAGACTGAGGTTCGGTTTAGTCCCGTGGCGGCTCAGTCGTGTTCCTCTCTCAGAATGGAACCCTACGGAGAAGGGGAATGTAAATACGTCGGAAGATCGGGAGATCGCTGAAGAGTAGTAAGAGGGGGAGCCAGTCGGAAGCTGGTTATATAATGCGCGAGGTGGCTGACGAGAACGGCGAGCTATTTTTATTTTGTTTACCGTATGCTGGGCGGTCGGGACTCCTCCAGGCTGGTTCCGTGTCCGAAGAGATGCTTAGCTTCCCGGTCAGATGCACAGGACGCGGTCAGCAGAACGAGGAGCCCCCATTTCAGCCACGAACCCAGTGACTTAGACTGGCGTGAGCTCTGCACATCCTTCGTGCAGGCTCGGGGATGCGTTTACGCACATGAATTCTCCTTTGCCAGGCTAGTGACATTGGTGTTTTATAATGCAGGCTGCTCCGAATATTTAAGCATCGTCGTTAGCACCGCTCAGGGCAGAGGGTACTCACTTGATGGTTATTTTTGGGCGCAGCTACTTACTTTTCAGCACTCTTAGCTAAGCCGTTTCTGTTTGGGTTTCTGAGGAGCCCTGCAGTTCCTAGAAGCCCCTGTTAAGCCCACCTTGCGGTTTATTTGACGGCTGGCGGTAGTTTGATACTTGAGTTTTTTTTGGAATGAAGCTTATGCCTGGGGAAACCACCGGAGAGAGGAGGAGAAAATCCTGCTCATGAACTCTTGGAAAGGGATTGCACCATAACTGCTAATACTGTGGCATTTAGTCTCCTCTGACTGCCCTTTAACTGTGCATGCATCAGTCAGTGTTTTAGCAGCTCCACAGACAAATGGGCTTGAATCTCCCCTTCTACATAAAGCAGAGGTCAAAGTCCCTCCAGAACCTCCTGTTCCTCTTTCTCCTCTTGTAGGTACGGGTCAGTGGTGTAGGCTCTCCCTGCACTTACTTACTCTAGCCCTTGATCACTCGTGTAATTAGATCAGGCTGCCATGGCAACAGGCAGTGTTCCTCAGTCCATTCAGGTGGGTTTGTTTTGAGCCTGGACTGCTCCAAGTGTTTTATGCACAGTATTTGTGTTGCCCAAGAAGGATGAGAGACTTCCCTATTTCAATTGCATCTCCCTTCAGTCATTTGGACAGGAGACACTGAATGAGGGTTCTTTCTACTCTTAGAAAGGAGATCAACAAACAGTTCTTACTGGGTGCAGTATGTAAATGCCTCTACCCAGACAGTCAAAGGAGCCTGACAATCCTGCCGGTGTTTATTGTGAACAGATCAACAAGTATTTGGTACTTGTTAGAAACCTTTCAGAGCTGACTAAAGCAACATTTCTTTTGCTGTCTGGTGCCCTTGGCCTTGCAGGCACTTAACCCTTTCAAGTGTGAAAGTGCTCATCCTTTAACCTACGTTGCTACTAGTCCTGACTGGTTTTCTAGAGGGTTTATTCAGTAGAAGTAATTTATTTGGGAAGGATAGCCCATTGTCACATTTTAAAAACTTCACAGCCATCATAATACCAAAAAATGGGACTGACAGTAGGCAGCCATTCCGCATGTATTCATTCTTCATTTGGATCTTTTGGCCTTTACTGCCTTGGTACTAAGTTAAAACATTTTTGTCTCAGGAGAAAGATGATATAGGCCTGTAGCTGGTAGGCTGATAATGTGTTGTACTTTTGCACAATAAACAACTTGTATTCTATTTTGGGATATAATTTAATGAGCATTTAATAATTTAGAGTGCATTAGTCAACTCTTTGCATTAGGGCACCTCCTTATTAAGGCTATTTAGCAAAGAAAAATAATACTGTTGCAAAAAAAAAAAAAGCTTTGGTTGTGGAAGCTCTGTGTTGCTTAGGCAATCCAAATAAAGAGAAGTATTTTAGTAACCCTGATATTTCAAGGTAAAAATAATTGAGAATAATGATGTCTTGATTTAGTTGTGACCCTGCCGGTAGGTTTACAGTTTTACAGTCCAGTAACTAAATTGGTAAATCCCCCCCCCCCCCGGGGCTAGGATTAAGAGAGCTACTTACTCCATCCCGGGTTGGAGGTGCAGTTAAAATTTCTCCTAGTGAGTTTATATGGTTAGTCACTTGATTCTGGTTCTCTCAGATCAAGCTTTCAGTGGTTAAAATGAGCTGTTATTCCTAGGGGGTAAATAGATGGGAAGCAAGGATATAAAATGAGGCACAGAAGTGTAAGTGTTATGCAACACCTTGGAGGTCCTGGATGGTATTTTGCAACATACAGAAAACGGTTTTACTTGTAATAAAATATGAACATTTATTTTTAAGTGCACAAATTTATGCTAAAATAAATATGAAAAGCGTCCTTTATTGGTAACTGGACAAGTTAATATTTTTCTCTCTGGATTTCATTTTTAAGAGGGTTTGGTAAACAGAAATGAAGGGCCTTTCAATTGTTTTCTACTCGTAGAGAGATTCAAGAAAAACTCTTTAGCCATAAGATTACATGTCAAATGCCTGTAGATGGCCCTACGTTTCAACATACCTTACTCAGTTGTCTGCGAGTCCTGGGAAAGGCCAGGCCTAAGACATTATTAAAATAATAGCGAACACATTTCTGTGACTCCTGTTTTTGTTGACATACAGAGTTTAAGGACTCACATTCCTATTGTATAATGTGCCTTTATTATTATTTTTTTTCCATTCTGAAATGTCAAGTGGATTTTACTTTGGCACTTACCTTCAATGACAGTTTCTGATGACTAGCAAATTGTGACACCGGCTCATTTTGTTTCCTATTAGAAGTTAGTCAATAAACATTTTACTAAAACCCTGAAATTTAGAAAATGTAGGCATGAATGTTAATTATTTAAACTATTGCTGTCTGAAAGTAACACATAGTTTAGACTCTGAAGAGCTTAAATATTTGCATATGTAAAGAGATAGTGCAGTCAGACAAAACATCATTTTTAGAAGGGAGAGAGTTTGATTTCTATTGCTTTATGTTTTCAGAGTTATGATAATTTGATTGGCTTTTGTGAGAGATTTAGATATGTGCAGTTTAACTGCTTCAAAGAACAGATTTAGTTCTGGTCATACTTGCAAAGTTGTCAAAGTAGGCCTTCATTTTGTTAAAAGCATAGAAAATAATGTCATAGAAATCCCAGTACAGAGAATAATTTCTGTTTCAGGACTTTACATGCAGGACTGCCTGCCCTGTTTTTAAGAATGAAGTTTGTAGCCATCAATTATACTGTTCAAATTTTAGTTTCTTTTAATTCAGTTTAATAAAATACTCATTCAGAAAGTCTTTAAGAGATGATATAATAATGAGTATACTGAGTGCTAATTTTAGAGACTATTTTTAAATGTTGGCTGAAAGAGTTGTAACTGGATCAAGTCTTTAAAAAATATTTAAATCCTTAAAACTTATAATTCTTATAAACTGGACTTTTCAGACTAATGTATGATAAATATTTGCTCTATATATTACCATCACAAGTGTACTAAAACATGTTTAGAACTTTACAGACAAAAAAAGCAAGTAGCATTATATTTTCTTTGACATATTTGATGTTAGCAGAAATGTTTCATTGATTTTTCTATAACTTTTAATGCATCCCATTTATGGAGTAACAAAAATACAATGATAATTGCCACAACGTAAGCAAAAATTAGATGCTACCTGAAAATTACTTTTCAGAAAATTAATTGTAGTGTAATCAGAATTTGAGACTTAAGGAAGCAGAAGTTTTTCTGATTATGATGTTTCGATTCAGGCTAAGAGGAAATCTTTTTTTCTACTTGGATGCTCTTTAATGTGACGTTTTGAGGGAGTCATTTAGAAGTTTTTAATGATAATGTCCTAGCTGCTAACCTAGAAGAGTTTATGCTTCTAACATTCAAAGAAAAAATATATTTTTTGTCACTACGTGTGGCAAATTTTTTTTTAATGCACCCTTAGCTTTAGCCTACTCTCCTAGAAGTATTTATATCCCCTGTATTTATATTATTTATAAGTTATCTCCACTTTATAGACCAGCACATCAGTATTATTTAGGCCATCTTTCTTAGTAATCTTCCACACTTAATAGTATGTTTTATTGCTCTTCTTTGCTTATTAAATATTAAATCTTTTATTTTTAGTGTACATATTGTATAAAACAGTCTATAGGTTATTTTCTTATATATTATTTGCATTTTTTTCCAGCAAATTCACTCTGCCTTGTTTCTTTCCTCTGATGGAAAACAGCAAATTATGTTAACTCTCTTAATTACTCTTGTGTAGCAACACAAATACTTTTGAAATAAGTAGGCATAGCAATTCGAGAGTAAATTAATATTTTACAGCATTTGCATCATGTTTGACTGTTCTCTGCACTTCAGAATAGCAGGAGACTGTAATTTGGACTCTATAAAACCTTATCTGCCAGGTGATATGTAAATAGGATTGTGTGCACACATGTCGATATACAGGCAAACACCCTTTCAGCTGTTAGCTCATAAAGCAAGTGCTGTCTGCAAATCCACGGTATCTGCACCTTGTTTGAAAATGATTATTCAGTATTTTGATGCTTCATTTGATATTATTAGATAAAAATCAGACTCCTCGTCTTAAAACAAATACTGTTTAAGAGTAAATAGAATTTTGTGAGCTTCTGTTTAACTTGGCCACTATTTAAATTTGCAACTCAACAAGCTTTTTAGCAGAGGAATAGTGTCTTCAAAGACATTATCATCTAGAACAGCTTACCTTTTTTCTCTGTACTCAGAGATTTCACATGGGAAATTCAAAGACTAGAAAACCAACTTCTTTTGATTATCAGTCACAGACTGTTATAGATGTTTAAATAAATACTTGGTGAATGGATTAGTTAGAAGTAAGAATACGTTGGCTACTATTCATTACTTTGAAAAGTGTTGGAAAGCAATTGAAATGATTTTCCTTTCCAGCTGGGTTGTGCTCTTAAAAATAGTGAGTGTGTATGGATGAAAATAATCATGACTACTGAGATGTGTTGCCATGTACCCAAGGATAATTGGCTCACTTAACCTGTTTACAGATTATTCACATTGGAGATCATATTCATAGCTCCAGAATAGTTTCTTTCTGACACCCAATATAATCCTGGGCCTGTTCCTTCCTACTGTTACCTGGCATGGGTTTAGGACGCCCAAACTAAATTTAAAATCAGCCTAAACAAATATGCAGATCAGCTCCAGTAATCAAAGACTGAAAATCAGTCCAGTGATGACTAGTTTGAGGATATTTTTTAATAACCATGCTACTGATTCTACTTAATGTGGACAATTGGGAATTGCCAGCATTTAAAAATACGATTTTACTAGATGGGGCTGAAACTATGTTAGCAGATCAAGTCCTCAATTTCTTCCATTTCTATGCATAGGTCTTTACCTCACAAAAACTACAAGCACCAAGCTCCCTGATGGAAAGGTATATGGAAGATTCATTCATTCTCTCATTCATCCATTCACAATTCACTCATTCATCGTACAGTGGATAATTTTCACTTAACCATGTGTAAAGCATTGTGGCCAAATTAAAATACATATACATTCAATAATTAAATAATTTAAAGTTTAGTGGAAAGTTTAGTGAATATGTGTATTCTTTAAATTTTTTCCTGCAATCTGATATATTTTTCTATCTCATTAGACTGGTATGCTAATAACTGCTCTTTCATGATCGTCCCTCAAGTTGCATGTTGATAGTAATATATGCCAACTTAAAATTAGACTTTGGCTCAATTACTATTCAGTCCATGCCCATTTTCACCTGATATTCCTGTGATTACCAGCATGTGTTGATCAGATGATTTGTTAGAATCATTAGAGAGAAGAATGACAGTAGCTGGCTCAAATTGGGAGACCAACCTCTTAATTTGATTGAAGGGATGACCTTTTTGTGTGTTGGCCTCCCTCCGAGCCCTGTTGAGTAAAACCAGACCCTCATTTTGAGCTGGCTGGTATCTGTAATTCTCATGAAACAAAAAGCAAAATTTGATGTCCTTAAAGTTAAGATTCAGTGTATAGACATTTTAAGTGGAATTATTTTTTAAAGCACTTTGTTCTGTTTTTCATTTTGATTTCCTTTCTTGTACTCCCTGGACCATTGCAGGAACATCGTGAAGCAAGTCACCAGGGTGGTCCATTCAAACTGCAGATTTGTTTGTCATCCTGGTACAGCAGTCTCTTCCTCCATGGCCACTACAGGGAAGTGCATCACCTATCAGGTGAGAGTTTTGTGATGTTCTCCAGTTCCCATTTGAGGATAAAGTCTGACCTGGAAAAATCACCTACCAACCATGCTTTAGCACTTTGTGGACTGTTTAATGTCATTGTCTTCGCAAACTATTGTGTGGGAAATTGAGAAATTGACAAGAGGTTTTTATAAAACTTGCATTGAAGTATCTCTTCTCGGTTTAATTTATTTGGTTGGTAGAGTCAACATTCGACTTCGCCATGCTTGATTATTACCTCTTGGGCTTGAGCCTGGCCATTTTAATTGTCACCTTTATTTAATGTGATGAAATGTTTTGCTACCAGTTATCCTAAGTCACAGTTTTCATGTTTTAGGTTTTTGTTGTAGAATGACACATGTGTAGGGAGACAGAGGCCTGTTTGTTCAGTGGCAACCAGTATTTGTTGAATCTTGAATTTCTCTGTGTCTGTTTGGATTTTACAACTTCCTGATTTCCTCATGTACAGTAAATGTTTCTGGTCTGGAGAGTCATGCAGACATGGGTGTATGCAGGGTTGATGACTCATGGTTCTCTGTTGAAGAGAGAACAAGAGGATATGCCTGAATCAAGCGAGGAGAGATGGAAGTTAGACAGAAGTTGGGGCAGTAAAGGGTTCGGGAACACTGGTGTACACAACCATGTGAAATGGATTGCCTCTTTCTGTTTGCCTTGGGAGCAGTCCTGCTGGAAGCTGTAGAATTAGACTAGTTTAGAGGTTTCCTGAGACTGGCTGGGCAACAGAATCACCTGGAGAGCTTAAAAAAATAGAATCTGGGACTCCACCCTAGGCTTTCTAATTGAAATGAACCCTAATGGTCTCATGGAATCATCTCGATGCTCTGTAGTTTTGGATACGGCTGGATTGGGTGGTCTCTAGACAGCTCTTCTTGCATCATGTTCTATTTCCTTATTTGGACCCGAAGTCTACTTTCTACCAAACCTCACATGTAAAAGTCAGGATTTTCAACTAATTTGTTAGGAGGTGGATATATGCTTTACCAAAATGTTCATTTTGAAAATGATTCACCAGATTTCTTTAAATAAAGAGCTCCTTCTTTATACCTAGGATCCAGTTTTTAAAAATTCTGTGGCATCTGAGACAAGAGCATGGGGCTCAGGGACCAGCCTGTCTGAGTTCACATCTAGAGCTGTGACCTTAGGTCATTCTGTAACCTTTGAGTTTCTCATTTTCTTTGTGTAGAAAATGGAGATGATATTAGAACTTTCTCTTAGGGCTGCTGTGAGGGTGAAATGAAATTATATACATATACTGCATAGGACAGTGCCTGGCATATGTTTTGTGATCTACAAACAAGCTATCATTGTGATCAAGTAACTTATTTCTTGATAGGGATATATATATATATATATATATATCATCAAGAAACAACATTAATATATATATAATATATATAATAATATATATAATTTTATATATATATATATATATATATATATATATTTTAATGTTGTTTCTTGATGATTGCTTCTGGATCATACAGGACTTAGAACAAGTAAATATACCTGTATCTTGGTCTTTGTAGGCATTTGTAGTTTTGCAAAGCAAATGAGGCTTTTGTTTATTTTTTCTGAATTTTATGTTAGTCCAGCTCTCTTACTGTGAGAGGATGCATATATATTGTTTTTATATTGTTGTAAGATGAACTGATGCATAGAGGAGGTTATTTGTGATTTGAGTAAAAACAAAAACAAACAAACAAACAAAAAAACCTGAGTGACTGAAGTAATATGCCCCAGAAAGGATACTCAGAGAAGTCCCACTTAGAGATGGAGAGGGAGGGGTACAGAGGAGGGAGAAAGTTATCATAAACATTACATCCTTGTGAAATATGGAACTGGGCTGTGTTAGGGAGGTGATCTTTGAAAGGAAATAGGATAATCCTGGAGTTATATGCAAAGGTAAGCCTCTTAAAATCTACGGGAATCAGCTGAATGGAAAGTGGTATGATGCCTTATTGCTACTTTTTCCTTATGGATGTTACCCATTTTAACAGTTACGTGCTAGGCAGAAAATTCTCACATTTAAGTTTTTACGACAGTACTTCAATTGCATATGTGGTTAATACATTTACAAAATGTTTTTAAACCTGTGGGTGTTTATAAGAGAGTTTTACTGTGAAAATATAGGCATCCAAAAATCACATCTTTTGGTCAGTATGTGCAAGCTTATTGAGACGAGACTGAGGCTTTTATCATACGTTAAGTGTCTTATGAATACTCGTATTTATTACTGACAAAGTAGTGCAGAGTCACCTTGAATTTTAAGCAGCTGACATTTTCTGTGATTGCATTTAAAGGAAGCTTATAACCATTATTTAAACATTTTGCATAAATAATGGCCTCATTACAGTCCTCACAATTGATGGCTAAACGTGGGCAGGGAAATAGTATCATTCTTGTGGTACTCTGTTATATTCATTATGGGTTTTTTTTTTTTTTAAAGAAATTAAAACCTAGGTGACAATTATTTCTGGTTCTAGTTATTTTCTGGGTAATGATATAGCTATAGCAAAGTTATGACCTAACTTGTTCACAATCGCTCTCTGTGTAAAGAAATGTCAGAGTCACTCTATGTAAATTCATTTATTCACTGTGTACTTTTGAAACTACTACATAGTGCTGTGGGCATGGAAGTAAGAGCTACCAGAAAGAGGTTATACTGTATTCCTCATGATCAGGAAGGGGAAAGAAGAAATGCTCTGAAATAACTAAAGCAAAGTGAAATGGGGAGGGTTGTACTTATCAGGGTACATTCCAACAGCGAAGCAATTCAGAAGAATGATGCTGAGTAGGATGTGAGGAGAGACTGAGGAGGGGGGATCATTTGAGTTCAATTCTGAAGGCTGGTTAGCATTTCTGTGGGAAGGGATGGATAGAGCAGGAGGAAGACCACTGAAGTGGCCTGGATATAATAAGCAAGTGCAGAGTATGTAACTGACAAGGCCATTTTGGCAGAGGCACAGGTGCTGGTGGACACCTGAGTTGCTGGAGTCTGGCTGACCGTAGAGATCGTGGGAATAAAATTGCTGAGAGGCCAGGTCTAGAGATAAATTTGGAGGAGTCATTGGCATAAAAGTGATCTTCGAAATTTGGCTTTGGGTTCTTATGCCTGGCAGAAATTCTGACAGGCAGGAAGGGATGATTGTTATTTCAGGGATGACATTAGTTGGCGTAAAATATGGAGGGAGAAGGTAAGAGGCCGTGGAGAGAAGCTGGAATGTGGCACAGCCTTTGTATGCTTCCTCTTTAAGACCTTGGATGGAGGAAGGGTGGATGGAGAAGTGGGGATGATCCATGGATGGGTAATGGGAGTCTGCCCTAGGAGCTCAGGCACCTTGGAAACTCAGCTCAATGAAATCCTGTCGAAACCTTTATTCCCTTAACACCTTTAAAAAAATAGGAGCGTGAGCTAATTTTAGCTAAACCTAAGATATGTGTATATGAAAATGAATGCTGCTTTTGAAATTCAGCACATGCAGTATCTCTTTTCATTGAAACAAACGATCCCTCTATTTTCCTCTAAAGTTTTATTAAGATTTTCAGTGAAGCCCTGTACATGTTAACAACAATACCAGCATTTCCTTTGATCTTTTCCACCTTTGATTTATTCATTTTGGGTGCTATGTGTAAATCACATTGTGCCATCTACTTGACCCTGGAGCAATTGTTCATTTTTGTGACAATTCATTTACAGTACTTTAATAAATCACATTAATATGAGTGTGTTTTGTAACTTTAGAGCCTTTTCTGGTAGCTTTTATGTGAACTTTTAAAAGTGTGACACACGTATACACACATATACACTAGGCACAGCTTTCTGAACCATTTGGCTTCCTATTTATACTTTATAGAACATAAAGAAATCTAGAATTAGTGAGCATTGACTGGAAGGAAAGATCCTAAGACTACATGATTCAGAATGAAGGGTAAGTCTGGAAGTTATCTTTATGATGCTGTTAGTGGGCAGTCTGTTTTAATATAATTAGAGGAAATTTGAGGATGATTTAAGTTTTTTATTTTGACTTGCATTGTTTAGTTGGGCTATCTGTAGTTCCTCAAATAGCTATGAATGAGGTAGTGACTTACCCATCTTTCATAAAAGACAAGAAAGTTAGGATAGGAATGAGAGAGATGGAGACAACAACTCCAGGGGCAGATCATTCTGTTTGCAGATATTTAATAAGCATCTAATGTCTGAGAGGCGTTATGCCAGGTAGACCCTATAGGAAATTTAGAGATGATCAATAGATTACACTTACTGTGTTATTAACTTGTTTAATCCTCATTGTGGTTGTTTGAGGTAGGCATGGTTGTTATCTCCATTTTACAGACAAGGGCACCGAGGCACAGAGAGAATGAGTAACTTTCCCAAGCTTGACCAGCTCTTAAGTAGTAAAGTCATGCTTAGATCCCAGGCTATACTATTAATTGCCAACAGGCATTTAGGCCTGAGCCCTGTCCATAAGAAGCTTACAGTTGAGTCCAGAAGGCAAGGTGTAATATTGAAAGAACCATAGTATTTAAAGAACCATAACAAAGTGCATCATACTCGCAGAGGTCAGGATCAGAGAGGGACTCGGAGGCGATGAGCCTCCCTTTTTGATGCCAGCCTGTCTGTTCAGAGTCATAACAGGCTATCTTTGTGATGTTTTCTCCCTTTCTTTCACTCTTCCTCATACCTTCCCGAAATTCCTATGTATTTTCAATAATTATTAATTGAAGAAAATGATGACAGTGGCAATATGCTTATCTATGTTTGGGCTCCAAATGTTGTTTGGCATCAGGAGTCCCAGGGAGATGTTGAACTTTTGACTCTTCAAAGAGCTTCACTGGGTCATTGCTCAGCTTGCAAGATTTGGCAGATAGAAACTATTTATCTCTCCAGTTTGATAGGTGGTGGGGTGTTGCTGAATGCAAGCTCGAAGAACAAAACGTGCAGTGAAAGGAGGTCATGCTTTAGTCACGTGGCCATCAGAAAGCTCAGGTCTGCTATACCCTCAGTCCCTGCCCCTCCCAGTCTCTCATTTTCTCTCTTTCACTGGACCAGTGAGTGAATCTTAACGGACTCCTGTCAGAAAGATGGAGAGAAAAGATCACTTTGCTCTTAGCCAGCTTAGGGGAGGTCAGTTTGTCTTTCTTATGTTGAATGAAAATTACCAAGAATTTAAAAGAAAATGTCTTCCGAGGCAACATCTCTTGCTTTATAGATACACAGAACAGAAGACTTGAGATTCTCCCCATGCCCTAGCCTGGCAGCCCCAGCCTCCATCCCAGCTGTAATCATATGTGATGCATTTTTATTTACAGATTACGAGGCTCTGACTGTAGCATATGACTAACCGGGAAGCTCCTCCCTACAACAGTTGTATGTCATCTGCTTCAGAGAACTAATTGCTTGGCAATTCCCCTTTGGTAATTCCCTCTTTATTTTCTGATGAGTTACTTAACAGTGATGGGCTTGTTGAGCAGAGCGTTGAGTCTAATGTGTGCTCCAGAAACTCCTGTAGGCCTGGGGGATATGGTTTTCAAATTCTGTGTAGCTTCACTGAAGGAACACTGAAACCATTATATGACCTGTTAATATTTCACTCAATACTAGGTTAAACACTGAACAGTGTGCCGCTTTCCAAAAGAAATCAAAACCAGGCTTCTTTTTAAAATGTGCTCCTGTGTATTTGAAAATTATTAAAAAAGAATTTAATATTTATAGAATGTTTAATGCTAATTTAAAAATATGATTTAGAATGGAGTGGCTTTCTAGTACACTGCAGAGTGAGTGTGGTACATTTGAAAGTTCTTGGACTGGTAACTTGGGAACTGAGTTTCTGTTTCCTGCCTGCTGCATGGTGATGTGGGTCACTCACTCTACCTTTTTGGGCCTCAGTTTTCCCACCTACAAAGAAAAAAAAGTAGTTGAAACAAATAATCTCCCAGGCCCCTTCTATCTAACTTAGTACAGTTCCATGAATAGATTTGATTGTAATTCTTCCTCTTGGCTCCCCCAAGACCTTTGCTCTGTCAAACATCATTTGCTGTTGTTTGACTTTGTTAGGTTTTGTATTTAATTAGAATTTACATTTTAGCTATTATTGTGTCTTTATTTATAGAGTAAGTCATAAGTGGTGCCTAAAATCATTTATCACCCCATCTATATTACTTTCATACCTCAATACATCCTTTACTCCTTTTTATTGTTCTTACTACCATGCCCCATACAATATCCATTTCTGGAATGCATGTTTTATAACTGGAAAGAATCTTTCAGCTAATTGAGGAGTAATTTTTTTCAAGGAGGGTGCAGAAGCTCTCCCCTTCTTTGCAGTAGTTTCAAGGGTGATATTCTGCTTTAAATACTCAAGTAGAAATCCTTTTGATGTCATTTGGTTTTATTGAATGAAGGTGCAGGTTTGAGTCTCCACATAATTCTTTTTTTTTTCTTGCCTCAACTTTTGCAGTTGTCTTATTGGTTAATTTATAAGCAGTCCATACTATTTCTTGATTTATCACAATTTGAATAATCTCTTCATGCAATTAGTGTAAATAGAAGTGGTAACATTTAAGAGTGTTTTGTTTTGATTGATAAGCAGAGGGGACGAGAAGAGGCAGTATTCATGATGTTTAATACAGGGAGATTGAGGTTTGAATTCTGGCTCTGGTCTTGAGTTGTGACCCAGGCCACATTTCTTAAATCTGTGACCCTGAATTGAGCATTCATCCTATATATATTATATGCTTGCTAAATGAAATTATGTATTGAGATCCTACCATGTATAATATATATAGTATGAATATATACGTATATATATGAATATGTACGTATATATTATGAATACATGTTCATATATATTCATACTATATATATTAAACATGGTAGGATCTCAATACATAGTTTTTAAAAAAAGAAAGTACAGCGGGAGAAGACATAGTACTTAAGAGCTGGTATGGGGTGGGGTAGGTGGGAAGGGGAAGAACAAAGGAAAGAGCTGTATCCATGAGGGGTATTCTGGGTACAAGGAGTACCTCAGAGCCCCTCTTGGGTACTGTTTGAACCTCAAGTTAACCCTTGAAACTTGGGAAGACCTAAATACCCTCCACTGATCTGGCCATGATGTTCTGCTTGCAGGTTGATCTGCTCCACAGAAGAGGGTGTTCACTATTCCAAGATTGATAAACATCTGTTGCCTATACATTACAAGCATAAAAGAAAAGCTTTTAAAAGCAAGTTCTCTTTGTTTCTACCATTTCAGTCCATAAATTGTGTTCACTTTTATATGTTGTCTTCTAGTTTTTGACAATTGAACATATACCTTTTTTCACTTTTGCCTTTTCCATTTAGCAAACACATTCTCATTTGCAACCCAAACTTTACAGTTATCATTTGCAAGGATTATTCTTAATTTAAATTTTGTATTATTTTTGGACAATTGAGTCATTTCTAGTTGTTTACTATTATAAAGCTGTGGTGCCTATCCTTGTACACTTAAGTACTAACTTAGGCTACAGTCGCATCAGAAGGCTGTTAGGCTATAGGAAGGCTTGATCTGAATTGCTTTCTAGAAGGTGGGTACTGATTTACATTGTTACTGATGACATCTGAATGTGTCTTACTATAACCTGATCGATGGTGGACTTACTATTTCTTGGCTAATTGAATAGGCTTCTTGGTTTTAAAATTTACATTTCTTTGATCCTTCTCAGAGACAGGACTTTTCCATATGTGTTTATTTACTAATTTTCTCTTACACAATTAGCAAATGGGGGTCTCGATAATTTCTCATCTGTGTTAATGAATTTTTTATTTGTTCTAGATATCCTTTTTGAAAGTCATATTTGCTTCAGCTGTTTCCCCAGTCTGATTTTGTCTTATTTTGATGATCTGTTTCTCTTTCCTTCTGTGACTGTACCCAGGGCCAACCTAGAAGGCATACGTGAGATTACCGTAGCTCACATTCTGTGCCAGGCCGGCCAGCTGCTCGGTTTCGCTGAGAACAGCCCCCATTCTCATCTGCCCACCACTCCCCTTGGGAACTGTTCCTTGTTGAAACCCATCTGCTCTCCATGCCTCTCCTTCACCTTTACATACCCTGGACTAGTTTCTTAGCTGTCGAGTCTCCCCTGCTCACTTTTGGGGTTCTCTGCCCTGTATTGCTCTTGTTTTGTATGAATGAGTGAGATTGAGGTTTACCTCCCTCATGTATGTTCTCTGGCTTTAAGCACTCTTGTGACCCGCTGTCCAACTCAGGTGAACGTTTCCTGTGAGATCGTTACCCCGAGGAGATCGTATTATCTGGAAGAGAGTAGTTCTGGACCCCTAAGCAGGATTGGTCAAGCTGAGGTAAAGCACGACGTGGAGGGGGACACCATTCAAAGGGGAGAAGAGAACCCTGAAGTTCTCTGTATAACCTCCCTGGTGAAGGATGAGACTGATGGCATAGGAGGGCAGTTCGACCATGGTATCTGTGCCCCTTAGAGTGAGCTGGCCAGTTGGCCATTTACCTCCTCTCTCTTGCATATGAGTTTGTCTAGAAGTTGCCTTGTTGGTGGTAGGTGAGAATACCTTTGCCATGTAGAGGGTGTTCATTTGTGTTCATTGATGTGAGGGACTATATGCTCCTGAAAGAAGTTTTGACAAGTATGGAAAAGGAAGCCTGACATTAGAAACTGAGGCCTGGGCCCAGTGTCTTTAGCAACACCCTGTGGGGAAGTGCCCCAAAGCCCTTTCTGCCTCATTCTGTTCTGGCAAGTTCCAGGTAGGGGCAGAAAAGACTCTGGAGGAATTTTGTTTTGATTACTCTTCCTCTTTCCAAGGCTCCATTTCCAGTTCACTTCTGGAACTACCTTTGTCACCGCAGCCTAGACCACTGAGAAATAATACCCTGACTTATAGCTTTTTTGGGGAGACAGTCTTTATATAAGGTGCTGGGAAAAGAGTGTTTCCCTCTGGCACCTGATCTGACACCATTCATAGATTAGCAATTTTTTGTTCTTTCATAAGTCGTCACAGGCCCATAAGGCAAATTTATTTATTGAAAGGAGAAAAGATGATCTGGTTATTTATTTTAAAATCTCCTTCTGTAAAACCTTGCTGTCTGTTGAGTTTGAGGGAAATATAGTGATAAATCTGAGCCCAAATTTTGGTGTTTTATTTTGGCTTTCCCATTCTATTGAAGCATCTGTAATCCTTTGTACCTTTCCCGATTCTTCAGAGGAACAGATTGTCTTTTATTTCATCTCACTTTTATCTTATGAACAGTACTATTTTAACAATCCGTGTAAACAGATGCAAAAGGAGGGAAGAGTACTTTTATTTTTTCCCCTCAGCAAGCTTTAGATCCGTTTCAGTCATCCTAGAGATTAGAATAGGCCAATGTGCGTAAGAAGCAATGTTAAAATGAAGAAAAATGTTTTGGAATATGACCCTGACTCATGGATCTTGCCAGTAGTATATGAGTCTTTTCCAAACAAAACTCTGGAAGTCATAGTTCAAATCATCCTTAAGTCCTGGAGAGAGCATTGTTAATATATGGAAATGAATAAACGCTAGCAGTTCTGTGCGGAGAACATTCGATGACTAATTTCAGAGTTTCTTTCTCTAAATGGTGCACTTTTTACTCTTTGCCCTGAAGTCTCAGGAAACGATTTCTTAAAAAAAAAAAATAGTTTTTAACTTTCCCGTTTTAAATGTGCAGGGCCTTCAAAGACTTCACTGGGATGAAAGTCCTGTGTTTTCCTGTCCTCTTTTAGGACTAGTCAAAACTAACCTTTCTCTTGGGGATGTTTTGCAGTCTGTGCCTCAGATTTAGTAAATACAGCCTTAAAAATCACATAGCAGTAGTGGCTAGTGTGTCATGGGTCAACCTCAGCTGATGACAGCACATCACAGAATTCAGAGTGCCATGGATAAAGTGTTTCTCTGGATAGTTATGACTCTTTGGGCAGAGAGTATCCTTCTCATTTTTCAGAACCTATGAGGTTGACTGATTTGCTAGATTCTGGTGGCTTGAACACATGTGGCCTGTGCTGTAACCATAGCTTTCTGACCTGCAGTTCAGCTCCCTTCTCCATCATCTCGTACTGCCAAGATAACCCAGAAATGATATAGTTGAGTCTCTGAATTTGTAGACTGAAAAGATGCCTTTGCTTAATTGAATTGGTGCACTAGAGCAATTTTGAATTAGAGCTAGAAAGGTAAAGAAATGCAATAGCACTACAATACTTTTCATTATAAATTTAGACATTAAATGTTTTTGTAGTGCCTAAGCCTAAACTTGATGGATACGTAGACAGTGTTTTTTCCTTTTGCAGCCCTGCACCTTTCACGTTGAGCTTCTGGATCTGTATTTTCTTTAATGCAAGGTTAAAAACATCAGGGAAGCCAATTGATCTTATATATGGAATCTTGAAATCTGATGCCGTCTTCTCTGAGAAGCCTTTTCCTGTGTGGATGGGAAGATTTGACAGTTAGATCATTCCCTTATCTGTGGGTTCCTACTGTCTTGCTGTTGGATATTACAGAAAAGATAGAGGAAGCTCATCCAGCTACCTGTGAATTTGATTTATGCTTCCTGGGCTGGAGAGAGTGATTGCAGGACACTGAGTGGCTTCCATGACAAGTATCTACTGTCCTACGACATCTAGCGATTAATCTTTTAGTAAAAACACTGTTTGTCTCTTGATGCCAGAAGCAGGTATAATAATTGTTATGAAGCCTTTTCTTTGCAGAAGTAATTTGGTGGCTGATGACCTTGCTATTAATTTCAGAAATACTTAGAATTTGATTCACTTCTAGACTTTACTGAAGCTAGATTTCTATGTGGAAGCCTATTAGTGATACTGCAAGTGGTCATCTCTCTTTTAGGCCTCCCCCTGCCCCGTTCCCCAATCTCTTCACGCCTTTTTCCTAGGAGTCAAGGCAATTCAGTCTGGCGGGGGAGTTTTGCTTGCTGACGGAGTAGCTAAGAATGTTTCTCTCTAACAGGTCACAGAGAGTGCTGGTGGACATCTCTTCTTGCCCCAAGATCTTCGTTGGAAGTCCACAGGACTTGGTGTCTTTGCCGTTCAAAGTATATATGAACTCGCCAGGAGGCATAATGCGTCACCATTTTATTCTGGGCCACCCTAAAGGATGACACCCAGCTTCAGAGATCTCCTCTTGGACATCAGCCCTGAGAACCAGTGTTTTAGCTTTCACATTGTCTGAAATCTGTTTCTGACTGATTTTGAGCTGGCTCAGGCTTAGTCATTAAATGGCCAAGACAGTGCTGAATGTTCTGCTTGATCAGCTTGCAGTTACACACCTTTTGTCCCTTTTAGAGCAGCAACTCCCTCTTGGGCCCTTGTTGAGTCTTTACACAGATATGCTAGAAAACAGGCACCAATCCATTCTTTCCATCTTGGCGTTTGCCCACAGGCATAGTCCTGGGATGACCTGGAGTAGAGGCAGTGGAGGATAAATTCATCTTGCTCAGACTTGTTTAAGCTAGTTTTCGCCTGTCTCTTGCCACAGATCTAGTTTTTAAATACTCAAGTGATTGCTTTTGGGTAGGAATGTGTGGATTGTTGGATTAGAATAATTTTCTCCCTGGATTTCTAGTGTTTACATAAGTAGTTATAAATAATGTTCTATCACTGGTTTTAAGTAGTGGGCTTATTTTCAGAAGTTGCAGGTGCTTAACAATGGTACAGAATAAAAATGTAAGATTTTTTTTTATTATTATTACAAGTTGTAATACATCCAAAAGGTGTTTATTAATTTTTGTCAGGAAAGGGTCAAACTGAAAATTTGCAACAAAGACAAACCAGAATAGAACAAGTGCAAACAGAAGCTGACAAATATATGCCCCTTTTTGGGAGTTCAGCCCATGGAATGTTATGTAGGACAAAAGGAATGGAAAAGATATTTCAGTAACATTTTGTTCTCTGTCAAAAACCTTCTGAAATATAAATCTGCTGTGTATTGGAGAATGGATACAGCAATTGATTCAAGCTGAATAGCTTTCATTTAACTAGAAGATCCCACAGAAAGCAGTTCTTTTTCAACAACAATATTTTTGCTTTCCTTGACTTAAAGAAAATTGAATTCATGTTTCCATATCTTATAGGATTGTTTTATGGATAAAGACACAGGTCAAATCCCATCTCATCACAGTGGCTATTGTGACGATAAATAGAAATATTTCTAAATGAAATAAAAACATTTATAAACCATGGCCTGTGGCCCATAGTGATAATTCTAAATTGGTATTGTGAAACCATTTGCAACTACAAATAAATCAGTCATAGATACGCTTTTTTTTTTTAAGTTTAATTCTAGTCCCTTGCAAGCACACATAACCATACACATACTTCACCTATTTTCATAGTAGAGAAGGAGGAATATGACTGTATATAATAGTTGACAGATTACCATCTTCTCCATGATGGCTCCCAATTATTTACTTCCAATTATTGAAATTTCATAAGTGCCCACAGACATGGATGTGTCCTTCTTAGGGTCTTGTCATATCAGTCAACCCAGTCAAAAGCTAGTATTACCAGTGTTAGTGGTTTAAGAAGCTGAACATCACAATTAAGACCCCCCCTCCATGCATTGTTTCTATTGCCTATTTCTGCACTTCTCAGTGAGAAATTAGGTGTTTGTTTTGTTTTGTTTTTAATTCCTAGATCATTCTGGCATAGGTACTGGGGTCATTGCAGAGTTAATTTTTAGCTGTAGCTATTATTCCTGAAACATTTTGGCTTTCTGTGGCCTATGGTAGAATCTGGGGTTTTCCAGGTATATCAAACACTTAAACCTAGAATGTCTTAAAATTTTAGGGGTATCGATCAAAAAGAAAGCTTCTCTGGGAATAAAGATCTATTAGGTGTTAGCCCCATTCTTCCTTCAAGGTTTTTAACTGGATGTCTTATATTTATTTATTTTTCCCCTGTGTTTAAACTAATGTGCTACTTGGGCTTATTGTTTCTATTTGGAAACGGCTTTTTCTTTAAAATAAAAATACATGGCTCCAAAGAACATAAAACCTTTCCAGCCTGCTCATTCTTACCTTGACTATCTTTTCTTATTGCTAGACCATTGTTTCTCTCTTTCTACTTCTCTTCTGGGATTTTATCTTGCTCAGCAGTTCTGGTGTGTAATTCTGAATTCTATGGTTTGGGTTTCCTGACAAACTTCTCCTTGCATCTGAGTCCATTTCCTGTGCTTAAAGCTTTGGCATTCCATTCACTGATCCTAGTAAAAACTGAGACTCCTAGTGCTAATAAGATTAGTCCTTACAAAACTATTAATTTCTTCCTATCCACTCTTACTCCATTGTTGTTTCTCAAAGACAAACATTTGTCATTAAGAGCTTTATTGTGGTGTCATTTGCTAAAGATCACCTGGATTTTTCCGTTTTATTGATACTCTGTACACTTCAAAGTGCAGCAACCATCAACAGGTCTTTGACAAATTAGTTTCCCTTACACATGGTTTACAATATTATGCTAGCTCTTTAAAAAATAATTAAGCTTCTCTCGGTGTTCTTTGCTGTGGGTCAGGGCTTTACTTGCTTTGCCATCCAACACAGAAGTTAATCACAAACGGGTCCTCTGAACCAAATAATTAAAAATAGAGCAAAGTTTCTGAACCAGGCAGTTGGCAAAAAAGTCTGTACTTCCATCTGTGCATGGTTAGGAAAATATTTCGTGATATTTAAATAGCATCAGCTTTGCTCTCTTTTGTGTGAGAGTCTATCTGTCTGACTGCGTGTAATTCATTGCTCTGAATGTTTGTTTGATTGTTAGCTAATCTTAAATTTTAAAAAAGTCACTGGCAAGGAAACAGGAAAGCAAATCCAGGTGTTTTGGGCATACATTCTTTATTTATCAGCTTCTGTGAAGGAGGAAGAGTTTTGCTTTTGCTTTTCTCTTTAATGAAAATCTTTCTCTTAGCATGCACCTCATAAAATTAGAGTGTAACATTTTGACATTGAAATCTTTTATGTCTTTTGATTGCCTACGTACAAATAACCTATGCTCCTGACTTTTAGGATTTGTTCTTAGTCACGTGAAATGCCGATGAATCTCTTTCAATTCAGAATTAGGAGTTTCTGCTCTCTGGGAGGTGATTTATGCCTGGAATATCCATCAAATTCAAAAACACTTTATGACATAACTACAGACCTGTGAGTAACTGATTTTGAGAGACATTTAATCCTTCAACATGGATTTTCCTTTGTTCTTACCAGTAATCTGTACCTCATCAAATATGTTCAGTTTTGGCCAGTTCTGCAGTTATGATATGACTTTAAAAATATATTTTTTGTTTATAAAGTTTTAATTGCTTTGTAATATAAAGATTATTTCCCTATGGTATTTTTCTATTGCGTCTATCTCTTTTTATCCCTGGAAAAATCTTATTTTTTTAGGTTGATTTTTTTTCTCCCAAGAGAGTCATTGTATTAAATAACAACTAATGCTCAATAAATACACCAAAGGGAGATCAGTAATTATTAAAGGTTAAAAAAAAAAAAAAGGAAATTTTATTCCTTTAGCTCCAAAACATCCTTATTTCTCACAGTCTCCAGTTTCTTTATGCTTCTAGAAACTTAGAGTTTAGGTATATTTTTAATACTATGAAAATAGAATTAAACACTGAAGTTAAGAGCTGTGGATTGACCTTATTCACATTAATTGAAATTAAGGAAGGATTAATATCTTTAATACATTTTATTATTATTATAGCAATGAATTCTTGAATTTAGTTAACAGAAATCAAATATAGTCAGTGATAGTCTTATCATGTAGGTTGTTTGTCATTCATGATGCTTAAGTGACCATACACATTTCTTTTTACCACTTGTTCATTTTACATTCAACTAAATTTTGTTCACTTCTTATAAATCTACTCTATGCAAGGCATTATGCTATGAGGGAACAATAAGTTGAATAAATTGTCTATGGCTTCAAACAAATTAATCTTTGCTTTCCTTTTCAGTATTACTTTGGTGGACGGTGGGGTGGGGGACAGCTTTTAAAAAGATATAAATGGACTTGGCTAATTGTTATTCTTTATCAGTGCAAGATATTAAAATTTAACATTTTTTTTGTGAACCCTGAATACACATCAAGGTGAATGGTAGATGTCTCTAAACTTTAAAGTTAATGCTGGTTTGATTGTCTCTTATATGAGACAGCTAACATTGTTAATATTAATTAGGCTTCTCTGAATACTCAGGTTCTTCACACTTTTCTTGTGGGACTGTTAAATTTTTTTCTTTCATTCATTTGGGCATCTTCTCAACAGTAGCATGTGGAATTCAGTTAAAAAAACAAACCTGCATTTGATTGTTGATATCTTTATTACATAAATCATTCAGTTAAAAAATATTTATTTACTGGATTCATGATCAGAAACACAAGGAACAAGGTACACACTCAAGAAAGCTCATTGTGCAGAGAACCTATTTTAGTAATAACAATAACTGGCTGGCATATTGAGGATTTAGGATGTGTCAGTCACTGTGCTAATCACTTAATCGTCACAGTAAAACTAGATAGGTAGTTATTATCTCCAATTTACAGATAAAGTAACTGGGTTGGTTGCTTGCTCAAGGTCACAGAACTAGTAAGTTGTAGGACTGGGATTCAACTCATACCATTTTCATCTTCTCTCTCAACTGATTATACTTTATTGCTTACCACCCATGCCATTGTGGGACTTACAGAATCGTTTCCATAAATATTGAGTATATACAAAAGCACAGTCTAAAAATTAAAGTAGATTAGAAAGAATAAAGGATTCAGTGAGCACTCAAGTAACTTTCCACCCAGGTTTAAAAATTACTGTGAATTTGATGTCCTCTAAATGGGGCCCTCCCTCATCTTGCCACCCTTCTTCCCACCTTAGATGTACCCACTAAAGAAAAATGATGTTTTAAAATATTTTTAACAAAAGTGCACAGAAATGCACTGCAGCCAGATGATTATTTTGTTTCCCTTCCTTTTTCTCGTCTCTCCTCTGCTTCGTCATCTCTCTTACTTCTTCTCCCTTTTTCTTGCCATTGAGGCCCATAAAGAGGAACTGAGACAGAACCTGCATAAAAAGCTTGAGGAGAGCGTTCTCTGCTGTGATGTCAGGCCTAAGTGCCATGACCAGTGTTGGGAATTGTTGATGAGGTTATGGTTCAGTGCACTCAAAACCCCCTTTGCCTCCCAATCAAGGCTTCTGTGGAGGAACTGTAACAAGCAGACCACCCAGGGGGTGTGATTTAATATGACTATACTGACAGGGCTCTAGAAAGCTTGTTGGGTCATAATTCACGAATATTAGTCCTATAGACACATGGTTCCTTAATAATGCGACTCTTAAGATAGTGATACATTTTTGGTAACCAATGTGAGGGCACTTCATAACACAAAACCATTGTGTGGAACATGTTAAGATAATATAACTTGTCCTTTAATGCTTTAATGCAGTCTTTCAGCCAGTAGTAAGTAATACCTGGTATAGTATGTAAAAATCAAAATGGGTCTGGCCTGGTAAGAGTAATAGAATTCTTTCATCAGCTGAAAAATATATTCTAATCATTAACTACATTTAAAAAAATAAGCAAGGAGGTTTTTGTGTTTTGTTTGTATATTGTACTCTGTTGCATGAAAATTTTCCCTAGGACCATACAATTCTGTAGGAGGAGATGGCAATTTAATGCAGTCTTAGCTACTACAGATTTAAAACGGTTACTTTTAAGTTATTCCCATGGAATTACAAACACATGTAATGAATTTTAAAAGATTAAAAATGAACCACATCTAGCCAGACATAAAAGTGCTGATAAAGACACATGCATATATCTGTATGTAGTCATTTGCCCATACACCCTTACATATGTATGTATTTTATGAACATTTTTCTAGCACTGCATGGGTTTGTATGTGTAATGTACTATGTGCCCTTTATAGAGCTAGTATTAGGAGAACCTTTTATAAACCAACTGTATAATTTGGAGCGTTATCAAATATAGTGATAATTCCAAAGATCATGATTTTTGCCTGTAATAATAAGCAGTTTAATAATGAGGTTGAAGTGTAAGTGTGTGTCTGTCGATCTTTATCTTCTATCTCTTATCTTTTTGCTTAGAGAAAAATCTACATTGAAAGATACCAATGTGCCTATTAATAAGTTTCAAATATGAAAAAAAGAGCTACATATGACACTTTGTTACAGTTTTATACATTGTCTCAAAAACATGCTGTAAAAATATGGAACTAGAAAAATCTTGGCAAATATAGCCTCAGAGTGTAGCTGATTTAAAAGCTGCATTTGAATCTTTTAAGTACTGTTCTATGACAGCTATTACTATAGGAATTGGCACCAGCTAAGAAAATTTACATTTTAATACTTTAGAGCAAATAATTGCTTAGGATGCTTTAAATAGCACAGGAAGTGTGTAGAGTGTTTACTTGACATTTGTTATATCGAACACTAATACTGAAACAGATTCTTTGACCACAGAGAATGCCAATGTAGGTGGGGTGGGGGCAGACTGGAGAAAGAGACAGACAAAAAACAGCCAGCACGATTAGATAAAAATTAAATGGCAAATGAGTTTTTTCATGATATAGAGATATCAGGGGAAAAAAAAGCTCATTTGTTCGATCAAGTCGTCTTTGAGTGTGGTAGCAGAAAGCAAAGTAAAACAACTCCTTGACATAACGTTTCTCCTGGTTTTAAGATACTTGGGTTCAAGGCTATCTTTATAAGGGGTCAAAACTTCCCAGCCTTAACCATTATGGTTTTTTTTTAAAGGTTCTGAAATCAAGAAGAATGGTCTCCTTTTTTATAAAAAGAAAAAAAAAAAACCTCTTGTTATCTGTTAGATCTGCACATGCTTGTGAATTTTTTTTTTTTTTTTTTAATGACAGCTCTGGTGCCCTCATTTCTCAGTGCAGCTCTGTACTTGTGATGTTTTTTCCCGTGAATGCATCATGCATTCCCTGAGCCTTCTCTACACCCTTTCCAGGCACTGTTCATACGGGTCTTAGGATGGGGTATAGAGTGGTTTAGTGTAGCTCTTAAATGCAGAGCATTTCTTTTTGCACAAATTGCTTACTGTGCATAGTGATTCAGCTGCATTAAAAGGCAAAAACATAGGGTATATTTTAGGCTAGTAAACCCTCTCCCATTCATATATGTATTTGAGCCGGTTATACAGTGTCCTCAAGGAAATTTTAAATGAATATGCTAAAAACTAATTGGCATGTGTGATAGGTCGAGGAATGTGAATTGTGCAGTGTTAATGAAATTTGCTAAAAGCTTCTTCCTTCCATCTTGTCAACATGAGCTGCTTTTAAATATCCAAGGGAATTTGAAAACAACAGTCAAAAGTTAAAACTTTACCCTGCAGTTTGGCCCACCACCCAGAACACTCAGCTGCAGAGAGGCTATATTTATGGCTTTTCCACTGATTTGAGATTTGACCTTGAATAAATCATGCTAACTTCTCTATGCTTCAGTTAGCTTTTTGAAAGATATGTAAGGTTATGTATAGTCAGTGGGAAGGCAATAACTGAAGTTCACAACAAAAAGAGAACTTGAAGGAAAAATTTATTAGAAAAAATCAGTGGACATGAATGCAAGCCTCATTTGGGTCCTATTAATAAAAAGTCTTGGTACATATGGCTCTTATGGAAGATAGGATGTGTTCTTGTAGTACTCTTACTGTTTAGAATTTTTTAAAAAGTTATTTTTACCCTTTCACTTCAGAAAACTTTGTGTTCATATGTCCTTTTATATAAGTTTTGGCTGTAAAAGGACTTTTATTTAGAATGTAATTTAAATTGTGATCAAGTAGTAACAAATTTAATCATTTAACATACACATATTTAATTTTATTGTTTTAAAGGATATTCTATTCATTTAAAAATTTTATTTCTTTTTAGTTTGTTGCTACCCCTGAGAAGATGTAAATGGTTTTTCATTCATTTGGAGAGGAAGGAAGAAAAGTAATCAAGTTTTATTGAGCCCCTACTGCTCAGCTCTTGGTCCTTAAGTACCCCAAGTGACCTATGTTCAAAGGGCCTGTTCCCATTTCCTAGTATATCAGTTGGGAAGCTCAGTTAGGAGGACCCGAATCCACATGAGAAAATAAAACAATGAGATTAATAATCAAAAGGAGGGACTTTTTAGTTGGTGGCTCCCTGAGCTCCATATGGTTGAATGAGGCTGTGAGATCTCAGTAAACCAATTGCTGATAGGTCCCCCAACTCAGAGACCTCCCTGAGGCTTAGATCGCTAGATTGCAAAACGGTGCTAAACCACTTCTCCCTGGTCAAGCCATTGCAGTTATTGCTTCATTGAAGTTATATTGTTGTAAAAAGGACACAGGTACTATAACTTGAAATGCCTAAATTTGAATGAAAAATTAAGAGCTTTCAGTATTAGTGAGAGCCCAACTTGGAGTCTCAGATGGAGTTTTGGGGTGAGTAAGTAGAAAGGCAATAGCTCCGAGATTAAAGGAGAAAACATTTCAGAGCAAGCTGATGGATTTAACACACTACCTATGACTCACTTTCTCTTGCCCTCTCCATCCAGCCGTTAAATTCACTTATGGCTAACCCCACAAGGAAGCTTCTTTTGATGTTTCCCTTTGGCTGCTTTGCAAAAAAATATATACACCTTGGTTGAGTAAGGATGTGAGAGAGAAAAGGCAGAGGTCACAACTTTTAATCCTGGTTCTGATAAACTTGGTGACCAGATACTTTGTACAGCAAGGGAGGGTGTTTTCGAAATTCGTTCTCAGTTGCCAGATGGCAGCCATCACTCTGTAGAAGGGCATGTCTTAGGGTTTCTTGAATGCCCACTGTGTTTAGATTGCTGAGATACCTAAAGAACCATCCTTTTGGAACAGTTCTCAGACAGAAATTTTTAGAAGTAGACCTGGAGGTGTGACAGCAGACTGAAGAATCCTTAGCAATTAGGACAGAATTGTCAGAAGGAGAACCAGAAGAAGTAAAAGCTGGGTGATGGGGAAGAGGGTGTCAAGTTATTCTGAAGCTGCTATCCACACTTGTTGGAAAGTTGTGCCTGTGTGGTCAGTCACCATAATTTTGATATCTCTTCTAATTTGAATATGAGGCCTGCCATTTCCTAGCTTGGCCAAGTCACTTAACTTCTGTGCCTCAGTTTCTTCATCTGAAAAGTATAATCAGTGTGAAGATTAAATAAATATATATGCATGACATCTACAAGAGCACTTGGCACCTAGTAAATGCTATTTGCACTTTACCTATTATTATTATGTTACTGTTCTTTGGAGCTTTATAATTTATTTGTGTAGAATTTAGGAGCCAGGTATCAGGTGGGTGGGTATATGGGAAATGGTGGTTGTGGGGTTGCTAAGAGAGAGACCTAGGGTTGCAGAAAGTATGGACAACGCCCAGTGTCTAATCTTGGTCTCAGACTTTGCCTGTATGTTTAGTGTTTATTTCTGACCACCATGAATGTTCAGCATGAGCTTCCATTCTCTAGGACAGAAAGATTTGCCCTTTTGTTTCAGCCCAAACTAAGCTGCTTCTCATTGCCCTCCATTCTCATGTACTTGTCCATACAACTCATTTTGTCATGTCATTTATTTCTTCATTTTGTTCTTCAGTGTCTTGACTTCCAGATAGCCTCCAGGTGAGTGAGGCCTTTGCTGCCTGTCAGCATCCAGGGCACTGAGGCAGAAAAAGCAAGGAGCAGGATGGGTAGGGACCTGCTCTCCTTTCTCTGATAAACTCATCATTCTCAAGGCATTTGTTCTCTGGAATCCTCAGAAATTCTCAGGTAAAATGAGGGTTTAGATTAATTGATCTCTAAATTTTCCCTTGTAGCTTCTTAATTTTAGAGTAGTATATGGTGAATAAATGTGTGTGCAGCCAGTGAACAGATGTACAGTCTCAAGTTGCTCAGTTATGGCTTAGGTAGTTTTTGTGCCCAATGCACTCTCCTTGGAAAATGAAGGAAATAGTCTATATGATGAATTTTTCACTTCTAGTGGACAGAAATTTTAATTTTGATCCTTTCATAGTCTGAATGCATGTCATATTTGAGTTTATATTAGTAATTTGCCTATTAAGGTTTGCTATGCTAAAAAGTATTACATATGACATCACAGATTAGTGAATATAGGAAAAATATATAAGAAAGCACTTTAGAAATTCCTCTTTGCATGCACTTTATATTATTTATTATATATAATTATATGATATAAATATATAATCTTTCATCGTCTATTCATTAAGTAATTAATATTTGGAAGTTTTTCTATAAGTACTTAAGAGACTTAAAACTACATTTCCTTTTAAAAGTTTATAACTTGGACTTGTTTTCTCATTCATATTAAGTGTATTCTCTGAACCCAATTTACTGACTATATATATTTGTAGATATGTGTGTGTGTGTGTTATATGTATGTTAGGAGAATTGATATACATGATGGTTGAAATTTTCAGAAAATTTCACTTTGGAATTATTTGTACATTTCATTTATTCCTCTTTCCTAATATTTATATCTGGATTCAAAGTTGATTTTTCCTTTATCATTTTATGATTTTACTGATATTTGGAAATTTTAAATAATTAATGAAAGATTTCAAACTCACTGATCTTAATTTACTAGGGAAGGAGAGAAGGAAGGAGAGAAGGAAAGAGAGATGGAGATATGGAGTAGAATCTGGTTGCTTATTTATGTTTACAACCATCTTTGTACATAGTATAACATCACAGCTGTGTCTTCATAATAGAGAAGAATTTTTAGTAATAAACCAATATTTTAAAAACTATTATCACTTTCTGAAAAAAATAGCTTTTGAAATATTATTTGTCGTATTAGTTCAGACCTAGGAGGGAGTATGTCACTGTCTAATTAGGCTCCATATGGCTTGATCTCTTTGGAGATTCACTTGAAATAGGACCCTGTTAAGAAATTATTTTATGTCATACATAATCAGGTTCAAGAGGTCTTAGTAATTTGCATTTAAAATGATAATTGGCTTCATCCTTAAAGACAAGTTCTGCAAAATTAGATGTTTTCTGGTGTTTTAGTAATGACACTAAGATCTACATTAAAACCTCTCTTAATATTAGTGGGAAGCCTTCTAACTTTTTATAGTTCATGGAGTGTTAAGAAGTTCCTTCCTAGTGTTTCATCTTAATCTAGTGATTGAGTTTCATGTTGTGACTGCAAGGAAAATGTATGTGGGTATTGTGGGGAGGGGGACTTGGAGGACAAGGGATCAAGAGTGTAGAGAAATATCAGCTGCCTTTATTTAGCAAATATTTGCCAATCCTTCCTGCCCATGTGGATTTGCTTCTTGTGTACTTGGATCTGAATTGATCGAAAAGGTCTGTATTTATTGAGTCTTTTCCATTAAAAATACTTAGGCTTCTCTTTGATGCTTTTTTCTTCTTTTTAAAAAATGGTGCAGAAAAATGTTGGAATAATTGTAGTTAATTTGTACAGAGATGATTCTCTCCCTTGTCTGTGTCTTATAAATACTGTTGGAGGAGAGAATGTGGGAGTAGGTACTAGCCAAATATGTATGCTGAGTGAGAGTGACAGTTGACCTCACTGACTAGAGAAAGGAAGAAAAATAGTTCAAAACTATTTTTCACAGGATATTTAAACTACGATTTTTCTTTTCTGAACTTCGTTTCTGATTTGAAAACTAGACTGAGCTTTTGTTTCATCCTTACAAATTTACAGTGATTCAAAGGAGAGAGTGTTTCTTAGGCCCCATATCTTTAGGCTGTGAGTCATTTCCATGTTGTTGAGACATTTTCTAGCCTTTACTGCTGTGTGTAGTTCATGCTTTTCTCTGGATGTTTTGACTTCCTAAGAAACTTGCAATAACAAATTAATAATCACACGCCTCTGGAATGAAAACAAGCAGTAGTGGAGTAACAGATAGCAATTCTGGAAACCTTAATAAACAGAAAATTTGGCTTTCATACTAAGGCTCTAGAGAAGACCAATGTCCAATAGATACATATAAGACACACCATTTAAAGCAAGAAGAAATGAATGTGCTTTTCATTTTAATTATCCAAGGGATCATGGTGTAAAACCAAGTAGCCACTTTTATTCTTCAAATCTTTAATAAGTAATCATTTTTATCGTTTAACCTTCCTCCCCTAAACAGACTATAATTTAGTTAACAGGCTTGACTTACTGAAATGAGTTCGTTTGTTGGTCTGAACTTCTCCACTTCTTATCTTTCTCTGGCAGGACTGGGAGTACCACCTGGGCCCAGAACTTGGTGGGAAAGACCTGAATCAGCACCGTCCTAAGACAAAGTGCTGCCTGACTACTTACTGCATATCCATATACAATCCTGGTCTGTCCCAGCAGTTTTCCCATTGGAATTTTTATATCAGAGTGAGGTTGTAAATAGTCAGCTCCAATAGTTACTTTCCCCCTACTCATGGGGTTGCTTGCTCAGGTTGTGGTGAATGGAGTAAACTGGATAGTCTCCCAGTGAAGAATGCTTGATTTGGTTAGAGGCCAGTGTTATGAAAGATATTCCAGCTCCTTTGTTACATGTTTGGAAGAAAACTTTGAATCTGAAAGGCTTGGGGCTTTGGAATTCCCATTAATCAAAAAGACACCAAAAGAACTTGCTGAGATTTCATGAATTTTCTCTGGATTCCCACTGAGGAATTAGGACTAGTAACTTTTTCCCCTCCTCACCTATGTCAGTTTCTTGTGCAATTTGCCCATATATAGTTGAAAGAGATTGCCCTTTCACTTTGTGCTAAGGACAATGAAGTTTTTTTCCTCACCTGACTGGAATAGCTGATGTGGCTAAACTTCCAGTCTGAGGCATGTGACTCAGACAGAGGCAGATTTCAATGTTATTAACATGAGAAAAATCTTTTGAACATGAAGTCACCATGCTTGAGGTTACTTTGAACTTTCCTCATAGTCTCTTTTATGATTTGTACCGGAATCAACATGCTTTAGTTTTATGCTAAAAGACAGTGGAGTAAAAATGGACATGGATATGAAATTACATGATAGCCAGGAACTTTCATATTATAGAAACATTATAGTGTGGTAAATATTTAGTGAAGCTACTAAGCTTATGGGCTATTTTCTAATGGCTCTCAGGTTTAGGAATTTTGAAAGTTAGATTCTTTGTAATTTAAATTTCCTTCTAAGCAAGGAAGTACACTGTGTTATTAATATTTAAAAAATATATACTTAGAAGTTAAAATTGTATAATTATCTTAATGCCCCAGAGCTTTTTTTTCTGACTAACATTGGAACTTATTCTGTTGAATGCAGGGAATTTGTCCAGAAAAGCTTAAAGGAATTTAGCCTACACAGAGAAATTTGCTAGATTTAAAAATTAAAGGTTTACCTAAAGGATAATGTATAACACAATTTTATTTTATCTATAAAAGATTGTATTTGAGTTTTCCTTTTAGGTCCTCCTTTTAGGATTAGGTAATAATTGAAGCTTACTTTTTATAGTTGATATGTAGTAATAAATTATGTGTAAGCTGACTGGGTGATTGAACTCATTTTAACTGCATAAAGATAGATTGCCTTTTAAAAGATCACAAAAGGGTAAATTTTTTATAAAGTTAAAATGTCCCAAGAAATGGCACACCTGAGATCTTAAGCTAGAAAAGGAGGATGATATGTCACTCTTTCTCTTGAAAGAATGCCCTCTTCTTTTGAAAAATAACTTTAAAGAATTCAAAGTTTAGAATTTTTAGTTGAAACAATTTGTAAATCATAACACTGACTTATTTAATCCTTAGAAGAATTTATTTCTAAGAAGCTTGCATAAATGTTTATATGGACATAGCCTTAAATATTTTAAATGTAGCATACCAAAATTATTTAAAAACAACTTTATGCATTAGGATGAACATTCAAAGTTCTTAGGTAAAAATGCTTGTACCTTCTTTAGAAGAAAAGTCTTATATGGGTTTTTTTTTTTTACTTAAAAAAACCCACCCCCAAATATAAGAGATCTTTTGGAACAGAGTAGGAAACTAGTATTTTTATATTGCATGCACAGATCAAGGGAAGAAACAATTTATGTTCAGTTTTTGTAAATTAGACACGTTATAAAGCTTTAAAAACCTTAATTTTTATTGTAGAGAATGCTAATAGTGTTTGGTAAAGCTGATACAGAATCAGGTTTAGTTTCTGTAATGACTCGGAGACTTTATAATTTGACATATTTTCTCTGTATAATTTATATTTTTCCTGTTATTTTGGATTTTTTTTCATTATTTACTGTGGTTTCAACACCTACATACACATAGCCAAGAAAAGCAATAGCTACATGGCTCAATGTACAGAATCAGTTTTGTTGCATAAAAATAAAAACTGTTTGTAATTAGACTTTCCATTGGCTTTTATGCATTTAAATGTATTTTTTCTTCCCTCAACTTCATACATTATCAGGCATGTAAGTACATTTTGAATTTTAAAAAGAACAGGACATTTTGGTAAAATTAGAATTTCAACGTTCCATTGTCTTCTACAATTTCTAGTCATTTCTGTTTGTTGAATTCTGGGTGGGTGCTGGCCTTGGGAGACCCTGGTTGAGAATTGTGTCTCCTGTGGCTGGTTCACAGTCCCCACTGCTGCAGTAATGAGAAAACTGCATAACTTGTGCTTGAGGTCCTTATCTCCTGGCTAGGCTCTCATTTCCTCAATCTCAGCTAATGCTGCATAGTTTGTAAGATGGCAGAACTAACTGTGGTGCCTAATTTGTAGGCCAGCCAGAAGGAGGGGAGAGCAATACATGTGAGTGATCAGGTAAGGAGGCTGTGCTGATAATATAGTAAGGCAGTTGGGAATTCTTCATTTCTGGTCACTGAACCTTTTCAGAATTTCCCGTGGCTCCCCAGTAACTGTACTGCAGTTTGACATTATTGGTCTATGTGCTTTTGGGGGAGAGGGCTGTAGCTTTTATGAGATCCTCAAAGAATTTTCTGTCACTCAAAAGGTCAATAAGAACCACTAATTTAGAATTGAGAGAAAGATGGATATCTTCAAGGATAAGGTGTTAAGGCTGAGTTACAGAAAACAAGCTGTGGGCTACCTTTTTTATTTCATAAAAAATGACCATGACATGGCCACATATGAACTGTGTTAAGCTGGTATTGCAGACATACCTGGTACTTAATTTAAGACACAATTTGTTTGTTTTGAAATAATGAAAAAATAATGTCTTTGGGTTTGTAGCATCCACATTTTGAGATGACTGGATGCCATAACATTTTTCATGGTAGCTCCTGATTTTTTTCTGTATTAGAAATTGCTCAGCATGAGACAAATGAGGAACATTTGGGAAATGTGTGACTGATTGAATGAAGAGTCTAAAAGCTATCTTTAGAGAATTGGTTTTTGGTTTACATTTGTATTGAAAATATGCAGAGCAGGAAAACTTGAATGGTTTGGAAATGGGGAGCTGGTTATATTGGTGTTTTAAGCACAAATCTCATATATTTTTACATTTGCTCAATGCTTCATAGTTTGCAAAACTGTACTCTTCATTGTATGCTTGAAAAGGGCAGACATTTCTTGTCTAGGTTTTAGCTGTATCACTGTGCTGGCACAATATCTGGTTTGCACAATATCTGAAGAAATATTTTGTTGAATAAATTATCTCAATTAGTTCTCATAGCAATCCTGTGAATATAGACACAACAAGTTTTAGCATTCCTTTCTACAGGCTCAAAGAGAGCAATTGTTTACCTAAGGTCACATGGCTGGTTGAAAAATGATCTGGGCCTCACCTTTTCACTATGCTTTATCTTGACCCAAATAATGAAAGTAGAAAAGCCACATTTCAATCAATTGAGTTTTAATAGTAGAGAGTGGGAGAATGGTTATAACCCTCCAATATTCTCAAGAATAATTGTAGCATGTTTGCCTTGTAACAGAGAAAATCTGAAGCCAGTATCTCTTGATGGTATTTTAATTCAGGCTGGCATAATTTAGCAGAAGAAAAGACAAATAATTTAATCATCCTTTCACAGCCAAGTATTTGACTGTCTCCTTTGTGCCAGGCATAGTGGGTACACTGGGGATATAACAGGGAACACATGCAGTGTGAGTCCTGCCCTCAGAGAGTTTACCTTCTCATAGGGAGTTAAACCACAAGTAAACCCATAAGTGTACTCTGTATTTCCAGCTAAAAAATAGAGCAACAGGGTATGTTAAGGAAAGTGGTGGTGGTGGCAAGAGGAAATACTTATCTAGGGAGGTCAGGGAAAGCCTTTTTTGAAGTGTGATATTTGTGCAGAGACCCCTGTAATGTGAAGAAGCCAGCACTGGGAGATTGGAGTGGTGGAGGTGAGATGAGAATTAGAGAAGAGCATTGCTGATAGGAAGACTGGCTGAACAAAGGTTCTGAGGTCAGAAAGAGCATTTGGATCTGGAAGTAGGAGGACTTGGATGTTATCTTAAATGTGATAAAGAGACTGTGTCAGTTTCCTATGGCAGCCCTAACAAATTACAACAAACTTGGTGTCTAAAACAACAAAAATTTGTTCTCTCACAGTTCCAGAGGGCAGAATTATGAAATCGACATGTCAGCAGGGCCACACTGCATCCAAAAGCTCCAGGGGAAAATCTTTCCTTGCCTCTTCCAGCTTCTGGTGACTCCAAGCATTCCTTGGCTTGTAGAAGCATCACTCCGGTCTCTGCCTCCATTTTCACATGGCTTTCTCCTCATGTCTGTGTTTTGTCCTCTTCTGTCTCTTATAAGGATACTGGTCATTGTATTTAGGGCCAACCAGAGTAATTTAGGATGATTTCATCTTGAGATCTTTGTTAATTACATCTGAAAAACAATTTTTCCATATAAGGTCACATTCACAGATTTCAGAAAGGGAGTAAAAGAGAAAATTCTAGGATAGTGGTGCCCTTTACTGAGGAGTGGAAGACTGGTGTAGGATCAGGCCAGGGCAGTGGTGATAACATCCAGAGTTCTGCTTTGGGCATGGGAACTGTGAGAAAGGGAGGTGTTGGGCATTAATTTAGGTGTGTAAATCTGCATCTCAATGTATATGTGAACTTGAGCTTTGTAAGCCTAGAGTGGGTAGAATAAACACACCCCTATTTAGAAAGAGGGTTTTTTTTTCTTCTTCTTTTTTTTTTTTTATGGAGTGGAGACTATAGCTCAGTCTATTAGAATGAAAGTCATAGACCTGATGACTATCAGTTTTAATCTCTTACCCCAACTCCTGCTATTTATGGTAGGGCCCGAAAAAGGGAAGGCACATGGGATAACCTGGTTAGTTATCACGGGCTGTCACAAAGACCATTTTGTGGTTAATTTATTTCATTAATATCATTGTTTTATTTGAAATCTTTCATTCTAAGCCCAACAGATTCACTGGCAGATTCACTGTCTGATTTTTCTAGTTTTAGATTATATGCTTTTTCTTAAAGCCATGTTCATCTGTTAACCTACATTCATTTTTAGTTTTAATTCTCCAATCATTATTTTGCTTGATAGTTTTTGACAGTCTGCAGCTGCATTTAGCCATTTAGCATGAATTCAGAAGGTGATTTTTCAATATGCTCAAGTGAAGTAAAGTTCTTCTTTCATCTTGTTTTTTGCAGGATATGGGCAAGTATACATGTTTACTGTGTCCTGGGGAGTTTTTGATGTAGAACTACTTAAGTTTCTATATAAAAAGATAGATAACTATTGAGCATTAAAGTTTCCTGTTATGTAGCATTTTGCTTTTGTCGTAAATTGACTTGAAAGGTCAGATTGCTCTTAATTAAAATTGATAGTGTGAAATAATCTATTTAACAAATGTTTATCTAGTATTCATTGTGTGCAAGGCACTGTGCTGTGATGGGGAGTTAACACACAGTCCCCGAGAAATATAGTGGCCAGGGAAATGAAGCCACTTCCAAAATTATGATGGGTAGGAATACTTAGAAAATAACAATTTTATTTTGTTGCATATCTGCACTTATGAATGTCCAGTTATTCACTTGGAATGTCCAAGTGAATAACTGGTTACAAAAGTGTATGATCATTTTTGTGTATATATTATACACACACGTGAGCATATTATTATCAAGAACAAAACTAGTTGAAGACTAACAGCAGGGGAGAAGTGTTCTTTCTTACTAAAACCACGATGTTAAAATTCTTGGCCATTCAGATGGTTTCTGCTGCAACTGTTGGTTACATTTTGATAATTTATTTATGAGCATATAATATTTAATTTCTAGTTGGATTATGCAACCTAACACAGCATTTCCAGCAAAACACCTCGCAAATGTGAAAGTAAGTGTTTTCCTTGGGAACTAGTGGCTCACTTATTCCTTCAGTTCTTCATGAGCTTGACCTGTAGGTTAGAAGTTCTGGAACAGAAAGAGGAAGATGGGTCATGTCACAGCTAACAAGAAAGGAGGTGCTTAATTCTCTTGCTCCTTTACAGTTAACCCTGCTTTTCTTTCTTGGTCTGGGGGCATTTGGCCCTGGCCTTGCATATCCTGGAGTGACTTGAGAAGCAGGCACTGACCTTCTGGTGCCTTGTCTTTCATTTTACCTGAGGCTTACAAATAGGCAAAATTCATTGTCATGTTATTGTGATTAAAAATTTTCCTACTTCAGTACTGAGGCTTTGTTTTTTGGTTTAATAAGGCAAAAGAGCTAGCATTTTCTGGACATTGTTGACTCTTCACCACAATTTAGTGTTTTTCTTAAAACAAACAAACAAACAAACAACATAAACTTTATTGCACCTTATTGTGGCAGCTATGCCAGTTGCTAATTGGTACTATGGGTTATTGGCTGTGTTCTTTATTTGCTCTGGTTTTTAGATTACTTAACTTAAATCTACTGCCATTTTCTATTCTATACATGCATAGGGATACAGACATAAACTTTGCCCTGAATCATTGAGTTCTTTGGCTTCCTTGTCCTAATAAGTGATGTGAAGATCCATTGAAAGTGAGCTCAACTGGAAGTGATGTGATACCCATGCTGTCACAGAGGGCTGGGTGGCCTCTACATGCTCACCACCCTCAGTCCCTCAGACCAGAGATGGCTTCAGGTCTGTGTCCAGGGCTTGCCATGCTGAGTCAGAGAGCTTTGTAACACATGAGTCTGGGTGGGCACCATTATGTCAGTATGTTAGTTAACAGTGAAAAACTACACTAACATGTGATCAGTGCATTTTCTTCCTGCATCAAGCCACATGGAGATGTAAATCATAATTGGCAGCTACTGTATTGACTTACCTTGAGAAATTGTTGCTGTCTGGTAGCAGTAGCAGCAGTAGTAGTCACAGTGCACATGTTTCCTGAAGAAACATTTTATGTGGAGTCACCTGGTTGCTTGGTGAGCAAAGAATCAGAACAAGGAAATAGGGTGCATTACTGTTCAGTGGCACCAAGCTAATGTAACCGTTATGCTGCTCTGTTAATTTCAGGAAGAAGATGATTTTTCTAGTAGAACCAGAAACATTTGTCATTGCTGTGGTCCTCTCACTTGGATGGTCTTGCCAGTGAAGCCACTGCCTTCCCCTGACAGCCTTGACACTGCCTACTTTAGCTTTAGTGACTACACTTCCCTGGCTGAGCCAGCCCATGCTGCCTTTTGATGACACAGTCTTTTCTTAAATATATGAATAAAAGTCATCAGGTACTGGCCAGAGCTAGGGGTAGTGGTGATGGTACTTAGTTTTTTCATTTGACTTTGTATCTGTGTGTTGTAATCCACTGAATCTTGCTGTTACTGTAAACCTCTGACTAGGCAATCGCTTTCCCTCATTTCTAAGTTTCCGGTGGGGGAGTGGTGGTATACATCTCTATTCCTCATTGTACTTTTTATCAGTCCCTTGGAGACTTTTGGATAGCCATCTCACAAGTTATACCTTTAGATCAAGCACTGTGAATTGCATAGCAACATGGAGGCATTTGTCCAGACCAGAAGTAGGTAAACTATGGCCTGAGGGCCAAGTCTGGCTTTCTGCCTGTTTTTTTTTTTGTAAATAAAGCTTTATTGGAACAAAGCCATGTCCATTCATTTATATAATGTCTATGGGTGCCTTCACACTGCAACCACAGAACAGAGTAGTTACAAAAGGGAATATAGAACAACGAAGCCTTAAATACTTACTATTGGGTCCTTTTCAGGAAATGTTTGCCAACCCTGGTCTATAGAATTTGTAAGTCATAGAATTGTAGCAAGTGAGAACTAAAAGTAACCCCTCTTCCCAAATGCATTGTGCAGATAGATGGTAGATCAGAGCAAGAATGTGACTTTTGTAAAGGTCACAGAGCTGGTTAGTGGGAGAGCCAGAGCCCGAACTCAGATCTTCTAATTCCTGGTATGAGTGGATACTTGCCTACTACTTTTGGAGGAGGGACAGAGTGAGTTTTATGGTTTAGAAATGATCAGCCATTACAACATACTGAAATAAAACTTCTTTAGCAATAGGCGCTATTTTCTAAATTGACTTCCTCAGGTAAAGTCACCAGTCAGATCTGCATTGATATTCATTAATCTTAGAAGCAGTTACCTACCAAATATGAGGAATGAAGATAAGGGCTAGGGACACTGATGAATAAATACCACCCATCCCTCCCAGTGGTTTGGCTGAGAGTAGTCAGATATTTGCATATTCTTTTATTTTGCAATGTGTTAAATGTCATGATAGTACTGTTCACAGAAGACTATGATCATATAAAGGAAGGATGTGTAATTGAAGGAGTAGTGGTGTTGTCAGGAGTGGCTCCACAGAGTTGGAGATATTGAGCTGTGTCTCAAGGAAGGAAGAGTGCTTCAGGCAGAGAAAACTGCAGTGGAAATGGCTTGGTGACCTCTAGGTATGAAATCCAGTAGTCTGGGAAGACCTGGCTTCCACAGCTAGAGGTAGAACACAGGCTATGTGATGAAAGCATGACAGGAGACACAGTGGGAAAGGTAGATTGGGACCAAATTGTGGCGCCCATGGCATTTTGTACTAAAGACTTTAACTTAAATGCTGGGGTTTCTACCCTGTAGATTCCAGAACACATGAGAAAACACACTTCTTGTAAGGGAGGGCCTACACATCCACATGCACATTAAGCATTGTCTGTAGACTTAATAATTAATATTATTTATAATTGTAGTAACTAATAACACAGAAACAGGAGCTTTCTTCCAAATATATGTAGCTGGATATTATGATTCATTAACTAAAAATTCATTTAAAGTGTTACTAAATTAATAGTATCTTTTCGATCATTGTATATTTTCTTGATCAATGGATATTAATAGTAAAATATCTATTGCCCTAAGTCTGTAAAATTTTTGATTCAAAATAATATTGAAAACTACTGCTGTTGATGGCAGATATTCATGACATTTTTTTGAGTTAACATATGGTATATATAGGTTCCAGAGTCAAGCTGCTCCAAATCTTAAAGCTGTGTGACTTTGAGCGAGTCATTTAACCTCTCTAAACCAGAGTCTTTATCTGTCTTTACTCTTACTAGTAAAATAATAACATTTGCCTCTTAAGATTGTTATAAAGATATAAAAATGTGTGAAAAGCATGTAGTATGGTGCCCAGCACATGAGATGTACTCAATAATGTGTGTAAGCTGTTACATTATTTTTAGTGGCATATGGAGGTATATCTTACATCTGACCCAGTGTGGAGGATGAGTTCAAAAGGGAGAGTTGTGAGACTTCTGGTTATCCAAGTGAGAAATAATACGGGCTTGGATCAGAGCAGAGGTGCCTAAGGGTCTGGAGAGTATGGGAGAGTGAGTGTATGTCCACTTTAGGTAATGATGTGAGGAAATAAAGGACCCTCCCTCTTTTCATGTCTAAAGTTGTGGGCCAGGCAGAGATGGGAGTTTAGAGAAATCTTCTGTGATTTCTTGGCACTGGATAGTGTAAAATATCTGGCAAGTTCATGGCTCTTAATTCTGAGAATTTATCTAGATAACAATTCACCTAGGGTAATATATATTTTTATTACTTTAATGAATTAATTAACCCCTCTTTGGAACATTTTAAAACTAGAATTAGAATATAAGTATCTTATTTCATTATGATTTAATATAGCTGTGCACTTTAGCCTACACACATAACAGCTTTCAAAGAATGTAGATAGGACAGTTTGTGACATATTCCAAATTTTAAAAAATTAAATAATTACATATTATTAAATTTTACATAGCTAGGATTAGAAATAGTATAAACATTAAATGTCATCTGAGAGATTTTTATTTCCTTCTTTGTCATTTCAGAGTTTCCTGAAATGAATATGTGTATTTTTAAAAAGGAAAACAACAAAAGGAATGGATTAGAAAGCCTTAAGGGAATCTGCCATCACTGTCTCTTTTGAGTAACTCTTTACAAATGCTAGTGGTAGTGAGTATGTGTGTCATTTCTGTCAGATGGTTCTCTTCTGAATCCAGTGATCTGGGGGCTAGTGCATCAAGGTGGGTGGAAGTGAGAAATGATAGTAGCAGTAGTTTGTGCTGGTGGGGCCAGTCAAAATTTGACTTTTACATTATTTTTAATGTTATATTGGAGTCTGGGCTAGACATGTGATTTCTGTTATTTACCATCGTTTCTCAGTCTGCAAGTTCTCACACATGTGGGTGCTCGCACACATGCATGGGCCTACACTGGAGAGGTGCCAAGCCCTAACTGTGAGCAGCAGGAAAACCTATCTGGAAATAAAGAAATGGGGGATCTGGTTGGAGCTCTGTTACTAAGTTTTGTAATAGACTTGACTGAGTCATTAACTTTCCCGAGTTCAGCTTCTTCGTCTATGAAAACGGGGGTAGTTCTGCCTCCCTTACAGGGTTACTTTGGAAGTCCATTTTGAACAGATTATAAAATGCCATACATATGAGAGTTGTTTTTAACGCTGGCTTCTTGGCCACTCTTCAGCAGCACAGTCATGGGCAAGTGACATAAGCTCTCTGGACTCCACTGCTGTAAAACTAAAGCAATTGAACCTTAACTTTGTCCGTCCAACATACCCGAGAGATTCGGGGTTCAGAAGCAGTGGAGCAGAGGTACATACCCTAGGGCAGTGGTTCTCAAACTGACCAGGCATCAGAATCCCTTGGAGGGTTTATGAAACCACAGATTCTTGGGCCCCACCTCCAGGTTTCTGATTTAATAGGACTGGGACTGAGAATTTGCATTTCTAACAAATTCTTCCATGGTACTGGTGCTGCTGTCCCAGGGACCACACTTTAAGGGTGATGGTGAGTAGGAGGCAGGTGGGAAAACACTGTGCACTGTGAAAAAACATCCAGTTGAATTTACTATTCACTCCCCTTCCTGAACTAGGTGTTTCCTAAGACTCTTTCGTCCTCTTGAATATTTGAGAGAACATTCTTTCTTGATATCTGAGCCAGTAGAAATAAGAAGTGACTTTTGGATTAAGCATTTCTAACACAAGTAGCCTAAATTGATAAACCATTACTACACGGTATCAGCTTGAATTCAGAGATACTTGGTCACACCTGTATGTGCACTAGAGGTCAGTGATGTCCTTTGGCTCTCTATTCTCCTTTTAAAACATTCAGTAAGCTAATTCTATAGGAACGTCTGAGGAAGCTATTCCTGTAAATCTAGCATTGGCGAATTGAAATAGAGGAGGCAGTGCTGGTTAGCGTGATCTTATTGAAACTAATGTAGCAGTCCCTCTAGATTCAGAGTTTGGGCAGGAACCCTCCTCCTTGTCCCTTACTACTTCATCGTATGGTGTAGTTTAATTTGCTCACATGCTTCCTAGTTTTTCAGCCAGGGTTAATACTTCTACATGATTCTTTTACTGGAGGGGATGAGTAAGCAAGGGATAGTTGGCTTAATTGCTTCATCAACTGTTTGTGTGAGTCATCTCCTGCTTGTCGTATTAATTCAACTGGAAGGAGAAATGTTATCTCTGGTTCCTGAGGCCAGCTTGGGCTTTAGTTAATGAGGATACTCCCTCAGAGAGACGTGTCATCATAGTTTCATTCACTTACTAAGGGAATGAATAGATTGTGAATCTCATTATCCTAGCATGTATGCATAAATGTGTATATAAATGGCAAACTGCCTTTACCTTGTGATGTTTATCAATGATCAGATGTCATAGGCAGGATGTTAGCTGTGGAAGGGTGTTCTATTGCAGGTGGTTGCAAAGAGAAAGAGAGGGAGGGGAGAAGGGAGGGAGGGGGAGAGAGAGAGAGAGAGAGAGAGAGAGAGAGAGAGAGAGAAGGAAATGAATGAATGAATGGCTGTGTTAAGGTTCATACCTTCATTTAATTCTCTCCTTGCTTTCAGTTTTATTAACAGAGATGAGTGAAGAACAGGGCAATTTCCAAATGAAACTGCTTTCAATTCTTTTTAGGTTTAATGTGGTAGCTGGATTACTTTGAAATACAATTGTATGTCTCTAATTTTCTACTTCTTAAGTTCAGTTCACTTGTGTCTTCCTGTTTGGCATATACCTTCCCCTTCTGACTCAATCTTCTCTATTTCTCTTCTCACTCTGCCAGACCACTGTTCTTCCTCTGCCTTTGGCTTTTCTCACTTACTGTCTCCCTTGCATGGCTTTTTCACTGAAGCATGTCTCTCTTCACTGCTTCTTTATAAAGAATATGGTAAAGTCAATTTGTTCACATGGTATCCCCTGGCAGATGCTCCAGATGGAAAGCATATCTTTCTTTTAACTATTAATTCATTTTTATTCAGGAAGAATTTACGTACAGTAAGTACATAATCTTAAACATACAGTTTGGTGAGTTAATAAATGGGTATGTCTGTGTAGTCAGCACCTTGATCAAGATGTAGGATACTTCCATCACCCAAAAGAGAATATTTCTCATTCTTGTCAGTTTCCATCCCCCCAGTGTTCAACTACTGCTTTGTCTTCTTTTACAACAGATGAGTTTTATCTGTTCTTGAACTTCATATACCTGGAATCATTCAGTATATACTTTTTTGTATCTGCCTTTTTTGTTCAACATATTTTTCAGATTCACCCACATTGTTGCATGTATCAATAGTTAATAATTTTTTTAAACACTGACCAGTATTCTACTCTGTATATACATGTGCATTCACAAAGACACACACATATATCTAGTTTATCCATCCACTTGTTCTTGGGCATTTAGGTTGTTTCCATGCTTTAAGTGTTACGAAGCATCTATAAATTCTCCTGTGCAAGTCTGTTTGTGGACATATATTTTCATTTCTCTTTGGAGTGGAATTACTAGGACATATATGGTAGGTGTGTGAACTTTATAAGAAATGGCCTTTTTTCTAAAGTGGTTGTAATATTTTACACTTTTTTCATGAGTATATGAAAGTTCCAGTTACTTCATATTCTCACCAACATTTGGTATTCTCATTCTTTTTTAATTTTAGCTATGCTAGTGGTTAAATGAAGTAGTATCACATGGTTTTAATTGCATTTCCTGATGAGTAATGACGTTGAGCATCTTTTTTATGTGCTTACTGGCCATTCGTATATCTTCTTTTGTGTAGTGTCTATTTAAGGCCTTTGATCATTTAAAAAATTGGATGCCTTTCTTTAATGTGTGAGAGTTCTTTATATATTCTGAATATCAGTTCTTTGTCAGTTATATGTATTTCAAAATTTTCCTCAGTGTTTTGGCTTACCTTTTCATTTTTGTAACTGTGTTTTTGGATAGGCAGTTTTAAATTTAAATGAAGTCTAATTTGTCATTTTATAAGATAAATATTTTTTGTCTTTATAAAAATTTTGTCTCCCCTCTGGTTATTATGATATTCTTCTATGTTTTCTTACAGAAGCATTTTAGTCTATGACCCATGTCAAACTAATTTTAATGTATGGCATGAGGTAGGGATCAAGGTTAAATTTTTTTCATATTTTTGAATGTGTAAAACAATTATTGAAAAGATTTTTTTATCATCAAATTACTTTAGTGTCTGTCAAGAATCAATTGACTGTATATGTTCTGTTTCAAACCAGTCTATTCCATTTCATTGATCTGCATGCTATACTCATGTCAATACCATAAGATTAAAAATAACTTTATGGTAAGTCAGGTAGCATGAGTTAGAGGTAACTTTGTCATTCTTTTTCAAGATTGTTTTGGGTATTCCAGCTCCTTTAGAGCTCCATATAAATTATAGAATTAGATTATTATAATAAAAATCTTTTAAAAGTTTGGTGGGATTGCATTGAGTTGAGAGATAATTTAGGGTAAATTAACATATTAATAATATTGAAACTTTCAGTCCAAAAACATAGCATATCTCTTTGTTATGTTACTTATTAATTTTTCTCAGTATTGATTCCCTGTTGTGGTGCAGAGGCATTGCATGTCTTTTGTAAAATTTAACTGTTTTGTGTTTTTGATACTATGATAAATTTAATTTTTTTAGATAAGGAAATACAATTGATTTTTGTACGTTGACCTTTTATCTTATGGCCTTATCATCAAGAGAAGATAACTATGACTTGCTCCTCATATTAAGAGGAAATAATTTGCCTTTTCATCATTAATTATGATATCAACTGTAAGCTTTTCCATATTGAGTTGTGGAAGTTTCTTTTTATTTTTAACTTTTTGAAAGATGTTTATTTTATTTTATTTTTTTTATCAGCAATAGAACATTGAATTTTGTGCGGTTCTTTTCTGCCTTTAATATGATGTCATGTAGTTTTTCTTCTCTATATGGTAAATTACTTTGATTTTAAATGTTAAACCAACCTTGAGTTCCTGGGACAAGAACAACTTATCATTATGTATTATTCTTTTCAGTTAGTGCTGGAGTTTTGGCTAATATTTTGTTAGCTAAACTGTGTTCTTTAAGAATATTTGTCTATGTTTCTTTCCTTGTATAGTATTTACTAGGTTTTGATGTTGGTGTTATACTGGTCTCATAAATTGTGTGGTGGAATATTTCTGTCTACACTATTTTCTGAAAGAATTTTTATAAGATTTTATTTATTTTTAAAATAGCTCGTGAAATTGAATAGTGAAACTATTTGGGCCTGGAGTTTTCTTTGTGCAAAGATCCTAAAAATTATTCAGTTATAAATATTGCCATACAGTAGTAAAATGTCCTTGCTTTTTTTTTTGTTTTTTTTTTGTTTGTTTGTTTTGGGTGTCCAGTTGTATGAGTTTTAATACATGTGTGGAATCGCGTAACTACCACCGCAATCAGGAGAAAGAACAGTTTTAAGCACCAGTGTGCCCAGGATTTTGGTAATGAATTCAGTTTTTTAACAGATTGTTGACTATTCAGTTTTTTTTGTGTGTGTTTATTCTTGGTTATGTTTTTAATAAGTTATATTTTCTTGAAATACAGAAATTGTTCATTTCATCTAAGTTGTCAATTTTATTGACATAAAGTTGTTTATAATATTTTCTTATGTTTAGTGGTGATAGGATCTGTAGTGATATTCCCTTTTTCATTTCTAATGTTGGTTATTTTGTTTCCTCGTCCTGTTTTTATGATTAGTCTTGATAGGAGTTTTATTAATTTTATTAATCTTTTCAAAGAATGAATTGTTTGCTTGTTTCTGTTTCATTGATTTTTTTTCTCTTAATTATTTCCTTCTTTTTTCATCCTTGGGGTTTAATTTGCTCTTCTTTTTCTATATCACTGATTTGAAATGTTTCTTTTCTCTTTTTAGGATTGTAATATCTTCCTAATGAATATACCCTTTAATTTTATTATGAAGTGGATCTTTAACTCTGGTAATTCTCCTTGTTTACAGTCTACTGATAGGGATCTGGCCACAACAGCTAGGCTGTTCAATTGGCCAAGGACTCAAGGTGAATCCTCATGTTTTACCTGCATAGCACAAATTTTGATATATAATACTTTTATTGTTACTTACTCAGTGTTTTGTAATTTCTACTTTATTTTTTTCCAGGGTTATTCATTAGTAAGTATTTTAATTCCAAGAAATATGGGGAATTTTTAAGCTTCCCTTTTTTTCTTTTTTGCTAACTATATTTTTGATTTCTGATTTCTTCATAGTTTTTGCTTTAAATATTTGAGTCCATTTTGTTAGATGCATATATGTTCTTTCTTTTTCCAGTATTAATGTCCCTCATGGTCATTTCTAATGCTTTTTGCCATACATTTTGTTTGTCTGATATTAAAAGTGTGAGCCTCGATTTTGTCTTTATTTTTGTTCATATGTTGTTTTTTTAAATCCCTATTTTCAACTGTGTTATTATACTTCCATTTTAAATGGGTCACTGTTTATTTTTTTCCTACATGTTATGTGTAGTTTAAATGCAATACTAGTTTGTTATTTGATTAGCGACTTCACACTCAATTATACTTATTATAATTATTTTTATTAAGAGTTTTTAGCCTTGTTTAATGTTTTCTACTGCCATTTCTTTTTGTTTCTTCTTTTTTTTTTTTTTACAACCCCCTTTTTTCTTCCTTAGGGTAGATTGAATTTTCTTTTGCTGATTTTAAAAGAATACATTTTATTTTATTCTTATAGTTCTTAACATCAATTTAGTTTTCTCTAAGACTTACCAATAACTTCACTGTTCCCCAAGTCACTCCCCACCTCGTAACCATTGGGCATTTTCTGTCTCAGTCTTCTATTTTCTCCAATTTTCCCGTTCCTGAAACTAACCTTTTTTCCTTCAAGAATTTCCTGTTGAACACTTATGTTAGTTAATGGGCCATAACTCTGAGATGTATCACCTTCCAGCCTGTGCAATCTCCCCATCTTGTTTGGAACCAGAAGCAACTTGGACTGTTAGAATGTTCTTTCTTCTGGCAAAGTGGAGGATAGACTTGATTTGTGGTGGGACGAGGGGGCCTGGTGTTGGAGACTGAGATACCATCTAGGGCGTTCTATTGTAACAGATAGTTCAGGAATGTTTAGGAGGGTCCAAGATAGGCTAGTGGTAGTCAGAGTAGAAGGACCAGTGGAATAATCAGTAGGTCTTGGTATGTTTATACTTGAGTTGTGCGAGAGGAAAATAAGTTGATGGTGCTCTTTTTATTCCCCCATCCCCTTCCTAATTCCAGTTATATGATCTCCTATCGGAGTTCTGTTGGCAGTGTTAAATGAGGTAAACATATAAACTACATGGCACATGACCTGGTTAGAAGTGATTATTTTTAAAAGCTGAATGCTAACTACTTCCACATTGTTGTCCCAGTTGACTGTACGAATGGCTACAGGTGAATTAAGAGGTTGGTTTTTGTGTTTGTGTTTGGGGGCAAGGGGAAATGTTAATGATTTTTACTCCTTGTTATTTTAAATTTGAATTGCCAATGGGACATCAAGGTAGACGATAGATAACTAGATATATGTCTAGAGCTGATAGGAGATAGAGATTTGAGAGTAGTTAGTAAAACTATAGGAAGTCTTCTAGCAGGGGGTGATAGAGAAAAAACATTTATAGGATGGATCTGGAGGAAGAAGATCCATCAGAGAGAATTAGGAAGCCTGGATTCTTATCTCAGTTTTGACAAGAACTGGCTTACTAAAATTTTGAAAAGCACTTAATCCTTTCATGGTTTCTTTCTTTTGATCTCTCTCTCTCCCTCCCTTCCTTCTTTCCAGATCCCTCCCTTGCTCTCCTTCTCTCTCCCTCCCTCATTCCCTTCCTCTCCCTTTTCTATTCCCCTCCTTCTCTCTCTTAGTGCCTCTCTTCATTCTTCATTCAACAAATATTTCTTGAATACCTCCTATATGTCACATTCTGCTCTAGGTTCTGAGGTTAAAGCATCAGTTAAGTAAGATACGGTTTTTGGCCTCTAGTGCTTGGAATGTACAACAAATTTAACTATTATTCTGTATTAAGTAAGCTTTATGATACCTGTGTGTTACAGAACCACAGAAAAGAGGCATATAAATCAGATTGACTGGGGTGGGTGGAGGAAAGGGAGGCAGAGAAGATTTTCAGAATGTGTCCTTCAGACTAATCTTTAGACTTAGGAGTGGTTTAGACAAGGATGTGCCAAGTCATCTAGACGGCATGTGCAAAGAAAGGCAAAAAAAAAAAAAAAGCACATAATCATATATGGATGGGCTGAAAGGGCAACAGGCAGATCAGTAGGACCCAAGTGAGGCAGGCCTGACAGCACTGGAGAGTTTTGAAGATTAAATTAGGAGCGGCCTGTGCATCAAACCCAGGAATTTGGGTTTTATGTAGAATGCAATCCAAACCCATTGAAGGACTTTAAGCAGAAATGTGAAAACTCAGGCATGTGTTTTAGAAATCTCATTTTTGAGTGCTCTGCATTATGAGGGGCCAAGTGGTGAGCCGGGGAACCAGAGAGGAAAGTTATAGGAATTCAGGTGTCAGAGGATTGTTATTCAACAACCATGAAGTACCTAACCCTGTGCTAATCACCAGTCTGTATGCTGGGGATCCTGTGTTTTCAGGAGCTTGTGGTGGTCATGGAAGTGACAGAATGGAAAGAGTGGGCAGACTAGAGAGATGTTAATGAGGCAGGATCTAGAAGACGTAATGACTAATTAGACATTGGAGGTAAGTGAGAGGGAGGAATTCTGGTTTAGGTGACTGAGTAGACATGACAGCACTAAGTTGGGGGACCCAGCAGAAGAACTGAGTGGGACCTCCAGACAGAGGTCTGACATATACTTGGATAAATAGGGCTAACCCTCAGGAGGGCCCTCTGCCGCCTGCCTGTTTACTAAATGAAAGAATTGAACTAGATGTTTAAGTTACTTGATTTTATTCTGTTCCATGAATCAGTTTCAGTCTGCCTCACTTGGTCCGGACTTCCTTAGGTATCTTCCCAGTACATAATATGGGGCCAGGCAAAACAGTAAAGTTAATAATTGCTTTAGGTAGATCTGGAATTCAGAAACACGAATTTTATTACTCACTAACTGGTCCCTACTTTCCCTTGACCCCTCCAACCCCAGCATGAGCTCACTACCTTGATTTTGGCTTGCTATGTAAATTGCTGTGGGCAGTTGTGTCATGTACATATCTCATAGACTCACGAGTGCTTCAGCTTGTTGAGGTTTTAGGATTATTATTATTATTATTATTATTATTATTATTATTTTCTATGCATTTCACAGATGAGAAAAGAGGCCTGGTGAAGGTTATGAGGCTTCCCGAGTACCAGTAGGGCTAAGATTACACCTCTCCATTCACTTCTGTACTGCCTCCCTCTCCCCCTTACTTAGTTCATGCTGGAGTACTTAGAGAGCAAGGCAGAAATGTTCTTAGGTATATATTTGTGTAGAGGTTTGGAAATGACTAAGCCCATGTATGTAACATCAAGACTTCATGTAAAGATTATCAAAAAGAATTGAATTACTTTTGCTCTGACGTAGGGAGACAGTATCTGCCTGTGTCACGCTTGGATTCAAGCAGCTCTCTCTGCCTGCACGCCCTGGTTTGGGGCATCCTCAGAAGGCTCCCTCTAAGGAGTCATTTTACCCCAGGTGTAGAATCACATTGCACTGCAAGTTCAAAGAAAAAATAAAAAGTGCAGAAACTACGGAACTGAGTGTGGGAAGCACTTCTTGTTGGTAAGAGTTTCAAGTGCTAGAGAAGAGATGTGTTGAAAGGACATTTGCTTTCATCAAGTTAGAGCATCTGTTTTTTATTCTTTAAAAAGAAGCAACACCTCACATTATAGCAGTCCTCAGGCAAGTAAGCACTTGAGATTTTGATCTGTACAGATTCTTAGAGGGAGTGCCTCACAGGAGCTTTTAGTAATGATTTGTAGCACTTGACTGATTCTGTAGACTGACAATTTTTGTGGGGAAGGGGAGAAAGAGGCAAGCAAAGGGAGTTAAGGAACTGCTCTGTGTAAGAGCAAATAAGCCATCTCTCTTAAACCTGAGTAAAAGGGGAAACTGTGCTTAGCAGACGCCAGAGACCAAATTAGATAGGAAATGACAACTAAAGTCCACGTTTTTTGTTGTGAAATCTAAAACATTCGTACTAACAATGTGGGTTCCATCCCAGTTCTGCTCCCCCTTATATAGATTTAATTATTTTTTAATTGTGGTAAAATATACATAGCATAAAACTTGCCATTTTACCCATTTTTAATGTGCGATTCAGGGACATTAAGTAGATTCACAATTTTATATGTCACCACTATTCTGTAGTTGTAATTTCTATTTTAGGCACAAATTTCCCAAATGAAACAAATTGGGAGAAGTATCACCCCAAGGCCCAGCTTCACCACTGTTAGAATTAAGATGTTAGTCTCCATGTCTTATTCATATAAGTTGGTTCAAACCTAGTTGCAATATTGTATATTGAGGTTATAAAGAGAATTTTAGATTTGGAAGAGAGTTAAGAGATGGTTCACCCTCCCCTCCCCCCAAACCCCCCTACTCCCACTCATTAAATGAAGAAACAAATGGCTGGAAGGGTCAATGACTTGCTTAGTTGGACAGTGGCTGAGCTGTATCCAGAGTCTAGGTACTCCATCCTCTGAGCCCCATGCACTTGACTGACTTTAGTTTCAAAATGTATTATAAAAAATTCACCAGTGGTTTATTTTTAGGATAGTCTTTCTTTTTTTTTTTCTTTGTGTGGTTTTTGTGCCTGCATTTTTTTAAATGGTGTCTTCCAACAGGAGTTTGTTTTAAATAAGAAAATCACAACATTTGTGCTAGTCCTGGCGCTTATCTTCATGGCCTAGACACTGGCCTTCACTCCTGTCTTGCCTCTGTTCGGATATTACTATAGCCAGGATGTTGCTGCCTTTTTTTTTTTTTTTTTTTTCCATTTGTTTTGCTGATTGCAGTGAAACCAGAGTTTAAAGGTGATTAGTCATTTTCCCAAGTTGGGGTTTTAGCTAGTTTCTTTTCCTTCTTAAGATCTGTTTTTCACTTACAAATTAGGTGAAAACTCAGGGAAGCAGAGCCTTCCAGCTAACAGCAGAATGTCTGCAGTACCACTTAATACTCTCAGGATTGTTAGCCTTTCAGTCCTTTCCAGCTTCTAAATTCTTGTCAGTGAGTATTTTCACCTTCTCCTACCCACACTGGAGTCTGTGGGAGACGGTGAGGAAGCTGTAGGACTGGGAAGCTGGGGTTATTGTTTGGGTCGGCCATGGCAACTGCAGCAGTAAAAGGAACAGACAGGACTAGTTTTGTGCTGCTCTGTAAATGGCCAGGATTCAGCTAGTATCTCGGATTTTTGCTCGGCAGGCACCAGACAATCTGATCTCCTGGTAAGGTTAAACTTAGCCCTCCTCTCCTGCCCTCCTTTGATCACACTGTCAGCCAGGAACGGACGTGGGGAGGCCGTCTAGAACACAGCAGGATGTACACCCAGCAGAAACATAACCATAGAGGCAGAACAGCAGGAGTGTTTTCTCATCTGTACCCCAGATACAGAGAAGTAACATTCCCAGTCTTCGCCAGCACTCATTCTTAAAGGCTTAAGCACCTTGCTCCCAAGAGCCTGTCTAAATTACCAGGTTGACTAACGGGGGAACAGCCTTAAGGAAAGTCAAGGAAAGACTGCAGAGTTTGTATAATTAGGGAAGCTGAGATGCACGAACTGCCTGCCACTTGTATTTCAAAAAAAAAAAAATGTATTTAAAGAGGAGAGTGAGAATACAGAGTAAGCCTCCATTACTTAATTTATTTTTTGACTCTGAATAGCTTTTCCTTTCATTCAGCAGATCATTTTAGGTGTCATTCAGTTTATTTTAAGTACCGTGTTTTATCCTGAGCAGATTAAGAATTTTATTTTTTAAACTGTACTGTGTTGCTGCCTACTGGGAATTTTACTTTTTCTTTTTTTTAAATGTTGATGAGCAAAATCTATGTGGTCAAGTACCGAATTCTGAATGTTTTTCTTGTAAGCTGCAAAGGTGATTCTTATTCAAAATCTGTGAGGCTGACATTTCATTTGGGGAAGTCTAAGGAAGTTGGTGAGGTCTTATGTTAATTAAAACAAGTGCCTCTTTTTCTTCTTATCACCTTTCAGTATCTGCCCTGCTGGCTCACGCAGTGTGGTCTGGCTTAGCTCTCCCTGGAAGTCAATTATGCTTTAGAACTCTCTTTACTATGACCCACAGTTTTTAGACTTCATTTTAAGGAGCCAAAGGTAAAAAACCGTGAATAAACAAACAGCAGCAGCATCTCCATGTTTCTGACTTCAGCCCTCCCAGAAGCCAGCTTGGAATCTGCCTCTGAATTCTGTACACACATTTGTTCTCCTCCTTTCTAATCCTCACCTGCTCCTAACTGTCCGGTTCCCCTTTCATTTTTCTTTTTGTCATGTTAGTAGTAACTGACAGGGAAATAGTTACACAATTTGTAAAACGTTGGGTGGTAAGGTCACGGAATCTGAGATTAGTTTGTAACTTGTAACAGTTGCAGAGGGATGACCAAGATGTTGCTTGCTTATTTCTGAGCTGTTTTGTTGGTCTTTTAAATGCAGTTTAATAGTGAGTAATAGAGAAGTTTCTTCCTGCTGTGGAGCTACTGAACTCTTGAATACAACATAACAGCAAATACTGATGAATTTTTAACAGACACATAATATTTCTTGTCTAGTGGCGAACTGAACATTGCATAACAGAAAACCAAAGTGGGACTTTTTTGGAAGTAAAGATCAGATATTAATGTCTAGACAGGCTTTGTGTTGCACAAAGTTAATTTAAAAAATCTTTTCTGGTTAAATTTTCTTGACATAGTTGAGCTTTTCTGCCTTTAAAAAAATTAACATCATTGAAAAAAGCAGGGAGTATTAGCATATTTTATTTTATTGAAGTGAAAGGACAATCATAGAATCAATTTTAGAGCTGAAAGGGCTTAAATCTAACCTAATGTTTTGATTTTACAGGTGAGCAATCTGAGGCCTAGTGAAATGACATGACCAACCCTTAATGCACAGGTTGTTTGTATAAGGACTGAAGCTGGAAACACCCGCTCTCCAGAGACTCCTGGTTTTGTGTTTTTTTCTTCATTGGGCACAACTTTAGCTTCAGTTACAATCCTCTTTTATTATTGAGATTACTTTTTTAAATGGGTTGGTCTTGAAAATTTATTATTTCAACTTAATTGTTCTTATATTTCAAGAAGGCCAAAAAACTTCCCCAACTAAGCATCATTGCCATATACCGTGGAAAGTATGTATACATCTGCTGAACAGTTTTTAAAGGTGAATGCAAGAGTGCCATAGCTATTTGGTGTTTTAATCCTCATTATAAAAAGGTTTATTTGGGTAACAAGCCCAGTGTTGAGTTAAGTATAGACTAAGAACAATGAAGCATCACCTCCTAGGTGTTGGGAGTCAGAGTGGGAGAGAGAGGGAGTGGCTAATCCTTTCTGTAGGCAGTTCAAATTTTTGTTCTAGCTTTCTCACATGTTAATACAGTGAAGTCCTTCAGTGAGAGTCACTCATGATAGTGATGTGTTTAGACTTGAAGGTCCTAGGCTCTGCTCAAATAATTAATGATCACAGTCAATTTGCAATGCAGAAGGTGAAAAGTTAATCACTGAGAGGTTGAACTCCTGGCCACTTCTTTTCTCCTTGTCACCTGTGTTGCGTTATTTTTTGCTGTGGCTTGGGAAAGGTTGGTTGGGCAAATTCTCTCTCCTGGTGCTTCTAGCGTTGGGAAAGCCTTGTGGGTGAGCTGCGTCTGCAGAGTGGCAGTACAGACCCAGGAAGGAACCTCGTTCTGTACCTTGGGCCAAGCTTTCCAGAACCTGGTGGGTCTCTTCCCACCAGTGGAGAAGATGGGTGGCATGGCTGTTTATGGGTGAGAACAGTACCAATAGGCTACCTGGATTTGATTATTTATTTGTACTTAGGTGTTCTGAAGAGACTTATTTTATGTTGCTTAATCCATATTTGGTCTTGTTAGAAGTATTTAAAAAATTCAGCAGAAAGAAAGGTTTGCTTTGGAAAGGCAGTATTGTCTTTTAGCTAGAGAGAACAGTACCACAGGAGTAATTTAAACACATTTGAGGATTATGCCCAGTAAGAGTTTTGTCTCTTTTATGATATATTTAGAGAGTATGACTGTGTGGGGTGGGGGGGAGGTGGGGAATGCGGGGAGGGGGAAGTGGGTGCAACTGTAGGGAAAAAAAAAACCAGAAAAACAAATTTTAAAAAAGGAAAAAATTAGGATTAACTTTCCAGAGTCTGCATGCACAAAAGTGGTTTAAAATGCAAAGAAACTAATAAAATCAACTTTTAGTACAAAAAGAGAATGGAAGAAGTGCTCTTAAAGAGATGAATAAACAGCTCTTTTCTAAACAACATCTCAATAACTGGATTTGAAAGCAATAGAAAGCCTGAGAAGGGCCTTAGGGAAGTCCAAGGGGGAAAAAGTCACAGATGTTTTAAAAAATGGAGATTTTAATAGTTTGGTAACAACAGACTATCTTGTACTGAGGATTAGTTTGTCCTTAATTCTTGATAATATGCTAATAATGTGCTGAAGAATTTTCCCGATTTATAATCCGAAGCAAAGTTACCTAGTGTATGTGCTGTTATTGAAATCCACTTAAAAGAAAATGCATGGGTAGGTATGTTAGTCTGGAGTCTCCCTGTACCCTGCCTTGCTGGGGTGTTTCTATTTCAATATGGCAGGGTTGGTGGCACTCCAGTGCAGTGTCTCAGAGGAGTAAATGCACCTTGCCGGAATTTCCTTAAAACTCTTACCAATGGAAGTGTCCATATAACAAGGATGTTTAGGAGAGAAAAGATTTGAGAAATAATTGCATTAAAAAGTCCCTAGTCTTTTTTTTTTTTTTTTTTTTTTTGTCTTAGCTTTTAGGGTCAGATCTATCTTTCTCTTAAAAATGAGAAGAGAAAGCTCTTTTCCACTATTTCTTTGAGAGAGGTTTCAAAACTCTCATGGTCCATCTAAGCCTATGTATGGCTTTATTACAGCTGGACCTTTGACCAATAGGTCAGAAAGTAAACTTATTTCTTTGCTTGAAAAATTCCTCCACAAGAGAATACAAAAGCATAATTTTTTAGAGTTCCTTAATGATTATTCACTTTGTTCTTATTTCAAAGGTCTCTAGTAAAGATTTAAATATTTAATTTTGTTTACTCTTGTAATTAACTAATTCCAGATAGTATATTTACTCAGGACGTTTAAAGACATAAAGCACTGACGTTGTTAGAAAAAAAAACCCTCAACATTTTCAGGTAGAAATCATTATAAAATATGGCGTAAAGTTTCCTAAATAGAGTACAGTATAGTGAACATAATTTAACTTTTTTTTTTTTGAAGACTAATTGTCATTCTTCTGAAGTTTTTACACTGATATAGTAGAGTCATGATGTCCCAGAAGCTCATAATTCTTCTTGATGCCATGGCCTCTGTCTTATCCACTTTTCTTATTGTCATGTCTTATTGCTACTCTCATTTGCGTATATCTGATCTGTTGTAAATGTAAGGGAAACTGGATAACCAAATTACTAGGCTGAATTGTACATCTTAATTCTAACCTCTTGCTCTCCCCACCTACTCAGTTTGGCTCAAGGCAGTCATAGCCAGGTTCTGGGTGGTGGGGGCCGAGAGATTCGGGGAGGACCATGCAAGGTTAAATAGGACATTAATATATAAAGTCAGGTTTTTAAAAATTTAGTAACTTTCTAAATGGACATTGGATAAAATAATAAAAATACATATGGTTACTTCTCTGCTTGGACCATTCATGATTCAAGATGAAGCTTGATAAGACATTTTATAGAACTTCATTGTTTACTATACCTCTTAGGTATAGACTGGGAGCTTCAGAAGCAAGCTCAGGCCCAGGTTAGGCTCAGGACTCTGCTCTTGCCCCACATGCTTGGGTGGTGTGTTGGGGTACTTAGGTGGAGGCACCTTAGAGACCTGTGATTTAGAGAAATCCCAGAAAGCAGAGGAGAGATGGTCATCTGAATAGTATGGGTTTGCTAGCTCTGTCACTTCTGCTCTAGGCAGCTTCTTTTAACGGAGGGAGGAGGAACTGTGGGTTTTTTATGCATGCACCAAAATACTTAACTCATGAGATAGGTAAAAATACAGAGTGATAAATTATACCTTGTGGTTTTTTTTTTTTTTTAATGTGAACATATTTTCCCCCAAAGTAGAAGCAGTGATTTATAATAGATTTTTTTCCAGAGAGGTTTTAAGTCTGACCTTTGGAACTCAGAATATATTTCTTATGCAGTGTGTCTTATAGCTGGGTTCCGAAAAAGTCCACAAGTGCCATAATGTCCCTAGGACTTTGCAATTATAGTCTCCACAGAGCCTTGGTGCTTGAGAGCCCCTTCAGCTGGTAGTACATGATTATGAAGAATGGCCATCGTGGCTTATAGGATAACAGTGAAAAATGTGACTAGAAATAGGTTATTATTTAACTGATAAAATGAGTGGGACTAGCGAAGGGCTTGATGGGAAGTGAAATCACTGACTGAAGTGGTTCCAGAGGGCCCACTAAGAGCTAAGAACAGGGGGGAAGTAAAAGGTAAAGAGAGTTATACTCCACTTGAGGAAGGATGTTCTAACATCATATCTGCCTAAAAATAGAACACACTGACTGACAAAATAATTAAACCTCTGTCACCCAAGATGTTCGAGCAGAGGTGGGAGGACCCCTTTCTCAGGAGTTCTCCAGGGGGAGCCATACACTGAAGAGAAGGTTATAATAGACGACCACTTATTCTTCTCCAAACACTGAAATGTGGTACTTAAGACACCCATTTGTGCCCCGTTTTTCATTGGAGAAAATAATATAACAGCATTGAAATAATTTTAAGAAAGGCAAGTAGTGATACTTTTATAACCCTAATACAGTGTAACTTCTTTCTTTTACATATTATATTCCTTATTAGCATACACATAATTTCTTTAAAACGGGACAAAGCTTGACTACAAACAAAATGTTATTTTCCCACTCTAAGGAACATAATATTCACTATTATTTGTTTTTACATTTCTAAGTACTGATAATGAGATATTTAATGGTATATTTGTTATTCTTTCGTCAAATGTTTAAATTCATTAGCAAAACCAAAATCATATTTGAAATATGTAGGGCTCTTACGTAGTTTAAATTTTTCATTGTTTCAAGATTTCTGCACAATAGTGCAGAAAAGTAGTCCTTGAGGATTACACAGAGCCAAGTTCTTTTGACTTTTATAATTAGTGTGCTGGATTCCCAATTTTTTCTACCCCAGGGTGGGCTGTATTTTATGATAAACTTTGATAGAAGGTGATTGAGGGTGGGATAGTTGAGGAGAAGCTTTCAGTTATCAGCAAACCTGAGATTTACTCTCTGCTTTTCCTAGGTCAGCAATTTTCAAAGAATTTGAGTATAATTAAGTATACTTCATAATAAACTAGGCTGAACATAATTTAATCTTTCCCTGAAGGTACTTTAGAGTCTTGGAGAGCTTTGGGGTCATGATGAACATCAATTACTTTTTCACGGTGGGTGTGCAGAATGCCATGGTTAATAGAGTTCTGTTTGATCGAGGCCTGAATGACCGGAAATTTGTTCTATTATTATAGCAGTCCAGTGTCAAGACTGGATCTGATGCTTAATGTTAAATTTTCAGGCAGTGGAGAATGTAATAAAGATGACCTCTTTGGTTTTGAGAGGCTAAAAGTTGATGGTAATTATTCACATGGATGTGGTAATATTCCGCACTTTTTAGTTTCCAAAGTGCTGTCACATACCTTGTCTTCTATTAGTTGTTTCTTATGACAGTCTTGGGAAAGAAGCAAGGCAGCTGGCATCCCATTTTTGCAGATAAGGAAAACGAAGCTCAGAAAGTTTAAGTATCTTCTATGGGATCATACACCCGAGGCCCCTTGCCTCCAAATTTATTGTTCTTTTTAGCATTCCAAAGGATACTAAGCATTTGCACATGGTAATGTTGTTTACTACAAACTGTATTTCCTTTGTGTACTAACTCATTTAATCTTCACAACAGCCCTTGGGTCAGTAGGTAGGTATCAGTTCTCTTGATACCATTATGATTTCCATGTTTAGAGATGAGGACACAGGCACAGAGAGGTTAGGGTATGCAGCTCGAGAGTGGCAGAGATGAAATTTGGACCTAGGAGCTTCGGCTGTAAAGCCTAAGTTCTAACCATTATGTCATATGACTGCTCAGTGTACAGATAACACGGATGTTAAGTAAATCAAGAGATGTGTTGGTAGCTATTTTGCTGTTTATAAAGATCTCTTCATGTATACCAGGTCTGCGCTGGGATCATTTTGACTGAGGTTTCCAATCTAGACCTGCCAAATTGAGATCTTAGGCACCTTACTTAGCCTCTGAGTCTCAGTTTTCTCATCTCTAAAGCAAAAATAGTGAACATCTCATGTCTTTGTAAGAATGAAATAAGACATATGTAAAGCACTTCACAGTGATTACTCCATAGCCTCTATTTTTAAAGTGGTGATTGCTATTATTATAATTATTCTGCATTCACAATGGCCAAAACCATATTAAAAGTTTTCAAGAATAAGCTATTTGTATTTACTTCCCATTGTGCAAATTTGTGTGTATTAATTGGATCTAATTGTCTTTCTTGAATTTTTAAGATAGAAAAATTTTACAATTACATTTGTTAACACTATTCCACCTACTGGTATTTGATTTATAAGATTATTTTATCAGAGAGCTAGCAAGCTGCCTGAGAACCCAAAGGCATTATCCAAATTATTTGTCATATAGTTTGTGGCTGTGATACAGCTGCTAAATAAAGTAGAGGTTCAAATTTAAAAGCAGAGAGAAAAATGTTGATTTGAGTGGCTGCAAATAGGTCAATTATCTAAAACAAATTGAGCTCACTAGAAAATACAGTGGCTGCTTAACTAAGGTACCTACATAATAGATGTGATGATGGTTATTGCTTAATAGGTGCTTCACATTTTTAACCTTTTTTTGTTAATACAAAAAAATCCCTCTTAACATTCTTTTAATTTTTAAATAGGTATTCATTTTCTTCTTACAGAAAATGATAATATGGCATTTGTATTTTCGAACTATGCATATTTCTTCTTCATTTCTCCTAGGAGTTTTTATTTATTCTTTCGGTAAATTTTGTGGAGTACTCACTTTATGCCAGGTATTTATTCCCTAGGTATAGGGAATATAATGGAGAATACGGCAGAGACGGTCTCTACCCTCAGCGAGTTTTGCCACTATGCCTAATGTTGATAGTGATGAAAGGAGCAAATGATGATTTGGGACCTGATACCAAAAGAATATTTCCATGACACGTACAATGAAATTCTGGCCCCAAATTGTCCTCATTACTACAGAATACTTGAAGTATCACATCATTTCATCACTCACTTAAATGTAATGAAAGGCGCGAGTAGTGTTTGCAAGCGCTAAAACAAATTATCTTTGACTGTTCTTATTGTCTCCCTTCTTATCTCCCCGTTTTCCTCTGTCTCGCTTTCAGTTTTCAGAGCTTAGTCGTTGTTTTCTAGTCCTTCCCTAAAGTGTAATCCGGTGAGCTAAGGGCAGGAGGCCTGGGTTGTTTGACTGCATGAGAAAGAAAGAGCCTTGCTGTGCTGTCCCATCTCACTTTAGGTAACATTAACAAAATTTGTGTTGAGTTGAATATGCCTGGGCAAGTCACTCTTCCTCTTGATATCTCCGTTTTTTTATTATTAGTATCAGAAGTTGAAATAGAATAATTTTCTAAGGCCCCTGCCAATGCAACAATTCTGTGATTCATATGTCCCTGAAAAGTTGAGTGTACTCTTTCTCAGTAATTGCTAATATATTTTCCAGTGATCTTGGAAATCTTTTTCTGATTATCTTCTTTCCTGGTTTATCAGCTAATCATTGATATGTTGTGTTTTCTAACACTGTTGCTACTCTATGCCCATCAAGAGGTTAATTACCTGTGAAGAAAGTGGGACTGCTAGAGAGCCGTAAAACATTCAGGACAACTCCAGTTAATATCTTTGGTAATGTGAATAAATAAATGTTCTTCATGTATCTAGTTTCTCAGTGGAGGTATAATAGTACTGAGCTACATAGACTGGAGAAAGTCATGTTGCTGATAGGGATGAGCACTGAAGATCATGGTCAAACTCAGTCAGGGTCATCCTCTTCCTCCTAAAGTTTATCAAATCAGAGCACAAATAATACTTTTAAAAAATAACTGGATTCCTCCATGTTCCCTAAGGAATTCTGAATAATCCCTTTGTTAGTTAGTTAGTTAGTTAGTTAGTTAGTTAGTTAGTTAGTTTCATCTCCCTCTCCTGTAGTGGAAAAAATGTTCAAATAAGGAAACAGTGAGGAATTTATCAAAAAAAAAACTTTTTAACTGCTAATAAAATTTATCTTTTCCATCTGGAATAGAACAGCCCGCCCCAGGTAGTAACCTTGTTTTCTTGTCACTTAAAGCAGACTCAATACTTGCAGTCCTGTAGCATTGCCTGATTCACAAATCTGTCCCAAGGAGTATTGTCTCGATTTGCTCTAAAATGTGCCAGAAAGGAAATGCCTGATACATAAGGAAAGGTAGTGTGTTTAAACACACGCACGCACGCACGCACACACACACACACACACACACACACTCTGCATTCTTATCACCAAGTGTATCTATTTTTATGTTTGTTTGCAGTAAAGAACCTTGAAAAATGAGAGTCATCTAACCTGGTTGCCAGGAATATCGTTAGTGGAATCTCAAAATATTAAATTTGATTTTACAAAGTAGTTTAGAGGTAGTTTTAGATGGCATTGCTTTTTACATAGCCCCATTTGGCACTGAGCAGGAGGAAAACAGATTGAATGTCACCAAGAATATATTTTTTGGAAAACACATATAAAGATTTCCCTCTCTTCTCTATTACCCTCACATTTTTGGCTTGCCATTATAAATTGTTGAGTCGAGCTGGCTGTATATCAGGATGTTATAATGTGTCAAAAATTATTCAGCCTTCAGTGCTAATCAAGTACTTATTTAACCATCTGAATTTAGGTGATGCTCTCTGGAGGAGGCTAAAGTTGGGAGTTTGGCCTGTCATTGAGATAGAGGACTTCAACCAGGGTAGCCTTGAACTGTAAAAACTCAGTTGACATTCTAGTACCAACTTGCCTCTGGAGATGAACTTAGAACTCTATCTCTGCTTATTCTTTCTGTGACTTCGGAGCTATTTCAGACTCATTTCTTTGTTTACTTGTGCCAAGTGTGTTTTCTCAAGTTATAGGGAGGTATGGAGCCCCACAGTAAAGACGCTAAATCACGTCTCATATTCATGGAAATTTATTAAGATTATTTTTTCCTACTATCTCCTACTTTGCTACTTTTTAGTTTAGGTGACCACTGTAGTTCACTATACACAAATCCCAGGAGCTTGGAAATAAACCTAGAATCTAATGTTATTAGTAAGTTCTGTATTTAGTGATACAGGAACCCAGTGGCACATAATCTACAAGAGGTCCATCGATGAGATGGGTTTTCATGGGAATGTCACATACCTTTGCAATTAGAAGAATGATGGTGTTAAAAATGGCTATTTGAGAGTACAGTTTCTTTATGCCTTATATTTTGTGTTTGATGAAGATTCCTGGCAGAAGACTTTTTTTTTCTTTTCTTTTCTTTTTTTTTTTAGCTTTCTGGTTGTTGTGGCAATGCTGATTTTATAGAGCTTTGGTAACTTTCGTAAATATCAAATAAAGTTATGTATGATAAAGGCATGAAAAGATCAAGGAAGCCATGTGTGTCTCAAATACAAATATATATAATTAAATTTGTGTGTCTCAAATAGAAATATATATAATTAAATTTATAAATACTTTTGTCTTCATTCCTCATGGTGCTTGTTATTGTACCACTTGGGAGTGTGTATGTGTGTTCCTTCTTTTATTCCAGGCTTCTTGGGAAAAAAAATGCTGATTCATAGTGTCATTGTCTTCTGTTTTCCCAGGGAAATTCTGGGTTTGTTTCATTTTTTTACAACCCTGAGTTTAATCTTTCTAGATAAATCTTTATTTTTTTTCCTCTTCCAGACACAGGGCACTTTGCTTTGTTTATGCTAATAAATGTCAGGCTAGTCTCAGGGAATTAGAAGAAATGCCAGTAATTTTGTAAGGCTCTCATGCATCATCTTTTCCCCTATGTCATTGTATATTGGGCTTTTTGGAATTTACATTTTTAGTGTATGGAAGTGATTTTAGAAGATTCTAAGATTTCACTGGTAGTATTATACATCATTGAAATATAACACATTGTTGAAGCAGACCCTTGTCGATATTTACTCATCACAAAAGTACAAAGTTAATTTTGGACAGGAAGAGTTTTTTCGGATATGTTAAATGGATTTTTGCTACAGTGAGGTGAGTGGTCCTTTCAGTTGAACATTTCTCATGTACTAGCCAGCAGAAAGCTTGGCTTCCTGGTTGTAATTACATGCCAATGGCTTGGTGGGTATTATTTTAGAAGTTGAGGTCATTGTGGATTCCCTGAGCATGTGGAGTAGCACACTCTGATTGTTCACATTAAGATTGTAATTCCATCCAAGGTTTATAGTGTCATCATAGAAACTAGATGGAATTACAGCCCCATGCACATTTTGGAAGACTACATTATTTATTGAAATACTTTATAAAGCTGAATAATTTTTTAAAATCCTGAAAGTTCATGGAATTTAGATAGAAACATAATTCTAGCCATACAGAAGGGTCTCAGTAAATATTTTTTGTTTACTTGATAGATTTCATTTATGTCTTCAAATAAACTCTTTAAAAAAGAAAATCTGGAGAGGTTGTATTTGTATGGCTTAAAAAAAATCTTGCCTTATAATGCTCGTAAGTTTTTCTGCTTATTATTGATAGAAAAATTGGCTCCCTATATGAATATATTATTTAATCTTTTCTGTTTCTAGCCTAGAGTATACTGTTGAGTACTTCTAGTAGCCAAGAATCTTTGGGAGAAGTCAGCCTATCCTGAGTAATTCCTCTTATGTAACATTTCTTTTCAGCATAATCCTTATAAACTTGTGTGCCCCATGCCTTTGAGGTGGACTCCTGTGAGGTGATTAATTACTTAACCAAAAACTCTGGCTATCTATTGGAAGATTGGATGGATGACTTTCTTATTGGCTTAATTAGGACAAGAACTATTAAGTTAATTCACTAATTCATTGTGTGTTACCAAATTTGAGATGGCCTGTTTTTCATGCCCCTGGATGTATACTACTTCAGAAAAGTATAAGGTTGGAAGGTCAGAAGGTGACATTATGTGTATCAGAATCTTTGTGGTCTTTTAAGTTGAGACTCTGTGTTATATATTTTAGGGTGATTATATATAATCTGTGTAATGCAGTATTACTGATAATGTTATTGCCTATGCCAATATGCCCTTTAAGATATAGTATTGAAAAGTTGAAAGTCAATATATTTTGAGTAATTATTTTGAATTTTCATTTTTGTGAATTTGCATGCATGTATGGAAGATTATTAAAAACACGAAAATGTCAATTAAGGAAATTCTATATTATAGTGTTCTTTTAATCATCAGAAATATTTAAAATTTATATAAAACTGTAGGAATTATCATAATTTTTGTTCCTGGAGATATTCCATTATTAAAAGTTTGTAAATAACAGAGATAGCAAATAAATATACTGGTACAGCTAAACCAATGCTTTCTGAAGAAAATTTATTGAAAAAGAAAATACCTTTTTATTTTGTGAAATTATGTTTTTATTTCAGGACTTCATAATGCTTGAAGAATGTTTCACCTTTTAACAATGAATAGCAATGACTGTTTACTGATTCGTTTCTATGTGAATTTGAACTATTTTTTTATCACCTGTAAACATTTTATCTTAGATATATAAATTAGATTTAACAAAGTATAATTCCTTGATACATCTCACTATGAACAAAAACCGGTATTCTCATTTTCAGCTTCTAACAGGGATTACTGCTAGATTCTATATAAAAGTGGTGGTTTTTGTGTGTGGTGTGGGTGTAGCAGAGCAGTATTGTGCTTTCCTTTCAAAATATGCAAGATATCTCTAGGTCTGTGGGCGGGGGGACTACCTTTGGTGCCTGCACCAGTTACTCATTCAATTGTTCCTCACCAGAAAAGGGAAAACCCAGTGCTCCCTGCCCCACTCATTCTGAATAAGGGGGATGGGGGATAGTGTGGTGGGGTGCCACTCTCATTCTGCAGAGGCTTTGTTTGAGAATAGTTTAGCGAAATGCAGTTTTATTATTTTACTATCAGTCTGTATTACAAGTTAATATATAAATGGCACTAATGATCAAAATGGAGTACCAAAGTGAACAAAACTTACAGTACACTTATACATTCACCTGACATAACAGTGAAAGCATTTAAATTCTTTTTCTTGCATAATAAGTAATCTCTGGAGCCAAAAGTTGAAGGGTGTGTGTGTGTGTGTGTGTGTGTGTGTGTGTGTGTGCGTGTGTGTGTGTGGTTTGTAGAAGTGAACAAATATGTTACTTCATTGACCATTTCCTTGATTTTCCTAAAGAAAATTTCATTCATTGTGCTTCTGATTTGTATCCTGGGAAGTCTCTGTCACCTTTAGAATATGATGGTGAATTCATGAGGAATCCGTGATCCTTTTAAAAAACACTCCAGATTTCAGAAAGGTGATATTTAATTTACATATGAGACTCTAAAAATTTATAGGTTATATAATAAGCTCAAAAATTGAATTATATATTCATTTAGAATATGTTATCTTTATTAGCAGAAACTAAATGATTAAGGTTTTACTGAATACTAAGTACTTAGGAAGGACAAGTAGAGAATGTTACTGGTCTGGCACACCAGGAGTTGTGTTGAAGTCTTAGGCCAGTCATTAACTGTTGTGTGGCCTTTGACAAATAATTTAACTTCTCCGTGCCCTAAGAAAATGAGGAAGTTTGATTATACCAGTGCTTTTCAGATGTGGCTTCAGAAACCCCTAGAAAGCTCTAGTTCTCCCACCAGCCTTTACTGAATGAGCCAATGACTTGAGTGGTGCATCGGTGGAGGCCCAGGGATGTGTATATTATAATAAGTATGGTTTTAGTTCACGGTGCCACTCATCAAATGATCAAGAACTTCCAACTCCTAGATTTCAATTTCTATAAAAAGTCGTCCTTGGTCAGTAAGAAGCAATCCAGTAAGGAACCAAGCTTCCAGTAAGAGAAACTTTAAAATAGGAATGGGGAAGGAGGTATGAATTTGATTATCTCTGAGGGCTACTGCTTGCTTATGTCAGACAAGGCAAAGATCTTTCCAAGAGAATAGAGAGGAGAGCTAAGAAAAGTTATTTCTCTGTGTCATTTCCCCATTGAAGAAACTAGGAGGTAACAGTGAAAAAAAATCTCCTGAGTAGAGGATGACTTCTAGATGTCCCTGTGCCTCAAGCTATCAACCATGGGGTGGATTTGTCATCCCTGTGGTCTGTGTTTGAGTAACAGACAGACAATGACAAAAGTGGCTATTTTCTGTCATCATGCAAGACCACAGAGGGGCCAAGAGGAGAAATGTGGCATGAACCATGTCCCTGCCAGAATTGCTTCTAGCTCCTTGGCAACCAGATGCACAACCTCCACTCCTGCAGCCTGGACACAGATAATACCTCAGGAGAAATGAGATGGGGAGCAGGAAGGAAAGTCACTGGAATCCCTAAATGGCAAGGGATTCCAGTGCTTTTGCTGAGAAGGAAACTCACTGGTACTAGGTGCCAGGCATGTTTGTACTAGAATGGGGTTCAAAAATTTAAACAGAACGCTCTCTGTCTTTAAAGACTCATGTGAAAAGTTTGTTTGTCCCAGTCCTAAATCCAGGAGTCTATCTGTCATGAATGCTCTCAGGTAGTCCCCAAACACCTTGAATTTAATCTCCAAAATATGGAAGACAAAGGACTTGGGTCTTCAACTTCCTAATGAGGAGTGAGAAACTTTCCTTCTGAACATCTCTGCCTTGTGAATATTAAGGGGGGGCTCTATGTCAAAAGTTCCCGCAGGATAACTAACAGATGTAGAAAGTTAAAATAACCTTAAAGGCACTGAAGCTGAGAAACTGCCCTCTTTATCCTAACAGCCACAATTAGTTTTGGAAAGCTATCAGTGGAGAAACTCAGGGCCGTTAATTCAGAAAGCAGTCGTGTTGGATGCCTCTGGCATGCTGGCCCATTGGGCACCATGTCTCTTCCACATCTTGTCCCAGTTTAAGGTGAAGAAAGCTATATCTCTCTTGAAGCTAGACTGACATACGGACATCTGGACTTGCACTCTGAACACACAAGGAAGTGGTTGGTTGCATTATAAAATGTGGAGTCCTCTTTGGTAAATAACCTTTTTTGTTTATTTTATTTTATTTTTGAAATGCCATATGAAAGAAAGCAAAAGATGCCTTTTCTCTAGTGTTTTGGAAACCTGGATCTCATTAACTTTCTGGTTGGTTTTGGCTGTTAAGGATCCTTATGCCAGAGCCACTGTGAGCCAGGTTTTGGAGGTTCCTTCTGACCCATGTTGGCAGACTCTTAAAAATAGCTGTCATTCCAGCTAAAATATATAACTCAATGAATAAATACATGTAAAGTATATGAATAGACGCAGGAAAGCAAGGATTAGCAGACCAGAGAGTAACAGTCTTGCCATGAAAAATACTATAAAACACTCTTAGGAAGGTTCTTGCTTATGTTATTACTTGTATAGTAAATGTAGAAGCTTTGACCCATTTCTCATGGTCCATCATTTCCCATTTCTCTGCTGGGAGGTTTCAAGTTGCTGATCATGTGCAAATTTTCTTGAAAAAAAAACTTTATTAATATTTGTCATTGGTTTATTCCAGGCAAAGTGAGTGAAAGTGGTTCAGCATCAATGCCACTCTCCTGTGTGTCTTTCTTTTCCTTCTAGAAATGTTCTGTATTACTTTGAATGGGAAATCCTTACACACACACACACACACACACACACACACACACACACACACACACACAAAATTAAATAAGTTTTTGTTGATCTTGAAAATGAAAAATGAGAACAAATAGCAGAAAGAAGAAGGATAGTTCAGATACAGATGTTGACAGGTGTATGGATGGGGGAAGGGGCACTCTGAAGAAAAGTTGTTAACCAAGGATGAGTTCAAGATTTCGTTCTTGTTTTTTACCTTTGATTGCTGCATTATATCAAGGCTGTTATGGACACTACTGTAAAGGGGATAAAGATAACATTGGGAACCGTTTCATGGGGAGGTCTTTGTTGCAAAGGGTAGCTTTCATTTGCACAGCTCTGTCCTAGTTCGAATAGTAGACATTGCTACTTCCATTGTTCATGTTTTCTCACCCCAACTTCTGTTATCTGCCATGCATATATTTCGTTTGGCATTTAAGTGCACAGTTCCTAAAATTGCTGACAAATAATCTCCATTGCACATATTGCTGGCAATGTGTTCTCACTGTAAATGCTCTCTGTATGTTCCTGGGAAGTTGCATAATTGCAGTTGCTCTAGTTTACTGTGCAATATGCTCAGTGACTAATGGCCTAATCAGGACTTGAAAAATATATAAACACTTCAACATAAGCAATGGATTCACTGAGCGCTTTTCATCCAGACAAGGGTGAGCTAATGGGAATTAAAAAGACAGAGGTGTGCAGCAGCATCTTTGATGCATTGACGTTAAAGCATTCCCACCAATCCTGTGCATTATTGCTCATTGATGGTGCATTCGTTTTCATATGCATGAGCCTGGAGTGCCAAGTGGTCGTCCTAATTGGCTCTGATTTGGTATTCCTTAATGTTGATGTTACACGTGTTACAACTTTTTTCCTTTTCTCTAACTGCTACTGACTGTGACAGCTTTGGAGAGGCAGCTGTCTCACGTGTCTCTTGTGGCGTCACCCTAGCCCTGGTTACTTAGGATAGAATTACAGTGGAGATTGTGCGAGCAGGACAGCAGGGCTTACCTCGGTGCACTGTTGATTGACACAGATTCTTGTTCTCTCATTCTGAGGAGCACCTTTCCTTCCAAAATGTCCAGCTGAGATGCACAGAGGTACAGACTTCCAACATGGACTAAGTATCCACCCCCCCCCAAAAAAAAAGCAGGTGTCTACTTGGTGCATGATCCAGGAGAGAAGGGGTAATAACAATTATCACTGTCATGTCTCCTTTCCTTTGGAATTCTTTAGGTATCCCCTAAATTCTACAGCTCTTCCCCTATTTATCTTTTTCTCTTATATTTATCTGTCTGCCAACTTGACTATTCATTTAATTAAAAAAAATTTTTGATGACATTATTGAATGTCTAGAAGCTAGCCTGTCATTGATGTAATACTTAAGACCATTTCCGAAGAAATAGTTGATGATAGAAAGCAGTGTTTTCTAAAATAATGAAATGGATTGTTTTCTACGGTGTATGCTAATTCATAAAGGAGAAAAAGAAGAGACCTCACGTGGCCTTCTTTCTAGCTTTTTTAAGGTATGTGACCAACAGGTTCCTTATGTATAACAATGAATAACACCCATCAATATTATTTGTTTCACTTTCAATTTTAAGCTGTTGAGGCATAGGACGGTTATCAAAGTTTTCCATGCCTTGTAGGACTCTGTTGTCCCTCACTTTCTCTCTTGGGTGACATCCCACCTCTAATCCATATTGGAGCTGCCCTGGGCCCCTCTTTTCTTGAAGGATCTTAATTTGTTTGATCTTCTGGAGGACTGTATGCTTTAGAAAAAGAAGCTGGGAAGTACAATGGATGAGAATTTATTTTGGAACTCAGGACATTGTGGATTAGGAAATGGTAAGAAAGAAAAAGGTAAAAGGAGATGTTTGGGGGCCAAAGGGCCTTTCTAGGGCTCTTTAAGGTAGTAGATGTTAAGGTCATCACCTCGTCCAAAGGCTGCCTGCAGTTCTGTACCCTGACCCTCCACAACAGGCCAGTTATGCGGTTACCCTTGCCAGAAAAGCTGGGTACAGAGCAGGGAGCCAGGGCAGCATCCTCCCATATGTATGTAATATTTATACATTCTAGCAGAGTTTTATTATCTGTATTGGATATGGGAGATCATGGTAAAATATTCCAAAACAGTAGAAACCAAGAAAAAAAAAGGCATACTGGGCTTTGACAAGTTTTGGGTACTTGTTTGGTTAGGTGCTTTAATTATTTTAAATAGCAACCAGATTAAATAATTTTGAATAAGTTATTTTAAAGTTACTCTTAATATCACTACATTAGGAATTCAAGATGTGAGCCATAATCTTTTTTAACTACAACAGTAAATTTATTAAAGTTAAAGCAGCTTAATATTACAATAGAATGAAGTAAAACCTACTGGAAAGAACTAACACTTCAACTACATCTTCCATTTAATTCCAGGGATAAAATAACTTATTTTAAGAGAGGAATGGTTTGAATGTTCAGATATTTGTGTATAAACCTCTAGTGAATTCTTCCTGAAATCTAACTCGATAGTTCCTAGGCTTCAGTATACATGAAAATTGCTGTAAATATAGTTGTAGATATAAAATCATGTTTGCAGTGTCTTTTGGGAAAGTTATATGATTTAATTTGGATTATGTACACTTGCTAAACTTTCAAACTGAACCATCCATGTAAAAACTGACTCTGTACTGTTTTTTCTTCCTTTCTTCCCTCTCTCCCTTCCTTTTGGTAGATTAGCTTCCAGAGATATTTGTGTGTGTGTGTGTGTGTGTGTGTCTGTGTGTGTGTGTCTGTGTGTCTGTGATTAAAATAGTGGTGTCTACTTATATTCAAATCAGAAAATTTCTAGTATGCCTAATATTCAGATCTCTTAGAAAAAAAAATAATAAAAGTGTTCCATAAAGGGCTACCTGAATTCCCTATCCTGTGCTCCCACTTGACTTTCTGTCTTTGATTTCCCATTTTTAACGGGAAAAAGCACACCAGCCAAAAGACAGCCAGGTTCTCTGTGCAACAGAGCATATTAAACCATCTTTAGAAGAGAAAGCAACATTTTGGCCTAAAAGCCACCTTCTAATATAAGATGGAATATAAACGATAATGACTGATAGAGTTTAAAGCACTGTTAGTAAGCATTTGAAAATAAGAGTTACCTAAATAATTGAAGACGTTTAGTAGTTGGTTAAAACTTATGTGATATAAACATACATTTTCTCAAATCAAAGGAAATCAAACTAGATACCCAATAAGTCAGCTTGTGAAGAAGAATGTTGGTGAAAATTCTACAAGTAATTTAGACATTGGCATAGTACACATTTCATTTGTATTTCTGTCATAGGAGAGTAATTTAGCCTGCATTGTTGCTATGTGACATCAACCCCTCAACTTTTTCTATCATTTTTAACTGGCAAAATTAAAATAATTTAATCCGATGAAAACGTATTTTTTTAAAATTTGCCATTGTTAAAATTAAATGGCAAAAGAAAGACACATCTAAAGTTATTACCAAAATTTAGAAATAAACGAACAACATTTTGGCTCAAGTAGCAGGTCTTTTTTAGGCCAATAGCCATGGATAAAAGTTATAGGAAAAAAAAACAACATTTAAGTTCATCATGCACCGCTTTCAGACAATCATTTAATTTTTTAAATTTCAGACAATTTAAAGTGCACTGTAAATATAGAAAATAGGGTGAGCTGATTGATGAATGAATTAAGACCAGTTATAGAAAATCGTTAACAGTTATATCTGAATTTCATCAATTGTCTTTTGCTCACAGTTACAATTAGTCGTCTGGTAAAAAAAAAAAATGTAGGTGAACATGTAGCTGTTTAAAAGGAATTAGCTGCTTGAAAGGACAAACATTCAAGTTGAATTTACCTGAAGAGTAACCCTCAACAAACTATTGCTCAAACATGTCAGCCTTCACTAGCATGAAAGAAGCAGTATAAATAAAATGGTTAAAATAAACAGGATTTGGAGAAAAATCTTAGTATACAGGTTTTGTATCTCTTGACTTTGTGGAAAAGCTACCAAAAATGACTTCAGACCTAATGATGAGCGTATTGAGAGAAAATCAGCCAAAGGCTAAAAAGTAATTTGATTTAAGTATCACCTATCAAACATGGCAACATATTTGACTTTTAAAAACAACACTGCTAAGCTTTATGTACCTCCTTGTCCCCCCTTATCTAAGAAGGATTTTCAAACAGCACTCACTATGGGGAGGGGAATTTAAAAATAGAAGATTCCCTTCCCCCAGTGCACACATAATTAATACCTGTGTTCCAGTTTGGAGCCCTCTGCCTGCCGAATCCCTTGCTTGTCATCTCCCAGCACTCATCCGCATTCCCCTTGATTCACACTGTATTGTTTGTTTACATGTTTGTCTCCCAGACTAAGGCTGGAAAGCTTTTTTAAGGACAAGGACAAATTGTTGTTCCTTTTTACATTTACCATGGTGCTTTGTTTACTGTGGCCATTGAGACATTATTCACTGATCTTTTAAAAAATTCATAGCAATAAGTGAAAATTAAATGGCACAATGAGATAAACAGCTCAGATCTGAAATGTTACAAAATGTTGTAGAGGGTACAGTGAACACAGGAGAAAATGAATATGCTATTCCAGATCTCATGATGGAATAGAAGAAAATCAATTATTGATGTTGGTTTAAAACTTTTCTCTGTCAACTGAATGTTCCAGAGGACAGGCCGATCTTGTATAATTCAATCTGTTATGGACGTGTTTTCAACCCAAAAGAATCGTACTGAAATTCTTTGGTCAACACGAGCAATCCACAACAGAAAACATAATTTGTGAGTTGGGAATCAGGGTAAGAAACCCAGCTTTATGTTTTTATAGGAAAAAATATTCGTTCTTCCACCGTGCTGCTTTCTTCCTTTATAGCCCAGGCATACTCTTTGCCATTGTCTGTTTATTATCCTACCACTAGATGGAGAGTGCAAGGACCATATTTTATTCATATGTATCCTCAGGGCCTAGCACAAAGTAGGCATTCTGCAAATGTTAAATGAAGAAATAGGATGTTTCAATTTCCCTAACAGCTAAAAGGATATATAAAACCAGTGCTAAGACCAATAAGAGTTGGTTACATATGCTGGTAATTGTAGTTTTGAAAGTAAGGAGCTACTTTATACATTATTTGTTGTATAGTTGAGTGACTTTTAAAAGTAAAAAGTTATGGTTATGGGATATTAAATCTGGCAAGGATTTAAAACCTGTAGCTCGATCCATTTAAGAGCATTTCCCTGCTCTTCTCAGCTAACCATATAAAAAAGGTGAGGTTGGTATATCATCTTTTAGAAATCTTTGCTTGTATATATTTTCATCAGATTGTAAACTCATCCACACTTGCTGCTTTAACTGCTGTGGTGGTGTCATAACGAGCCCGATGCGTGTAGCAGGGTTGGAGATGCAGGCTTCATGCTGTTACTTCTCTTGATGTTTTCATTTATAATGCAACACTTTTGAATTGGGTATTTTTACATGTTGGAGACAGTGTATAATGATATCCTAGTTTCTTTTCTCCCTGCTCCCTCCCCCTTATCTTATTCCCTGGCAGTGCCCTGCACCCCAATTTTAAATAGCATATATGGTTCCTCTCCACCTTCCCCTGAAAACCCTTTCCATATCCTTTCCCCCTTCATGTGTACTTGTCATGAATGCTTGAATTTCTTATCTTCAAAACAAATATAAAAATGTGTAACACTTTCCTGAAAGGTAAGAGAAAATGTTCGTCTGTGGCTGCCAGAGCTGAATGCCATGAAGCCAGTATCATTACATAATGACTCCTTTCCCCTGAATTTAATTGTAAAATATCTGAAAGAGGGAAAGGGAGCAGAATTCATAATGAGTAAGGTGGACCTTGGCTCTTAGATTGTCAGAGTTATGTGACAATCTAAGGTATTTTTCAGACTTTGTGAGACTATCATACATTTAGAGAAAAACTTCTGAGAGAAAACACAAAACTCTGAAGTCTTAGAATTAATATGGGAGTAGTTGATGGAGGACTAATCTACAAAGGTTAATTTGTTAAAAAGCCGTTGGTTACCTTCAAGTACCTTCAAGGGATGTGCATGTTAATATTTTTGGAAGAACGTTCTGTAAAATTACCACTCTCCAAGCAGACTCCCCCCAGCTAGCCATCTAGGGCTCAGCTTGGCTGTAGCTTTAGATGAGGTGAATTGTGATCCTATGAATTTAACATCTAGTCTTGGAAGCTTTAGTTTTGTTTAAGATTTCAGTAAGAATAGGAGCCCTAGTTCCATTTACTATTTTGTGGTTTTGAAATTGAAATGGAAAGTCTGAGGAGAATTAAGAACTCCACGAAACAGGAGTTTTAACATCTTCGTTTAAATCATGCTCTTAGACCTCATTGAGGAAAGGATCTATTTCTCTAGTAGACTGATTTCTTATTACCAGACAGTGGCCATGACCCACTATGTGCTTCCAGCACATCTGTTCTGTTATCAGAGACAAGCTTTAAGTCCATCAACTGCATATTCGGCCTACACTGTGTTAAACCTGATTGAAAGCATTTTTATTAATGTCTAGGTAATAAGGTTGCAGAGAGCTTTAGAAAGTTCTTGGTAGCAGTTAAATAGCAAGCTTTGGCATATTTAGCCTTTACAGTGGCAGAATGGATTGTGAGCTCGTTGGCAGGGTTGAGTTGTGGGTCATTGGGAAAGGCTATGTTTCCGTTGCCTGTGGCTGAGAATAAGTATAGCGGGGCCATTAAAACCTGTGATTGAGTTTTGACTTGGAGCTGTTTTAAAATGCCAAATTGACTGAATTCATGGGAAATTCATTTTGAATGAGACCAGATGCAATGCAAGAGCATATATACACATATGTTGGAGGCTTTTCTCTCTATGGGAGGAATTGATAGAGCAAGAGACCACTGGGTAAATTGACATGTGCCTTATCCCAGTGGATCTCAGCCGGGGGGCCATTTTGCCCCTCTGCAGAGGATATTTGACGATGTCACAACTGTGAGAGGGGCTTAGTACTATTGGCATGTAGTGGATAGAGACCAGGGATGCACTATGTGTCCCACAATGCAGAGAACAGTCCCCATAACAAAATAATTATCTGGTCCAAAATGTCAATAGTACTCGAGTTGAGAAACCCTGACTTACTTAAATCCTCTCTTTTTGTAGTTTCCAAAGTGATAAACCAGCCTGTCTTGGTGGCAGATGAGAGGTAAGCTGTGGGTCTGTGTGGGAAGAACAGAATAAGAAGATAGATAAACGAAGTGTCTACTTTGTTTGAAAATTAACTATTTGAGCTATGTCCCATTTGTATCCAAATGGATATTTGGTACTCTGTCTTTATGTGTTTGGGAAGACTGAAAAGCATGTGCGCCATAGGGCCATGACCTTTATGTTAAAGGTGGCCTGAGTATATATATTTTTTCTTTTCTTCATAGAACCTGTCTTAGTTTTCTATTGCTGCTGCAGCAAATTACCACAAACATGGTGGCTAAAAACAACTCTAATTTATTATCTTGTAGTTTGGTGGATCATAAATCCAACACAGGTCTCGCCATGCTGAAATCAAGGTGTCAGCAGGGCTGCTTTCCTTATGGGGACTCCAGGAGAGAATCCGTATCATTGCCTTTTCCAGTTGCTATAGGCCTTTGCATTCTGTGGCTTGCGACTCCCTTCCTCTATCTTCAGAGTCAGCAACGTTGTGTCTCCCTTGGATTCTGTTTTTGTGCCTTCCTCTTCCACTCTTAAAGACTCTTTGGTTACATTGGGTGCAACTGTACGGATTCCCCATCTCAAGAGTCTTAATTAAATCATGTCTGTGAAGTCCTTTTTTTCCGTGGGAGGTAATATTCATAGGTTATGAGGATTAGGATGTGGACATCTTTGGGGGATGAAGGGGCATTCTTCTGCATACCATACAAATCAGCACTTACCAGCACATTTCATTGACTTGAGCTAGATAGTATAGAAAAGGAAGGGTTATAAAAACCATTTGAAATAACTCCCTTTCCAGTGGTACAATTCCAGTGTTTTAGAGGCGATTTTTCTTTTAGTGAATGTAGTGTGACACTGAAAAGATTTAGAGGATTTTGAAAAGTAATTGTTAAAATTGACAAAGACATATTCCAATAGAAGAGAAAATGAAGGAAAAGGTGGGGGAGAAAACTTCACATAAGAGGTTTGAAAACTGGCATGTGCAACTAAACTAGTACTCACTTGGTGGTCAGGGGAAGGCTTGTAGAAAATCCAGATTCCTGGGCCTCGAGAGCCTAAGTAGGGGTGGGACCTACAGGGTGTATTTTTAATGGACACTCTTCTGTGATGCATCGTAAAAGTTTCTTGGTTCACACTTTGAGAAGCAAAATGTGAATAACTATTTTAAAAGAAATATACATTTTAATAATTTAGTGTAAAATGAAACCATCGCATAATACTGATGTTAGAGATGGGATAAATAAGTATGTGAAGTTCTTGACATTTGTGTCATTTTAGTTACATTCAGGGGAATGCGATTTGTTTTTGGCATCTACTGATCTCTGTTGTATTAAGCCATATTTATATTAAAAGTAATGATTTTGACCCTTGATTATTCTTGTTAAGACTTCTCTGCGTGATTAATTGTTGTGTTGACGTAAATACGATTTGGGCTTACTCATATTCAGCAAGAACCAATGACTCTTGGAAATGTCAGTGACTCTTAAAGCCTCTTCAGATCAGCTCTACCAGACTGTCATTACAGGTTTGCTTGGAAGCTTAGAGATAACACTGATGAATTTCTTAACGCATACATAACAACATACAGTTGCTCAATAACTGCTAACTCCAGAAACAAATTGATTTGTTCCATCTTTTCCTAGGGCTTTCATTTTGGTTATATAAACTTAGAGCTCAGAATTCTCTCTCATCTGTCTAGTCCGGAAGCCCACCTTCTATACGGAATCTTCCCTGACACCCTCCCCTACGTAAACCGGCTTCCTCTTATGACATGCCATAGCTCTTCCCTTATCTTTTTACTTCATTGCAAAGAAGTTGTGCCATTTGCTGTCTTCCCAGATGGAGAATTAACTTCCCGAGGACATGATCCGTATCAGATACTTTTTACTCCAGACAAGTGTTTGGCAGAATTTATATCCGAAGCACATTTTCAATAAGTGCTTTGGCGAATTGACTAGCATTTAGAGAATCAGGTCATCAGCTTACAATTTTTCAGATGTTGTTTCTCATTTGTTGAGAAATTTAAAACTTTGCAATGATTTTTATAAAAATGAATTTAAGAATAGTTATATACTAAGCTTTTTATGTTAATGATGTCACAATAACAAAAATTAGAGTAAATCTACTTGAATGAGGATGGTTTGTCATCTAGATGAGATGTTCCACATGTCACGTCCAAGAGAAATATAAAATTGAGTATTTGGTATGTGGTTGTGGTGAGCATGAGCAGTTATTATACATTACTTGGTAAAATTCATATTCATATCTTGTCAGTTTACAGTGAGCCAGAGATTAAAAATAACATTTGTTTCTGTTTTAGTAACTGCTTTAAAAAATATCCCAAATCATTTTCTTTTCTTTTGCTTGACTTCTAGTAGTGTTTTTAATATGTGGCCTTTCAAGCAGTAATGAAATGCATCAAGGCAGCTTGGCAGTACATGACAGAACATACTTCTAGGATTATTTTTAATGATTAAAAGTCATATTAAGTTTTTAAAAAACTGACCCAAAATAACACTTGAGCCAAGAAAACCCTAAAAGAAATCTATGAATGAAATGTTGGTTCTTGGCCCTCTGAAAACTCTCCACCTCTATTTTCTCCAGCTTTCTTCTTTCTTGCCCATTCACGATGAAAGGGGAAAGGCAGTGGGATCTTAAAGTGTGATTTACTGATCTTTTTCACATTCCCCCTTCTTTGTCAGTGATAGTGTGAAGGTTGTACTGTAGTTTGTCCATGTTTTAGTTCTGGGAATATAGTCATCAAATCTGTGTTTTTTAGAGGCAGGTTTGGTGGCAATCTGAAGAATCGATTGGAGGACCATGAGAGCAGTTAGAAACCTGGTGGAAGGCAAGAGGGGGTAGGTAAGAGCAGAGACAGTAATGTTGGGTAGAAAGGGAGGGATTCAAGTAGTATAAGCAGGAAGTGGAATTGATAGGATTTAGAACCAGCTCACTTGTGGAATAAGAGGGAAGACAGAGGTGTCGATTTTGGTGTTTCCAATTTGGACAACTCAGTGATGTTAGGGTGTCAGGAATAGACTTACTGGATCCATAACAGCAATGGGACCCCAGAATCTCTTATCACCCAACATTGCTTCACTGTTTTCCTTGATGATTTAGCTTACCCTTTCTTGTTTGGGGCTTGTAGCTTGTGGCACCTTCAGCTTCACTTGTGCGGTTTGGAGTATCAGATGCTCAGAAGTAAGAAGAGGTGGGTGGGGGCAACACCAATGTGAAATTGGATGGAGACAGAAGGGAGGAGTAGTGCATAATATGAAAGGCAGTTTAAGATTGCTCACTTCAGATCTCTTAAGAGCAATGGGAGAAGTTGGCATTCACCAAATAAGATCTTCAGCCCTTCATTAAGTTACGACAGTGATTCAGAGAACTTTCTTTTGTGGTGCAGTATATTGAGCAGGTCCGCCAACATAGAAAAAGAGAACAGTGCTTCATAAACTATAATTACTTAAATGTTGCTATAAGTAAATATTTAAAATATACTAAAATGGCAACATCAGGAAATATGACTAAGGGTGTGTCAACACGTGACACACCCTTTTCCCCACCTTTGTGGTTGTTGAAAATTTCCACCAAGAATGATATATGCAAAGAAGATTAAGGTCAGGCTGTTAAGTTTCAGAGGAAGGCCAAAATTTGCATGGTTCTGTAAATCCAATGATGGAGTTTACAAGTGAGAAACCAACATTTTAAGTTAGAGAATCTGTCACAGTAATTAATATGAGCCTTTACAGTGGTTTTCCATTCTTAGCTTCTGTGCAGAAATTTGGCATGGTAAAAACAAACAACAAACAAACAAACAAACAAACAACAAACAGGTCCACTTCTAATCATGCCTCCTGCTAATACACAAGCCTCCAAGTTATTTGGTTTATCTTAGAGAGAGGGGAGTTTTGGAGGAGAACAAAATGCCTCATGAGTTTAACATAGTGTAGAAGGACTGTTGTTGTCACTTGATATTAGATTGTACCATTTCGTACAAAGTGTGTAGCATAGTTTTCCAGAAAGTAATTATGGTGGTAAGAGAATGAGCTGGATTCTCATGTATCCTGTAATCTGTGCCCACAGGCTTTTTAATATTCATTAGAAAACTCCCTGTTAGTTTGGGCCATTTATGTTGAAAACAGAGATACACAGAACATTCAATGGGATGTGGGACTGCTGGTAAAGAATATCATTAAAAATGGCTGAGCGTTTAGATAAGGCATAATAATATAATCAGTGGATTTCAGGGTATACTCCAAATTCATTTTTTTTTTTTTTTTGGTCGAGAATTGGTATACTATTCTACTTTTGCCCTTGTTTCATAAATGTGCTTTTAGAGGAAAAAGGAGGGGATATGGATTTGAGGGCACCTTGAGTTTTGTTTGCAGAACATCATTACCAGTGCCCCTACCTCACGACTTTTTAAGAATCGAAAAATTGGAATTGAGTGAGAATTCTTTTTCATGTGCTAACCAGTCTGTTTCGGGGAGAGAAAAGAATCTTTCTGCATCTACATATATTAGGGTGGGTTCTGAACCAATTCATCCAGTAGCTCCTCACTTTAAAATAAGGAAATGAAGAGGATATTTCATGATTTTTGGAATACAGTAGTCCCCCCTTATCCATGGTTTCACTTTCTGTAGTGTCAGTACTCAGGGTCGACCACAGTTGGAAAATATTAAATGGAAAATTACAGAATAAAGAATTCATAAATTTTAAATTGCACGTGGTTCTGAGTAGCATGATGAAATCTTGCGTTGTCATGTCCTGTCCTTCTCTTTGACCAGACTCTCCATGCTGTAGACACTTTTACCTATCTGTCATTAGTAGTCATCTTGGTTATCAGATTAACTGTCTTGGTGTGTCAGTTCTTATGTTCAAGTAACCCTTATTTTCATAATGGCCCCAAAGCACAAGAATAGTGATGCTGGCAATTCAGAAATGCTTCCTTTGAGTGAAAAGGTGGAAGTTCTCAATTTAAAAAAGAAAAAACATTGTATGCTGAGATTGCTGACATACAGTAAGAATGAATCTTCTATCTATAAAATTATGAAGAAGGAAAGAGATCTTCATACTGATTTTGCTCTTGTACCTTGAACTGCGAAACTTATGGCCACAGTGCTTAGTTAAGATGAAAAGGGCATTAAACTCGTGGGTGGAAGACATGAACAGTAAATATGTTCTGCTTGACAGCAATGTGGGGCAACAGCACTAAGCCAACATGAAGACTTTATCAAGGGATCCCCTGAAAGAATGCCACCAACCTATTTACCCCAAGTAAGAGATGCTTACACAGAGTCAGGAGTGAGTTTTAGCATTTTATCATCTCACATAATCACTATAGCAGAGTACAGTATGGTATTTTCAGAGAGAGAGAGAGAGACCACATTCGCATTCACATAACTTTTATTACACTATATTATTATAATTATTTTATTTTATTGTTAGTTGTTGTTAATCTCTTACTGTGCCTAATTTATAAATTAAACCTTATTATAGGTACATATTTATAGGAAAAGCATAGTATATATTAGGGTTCGGTACTATCCACAGTTTCAGACCTCCACTGGGGGTCTTGGAACATGTTCTCTAAAGTTGAGGGGGGATTTCTATAACTGCCAGAGGAGGAAACAGGATTGCTGAAGTTCAGTAAACTGTTCATTGGGAACAAGACAGTATATAAATCGTTAAGAGAGAATCTTTGGTGTCAGACAGATAAAAGTTGGAGTCTTGAGTCTGTCAGTTATTTAGTCCTCGGAGTATGTTATTTAGCTCCAGCTACCTCCATTTTTAGTTTGTTAAAAGTAGGATAATGAAGGTATCTACCACCTAGGATGATTGTAAGGCTTAAGGAGTTAATGTAATCTGAAGGCTTAGCACTCAAATACTAGCTATTATTATTATTGCATGTGTACATTAACACCCAAAGATAACCAATGTTGTTCAGTAGTTCTTTTTAGTTCTTAAACAGATAATGATTTATAACTAGATAGTTACTTCATTAACTGGTTTCATAAAAAAATCTTTCTGAATCTCTTCCAGGGTACTTAAAAAAGTTCATTGTCCCTAGTTAAAAAAACAAATCCTTTGTCTTTAGTTAAAAAAAACAAATCCTTACTAGATTAGTAAAGCCTAAGTTGGAAGAAAGCGTTTGCTAAAGAAGTCTAAAACACATACCTTTCACAGATTTTTATCTGGTAGAAGTCCAAATAAACAAATGTTTTCTTCAAGGCTAACCCTGTCCTCTGGTCCCCTCATGGTTTATATCATGGCCACATCAGTCTGGGTAAGCAGCCCTTACTGGGTTGAACCCAGAGGTCGGTAGAGAGCTAGGGTTGGCTAGACTTGGAGAGGCCAAGGGTAAGATGGAAATTCAGTTTGGGTGGCATCTGTAGAGCTTAGAAGGTCTGCTTAGTTAGCATTTCTCACTTTGAGCACCCCAAGACCTTTTGGACAGGTGACGGGGGTCTGCGAAGTCAACTATTTTTTTCACAGTATTAAAACATTGTTTACCAGTTGCATTCCTATTCTCTCGCAAGTGTACAGTGGAGTTTTTCAGAGGCTACATGATGTGTGATAATGTTGTATTATGAAATGTATCTTCATTTGGAAGATCTGCATAATTCAGTGAACTAATATTATTTTCCAGATGACCTATGCCTTGGTGTTACAAAGTCATACGTGGTAAAAGATCCATCCAGAGTGCAAGATAAACCAATGAATTTTAATATAAAAGTCTATAAGTAGCTTATTGATATGTTTCTGATTCCACATTGCCACTGTCCTTTAAGAAACTACCACTTGTCAGGTTTGGGTGTAATATGAAAGAAAAATTTCTACAATTAGCTGAAAATGAAGGCCGAGTTTTCTTTCTATACTTCAACCAAACAACATATCACAGCAAATTGAATTCAGAAACACATGTGAGAATTTAACTGTATTCTTTTAAGCCTGATATTAAAGAGATATGTGAAAATTTAAATCAGTGTCATTCTTCACAGTAACTTTTTTGTTTTCAAAATGTAGTTATTTTGTCACAAAGATTTGTTCTTTTATGTAACATGCCATGGATATATTATTATTTGTGCTAAATGAATTAATGAATATATATTTTTCATTCTCTCAGTTTCAATTTCTAATACAATAAGTATTGTAAAATATAATCTAACTAGTCAAAGATTTTGGAGTCCTCAATACATTTTTAGGAGTGTAAATAGGACTTGAGATCAAAAAATTTGGAAACTACCGGCCTAGTATATTGTTTGCTAGGGTGCATTCTGGTCAATGCATGTTTACTGGTTGCTTCTTTCTTCTGGAAAAATATATTTTAAACCAGAATGCATACTTTCTCCTCTCTTAGAGATTTACAATACATATTAATATACCACAGTCCCTCAAAATTGTTTCCCAAATTTATTTCAACCTTTTTTTGTCCTCCTTTTATCTTTAGCGTAACATAATGTTCAACAATGGACTATAACATCCCATTGAACACACTGTCGAATACATGGTATATGCTTCCCTTGCCGCATTTTTCCAAAATAAAAAGCAAGATTTAGCAGATGCTTTTCTTCAAATCCATATTTTAATTTATGGGTTGGCCCATGAAAGTCTGCCAGCTAATCTGACTGACTCTTTTTAAAAAGAAAACTACTCATACTTCATTGTATTATATTATTTTGCTTGTAATCTTCAAAGCTGTTTTTACTTATGTTTCCAGACTCGTATGTTTTTAAAACTCTGTTTTAGATATTTTTGTGTGTTAATGAGTAGCATCTGCTCCTTGTGTCATAAAAAAAAGTGATCCCATCCCAACACAAATTGCCCAAATTGCAGGTTAAGTCCTAGCAGTCTAGCTGAGGAGCTATTACTACTGTTTGGTATTTTTAAATGGCAAAAAATACCTTTGGTGAGGCATCATCATGCTTCTATGAAACACAGTTGCTTTTTCTAACAGAAATATTTATAAATGGCAGTGGATTTCTCTCTCTCTCTCTCTGTGTGTGTGTGTGTGTGAGAGAGAGGGGGGGGGGGCAGGGGAGGGGAGAGAGATTCTTCCTTTCCAGTTCTTTGGTTTCTTTTGGTTGTGGGCACAACCCTAATAGTTAAAACAAAAATATTCCACAGAATAGATGAAGAACGTGTCCCTGACTACTACTTTGTGGGCATTTTTCGCCTAAAAAATAAGATAATAAAATACCCAGTACCAGATTTCTTTCTGACTGCCATTCTAAATTTGTATCAAGGCAAAAGTGCAGAGATCATTTCTTTCTCTTTCTTTATTTCATGTGTCTGTCAGGGAAAGAATGGAGAAGTCTTATTTGTTATAATAATTCAAGGGACAGTAGTCATTTTGTTTCATGTAGTTCAAAAGCTTTTATTTTTTATATTTTGGTCTTGCCACTTTTTAATTTAAAACAATATTGTTTGAATCCTTAGTAGCTTTCTATTGCAAATAATTTTTTTATTCGTAAAAAAAATTAAGCATAATTATTGTACCTTGTTATTTTTTCACCACTGAGTAATTTTAGGGAGAACTCTTTACATGTATAAAGAGATGTTCAGCCTACAGGATTATGTATTAGAGCACTTACAGACTGCTGAAAATTCTCTCATAGTTAAATCAGCCAGAGTAACAAAACTGAAATTAAAGAACCAGACTGAGGTTATTCTTCAAACTGCTAGAGGCTACCTTTCCATCTTCTTTGACAGTTAGTAAAGATTGTAGTATATTTGGGATATCAAAAATAGAAGAATTGTAGAGCTACGTGGCAGGTTAAGAAGTCTGGTGAAGATGCATATGAACCATTGTTTGTATAAAGTATATGATGTTAGTGGAAAGCCATATTTCAAGTATGTACATCTGAGGTGGGAGAAAAGGTTATTCTAGAGGGGTCTTGTCATGGAACCATTAATAGCCTAAGCTTTGGAGTCAAGTGGCCTGAGTTTATTCCCACCTCTCTCACATGCGTGGTATTGGCAGTGATGTAATTCTTTGTGACTCAGTTTTCTCAACTGTAAAAAGTCACATAAAACTCCTATAACAGTGAGTGGCATTTATAATTGTATTAGTTATCTATTGATGTGTAAAAAATTACCCTAAAACTTGATGGCTTAAAACAAATATTTATCATCCCACAGTTTCTGTGAGTAGGAATCAGGGCGCATCTTAGATGGTGGTTTCTGGCTCAGGGCCTTTGTGAGGGTGCAGGCTCATCTGAAGGGTGGTCAGGTTCACTCACACAGATGCTAGCAGACAATATGGGGCCCTCACAGGACAGCCTCACAACTTGGCAGTTGGCTTTTGTCAGAGTGAGTAATCCAGGAGAAAATAAAAAAGAGCACCTAAGATGGAAGCCACAGTCTTTTGGTAACCCAGTCTTGGAAATGACACCCCATTACCTTTGTTGCACCCAGTTTGCTAGATCAGAGTCATAAAATCCAGTCAGCAATCAAGGGGAGAAGACTGACTATTCAAGGGCATGAATACCAAGAGGTGGGAACACTGGGGAACATCTTGGAGGCTGCCTCATGTTTTAACTAATATCTGCTTTCCACATGTCCATGAATGCAAACTTGTGTATCCAACTGTCTATTTGATATCTCACTAGGATGTGTAATGGATATCTTAAACCTAACATGGAGAAATGGAGCTCCCTGACACTTGCTTCTCCCATTCCGTCTTGGTGAATGGCAACTCTGTTTTTAGAGATGATCATGTCAAAAACTTGGAAGGATACTTCTTGATGCTTTTCTTTCTCTTATAATGTTTGTTAACTTGACCTTCAAGTTATATCCAGAATCTCACAGTTCTCACTACCTCCTCCCCTAATGTCACGACTTTAGTCCACCAATTGGTTGTCTCAGTTGAATTTTTGCAGTACCTAATGGACTCTCTGTTTTCAACCTTAGCCCTTACTGTATATTCTTGATACAACAGACAGACTGATCCCTTAAAACATAAGGTATATCAGAATACTGCTCCATTTAAAATTCTCTAGAGTCTTCCCATTTTACTTAAAGTAAAAAGCCAAAATCTTTACAATGGTCTACAAGATCTTTCATGATTATAAAATTATTTTTCTGTATTTTATAGAGAGTAATATACATATGTAGTATAATAAATACTATATCTATCTGTGTAAACATATTTATATGTTCAATTTATCCAGAATTTATTTTCTGAATAGTGTAAGATTAGGATCTGACTCTTCCCAAATGAAGAGCTAATTTTCTTCATATTATTTATTGAAAAGAACACTCGTTCCCCACTGAGGTGATATTCCGCCACAAATCTGTTAGTCTTCTTCTATGTAACCTAATTGTTGAGTTTTAGAATAAAGGTATACCTAATACAGAATATAAGTTACAATGTTGCTTTTATAGATTTTATTTGGTATGGTATACTCAAGTATATAAAAACAGCCTGAATTATAATTATGAATTAATTATGGAAAATATTTACTTATGTCCCTTTATTTGATAGATAAGGAACTAATTCTACTTATAGATTGTGACTTAAATTTAAAAATTCAGTTAGCTGTAAAACTAAGACTAACAAAAAATCTCATGTTTTTTAGGCCACTGTTTCTGACTTATGCTGATATAATATACTTTGCTGCTGCTTGTAACTATGCAGAAAATTATTACAAAAATATTTATAAAAATTTAAAATCATGTAAAGATATCATCTGGAGTGAAATCTGTTTTTATATAGTAACTTTCATTGTTCTGGCATACCTGTGAGTGCTCTTGGCCCCTGTTTTTTTTTTTTTTTTCTCTTTTCTGTACTTTTGGTCTTATCTTCTTATAATTTCAACTGGCAGACAAGAATGGGTAGGCAAAGGAGATTAAACTCAAGGCAGTTTGTTTTGTTGGTTATTAGCAGCACTGCTGGAAAGTTTGCTGAAGGAGGGAAGTATCCTGAAATTCTTGCTTATAAGGATGTGTGTAGAATTTTCAGTGGTTTTCTTTTGACAAAAATGGTCTCATTCTTGTGGAACTATGTATAATTGAAGGTTGGCTATAAATCACAAAATGAATCACTTCCAACTCTTTCACTTCTACAGAGATAAGAATGGAAAATCTTGTCATTTAGATGATTCCTTTTTTTATTTCTTTCTCTACAAATAGTAAAAGCCTTGCTTTTGGACATCAGACTTTGGCAACCAATGAAGGACCCTGAGCTAATAATGGAGCCATTCTGCCTCTCTGAGATAGATTTTGCTTCACTTGGTAACAAGAGTATAATCCAAAAATGAATTTCTTTCTTTAGGGCAAAAACAAAACAAAGAGAAAGAGTTCTCAATACCATGAGAAGGTATTGCGCTTCTGAACCAAGAAGGTAAACTTCTTGAACCAATACCACATTACATTACATTCAATAACCTTATTGTCCATTAAGAGTCAATAGGCATGAGTGATTAAATCCCATTAGTCAAGGCACGAATGAACTTGCTGTGTGACTTCCAGAGGTCTGTCAATCTCTCTGAGCCAGCCACTTCACTTGCAGAAGAATTTTGAAATAGATGACAAAGACTCTTTCCATTCTAGGCTATCAAGATATATAGAGAGTTGGTATAGATGAAAGAAATGCAGTAATTTATTTTTAGTAAAAGAAGATTGATACCAGCCAGTAACTCACAGTGGGTTTGCTTAAATCCTCCTCCTCTAAATTTTGTTTTTACCAAAACCTTCAACTAAAAGTTTGTCATGCTTTAGACTTCCTGGCTTATGTTGATTTGTTTCGATATGTTACTGTTGCACATTTGCGTGGGAGCTGATTTTCATGAAAAGTGCTCAGAAAACTAATAAAATTGTCACACCCCACTTTCAGTGGGTATTGATGGCGTCAAGGAAAGAAAAAAGCCTGCCATTTTCAGGCAGTCCCTCTTTCAGCCATACTGAAAATATAATGGTCTTAATCTCAACACACTTGTTTAAACATTAACCAAGAGCAGTTTTCTCCTCAAACGTTTTAAGTGTTATGTGAATTTAGCCACAGTTGTATGCAGCTCCCCCCAAAATCCTTTTAAAAAACACTGAGTATTTCATAAATAAGTAGTCACTTCAGAAGGCTTTCAAGGAATTGATTATTCACCTAACAACCGAGGGAAGCATAAAAGTATACTCTGTCTTACAGCTAGATTATTTGATGACAAGACCTTTGGTGATTGCCTTAGAACTTTGGAGGTACAGGCAGATTTTAGAATTACAAGTAGGAAGTGGTCATGTAGTTAGAGAACTAGGTGATAGCTTCCCAGTGGGTTTTCAAACTAGGTGAGGAAGAGCTCATAAAAAGCTAAAAAAGAATGCAAACATCTTTTGAAGACTGTTTCCAGCCTCTCAGATGGCCGCTGTCAGGAAACAAATAGTGGGGTGGATTTGACTAAGCACCAGAAGAAGCTAGAACAACACCCTGTGACAAGTGAGGGTTTTAAGCTCAACAGGCAGAAGAGAACTTTTCAGAGCGACCTTGTCACATACAGTTCTAATGTGTAGGCTTTATCAGCTGCTTTGAGTGGGGGTAAAGAGGCATGCATATTTTAACCATTCATTTCATATTCAGTGTGATAAGTAAATGCTGCTTTTTAACTTGGGTGGAGAAGGTCATTGTCAAGATTTATCGAGTCAGACAGAAAGCTCGATTACCTGTTGGTCATGTAAAATGGAAAGTTTCCTCTCTCTTACACATTATGTTTTTTTGTTTGATCCCGACAGCCTTTTATTTAAAAATATTCATACTAGTTCAGTCAGTTTGATTTTGGTGGGCAGAATCAGATGAATTTTAATTTAAAATAAATAAACTTTCTTTACTTTCTACCCTCAATAACCTACATTTCAGTATCTTTAATTATTTTAATGTAATAGATCCTTCTATGTTTACTTATTTCCATTAGTAAACCTGAAATTTTGCAAGCACGTTCTTACTGGTATATATCATAATTTTCAAGATGCAGCATCTAACCAGCAAGTGCTTTGTTTCTTCCTCCCCCACCACATCCAGTATTTTAGGGCACCATATATAGATCAGTTGTGCGATACCTTCATTCTGGTAATTAACATGCTTGTTTGAGGTTATAAAATATACATCTGAGAAAAACCAGGGATTTCCCCCTTAATATCAACTAACTGCTTGAATTGGCATTTTCATTATGACTTGGTGTTTTGTTTTGTCTTACTGCAGTATCTTGGAGCAGAATGAAAGAGTTTATTTTGAGGACTCAAAAGTAGTACTGCTACGGACGATGAGCGAGAGAGAGCGTGAACTTCAGCCTACACGAATTGTCTTGAAACACAAATTGTTTTGGGTAAGTCATCTGAAGGACTTGGAATTCATTAGCTTTAAATTTCATCAGTCATAATTTATTTGGTGTTCCAGGATCTTATTTAAGTGCATGGCTATTTCTCTACAACCCAAGCAACAGGATGCTTGAGAAAACGTTTTGGTGATGGAGAGCCCAGAGAGCAACTGAATTTACTTAGTGTGTTTATTTCTGAAATGTGAAGGATGGTAGGATCTGAGTAGAATGTATCTGTCCTTAGAAAAAGAACCCCCTCCCCCCAAAAAGAAAGAAAAAACAAAACACACAAACAACAAACAAACTACATTCTAGATATTCCATTTTAGCTGAGAGCACGAGGTATTCCTCGTAAAAGCGATAGTAGATTCAATCTGATGGAAAGCTTGTGACCTTATAGTGAAATATTGGGATGGGAAAAGGTGTTGGTATTGGGAGTTTCCAGGTCCTGTTCAACAAATGTTTATTAAGTACCTTTTAACTAAATACAGTGCCTTGAATGACAGTTTTGGTTTGGGGGAAAATTTAAATGCTCCAAACTATAAATAAATAATTTCAAATGATACACCAAAATATTGTGGACTTCCAAGAAATTTTATCAGCGTAGCTCATTGTATTTCTTGGAAACAGAGTCCTCAAATGAAGCCCAGTTCTGCCCACCTATCTTGGTGACCTCAGTCAACTTACTTGTCCTCTTGGAATGAGTCACCTGTAAAAACGCAAGGACATGCCTCGATGATTGCCACAGTGTTATGTAAATTTAAAATTCAACAGTCTGCTCTAGTTTAATTAAATAAATATACCCTTTGATTCTTGCTTAACAGAATTTATTGTGTGTCCTTGGCAAGTCATCATTTGCAGAGGGGCTCATCGGATCAATCAGTATGGCGGAAAGGGTCAGGCACCTGAGGTCCCTTCTCCCTACTGGCACTGATCGTGTGAACCAGACCTTTGGTCAAGCAGGCCTTGCATTGTCCACGGTTAATAATTTATTCCTTGTAGCATTATAGAAAACATGTAACAGTGTTATATGAATATGATATTTTAATACATGAGATAGGCTTCTTTTGAATTACTGTTTTTTTTCCTTTTTCTGTTGGAGATTTAACTCTTTTCCTTTTGTGTTTGTTCTCACTGTGTTATGTGTTATCTGCTCGTCTTTGAACGCTGCCAAGCCCCAAACCTTGTGTTACATTGATCAGAATTTATTTTCCTTTCTTACTAAATATCCCTTTAAGATGTTTAAGAGCTGTAAATGACACTTGAAATGCTCAGATGTCACTCTTGTTGCTGTCTGCCTCAGAGTGGTACATTATTTGAGTTTCATAACAGCATGTTTTTTTGTCTTAAAAATGTTAAATTATGAAGTGCAGGAAACCACATGAATGTGGCAGAATAAAAATGCAAACAGTGTTGTCTGAAATTGCCAGTTTTATGATTCCTCTGGAGACACTGCCCTCCCTGCAATCACTATATGAAGCCTCTTTACCTTTTGGTGGCAATCTTCTGTCCCATGTCTTTATCTTCATTTATGCCATAGGCTGTGGCCTACTTGTCACGTTGAATCAGAAGGTTTGGTTAAGATGATTGCATGGGGCTGCTTCTATCTAATTCCTGCCTGACCACTAAGCCTGGTCATGGTCACAAAGTTTTCCCTGATTGCTCAGGACTTTACTGCCCACCTCTCTTTATGAACTCCTATAACATGTAGAGCCTGCATCAAAAAAGAATATATGGCTACACATTGCTTTGTGAGTGGTTGCCATCACTTCATCTGGGATGTAAACTGCTTCAGGGCAGGAATCAGATCACAGCCCAGTGTTCTCAAAGGTGGTCTAGCCCCAGGACCTCCTGATCAGAATTACCTGGACGTTATGTAATAAAGTTGCAGAATCAGCTATACTAGGCTCGATGAGTCAGAATTTCTGGGGATGTTGAGTCCAAGAAACTCACCACAGATAAGTCTTTTGCACACTGAGGTTTGTGACCAACTGTCTGAGTCTACTTTTTCATTTTCCTCTGTGCTCTTCACCAGCAGCATAAATTCTAGGTCTGGGCATATTGTAGGTGCCCAGGAAATATTTGTTGACCTAAACAGCATCAAACCATGATGGTTGCATTTATTCTTCAATTGCCTTGCCTTTTCAGGATGTGAAGTCAGTATAGTCTCTGAACCCTTAGAAAACGTATTCTGTCTATGTGTGTAGTGTTCCCCCCCAGGTACGAGACACTTCTGGAAACCTTTTTATGGATTTTTCTTTAACCACTGACTGACTGTCCCTAGTAATGGAATAGCCCCTGCCTAAGGCTGATAATAGCAGGAATAGCAGATTATAGGGAGCTAGTCTGGAGCAACAGAATGGGAGAAAGATCTGACAATGAGAGCAGTGCTGTGGTTACCTAGATGCTCTGACCTTGGCTTCCAAAGCCACACCTGCTGCCCTTGGCTGTTTATTTTGAATGATATTTCTTCCAGCTGTCAGGGCTCACAGGTTGTGACTTTTGGTAGCAGGAGAGTGGTCTCATTGCTGAAAGGGATAAAGTTAAGCTGCAGTGGACACACATCGAAGCACCCACAGTGGCAGTGGAAGATTTGGGATTCGAATCTGATGTTAACACACTGCAGTGGTGACACTTGGCCCCCTTCTCCCCTCCTCTGCTTGCTCCAGCTTGGGCAGGCTTGGCCTTGGGTGATTCAGGGTGGTGGTGTTTCTGGTGTAACTGTTGAATGCCCTTGCTGGTGGATGCAGCCCTGGTAGCAGACACAACAGTTAGTTCAAGTTGGAAATCAAACAGAAGTACTTATGGAAGCCCAGCCAGCCTATAAGTAAGCAAGTAGGGTAATTGGAAATATATTAGCTTGTTAAGGTAACCATAACAAATGCATTCAAACTTTTTTGCGACTTTTTTTTTGACTCTTTCTTCATCACAGTTTTACTTAGAGAAGTTGTGCCAATCCTGAATTAAATTTGTGTTAAAAGGCACATTCATGCACAGTGACAGGGAGGCATCTTCTGAGTCTGCATTGAATTTTGATGATGAGAGGTAGTAGAAAGGTGTAACTGAGTGGATTGGGAATGGGCTTTTTTTTCATATGCTTAGCTAAGGGAAGGAAAAACAGCATGGTTCAGTTCCCAAAGCAGAGTTAAGGGTGAAAAAGCTTTTTTAACATTTGCTTCGTGGAATTCTGACTAGAGTTTCCTCTGTGTAGCTTTCTTCCAGTGGGGTAAGTAGGGGTGAGGGCTGCCTTTGTGATGCGGGAGGCCGTCAGCTAAAGAAGAAAAATGTGCAGTTGTTGACATTACTGTCTTTGAGTCTTTGTTAAAGGCTTTAAGGTAGAGGAATTACTCGGGACAAAACTGAAGAAATTATAAAGCACGTGATTTTAGCAAAATCCCAGATGCTGGCATTGCTCTTTTGGAGGTATTTAGCAGTGCATGGGATATTGTAGCTGTCCGTGTTTGGAAAAAGAAAAATCTGGTTCTAAAAGAGCATTTGTCTGGTTAGAAACTCTGCCACTTGTGTTGTTTACCATGAGGTATTCTTGAGAACTGCCAGATTTCCAAATGGCCACCTACATCAGAGGTATTGCTTTTGGAAGGCAGATTAAATATGAAAAGAGCCAGCCCTGGAGACCATCATTAGAAAGCTCCTTTAGAGTGCTTTCTAGCTCAGAGGAGTTAGATTCCTATCATGTACCTAAGCCCAACGTTCTGTAAAGTAGTACCAAGCATGCCTTCTGTGAAATGTGTTATAACTCACTCTTCTTGCTGATACTATCACAGGCTAATAATTGCATCAGTCCTTCAGAGGAGCTGTGTGGTTTGGTTTAACTGTGAGTAAAACCACACCGGCTCAGGAAATGCAGTGCATTGTCTTATATTAGGCATCATCAAAACAGATGTTGATTTACTTGGAAGGTACCTTTCCTCGGTGACAGTTTTAGAGCTTTGAAGAGACGTGTTTGCTGTGCATCAAAAGAAATTAGAATTAAATGGCCACATTTGCGCACTGTTGGAGTGAAAACTGAAAGAAACTCGCCAGTGTTCGTTGCTGCACATGCTCTCGCTGAAGGCATTATCACATCATGGCATCATTATCAACTCTGCTCTAATGACTAAAATTGCTCTCTTTCTATTCCGAGTTTAAGATTATTGGCTTCCAACTTCTTCCCAGATGGCTCCAGCTGGATATCATATAGGTGTCTTGGACTTGAGGCTAAATCTACACCTATCAGTATCCTGCCTCCATTTATAGGTTCCTTGTTAGAGATATAGGATCACCAGCTAGCTAGTCACTGATGTTGGACACCATCTTTCCTTCCTATGCCCTTTCCCTTGACCACATGCTGTAGTTTTACCTCTTAAATATGTTATATTCTATTCACTCTTCTTCCATCCCCTTGCCTTTGTTCTGTTTCAGACCATCAGCACCACTTGCCTGGACCACTGCAGCATCTTCCAAAAGAGGCCACTTGCCTTAAGTCTTTCCTTTCTGTATTCCATTTATCCTACTATGTTGAGAATTACCTTTCTAAAAAAAGGGTCTGGTTGAATTATTTCCATTCCTGAAAACCCTTGATAGCATGTGGAAGTATGAAAAGATGTCTTTGATACAATGTTAAGTATAAAATTCATACTTCAAAATTGTGTATATATATTGATTGCAAAGTAATAACGAAAATGTATGCTTGTCAACAAAGATTAGAAGTAAATAAAACAAAAAAGAAGATGTTTGTAGCATTAGAGTGATTGGTAATTTTTTTTCTTTATAAATAATATTATGGTATTTTCCACAGTAATGAATGAATATGATGAAGTGAAAGGAAAAATCGAAAGGATTTTGTTAGCTTTCCTTTCCCTACAAGGTAAAATGTAAACTTCATTGCATGCCATCAAGACCCTGAGGAATTTATTATCAGTTTACCATTTAAATCTTATCTCCCATCCCTTCTGTCTTTCCACACAACACATCATTTTTTTCTGAACATACTTTTTTTTTTTTTATATATATATCTATGCCTTTCTTCATGTTGGCTCTTCTGCATAAAATTCTGTTTCTCTACAAGGTAAATTCCTTATTCATTGAGGCCTAATGGAAATGTTCCCTCTTCCTGTTAGCACTGTGTATTAAAATTTTTTGTTTATGTGAGATACCTTTGTGGAAGGCTCATGAGGGTGGAGATTGGTTTATTTTAAACCTAGTACTTCAAGTATTAAGCCCATTTCTTCATATAAAATAGCTTAGTGAATATTTTTTGAAGGGTAAGAAGAAAGGAAAGAACTCATTTAGAAATATACAAGCAATCCTTCAAGTAAGATTTAAACTTTTTCAGATAAGTTCAATGTTAATTACTGTGTCATAATAAAAACTGCAGAAAATACATGTTTTTCAGTTAAACAATTTTTATAAAAGTAGTTGGATTAAGCGTCAGGCCAATGAAACTAATAGAGTGAATCTTTAGTATTAAAAAATTCTAACATCAGGTAGAATCACTTTGGTTTCTCAGTAGTCACATTTGTGAAGTTACTAGAAATTGCTTTTTAAACTGTCTTATGTCATGAAAAATCATATCAGCCAAATCAGAAATCCAAAGAAATGACACATCAGTGCTGGCAACATAATATGAATATGTGGTATTTTTTTTTCTTAAGGGAATTTATAAAGCCAAGACTGGATAACATTAAAGGATTGATGCAACGTTTTCAATTCTGAAAGGCTATTCTACTCTAGGAATATACTTGTTACTATTTTTTAATTTCTAAGAATTCTATTTAGTTAAAATAGCAAAGGAGAAAAAATATCTTGGCTTAAGTAAAATGAAGTCATCTCCAAAATTAATTTGGCATCCTTAAAAGTTCCTTTTCAAAGGGAGGAGTAGGATGTTTTAATATCACATGATAAAAATGCCACTAAAAAAATTATCATTTGCACTTGTGAACAAGAAACTCAGAATGGGATTTTTATCATGATCAATGTGTGAGGTACGTTATACATCTTTTATTTTTTATTTTTATACATTTTTAGACAATAATTTGATATCAAGGGAATACTGTTTAATGCTATGTATTATCTCATATGTAAATTTTTCCCATTAATTTTATTTGTTTGAGTCAGTAATTTGGAATAGAGAATTTCAATTTGAGATTGCCACTTTTTTCATGTGATATTTTTACCCAACCTTTAGTTTTCTTGCCTATAAAATCTGATAAAAGTTGCTCCATCATTAGATTAATGAATTAACAAATTGGCCAATCAACAACATGTATTGATTGACTACTGTCAACAAAACTTGACATACCACATTACTTTTTAGCATTTTACATACGTTATCTTTTCTCAGTGGAGAACCCTTTGCTCAATTTCTTATTTATCTTTCTGAGCATTGCATTCATTTAAAAGCCTGCCCCTTTGGCTGTTTAGAAGGTTTATTGAGAAATAGGATATGGCTCAGGCGAATGAATGCAGACTTACAGTTTATCTTTAGTTCTTCTCTGCTGCACCATCCATTGGGCTTCAGTCTTTTCTGGTTATTGCCACAGTTTATTTACCAGGAGGTACCAACTGTGAATTGTTCTTTTATGAGATCTAGTACTTGAATGCATCCTAAATACCTAGTGACAAAAACCCAAGAAGGCAATAGACTGTTGCAATTTTCATTACAGCTTCAGGTGCTTCTGTATGTAGAAGGTGCTTATCTTGAACTGCCCTCCGCAGACCATGTATATAGGTCCCTGTGGTGATATTGTGGCTGTAGCCTAGCTAAGGCTGTCTAGTGTTGGTTAGCATAAGCAGAAGTGTCTGTAAGCATAGGATCCTCAATTAGGAAGGCTGCAAAGCAGAAAACAACTCTTCATGAAACTTTAAGGCTCTAAATTCAGATCAGGATACCTCGATGGGCATCAAAGTTTTCAAACTAATTACAGTCATCATAGATGTTTTTTTTTAGTAGTACATAATAAATTACTAATATGCTGTTGGGGAAACTACAAAATAATATAGTGTTTAAAAGCATAGACTCTTGAGGCCAACTTTCTTGATTTGAATACAAATCTGCCACTTAATAGCTGTGTAATGTTGAGCAAGTTACTTAACTTATTTTGGTCCCTGTTTATCCACCTATGAAATCATAGGGAAAAATAAAAGAGCATCTTTTAGAGTTATAAAAACTAAATGAGTTAATGTACGTAAAGCTTTCAAAAACGTTAGCTGTTATTATCATGTCACTTTTGTGGTATTCACTTAGATAGTTACTCAGTTCATAATAAATTTTTTCCAGTCTTTATTCTTAGTGCCTTCTTTCAAACAAAATTTATGATTTTATACTCAGTTAGGAAAGATAAAACATGTGGGTAAATTCCACTAGGGAAGGTGAGAACATGCTGTGGAAACACAAAGGAGTGAGGCGTTTGGTCCAGTTCAGGAGTGGTGGGGACATGGAGGAAGTATTTTGAGCTAGAGCTTGAACTATGGCTAGCATCCCAACTGGCAGAGATGGGAATAAGGCATTCCAGACCAGAGAAGGGTGAACAAAGAGAGAGGGCAGTGTGTGTTTGAGGAATGCTGTGGACCAGTTTAGGTCCAATGAAAGGTCTGTGAGGTGGAATAATGGGAGACTGGAACAAAAGATAGGTCATTTAATAATAATGGTAAAAATAATTAATATAAACTGTTAATTTGAGTAGCTATCTTACACCAGGTTCCGTGATTGGTGCTTTATATAAATTAGCTCTGATCAGAACTCCCTGTAACAGTTATCCCTATTTTATAGATAAAAACAATTGATTGAGTCCCATATTGAGGGTCAGAATTTTTTTCTTAAGTAGTGGAAAGCCATTGAAGGTTTGGAATGGGAGGAGGGGCCATGATCAGATTTAGCAGTGATTTACTTATCTGCTCTGTTAGACTCTGAGTTCCCCCAAATTAAAGACTTGTCTTACACCCCACGGTTTCCCACAGAGAGTAGCAATGGACCTCCAGTGAGGCGGATACTCCATAATACAGATGGATTCTATTTCAGAAGCTTCCTTCCAAACAACTGGGGAGACATTTTTTCATACATTTTCCTTTTTAAAGAGGAAATTAATCAATCTAATAATAGTTAATTAATTTCTTTGTGCCTGTACATGTTTTATCTCATCTGATCCTCACACACACACACACACATCTTAAAGAGTATAACTTTTACATTCAAATTATATGTTATTATAATGGACTAGGTTACATTAGTGCTGAAGAATATCACACTATTTATTAGAATAAAGCTAGGATTCAAACCCTGCACTTCCTGAGCCCTAGTTTATAATCTGCCATCACCCTCTACCTTGTACTGAGCAACTTCTGATTTCCAATCTCCACTAGGGTTGTTCTCTTCCCCTGGTTTAAGACCACTTTGTTAGAACTCTATTGCTTTCAGAGAAACTAAAGCCCCACAAGGACCTAATCTACTTTGTAGAGGTTGATGGGTAAGAAATTATTTTCAACTCTCCTCAGGACCAGCATCTTTCTAAATGACACTGCTGGCAGGTGGCCATTTCTAAGAGCCCATCAAATTAGCCACTTGTAAGCACCTGGCATCCTGTGTTGGGTGGGCATGCAGAGAGAAGTTGTTCTTCACAGTAAAATAGAGTTTGGGAGTAAGTACATTGAAAGAACCCTAGATATTTAAGGTAAGCACTTTGCTTCTTCCATCTGATTGAAATTTATTGTACTGAAAAACACTTAGCAACAGGCAGAGCAGCTTTTGCTTCCACATGCTGCCTGGAATTTGGAATGACATTTAGTGAAAGGGGAAGTTTAATTCCAACTATCAAAGGTCATGGCTAGTGAACCTACAAGCACATATTATGTAAGTTCAACCCAAATCTGTGTTTGTTAACTTGACAAATTTTGGAGGGGTTATATGCTCACTGAAATTGATTTGCAGTTACATTCTCAAAAAAAAGCTGATCTGCTTAATGCATTTTAATCAAGATTCATACATAATTTGGCACCTATGCTTGTGCCGGTTTTCAGAGACTTAGCTCACCTGTGGTTGTACTCACTTTGCAGGAAGGGGCTTGGTGTTATCTTTTTTCCTGGTAAGTGCCCACATTGGTCTCACTCTTTTCCTTGTTTGGCACTGCCCTCATCCACTTAGGAGAGTCAATGAGCCAATAGTACCCTCCCTGTCTTGGGGACCCAGTCATCAATCCAGCACCCACTTTAAAAGTGTTCTTAATTTGATTTTTAAATATGGATATTTTTAACCGTAGCCAAATATATATAATGTAAAATTTACCACCTTAACTGTTTTAAGAGTACAATTTAGTGGCATTAATTAAGTACATTCACAATATTGTGCAGCCATCACCACTATCCATTTCCAGAGCTTTTTCATCATCCCAAACAAAAACTCTATACCTACTAAACACTAACTCCTCATTCTTCCCTCTCCCCAGTTCCAAGAAACCTCGACGCCACTTTCTACCTTTATGGTACCACATATACCTGAAATTATACCAGATTTGTCCTTTTGTGTACGGCTCTTAATTTACTTTTTAACACGGTGCTTCAAATATACTTTTTATGTGTAAAGTATTTATTTTCAATACTTTGTTGTATCTATAGTTGTAAGATATAATTCTCATTTAAATTTAAGAAACCAGGTCCTATAGGATATGTGTAAATGGAAGATAGAAAATTTTCCTCATTAGTATCTGAAGAAAATAACACTTGTAAGTCAAAAGCCAGACTTCTGATGGGTAGTTTCACGTTCCTCTTTGGAGCTGATTCTTTCTCACTTTGGTTATAGCGTCTATTTGGCCTGAATTCTTTGTAGAAATTCTGTAAGTGGGCTTGCACTTCTGGAATGCCTCCTAGAAGAATTTAGAATTTTTCAGATACCATCTTTTGACTGACTTGTATTTTACTCTTCTTTCCACTGATTTTTAAATGAATCATTCTTCCTACCTGCCTCTGTCCAACAACAAGTAGAAACATGTGATGGCTGCTGTTGGGAAATTAGTGAATCATAGCTCTCCATTTGTGGTGATATCATGCAAAGCAGAAGTATCCCTTTCAGCACGGAAGCAGAAGCTTGATGATTTTACTGCAGCAGCGGAATTGTAGTAGAGGTGAACATAATTCTATTTACAATTTTAACGAGCCACCATTAAAAGTAGTAAGTTGGCATGTCAGAGTGAAAGTGTTATTTTCAGATTTTTATTCTAACACTTACTGCTACTGGTCTAAGCCACACTTCACTAGCACCCTGGAGATCCAAGAGCCTTAAGAAAGAAAATGCAGAAAAGTTTAATCTACTTTCTGAAGTTAATGGGACAGTAGTGATTTTCTGCTGTGTTAAGGTAGAGATTTGCCTCACATCCCAGAAGCCGGTGATTCTTGAATCTTCTTTCAAGGTACATCTTTTTCTTCTAGCGGAAGGCTATGCGGGTTGATTTAAAATTAAGGTGCTCAAAGATTTTTCTCTCCTCGTTTTCTCTTGCCATAATTAAGATGTACCGGAGTGTTCTCCCTGTGCTGGATTGAGGTGTGGGGTGGAAGCTAAACAATGTGTGCTGTAAATGGTCCGTTCCCCAGCTTTGACTGAACCCAAACCTCAGCTCATTGATTCTGGGGGCCCTGTGCTAGACCGCTCAGCACTGTCCCTCCTCACGTCATCCACATTTCTTTATAACCACTGAGTTTAGTTGCACTGTGGCACTGATCTGAGGTGTTCTTTTAGGAACTGTTAGGTGGCTTTCCACAGATTAGGCATTGCTACCTAATAAATTACTGTGGATGACAGATATTCCTGACAAGGTAGTAAAGCCACCTACTGGAATTCGTTTAATCTGAAACATAACATGTAAAATTTCCATCTAGCCATCTGGACTCAGCAAAAATGTTTATGAAACTATTTACAATATGCTTGGTGTTGAAGAAGACTGTATGGAAATAAGTAGATCTTGGCCATTTATAGGTATCCCCACTCTCGTGATGCATGCATACAGGTGAATGTTTTATGGTCCAGGCACACTTGTCTTGAAGCTAGTGACGCTTCAGCTTCAAAGCCTCTCACTTGCATAGGCCTCTTCTAAGGCCTGGCGTCTAATTTTATGTCGATAATTTTGTGAACTCTTTTTTATAGACCCACCCTCATACTCTCTGGACTGGATTCACTCTGATTAGGACTGCCTATGCCTATGTTAATTAAAAATATTTCTCCTTCATACTAGTATGTGAGATTTCCCAAAATCTGCCACCCCACAAAATAGTAAAATTAGGGACTATGCAGAGCCTTTAGTGCCTTCACTGGTTGTTTCCAAGGAAATTTATCTCTTGGACATTTAGTAAATAATAATATGTTTAACTGATAGTGACTATGTCCTAAATTTCCCAAACCGATGACTAATAATTATGATTCACACGTTTCTGGGAACCCCCCTCCCCCCGCTCCTTGCAATGGCCTGGAGCAGTGAACAGTGTTTCAGAATTTCTTAGGAGTAGAGTAGAATTGAACTGTATAGCTTCTTATCTTGTCCCCATACTACCTAAAGAAAAAATTAATTTAATGGCTGTTTTGTGAAACACTTTTTCTTGGCTCGATGTGGTTATTTGAGAGTAAATAATTTTCCTTGCCAAGAAGTCACTAGTTGCAGCCACTTTGATTTAAGCAATAGCTGTTAGTTTCTAGTGTGCTAAATTAGTTTCTTTCTTCCTTTTCCAAAGAGTCATTTTATTATTCCCAGTCTGTTGTTAGGTGTAAAAGCTAATTTAATTAAATTATTTTTTTAAAATGCATCTGGCATTCAAGATATAACATTTCCTGCTGTAATGGCACTGCTATGGCTTAAAACAGCAGTCCCCAACCTTTTTGGCACCAGGGACTGGTGCTCCTATGAGAATCTAATGCCTGATGATCTGAGGTGGAGCTGAGGTGGTGATGGTAGTGCTGGAGAACGGCTGCAAATACAGAAGTTTAGCTTGCTGGCCCACCTCTCACCTCCTGCTGTGCAGCCTGGTTCCTAACAGGCTAGGGAACGTTATCGGGGACCCTGACTTAAAAGGAAAAAGTCTTGAGAAAATAAAATTCATTATAAAAAAGAATAAAATATTTATCTATAAAAAGGTTTGGAAATAATTCATGATATTTATTAGCCATTTATATTTCTTATTAGTCAAAAATCTTAGGGAGATGTAATATCAGACTAAGTGTGAATGACAGTTGGTGTGGGCAGAAGGTCCCTGTGCATGATGCACAGCAGAGTAACCACAGAGTAGAAGACAGCTCAGTGTATTTTGTCCTACCCCAAACAAGGAGGCCTGTTTCAATGTGCTGCTTGACAGCAAAACTCGAATCTTTGTGACTTAGCAGCCACAGTGAAGGACTAAGGGGGCCGCAAGCCAGCAGGCAGGATCATGTTCCTGCCTAAGGAACATCATAGCAGTTCTGCTATGCCCCTAATTTTGTGACCTTTGGAAAGTTACTAACCTCTCTGGAACAGTTTCCTGCTCTGTAACAGGAGGGCAGTGGCCTGGATAATTCTCGGAGGTTCCCTTCTCCTGGGACATTCTACATCTGAAAATTAACACATCAGACTTACATGGGAAATGAAACTGGTAAGAATAGAATTGGAACAGGTGGAAGGGAGGCAGCTATGTAGATAGTGGTCTAGAAAACAAGTTGGAAATATTCCCAGTGTAAATTCAGTTGTGTTTCTCTCCATGGGCATGTGACATTTTGGGAATACTGCTTTGAGATTAGGGTTTAACTCTGAGGTAACTAACTTGCACCTGAAAAACACCTTTTAAGGAACCATATTTCTCTTGCATGGCCTGTGCTCCTTGCCCTTCCCCCAGCATAGTAGGCTTAGCTTTGTATTTGCGCTCAGAGCTATGCTGGCTTCATTGCCTAATCACCTTGAACCTTCTCACCCGTCCTTTAGTCATACCTTCAAGATTCTTCTGGAGATCCTCCTGGGCCACAGTAAGTTTTTTCTCCTTTCGAAGCCTTGTTGAAATTCATTTCTCTGCAGTTTAGAGGTATTTATTTTTCCTGCCATTATCCTACTTAAAGGTTCAGATACTATTGTGTATATTTTTGCCAGAACTCACACATGTGAATGGGCTTTTGTAATCAGTACTGTAGGTTGAGTCTGAAATACCTGAGTCCTTGCCAGTTTGCTACTTAGTTGTTCACTTAATACTGGCTGGAACTTCTGTCACTTCTTAAGTTTCTGTAGTGTGCAAGCCTTCTCTCAAGAGTTTAGTAATCTAGTAGGAGAGACCGTTGCAAATAGAAGCTCAAGGAACAGAGTAGTAGTGATAATAGTAATGCTAATGAAAGCAGTAGACATTTTTCAGGTGCTTCCCGCATACCCAGTACTGTGCTAATAAGCACTTTACATACAGGAAACATGTGTGAGATTAACTTTTTTTACTGTAGAAAAATCAATTAGTGCTAAATAAGTGCTAAGTCAATTGGTTGTGTGGATTCTAGAACTAGACAGGATTAGTTTAGATGGGATCAAGGGAGAAAATGGTATTAACTGTGTTTTCTAGGAAGAAAGAGTCATGATTATATTAAGTGGTGGCAGGGTGGGGGGTGAAAGGACATTTCAGGCTGAAGATGATCACCTGTGAGGATTGAGCATAAAGAATCTGGACAACAAATACTGTTCAGTTGGAGTGAAGAGCATTCCTTCATATCACGGCAGCTAGGTAATCAGAATCAAATGAGTGACGAGTTATTTTGTTAGCTGTAGTGTAGGCATTGCTGTAATTAGTAGCAGGTCAACACCTTATAAAATTACTCCAGAATGTGAAGACATGTTTCTAACAGAAATGTGTTAGTCTGCAAAGAGAATAAGGTGCAGGCATTAATGTCCTGCCTTTAGGAGATTTCTGTTCCGATTCTCTTCACCATATGACTTGAACTTCACACCCTGGCTTTGAGCTGTCACCATCTTTGCTTCAGTTTCCATTAATTAGCTCTGAGTCTTAGGTCTCTTAGTCACTTGAAGCTACTCAGAACTTATTTGCTCCAACTCCCCTTGACAGCTTGGGCTATTTGCCTATTCCGACACGTCTGTATTGCCCTGGCAGCCACATTACACACTCTATTGAGGCAGGTGCCTCTCAGGGATGGGAGTGTAGCAGCATTGTTGGCAAACAAACATACACAGTGGCAGCCTAGTAAGGGCTACAGATTAAGGTAGACATCGGGTAAGAAATTTAAACTTGGGCAAGATCTGGAGCAAACTGGGGTGACTTGGGTCTGTGGGTGCTTGTGAAAACCACATTAAAATGAGGAATTATATGTGTAGAAGTTCATATTTGTTTTAAGGTTTCCAGGACCCCCCACCCTTCAGAATGGGAAAAAAAAAAAGCATTGGGAGGGATTTTTCCAGATTTGTCAATGGCTAGTATGTTTGTCTAATTAATAAATTAATTAATTAACTAATTAATTAATTTGTTTATAACCCTCCTTGTTTGGAAAAGATTTATGACAGTGCCTTAAATCTCTAAATCTATGCAACAAGAAAATCTCATGAAGTAGCCAAGTTAGCAAGCTGTATGTATTTCTTTTTAAATGTTTCTTTATAACAAGATGACTATATATCAGAGATTCTAAAAATGAGTAATTTGGTGTACTTACATTTTTCATATATTTTCCACTTTAAAAATGTGCTTTTCCTTTAAACTTCAAAAATGTCTAGCAATTTCACATGTTCTAGTTTCTTGTAGAGATTGGTGTTTGTGAAACTCCAGCACTGACATGGTAATTCTTGTTTTTTATTTATTTTTATTTTTTTAAAGCCCTCCTGGTTTTTTGGAGCACTGTGAACACAGCTCCATTGGGGGCCACCTCTGACTGACTGTGGGACCCTTACTGCCTCCCCAGGCCCTCCTTTGTGGGCTTCATCACCTGGTCTTGTTCTGCTTTGTTGCATGGCTCCCTGGAAGCTTAAGTAGTTCTGCTCGTTAACACAACTCTTGCCTATAGGGATTCCGATCTGAACTTTGGAAAGTGAAGACTCAGTATCTTCCTTCTGCCTGCCAGTCTCATGGCAATCTTAGTGTTACCTAGCATTTACTTCCTATCTCAATCTAACCAGCTTTCATGCATGTTGCCACGTGAAATCCTCATAGCTCTGTGTGACAGTATTGATAGATGAGCACTTTGTAGGGTAATCCTCAGGGGGTGGAAAGACTGACTCAGTGCCTCTCCCACTGCCCCAGGAAGGATTCCTCTAGTCTGTGGAACCTGGGCCAGTGGCTGGGGGCTATGTAAGGAGACAGCAAAGAAAAGAGCAGCAAATGGAGGACACAATCCACTGCCTGTCAATAAAGAGAGTGGTAAAGGATCAGTTGTGCTGGGCATCCCATTAGAATCACCTGTACCCTCCATTTTAAACCTCCTACAATTCTAGGAGATTATCATCATTGTATTTTGTTTTATATATGATGCCTGACAAAGTTAAGTAATAAGATGAATAGCTATCATGTCATTGAACATAAAAGGATTCTAAACCAACTCTGTGTGACATTAAACTCACACTATTTTCAAGCATGATTGAGTTATTTTGGGGGTTTTCTTCTCCTTTCCTTCTGATGCTTGATTTTCAGTTTTTCCTTGACAAAATGAAAAATTCCTGAAAGGATGATTAAGAAATAAGTAGGGGTATCTGAAACAAAGCTGTTTGTGGCTAAGGTGAGGATTTTACAGTCACCTTGGGATTTCAGAACACTGGTTTAAATATTTGAGAACTAAACCAGGGAAATTTCTATAGAAATGTGAATCATGAAACTAAAGATCTGAATGAGGAGTGGTGAGGAGGGTATCCAGTTGACTTTAGAGATTAATGGAATGGAACAGATGAGGGGACTGTGATGATTTAGCTTTGGAGTGATAATGGGGTTTTGTCTTATGACACCTGTGTGACTTTAAGGCTTTGTGCCATGTCAGCAGCTGACTAGAGTGTGGTACCGATATCCAAATGTCTTAGGTGGCAAATATGGGTGCCATTGAGTGGGGGCAGATAGTGAGCTTTATGAACAGAGGTGACCAGAAGTTCCCATCTCTCTAGATCCATTTCTACTTATAAGGTCATTGGGAATACCCTCTGGAGATAGATGGTCATGAAAAAGCCAGAGTTTGGACCATTTGGTATTCATACCAGTGGGAAGAAGCATGAGCCTGGGGTCAGAGAGACAGGAATTCAAATCTAGCCCCCATTACTTGTTAGCTGTGAGATGCCAGGCAAGTTGCTCCAAGCCACCATTCTCTGAATGATAAAATAGGAAAAATAATGATGCCTCAGAGGAATGCTGCACTTGGAACAGTCAGCACAGTGCTTGACACATAAAAGTAGCTAATTGTTACCATTATCATATAAGAGCAACTAAGAGCATGGGTGATCTATTTTATTGTGATTATAAAAGCTATGATATACCAATGAAAGAGTCCCTCATTTTTGGTGAGCAAAATCCTAGGAATTTCTACTATAGCAAAAATGTAAATTACTACTAGTTACATTTCTGTCAGATATATAAGCCATTTACATAATGAAACCTCTCTAATATTATTTCTGTTAATAGCCACAGTTATAAGTATCAATCTGACCATTTTGTACTTAGACTCATTCTATGAACAGATTCCTTTTATCACCATGTCTTAATATTTTCTAACAAGTATCATTATCTTTTTATATTCTAGTGTTTATGATTCAATGAATTCTTCAAATGTTAGTTTACTACCTTAGAAGCTCATTTTTAATACTGCTCTGGTAGGAATGGTACTTATAGAAGTAGTTTCTCTACACCTTTATGCTCTTGTATCATTTTCATTGAAGTGATTGCTTCTGTTAGCATTTCCCTAACGAATACCCTAATGAATACCAACCTACTAAGCACTTCAGCATGTATTTATTCATCCGTTCGGCCCACATTGTCCTCCACCCATTCAGGCCCATATGTGAGATATATTGCTGAGGGATAAGACCGATTCTTTAAATTGACTTCACAACTTTAGCTTAACAATAATATGGCTGTGTCCTCCATTAGAAGAAAGTCTTTTTGAAAGCATGTGTGGTTTTCTCCTGTTTTCCTCTGACCTCTAGCAAGAGAGTCGCAAAATTCAGAAGTGTTCAAATACCTGTTGAATGAATTAATAAGGTAGAACATGAGGAAATGACTGTGGTTGGAAGGAGGCTGCTGTGGTAAAAGGAGTTAGTTCTAAGACCCATTCTAGCTCTGTGATTTTGTCAGTGTGGACATGACTTCTGTGACAGGAAGAACACAGTGGGCACTTTCTCCGGAAGCATTCTCATCTTAACCTTTAAAATATCTAATACATTGTCTACATTTTTTTTTAAATTGCCCTTTCTAGTAGGGAAGTTGTATATAAAGGCTCTAAGCAGGCAACATTGATAATGTTTTTTTAAATTTAGATTTTTATTTTAAAGAAACTCTTACTGCTTTTCTCTTTGTTTTTACAATATAGTTTTATTAATTAGCATTCTTTTTCTTGCCAGTAAGGAAAACTCATCAGAGGCACCGTCAAAAAAATGGGGATTTTAATAAGGAAATGAGGGTATCTATCTGATGGATTTTAGGGAAGGGTGGCAGCTGGGCCTTAGGTGCTGAGGAAGAAAAACAAATCAAAACCCAACAACCCACAGTGTATCTGAGGTTTGGGTTATGTCGTATGAGCAGACTGTTCCCACCTGTGTGGATAAGCAATTTCCAGAAAAACAGATGGTAAACAGACAGTCCAGTGTGTGTCTCTACAGAGGTTGTACCAAGGGCGTGTGATTCTTTACTTGTACTCTGTCAAAGATTTTGTAATCATTAGTGCTAATATTGCTGGAGAAAAAAGTTAATTAAGTTGTCTATTGTTTTGCTGTGGTAATTTCTGTTTGCAGGGCTCATTAACATCTTTGATCAGAATGAGCAGCTCTTTGTGGTTGGAGTACACTAAAATTACACAATGCGCGGAGCTGTTCTTCAGCATATTCTTGTTTCGTCACCTTGCTTCTACCTGCTGCCCATGGGTTGATCTCCCCCAGGTCCTGGGCTGGTCCAGTGGAGCTAAGTTGCAGTAGATGGCCCTCTGTGGTAGGAGGCTTGCTTAGAGGATCTTATACTTGGAGCAAGGTTGGATGATATTGAGAAAATGGTCCAGAAAGCAGGTGGGAAGTGTTTGAGGTGCCTCTTGTAATGGTTGAATGTAGAGAAGGAAAACCAGACCTACCTCAGTGTTGTCAGTGTAGGAACATCCAACCCTGTAGAGAATTTTTATAAAAATTTATTAGAGCCGAAAATGGGAAACACCTGGAAGCAAGATCTCAGCAGACTGAGATAAGTGCTTCGGAGACTAACAGTTTGCATTTTCTTTGATGCATTTGCAATTAAGGAGGGAAGGTAAGGAAGATCACATGGAGGTGGGAGAAAGCAAGGCAAGGATTGGATTACAGGATAGTTAACATGATTATGTGCTCTCTTGAGAATAGTTATGGCTTATTTCAAAGGTGTGTTAACCTAGATGCACATAAACAATGGTGAGAACTCAGATAAAGCAAAGATAAACCTTTTCCTAAAGAAGTTATATGCCTGAGAAGTGACTACCCACCATGACCCGCTCAGTGAGGAGTTTATGATCATCCTGTGAGGCTACTTTCCATAGAACCCTTTTCATCTACACTGTCATTTCTATCATGTCTTAGAAGGCAGCACTGAGCTCTACATGGCATCATACAGTTCTTGGTCATCTGAAACTTAGAGTTTGTGCAATTTAAACTCCTATTTTCAAAGGAAGTAACAGACCTAAAGAAGTAAGAATGGCTTGACCAAGAGGTCAGATTGGAATCAGAAGTAGATATACAGGGCTCCTGATCCTTTTTGTTGTTTGTTTGCTTTTTAGCACTCTTTCTGCTACTTCACATTGTCTTTCCAAAATGACCATTTACAGGGCTATAGCTCTAGTCTTAGGAGGAGTTTTGTATTTGTAATCATTTGCTAGGGTTGCCATAACAAAGTACCACTGACCCTGGGCGGGAAGCGGGGGTGGCGCTTAAACAACAGAAATTTATTTTCTCACAGTTCGGGAGCCCAGAATTCTGCGATCAAGGTGGCAGCAGAACTGGTTTTCTCTGAGGCCTCTCTCCTCGGCTTGTAGATGGCTGTCTTCTCTGTGTTCTCGCATGGTCGTTCCTCTGTGTGTGTCTGTGTCCTGTTCTCTTCTCATAAGGACAGTAGTTTATTTGGACTTTGGCCCCACCCATTGGACCTCATTTTATCTTCATCAATTCTTTGAAGATCCTATCCCCCAAATATACTCATATTTTGAGGAACTTGGGGTTAGGACATCAGCATATAGATTGAGGGTGGCGGCAGAAACAATTTAACTCATGACAATATCTGTAAATTAATTTGATTCACTAATCGAATTCACTAGTTGATTAATTATAGATGGTATTCGTTACCCAGTCTTTAAAAAGAACCATTTCAACTGGCTTTTTAGATGTCAATTTTACTATCATATGCAGCCAGCTAATTTAAAATGCTAATACTGTAAATGTTTGTAATTGATCACTATGTACCAGGCACTGTGCTAGTCCCTGGGGAAACCTGCACACAAGAAAGACTCACTCCCTGCCTTTTTTGAGATGAGAGTCTGTCACGAAGGCAGACATTAAATAAAAAAGGGAATTCGTGAAGACTGTCATGAAAGAGGATGTACAGTGCCATAGTAAAGTCACTCTTTTTTATTCAAATCTTCTGTGGTGGCAAGTTCACATTAGGATCATCTGGTCATTTGCCTCTCAGTGTGTGTTGGAGCATTCGTATGTCTCAAATGCGTGTACCTGTGGTTCTGGAGAGGAAGGCATCAGAAGATGTCATGACGTTCATTTCCAATATGTTCTCTTATGACCAGAATGCTCACTCAGTAACTGGATTACTTATGTATGCTCAGTGTCTTTTTTTTTTTTTTTTTGGAGAGGGGGAAGTTGCTCTTTTTACTATCTAGTAGTGTTCTGATATCTCCATGACAAAACAGTTCTATACTGAACCCCATCTGTCTCTCTTCTGAGACCACATTTTAATCATATTTTTGTCTCTAATACCTGGCATAGTGCCTGGTATTTAGTAGGTCTTCAGTAAATATTTACTGAATAAATGTGTGCTGATTGAAAAATTACCTATTACTAGCTCTCTGAGCAAGATAAATTTCTTGCCTCTCCAGAAAGACTATGGGCTTCTGAGCAAGAATGTCATGAACCACACATTGTCTACCTGACTCAGCACCTTGTAAATAATAGTTAATGCCATCCCTAGGCCCTCCAGCCTTGGAGGAGGCCAGTCATCCCTGCCTCAGAGGCTATGGAAGATTTTGAATAAAAATGGAAAACCAGATTCAAGTTACTGCATAAACATACATTAGAAAAATGTAATCTGTGTAATTTACCTTTTTGGGACCTAAGGACATAAATTAACACTCATTTCTTGTCCCGGGGGAAATAGTATTCTCTTCTTCACTTCTGCTGCAGTTGCAGCTTCCTTCATTATAGAATCATAGAGAAGTGAATTAAGGTGAAGTTTGAAAGATGGAAAAGATGTAGCTCGCTTGAGCGATGTGGAAGTGGGAGTGGGAGTGGGAAGGTTGTTCTAGGCATAAAGATGGCATTGAAAGAGCCTTGGCTGTTTTTTCATTTCCAGTAATCTTTGACAGTATTTGTTATTTAACATTCTAAAAAGTATCCTTTGAACATCAGGATGTTCGAAAACAAGCATTTCATGGTAGAGATTATGTCAAATGATGAGATGCATTAAGTGATCAGTAGTAGAAACAATGGTTGAAGCTACTGTGTGATAACAATTTGAACATACAGAAGTCAAAAATTCAGGAGTTAAACTGCAAGTGTGACTCAGTCCGCTCCGGCATATGGTAGTAGCATTTTCTGAATAGTGGCATATTCTGTTAAATTTAAGCCCTTGTTTTTGCAGAGTCTTTGTGTCAAGGTTGCAATGTGAGTGGTAACTTTAGACTTTCATGATTTTTTATCTTCTTCTCACCCACAATATCTGCTGTTGTAGCACTTGCACACTGAAATTTGGTATTGCTTATAAAAATAAAAAATGTGGTGCAGTGCTTAGTGTGTAGTGCATAGTCTGTGTGACTTTATGTAAAAAAACTCTTCTCTTTGCTTGGACATGACCTAATACTGAAACAAAACACAGCTACCTCTGCTTTCGATATATCACTATGTCTATCTTCATCTATCTATCTATCTATCATCTATCTATCTATCTATCTATCTATCTATCTATCTATCATCTATCTATCTATCTATCTATCTATCATCTATCTGTCTATCTATCTATCTATCATCTATCTATCTATCTATCTATCTATCTATCTATCTATCATCTATCTGTCTATCATCTATCTGTCATCTATCAGTCATCCATCTTATTGTGGTAAAATACATAAAACATAAATTTTTTTTCAGTGTACAGTTTGGTGGCATTAAGTAAATTCACATTGCTGTGCAACCATTACTATGATCCATCTCCAGAAGAACTCTTTTCATCTTACAGTACTTAAACTTTGTACCCATTAAACAATGTCTGCCTATTCTCTCCTTTCCTCAGCACCTGACAACCACTGTTCCACTATCTGTCTCTATGACTTTGACTACTCTAGATACTTCTTATAAGTGGAATCATATTGTATTGTTCTTTTTGTGACTGGCTTATTTCACTTAGTTGATACACTTTTAATTTCAGGTTTATTGAGATGTGATTCACATATCATAAAATTCACCTTTTTAAGCATACAATCCTATAGTTAGTATATTCATGACTAAGTTCAATATTTTTTTCTTAGTTTTTGAAAATGCACACATGCTTTTTATTTGTCAAGTCCAGCTATAAAAATGTCATGAAATAAAGGGAACAGAAAGTTAGAAGAAAATATCTAGGTTATGCTTAGTTTGGTTCAGATTAATTTAGATAACCAAAATATTTTTGTAAGCATGTTTGCTTTAATTGAAAATCTTCATTTTGCTTCCTGGCACCAGCAATATGTGATTATTTATTATTGTTCTTGTGAGGGTATTATTTGCTTGCAAAGTTGATTGTGATGAGTTAGCCAGAAATTCAACAAAACTGAAATTTCTTGAAGTCTGGCTTTGTTCAAAGACCAGTTTTGAATTGACTGAGACTATAGATGGAACTGGCACTTGAGTTATTTAAAATCTGGAATTCCAGTTCCAAAAAGGATATTTTGGTCTAAGTTAAAAAAAATGGCATTTCATGCTTATATACTGCTGGTGGGAGTGTTACTTGGTACAAACCTTTAGGAAAACAGTTAGGCATTATCTAGTAAGGATGAATGTGTGTACCCTATGACTCGGCAATTTTCCTTCTAAGTTTATTCCTTAGAAAAACTTCTGTATACATGTACCATAAAGCATGTATGCTATCCATCATAGCTTTACTTAATAATGGTTTAGAAAATAAACCCAAGCCATCCAAATATTTATTAAAATAGAATAGATAAACAAAGTGACATAATCAAATAATAGAATACTGCAACAGTGAAAATGAATGATCTAAAACTATAAAGAACAATACAGATAAATCTTGACAACCTGATACTATACAAAAAAAGGTACGTTGCAACAATTTTATATAATATGAATGATTCTGTTAATAAAATTTCAAAAATATGCATAACAAAAAATAAATTAGAATTTTATCCTGATACAGTTAAGAAAAGGCTGAAAGCCTAGAAAGACATCTATTAAAACTCTTTTTTTTTCCATTTAGAGAGTATATGTGGAAATGAAAGCTACCAGCTATTTCTGCCATTTAAATGCTCCTATGAAATTTTTAAGTACCCTGCATAGTAACTCTTCAAAATACTACATATACATTACTAGCAGGCGAAGACCAAAAAGAAGATGGCTGGGTAAAAAACAAATTATATATGAAGAATATTTTTATTTTTAAAAATTTATAGTCCTGAAATAGAATTTTCAGAGAGAAGCTTTTCTTGAATGATGTTAGATTGAAGGCTATAACTAAAAATAGAGCTGTAATTTTTAATAAATGAAAATTAGCTGGGATCTTAATTAGTAAGTACTTCCTGTGTTCAATACTAATTTTGTCACTTTATTACTTTAGTTAACATGGGCTGTGCTTTTTTTTCACATCCCTTGTACTTGCTTGTTTGATTATCATTAAGAGACCACCACCACCACCACCACCACCACCACCACCACCACCACCACCACCACCACCATCATCATCATCATTATTATCATCATCATCTGGGCACATGGTTTTGTGCCTGAGCTACTAATAATCTCTTTAGGAATATCCATTGAATGTAACCCTGTTCTTGCCTCAGGGTCTTTGCCTTACTGGTTCATCTACTTGATTTCTTCCCCGTCTGTAGCCTCATGACTCACTTTCTCATTTGATTCAGGTCTCTGCTGAAATGTCACTTTAGCTGAGAGTTAACTCTAAAATAATACCACCATCACTTTCCACTCCTTTTACAAGTTTACTTCTTTGTATTGCACTTACATATATTTGTTTGTCTCTCTTCTTCCACTAAAACCTAAGAGAAACTTGAAGTCCATAGAATTGGAGGCCATGCCTGCTTCTCTGGTTCTGGTAGATCAGCGTTTGTCACTGGGCTGGCAATCTAGAAGCTCAGTAACTACACACTGAGTGAACAAATGACTGAATCATCCTGGTAACTCTTTGAGATAGATAATACTACTGCCATGCTATGGACTGAAAAAAATGGAGGCCCAGAGTGCTTAAACTTCTCACCCATGTTAATCCAGCTGGTGAGTGGTAGTGGCTAGAATGCAGAGCAAGAGTGCCTGACACCAAAGCCTGTTCCAACTGCTCCATTTTTCTGCCTTCTATCATCTGTCCCTGATTCCGATGTTTTTTTATTTCCTTTTTTTGCATAGAACATCTTTCCTTTTCAGATGATCAAATCAATTGTTTGATTCTGTGAATGTACCTTTATAACAAATAATTATGTCTCCTTTTAGGACTATTCTTATTTTGCATATGCAAAGATTTTCCCTACATTTCAGATTCAGCATTTTTTTTTTTCTTTTTTGGAGTTATTGCTTTCAGCTAATACCCCACACCATGTTTAGTGCAATGCAGTTCTCTAGGCTCAAAGACCACAGTGGGAGTGTGAGAGCCAGCAGACAAGACTTCAAGTGGGAAAGATTTATAGATAACCCACTGAGCTGCGTTATTGCCTAAACGCATGTATTATTAGACCATTTCTGATGGCATCTAATGACCTTGTCCTGAATATGTGCTGCCTTGTAATCTGCACTCATTTGTCACTTTCTACACTGCTAGATTTACTGAAATAACATAGATAGGGAAAATGAAATAAATATTATGGATGCCTGGAATGCTTTATTTATTCTTTTAATTTTCTTTGGCTTATTTTGGGACACAGGGGCCAGCTTTGAAGTTAAAAATAAAACAACTAATGTTAGAAGCTGAGATTGTCACCCTTTTTAATAGAACCTCAGCTCATGATGGGACCCTGGAGAGTTCACCTTTGGTGAGGAGAGTGTAGTCTTATGTGCACAGCTCGTGAGTGGAGTGGTTCGGGGTCCTAGAACTAGGATACTCTGACTTCTTTTCTGGGTCTCCTTCTATAGCTCAACACTTTTGCTCAACACTTTGCTTATCCAGCTGTAAAGCCATACATGCCATGGAAGGTAAAAGCCTTTTCTTGGACCAGATGTTGGCCAGTTGATTATCAGCAGCCTCTGTTCTAGATCAAAGCCTCTTTTGACCTTGGTTGATCACAGTGGACAGTTGGCAGAACTCAAATATTCTTTGTTAAGGCTGCGTATTAATTGTTGCCTAATCTTCTCAGGATCCTAGGGCATCTTGTGTGTGTGTGTGTGTGTGTGTGTGTGTGTGTGTGTGTGTGTGTGTGTGTAGGGTAGGGTAGTAGGGATGGAGAGAAAAAAGGGGGGCCAGAGGGAAAGGGAGCAGAAAAGAATGAATATGAATATTTAACATTTCGTATCTACAACCTTTATAAACTACTTTTCCTCTGACATAGGAATAAGCCCACATTTTTCTATTCTAAAAATGTTTTTGGAGGGGAGGGGGATATTGTTTTAAAGTCAGAATAATACTAATATTTATTCAGCACTTACTGTGGTCCAGGTACTGTACTAAGTGCTTTCCATACATAGTAAAATTTAGTTGTCACAGCAACCTAGTGAAGTAGTTACTGTTATCAGTCCCATTTCACAGATGAGGAAGTTGAGGCTCAGAGAGGATAAATAATTTGCTCAAGTTTCAGAGATTAAAGTGACAGAGCTATGATTTGAATCTAAACAGTCTGACCTCAGAGCCTCCTCCACCCTGATCACATAAATGGTGTATATTCATTTAGAAAATTGGAAATACAGAAGAGAATAAAGAGCAAATTACCCACAAGGTAACTATGAATATTTTTAGTGTTGCTAGTCATATATATTTTTTAACCTGGATCACACTGATTGTACTGTTTGTGAGCTACTTTTATCTCTGGTCCTATTGTGAACATGTTGCCATGGGATTTTCAATTCCACATAGCATAATTTTATTGCCTATATAGTTTAACTTCTATAGATATTATAATTTACATAAGTAATATAATGTGTCAAACATTTATTTCTTCAGACTTTTTGCTATTGTTAGTAATGCTGTGCTAGATTTCCTTGAACATGTATCTTTCTTTGGATATCTCTGTTTGCTTAGTATAAATTCTAGAACCAGAACTGTTGGCTCAAATAAGAACTTTTCTAAGATTTTTGATATATATTTTTAAGTACTGTATGTCAGCACTCATCAGCCCTGAGAAAGAATGTCCATGTGTCTGCACTCTTGGACAACACAAAGTACTATAATTAAAATACAGAAATAAACAAAAACCTTGACAATTTGATAAGTTAAAAATAATATCGTGTTTTAATTTTTTAGGGGTGTGTGGCTTTGAGTGAGGTTGGGCCTTTTTTTCTGTTTTCTGGTTTTTTATATTTCTTTTAAAATTGGCTATTTATTATTCTTTGCTTATTTTAAAATATGTGATATATTAGGACATATCACATATTTTTTACTCAATTTCTATATGTTCAGTTTGAGTTAAGGATGTTAACTCTTTGTCAATTATGTTACCAAGATTTTTCTCACTTTGATATTTTCCTTTGAATTTCATTCGTGGTCATTTTGATGTGCAAGTATTAAATATGCTTGTGTAGTCAAACATTAATTATATATACATATAAATGTATATATGTAAATTTGCTTTTATACCTAGAAAATCCTTCCATTCACTAGGGCAGACAAATATTTGCCTATAATTTCTTATAGTTCTTTTATTACCTCATAGTTTATATTTAGAGTTTATTTTGATACATAATCTCAAGCATGAGAAGTAATGAACTTTTGCCAAATAGTACACAAGTTGTTCTCATGCCATTTAATACCCTTTTCTTGCATCACATTTATTATGTATTAAATACTTTTAGGAACATGAGTATACTTCTGAGTTTTGTATTTTGTTCTCATATTCTTTGTGGCTTTGCATTTTAGTTTGGGTTCTACACAGTTTTAATCATTTTTAACATAAACAATCTTAGATTTTTCTTTATTACTTTCTTTTTTCAAAATTTCTTGGCTGTTTTTAGCCTAATCATTTATTCTTCCATGTGAATGTAAGAGTAATTTGGTCAGATTTTAAAACATCTTTTAAAACTAAATTTTAATTGTCATAGATTACATATTAATCTTGAGAGAAACGAATTCGTTACACTCTTGCTTTTTGATTCATGTACATAGTTTTATTCAAGACTCATTGTCCCTTTGTATTGTCTGTTTTCATAGGATTTTAGTAGTTCTTGCTAAGTTTTTCTTAGAGATTTCACAATGGTGGTTTTAATTATGCATTTAATTTTTATTTAATTTATATTTTGAGCTTATTGCTGGCTTATAGAAAAACTGTATACATATATAAATATTTGTGTGTGTCTATGTGCACATGTGTATCTTCTAATAACTGGCCATGTTGTCAACTTCAGTAAGTTCTAGTGGTCTTTCGGCTAATTCCCTTAGATGTTCTAAGTAGACAATAATAATATTTCTAATAATGAAAATATTGTGTTCTTCATTTTAATGTTTCTAACTTTTATTTCTTCTAGAACATCTCAATGCTATTTTAAATAATAATGGTAGAACAGGTACATTTGACTTTACTCCTGAATTTAATTATGGATGCTTGTTTTTAATTTTAATATGATATAGACTGTTGGTTTGTGGCAAATATCCTTTAATGTGGCAAATAAGAAGTAATCTATTCTAATTTTCAGTACCATTTTCCACAGAATTTTTTATAAAGTGTCTTTTCAGCTCTTTAATAATGATATTTTTCTATTGAACCAGTGATGTTATTAATTGATAATGTAATTTTATGTATCACAACCATTCCTGGAAGATATAAAATTACCTGTTCCCCAAATTATTTGATTCATATCTTTTTTTGTTGTCGTTTTATTATGAAAGCCTTCCTCTGCCAACACAATATTTTTCTACAGTAATTTTTCTGATCAATGTTTACTTCTTAAATTAATATTAAATATTTTTATTTTTTTAGAAAATTTGCCATTTCTATATTTTAAATTTTATTAACATAGTTAATATTACCTATTCTTAAATTTTAAAATGTCCTCAATACTTTTAGTTTTATCCTACTTCTCATTTTTAATTTGGTTCAGTTGTTTTTTTCTTTGGAACATTAGATTAGCTATCAGTAAATCTATTTTATTTCTGGCTATTTGTAAGGACCACTTTTTGAAATCTTTTCTATTTAAAATTGTGAATTTGTTTCTGTCATTTTTGTGTGTTCTACCTTTATTTTGCTTTCCCTGGGTTCATTTCCCTTTTCTAGTTTCTTGAATTGATTGCTCTTTTAAGTTTTTCTAAACTATGAAAATATTAAGGTATTTGCCTGAGTGTAGATTCCCTACATTTGCTACATAATACTTTTCTTAGCTTTGCTTCTATCTGCATTGCATAATTTTGTATCTCTTATACTCTATACCTATTTAGAAGAATGTTTTAAAAATGCACAAGTTTATTTGAATTGTTTCTGCTTTTGTTTAGTAATGTGGAGTTTCATTGTATTGTGGTCACAGAATATTGAGATGTACTCAAGTTTCTTTGATGTTTCAATACATGATTAGTTTCTGTTAATGTCCCATGAGTCCCGGTATAGAAGATGTACGCTCTAATTATCAGTTTTATCTAGTCATCAGATCAGCATTATTTTTTGTTTTACCTTACTTCTTTATATTCTTACTAAATTTTTATCTGCTCACTTTTTCAAGAACTAAAGGCACCAAGGTAGACTTCAACAACACTATTGCTTTTCTTTCAGTCTCTGCTTAATTCCTTTATATATTTCCATGTTATGTTATCTTGGCACATTCAGTTTTAACTTTTCTTTGGAATGTACCCTTTGTCATTAAAAATGACATTTCTGTTTAATGCTTTAAATAACTTCATTCTGGTTTTATATTAACATTGTCACTCTTACTTTCCAATGTATTCTGCATTCCTTTTTGCCTGTATGCCTCAGTCCTTTTTCTTTTAACTTTTATGGGTTTCTTGAAAATAGCATGGAGGTCATTCCTGATTTATGACTTCACCTGAAATTCTTTTGCTTCTTAAAAGAGAATTAATACCTATCTTCAGTGTCGATATACTTGTTCTAATTTTTCGTCATTTTTAATTTTTTTCCTTTTATAATTCATTGATGTTTTCATCATTTTCCATTTTGTGTGATATGGTTATTCTCTAACAATTTTCAAGTTATATATTATGTTTATCTAGTTTTCTTCAATTTGAAAAATAATATATTTCTGCGCAAATAAAATCAATAAGCTTACTAACCATATCTCTTTCTTATGCAAGATGAGGTTAATGCATTTCTCTTCTCTTTTGGGAGTCTCCTTTCCTTTTAAAAGATACATATGTAGATATTTTGATCCAATTTATTATTATATTTTAATCTTATGCAAATTTTCTTAGAAGAATTAGCTAGATAACCTCTATACTGTTTTTTAACTATATTCAATTGTTAATTACATCGTTTGATTACAAATTACATAAACTACTTTAAAGCACAATAACCCTTTATTCTTTATTATTTTTTAATGAATTTTTTGGTAGACTAGAGAACTTCTTCAGAAATGTTTTTATGAAGTACATTATCTTATTGATCCTTTGTATTCAAGAATGCTTTTTTCATTTTTTAGCTCTTGTACCTCAGTGAAAAACTTGATTAGCTTAAAATTTCTGTACCACAATCCTTTGCCATCAGAGCTAGTTGGTTTTATTCTTCTGTCGTCAGATACCAGCCTGATTTTTCTTCCATCTTAGTGCCCTGGCACCTGTATTATTTCCTTCCTCATTTGATGCTAATGATTTTTATATTTTGACCTCAGAATTTAAAAGTTTCACTGGAAGGTTAATAAATGACAATTTTCATTAATTTATATATATATGTATATTTGTGTATGTCAGTATTCCATTTTTTTTTCTTGTACGGAGTGAACTATTTTTTTCTTTTTTGGTCTGGGAATCGAGTATTTCTTCAGTTCAGAAGTTTTCTTACGTGATATCTTTAATAATTGTTTCTGTGGTATTCTGATTACTTTAGGAAGCACAAATATCTATATCTTGGCTTCCTGTTTTGTCTTTAATACCCATTATGATCTGCCTTTTGCACTCTCCACCTTTTGGTACATTTTCAGTTTGTTTTTCACATCACTGATTTGCTTTTCTAGAATGTGGTCTTTTATTTGGTCCTAATGTAGCTTCAAATTATACTTTTGAAAACTGATGATTAAAAAATATTGGATTTTTTTGGTAATTCAGTCAAGTTTCTTTTTAGTTTCATTCACTTTGCATATCTTTTGTTTTTGTAAGCATAATTATGTCTGAAACTTATTTCTATATCCAATACTAAATCTTTTTCAAAATTATCTTCCTCTTTCATTTCTTGGATGTTTAATGTTATTTTGCCACCAAATCTTCATAGGCCCAATATTGCACATATTTGATTCACTCCTAATTAAATGGTGAAAGGTCTAGCCTGGCCTAGAACTTGCTCTCAGCTGGTCCCTGTGTACCTTCTGGAAAAGATTAAATTCCTTCTCTTAATCTGAAGCTAGAGACTTCGTTCTTAAAAATTTACCAAGCCAGGTATGTGTTCCATGATCTGTATAGACTGTGAGGGATCTGGAGCTCTGGGCAGTCAGTGTTGGTATTCTCTGCATGGTTTGGGCTTTGTGTTGGGTGAAGCTACTGTACATGAGACCATTTTCTAATCCGGGATTTCTCCCTCACTTTAGCTTCAGTCCAAGTGTCCCTGTGTAATGGTGACTGAAATTTTCTGAACCCTGCTACGTAGGGAGGCGTCCCACAACCTACTGAGTAAAACCTCAGACATGGCAGTGCTCATGCTTGACTCTCCTGCTCTTGTGCCTTTTGAATGCCTGTGAATAGGAGCCCAGAGAGTATCTTTGTTTCCTAACTAGCCCTCACCACCAGCTTTCACTCCTCTAGTTTAGGACTATTACTTACTAGTTTTCCATCAGGATCTCTTCTCATTTTCTTCTCACAATGCTGTACCACGTTTTCAAGAAGGAGAATCAAGAGTGACATCTCTGGATCAGCCTTTTATGTTATGTTTTCTATGGTCTATCTAGCAAAAATGACTTAATAATGATGGCATGTGTCTGACATCCTTCTCTATTTTCCATCACTGGTACATATTTTCCCATACATTTACGTTCTTTTGTTACTGATGTTGAGATTGGTGATATGCTCTAAAGGTAGAGAGAGTAGGGTGGGAGAGATTCTTCTTCTTCTTCTTCAAAAAAATCGGATATTCAAAAATCTAAATTTCCAAAACACAAATGGAAATGACTGTGAATTTTACAAAACATATATGGCATTCTCTGAAATAATGAACTCCCCCAGGACACTCAGCACAAAAAGTGATTTATAAAAGTTAGGCTTACACATAAATTGTCAGACACGCAGCTTTTGTATATAGTAAGCTGCACCTGTATCTCTGTAATGGTCCCCAGGAGTGTCATACTGCATGGTCCAATTAGGTACAGAAGAACACCCGCAAAGCAGCCATTCACTTTGCCTGTAATAATGTCTGTGATTCAGAGTGGTGCCCATTTCACCCTTTGCACTTTTCTGGGTGGTGTTTGGCAGCTGGTTTCTATTTTTTTTAGCCTAGAGACTGATTGCTTCATCCCAGAAGCTTCAGTGATCTTTGCAGGCCCTTCTACTAGGGAGAGCAAGAATGCCATTTTAAAGAAACAAAGAACAATAGTGTTACATGTCTGAATGAGAGTGAAAATATAGTCCTCTCCACAGCTAAACACAGAGTAGTCAGAAACAACAAAGTAGAAGTTAAGTGCACATGGGCAGAGAGTAGGTCAGGGGCTTAATGGGTCCAGAGGACCTTCATTTATTGACTAGCATTTTCTCACCTCTCAGAGTCCAACTTCAATTATTGTCAACACGATGACTCTGAAAAAGAGAGACCTTGGAGTGTGTGCATGTGTGTGCATGTGCGTACGCGTGTATGTGTTGCTTGCCGGGATATCCAGAGCACAGACAGGTCTAGAACAGAGAGAGGGTAGTATTGCTGAGGTTGTGTGGAACAGATCTGGTACTAATGCTCAAGCTTGCAGGCGGAATCAGCAGCTCCTACTGAAATGTCAATGTGCACACAGTAGTTTTGGCTGGAGATCTGTTTGTAGCATAAGACATAAACTCCTGATTTATTTCCCTATGAGACTTTAATCTCTCATTTACTGATACAATTATATATGGGGAGAAGATGTGATAAGAAGATAGATGTACAGTGCTATGGGCTCACCACAGGTTGAGGGGCATTCATCTGCAGTGGGCAGTTCTTTTCTCCTCTTTGTCCTTGGGCATCATAAACCAACTCTGGCTACCCAAAAGGACATGTCGTGAGCTGAATCTTGTGGTTGACCACATTAGGATCTGTGATCAGTTTCTTAGATACATATTTTAGATGTGAAAAAAACAAACAAGAAGCCATTATCAGGGGTCAAAGAGGAATGATTTGAGAATATCCTTGACCATGATATCTTTTTTTTCTAAGAACACATTTTGATGTAAAGCAAGAGGTGTTTCCTAACAACTGACCATGATTGCCTGAAGCAGATGGGTACATTTCCATGTATGTGAAATGTCAGACAGAAGTATTCTTGGCTCTTACAACTCTTCCTTAGATTTCCCACTATAGACACTAACATTCTATTTTGAAATTATATCAGAATGTAACACTGACACTTTGGGCCATGCTTTTCAAGGTTATCCCTGAAATAACATATACATGGCCTCGGAAATACATTTTACCATCCAGGTACCCACCACATATGTTAATGATGAGGCTTTCTTTGTGACACTGTGCAAGGTTCTATAGTAAAGAAATATTGATTGACTACTGGTTAAGCATATGTGCTGTGCTAGGTGTTCTTAATGTATAATTTCACTTACTCCCACAACTCTTTGAATTAATATCATCATCAGGCCTATTTTATAGTTAAGAGAATATAGACTTGGAAAGTTTCTATAACTTGTCCTAGGGCCACATACTTAGTGAGCTTTGAGGATCATCCCAGTGTCTCTTACTTGATAATCTACATTTTTTTCTATTATACCACATTGACTTTTCTATTGATTTTCTCACAGGGAGTCTGTAAGTTTTTCTAAAGATCATAGCATCCAAAAGTTGCTTAACCTAGATAGAGTCCCATCGTCTTTATCCTCAAGCTTTCCGCTTCCCCTAAGCATCATACCTGTTTCTATGCTCCTTGAACAATTTTGAACTGTGAGCAAGTGGTATTGCAACGAGAGAGAAGGGATTGTCTTTGCAGCATTTTCTAAGTGCATAGGATTTTAAGGATAGCCTTGGAGCAGTGCAGGGATCACAGGCAGCCTGTTATATCCCCAGCTCTGCTCTAAACTAGTTCTCTGTGGCCTTGGGAAAGCCATACCCGCTCTAAACCTCTTAATACATTTGTGAAATGAAAGAGTTAGAGTAAGGGATGTCTCTCTAAGGTCCATTCTGGCTTCCAAATTCTGCATTATATGCATCACAAAATAAGAAGCCTGAACATATAAAACAGAATTTAGTGTTGTCACAAAATGTAACTTACATAATTGATATTGTGCTGCATGGTAATTGAGTCAGTGGAGGAGAGGTGTGCGGAAGGCTTAGATGCACTCAGGCAGAAAGAAAAGAGCCAGGAAAAAAGGAGAAAGGTTAACTGGGAGGAATAACCTCAAATCTGCCTGTAGGGGGCGCCCGGCTCCATGGCCTGAGGCCTAGAAACGTAAGAATCAGGCTCCTCCAGTTCCCATTGATTCTAGAACTGGCCTTTAGCCTATGTGGCTGGGTCAACCTGCGCTGCACTTGCCTACACTGGAAGCACTGTGTTCTTTCTGAGGGTAGTGTAGTTTTTAAGTTAGCAATGTGCCAGCCACTTTATATTCATTATCTAAAAAGTATTGTTATATCATGTTATAATAATGCCTACTTTACAAATGCATAACTAAGATTTAGTTACAGTTTGCCCATAGTGATAGTGAAGTATGAACCCAACTTGTATTTCCATCTTTATGGCAGGCTTAAGATGAAGCAAAATAAGCTTTTAAAAATAAAGAGACTTACCTTACCCTGTCTCTCAATTCAAAATGTTGGCTGTTGTCTGACATTAGAATTTAAAGGCAAGTAATTAAATCTTTTAATTCTTCAATTTTAGAGTGAACGGTTTAAAGGACAGATATTTATTAGGGGGCAAAACAAAGACTTAAGTATATTCAATTGAAACAAAAAAATATTTCACTGGTGTTAATGTTGAGAGGGTAAAGGTGGAAAAGAGCAGAAACCCCTGGAGTCTTGGCAGGGTGGCAGGTGAGGGTGTATGGGGGCACCTTGGGGTCAGAAGGGGAAAGGATCCTGTAGACTAGCTACGATTTGGGTCAGGACAGCTCTGCTTTTTACCTTCTTCTGGTATCAGAAAAATATATGTTAGGGCAGGTACTTTGCTTATGCTTAGGTCACAAGGTCAACTTAGTGTGGGAGTGATTTCAGGTTCCTTAATTACCTTGGCATGGATTTTGAAAACTATTAAGATTTATGTTTTGAGAACCCTCACTCTGAAATGCATGGGAATTTTCTACTTGCAAAATGATTCCACTTGCAAAAAATCTTCTAGTTGTATTTCTCCTCTGTTATTGAAACAGATTTTAAATGTCTGGCTGGTTCTTGGATTGTATCCTGTTAGAAGGTCAGAATGGAAAAAGTTGGGTGTTAGCAGTGTTGCTGGAAGAATAAACTCAAAGTCCCTTGGGGAGCCCTGGGCTCCACCTCTCATCCAGTATCCGGCAGGCACATTCTTACCCTTGGTGTAATGTCATTTCTGGCACTGAGTAATTTGCTCTTTGTGCCTCATTGGAGCAACGACATTAATATTAAGAGTTTTATTTTTGGTTTTTGCATTTTGATGGGGATTTTTTTTTTTCTTTTTTGGACTACCTGTACAATTTCAGGAACAAACCCAGCTTTGTTTTGCTTCCTTAATCTTACCTCACCTGGCCTAGATAACATGCATTCCAGATTGTATTGAGAGTTTGCAGCAAGGGAGCTAAGCAACAGGCTCTAACAGCTGGGTCATTTTCTAAGAATCAAAGGACATGACTTCAGTTTCCAGGTCCGGCTTTGGCCTGCTTGTTGAGAGCTGACATTTAGCTCGTCTCAGCCTGTGCACTTGGGGATGATTAAAGTTGCTGCCTGATTCATAACTTATAGGTGATTAAACTGGTAAAGTATTTTAAGGCCTTTTCTTTCATTCATTTATTCAAACAAACATTTGTTGTTGAATGAATGGTGACTTTGATTTAAAAACACTATACAGACATAAAACACTGGCAGCTTGTAGATAGCAATTTTTTTATTTGCACTCTTTAAGGAATTTCATTACCAAATCCTCGTGAATCTTGAACCTCAAGAAGAATAATCCTTTCTTTTGTTGGAGTTTTAAATTTAGAATAATCAGACAATAGTGAAGCAGTCTCTTCAAAGCATTCCTTTTAGGCTCCCCATTTATTATACACTGCTCTAAAAAAGAGATGAATTTGATTAGCATTGAACATTCAGTCAGTGTTTCTGCATAGCTAATACCAGAGAGAAATTTTCAAAAGTTGTACCTCTTGGTTAATATTATTATATAGTCAACTTTTAATTATCTGTACTGATGGAATATAATCAGTGATGTGTATACTCTAAAAATCAATTCTTTGGCTTTGGGAAGCACTGTAGGATGCATTTGTTTACCTTCCATTGTAGTTTTGCTCAGACATGTATTAAAAGTGTGCTGCATTCTTTGTGTACATACCTCCGCATAAGAAGGAAGAAGGGAATGGCCCAAAAGTATACCGGGAGGCTAGAGAAAGTCGAATTGACTTAAGTCATACTGCAGTAACACTACACTACAGTAGTAAACATTGTCAGATTAGTGATCTCCAACATGTATTCTGTATATTGCTGGGGAAACAGAAGGGCTGGTGTCTTGACCTATTAATGTGTCTAAATGATGTCACTGTTACTTGCGTTGGCTGCTTATTATTAAAAATACATCTCTCCTTCCTATTCAATCAGAGTAAGCTTGTATTGTGGACAGCAATTATAAGAGGACATTTTTGGAGGGTTTATGTCCTACATAGTGGCCTTTTGGATTTTGAAAGTAAAAATATATTTCTGCATCATCCTGCTCTAGAGTCCCTCTCCTTATACCATTTTTAACCCTCTTTGTTTGGTCCATTCACCTGAGTGATTGGCAGCATTTCTTGGTTCATGCTTTGGAAGGCAGTGATGGTAGGCTTTCCAGGTGGAGGTGCTGATGCGAGGAAAAGAAAGCCATCCTTGGCTACACACTTTGGTGTGGGGCCAGTCCTAGGTAAGTCAGTAGGAAGGTCTCTAGCCCTACTGACCTGGCCTGGGGGCCAGTGAGGTCTGATTGGCATCATTGGTCTTCAGCCATTTAGAAGCTCTTCGGGCTGGTTTGCCAGCCACCTGGTCATAACTTCCCCTGCTCCCATTCCCTTTCAGGTGACCCTGTAGTACTGCTGTTCAGATGTACCCAAATGCCTGGTCTCCCCAGCTAGACACTAAGTCAGGGAGAACCTTGAGGGGGGCGGCGGGGCCTGGCTCTTCAGTGGAGGCCAATTTCTAAGTTCACAGTCTTGCCAGCCAGTCAGCATTGCAAATAAACATCAACTTGCAGCTACCATGTGCCCTGGAGAAGAGCTGACCTCACCACATTTGTGAAACAGATGCTGTCACCAGGCCCCTGGTGCCCTTTTCTTCTGCCACACTCCATCTCCATCTTTGCTGACCTTTTCATTGTTTCCACATCAGGAAGCCAGTGTTCTCATGTAGTCCTCACCTGTTCCCCTATCATGATCTGCTTTGTAAAAAAAGGAGAGGAAAAACTAGTGTCTGAGTGTCTACAAATTATGTGCTCTGGGCTCCACGTAGTTTTATATACATAATTGAACTAAAGTTTTGCACCAACCTTCTGAAACAGGTGTTTTTCTCATTTCATAGATGATGAATTTAAGAGTCAAGCCAATAAATAACTTCCTCAATGTTATAGAGCTGGATGGTACTAAAGCTAGGATTAATACTCATCTTAGATTTAAAACCTGTTCTCTTTCTGCATCTTCCTTCCTTCCTTCCTTCCTTCCTTCCTTCCTTCCTTCCTTCCTTCCTTCCTTCCTTCCTTCCTTCCTTCCTCCCTCCCTCCCTCCCTCCCTCCCTTCCTCCCTTCCTTCCTTCCCTTTTTGTTGGATATCTGGATATTCCACTTTCAAAGTAGCATTTTATTCTGAAAATTAAAGAGAGTGAAGAAAAGACTATTAATAATAGAGTTTCAGGTATCAGTGAGTTGTTGGAGGGCTGTGATCTTGAAATCATACCATATTGGCAACTAGCCCCTGCGAGGTGTGACAAGCTATGTAACAGGCATCAAAGCATAGTTTTTAATTGATTCTGCTTCTTTTACTTACTCCTAGGCTGCTCACTTCTATTTCCAGCACAGTTTAGAACCCAGCTGCTTTTCTTTGCTGCCCCTGGCCAGAGATGTGTGACTTCCTGCTTTCCTAATAAAATGTTAACCCATGTTGGGAGCCCAGATATTTTACTCCCAGCCTTCTCTCACACAGTGGATTTGGCAGCACTACGTTTGGGAACGTGCTTCCCTTTATATTGGAAATCGCGTTATGCGCCTTATCAGGGGACCAGCAATGCCCTTACACATGAGCGCGATTCTTCCCAAGGAAACATTTCCCTGCCGCGCTGCCATGATTGTGACCAGCTGTCAAAGGCGCGGGCCCGTAGGCCCGGCCGGGCTGAGGGGCGCGGGTGAGCACAGCCGCCTTACACCGTGGAGACAGGCGCCGCTGACGAAGTCCCCTCGCAAAGCCTTCCACCGGAGGTGTTCATAACCTCTGATTTGCTCGCCACGCCTCTTGGAGAAGGGAGCAGGAGCTCAGCCCCTGGCCGGCTGCCGCGGAGCCGCTGCGGGGGCACGTCCCCGAGCGGTGGCGCTCCCGGGGGTGCTGGGGCGCAGGTGCGGCCGGAGGGGGCCGCGGCGGGCGGGGGCCGCGGCCGGAGGGGCATGCGGCGGGGGCCGCGGCGGGCGGGCTCTGCTCCGCCCCCCGCCCTGGGGGTGTGGCCGTAGCCCGCGGGCAGCCAATCAGGGGGCGGGAGAGGAGGGGCCTCGGCGAGCGTGGGGGTGGGGTCCCGCTCGCTGGAGCGGCTCCTGAGCCAGATCTCATAGTAAATGTGTAGCTTGTCTGTGCTCTGTTCCTCATGGTGGAGAGGATGCCCTAGCTGGAGGTTTATCCTCGTCCCCGTCTGCCGTGGGAAGAGACTTGCCCTTGTGTCACTCCAGTGTTTCAGGCAGCCTCCGCCAAGTGCTTTGGGCGTGCAAGTGGGGTCTGACCTCATTTCCCAGAGGAGTTTAAAGGGAAGGAGGGGGGGAGGATTAATTAGTCCCTCATGAAGCACTTACAGTGAAGTACAATATTCTGGAAAGATAATCTCGTCGCTGAATAAAAAGCCAGACACATGTAGGACTACAAAGTCGCTTTAGAGAAAAGCTTTTTGTGGTTGTGGGAAATGACTATATTTTAAGTGGAGCTTTACATATCGGTGTTACAAAGGGATCCTTTAAAATACGATGTTAATAATTGTGCTGATCTTGAAAGCTTTCTCACAATCCGGAGCTTCTTCACCTGAGGTTATGAGCACACTCATTTTCCCCCATTCTGTGTGTGGGCGTCTGGCACCAGATACTAAATATCCAAATAAGGTTGCTTTATTTATCACATTTAGAAAATAAACAGGATTTGGGTAGTTTTTTGACCCAGAAAGAAAGGTTCACTCTCTTAACACTGCCTGCCTAGATTCCAGCTTACTGAACTAAAAAGAGAAGGTACCACCACACCAGTGTGATTTAAATAAGGCCCTTTAGCCCTACTTAATTAAAACAGTGTGAGAATCTAAGAAGAAGCATAAGACCTCACTGATAGACACCAAAAAAATCTTGGATAGGTACTTAACAGGCACTAATAGCATATACTTGTTTGTTTCACTTTTTATCACATTCAGTTTTCCAGAGACGTCCATTGTTAGGGTAAAGACTTCCAATCCTTCTTTCTTCCCTTACGTTCTGTCTGACTTTCAGACATTGCCTGGTTGTTAGGGTAAGAAAGAGACCAGAGTGGAGAAAGAATGTGAGACAATTCAGATAGTGGTTGCTATTACTAACAAATGACAGTGTGGAAGAAAGTCTAAACTGTTGAAACAATATTGGTCCAAACTGACTGTTTCACAAACTGCTGTGCCAGTCTTTGTTCAGTTAGAGAAGGTAGGCTAGTTACTCTCCCAGTTGATTTCAGCATCTGCTATGGTGTCCTGATGCTTATTGCCATGCTAGGAAATTCAGTTTATTGTATTTATCTCTCCTCGGGTTCTTTATTTGCTAACTCTTTATTCAGACCCTTAGGTACACGTCGGGGGAAAGATGTAGAAATATCTGATTTAGAGCTCAAACTTTGAGCCAGGACCAATGGTGTAATAACCTCAAACTTTGACCTTTGATTTTGGAGAGGGAAGAAGCCTTTTCCTCTAAGCCTAAGCCTGTGAAAACCTCATTTAAAAGATTTTTTTTTTATTATTTTGTTAGTCTAAAATAAAAACTATACGGCTTTTCTTCATCTATTTTAGTTATCTATTCTTCTGTTTCTCTCTAATGTTGAAGGACATAAAGAATTCTTTTCATTTACCATAGTTTTGTGTATTTTAAATTTGTACATGACTGCCTGTTCCAAGTGGGCAGTTTTAGTTCTTGGGACCTAACATAATCTAGAGCATTCTTTGATATCTTTGGTAGCCACCTTGCTTAAGAATTGAATAATTAGGAAATAAAGCCATGTAGAGCCTTCAACTTATTTATTCTCAGTTCAATCTGAGTTGTTAGTTAATGCCACATTTGAAGGGGGGAAAATAAACATATCTTAGGAAGTAGCTCTCATTTGTTATGTTTAATGATGAACAAAGTATAAACTCACCAATATGAGAGAGAGGTATAGAGTTTGTGTTTCTTTATGGCTATTAATTACTTTAGCCTATACAATAAAAACACTACCTTTAGGTCAAATAGATCTATCTCCTTGATTTTTAAAACAACTTAATGCTGTAAAAAATGATTGAGTGCACTGTTGGTAGGAGTGAAGATTTGCATAGCTACTTTGGAAAACCATTTGGGAGGATTATGTAAGTGAACATTCATATACTCTGTGATCCAGCCAGTCCATTCCTAAGAGAAACTTTGCATAACTGGATTATTTCTAATGGTGTACAGCATCATGATTTGACTCACATATATCATGAAATGATTTTCACAATAAGTTTAGCTAACATTCATCATTTCATGTAGGTACAAAAAAGAAAAAAGAAAGAAAAAAAATATTTTTTCTGTGATGAGGACTCAGGATTTACACTCCTATCAACTTTCATGTATATCATACAGCAGTGTTAACTATAGTCACCATGTTGTTCATTACATTTTAAAAATACAGCTATTTTAAATTTGATAACATAAAAGAATTTTCCCTTGTTGCTCCCACATTCTGCCTATTTCATATCATAGTCCCCTTTCATAGTCTTCAATGTCTTGACATTTTTAGAAGGTATGATCTGACAGAGAAATCCCTGAGGTTGTTTGGGTGGCTGAGGATATAGGGTGAGGCTGACAATAACTGCTAATTGGAGTCAGATAGAACACACAGAAGCCCCCTATATTCCTCTTCCTAACGAATGCCTAGAAAAGCATGAGGCATGGAGGAAAGAGAACTTGGGAAGGTAAGGCTTGGTGACCTCTTGGAAAATTAATATTTATTGTCTCAACGGTGACTAATAGTTCCAAATGTGGACGATCAGCTTGGATAGGTTATTATGAGAAACTTGCTCTTTTACTGCCCACTGTTCTTTTCTGAGCAAAATATGGCCTTTTGAGTGAGGTACGATTTGGCATGTGTATGATGATGTAATATGTTACATAGCCAGGCAAGTTGTCAGGGACTCAAAGGTCTGGTTTTGAAAAATGAAAAGCGGATATATGAGAAATTGGTCCATGTGGGAATAACAATTACAATAAAAGTGGAAAACGTAAGCCAACACTGGTGTGTTTCTTTGAGTACTAAAGTTCTCTGCCACTAAGATTCATCATCACCGAAGTGCTGGCCAGTACTGGCAGGGGAAGGCAGACCTCTCCTGGGAATTAGCAGCTTATTCTTAAGCAGATGAACAGAATAATTCGTGACATGCTGGTGTTGTGGAGATTCAGTCTTGGTCTGGAGTTCCATTAAATGAGTGTGTGGAATCAATATCTAACTGAATGTTTGTCATGAGAACACTCAGAGGCCCTTGTGTAGCTTGCTACTTTTCAGACTAATTCTCAGACAGGAAAATGTGCAGCGTGTCTATTTTCTAAAATAGTTTCAACATCTTTTATGTAATGCTGATGCATCTGGAAGTGAAAATGCTAAGAGTTTCATTTCACTAAAAATGGAAATATTTGTTTTTTACTTAACCTTTAACTTTAGATTACAATTAATGACATTTTCACCTTAGTCTTAAGACTGGCAATTTTACTGAGTAGCAAACTGTGTGTATTCATTGACACATTGAACCAGTATTTTCTGAGAATATTTTATGTGCAAGAACTGCATAGGTTGTTATAAAAAAATGCAGAAACCTGATCAGTGACTCTAAAAACCTCAAAGTCTAGAGTGGGAAACAGATTATTACATAGCAGGACCAATACAATATACGTGGGAACATGTCACAGAAGTAGTGACATCTGAGCTGAATCATAAAGGAAGTGTAACATTTGAATGAGTTAAAAGGACATTTCAAATTGAGGGATCAACATAAAGAAAGAGGAATTTAGCCTTATATTTGTAAGATTTCACCAGATTTTATGATACACATAAGCATCATGATAATGAAATTAATATTAAATTCAGATTAAAATTATCTAAGTAAATTAAGAACTTTTTTTGCTAAATTTTTCTTTTATCTTTCTATCTTAATTACACTGCAAAAAACAGTGTATTTGCATTATGTTAAACTGGTCCATGGTTGTGGCCAACAAACAGTTATAATTCAGTTTAAAAGTGGTGTAATATTTTAGTAGTAAAACAATTAGAAGTTAATTCAGCATGTTTGTAATATTTCCCATCTATAATACTTCTCAGGAAATGGTTAAGCTCTAATTAGAAACCTGACTTGCTTTGGGTTTTATCACTTATAAGAGTGGTAAAGATGAATTGAGAAAGAAATCTCAAAATGCGGTAATGATAGTACCTTATATTTCAATAGCTCAGAGTATATGAACTACTTTAGTAATCATTTTTAAATTCAACCAGTATGTAGAAAAGGGCAATATAGGACCGAATTATGAGTTTGCTTTGTAAAATAAATTACTACCAGTTCATTCTGCTCAGCTGTAGCACTTGTAAGCAATTCATTCTTAACATTACTTTTTCCCAAAAGACAATTGAATATTGCCTGTTTTCTTTTTCCCTCTGTGCATAAGTCTGTTTCATTAAATTTCAGCAATTCTAAATCAGGCCAGCATCTAAATCAGACTAACATCTAATAGACGACATGTGAAATGTGTTTGCTATTACTTTAAACATTTTATGGTATATTCTTTAGACAAATACATAATATTTATAAATTCACATTATTTTGTCCAGTAGTTAAAAGAAATGAGTTATGTATCTCTGTCTTGTTTTTTTCTAGCAAAAGATAGAATTTACAATAAGCATTTATAATTATTTCAGTTAAATGTTTATGGCATTTGAATGATGATATTTGTTGTTTATGTCATTTAGATTTTATAGATAATGTTTGAATGAAAATATATCTTTTCTGTTGATGTTTTTCTACTTCTACACGTAAATGGCAGATTACTGAAACAATAATTTGCCCTTCAGCTGTAGTGAATAAGACTCTCCTTTATTCTTTGTTTGCTGACTGCCTCTCTAACCATTTTTATGGCTTTCTGAAGATGCTAATGCTAATTAATGTTTTATTAGGAAAACATGTCAAACAAAACTGTTAAAGTTGAAGCATAAATTATAAATTCAACATGATTATCCTAATGATAATATTGATAGTGATATTGATTACATAATTTTTATAGGTGCTTCCAGTAAGCTGAACTCTGTGCTAAACATTTTACTTATACATTATTTAATTTTCCCAATACATTATTTAATTTTCCCAACTATTCTGTCAGGTAGGTGTTATGCCCATTTTACAGATGAATTTATAACCATTATACCTCATAGCATTGAATAATAATTAAAATATACTAATGCAAAAAATATATTTTCGTTCACTCTAAAAACTTTGCATGTTTGAAGTATATATGTGTGTACGATAGATAACAAGGGTCCTGGTACCACTAGTCCATGGCCTGTTAAGAACTAGGCCGCACAGCAGGAGGCAAGTGGCTTCATTTGTATTTGCAGCCACTTCCTAGCGCTAGCATCACTGCCTCAGCTCCACCTCCGATCATCAGACATTAGATTCTCATAGGAGCACTGGTGCCTGGTGCCAGAAATGTTGGGGACTGCTACTCTAAGGGACTTAACGATGTATGGGGAGAAATGGACTTGCTTAAGACACAAGTATAAGCAAATAGGATAGTTGTTTTAATGGGGATAGGTACAGGGTGTTATAGAAAAATGGAAAAAAAGGGCCTCAGCTTCCCAGAAGGTATTAGAGAGGTCTTAACAGAAAAGCAGCTCTGACTCTGAGACTTAAAGAATGATTTTGCGTTTGAAGAGATGGTGTGCAGGGGGAACAAAATAGAGCAGGGTGCAGAGATGAGCAGGAACAAGGCAGGGTTGGTTAGAAAGCTACAGGGATTTAGAGGTGCTGAGCATCATGTGCAGCAGGAGGAGTAGCACCTGGCTGGGGCTAGGTCCCAAGGAGCCTTGCTTGTTGTTCAAGGAGTGCAGACCTTATACTGTGTGTTGAAAAGCCGTCAGTAGATTAATTCAACGTTGTTATGATAGGGGTTGTACTTCTTCCCTTTCTCCCTCATTTATTCATTCAGTATAGCTTTATTGTGTGACCATAATGTGGCGAGCATTGTGTTGAATATTGAGGATGAAAGGATAGACAAGAGTGTGTAGGGTTCTGCCTTCCTAGAGCTTACTAAGTGGTGGAGGAAACAAGCGTTAATTAATGAATCTAACGAAAAAGTGTAAAATCATAAAAGTGCTCAGTATAACAAGGGAGAAGTGAATCTGTGAAAACATGTAGTAGGAAGTAACGACCAGGCCAAGGAGTTCCCTGAGAACAGGACTGAACTGAGAGCCGAAGGATATAATGATACGTCAGTTGATGAAGAAGATGGGTAATTTGGGGATAAATGATGGCAAAGGCCCTAAGGCCTAAGAGAGCAAGGTGCTTTTAAGGAATGCAGGCTAGAAAAGAATGGCTGGATCATACTGAGCTGTGTTAAGATTCTAAGTTCGGTGGAAAACTATGCTAATAAAAGGGCGATGCATGTACTAAGCCATAATCAGAATACATAAATATTTATATATATACACATGTACAAAGGGAAATTAATATTGACCCATAAATAACTTTGTTAATTTCTTTATCTGTTCACATCCATTTTATATTGCAGTGATTCTAAGACATACAGTATGTAGAATTTGTATATAGGTAACAATGTTTATTGTTTATTACACTGTAGTTATAATGTATAGAAATTCCTCCCTTTATTTCCATATCTTAAATTAGGGACCCACATATGGCTCTTGATATTATTATATGTGTCCTAATAAAATGTAGTCATTTGGGTAGGACTCAGAGCTTAGGTTTTTCCTTAGTGTGTTGGCATCTGAGTTTGGGATTGGTTGGCATTTTTAATTTACTAAAATAACTATAAATTTATTCTTGATTGAAATATGAATGTTTTGATTTTAATTTAGCTTTGGAATTAAAATCAAAGGACAGTCAAATCCACAAAGACTAATGATAAGACAAGTGACATTTCAACTATGGGGAAAAAAATAAGATGATATTCATTTGATTCTTAACTTTTTGTAATAAGTACGAGAGTGTTGATAGCATGATAAACTTTGGAGAGATGACATAGTACTGGAAGTATGAGCATGCCCTCCGAACAATATTGGCTTAAATATTGGCTTTAACATCTACTAGCTGTCTGACTCTTCATGTTAATTACAGAGATAGCAATGATTACTAGCTGCCTCACAGGGTTCAACAGATTAGGGTAATGTATGTAAAGCATTAGCACAATGCCAAGCACATAGTAAGTGCTCAATAAATGTTAGTTGTGACCTTGAATATTAATGACACCATACTTTACTTGAGCCGTCAACAGAGAGGCACAGTTCTGAAAGTGAAAGTCAGGTGGTTATGGTAAATACATGAACTGAATTTGCTTAACTCTGTGGCTAAGAAGAACTCTTAGAGAGTATCAAATTCAGTAATGTTTCTGAAATTTTCTGGGGAAAAAGTATTTTTTCTCTCTCTGACATTTTGGAATCATTAGGCAGGGAAGGAGGCGGGGAGAGGGGAGACAGGAGCATTTCGATGATGAGGTCTCTAAAGTCAGAAAATGGGATGGGAAGCCAGCTCTGGCTGGATCCCTCTCACCCTGGAGGGTTGTGTGTGTGTGTGTGTGTGTGTGTGTGTGTGTGTGTGTGTGTGTGTGTGTAATGTTATGCAAATATGTTTTTTTTTTCCTGCGGCTTCAGCTAAGGTGAATGAAGGCCAAAGCAAGCTGCCTAACTCAGTGGGAATATTGTTTTTATAATTACAGGTCTAGGCACTTTACATTGCATTTTCTACTGCCACCCTTTCTACGCAAGCAAAATCTGTGTGAAAAGATCTTCTGGGAAGGAGCTCACTGCTTATGTTTCTCCATTGTGATGAAAGCACATGGTACAGGTAAATATCTCTAAAATCTTTCACACCAAATGACTATCATTTAATTATAAAATCTCCAAAGGAGTGGTAGGGATGTATACATATCTAATCTCATACACATAGAAGCAAAAACAGACGTATAACATAAACATACATGTATAGATTCATATATTCTCCATGTATTTAATTTTTCTGTTATAAAAATGGAACCTTGCTTTTTTTTAATGGGAAAGACAACCTATTTATGTTGAGATCACTGATTAAGATGGATGACAAGATGTTGATTTAAAAAAAAGAGATGATTCTGACAAGGGCATTCACAAATTCAAACTAGAGAAACTATTACCATCAGGAGAAGGTAGAGAACAATGCAGTTTATACTTTCATATAGCCTTTTTGTTCTTCTTTGTGAGATAATGAACATCTTTTCATAGCAATAGATATTTATCTGCAACATTATTTTTATAATTTATGATTTTATAATATATGATCATATAGATACCATTCAGTGCACATCCTAAAATACATTTAATCGATCCCTTCTAGTTTGGCATTTAAATTGCTTCTAATTTCTTTGCTTATATGCTACCAAGAATGTTCTTATAGCTTTATATTAGTTGCCATTATTAATGGCTTTCATAAGGATACTTCCTTAGCAGTAAATTGCTGAATTTAAGAGTTTTCCTACTTGTTGCCAAATTACTTTCCAATAAAATCATACCAGTTTGTATTTCTGGAGGCAGCGCATAAGAATACCTACTTCTATATCATTTTACCAGTGCTGAGAATTTTTAAAACAAAGGGTCTTTGCCAAATTTTGATGAAAAATGGCATTTCCATGTGTTGGGGTTTTTGGGGAGTAGGGTGGGGGTATAAGTTTGTAAATCATACTGTTTTCAGGAAACTTCCTGCTGTAGATAGTAGCATGTTTGAAATGTAATAATTTTTTGACATTTGAGAAATAATACTAAATCAAAAAGGCATAGAAGGGTCCTAGGAAATTTTAAGTTTTTCCTCTTTTTCGGCCAAGTATTATTAGACAACCATGAGATCACTGGATAGCAATATTTTTTCGATGGAAAACATAGTTTTTCTTTTTTTAATAAAAATAAAAAGGTATTTAATAAATAGCCGTCATTAAAACATGGTTCTGAAGTTATACTGCTCATTAATTAAAATATTTGTATATGTGTGTATACACATATACATATATCCATATGTGTGTATGTGTGTGTGTATGTGTGTGTGTGTATATATATTCAATATTGGGAGCATGATTAAATACAATTATGGTAGCACCATATTAATCAGAGGCTATGGATCACAGTCGATAAGACTTTGGGCTCTAGACTGGCTGGGTTCAGATTCCAGCTCTGCTATTTTCTTGAGGTACAAGGTCAGGAAAGTTACCTTACCTCTTGATGTCTAAGTTTATAAAATTTGGCAATAATAGTACCCATCTCATAGGGTGTTGCTACACAGAAATATATGTGAAATGTTGAAAAATTGTTATAAATCCTATTTTGACAGAATATCTAGTGATATGAGAAAATGGTCATGATGGAGGTAAAACCAGCAAAGTATGACTCTAACTATAGCATAATTTCAATTTTGTAGAATGTTTCTCCTTTCTCCTTCTTTCTGTCTTATTCTGGTATCCAAAAAACATTTAATGTATTTCAGAACATGTTTATCTTACTCCGACTTTGACAAACTGTACCCCATTTCTTACCTTATCCACCATCATTCACATTAATTAGGATTAATGAAGTAATTCTAGTCCTAGAGAAACTGCCTGACTGAAGTCTGTAAGTCAGAGACCGATATACCATGGAAGTGTTTTGTCACCTGGCCAGCAGTCCTCATCCCAACCTTGCACTGCCTTGCTCCTGAGGGACCCGGGAAAGGCAAGGTTACTGGCCTCTTTGAGCTGCACATGGAAAGTCTATAACTGTCCAGCTCCTTATGTGAGCTGCCTACTACTCACTTCTCTTCCTTCCATTATTAAATAAGTTTCCTTTCACTCAGTAAATGAAAGAGAAGGTAGAATGAGAGACCCCCAGCTCTCAGGAATTGTTTACTTTATCCTACATATCTTGTTTGTTTACATATCCTATGTATCCTACAAGGGAAAACTTTGGAGCTGTAAGTTCCTCAACCCTTAGCTGAATCATAAGGTTGAAAACAGGTCAAAGAATTATTTGGAATTAAGGAGACAAATGCAAGATGACTTGTCTGGCTTCAGCTACTGCTTTTCACTGGACACTCTGCAAATCTTACGTATGTAGATGTTGCATTCGTTTTGGCCCACATTTCCTGTCTAACTTGAACAGCTTTGTATTTTTCAGTAAAGAGGAACATCTGAATTCCTAATTAAGACAGTTTAACTTAAGAATTACTCTTTAATGGGTCATAAATTATTCTCCTCTAAATGATTAGGGGGATGAATAAAAAAATAAAACTTGTATTTATATACGTACATATGTTATTTCAACAGAATTAATAAATTCATAAAGGGAGAGAGGACAACAAATGTGTCAGTAAATATAGGTCAGGAAAGGAGTTCATAACGTTCTGCCAAACTCCAGTGAGGCACCTCACGAGTGTAGGTAGGCCGAACGTTGCACTAGTGAGAATAGTTCTAACACTACCATATGGAACATTTGGTATTTGGAAAGCGCTTAGATTCCCCCTAAGCTGCAGAATCAATAGAGATTCAAACAGAGAGGAAGAAATGGTTCTCTTGCTGTGATTGCTGGCTGATGTGCAGACATGCAGACGTGTTGGTTAGCAAGGGTTTACCAGAATGAATGTCTTTAGGGAAGTAGAAGAGTGGGCAGTATTTCACTATATTTCAGTGTGCTGTGGCCTCAGGTCTGTGCTCTAGCAGTCTACCTGTTTCTGATGGTCTCTATAACGAAACCATTTCTGTAATCGTATAAGAAACTGCTCTGTGAGACCAGGCCAAGTCAGTGTTGAAAATTCAATTCATTGAGTCTCATAGGGCCTTTGGGTGTCTTTGCCAGTACAGAGCAAAAGCACAGCTTTTGAATTGAGAGTGTGGAGACATGGAATGGAACAAGATAGATATGAACTTTGCATTTTAAGGGATGTACAGTTGACAGCATCATAACCTGGTTTGGGTGAACAGGGGAGCATAACTGGCCTATTCTAAAAGGATGCAAGCATGCATCTGAAATGGGAAACTGGAGAAACCAATGGAGAACAATCCGTTGGAAGGTTTAAGGCAGGAAGAGCCAGAGAATAGTCAGGGACCGGCAGTATGGTTGTGACTGTTCACAGCAGGACCAGATTGAGAGATGAAGAAGGTGAGGAGAGAAGACAACTTTCAAACTGCTTGAATGCACAATTGTCAGGGCCAGTAAAAATTGTGCCACTATTAATCTCTTAATTTAGGGAATCTAAATAATGTATGCTATTGACAATCCATATTTGAAGAAATTGTGACATGAATGTGTTTTACTTTATGACAATATAGACATGTTAGAAGAGTGGACTGATTATGGTATATGGGGGTACTTTTTTTTTCAACCACCACCCAAAGGAAGAATTGGGGTGGTGGCTTACCAGAACACATTTACCTTACTCCAACTTTGACAAACTATATCCCATTTCTTACCTTATCCACCATCATTCACATAAGAGAGTGAGATTGATTATGTAATTAATTCATTGTACAAGCATCATTAACATCATTTAGTTAACTTTAGACAGATTTAAGTTCCAGATCAAAATAGTCTGTCCACTTGTCACATCTTGGCCTCTTTTTTACCTTCCTCCATCCATTCCTGGGTGCTTTTATGGTCCCAAAATAATAAAATCCACTCAGAGATTTCTTTTATCTACAGTTCTGGCTTTAGATTTACTATCATCAAGGGTCCCTTTTTTCCCCCTATTTTGTCCTTCCCTTTTCCTTTCTTGGGCAAACCCAGTAGTAGTCCATCCCACCACCTGGCCCAGCCCACGCGGCCACACACACACTGTGCTTTCTGGATTTTGCAATGCACATTTCCATGGTGAAGGAAACCTTATTGATATTAATTAAATATTTAACATAGAGATCTCCTCAAGCATTATCTTTCAGCATAAATGTGTCTTTCCCTTTTCCACTCCAGTTCCTTCAGTCTGAAGGTAGCCTCTATAATTCATAACTAGTTCAGGGGAAGGTATTATTCTGAGACACTTAATGCCATTTTTTTTGTGCAAAAATGAAAAATGCAAGGGCAAAGACTTAAGAGTACACAGCATTTTATGTGTAGGCATAGCTTTGCAAATCTATTTTGGAGTATATTAGTTTCTGAAATAATTTACCAGACTTCTATATAAAGCATTTTATTTTTTCTCAGTCTGATAAATAATATGATTTACTGTGTCAGTGTGCAAACATTCACTCACACACACACACACACACACACACACACACACACACACACTTTTTTTTTTATCTTTCCTGAAATAAGGAAGAATATTTTGTTACCTGACAGAGTAAAGTGCATTAGAAAATGGTTGATACCAAACTCAGCCATTTTGTCTTTCCATGTTCAGAGCCTAAAGCAGAATGCCACAGAGTTTCCTTCCCCTATAATACATTAATGCTACTCTGGCAAATGGATCTATTCAAAGTGAGAGCAAGGATTAGAGATGGAAATAGCAATGTGTCAGTATTCTGGGGTCCTTTTCAAATTACCATCTTGTTTTTTCTTAATGTTTATCAAATGAGATGGAGCATTTAAATGTTTTCTAAATTCTAGAATGTAAAATATTATAGCTTTTGATATTTAGTATTTAGAGGTGGGAGGAAACATGAAAATCATTTAGTCCCCATTCCTTCTCACTCCTGACCTTCTCCACATCAGTAGTGCCTTTCACTTTACCAGTGCTCAAATAGTGAATCATTGATTGTTCATTGATTGTCAAAATAAACATTATCATTATGAGATCTAGGAATAATACACAGAACTTCTTGGGATTGTTCATTGATTGTCAAAATAAACATTATCATTATGAGATCTAGAAATAATACACAGAACTTCTTGGGACTAATGTAGTTTTTTCAGTTAGCAAGAAATAACAGACTCATTCCTCTATATGCCAAGAAGGACCTAGAAGGAATATCTCTTTAGATTAAGTGAGAAATATATCATTGATATCTATTTAGGTTTTCACTTACTGTTTTAGAAAAATTTGAGAAGGTAATTTCTATGACTTGGCAGTTATATTCTGTTCCTCCTGTTTTCAGAAATATTTTTTTGTTCTCTACCCTTCATTTTTTTCTTTAATGTGAGGACAACAGATCCCTGTGAGGATTATATACATATAATTTTTTAGAACATTGCCTGGCCCGGCAATGTGCAGTAAACAGTTTGCTGTTACTACTTCTGCTCTGCTATATCTCCCTCTACTTCACATTTTTTTTTCTGATGGAGATTTTTTTGAGTATTTTAAAACAACAACAACAAAAATGTAACCAAATGAAAACAAGTGCTGATATTGCATGCTTTAAAAGCTGAGGCTGTGTTGATCCTACTTGCAGAGATGTGATCCTCTGAGTACATGTCTGGCTGAAACCAAGTTCAAGTGGAACACCCTTGGTCTAAGGATCAGGAGGGCTTTGAACAAGGTACTAACTTATTCTGTGCCTCCAAGTTTTATATCTATAACATGAGTGGATTACTCTCTGAGGCTTCTTTTACTTCTAAAAATGATCATCATCTTACCTCCTTGATGTTTTAAGGCTTTGAAGTGCCTGTAGAAAAGAACCTGTGAAAAGTCCCAGTCACTGTTTATATTCTCCCCATGCATTTGAGTATATACATTGAGTGTTTTTTGGTTTGTTTTTTCTTTCATGCTCAGATGGGTCTGCTCCTCCAATGATGATGATCAAACAAAATGAAACACTCCTTTCTGCACAAAGGCAACCCTCTTCCAGATGCTTAACCCCTTAAGCTAGTGTTCAGATGACACAGAGGGAAGCATCACTTCACTTGCTGCTGAAATACAGCCATCTCTGGAGTGAAATTTGGCAACAGTGTAATAGTTAAGCTGCAGTACTTATATGACAGTTTGGGGAAAGGAGTAAGACAGAAATAGCAGATACCAAAATAATCTAATTAAAACAGCAGGGAGAGTGGAATTAGGCAACAAGAAAGGAGGATGATATACCCCAGTCTGATTATCTCTACTATTTAGACAGTGGGGACTTCAGCTCCAGAAGCTCTGTAGTGACCGCTGTCAGAATCTCCTACACAGGCTCAAAAGTGGGGAGGGAGGCTTGTCTGATGTCTCATTGAGCTATAATCTTGTGGCTTTTTTCTCTCTCTTTTCCCAGTGGTCTAATTATCAGGCTGTGTTGGCACTTAAATAGATCTGTATTCTTAGAGCCACCTCCCCCTTTTGCACCCTGCATAGGGTAATATCATGGTTCGGTATTTATGACATCAGAATGTACTATGTTCAAAAGTCATTATGTTAAGGCACCTTTTAAATGGCTTAGGAAGGATGAACTGGCAGACAACCCTCTGTTTAATTCAAAGGTCTTGGTAAATAAATATGACCAGGAAGGGAGATTCAAGAAATGTACCTGGTAGACAAATGCAGTTGAATAAAAATATGTAATCCTTAAGGTTTTCTAGAGTGGGAGTAGCTATTGTGATAAATATTAAAATAAAGACGTGGAAGTAGTAGTGGATAAAATTAAAAAATACTGAGCAATGTGTGTGATAATTATTTAAAAATAAAAGGAAAGGAAAGATTTGCCAACACCATTAAAAATAATCAGATTGTCAGATAATAGGACATCAGCTCTCTCAAAAGGGAAATTCCAGGGAATAAAGGAAGCAGATGCTAAAAGAACCCAGACATTTTGTTTAACTGGAAACGAGAGAGCTTTAAGAAGAAATATAGAGATTAAGAATTAGTTTCATTTGCAAGCACATAAAATCTTTGGGTAATTAACAAAGTTCATGTAGTCCACTGTTATAAAATGGAACCAAGAGAAAAAAATTCAAGGCAAATTAAATATAATTTTTATCATGGAAAAAAAATAAGATTTGGTATCAGAATGATACCAAAAAAAAAAACAAAAAACAAAAGAGAGAGAGAGAGAGAGAGAGAGAGATTTGGTTTTGAGTTTTAGCTGTGCAAATTGTTAGCTTTTTGACCTTAGAAGAATCACTTAAAATCTGAGGGTTTTCAAAAACATCTATAAGATAGAGATAATTATATCTAACAGGGATGTTGCAATGATTTAGCAAGGTAATGCATTAAACACTTTTGTGAACTGTAAAACTCTCTACATGTGATTTCTGTAAATATGCACTGTTCTTATAGTATGGAAAAGCTATTAAGGACAGTGATCACCCATGAGAATAACTTAGAAGACTAATCATATAGAGAAGAAATCTATTGAGTAAAATTTTAAAAATACATAATTTTTTATTTTGCACCTCAGTTTTCTGGCCCAGAAACTCTCCTATGTTTATGGGATTTTTCTAAAAATTTCCAGCGAGCTCTGTAACAGAGTTATCTACTCTCTATTGAGCTATAAAACACATGATTTTATAGTAAATATTGCCTCTGAGTAAACCTTGAATAACAGACTAAAGAAAAAGAATGCCATCTTCTTTCATTTAATAATCCTCTTTTCGAGAGGTTTGAGCAGAAGTAGGTGGGGGTCTGTGGGCTGAGAACAAGAGTAAAATAAGTCAGATGCTAATTGATGAAGAATTGAAATGGAAACGGTGAGGCACATAAATCTTTACAAAGTGTGGGCTGGCGCATTCAACTTCCTTTTACACAGCAGCCCATCTGTCTCATTAGTGTCTGTCTCTTAATCACAGACTTCATGAAGTGTCTACTTGGCTTTCTTTTTATTTATTTATTTTTTTTTAGCTTTTTATCTTAATCTCCTGCAAAAGTTAACAAAAAGAAATTAACTGAATTATATGCTGTTAGTGTGTATTCACAAGCACTCTGAAAAGTGAAACAGGCTATATTCGCAAATGAGTACTAGCATGGGGATGAGTCTATGCAATGAGCATCTTTGTGTGTGCATTCATGACTGTGTATGCATTTGTGCCGATATCTACAGACATAACACATATGTGCATCTGTTGTATACACCCTAACATGGAAAAGACACATTGACACTAATTAGAAAGGGTGATATGAAACAGTGAAAGTAAAATTCCTTTCGGCAGCATTTACTAATTTAATTAAAGCACATGTTGTAACATTGTGTGTGCAGGAAAGACTTTGCTGATTCATTGGTTAGAACAATAGAAGGAATTAAATATTAACAGGCTTAACTGTCAATAATTATTGAAAAATATGAATTCTCCATTGTCTGCAGTTCTTGCAATATGACAGTGTATGTATTTTAGATTGATCTCTGCTTGCTTGCTATTCAAAATGCTTTGGATAAAGAATGCTGTAGAGTCTAATTTGTGGCAGAAAATTTGTTTATTATTCCTGAGGACATTTGCAGGGCTGAACTATCACATGAAAAAATGAACAGCTTTGTTTAGAAAATTCAGTAGGGTCAGTACAAAAAAATTGAATTAAGAAACTTAGAGTCTGTCTTTGATTGATTGTGCTTCTTATTCGTTCTTTATTATTCTCTGTGAAGGACTAAAACTATGAAATTGAATGTGAAAACTGGATTAAGACAAGTGGCTTCTCAGATTTGTTTTTTGTTTTTGTTTTTGTTTTTTTACCTTAGCTGTTTCTGGTTCTTAGTAAAGCCAAGAGTAACTACATAAAAAGTGTATGTTTACTATATTAAATCTTCCTAATAAGTGTGCCCTTGAGGTTTGATTTTAGGAATTATTTTAGAAGATGCAGAGGCAGGTTGTACCTTCTGACTGTATGATGATATTTGTCTCTAGCAATTTTATATGCTCACTTATTTTTATGGAGTGAGCAGTGGAGTTAAAGAGGAAACAATACTATTTTTATGAAGAAAGTATTTTCTGTTTACCCTCTTTTCTCCAAGCAGAGTTTACTACATTTCCATTTGAGCCATCAGTTTACTCTCCAATTGCTTTTGTCAGGGATTTGTACACAAACATGTGTCTCTATTAACTAGACTATAAATCATTTGAAAAAAGGGAATTTTTTTATTTGTTGCATCTCTAGCTTCTAAGACAAGGCCCTAAAACATTTTGTTGAATTAATGAATGAGTGAATGAATTAATGAATCAGTCAGACACCTACTATGTGCTTATCATTGTCTTATACATGAGGGACAATGTATAGAAGTATGAGACATGAGGTAAAATAAATCTAGCTAAGGATTAGAACAACTTGAGTAATGAAATAAATATGGGAATACAACCCTCAAAATAAAATGAATATTTGTGGGTCCATACTGTTATAAATAAATAAGTGGGGCCAAATAGACAACTTCTTTACAGAGGAATTCAAATAGATGATAGATAGATAGATAGATAGATAGATAGATAGATAGATAGATAGATGATAGATAGATAGATAGATAGATAGATAGATAGATAGATAAGAGAAATAGAAAAACGTTATTAGTACCCCTAGTAATAATTGCCACAGGAAAGTTCCATTGATGGATGCTGGAATTAGTTGACAAAAGTTCAAGTAGGAACAAGATATTTGTAGAGTTTCAAATTGTAGTAATTACAAAGAGAAAAATGTAACTGTACTTGGAGAGTCCTGGCAGACACCACTTTAACTAAGTAATCAAGATTAGCATCACTACAGCCATGCCACCCAGAACGTGCCAGATCCCATTTGATCTCAGAAGCTAAGCAGGATCGGGCCTGGTTAGTACTTGGATGGGAGACCACCTAGGAAGAGCAGATGCCATATGCCTTAAAAAAAAAAAAAAGATTAGCATCACTAATGATATAAGTTGACATTATGTGCTCCTTCATGTGAAGCACTAGGGACACCATACCTCTGTGTTTGCCTTCCCAATAATGTATAATCTCATCAAGAGAAAATATCAGACAAACCCAAATCAAAGGACGTTCTAGAAAACAACTGACCAGTACCCTTCAAAAATGTCAAGGTCTTTAAAGATAAGAAAGGACCAAGGATTGCCACAGATTGGAGAGACATGACAGCTAAATGCAGCATGAAATCCTAGATTGGATCTTGAAACAGAAAAAGGGCATTAGTGGAAAACGAGGCGAAATCCTAACAAATTCTATAATTTCATTAGTAGTACTGACCAAGGTTAATTTTCTAGTTTTGATTGTTGTTCTTTGGTTACGTAAGATGTTAACATAAGGGGAAGCTGGGTGAAGGGTACAAAGGAACTCCGTGCTATTTTTGTGACTCTCTGTAAACCTAAAATTATCTTTAAGAAAGTCTAATTGAGGGTACTTTGTCCACAAGAAGCCATTATAGAGTAATACTTGACAGTATATAACTATGAATTTATGATGGTAGGGGTAACTTTGGGCTGAGGGTGAACTGAAGGGAATGAGAGATGGCTGATGATTGGAACGGTCAGGAAGAATTTCATATGAGAAGAAAAATCTGATTTGTCCCTTGAAAGGAGGTGCAGAGATGATGGGTGGAGGCAAACTGAGAGGTTGTTCTAGGTGCAGGGACAATAGGGACAAAGGCAGGAGGAAGGGCTGCAGTTGCCTGTGTGGGATATGATGGAGAGGCTGGACGAGTGATGTGTGCTGAAGATCAGTATGAAAGAGTGTTGGACAGCTGTGCGGAAGACAGGAAGTAGAGTCATTAAGACCAGGCAGAGGAGTATGTGTGATAGTTACAAGCTCTTGTTGAAGCTCAGAACTTAGTTGTATCCCCATTCCACTCACCCAAGCTCAGTGAAGTGGTATGTATGTGAAACTGGTGACAGGGTATCCAGGGTGGCTGGAGTTGGGAGAGATTGAGAGGTAGGTGAGTTAGGGGTTAGAAATAGCTAATGACAGGCTATTCATTTGAGGTCTCAAGTGGGAGGGGAGGGGAGTCGGAAAAGAAAGAGGAGGCAACATATCTAAAAGCATTTGAAGAGGTAGAATCATAGAATTTAGTGATTGATAGATATGGGGCATGAAGAACAAGGAATCAAAGATGATTTCTGGGACAAGCTTACAAGAGAGGTGAAGCTGGTGTTTATAATTGAAACTATTCATTCAGCAGATATAGTGCCTATGTGGAAGGTTACATATTCTAGGTAAAGAAGGAGGATTAAAAAGAGTACAAACAGAATGTCTGTCTACAATGAAACACAGAGCAGGAAAACCCATGGTTTAAGCTGTACTGCATGTGTTTATAGATGACCAGGGCAGACCCACCTAAGGGGTCCCTTTCCTTCAGATAAAAAGAAGGGAGGGGGTTGCTCTGTTTCTAACAGCAGCCATGAATAGTGTTAAGAGTATTTTTCAAGTTAGCATTTCTCTCTGCTTTTTAAAGATGTCAAGCCTACTATTTGAACTCTACTCATACCAGCAGTGCACGTGGGTTCCCTTTTCTCCACATCCTCTCCAACACTTGTTTCTTGCTTTTTTCATAATAGCCAGTCTAACAGATGTGAGATGATACTGTGATTTTGTGGTTTTGAGGTACATTTCTCTAATAATTAGTGATGTTGAACATTTTTTTTTTCATGTGCCTGTTAGGCCATTTTTATGTCTTCTTCGGAAAAAATGGCAGTTTAGGTCCTCTGCCCATTTTTTTAAATTGGGTTGTTTGTATTTTGTTTTTGATCTTACTCCTTCTTTGATATCAAACAGTGATTAAGATAAATAAACATTTTCTAGACAATAGGCAACTGAAGAGAAAGTTGCCCCTTTTATGGTTAGCTGTAAATGGGAGTTGCTTGATATTCTTAAAAACATGAAATTGTGGTGGTTCTGTGTCTAGTCCAGAACTTTGCACTGTGTATAACGTTTACAGCCTGTAAACTTAATCTTCAGGTATTTTAATATGAGAACACTTCATGAAATATGACTTGCCTATAGAGTATTTAAAACGTGGTTTAAATGGCAGTGTGTATCATAATATACATGGATGTTTTGTGCAGAATGTAAAAAGAAATTAACATCTTTTGTAGAGTATACATTGGCAATGGCAGAATACTCTGTGAAGTGACCACTGGACCCCCTTTATGGGCCTGCTGTGAAAGCACATATGTTCAAACTGGAAGGATAAAGAATCTTTTTATGTCTTTTATAACTAATATATTGACTTCAGTGTTTTTTCATAGGGAACATATTTCAAAACTGTAATTGTCGTCAATGGTTCTTTCCATTTAAAATACTTACTATATCCAGTGGTTCTTTCCACAGTTCCACATAAGCTAATCAGTTTCTTTCCCTTCTCAGAGTGCCTGATGCTTTTGGGTACAATGCATTTACTAAAATGGGTACTTTTGTTTTCTTTTTGTGGCATAAGTGGAAGTGATATGCTGAAATGAAGGAACCATTTTGAACTTACTCTTTAAAAAATTGCAAGGTGATGGCAGGCAGAAACCTCAACAGAGCTCCATAAAGATTGGGAAATCTATCAGGCTGTTATTTGTCCAAGAGATAGTACACATGTATCAAGCAGGTTAATTCTTTTATTTCTTATGATGCCAAATAGGAAGTGCATGATTAACCTAATGGACCTTTTAGAGATGCAACAAAGAGATGAGAGTGGAAAGTACCAGAAAATTGCTGTGGAAGGAATAAGCATAGAAAGCCAAGTTTTAGGATTAGACAAAGTCTGTTTAAAGTTATAACTTAATTTGGAGATTTTTATTGCACCCTATAATAACTCAAGAGTGAAATAAGGGAGATATTTACAGAGCAAGAAATGGGGAACGGTGACAAATTCTTTCCCTTCTTCAAGCTCTTCTTCTCTTATTTAGTCTCTCTTCTTTCCTTTCCATTAAAAATAAACTGGATAGAAGGATGGATGGATGGACGGACGGACGGATGGACGGACAGATGGACGAATGAGAGAATGAAGTGAGCAAGCTGCTTTTAACAAAATTCGAGTCAAGTCACTTCTGTGAATTTTGTCATAAAAATTATATGATCCTAGTTTTCTTACCTAGAACACATATTTCTACAACTCTAAACTACTAATAAATCTGGAAATAATAGGAAAAAGTCTTTATACAAAGGAGGAAAATGACCAACCAAAAATCTTGCACTTGACTTTGTAGATGCAGCCCTGAAATATCTAGAGCCCTGATAGCTTAGAGTGACACTCAGATAAGGTTAATGATTTCACAAGTTTACTTATCCAGTTCCCCCAAGTAGATTAAGAGGAATAAGAGGCCTTTGTAGTGTTAAATATACTGACCATAGTGAAGGAGGGGCATGGTGGGAAAGCTAGAAAAACTAGAGCATTATAAAATCTCAGTGGTTTAGGCCATTTGGTTTGGACGCAAACCAACCAACTAGATTATTCAGGGTAGGTGAACATGTAGGATCTTTCTTGAAAAGCAACAAAGAGCTAATAGCACAGAGGACAAGAATGTTGTAGTAAGAAACAACCCCAGCTCTCAGGGGTGGAATGCAATAGAAGCTTCTTTTTCAGTCATTATAGTTAGCTTTGGATGTTCCACAGTGGGGGTGGAGGTATCCACGGGATGGTGATTCCCAGACTGAGCATCCTCCCATCTCACGGCTCAGCCATTCTCTAGGGTCCCTGGGAGACCTTCAGGAACTTCTGAAGCAATTTTCCCAGCATTTGGGGAGAGGAAAGAGAGTGAATACTATCATTGGAGGTTTGTTAATGGAAGTGGCATACATCACTCTTTTTCATGTTCCCTTTGACTGAATTTAATCACATGGACAGTCCTAGCGCAAGTAAAGCTGGGAAATGTCAACCTGTATGTCAATGGGGACAGGGAAACTGGTTTGTTGAACACTGACCAGCCTCTGCCACAACTGGATACCTTCATGAGTTTGATGTCTTCCTTTACCTCCATCCTACCTGAACTCTGGGGAGACAAGTTGAGGGATAACTGTATAAAATCATTTTCGAGCACTGTTGCAGGGGTTGAGACGAAGTTAGATGGGGGTGTGGTGGGAGAGCATATAGAGAGACAGGCAGGTGCTAGAAAAAACTTTGGAAGTTTCAGGTAAGGAAGAAGAAACATTCCTCTCCCCCCACCACTTCCTGGTTTTCACATCTGTAGTTCCCTGCTTAACTCAGGGACAACTTGCTTGAGAGTTGTCAGTGCTAGAATTTTTCTATTAGCTTTTGTTCGGTTCCTACAAAACCAAGCTGTTTTCATAACATTGTTTCTCAGAGAAAATGAGTTTGGAGCTCCAAACACTGACTTAGAAATGAACTGCATGTATGCAGCTCCTTTGTAAATTGAGTACTCTCTGTCCTGGGCATGTCACCCAGAGATAACAGTTATCTGTGCTTTATCAGTGTAGGCTTGTCAAGTTAACTTATGTTTACTCTTTTCTGCCTTCATTTTGATGATAGCCTCGCTCTTAAAATTTAATACCCTCTTTATGTTTGGAGAAACATTTCCTTTGGAGGCGCTTCAAATATTCTTGTGAATAGGAATGATGATTTTATTTTATCTCCCAATTTATCTTTAGTAGGATTCATGGCTATGAACATCTTTTGAGCAGGCAGTCTATAAATTGTGGGAAAAAATGAAAACTCTTTAACGGAAGTGAGGGAAAAATTCTTTTCTCATATTACTCTGGGTTGTCAGATAAACTTGTAATGTAATTACTGTGTTGGTTTGTAAAGGTTAAAGAACTCTGAAGTTTATAATTCTCTTTTGTGTATGTGTTCCACACATGTAAGGGAAAAATCCAACACACTGAAGCTAAATACCATGTTAACATAAAAGTTCTGAGCATTTTATAGTTTGTCGACACAGAGACATAATTTATGGATTTTGTATTGGCTTTTACAAATATCTCATGAATCAGTTATTTCCTCCATGGAGCCAATATGCAGATTACATACCTTGTTTATTTTAAATCTCCATGTATGTAATGTGTGCACTTAAAAATGTTCTTGCAGCCTTCATATTGTAAAGCGAAAAGGTGAAACCCTAGTCTTAGAGACTCTCCTTAGGGAACCTAACTATCCATATACAAGAAAAAAATTCTGCTGTTAGCAGAGCAGCTGACAGACTATGATCACAAATGTTACCGATGCTGTTCTGTTAGGAGGTAGAAATAGAATGCCTAGGACTATGTAAGCTTGTCATTGATTGTCAGGGTGATGTGTTTCCATATTAAAAAGAATACTTTGTTCTCCTCTTGCACATGTACCCTGCAATGGTAAGAAACTGTTTCAGTTCAGCTGTTATCTGATTTACACTTGCAGGCTCAGATTTTGATACTAGTGTAGTTAAAATTAAATGAGGAGTAGTCATATTTAATGATCTTTCCTTTCTATTTAAAATGGTATTGCAGCCCATGCAGGAAACATTTCCTTTTGGTTTTAAGTTTATGTATTTTGTTCTATCTTTTGATATATATTTTTTTAACCATCAAAACTTTGGGAATAATTGAGGTATCTTGGTCTTTTTGCCATCCGCAGTCTGTAGTCACTTTCCTCAAAATTGTTTGCATGGATTCCAGATCTCCTAGGAGTTCAGTAATTGACTAATATGTTTGAAAGAGTTTTATGTAAATTGAACTGTGAAACTGTGGTTGAATATGAAGAAGCCTACACGAGTGTGAAAGTAAGCACTTTATGAACTGTAGAGCACTATACAAAAGTGAGACATTATAATTAAATATTCTCTGGTTTGTAATGAGTGTCGACTGTCAAAACATATAAAAGAATTTATATTTTCCCATAAGTACACTGTTTACAATGTTCCAAGAATAGCTAGAAGTTACTCCAGTACTGAAAGAGAATATTTAGGGGGAATACAGAGTTCCAAAATGCCAACAGAAATCATTAATCAAGGGGGAATTGTTGAAGCTACCTCTTTAAAACCCTGCTAGAAACATGGTACCATCTGAATTTTTAACCTCATCCAAGCAAAAGGAGAATAGGGCACTAATATCTGGAAGCAAAAACATGAAATGGTGAATGTAGAATATAAACCATTGTTTAATAGATTTATGTTCTACGACTAGCTCAAGTTTACAGATTTCTAGATATCCAGAGATTCACAAAAGCTTTATTTTTGTTATTCAATTTAAATCTAATATAATCTGCTCTTAAGTTCCAAAGTCATGAAAATTATTTTTCTCTCTTTCTAGAGACCTCCTCCACCCCATTGCCAGCTAGAGTCATGCAGTTACCCACTCTGATAATGCTTAGATTCATTTGTAGATTATACACACCAAAACAGGGTTGGCACACCTTCATGGAGATTAGGCCCAGTGGGCTGCTTGAATGTGTGAGCCTCAGTAGAAGTTTATATTTTATAGCTGACACAGTATTTACCAGAGTAACCTGTTGCAAAGCATGATACTTTATCATTTGTTTTGTATCTTCTGTATTGAATATTTGAGTTAAAAATATGAAAAGTTTTTAACATGTAAAGAGACTTTATTAACCCTATGTATTAAAAGGGTTTATATAGAAGTCTTTTGAGAAATTTTTTTGTATTTGATTCCTGGAATGTTCAAACAGTAAAGGCAGTTTTTTTTTTTTTTGTGATCAAAAGCCAGCATTACTCAGACCTTAATGTGGAAATAATAATAATAATAATAATTAATAATAATAATAATAAATATTTATTAATATTTTTGCAAATGAATAAATTGGCATTTTTTTAACTTCAGTATTAAAAGCACTGTTGACTTTTATGAAAAGGTTGATTTCCTGGAACCAGTAATATTATGAGGTTCATTTTTAGGCAATTATTGACACGTTTGTCAGATAAATCAAACATTAAATGGGCCGTGGGGAATGGTTTTTAATATTTTCTCCTTGCAATTTGTTCCCTAAAGAAACGTTGTCTCTTAAGTGGAGTAGTTTGGAGGAAGCATTGCTTTTAGGTACCCAGTCCTCATGGTGCGGAGAAACCAAAAACCAATGCTCCAGGGCACCTCCGCAGTATTTTTCATAAGCTTTAAACTGGATATGAAAGGCCATCCAATTTAGAGCTTTTTGTCTATGAAGATCAAGCAGAGATTGATTTTTAACCACTGTGCTTATGGGGAAACAGACTGCAGTAACTAAGACAAAAAGAAGCTGATAGAAAGGAGAAGAGAAATAACCTCCCTGGCACCCACTGGAGAATGTCTCCAGAGGAAGAAGATCAGTATCTTCTGATATTCATAAGTAGAGGAACTGCAAGAATTCTACATTCATATGCTCAGCCCATCAAGACCTCTCACTCAGGGAAGATGAAATGTTCTTTATTCAGGAGATCGGGAGGAGGAATCATTAAGGACCATACAGCTAATTTTTAAAAAAACGTACAGTCAGTGCTTTACATATTCATAGAGTTGTGCAAATATCACCACAATAAATTTTAGAACATTTTTACCACCTCAAAAAGAAATCTTGAACATACTCATTAGCAGTCACTTCCCATTTTCTCCTAACCCTTCACCCTCAGTTTCTGGCAACCACTAACTCTTTTCTTTATGTCTAAATTTGACTATTCTAGACACTTCATATGAATAGAACCATACAATATGTGGACATTTGTGCCTGGTTTCTTTCACTTAGCATAATGTTTTCAAGGCCCATCCATAGTGTAGCATGCATTAGTACTGATTCCATGCTATGACTGAATGATATTTCATTGTATGGATATCCACATTTTGTTTATCCATTCATGAGTTGATAGACATTTGAGTTGTTTCTGCTTTTTTCGATATTATGGGCAATGTTGCTATGAACATTCCTGTATAGGCTTTTGTGTGACATTTTCTCATTTCTCTGTGTAGTGTTTATGCAGTTATAAATTATGAGAGTAAACAATTTTCTTTTTCATACATGAGTTTCACTACTCTCTTCTTACCCATCTCACTCTCCTAAAAATAATTTTAATTGAGATTGTAGAGAGTGAGAACATCAGTTAACTTTTACTAAATCACTAATGACTAGACTCTCCTCTGCGTGTCGTGGATGTGTTTCAGTATTTCTCAGAGAAGCCTCACATTACAGATGTGATGGCTGAGGTTTAGAGAAACACCACAAAGCCTGGAGTCATTCAGCTTGGAAGCTGGGGGAGTAGGGATTTGAATCTACCTCTTTCTTATTCTTAATCACAGTGCTCTCTGTTCCCTCCCACATAATAATATGACCCAGGTCATGCACCTGTTCATCTCTCAGAGGATTCTCCTTTAATTCATGAGCCTCCTTCTGATTTGATTGTGAAAAGTAAGGAGCATGGTTTAAAGACCCTTTATATCATATGCCCTTGGACCTGAAGCAGGCATTTGTGTCTCCCTTGACAAAATGATTGTTAACTATTTCCCTCTCTGAGTGAGGTGGCATCATGGAAGCCTGGCACGGGCTGGTGCTCAGTCAATGTGACTCTTCTAACTCTCTGCCCTCCAGTTGGCCAGTCTCCTTATCTTAAGACTTCATCTCTCCTTCACTTCAGCCACCCACAAATACTGCCAAACCTATGACCTCTTCATTAGCTTGAACCAACATCCTTTGGACCTTTCTAAATCTCAGCAACTCTGCAGTTGCCTATTCTGGTCACAGCCTCCTGACCCCCTTTGTTTTCTTCCTCCTGCTGAACCTAGCCATCCCTCACCATGAGCCCTGGCCTATTTACATCCTGCATCAGACAGTCCCTTCCAAACACCAACCTTGGGTGATCTCCACCACTTAATGCAACTGTTCAAAGGTCCTTAAACCCAATTTATGGGTTCTAATGTGGATTCTTGCTATTCAGTTTAAGACAGGTCTTTGTTAACTTCTTCCATGGTAGACGCACTGTCACATTTCCCATGGGACCTATTCTAAACTTTTCTAGTCTCTTCAAAATTTACAGTCTCCCACTTTCTATTGAGGAACATTTATTCCTCTTGCTTTTGGGAAATCTTGAGGAACCCAGACATCAATCTTTCTATTGCTCTTTTTCCCTTCAATTCTGTGCATTTCCCATTCAATAGATCCTTGGTGTCAGATGTACTACATAGCAGATATCCAAGGCATCAGGAATTCAGAGGAAAATTTGGAGACTAGTTGAGTGGGACACCTGAGTTTTGTAGAATGTTGCCTAAAATTCTTTTGATTTTTTTTTTTCTGCAGTTCATTTATGTTTTGTAAAACCACATCAATTACTCGCTCCCATTCTCTTCTCTGTGAACATAGGAGATGGGAGTCTGAAAGATGTTCTTTTGTCATATACAAGAAGAGAGGAGGTTGAAATTTTTGACAAAAATGAAGTTGGGGATTACCTGTGAATTTCAGCCGCCTGTCAGGTGGACCATAGAAAGTGGGCCATAATGAATTGGAAGGTCACAAAGGGGGAAAGGTAAGCCTTGCCAGCTCTTTCGTAATGATAGATTTGTGCCTTCAATGGACTCAAAAAATTTCTGCTTGTCAGAAGAGGTGACAAACACATAGATGTGCTATCATCTCTATGAGAGGGTTAAAATGAAACCTTTTTAGAGTCCTGGATCCTTTACTTTTGATGACCCATTACTGCTGATCAGTTTGTTCTGCCTGATCACCTAGGACTCCTCCAGAAGGTGGTTGGAGAGGAGCCAGACTCACAAGGAGGTCTCTTCTCTTCTGTCTTTACACCTTTTCAACCTCACCCCCATCCCCAACCTAGAACACGCTCTTAAGGGAATGTCTGATTAATTTACTACAGTATTGACCAGGAAATTTTTACAGCTATTTTGTTCCAAATTTAACTAATGGCCAGTAAGAGGTGTGACAGTTCAGGTAAGTAGAAATAGACAAAATTGGTCTTTTTCTTTGTGTCCTGAGGCTAAATCTAAACAAACCTATGTAGTTGGCACATGTTCAGCTGTAGCAGAGGCCAAATTTGAATGACTTAGGAAGATTGAATTATCCCTTTGGCTTTGGAGGTAGTCCTGCCCACTCTGGAAGTTTGCATACGTGTGTGTGTGTGTGTGTGTGTGTGTGTGTGTGTGTGTGTGTGTGTGTGTGTGTAGGAGTGGGTGGAAGCTTAGCTGAATGCATCTGTTTTATAAAAGTTGAGTCAGTCCCTTGGCTATTCACTTGCGAGGGGTTTAAAATATTCCCGTATTAAAAATAACCAAAAAGCTACCCAAAATTAGACCACATATTTTGTTCATTTCATATTTCAGTGTCCCCGCTATATTTGTTTTTGTTTTCTTCCTTTTAAGTAAAAGAATTAACTAATTTGCTTTAAATCACTAAAAGTACAAAAGGTACAATAAATGAATAAAGAAAAATGAGTCTCTTATTTCTGTTCCCAAGTCACACCAGTTAGCTCATAGAGGCAATCTCCATTATCATTTTCTTTAGGGTTCGTTTAGGAATATTTTATAAATATATAGGCAAAAATGTTGTTGTTGTTTTTTTTTTAAACATAATGTTTACACTATCTACACTGTTCTGCCCTTTCACCTAACCATATATCCTGGAAAACTTTTCTTGTTAGAACATAGAAGGCAGGTTTATTTTTCTTAATCTCTAAATGGTATTACATTACATGGTTTTGCCATAATTTATTCAGTCTCATGATGATGGACTTTGGGTTGTTTCTAGCTATTTGCTTCTATGAACGATGCTGCAGTGAATTACTTTCTATGAATAGTTTTTTATATGTCAGGAGGATCTCTGGAGGAGAAATTACTGAAGTAGAATTGTTGGATCAAAGAGAATGTGCAGTTTTAATTTTGGTCAACCTTGCCAAATTGTCCTGTGATTTGGCATTTGTACTAATGCATGCTCCCACTAACACTGTGCGTGAGTGCCTGTACTGACAGACAGTGCTATTAAACTTCATCATCTTGGCCAACTTAAGAGGTGAAGACTGCTATGTTTTAGTAGCTTGATTAATATGAATTTTGCTTATTACAGTGATGATTGAATATCTTTTGACATTTTAAAGGCCTTTTTTATTTTCTTTTCTAAGAAATATATATTCACTTTCATTGCCCATTTTTAATTGGGTTTTTGCTCTTTCCGGTGAATTGATTTTTAGGAGTGCTTAGTAGCTCAAGAAAATTAGTCTTTTTGTGTTTAAAAAATTTTTTTTTGTTTGTAATAAAAACAGACTCACAAATATAGTGGACAGTTTGGTGACGGACAGAGGGGAGTGGGGGTTGCAAGGATGGGAAAATGGGCCTGAAGGGTTAAAGAAGTACAAATTGGTAGTTGATAAATGGTCACGGGGCTGGAGAGCATGACAAAGGGTATGCAGTCAGCATTAATATATTGGCTAGGTGGGAAATCAGAGGAGAGAAGGAACAATTAGAATCATTTTATAAATGATATAAATGTCTAACCAATGTACTATATACTTGAAACTAATTAAAATCAATAAATTAAAAAAACAAATTTCTTTTGTTTACTTTTGTTTTTTTTTATTTCTTTCATGGTGGATTTGTTTTTAGAATTATGTAGTCTTATATATTGCCCCCCTTCTTTATTTTTTTTTTTTTGCTTTTAACTTTCTGACATATACCTTCTCCACTTAAATGGTTAAAAAATTATCTTCATATGCCAGTGCATACTAATTTAATTTCTGGAGCTTTATGATATTTTTAATATCTGATATGCTAATCTTTCCTTATTTACTTTTGCACCATTTTTATAGTGAGTCTCTCCTATTTATTTTTCCATACGAATTTAAGGATTAGCTTCCTAATGGTATTTCTTGACAATATATCAAGTCTATAGATTAATTTGGGAAGAATTATTCTCTTTCTTGACAGTGACTTTCTATTCAGGGACAACATAGAGTTTTCTAGTTGTTCATATCTTCTTCTCTGTCCTTCAATAGTGTTTAACATTTTTCTTTTCATAGATATTGCATGTTTCTTATCAAATTTATCTCTAGGTATTTTTGTTGCTGTTAAAAAATAGGACGTATTTTTACTAATTGTCATCTAGGAAAGCCATTGATTTTTGCATATTACTTTTGTTAATTACCTAACAGAATTCTCTGATTGTCTAAAATAGTTGTTCTGCTGACTCACTCAGAATTGCAGTCATAGCATATACAAATAATGATAATTTTACTGCCTCTTTTCCAATTTTTATACCCCTTGTTTCTTTCTCTTATATAATATTATATAATATTAAATTGCTTAATTTCACCACAACAGTGTTAAATAACACAGATGACAATGGACAGCTTTGTGTAATTTTTAACTTCAATGGAGTGCTTCTCATGTTTTCCCATTTACATTGAGTCCACCTTTGGGATTGGGTATATTTAATGTCTATTTGCTCTTACAGGGTTTAGTAATGAGCAGAAAGCATTTTGGAATGTTGGATGTGACAGAATCGTTTGCAGAGAGATACAGCATACTCCACCAGTTCTCCAGTGATAAAGTTGTAGACTGATTTTCCTCACTGGCACTGATGGGAGTTTGTGAGTGGAAAGTCCATGTTATGAAGGAAGAAGGCAGAAACTAGACTTCAATCTCATGCCATTTTTCTTTTGCCAATCAATTGAAAAGACTAAGAAGCTATAGGAATATGTAGTCCCAGGAGGATTAAGTAAAGGCTTTTGCTAAAGGAGGAAAGGAAAAAAAGAGGGAGAAAAAGGATGAAAAGAAAGGAGTATTTATCACTGGGCCCCCGAATCAAGTCATGTGATAAATATTTCTAGGGTACTGGTTTTCCCCAGAAGATTATTACTAAAAGAATAGCACAAAACACTACACTGTCAGCAAATATGATAGCCTCTCAGAAAAGGCTTAGAAGAAATAGTGAAATATTTTACCATTTGTAAGCAAAACAGACTAAAAGAGTTACAAATATTGAGAAATCACTGAAGGGGAAAAGAATGCCTATTGAAACATGTTTACAAGCTGATTCTTTTTGATGTTGCCATAAAAAAAAGTGTTTTGATCTCTTGCAAAGAAACCAGAGAGGTATTTTATGTGCTAACCCCGAACTTGACATTACTTTACTAATAAATACTAGGACAGGCTGTCCCTTGCATTAGCAGAACTAGAAAACAAAACAAAAGACAGTAACAATTGAGACTTTGATGCTTGTTGGAAACATCTAACGTACAGAACTGGTGCCTTGTGGTTAAAAACAAAAGGAATTTAGGCCAACTTCAAAAGTGGTAGAAACTGATGGGTGGAGTTTGAGACTCACTACACAGTCATCTATAAGATAAATATGAAAGAGAAAGCCCTGGGATTCAAGGATGTGACCCCTCGCCCTCCCCCTGGCTGATTCTGGACACATAACACCTCTGACTTGCACCAGCTGGTCTCATGTCAAAACCCTGCATGTGCTTTTCACATTGCGGGAACCACAGGACTTTGGGCAGGCATCTCAGGCAAGTCTTCTTATCAGGTGGTATGTTGAGGAGGAAAGAGCAAAGTCTTGAAAGCCTCTGCCACTTACTAGTTGTGTGAATGTGACCAAGTTACTGAATCTCTCTGAGCTTAGTTTCTCATCTGTAAGTCATGCCTACAATTCAGGGATTTCGTTTGGACTTATTAGAGATGTGGTCCACAGAGCACCTAGCACAGGGCCTTGCATAGAGCAGTTTCTCAGTAACTGTGTTCATAGAGGAACCAGAGGAAGCAGGATAGAGGGAAGGAAGGAAGAATCCCATGCATCGAGTATCATGTGTCCAATATGCAGAGGGTGCAGGGCAAACTTGTAAAGAGTATTACATCAGAGCTAGAGATGAAGTAGTGATTATAGAAAAGACCTCTCAGAGAGATGAGCTATGAAGACTAAGCTGACAAAATATGCAAGGGACGTGCTTCTATACAGAGAAGGACAGCATTTTCAAAGGCCCAGGCTTGAAGGAGTCAAGGAGTCTTAAATCCAGAGAAGTGTGAGTTAAGAGACTATGGCTGAGTCCCAGGCTATGAGATAAGACAGGAAAGGCTGGCAGGCCTGGGATAGAGCAGGATCTTGTTTGTCATGCTTGGAATATGGTTACAATAGTGGTGGAGAGCACAATTGCATTTGTATTTTGGAAACATGGTGGCATTGTCTGTGGGGTGTGGCATAGAGAGTTGGGGGAGGAACGAGCCCTATGGCAATGATTTCTTCCATAATCCCCACAAATTCTGGTCAAGTGTCAAGTGCATAATAGGTTTTCAGGGAAAAACTTCTCAGTAGACTTAGACACCAGCTATTGTCTTGCCAGGGTCATCTTTTCCATGATTCACTTCTTTTACTATTAATAATAGATTATTCTCATGTGAGTTTGACCATTTTCTGTCAAATTATTTTTGACCTTTGATTAAATTACCTTAACCTATTGTGATCATGGCATACACATACCCTAATCTATTTATAATTTACTGTGCAATAATTGGCTTCATAAAAGATATCTTCTTAAGGAGCGCTTACCTAGACCTCAGTGAAAATTTTGACTCACAGTTCTCCCCTATCCCAAAGAAATGGTTTATGTGCAGAGGGATAATTGTTCCCAGCCCAAATATTTTAGGCTTTCCCTATACTCTCTTTCAAAGCTTTCCCTGTTTTAAGATTCTTTCAAGCCTCCTGGCTCTGTCAAAGGAGAAAGCTATAAAAGCTTTTAGCTTCTGATGACTTCACACAGGGAAAGCTCATTGTCTCATTTTGGGGTGATGGTACTCTCCTAGTTAAGATGGCTACTAGCAGTTAACTGTGGCTGTGGGCCATGGAGAGCCCTGGTCAGTACCAAATGAAGTAAGAGATAGTTGAATCTATCATGGTGTAGATGGGTAGAGAACAGTTATTCAGAACAATGGGTTTATTATCAGTCAGTCAGTCAACTAGTATTTTTTGAAGTTCCGCAGTGTGCCAAGTAGGGTGCTGAGTACCAAAGGTACTAATGTGGACAAAAGGGAAATGTTTTCTACCCCATGGTCTCCTTTATAGGTATTATACTATAAAAGGTAAAAAAGTAACTCATCAATTTTAATACAAGTAGTATGAGACAAGTACTATTCAAGGGAAATACACAATGTTGTGGAAGTATCAGGATGGTGTGTGATTCTCACTTGGGAGGCCAGGGAAGACTGCCATGAAGATCCAGGGTTTCCTAAACAGAAAGAGGAGTAAGATATACTTTAGCGAGTTTTGAGGTGATAGTGTTTATAAGGAAAAAAATTAGAGTATTGTGGATTTTATGTTGGATTTGTTATGGATTTTTAATAAAACCATCAAAATAGCCTTTGAGTCATACAATATTTGGAATGTATGCTTGGCTACTGTAGTTTAAGTCAGTAGGGTCAGGTATATTATCAGACTCAAGCTATAGTTTCATTTACTGCATGTGTTGGCATCGTCAGTTGGACAAGACATACAAATCCTAGATGTCAATGGCCTGAAAGAAAGAAAGTGGAATCTGATCTATATGTCATGGTATATGTACAGTTGTTCCTAGGCAACATTTCTGAAGTCGAAACCATTTTTCTCTCTGCTTTAACGATTTGTTATCATGAAGAATACATAGCTAGACTGTTAGACGGAAGACTCCAGACCAAGTTTTCCTCAGTGAGAATTCAGTATATGATCAAGGTACTGTGCTGAGCATGAGTGCAGGTTCAGCAGATGTGGAAGCTTAAAGTGCAGTTGAACAGCACTGGTGTGGACCAGCAGGTAGAGACATAAAGGTGACAACATTCTGACCAGATCCTCCAGTCAAGGCTGGATTGTAGAGAACAGTGGTTTCTGTCACAGCCAAGATCAGTATTAGACATGGGCCAGTGGAGTGAGGCTTGTGAAAAGTGTATCTTTTACAAATTCAGGCAGTGGAGTGACAACCCATTCACACTCTTAATTTTTGCTTTTGGAAGCTATGTCCAGAAAAGAAAGAAGATAAATTTCTCTACCTTATAAACTGCACTTATTCAAAACACATTGCATGAATTAGAGTGCCAGTTCTCCTCTGCTAAAGTAAGGGTTTTCACAATATTGTTTCTTTTGAAGAAGCAGAGGGAAAACTTAACAAGAAAACACATTAACTCCTATTAAAGGGTATCTTAGAGGTTCTTCAACCTGTCTTTGGGGAAAACACCTTACTGTATAGTCTTATAAGAATTCAAGTGCTGCTTGCTTGTTAGAAATAGAGTGAATTGGTTAGAGAGATGAGCATGAGTTGTTTTGGGTTCAAGGACATGGAATGCTTAAAATGTTTAGCAATTCAGGAGTCTTTTTCTGTAGCTTAATTGTTGTTTCTAGAGCCAACCTTTCCAGGTGCAAGGTAGCAGTCATGAGTTGCAAGAAAGCCAACCTGACTTGTTGTTTTGAGCATGTGTCCTCGGAAAATGCTTTAGCAATACCTCCTCAGTTCTTCTACCATATACGCACATGTGCATGTTCTTGTATGCACACGGATATGATATGTAGTCAAGAACCTGGGCACAGTAAGAAATGACTAGCATGGATTTTTTTCCAACTTAAAGATATCACTCTTTTTGCTCTGCCTCTTGCATACGACTTCTTTGATCCATGTTTATTTTCAGCCTCCCCAAGAAAAATGTTAGATTTTTTCAGACTGCAACTTTTGTTAGAATCACAGACTATTAGATCTATAAGAGGCTTTAGAGATCTAACGAGCCCAGCTGGAAGTACCGACAGGACAACCATGTAGACATTTCCAGGAAGCATTCTGATAAACGTATGTGAATCTTGAAAGAGAAGTCAGGGCTGAACTTGTTGATTTGACAGTCATTCACTTAGTGGCAATAGACAGGGTGCATCTGTGCATCTGATGAGATCATTCTCCTGCTCAAAACCTTTGAAGACCCTTCAGAGTCTACAGAATCATCTTAGTTACTCAGGCCTTTCAGGCCCGACCTAACATGACCTCCACCTTCCACCCCATCTCCCACTGTCACCTCCCTAGACACGCTCCTCTAACCACAGTGTTCTGCGGACTTTTTTGAACACGTGTGTTTGTTACCTTTCTTTTCTAAAGCTGTTTAATCTTCTAGAGTTAGTTCAGATTCTACTTCTTTTGGAAGTCTTCTCTCATGAATTTGGGTTGTGAAAGACCAAAGGGAATCTTGGAGTCTGTGATGAACTAGAAAGTATATTCTCTACCTTTACCAGTAATGAGTCTTTTGTGACTTTTATGCATCGTGAGAGACATCAGAGGTCATCTAGATTGGCCTCTATCACAGTGTAGGGATCTGTGACACATATGTGTACCACTTCTTTCTGTAGTAAAATATATGGAATTTATCTAATTTTTTTATCCTATATTTACATTATTTTCTTTCTAGTTTTATGTGTCTCCTAGAATGTTGTATTGAATTATTCTCTTTGTAAAGTCATACCATGTTTTGAATGAGAATGTATGGATTCTTGGTCCAGCTTCACTGTCAACTTACTGGTTTATTTAGGCAGTTTATATAACCTCTAACATAATTTATCATCTATAAAATGGGCCTAAGAATAACTCACTCAGTTTCATAAGGATAAATAAAACTTAAAGTTGAAAGGTTTAAAAAACTTTTTTAGAATGTGAAATATAAACATAAGATTTTATTATTGCTACTATACTGCTTATAGTCAAGGAAAAACTTTCAATTATTTTCCATAATTTAATATAGAGTATGTCACATTATGTGTTTTATAAAAGTATAGAACCTGGTGCCATAATCATATTTTGACTTTATGATCAACTAGCTGTATGTCTGTGGCTGAATTAATCTTTTTAAGCTTTAGTTTCTTCCTCTATAAATTGGGAATAATGACATGTTTGCTATCAGAGTTATTGAATTATTATATTCTGTATCTATCATGCTTGAAAGACATCTTTAAAACTACAAAAGAGCATCTTCAATAATAATTATTGTGGTTTCTCTCATGGTCTAATAATTATGCCAGCCATAGAAATAGGTCAAAATATATTTTGATTTCATTTTCTGAGATACCTCTCAGCTTGCCCCAAATGTATAAGAAATAAAAGGAAGAGGAACAAAGTTGAGCTGAATATGTAGAAGGGGAAGCAAAATTGGCAGAAGGCTGTGATTGACTTCTCTCCTATCCTGAGGTTAAAAGGGGCCAAGCTGACATGTAGATTTTATGGTAGCCACATAGCTAGAGCTGAGAATAGGTGCAGGAGGGAAGTCACAAAGAAGCCAAGAGATGGTTTCCTAGGATATATCCCTAGGCATGGTGTGCCTATTCTTGAGTGCTCCCTGTAAGTACCAGTGGACAACCAAGAGCATAGGTGCCACATGCTGGGGACCACCAGAACTGCTGTGGGAGCTGCCTTGGGTTTCCTCACTTACCTCTTTTAAGTTAGGGGATATGAGACAGTGTTATGTGTTGAATTGCATCCCCCCAAAAGATGTTGAAGTCCTAACTCCCACTCTCTGTGAATGTGACCTTATTTGTAAATAGGATCTTTGCAGATCAAGTTAAGATGAGCCCCAATCCAATATGACTGGTATCCTTATAAAAAGAGGAAATTTGGACACCAAGACAGAAATGCTGAGAGAATGTCATGTTATGACTGAAGTTAAGCTTCCACAAGCCAATGAAGGCCAAAGATTGCTGCCAAACCACCAGAAGCTAAGAGGAGTGGAACAGATCCTTCCCTCACAGCCCTCTCTGCTAACACCCTGGTCTTGGACTTCTAGCCTCCCGAACTGTGAGACAATACATTTCTGCTGTTTAAGCCACCCAGTCTGTGGTAATTTGCTATGGCAGCCCCAGGAAACTAATACAGGCGGTAGGCCGTTTTCCCACATCCAACTGTTTGTCTATGACACTTGGCTCACAGTTTGGGTTTTATGGTGAGGTGACACATGGTATGAATTTGTTGCCAGAGTATGTTAAAAATGACAAGATTTCCTGTGGTTTGGCTTTTGAAAACAAGTGCATTTAAATCCTAGTCTCAAGTTTTGGTGTTGACTTCGAATGGTGTCTTAAATGTTCTAACTACCTCAGTCCCATAATCTCCCCTAATACTGTACCATTATGTGTCTTTGAGAAGGTAAAAGGGTGGAATTGAGCAGTATATTTCACTCATGTACACAAAACCCTCCATTTGGTTATTATTTCCCCAGATTTGGACACTTGAGAATATTTGGTGTTCTAGTGTAAGTCTGCTTCAGTTAGGTATTTGGCAAGTCCATGACAAAGAGAAGGAAATGTTCCTTTTTTCTTTTCACTTTTTTTGGGCTTGCCTGTACTTTGAAAGATACTAAACTTTCCCAGGGAGAGGGCCCATTTCTTTCCTCTTTGGGAAATGTTGATTTACATTATATGAAATATTTGTTTTCATAGAACCTTCCACTTTAACATGTTGAAATATTGGGTTGTACTTTATATGTAAAAAATAAACTCGTCATGGAAATGCTCTCAGTGTACAGTTACATGATAATTATGTATACTCCCAATTCCTTAAGATAGGAGACCACACCTCACAGTTTTCTAAACTTTGTAGTGTCTAACACCTTCTCCCAAACTCCATGAAAGTACCTGTTATAAGGTAAAAGTCAGCTATTTTTGTATTAAGTATGTCACAAGTAATTGTATCTCAGAGTGGAAATTTCATGTCTGTACTTAATAATTGGGACAATTAAGGCTCAGAAAAATGGCAAAGCTGAAATGAAAATTCAGGATTTTTCTGATTTTCAGCCAGTGTAATACTTGTGTTCTGTGCTAATGCTATTTCGGTTGCAGGGGTGGGTGTTGAGGAGGGCGTGCTCAGCCTCAAGTTGAGAGGACCAGGATTCCAGCATCACTGTCTGACAGCATGGCCCTGGGGCATGTGACTTCTCAGGACCTTGGGAAAATGAGGCACCTTAAAAATTCTATGCCTCATACTGAAATATTTAGGGATTAAATTATATTTCAGGGATTTGCTTGAAGACATAAGATCGGCCATGAGTTGATCATTATTGATGCTGGGTGATGAACAGCTGGTGCTCTATTGCAAGTCTTTTGTACATGTTTGAAATTTTCCATAAAAAATTAAGAAAAAAGTTTATGCCTCTAAAATGGGTACCTTTGATTCTTCCCATCTCCTCTCCTACTAGACACTATCGTTTAGCTTACTCATTTCTCCCCAACAACAAACTCATTCCTCTGGAAGCAAGCAAGCCCTTTCCTTTGGTCTGAGCCTAATATATTTATACTATTAGACACTTTTAGACATCTTTCCATTTTTTATTTTTTAACAGATAATACAATGGTTGTGCTTTCATAATAAATTCAAAAGCTGCTCGCTATTCCTCAGCAGTTTGAATTGTAGAAAAGAGCACAAAAGATTAGAGTACTTTAAAATAAATCTCAGCTAATTATACATACAACTGCATTCACTAAATGTGAATATTTTCAGGGCTTTCTTTGCTACCAAGTGCCACCTGCTCACGATTTAAATGGGCACAAATTTAGTTCCATTAAACAAAACACAGTGACTCGTCTCCTAAAGCACAAACTCCTTGAGGTCCTATTTTGGAATTGAGAAACTAATTCTAGTGTTCCTTTGTTAGCTCTTGGCCTGTGTCAGTCATACCACAAGGTTGATTACTTGAATATTTTTGCAAACTTGCTTTAAAAATTCTAGCAGACAAATAGGTTATGATGAAGTGGTTTGGGTTTTATAGGCATCTGTTTGAACTAGATGGCATTTGAGCTTGTGGTTCCAGCAATTATCAGGCTCCTGAATTGAGGAATACATGCCTTGGCTTTTGCAGCTCATTAAGGAAACTTTTTACTATCTATTGCCAAAAAAGAAGAAAAAAAAAGAGGAAGAATAAAAAAGAAATCCTCCTTCAAAACATTGTGTTCTTGGTACATATGATGGTCTCCTCAGAAGCCACTGGACTCCACCTTGCTCTTTTAAAGCCGTAAGATCATTTAAGAGGAATTCATTCATTGCCTATTAATCTGGAACATTCACGATCTGTATAGATCCAAAGACAGTGTTTCATTGGGGTCTATGAAAGTTAAAACAGCATTTAAATCCAAGCTTCTATGAGTGGCCTCATCTGCTATGTTTGGAAGGTAATAAATCCCACAACATGAAGTGCATATTTGCTATGCTAATAGAAAAATGATTTCCTTCCAGCAACTTGTTTGTCTTCAGATATCTGGACCTGAAGTCCTTGATGTTGTTTGGGCTGTAGCCATCTAACAAGAAAGGAGGAAGAAGCTGCTTATCTGGCCCAATTTTTCCTAATCTTCTTCCACCACACACACCTTTGCCCAAAGTTCCTTTCCATTTTGCCAGTTTCAAAAACTCCTCCCTCCCTTAGAAAAGCTAAAAATAATGGTAATGCTTTCCAGTGATTCTCCCTTATTAGTATCTTAGATTCAGGCTGCAGGCAAAAAGGAAACCCTTCATTGTCGGTTCTGCTCAGAACTTGGTGTTTACAACTCTTGGCTCACTCCAAGATTTTCAGATGAAAATCTCATCTTAGATTTTCACTCTCTCTTGATTCCCGTTATCTTTTCTTTAGTGTCAGAACATGTAATATGCTTGGAAAACACCTGCTGACTCTAGATGACACTGACCTTAGCACCCCAGAGGTAGGTTCATAGATCCATAGAAGGAGACACAGACCTGGATCTGCTAGTTGTGATCAGGGGGAGTCTCCAAGATTGTGGCTACACTCCAGATTTTAAACCCTCGAGTATTATTCAGTGATCACAGATCTGTTCTTGTGTTCCCAGGGGTGTGCCGATCTGCAGACAAGGGCCCTAGGAGGTGGGGAAGCCTGGAGGTGGAGTCCTCTTTCTAAGCAGAGTCCCCAGTTGTTTGTGATCATGTGCCATGACTTGGCCAGCCTGCCTGGACAGCTGGCTCTGGTTACTGTGGGAACAATGCAAGGAAGGCTGTTGTCACATTCCTCTGGGGTCAAAGGCACAACCTTCTAACGCACACAGTGCCTGCTGGCAAAGGAAAAAATGAGGAGTGTGGAAGCAGAGGCTTGGAGAATGCAAAGGACTATAGAAACCCCTTAACTTCCTTGTTTGACTGATTCAGAGAGTGAGGCCCAGAGAAGTTCTGTGACTTTCTCGGGTCCATTGGCAAGTTGATGGCAGACCCAAGACTGGAATTTTCTACCCTAATGTTTCTCTAAATATTTTGAATGTTTCAGACTCAAAGTGAAAAGGAATTATTGATAAAAATGTTATATTTTCTTATGTTTTCATATGCCGTAATTGAGTCAGGCTCAAGGGCGATGTTCTCTTTTACCTTTGGCCCAAGACCTTAAAGTAGCAGTCACAACGTTTTTGGCATCAGAGACCAGTGATTCTGTGAGAATCTCATGGCTGATGATCTGAGGTGGAACTGAGCTGGTGATGCTAGCACTGGAGAGCGGCTGCAAATACAGATGAATCTTCACTCACCTCCTGTTGTATGGCCCAGCTCCTAACAGGCCATGAACTGGTACTGGTCCACAGAATAGCTATTGGGGACCTCTGCCTTGAAAACATCACCAGGACAAGTCTTACCAGCAAATAGCATCTTCAGTGACCCTGTGGGAAGTCACTGGCTTCTGGTCCCAAACCCAGAAGTTAGAGTTAATTTTTAAGTGGGCATCTTTAACTTGAGCGTGAAGCTGTAAAAGCACTCAAGTAGTAAAATGCTTGAAAACATCTAAATTCCTCTGAGCTCTGACCATGCTTGAACTCTCTCTTTAGAAAATAGCTGAAATCATAGTAATTAGGACACATGAAAACAGAATTACTGGAGAAAATTTGTCACATATGCCCTGGTTTGAGGCACATTTAAGGTTTCAATTTATAGATAATGGATAATTCTTTCTCTTTTAGGAAGCTTTCCTTTAAAGATTCTTATGTAACCTCCTTTAGCATATGTGCAAGCTGATAAAAGATTTTCATTTAAGATTTTTGCTATTTTAAAATATATACAGAGGAGAAAAAAGAAAATGTGTCTTATCCCAAAGTGAAAACAATTAGAAACGGTGCTTTTGCATATCAGCTTCTAGATGATGATATCAATTTTCCTTTCACAGGAAAAGGCACCATAAATTACTTTCACCAGGGAAAGTGGTGCTCTGGTAACATCCTCTTCCCCCACAGAATAGGTATAGCTGTAGTGGGAAGGAAGGTGCAGAAACTGCCGTGGCCCCCGGGGCTTGGCACCTCCTCCTTTTCTGAAATCATTTCCCGCCATTCCCAAAGATCGTTTGTGGACATGCTGTTCTTTAAAGCCTCACTTTTTATAAAGACTTTGTCCTTTGCTTCCCAGAGAACATTTCCAGGTTCAGACACATGGTTGTAGCCTTTTTAAAAAAAGAACGTAGACTTGGTTTTTCTTCTTTGTGAGCTGTATTCGGCTGCTGCACATGCACTTGGTCCCACCTGGTCCCACCTAGAACAGGACCTCCCAGGGGCTCCCACGCATTTGGGAGTGTTGAAGGCTACCATATTTTCCCTCCAAGAGCTTCCAATATGAACAACTAAAGACAAGGACATGTTTTCTGAGTCTGGGAGGAGCTAGAAAAAGGCTCAGCGCAAGGGAGGGAGAAAAATGAAAATGCCGCACATCTTTTACCATGATCATCTCTTTCCCCTTACTGAAGCACAGTGCTCTCTGCTATTTGAAGAGAGCAATTTAGGTTTATATTAAGGAATGAATAAATATGATGCAGTGATGAAATCTCATCTGGAATGAATGCAAATTGGGAATGCTAATGATTGCGTGGCTGTCTCACATTCCAGCAAAAGCAGGAGTCCACTGGAAGCCTGGGTGCATGTCCTGTCTCTCCCCCACTCATCCACTGGATGTTCCAGAGCACTCCAGGCAGTGGGGAAGAGATTATTCTTTTCAAAAATGTCTCAATATTGTGCCATGCATTATAGGACCTTAAAGCACTTGACAAGCCTTCAGGTAATTCCAAGTGGTGAATTTTTTTTTTCTCCAGAAGGTCTAAAGAGATGATTTTACATAGGTGGACATGTGATTTCAGTCAGAACCTGAGCATTTTACTATCTCACGTCATTTGCCATGGGGAGAAAGTCCTTTTGGTTAATTCTGCGGGTCATACCTTACCTTCTTTCCTTAGAATATTGGGTACTCACGGCCAGGAGGTCAGAAGTCCCTAGTTTCAGCCATGCCACTTGTGTGGCTTTGGCTAAGTCACCCTTTGGGGATGAAACTTCCCTATATTTTGAATGGAGAGGCTAGGCTGAAGGCTCTTGGAGGTGGCCTCAGCTCTGACATTCTGAAACACTCAGGGCCTTCTGCCGGCTGAGATTCAGCATGACAGTATGTGGGTCCAACTGCACTGCTGCTCTGGCAAAATTGCTCCCTCTCCCTGTGGAATGAAATCTGCCACTTCAAAGAGTCCCAGATTTGTCCAAAGGTGTCCAGTCCTCGGAAGCAGCTTAGAAAGCCCTGAACACACTTTGACCTCTCCTGCTCTGTTGAGCATTTGGCCATAAAAAGTTAGGTCACAGGAGGTTGCCCCCTTTCTAATTATCAGTAGGGGAAACCCCAGGGCTGAAAAAGGAACAGAAACACCAGGGCTCCGAAGAAGGGAACAGAAAGAGATGCATGAAAAAGGAGACTAAGAACTAGTGTCTCTGAGCCCCACCCCTGTAGATGGGAGAGAAACAAGAGCCCTGATGGTTAAGAAGAGTGCTATCCTGTACCTCCTCCGAGGGGTCAGCAGGCTTGTGGAACTTGAGGAAGATGCTTGGTTGCCCTCTCTCAGTTTGGGGGGACTTTGAGCAGAGTCCCCTCTGCGCTTTGGCTTTGCTCTGGGGCGGGGGTACTGATGGAGCCTCATGGTGTGACAGTGGTTCTCCATCTGCAGGGACCTGCCAACTCTGGAGAGGCCTAGGCCTGTGGTCTGGACTCGCCTCTCTCCACCAGACAAACTCTCTTTTCATCTTTGTTATGTTCTCAGGTTATATCAAAGATTTTGTTTTCTTAGAAGTGTTCCGCAGTTTTTAAAAACGTGAAAGGCATGGAAGAGCTTGTATTTAAAGCAGTATGACCTTAGACATGTCATTTGATTTCCCTGAACCTCAATTTTTTTTATCTGGAAGCAGGGTTGATCTTATGTTCTCAGTGTGTCTCACAGAGTGATTAAACAATTAATTAGAGTCAGTAATTCATGCCTTCATTCCACAAACATGTATTGAATACCTCCCCTGTGGCAGGGGAGAGAAATTTGTGGTAAATATGTGGGAAAGTTATTCCAAGAAGAGGGATAAAGCATGTGCAAAAAACCACAAAGGTGACTTGTTGCTGTTGCTGTTGTTAATTAGACAGTTTGATATAGTGACTCTAGAACCTAATGGTCAGATTTGAATCCCAGCTCCAGCCACATAACAGTGGGACTTAAGGCACCGTACCAACCTCCTTGTGCCTCAGTGTTCCCACCTGTACAATGGGGATAATAATATAACCTAGTTCACTGGGCTGTTGGGAGGGCCAAATGAATTAATATTTGTAAATTATCTAGAACAAAGACCAGTACATAGTAACCACTCTCTAGTGTTTATTATTGTTATTGTTATTGATTATCTCACCAATGCAATGTGAAATTGGTGCTGCAGGGCAAGTTCTTAATGAAGGTGTCAGGTGTGCCATGTTTGGTCTTCAGCACAGCAATCCCTGGTAATTGTATTTCAATTTACGCCCCCTCCTGCCTTGTGAGCTCCCAAGAGGTGCATCCTGTGTTTGATAGGAAAGGCCAGGGAAACATCATGGCAAAGAAAGAGGGCCGAATGGTCCTCTGTTTCTGTTTTTCTGTTGCATGAATTCTCTCCTTTGTCTTTTCTTCCTCCTTTTTTTTTTTTTTTTTTTTTTTTGAGGTTGGATTGGCACTACTATCAGATCGCACAAAGGCCTTGCTTTGCAGAAAGGATCTTTCTGTGTTCCACGTGTCATCTGCCTTTAAGGGTGTAATTTGTTTCTGATGTATGCAGGATGCTCCCCCGAGAAGACTGTTGATGATGTGCAGAGGCCTCCTGTATCGATTGGTGATATAACAATTCTATAGTGGTTGAATGAGGTAATTCTCATCACGTTACTCAAGTCTGTGACCTTGAGGCCGATCCGATGACTAAGCTATATAGGTGGATCCCTGGTTACAGAATGTCCTTGTTTAAAGGTAAATTGGTGTGAGGGTGACTAATAGTTTTGAAGAAATGGCTGCAAGCAAATTGCCTGCCCCTTGGTGAGAAGCAGTCTATATTAATAAGATTTGCAGCCCCCCACCCCCCTCCCAGGCTTTGGGTAGACTGTTGGGGCTGATTTTCAAGAGTTCCATTATCTGTGCTCCTCTTTTATCTTTTCTCACTAGATTCCAATTCTCTTTTAAACTGCCATGACGGTGTATAATATTATCAGTGTGAAGTTCAGAGCAAAATACTTAGGCCTCTGAGCTAGCTGGCTGGTTTGCTTTTCTTTCCTTTTTTAAAATTCAGCAGTGGGGTGGGACAGAGCTGAAGATGAAAAGATTTTTAATACAGGAGAGGAAGTAAGCATGATGATAAAATCTGCATGCAAAAAACCCTTGTTAAAAAAGGAGAAGTGGACTGTGTAGCTAGTTATATATTTAATTTGGATATATGCTTTAGCCTTGGAAATAAGAGTCTCTGTCTGCCAGCATCCCCTCTGTCACTGACCAGGGCCTATCATACTGAAATAGGTGGGAGTCTGAAATGAACAGACTTTGAGTGGGTGGCAGGTAAAAGGCAGTGGGGAGGAGGCAAGGAGAGGGTCAGGTAGAGCAAATATTTGGGATTCATTGGGTAGCAATCAGCAAATGCCCATATAGTATTTACTATTTGTCAATACTGGTTTCAGTGCTTTTTTTTACATATTAACTCTTTAATCTTTATAATCATTATTATGCCAATTTTGTATCTCAGAGCAATGAGGTTGAATCATTTGTCCAAAGTCACTCGAACCCAAGTTTTCCTCCAGAATTGGTGCCCTGATCACTTACAGAGAAGTCAAAGTGTTGGGAGCACAGAGAAAAAGAGAATTCCTGCTCCTAGTGGGCATATTTTTTTTGTACATGTAGAAGAAATTTAATTATTTCAAACAGTTTCTGGCAAGTTGCCATTAAGCTCACCTTGATCGGATTGGGAGACTGCACATCACTCCCGAGAAGGGAGACTTTTTTCCTTCCGGCCAGATGTCTTTTGTTGTTGTTGTTGTTTGCCTGTACAATGGTTGTATTCTGATTAGAACATCATTTCCAATAATACACAGCTTCTCATGCACGAGAGCCTTTCTCTGAGGGTAAGCAGAGCTGGCTCTCACCTTCGGTGGCATCGCTTGGCAATAGAATCACTTTTTCTGTGGCGGTTGGTGAGGCCAATGGTTTGCATGGTAGAATAGCAGAGAAATGCTCTCAACGGCTTTAACATTTGCTGGTGTTAATGAATTTGTCAGGCGTCTAAACTCAGGATGGTGTGTACCTAAAATAACCTGGAAGAAATTTTAACTTTTATAAAAGATAACAACAATCTGATGTTGGAATCAGTAGAGGCATGTTTACCTAAATCATTTAACTCTCATTTCAAGAAAAAACTTCATATTAAACAAACAAACAAACAAAAACATCCTAAAAGCAATAGATGTCTTACAAATGCACTATTTAACTAAGGTGTTTATTGACTAGAGCAATAATGATGTATTTTTGATCTGTAATAACTACAGGTGTTGAAATGTAGCCAAGCCACAAAAATGACTGGATGGTCCGTGTGGAATATAAAGGTCTGCAGAGTCTAGAGCTCATATCTTATATAGCTGCTAATTAATAAACATTGGCCTCATGTCTGTTACTTAACAGCCTAATTGCAGCACATAGAAATCAGGAAAGTTTTTTTCCTTTCAGTTGAGATGCCAAAAAGTCATCAGATACACATATTCTTGAGTCAAATAAACAATTCCTGAGAAACCATTTGTGATGAGCATGCAGAATTGTTCACATGAGACTTTTCTCCCAACATTTCATTATGAAAAATTTTGAACTTAGAGAAGTCGAAGAAGAAGTTGTACAATCAGCATCAATACACCGACTTTATTCAGCCTCCGTATGCCTCTGTGTTCCTATTGCTACAATGGGATAATAATTGAACCTATCTCACAGGGTTGTTGAGAGAGCTAAATGAGTTATTATTTGTTAAGTAGTTTGAACAGTGACTGGCACATAGTAAGCATTCTGTAATGTTTATTACTGTTACTGTTATTGGTTATTTCACCAGTGCGGTGTGAAATTGGTGCTGCAGGGCAAGTTCTTAGTGGAGGAGTCCGGTGTGCTGTTTTTGGTCCTCAGCAATTCAGTCCCTTGTAAATTCAGGTTCTCATTCTGCCACTTAACCAGCTGTGCAACACTCAGTAACTCACCTAGCCTCTCTGTGCTTCTGTTTCCTTGTCTGGAAGGGAAATGATAATACAGCTACTCGCTTTATTGAGTTGTTGGAAAGATTAATGAGTTAAAACTTCTAAAGCTCTTAGAACAATTCAACAAGCTTCAACTTGAATCCCACCAATTACCAACTCTGTTATCTTGGGCAAAATAGCTCTGTTTTATTGTCCTCATCTGTAAAATGGGAATTAAACTATTTTTCAGCATTAAAGAAAATAATATATGTAAGTCACTTAATAGGGCACCTAGGAGATTTTTTTTTTAATTAACGTTAGTTAGATTTCCTTAGTTTTTATCTGGTGTTCTTTTTCTGCTCCAGGATTCCATCCAGGATACTCCATTGTGTGTAGCCATCATGTCTCCTTAAGCTCCTCTAAATTGTGACGATTTCTCAGACTTGTTTTTGATGACCTTGACAATTCTGAGGAATGCTGATCAGTTATTTTGTGGAATGTCCCTCAAGTGGGGTTTTTCCTATGTTTTTGTTAAGGTTAGAAAAACTCCAGTTGAGGGACATGCTTCAAAATGACCAGTACTCCTCAATATTGGTAAATTGCCATTTTCATCACATCATTTATATCAAGGAGACATGTTATCAGTGTGACTTATCATTGTTGGTGTTGACCTTGATCAGCAGTCTGAGGTAGTGTTTGTCAGGTTTCTCCAGTGTAAAACAATTAGCCCTTTCATACACATGACCCTCTTACCTCATACTGCTCTCTCTGGAGGGAACCCACACCTAAGGAGAGGGAAGCTATGATCCACCTCCTTGAAGATGGTATATCTATCTACATGAATTACTCAGAATTCTGCACAAGAAGATTTATCTGTTCTCCCCATTTATTTGTCCAGTCATTTCTTTATATATCAGTATGAACTCATAGATATTTATTTTATATTTTAGGTTATAATGCAGTACTATGTTAGTTATTATTGTTATTATTTTTGCTCAGATTGTTCTAGTTTCAGCCATTGGTGGTCCTTTCAGGAATATTAGGAATATTGTCTCCCATTTTCTATTGATATGTCCCCATCATTGTGTTTTGGTTTGTTAGTTTGAGCATTTTGTTCACACTTATGTTGAACATGCCCTGCCCCAATCTTAGCATCAACCATTTCTCCAAGGAGCCTTGCTTCTTTTTATTGGGGAATGGTATTAGAAACCAGGATCTGGGCACTGGGATTTACAGAAATTTTATGTTCAATAAATATTAGTTCCCTCCCTCCCTTTCGTGGAAATTTGGCATGTACAGTGGTAGGCTCCCTTGCGAAAGTGCATACTGCACATCCTCCTCAGTCTCTCCCCTGGTCCTAGCTTATGAGTCTCACTCACTGGAGCTGACTGGACAGAATTCAGTCCAGCCAGTCAAGTCAGCAGATTGCATTCAGCTCAGTCCAGGTAAAACTCTGTGCAGCACTTAGCTCTGGGAGAACTTTCCCTGCCTCATAGAATCCAGCCCACTATAATCCAGTGAGGGGACAATAATCCATAAGTGTTGTAACATTCAGAATGAAGAAAGGCTAGTGCGATCTAGAAGCATTTGGAGAGACCTTCTTGTATAAGATTGGACTCAAGGTAGGTTTATTCCAGATGGGACTAGAAGGAAAGATGTGGAAGTGTGAATAGACAACTTTAGTAGGTAAGAGAAGAGGCCTGAAATTAATGAAGGACTTTAGCTTTGGGGGTTTATTTTTAATATAACACTGAGTTTATTGATCTTGGTGGGATGAGGGAAATGGGCTTCCCCAGTAGTGCGTTGGAGCCAGCTTGTACAGGCTCTCATGAGCCAATTGTTAACTATTCAGGAATTTTGAGAATAAGTTGGCATCATGTTGCTAGCTTGAAACTGGCCATGGTGGAAGTGTTTACAGAAACCTGAAAATGCTTTAAAGCAGGTCTCCTCTCTCCCTTCCGGCTGGTGATTAAACATTTCCCTGCACACCACTGGCTTTAGCTGTCTGAAAATTTGGTATGTACCCTTACCCTGAGTTTTTTCCTTTCTGGTCCAAACTGATCATCTGAACAGCTCCCATAGGGGGCCAAATGATCACAAGTCTCTTCTGTTTTTTTTTTTTTTAAAATTGTGGCTAAATATAACATAAAATTTACTATTTTTAAGCGTATACAGTTCACTGACATTCAGTACATTCACATCATTGTACAACCATCACCACCATCTATCTCTAGAATATTTTTCATCTTCCAAACTGAAACTATACCTATTAAACAATAATTCCTCATTCTCCCTTTTCCATAGCCCCTGGAAAGCACCGTTATACTTTCTGGCTCCATGAATTTGACTACTCTTTGTTTCTTTATATAAGTGGAATTATACTGTATTAGTCCTTTTGTGACTGGATTATTTCACTTAACATAATGTCCTCCAGGTTCATCCATGTTGTAGCATGTGTCAGAATTTCCTTCCTTTTTAGGGTTAAATAATATTTCATATATGTATGTACCATATTTTGTTTATTCATACTTGGGTGGCTTCACCATTTGGCAACTGTGAATTATCCTGCTGTGAACATGGATGTATGAATATCTGTTTAAGTATATGCTTTCAGTTCTTTGGGTGTAGACCCAGAAGTGGAATTGTTGGATGATCACATGGTCAGTCTTTTTTTTTTAATATTTAGAGGAATCACTGTACTGTTTTCCGCTGTGGCTGTACCATTTTACATTCCCACCAGCAATATAGAAGAGTTTTTTTTTCTCCACATCCTGTCCAACACATGTTATTTTCTGGTTTTCATTTGTTTTATTATTGTTGTTGTTTATAATAACCACCCTAAGGGATGTGAAGTAGTATTTCATTGTGTTTTGCTTTGCATTTCTTTAATGATTAGTGACAATAAGCATTTTTTCAAGTGCTTTTGGCCATTAGTATAACTTCTTTAAAGCCTTTGCCCATTTTTAATCAGATGGTGTGTTTTTGTTGTTGTACATGGGTCTTCTTGCTTGTCAGGAGTCTTTTGAGCACTTATCTAGGGTTCTGTGGGTCAGCCTTTGCATGTATGTAATGCAGAGATGAATGTATAGGGACTTCCCATTCTGGAAAACTCCACATGACATTGAAAGATCTTCCCTTGCTGCTTATTAAAAATTAATAAATGGTGATGGCTGCAGAAATAAGCCATTTGCTGCTTTTGGATACTGTGTGATATTGTCATTTATTTCAATAAATACATACATTTACAGTACCGTATGTATTTATTGAAAAAAAAATCCACATACAAGTGGACCTGTGCAGTTCAAGCTCATATTGTTTAAGGGCAACTGTATAATGATATTGTAGTCCAAGGATTGACAAACTCTGTTCCTTAGGCATATCCCACCCCCACCTGTTTTTATAAATAAAGTTTTATTGGCATACAGCCACGTTCATTAGTATAGTATTGTCATAGTTGCTTTTGTGCCATGATGGCAGTACTAAGTGAAAATGCCTAAAATATTTGCCAGCTGGACCTTTACTGAAAAAGTTTACTAGCCCCTAGCTATTCTAGACATTTAAGAGATACCGTTTTTAGAACCATATATAGAATATAGTGATGTTGACTGCTGACTATTCACACTATACTTGAGCACTTTGAAAACCTTATAGCTCACATAGATACAAGATATCATGGCTTTTAAGTACTTACTGAACTCTAACTTTGTTTCCAGAACTGTGTTTTTTAAGCCTTAGTTATTTGATTGGGGCAATAGCTTCTGCGTCCAGCATCACCAATGCTGCTGCCAGATATGAATGAAATGTTTCTAACACAGGCAGCAGTTTTTAAAGTCACAGTATCTAATTTCCTTTCCTCTGTGATATTTCCTGTTCATATGGAACTTTGGTGAGGTAGCTCTGATCTTTAGCTGCAGTGAGAGGAGTTATACTGCAGGGACATGGCCCTGAAGTATAGAGCACAAAAAACTTGCTGCCTTTCACTCTAAAAATAGCATCCTGCTTCTCTTCCTCCTCTCTCCAAGTCAGAGGTACAGCTTTGCTAAAGCAGTGATGCCAACTTTGGAATTTTGAGAGATTGTTGGTTTGCTGTTTTTGCTCTGCCTTCTGTTCAACCTTTTGACCATTCATACAATAAATATGCTAACTGCTAGAAGAATTGTTAAAGCATATAGACACTGTCTTTGAGAAATTTATATAATGTGTTTGGCAATTCAAGAATATTAAACATGGACTTTAAAACATTATGTATAATGCCTTTGAGATCACTAAAAATCCTATACGCGTGCACGTGCGCACACACACACACACACACACACACACACACACACACACACACAGACAAAATTATAAAGCCAGGAGTGAAATCTACCTGTAGATGTTTTCTTCTAAATCATTTTGTACAATCTAAATAGGATTCCAATAATAGATGAATCTGGTGAGATGTCACATTTTGCTGCAGATATAGTATTTATCTAATGGCAAAGTTTCATAGAATCTAACCACCCAAACTGAAATTTGTTAGTGAAGTGATAGGCGTTGGTGGTAAGAGTGCCAATATATTGAAAATTTTGTTGACTTTTTCCTTTTATTTTTGCAAAAGTTGAACTCTTTATTTTCCTATAATATAATAATTAGCATTTCTCTTCTAGATCTGGTTCTCCAACCAATAGTGGTTTTAATAAATTTCCTTGGAAGCCACACCCAAATGCTATCATAGGCGTTAATGTTCAAAATAGAGTCTGGTTAGAGTCCCTTTGCAAATGAGTATCTTTTACTCATTTGCAGTATTTCCTTATTTTTATATTTTTATGTTGTTATTCCTTAAGAAAAGATCTCTACTGAATTTCATGGTATGTATTTACAATCATCATTTCACTTTATATATAGACAGGTTTTAGAATTCAGATATTGCTGTTTGAAGTACAAGTGACTTCTCAGAACAACTTGGGGTCATTCATGCACCAGAAAGCATGGCTTCTTATCAATGGTCCAATGAGAATTCATTCATTTCTGCGTTTTTTGAATGTCTACGATATATGCCAGGGGCTAGGCTAGGTGTTGGGAATACAGAGATAAATGGTATAAATACCATGCTTTTGAAGCTGGGCCACAGTTTAATGGGAAGATGCAGCCCACAAAAATTCATAATGGAATATGAAAACTGTTCTTTTAGAGAAATGTACAATATACAATATTAAGTCAGGAGAATTTGTAAACTTACTTAAATCTTTAAATTGAGTTAGATGATAGATAAATTTATCAGATGAGAAGCATGTAAACAGTATTTATTTACTCTGAGGTAATAAATAAAAAAGTTGATGAAATAAAATGCATCTCCTATATAACCAAAGACCCCCGGGAAGACCATTGTTCTTGTGCCATTTTTATTCCTGCACATTCTTTATGTTTGGGTCATTAACATTATGTTTAGGTCAGATGAGAGTGTGTTTCATCTGCAGCGCTTTGATAACTAAAGCAAAATGCTGATGGAGATCATTTAGGATCGTCTCTATGCAGTTGATTGCATGCTTGTGGCTCATAATCAGAATGATGCTAAGTAATTGTTCGACTGACTTGCCAAGGCTACATTTTGTGTCGCTGCAACTGTCAGCACTTTGGTCCTGCTGTTCTGCCTGAAGAATGCTTGTCTAGCACCTGTTGGACAGCTAAAGCACAGCTTACCACTGAATGTCATAACTTTGTTCTAGCATCCTCACTTGCTACTCCCGAAAAATGACCTAAAAAAGGAACATCTGCTTTTTGAGAAAAAGCAAGTGCTTATTTGTGTGTGTGTGACAGAATGCTGCATATTGTGGTTTTCATGTAAAAATCCACATGCATGTTGCCAGGAAGCTCATCTCTTTTCTCTTTGGCCATGAAACCTAGACAAACCTCACTTTGAACTCTTGTTCTGTCGCCTATTGAATATGTGACCTTGGATAGGTTACTTGTCACAAACTTTGTTTTTCTCATCTGTATAATGGGGCTAATAGAACCTATTTTACAGAGATTTTGTGAGGATTACAGACCACAGATTAAAAACTTGGCACAAATTAACTGCTCAGCCAATGGTAGTAGATAGTATTAAGGAATCTGTCGTTTACTCAGGATGACATTTACAATGGCAAGGTAAAATTTTACAAAGTCTGTAGTTTAAAAATATATTGTAAGTGTGGAATATATATTAGCACAGTTTTTCTGGGTAGGTCATGTTTATCAGAGACACACAATTCCATGAGGATTTTAGAATCTAAACCACAATTTTTGATGGTTAGTTCTGCTATGCAGAATATGTTCTGGGCCATCCCATGTACACCATCAAAAGATACAAATGTTCCTTTGACAGCAAATTAAAGAATGTGTATTATTTAGGTTTGACTGCATAGAAGAAATGTTCTATAGCACACAACACAGCTTGACTATCTGGTTCTGTCTCATGGAGAAAGTAGTGACCATACGAGAGAGTTCAGCAAAGCAAAAGTTCTGTTCCTATAAGAGGTTTATTGTTAGATCTAGGGACATCTTACTAGCTCCTGAATTGTATCATCAGAAGAGATCCATTAAGAGTAGTTCAGTCCACATTCTGTGTGAAGTGAAGTCCCTAACGTGGGTTGTCGAAGAGATGCTTTGTCTGATTCCATCTAATTCTAAAGTTTAAGGTCTATGTTCTTATCTCCTAATATTGATTCTACTTCACATGGTCAAAGAGTGTGATCCCCATCACATATTGTCACTTCCCCTAAAAATTGCATAAGCTGGACAAGGGATGTACTTTTAGGTACCTTTTGTTGGGGGGTAGCATGGGAAGAGGTATCACCTGTTCATTCACTGTGGATTCTGGGGTTCCATAAATCAAACTCTATATTACTTTGTTTCTCCACTTTTGATCTCTCCAGGATTTTTTGGCTGGTGTCTGATTTGGCATTTCTCGCTGCCACAGTATGTCCTGTCTTTCTTTTTCTGCTACTTCCTGCCAATCCTCCACCTCCTGCCTGCTTGTAGGAGCAGTGTTGGCAATACTTAGAGTCAGCAACAATCATAACTGGAGGAGGAATTAGCTCCACACTCTTTGCCGATTGTGAGGATACATTCACTCTCCAGTCCTCCCCCCAAAAGTGGTATCTTCCTGAAATGTTTCTTGTCACATTTATAGGTATAGCACAGTTTTCTCAATCAAGGACAAGAGTGTGCCATGCAACTCAAGCAAACTGTTTTACATATGTTATATCAAACCAACCATTCTCTTTGAGAAGGAAATTTGATTTGCTGTCTTCTAAACGTGGTAAATTCTGGGCCTTGCAGGGGGCTTGAAGTTTATATATTGTGATTATAATTTTCAGAGTCACTCAAGAGTTTTGTTTTCTGTTTACCTTTCTCTGTATCACCCATAAATCCACCATTATCAGACTGAAAACAAGGATACTTTTTTAACTTCAGTCTTGAGATTTCATACTTGAAATAGGCATCTCCCTTCATCACTAGCCCTAGCCTTTGAAATTTTGTCCCTTTCAGTATATTGGAAACTCACTGAAAATTGTTATTTGTGATTTTATTCCCTGTGTATAAGTGCTAATTGGTATTCTTCTAACCTACTCCCATTCAAACTGGGAGCAATCTTTGATGTTAACACTTCTTAAATTTATACAATCTACCTTTTTTTCCTCAATCTTGACAAAAAAGTAGAATAAAAAGAACCACACACTACCTCGTGTGTAGTCATTTCTCATAAATGTGGGATGCTTTGGTAGATTCTGTAAATTCAACAAATATATTATTAGTGGTTCCTTATTTCAATGCACTACTCTTGCAGTCCTTAGGAATTATGTTAGGGATAGATGTATTGATATCAAAAGAGATTTACAATATAACAAATAAAATATTATCAGACTGCAAAACAACATGAATGCTATCATACTATATCATGAATAAATTGTATGTATGTGTATAATGTTACCTGTTTAAGTATATGTATAACATCCTCTGTGTGCTTGAGCACAGGAGAGAGCCTGGAACCACATAAGCCAAAATTTTTTTATTAGTGGGACTTTTGTTGATTTGTATTATTTGGGCCCCCCCTACCATCTTTATTATCTAATTGCTCACAGTGAACAGTTTTACTTTTCTCATTTGTCTCACCTAATATTGTGGGTTGAGGAAAAAGAACAGAGTACTGACATTTTGATAAATTATGAAATTATAGAACTCTTTCTTGTGTCTCCATACTCTAGTGTTGCAGATATGTAGACATGTCATGCCACATGGCATTAAAGCTTTTTCTTTCTATTAAGTCTCTTCTACCTGCCAAGCCCTGCACTGGGAACTTGAGACATTATATGAAGTGACGATTATTATTGTCGTTATGCAAATGAGGAAAAGGTTCAGAGAGTTTATGTAACTTGAATCACACAGCTCATATGTGACCAAGCTGAGATTCAGAGTCAGGTCTTCCTCCGATATCAGCTTTGTGGTCTTTGTGATTCTTAGTGTAGACATCTTGTCTGCCGTTAGGATGAAAAGGTTAATGTATGTGAGTGGATTATAAAGTGTTGCTTTTAAAAGAAGGTGCTCAGAGATCCTAACAGCGTGTACCATTTTTACTGCTTGTGTTGTTTCCCCGTAGTGTTTTCAATTAGAGTATAAACTTCTCAAGAGTCAGAATCTCATCATCTCAGTAGCCCCCACCTCTCCTAGCACAAGCTGATGGTAAAGCTGGTGACTTCTTTTTGGGACTGAGGCATGCCCTTCAGATTCTGAGAAACTGAGTCTGGGAATCTGCCACCAGTGGAAGTCCTGAAGAGGAGATGCTCTATCCTGCCCTAGTGGCCAGAGCTCTCTTCCTTTTAGAGAAAGGGAGGAAAAAGCAATGGCCTTCTTATAGCTCTTGGACTTAATCCCAAATGGTCTGGGATCATGTGAAAATTGCCTTTTTCAGAAGCTAGACTAACTTTGCTTTATATCCTCTCCTAAACCTGCAAAGGCATTGTTAAAACGGTCTCTGGAAATTTTTAAAAACTTGGGTCTTGAGCTTAGTTCCTTATGTGATGTCGATTACACGGTCTGTTGCTGTCACTCCCTTATCTCCCTTTGTCTTTCAGGCTTCCTTTTCCAACATTCACATCATCTTGGTTCTTTCCCACACTTTATCTCAGACACCGTGGCTTCCTCATGGGATTACTCAGTCGGCCTGATATGTGGCCCCCAGCACCTCTCTGCCAAGTCTACATTCCCATCTGAGCTCAATTATGGATCCCTATGGGGTCATTGACTTCAGTGGGGTGTGAATAAGGTTGTGAGTGTACCATTTGGGAAGGGGCAAACTGCAATAATGGGGTACTGTGGTTACTTATTGAGACAGCTTGAGTTAGTCCCATGATGGTGGTGCAGATGTGACGTTTTGAAAGATCCACCTAAAAATGATTTCTCAGGTATCATAATATATGTTTCTTTGTCATAAGGTTCACATATCTCGTGATAAAGGACTCATGCATATGATTGTTTTCTACATATTGATTGTTCAAAGCTCTTTTAAAAAAATTCATAGAGTCAGCCACACCGTTGTACATCCACCATTCTTCAAACATTTATTGTGCACCTAGTAAATGCCAAAGTCCCAGGTGCTAGAATTTCTCATAATCTCCAGGCCTGAGTACCCATGCTGGTTTCTAGAATGGATTTAATGTTGTTTAAATCTTTTTCTTTTTCAGTTTTCCAAAGAAATTAGTTTGTTTTTTTGGGTCCAGAGAAACCAATTTGCTGTTTTCGTAGGGTAAGTGATCATTGGCTTCTTTTATACATCTTTACCTACATCAAAATTTCATCCAATTACTGTGATACCCTAAGAAAAAGTGCTTGATAGCACAAATTTTCTAGAAGTTCTCTCCCATGTAGAACCAAGATATTCTTTCTACTCATCACATCTCTTCCCTTTAAGGGGGAAGGTTTCCCTCTTGTATTTTTCTGCCGTTTCTTTTTGCTGTTCAGACATGTTGCCTCTTATGAGTTGTTGCCATCACTGCTGATACCTTATCAAGCTTGCAGAGAGGATGACAGAGGAAGTTTCTTTTTTTCAATGACTGATCCCCAGAAGCATGGCCGTGGGCAAGGAGAAACAATGTGTTTTGTTCACATGATGCATGCATTATGCATGAACATGTTTCATGAATGCCATAACAGAGTAACAGGACATGAGCACTAGATGGAATCTTGGAGCTCATCTGGCAAAGCCCCTGTGTACAGACAGGAGCTGAGGTCCAGAGGGTTTCACATCCCCGGTCTGGGGACTTCTCAGATAGCAGTAGAGCTGGAAATTATGAGACAGGCATTTGATTCCCAGCCACATAGCCTATTCGTTCCTCCATCCCCCGCTACCCCCACACAGAACTGTCATTTGAATCCTAATTCCTTCTGAAGATACAGAGTTCTAGGTGATTGGACCTGATGTAATACCAATAAACTAATGATAACATCTCTCTAAGGCAAGTGTTAGGAATGATGCTTTAGCTGTTTAACTTTCTAGGACTTATACTTGGCTACTACCAAGAGAGGTAGGTGGAACAGATATACCCAGAGCATTTCTGTTATGCACCTCAACTGAGAAGGCAGATTTTCCTTTGCACCCTTGCCAAACCACTGCATTTGCAATGTCACATCATGTGCTGAGACTCGGTGATACATCTGTGTTGCAGCTAGAACCCGGGGTGCACCTGCAGGTGTGCACTGGCCAGCTGCAGACCTGCAAGCCCCCACTCATGGCTGTCTGCACCCGCAGAGTAATGCTTACCGGGTTTCTTATCGTGCAGTATGAATTTGGCCTGCTGTCATAAAGACTTTGAGAAGAACATTTCTTCATTTAAAAAGAAAAAAATTACCCTGATTTTTACATGAAAATTCACTTGTGGGTATGATGGAAAGAAGTGTGAGAATACAGTTCTTCATTGGAATCCTAGAAGGTGGATTTGTGTGTGTGTTGTTCTTAAGGATGCATGTGCTGGACGTGGCTCTGGATTGTGTTCATTTAGGTTGATTAGCTAAATGTACTTATTTCCAAAATATTTCATCTCATCTAGAGATTGGTTGAAGTATAGTTCTAAGAGCCTATAACCATTATTTTATCCTACTCATTAACAATTAGCAATTTATCAACAAATGGAAGCTTCTTTTCTACCATAACTAGAGACATTTTTAAGGGACTTGATGTGTCTCCATATCAGAGTACAGAGATAGTCAGCTTTCCACCAGTGTCCTGAATGGAACTGAGAACAAGGATTGCTGGTTCACTGAAAGATCACCTGCTTGTTACTCTAATATTGATCTCTCCTGTCCCTAGATGTTTGGTATGTGTGAATGTGCATTCAATATAAGTGTGAACTTGAGGTTTTTCATTTCCCCATCTCATCCCAGAAAAGCCCAAAAGGTTTATCCCCAGAGCACAGCACAGGAAGGCGTGGGACATTGAGATCTGCCGCTCTCTGGGGGAAGATAAGGGTCTCTGTAGAATCAAGAAGTCGATAAGAATAAAATAGAGGACAAATAAGGGCCAATGGGGAAGTACCAGATTCCATGCCTACTTTAAATGAGGCTAGAAATGATAAAGGGATAAAATGCTACCATTTGAACTGACACCGACCACTGTGACTACTTTGGTAATCTGCTGGGGTCAAAAGTTGTTTGAAGTTGACAGTTAGGAGGCATCAAATCATTACCCAAAATAGGATGAGCTGTTTGCTTCTACCAGTTGGTGGGGGAAGAGGGGTAGCTAAACATAAACTGAAACCATGAGTTTCTCACTTAAAAGCAGCTCCAAGACTGGTCCCACACTTTGGGTTTATACCATGTAGGTCCACATGCCACACACATGTGTACTTTGTAAAACACAAGTCCCTGCACTCCTTTTCATGGTATGTGGCAGGGCTGGACCCTGGAACAACACTGCTGTTGTTATTTAGCTAGAACTATGCTTACTCTCGATAGTATTTCTTTAAGGAAACTCTAGGGAAAAGCTGCGGCCAGCGCTGAGGTTTTATTTGCTGGAGGCCAGGTAGCAGTGGCATGTGTCAGTTCCATAGCAACATATCTGTGCAGCCAGAAAAATATAATGACTGCAGCAGCCAGTATTGCTTGGGCAGGACAAGCATAGCCCTGGTGCCTCCTTTAATTTCCCACCTTATCCTGGCCTGCCTTCCCTCTCCTATAGAGAATCTAGACTTCGTAATCTATCCTGCTATTAACACTTGCCTCCTGTCCCCATCAAGCCTTGGGACTTGATGAGAGAGAAGGCATTGTCTGTAGTAAAATTCTGCAGGCCTCTGAGTGTGCCAGAAGAGCTGGCAGAACCTTAGCGAATGAAAGTAGGTGGAGAGTCTGTGCTTTTCATCATCCCTGTGGCAGAGCAGCAATGTGAGAAAGGCACAGAGGGTAGAGCATTTCCTGTCTAGTGTGGTCGGCAGCTCCTGGCTGGAATGTGAGCAGTGAGATGGAGCAGTGTGAAACTGGGAAACAGGGTACCCATTAAGTGTGTTACACTGATTCAGGAGACACCTACCCGTTTAGAGTGCAGTGCCAGGCACCGCAGGGCTGCACAAAGTACAACACACATTGCGTATCTACTGGGAGCTTCTACCAGAGGTGCAGTTTCTAAGTATAGTTGCTCCAGTGTGTGTGGTTGAGATTTTAACATTTTCCTGATGTTTTCTCATCTATAAAATCCTCCATAAAACTTTTGTAACCACTCTTGATTTCAGCAAGTGTTTTCCCTACCTGAACTCCTGAAGCATTTTTAAAAGTCTTTGTCATCTATTTGACACTTGTCTTGAATTTTTTTAATATTATGCCTTGGGAGCCTGAGCAGTCTTTCTAGGTGTAGGGTAGGGCCTTAAAGGGTCAGGAACCATCTATCTCATTCTTCTTCTTTTTTTTCCCTCTAATGCTCAGAACTCAGTCCTGTAGATAGTAACCATGCCATCAATATTTCTTCATGATAACATTATAGTCCTACCCTATCTTGCAATGAAGGTGTGGAACAAGTGTGTAAATATATTGAAAATGCTGTTAAATTCTTCAGCAAAAAGATAAATTCAAGAAATTCTTTTTCTAGCATGTTTTTTAAAAACATGTAGATATGAAATCACAAGGTAAAATATCTAAAGACTTCACATTTCCTCATCTTCCTCTTTGTGGCTACCAACCATGAACTTTGTACCTAGAGTTTTATGCTGGCACCAAAACCATTCTTTTTCCTACCCCGCCCTATAAGATTTGCTACTTCTATTGAATTTCACCTTAATATACTATTTGGGCCAGACTTTTCAGTTGAACTCCTAGCAATGTCTTTGGAGCTCTTAAGTAAGAGATTCAAAGGATTTTTCGTTAAGGTGACAGGTTTGATAGATTAGGATAGTGGTTCCTAATTTAGTTTTGAGGTCTCTGTTGGGGGAAGGCTTTATTGTATAAAAACTTTTATCTTAAAAGTTCTCTTCCCTCTCTGAGTTCTGAGCCAACTGAGAAATAAGACAAGCGTAATAAGGTAGAGGAAGGCCAAGACGCATCCTTTTGACTCATAACAGTTAACTGAGTTAGAAATTACATCTTAGGTTGAGAGCAAAAACAGGCTTCCCACCTCTCTATTCCCCAGCCTGCACCAGATAACAGTTTACCTGCAGGAAAGTTTTTAGTTTGCGAATAAGTCACTGTGTGAAGAAAGAAAGAGAAAGAGACCAAAACACCCCTCCCACACCACACTGTGCTTAAAATTCTAACTCTGCCCAGTGGTAGATTAGCTGTACCCAGTGGAGTTAATGTTAGCCAAGTGGGGTGGCTGGCTCAAGCTTCCAGCCTGCAGTTCACTCCATATCCTGGGGAAGGAAAGGAGGATGGATTTAAGAGGCCAGGAGAGGTTAGGGAAAGTCCTCTGCATAGGAAACAGAGGGTGGGGCGTGGTGTTTCCCTCTGGCGCTTCTTACATCTCTCATTCTCTATACTCTGGTTGGGCAAACTACTCACAAGTCTCACTCCAGCCTTCTTACCCACTGTTTTCTTCATAGGTCTTTGCTTTATTTATTTGATTACTGGTTTATTGTTAGTCTCCCTATTAGAATATTAGCTCAGCGAAAGCAAAAACCTCATCAGTATCACTTATTGCTGTGTCCTGGTACTTAAAACTGTGCCAAACACATAGGTGGCATTTGATAAATATTTATCGAATGAGTAAGTGAATAAGTACTGTTTTATGTCTCTTCTCACACTCTTAAATGGCCTGGACGTCCTGGCAATTGCCATTCCTCCTGGCGAGCACCTATCATAGCTTAAGACTCAGTTTGGCTACGACATTCTCCCTGGAGCCTGTTCTGGCTTCCCCTCTCAAAGAGAAGGAGCACCTTCTTGTTTGTAACTCACCAGTTGCCAGTAGTCGTGCACGTGTGTGTGTGAGCGTGCATCTGTGTGTGCGTGTCTGTATCTGCTGTGTATTTTCTTTCTTTCAGGCTGTGGCTCTGTAACACTTCAATTCAGTTATTTTCGTATATATTTATCACCCTTATGAGATTGTAAACTCCTTGGGAATTGGGTAGCTTCTTAGTCATTCTTGTTTCTCTAATATCTGCCATGTAGTAGGTGCTCAGTTAACAGTAATATTAGCATTCTAAGTACCTACCACATGCCTGGTATTGCTATATGTTAGTGCAATTGAGCCCTGAACTATGCAGGAGATAGAGACACCAACCCCCCCAATGCAGTCAAAAATTTTTGTATAACTTTTGACTCCCCGAAAACTTAACTATTAATAGCCTACTATTGACCAGAAGCCTTAGCAATAGCATAAACAGTCCATTAACACAGATTTTGTATAGTATGTGTATTGTGTACTCTATCCTTACAATAAAGTAAGCTAGAGAAGAGAAAATGTTGTTAAAGTCATGAAGAAGAAAAAACCCATTTGTAGTATTTATTGAAAAAATGCACATATAAGTGGACTCACACAGTTCAAAACTATTTTGTTCAAGGGTCAACTGTACTTGAAGTAGCTTTGTAAGTATCTTACATACATTAACTTATAAAATTATCACAACAACCTTACAAGATTCATTTTTAACTCTTCCTTTGTAGGTATGGAAAGTGGGAGCGTGAGGAGATTAAGTGACTGACTTTTGGTCTCACAAGTGGTCTGATTCCATAACTGTTATTCTCTGCTAATTCTCAGAGAATGATTGTATAAATGAACAGATGAATGAATGAGAATCCTAGAAGCCCAGACCTGTATCACTAAATAGGGCCACAGACATTGAGAGCAACATATATAAGTGAGTAAGATGATCACCAAGCCAACCTATGATTACTCATGGTTAGCATAGAATCCTGAGGCCATGACTGAGGTTTCTTCCACAGACAAACCCCTAAAGTCTTTTTGTAGTTATTGCACTTAATCCCTGACTATCCATGCCAGCAAAGTGGTATTGGTTAATGAAAAAAAAATAACTGTCATATTTTTGAAATTATCTCCTAATGGGAAAATACTATATCATCAGTTTTGAGTTAAAAGTGACTGTTTGTAAGACTCACTTCTAAATTTGGAGGGAAATGGGAGGTAGAGGAATATGAAATAGAGGGTGAAGAGGAGAGCCCTATGAGTATAAGCCTGTATTCAAGAGGCTCTAGCCTAGTTGAAGGGGCAAGGCATGATTATGAGTAAAGTTAAGGAAGTTAAAAGAAATAAAGAACAGTAAATATGAGCCCTGACACAAGGCATTAATATCATGATTAATTGCCAAATGGTGATTATTTGAGAAAATGAAAGCTGTTACGTTAGTCAAGATAGAATGGGCTTATGCTATAGAAAGAGTCAACCCTAAATACTCAAGGAGCTTAAAAAAATAAAAATTTGTTTCTCACTCATACAGTGTCTGCTGTGGATCTGCTGTCTCTCCAGAACTACTGTCCACCATGCATAGCTCTGGGATGCAGACTGCTTTGATCTTTCTATCCTACCATCTAGAGGCCTCCTTCATGATCACAGGGGGAGAGAGAAAAACTGGAGAACTACAGTAGCTATTAAATGCTTCAAAGCTTTGTCCTGGGAGGGATCCCTGTCACCTGCTATGTCCTAGACGTTGCATGTAGCCTTTTGCACAGCTCATATCATTCCAGTCTTCTCTCTCATTGCTGATTTTCTCCCACCCAGCATACGGTAGTGCTCCATGAATATTTGAAGAGAGAAAGCATGAGTGAACATAGGAATGAATTGTCACTTATGCCTGATAGTGTTTATAGCAGTAATGTGCATGCCAGCACTGAAGTCCTGACATGGAAAAATTCGGTCCACCTTAAAGATATTTACTAACATTTAAAAAGCATTAATAAGAAATAATAACATAGCTAACATTGATAAGTGATGGTGAATGGAAAAGTCATAATGATATGGACAGATTAGGTCCAGTTTAATTGATGGTTAAGCTCATGTGAAAGTCCCAGCCGTCTAGACTTCAGCCCTGTACTAGCAATGTCACTGTCCAGCAGTCCTCAGCTTGACTTCCCACTCCATGTGTTATCTGGTGCCAATCTGGCTTTCTAGCTTTGTTCCTTCTGAATGAGGTAGAGTACTATCCTCATGTAAAAATTAAGAAACTTAATCAAGGAGAAGTTACCCTGTCCAGCGTGCTACTGTGATTCCAACCCAGGTGTATGTCACTGCATTGTACACTCTCTTTCCTCCATCAGGTTCTCTTAGATTTTCACCTGCTGCCTCTACTCTGGGGTTTTGATGACCAGGCATCATCTACTCCAGATCCAGGGACAAAGGGTTCCAGACATGAGCAAAACATGCTGAGCAACGCCTAACAGCTGAATGTGAAAAATAAGTTGGAAGCTCTGTGTGTGAGCCAACATGGAGAGTGGAGAGTTCATAGAGAGACAGTGCAATATTACAGTGGAAAAGTAGTTTGGGGTCATATCACACATGTCAAACCAAAGAACTGGGCCTCTCAACCACATCTTGCTATGTAATATTTAGTCAAAAGAAACCTGAGTGCAAGGAAGACCCCTGATCACAGCCCTAACAAATTCTAGAAAATAGTACTTGTTTGTTTCTGGCTTTGGGTGGTAGTGGTGGAGAGAGAAAGGTCGAGGGCTGTGCCTGTCACTGTGTAAATGTGAACAGGGCATTGTGGAGAAGGTCCTGAACTGTGGCTTGATAATCACTGGAGATTTTTCGGCAAGTTGGTTATGTGACCGACTGTGTTATAGTGAGATTAACTTACAACTGTGTTCATGGCTCACGAGATGATGGGGAGAAAACCAGAGATGGGGCCCTCGGTTAGGAAGTTATTGTAGGCAGAAGGAGATAAGACTTTGAAAACTGCTGTGGGAGGCAATATAAAGAGACAGATGTGGGAGACACTACGAAGAAAGCGTTGATCAAAACAGAGTGACTGTTTGAACATAAGGAACAAAGGGAGGAGTTGGAGATAAGGGAATTTTTGAGCCCAGTTGGTTGTTGATGGTGTACTATGATCTATATATTATATTTTTAGCTTATTTTAGTAATAGTGTCATTCTGTGAGTTGAGACTTCTCAGGTAGAATGAGGGGATAGCCTTAGACCAAGGTGAGCTGACTTTGTTGTCTCGATCCCAGTCTTCCCACTTATCTCTTACTTCCCCTATCCCCTCTCTCCCATGTTTAAGAGCAAACCTTAAACTAGCAGCAAAATTGTCAAAGCTGAAATTTCATTTCCATCCTGGCCTTTTAATAGAGAGAAAATGGTTTAAATGTGGGCAAAAAAAGTAAAATGTGTGGTTGCCATATTAAGAGAGGGATCCCTGTCCATGCTGTGAGGGCAGTCTCACTCCTGCTGGCTTGCCTGACTATTACATACAGGTGCCCCATGGCTCTGGGAAATGAGTGGTAATATTTCGCTAGTTGGTCGAATTTTTGCAAAGTGACAATTTTTCTGAGCTTCACAAGGCCACTGCACACTGCTTTCTCAGTCTTTTTGGTCTGACAGGAGAGAGCCAGTTTTGATTTGAGAGAAAAGATAAAGAATGCTGTTAGGCGGGAGACAGGAAGCACGTATTGCATTCCCCTTGTACTTCTGGGGCTAGTCACGTCACTTGTCATAGGTGTCAATCTTTAGTGGCAGAGGACAGTCTAATGAGAGAAGCTTAAGTTGTGCACCTCGCGTATAGCAACTTGTCTCTCCAAGGAATCGAAGTGAGTGCCTTAGCTCCTAGGGTTCAGGAGTCCATCGGCCCCAGATCTCTTTTTCCTGAGTACAGGCTGGAGCTGGAGAGATGCTCCTGGGGTAGAAGAGAACTCCTAATGTCCAGCCTTCTCTGTTTTCCATGCGGGGTTGGGAAGTAGGAGCTATGGCCAACGGCGCTGTTTCTTTCCCTCAAATGTCCTTCACCCTTCTGACTCTGCCCTTGGTGGGTGACCCTCCTGCTTATCCCAGCTGGCATCTGAATAGCAAGTGCTGATCTCTGAAAGCTGCTCTTTCTGTCTGTGAACTCTCCACTCTCCATATTGATTCACACGTAGTGCTTCCAGCTTATGTTTCATATTTAGCTGCTGTGCTTTGCTCAGCATATGTTTAACCTTTTTCTTCTTGCCTTATCCCTTCTTCAAACCGACTGAGGCAGAGCACCTAACGGCATGGAAGGACACTTGACAATTCTGATCATTTCAAGCCCTCTTACATGCCCATAAAATCACCACAGTTTATTAGGTTGATTTGAAGTCAGAGTCCTTTGAAATCACAGGATGATTATAAGGCTCTATGATTTCTGGGTGGGGGAGAGGTGTGTGTTTAAACAGAAAGGCTGAATTATTTGTAGATTGCTGTGTCATATTGCAGGGAGAAGGTTCACTTTAATGTTTTGTTCCCGTGCCTTCTATAGTTTCAAGTTGTTTCACACTAGTACTAGAGACTTTAAACATTTTGAGTCTCCAGTGATATCTACATCCTTTTGATGTACTTTGTATAGAAACTAAAGCAGGAACAGGTCTGAGAGTAAGCTAACCAAAGCATCTTGGGCTTTTGATCACTTTCCATTAGCATGAACAGTAATCTCTCCTGTCGGATTTTGTTTGAAAGCACGTTCGCTCTTTAATGAAGATAAACATGATGCTGGTGTTTAATCTGTCCTCCTAACTCAGGAACTGAAAAATTCTTATGTGAGATTAGTTCTTTTGGCAGAGAGGGGATTCTGAATGTCCCAAACTTTTCCCTAGCCATTGGCTGAACTTTCGAAATGTGCTGGCACTAAAAGAACAGATACCTAACAGATATTTACTTACAAAGCCTCTGTTTCAGTGGTGAGTCCCAGAGGCCTCTCAACCACATCTTGCTATGTAGTATTTGGTCAAAAGAAACCTGAGTGCAAGGAGGACATGTGATCACAGCCAGTAACAAATTTCTAGAAGGAAATGTTTGTTGCTTGTTTCTGCTTAGGTAGTGGTGGTGGTGGGCAGAGGATCTAAGCCACTCTCCCTGTCCCTATTTTAATGTGTGCTCCACTGTTGCTGCTGCTTTGGGCTTTGGCTCCTATCCTGACTAGCAGGGCATGGGGGGGAGGGGCATGACTGTTGCTGTTGCTGTCTGAAAACCTGTGGGCAGAACTCTTTGAGTAAGCAGATCGCAGGGCCATATGCTTTCCTCCGCCCATTCTATTCCTCTTTGCTTCTTGACATATTGGCAGGGAAAAAAAAAAAAGCCTTGTGTTCTTGTTTCTTTTTATTTTTAAAGAGTGCTTTTAAATGTTTAGAATTTGGAAATATTGTTTTTTTTTTAATTCAGTATTGGAAAAATATGTATACTGACATCCTTAGAGTACAGTTTCCTAATTGAGAGAACACTAAACAAAGCGATTACTTTGCTTTTCATTTAAGACGCATTTCTTAGAGTAGGGAGGTGATTTGACATGTTCCTGTTTCCAGGTTTAGCTACTTCTTGGTTCTGTGATCATAATAAATTCCATAGCTCTAAAACATTAGAGCAAATTGCGTCTTCTGCAGGAGTTATTTACAGATACTCAAACAAATGGTGCTTTCTGAGGAAAGAGGGCTATGTATGAAAACTCCATGGTAAAACCTTTTGTGTCAGCCGTGGTGGCAGAACTTCCGAGGAGCTGTCTTTGAGAGTAATAACATCTTCATTGCTGTGAGGCTGAGTGGAGGGGGAGGCTCTCGTATGTTCTGCTGCCAGCTTACACCTGGCTGCCTCAGAGCAGCCTGCCTGGTAATTAACCCCCTGAGCCCTGAGTCTATGCAAAGATTAGAGGGACCTGGTGAGGAGAAGGATGCAGGAGTAAGGTTAGTCTCACCTTCCTATCTGGGGTGCAGAAGGAAGCCCCGCCGCCTGGGAGGTTCCAGTGGTTGTGGGACAACCACAAAGGCAGTGAGGTGGCCTGAGATGTGACCATTCTCACTCCCCATTGATCCTCCTCAGAGTGAATACTGCTTTCTCTAATCCTACCCAACCTCACTTTCTGATTCCTGAAAGATACTTTAGCAGTAGATATATTATCAATTTGAACTTCTGAAAACATCAGTAAGCAGTCTGGACAAGAAGGTAGACGTTTCAGGATTTCTTTGTTGTTTGGGTGGTCCTGAGGGAGAAGGACACAATGGAAGGTCCTAGACTTCTGACTAATGGAAATCAAGCAACCTGAAGGCAGTGTCATCTGTCACCCCCTAGTCCGACAATATGCTAAGACTCAATCTTCTTCACTTGAATGTCTATTGTGTTAAAAGACGAAGGGAGTTGGGTCTAATTCCACATCACTGAAGCTGTTAGCTTCTTGTCCACTTATTAAGTGGAGTATAAGGTCGAAGCACTTTTTTTGTCAATTCACATGCAAAATGCCTCTTGTTTGGATTATGAAAATCGGGATAATTTTATTCACATGTTAGTGCCCTCTAGTGGCCAGCATGGTGCCCTCTAAGAGGGCCTTTCCTGATTTGCTCTATTTCTCATCCCTGACTAAATAAGGCACCTACTTCACAGGAGTTGAGTTTGTGTCATACAAGCCTGTATTTTTTCACTATGATTTATCTATCACATAAGATAAAAAGAAAAGCTTTGTTACAGAACAGATAAAGTAGTGCTATTGCTGCATCAAATTAGGATAAATCTTACATCTATTTGACATCTGTATTATAAGTCAGTGACAGAAGACTTTTCTAAACTTTGATGTAAATATTTGCACAGCCAATCCACTCATTAAAGGAGGAGAATTATACTCTTGGCAATAGCGGGCATGCCCTCTGCTGGCTCTGCAGTCATAGATAAGTTTCATAAAACTGCAAAATCCTCTCAGCTATTTTTAGCTGGTCAAGGTAGAATTTGTTTTCCTCACTCAGAGGTTGGTATAGTTAACCTTCTGCTGTCTGTATAGCTTTAATATAGTTTTGTAGAGTAAAGCATTATTCACGCAATAATCTTTGAAGGCATCTTATAAATTATGTTTTGTTTTTGACATTTTGTTTTCCTAGTCAGTCCAGCCAGTTAAGTAGCAAATGAAATGCTACCTGAGCTTGATCAAGTACACAGAATCACCTAGGGGTCTTGTTAAGATGTAGGTTCTGATTCTATAGGTCTGAGGTGGGGCCCAAGGTTCTGCTTTTCTAAGGAGCTTCCAGGTGGTGCCAGAGCCGTTGGTCAGAGGACCACACTTTGATTAACAAAATACTTGAGTAACAAGGCGATAGGCGATACAGTCTGTGTCCTCAAGAAATCTTATGATCTGAAAAGACTGGAAAAAAGAATACAAGTAATTATGGCATAAGACAGAATGTGATAAAATGTGTGATAAAAGTAAAAAAACATGCTTCGGGGAGTTAAAGATAGAAGTGATCACTTCTGTTTTGAAAGATCTGGAAGTTTTTCATAGAGAAGGTTATTTTGAAATTGGACTTGATGTTTGGGTTAGTGTGCAACAGGAATGGGTAGGTGTGGCAAAAGCACAGAAAAAGCACAGATTCTAGAAAACAAAGAGTATATCTGGGAATAAAAAGTAGCCTGTTCGCCTGTGATGGGGAAAGTGTAAGGTTCAGTTGAAAAGGTAAGTTGATGTCATATTGTGGACTGTTGGACAGTCTAGGATGAAAACTCTGGCCTTAATTCAGGAAGCAAAGAGGAACAAGCAATAAGAAATTTTGAAATAAGAAGGTAAATTGATTGAAACTGCAATTTAGGAAGATTATCTAGCACACACATACAGCATAGACTAGAGTGGGGAGTGATGTCATTTTTCAGACAAGAAATGATAAGACAGATAACATGACTAATATTAGCACAAGAAGAATAGAGAATAGATAGGATATAGTTTTGGATCTGTGTGTCACAACTACAAGTACCCATTCCTATTTCTTTTCATTACAATTTTAATACCTTAGTGGCCCAAACAAATCACATGTCCCAAAGTTCCTGTGAGCATGATATATTGGGCACCATTATTGTAATAATATGGATACCAAAAATATTAGATTTTTTTCTTTATTTTTCCTGTGAGTATGTATTCATGAACTGTACAAGTCAAACACTTACTGTGTTGCTTTTTGAAACAATCTTTAAAATGCTTTTAAAATTTTATTATGGTCTATGGCAAAGCCATCCCGAACAAGCCCAATGTCTGATCTCAGAAGCTAAGCAGGGTCGGGCCTGGTTATTACTTGGATGGGAGACCACCTAGGAAGACTAGGTGCTGTAAACATAAAAAAAAATTATTATGCATCTAGTGTTTGCAACTGTAGAGCCATACTCCTAAGAATAATCATTAGTTAAATTTATTTTCTCCCTTAAAACAAACCAAACAAAACAATTCTGTTAGGTGACTTACAAGCATGCAAAACTAGCATTGTCTGAGTTGGTTTCAAGAGAATGTTTTTCATAAAGAGTATTTGGTTGAATAAAATAAAATCTTTAAGAGTGCAACACATAATATGATAAGCTTTATAAGGACTCAGAAATTAATGGAACCCAGTCTTTTCTGATGGGTGCTTTTGGGGAAAACCCTATCTTACATGATAAATTATAAACCTGATTTTAGGGTCTTAAGTGTTAGGAAGAGTTTCTGTACAGGAAAAGGCAAACACTGAAGCAATTGAGCCCATTTTAAGAAAGATACTTGTCCTGCATGTTTCAAGTTTAGTCTTTCCTAGAGGTATGCAAAACCTTTCAAGGTTCCTTCTGACCTTGCAAAGCTATGATTGGGTGATGCCTCTTACACACCCATTCATCCATTTTATTCCATTCACTCCACTAATGAGATTTATTAATTCCAAGCACCTTCTGTAGTTGAGAGAATTTCTGTGTAAATATAATGGAAAAAATCTTTATCAGTTTGTCATCCAAAGGAAACTAGCAACAAATATTAAACCAAAAAGATTTTCATTATCTCAAAACTTGGACTAATCCATTTTGAAAGTTCCTAACCAAAAACCTTAAAAATATGATTCAGTAATGAAATCTATTATATCCTAAGACTCAAAACATGATGATCTGTTTCTACAGAGGTAATTTGGATAAGGAAGACAGCCTTCTAAAGAAGGAGCCTTAATATACAACATGGAGGAATATGTATTTGGTTATGAGCTGACCATTTGTTGAAACATCCATCCTTCCATAGCTATACATCCATACATCCTTTGGTTTATTTTTACCTGTATCAACCTAGTACATGCTGTTAAATGATGTTAACAATAATTATGAATATTCCCTTTACTCTCAGCATAGAAGACAATTAGGTGAAATTTAGCACTGCAAAATTTTTTCCTCTTGCCTCAAAGTTATGAGCTTTTTTATCCTAATTAGGCCCCACTGGACCACAGTCCATCATTGAAACTCCAATGAAACCAATAATGATTGCATTTATTTCACATTTTTGACCTGGGAATCGCAAAGTGATTTACCAACATTAACTCATCAATCCTCCTATTACTTATGAACTGGACATTCATGTTTTTGAACTCAGCATATAAATAGATTTTCTGTTTCCCAGAGAATTTAAATGTCTTAGCTACCATTAAATATAAAGTGAGGAGATAATTAAAATGAAAATCATCTCTTTCTGACCTACTTACTGCTTGGTGGTCTGAATGTCTTATTTTCTGGAAATTAAAAAAAAGAGAGAGAGATAATGGGGGCATAAGCTTTGTTCATGTAAAAGTATTAAATAAAATCATAGTAGAGAAAAATTATTAGCCCCAAATGACCATTTTCCTTAAAACACTTTCTTCGTCTGATGTGGTGCTTAATAAAATGATGAACATGAAATGCTACTTCCGGCTCTGTGTTAACCAAATGATGAATCACAGCCTGAGAACGAATGGAAACAAGTCACCAGCTAAAGTGCCTAACTTCTGGGTCACATAGAGATATTTCTCATATTCCCAGGGCTTTTGATGTTCTTTCATTCATGTGTAACTCTAAGCTTATAGTAAATCTTGATGCCAAGATTATTGATCAGTTTTCTATCAAAACTGTGATGCTCTCAGTCTGGGAGTGAGCACTGTCCCACAGGCAAAGTAAAAACGATAATCAGAAAAAGAGGATTATTTCTTATAGGAGGAAATGGGACAGTGTGATGTTCGTTGTAACATCATTCACCATTCCTGGGAATGGGAAGCGTTTCTGAGAAAGTAGAGATTTTTATAACATTTAGTCTGGCAAATGAAGCAACACGAAGATGACATAAATATTTAAAAGACAGAAACATGATGGTGTGTGTTCTCAATCATATCACGTTATCACTGAGACCCTAATTTGCTTTCTTTACACTATTGTTTTTTCCTGAGCATGGAATAGGGGCCTTGGGACAATATACGTGGGTCAGCTATATTACAGTATTTCTGGAAATTTAAGTCTCTGTAGTCAACTGCAGTTTTGTTAAGTAACAAAAGCTGCTTTTTTTTTTCTCAGCAAATCTGGCTTGTGTTCATATTACCCCCAACCCCTTTTTTTAGAAGGGAAATTTCAGTATCTCATCGCCGTATTTAACTTTCTATTTGTAGCTGCCAGTGCTTGTATCCTCTCATATAAAGCCTACATGGGTTCTTCCCTTACTAACTTTTTAAGGTTTGGAATATCCAGCCTGACCTAATGGTAAAATACTCAAAAATTGTACTGATACCAGCACCCTAGGCACACCTGATAGGGACCTTTTTCATGCTGCTTACTTATTTCTTGATCAAACAAAGACTGGGTTTGGTGCTGGCTGGTTAAATTGGACACGTGATGGGCATACTGATTCATCAGAAAGCTTAATATCTGGACTACCAATGTGGTGCCTTCTTCAGTCAAGGACTGATTGACTACGTCATGAGCCTCTAGATATCTAGGCCGACCACAGCTGAGAGGGAGAATTTCAGATAGTGTCCCGCTGGGTTTTGGCCCCTTGCTCAGAGGTCTCTGTTCCCTGGAAGGAGTGTGTAATTAGCTGCTGTGAAGTAGGAAGCAGTGACAATGATCCAAGTTAGAAATTAAAACCAGAGCTACAATAATGGGAGAAGGAGAGCTGAACACCGAAGAACTGGCCACTTCCTCGTACCTAGTGCTGGACCATGCAAAGTAGACTGCCTGGTGCTTATCACTTTCCTCCATGAGGCCTCTAACATCAGAGAGCTATGGAGTGTTGGTCCAGGAAGGAGGCCCTTGACCTCATGCAGTTTACACATGGGGAATCTGAGGCCAGAGCAATGGAGAGACTTTTACAGGGTAGCAGTTAACATTGGATCCTGGCCTGGCATCTGGGTAGTCTGCTGTCCACTGCCAGCCTCCTTTCAAGTCATTTTACTTTGATTTATATTCCTCTAAATGTAAGATTGAAAATATGACCATCATATGCAAACCCTTTTCAAAATCCTTTTGTATAGATTTGAAATATGCATCAGCTTGCTCTAATTTCTCTGATCTACTGACTGAATTTAAGATGCACCACAGATTTAATGATTAGTTTCCTGGAAGGAGGGGAAGAAAGGCTACTACTTTTTATGTACTCATCATATATAAAACAAGTCCTAGGTTCAGAAATGTTAAACTACAAAAAAGAAAATCACGTGTATATCACATGTAAGTTATGTGTGTTATATATAGGCTCTTTTACACCCAAGCATCTGCTCCTTTAAAGTCATGCTTTCAGTAAAGCCAAAAGAGTCTAGGGGTGAAAGCTGACTCCTAACAATACATGTTAATAGGAATCAATGGGGGTTTAGGAATACAATCCAGAAGATTTATTTCGGGCAACGTAAACTGCTAGCTAGGAGTTAAGCTAAGCAACTGGGAGTTTCATTGACCACATGTCTCAACCACATTTACCACATTTCTCACTAAGGAACGTCCCCAGTGTGGATGAAAAGGCATGAGATATGCAGCAGGTGAGGGGCAAAAGGGAAGTGAAGAAGCTGGGTATTCCACATCCTCAATAATTCAGCTGCATTGCTAAGACTTTTTTAGATGTATATATGTACAAGAATTTCTGTTTTGCAAATTGAAAAGAGTTCTGGAGATGGATGGTGGTGATGGTTGCACAGCAGTGTAAATGGCCTTAATGCCATTGAACTATACACTTACAAAAGGTTAAGAGAGTAAATTTTATGTGTTTAACCACATTTTAAAAAATATGTGCCTATATATACATACACATATTTATATAAATGTTTTTCATTGGTTTGATGAAAATGTATCAGCCATGTCATCCATCCACTCATCTTCATTCATTCACGCAACAAATTTATTAAGTCCCTATTATGTGCCAAGATCTGTGTTAAAAGCTGGGATACAACTATAAATACAATATACTTTCTATCCTTGAGTTACTCACAAGTTAATTTGGGTGAAGGCTACATAAACAATAATACCACCCAGCATGGTGGGGCAAAATGAACATATATATGGAGTTAAGATGCTATCTAACTGTGCAAGTTGTGGCATGTCTTGGCACTCATCAAGCAGAGAGGGACATGAAGTGATCACCTGCCGAAGGACAGCATGAACAAAGCCTAGGGAACGAACAACATGGTACATAGTACATGCAGTGAACTGTCACTGTTTACTCCCTAATTGATTAATTAATGATGTGTCATGAGGCCAGTGGATGGTGTGCTTCTAAGGCTGTGAAATGAAAAAGTAAAGCATAGAGGGTCCCAAACGCCATGTTAAGGAGTACAGACTCCTCAGACCAGTGAAGCTCACCACATTCTCTAGTGGCCTGAGGGGTCCTCAAAGCACCCCACCACCACGCCAGACCTCCATCAACTTGCCTTCAGAAGTCCTTGGTGGTGATGGGTGGAGAGGTGGAGGAACCAATAGGTCTACATGAATAGCCTCAATTTTATTTGTTTTATTTTTTTAGGTTTCAATGTAAGGTTTAATTTAAAGGCAGGGTTCTGGCTTAAAAAAAACACCACCACATTTGAAAATCACTGCTTTCATGATGAGGACTCACAAAAAATTATTAGAGTTTATGGCAATTAGTTTTGTGTTTTAAAAGTCAGTATTCTGCTTTAAAGTGATCAAAATGTTTTAGCCATTTCCGAACCCTGTGCTTTACCTAGCAGCACTTTGCACATGATAAGCATTCAATGTAATGTTCAGTAGGAATTATTTTAGGGACATGATTTATGTACTGTTGCCATAAGGGTCGATTTAAATAGCATATTGCCCAGAAACTCAAAAGGAACTTGTAGAAATGTAAACTAACTTTTCTCTTTACTCTTTTTCTTTATGTAAAATTGGACTGCAATAATTATTTTCTTCCTGAGCTTTCTGTCTGTTTTTGAGACATTAGCTTTTATAATGTATGCCTTGTACCTCGTTGACAACTCTGAATCTGTATGTAGGATTGAACTTGGTGGAAAATAACAGTTAATTGTATTTTTTAATGCTTAAAATGATATTCTGGGCAAGTTTTGTTTCTTTATGGACTATAGCCAGAATCCTACTGTTTTTCAATTTGTTTAAATGTAACAGCTTAGACAACATATGTACATGTTCAGTTGAAGATAAAGTATATCATTATTTTTAGCTTATTACAAAGAAGACCACATTTTCTCCTAAATATCTTGATATAAAGTAAATTGAACACAATTTCTGCACAAATCATTATCAAGAGATTGGCTGTCAAGTGTATTTTTTTTAAGTAGCAGTGTCATAAGAACCAATGAGACTTTGGAAATTTAGATATATTCTAAGCCTGAAATGTGGTTGAAGATGTCAGTTTTTAAACAACACTTTGAGAAGTAGTTAGCTTAAAAGTGTAGCAATTCCGAATACACTAAGAATGATTTTGAAGAGTAAAGTCTTGAAATCCTGGAAAAGAAGTTGACAGATTCACTACCATTAGGAGACAAGCAGGTAGAACTCCCACTTGTGAAAATTTTTCTTTTCCAACCAACTTCTGATACTGGCTTAAAAAAGAAAATATCTCCAGCAAACCCTTACTCCTTTCCAGCTCCCAAATCTATTGCACAAACATTCTCCCAATTTCCTTATATAGTAGAGTAATAGCGCTGCAATCTATTGCCCCTTCTCTTAAGGGTGAGTAAAATAGGTCTGTGAAGAATGCTAGAACTGAAATGTATTTTTCCTTCAAGCCTGGTGTATGTGTGTGTGTGTGTACATACACATAAACATACATGAACTTATGCATATGTTTGAATGCACCAATTAGAAAGAAGAGGAAAAATAATTTGAAACTTCCCCAATTCTACCACCATTACCAATTAATATCTTTTATTAATTCTGACTTTGTTATACTATTATATGAAAACATGTTAATGCCCCTCATCCTTTGGCAGGCAAGATGGTGTTATGTGGAAGTTGTGCCTTTTCTGCTATGAGAACCTTACTATTTAAGTATTGGAGATTTGTGCCTGATGTCCTTTGGTCTTGCTGTTTTCAATGGATTGAGTTTTGTAATCATATATAGGCATTAGGCTAAATTCACAAATGAATGAAGTGTTAGTTTCCTCAGTGTTTGTTATTTTTGTACTACAATAAAGGTATTTCATGGCCTATTGCCAGTTTTATCACATGCTGGAAAGAATTACTCCTCCCCCACCATCTCTGAAAACCCTACCCAACTACATTCTTGGAGTTGTGTCATATCTTCCTGAATTCAAATATACGAGGCCCACATCCTTTGTATGGATATATGCTCTCCCACACATACATAGGCACGCACACATATACATACATACAACAGAGAAAGAACAGTAATGGCAGGGACAGTGCCCACCATTCTCTTTCGTGAGTATGTATCCCCCAGCCCATCCATAAGATGGGCTGGATGGAAGATGTGAAATTGCTATTCCCTTCGTGGGTCTTGGTACCAAATAATATGATTACACTTATAATCATTGTTCCTTTTAAAATTAATGAGAGAGACAGCATAAATGATACATACTTTGGGTTGGAAGAATTGTATTCAAACCCATTCTCTGCCATTTCCAAGTTTTGTGATCTCAGGTTGTTACCTAATAGCTCAGAATTTATTTCCTCTTTGGTCAACTAGGAATAATAAACCTTTCACAGGATAGTTCTGAAGATTAAAGAGAACCAATACAGGAAATTCAGTTTTTGTTCATTTTAATTTAAAATTATAATACTTTCGAAAAGCAGTTGAATGTACATCTGTGACTGCCTGCAAGTGGTGCGAGGAGGCAAGAATTGCTTCAGGAAGGGGAGGAGTAAGTAGCCACCTCTGAAGACTGACTTTAGGGTACTGGCTCTCCACCATGGCTGCACACCAGACCAATTAAGTGTGGATCTCTGTAGGTGAATCCCAGGTTTCAGTATGTTTGAAAGTTCCCCAGGTGATCACAATGTGCTGCCGAATTTGAGAACTGCCACTTTAGGGGTATTTGAGTCTTCCGTTCTTCTAATGGCTGAACAGGTGATACCTGGCATTCTACCATCTGTACTTCATTCTTTTCATTTAAACAAAACAAGGACTTAGACATCATGCTAAAAGCATCTTAATAAAAAATAAAAGTATCTTCCATTTGACTTAGTCGAAATTAGATTAAGTTCTCTCTAAAGAGCCTATATTAATAGGTGGATATTAGGGTGGCAAAGAGAACTGAGGTCTCTAGATGTATGAAGACAGGAGCAGTTCATTACAAAGGAACAGACAGGGAAACAACTGGAACTAAAATAATAGGAAACCCAGCAATTTCAAGCAACTTGTTGCATTTGGAAATAAGTCCTTGCAAAAGCACTACCCCAGAATTGATTGACTTCCCTGAAAGCTCAGGATAATGGCCCTGACTGGTCTTGTTTCTTGAAACTTGCTGCATCTTCAAAATGTGGAATGAGGAAAAAAATTCATTCACTTGTTCTCCCTGTAACCAAAATTCAGTTAATTAAATTAATTTTCAATAAGATGAATATATTTTTTCAAAAAAAACCCAGTTTTTATATTTTTAGAGAACAGACTAAAATAATTCCATATTCAAATATTCTCTGATTTTCTAACAAATGGTGCTGGGACAGATAGAAAGAAAAACAGGAGACATGTGCAAAAGAAAGAAGTTGGACCCTTTACACCATATACAAAAAAATAACTAAAATGGAACAACAACCTAAATGTAAAAGCTAAAATGTTAAAAAAAAAACTCTTAGAAGAATCTTGAAACATAGGAATAGATCTTCATGACCTTGGATTTGGCAATGGATTCTTAAACCTGAGTCTAAAAGCACAAGAGACAAAGGGAAAAATAAATTAGACTTTATAAAAATCAAAAACTTATGTGAATCAATGTCAAAAAAGTCAAAATACAGCCCACAGAATGGAAGAAAATATTTGCAAATCATGTATCAGATAAGAGTCTAGTTTCCAGAATATATAAAGCACTTTTAGAACTGAACAACAAAAAAGGCAAACAACTCAATTTTAAAATGGGCAAAGGACTTGAATAGACATTTCTCCAAAGAAGATATACAAATGTCCAATAAGCACAGTGAAAAGATACTCAACATCAGTAGTGGTAAAGAAATGCAAATCAAAACCACAGTGAGATACCACTTTATGCCCATTAAGATGGCCATAATAATAATAAAAAAGAAAAATAGCAATTGTTGGCAAGGATGTGGAACAATTGGAACCTTTATAAGTTGCTATAAAATGGTATATCCACTGAGGAAAATAGTTTGGCTGTTCCTCAGAAAATCACACATAAAAGGACCCAGCAATTCCACTCCTTAATCCACAACAGGCATTCAAACAAAAACATGTGCAAGATTGTTTATAGCAGCATTCTTCATAATAGCCTCAAAGTAGAAACAACCCAAATGTCCATCAGCTGATGAATGGGTAAACATAGTGTGGTGTATACATACAATGGAGTATTATTTAGCCAAAAAAGGAATGAGGTAGTGATACATGGTACAACATGAATGAATCCTGAAAACATTATGCAAAGTGAAAGAAGCCAGTCACAAAAGGCCACATGTTTTTATGACTCCATTTATATGCAGTATCCAAAGTAGACAAACTCATAGAGACAGCTCAGAGCTGAGAGGAGGAGGGAGTGGAGCATGCCTGTGGGGTTTCTTTTTGAGAATGATTGCACAACATTGTGAATGGACTGAGAACCACTGATTGTATACTTCAGAATGATTAAAATGGTGAATTTTATGTTATATGAATTTTACCTGAATTAAAAAATATATATCTCTTTGACCCCATGTCTTCTCCAATCCTCTGCATGTGGTTTTAAACTAATCACTTAACTATTGCTAGGAGATATCATTCCATCAGTTTTCCTTTGTAGTAATTCCATTCTCATCCTAAACTTTTTTTCCCTCCAATGTCATACTTCTGCAGAGTCATCTACACCACTCTTCACTTCCTTACCAGCACTTCCATTCATCACTTCTTCTCAGGCTTTGGTCTCTGAAAGAGCCTGTGGAAACATGGCAGACATGAAAAGCCTCCATCTGCAGATTTCACACCTGACCTAGAAGTCCCTGCATTTGCTCAAAAGGAACTTTGGGTATCTCTGGCTTCCCAGAGGGGCCTTCCAGGTTTTGAAGTTAGAAACCTGTTTCCAGTGTGGCCCTACCACATAGATGGACAGACTCGTCCATCACAGCATCACCAAGGAATGTTAACTTTTGGGAAGGGGTTGAAGAACTATAGCATTTTCTGTCAGGCATAGGTGATTCCTACATATTCAGTAGAGTGGAAGTCACACGTACAAAAATCTAAATTTGTGTCAGAAGATGTCATGCTATTACTCACAGAGCTTAAGTGCTTTTAATTCTAGATAATAGATAGTCAGCTCTGATAGCTTTGGAGATTCATCTCTGAGTCTACAAAGTGGGCCAAGAGTAGAAGGAAGCTGTATTCATCATTCTCTTAATTTTTTCCCCTCTTATTATTTTTTCTGCTAGGGTCAGCAGAAATGGGATATATATATTTTTTAGATCAGTATTATTGTGATTATGATTATACTGAAAGACCTGTATGGGAGGAACGCTGCAATCTGAATTAAAAATAGCATTTTATGTCCTCCCACACACAGCACTTGAGTGTTCTGAATGCCTTTTATAAATGCAGACTTTCTGCCTGGCTAGATAAAAGAAGCTGTCACTTCATTTCCATAACGAAGTCATTCCCAGGAGAATTCCATTGTTTTAGCAATAGAATTTTTGTAAAAGGCCTCTTATTTTGCCTGAAAAAGTAACAAAAATGAACTTTTGAGAGTTTATTCGACAAAACAATTAAGGAGTTAGAAATTTTCTTCTTTTTTGATATATTAGGAGTTGTAAGTGTGAGAATCCCCTGAGCCGTGATATTAGGATAAACCTCTGAACCTGGAGATGAAGGAGGAGGGTAGGAAACCTGTTATTCTTTCTTCTAATAGAAACGGGGGTATGTCTTTCCCTGAGAATATATTCTAGAACCCTCTGATACATAGTTGTTGCTAATTCTAAAGCGTTTTAAATATTTATTTTTAAAGAGATATAGGAAACTTTAGAATGCTCATAATGTAAAGAAATTTCTTGGGGGTTTTAGTGAAACATGATTATCAGGTATTTTAATTAAGTTTCAGGACTCTGAAGGCAGAAGGCAAACTGGCTGTATCTTGCTAGGGTCCTTTGCTCAGAAAATACTAGTTGATATTTCTCTTCGAGTTCAAAACTCGAATGATAGCAAATGGAAAGGTGCTTCCTTGTACAATCTTATGTGTAAGTGGCTCAATTGAGCATGTGTGCATGTGCTTGCCCTCCGCACCCCTCCCCTGTGCTCCCCGCACCCTCCACAATGGATCTTTGCTCCAAATAAGGTATCAAATCTTTCACTTCACATTCATTGAAGAAAGAATAATTGTATTTCTTGGTACTTCCCCAGTACCAAGTAACCCACATCAAAGTATACCTGCCTTTGGTTTTTCAACAGGTAATCCCTGGACTTAATGCCAAGTGGTGTTTCTGTTACTTGTTGTTCACAGCTGAGACTATTGAAATCTCAGTTTTAAGCTAGAATAGTTTTATTAAGCCTCCTTCAAAAGGAGAGAAGTTTTCAATAGTACCTTTGTCTGACAATATTTTTTTTCTGATTGCATCAGAAAGTTGTAATATTTAAACAAGGAAGCAGCTACCTGGAATGGTATGCAAAAAAGAGGTTAAAATGTAGAGTCGTTTTATTTTTGGCTTTTAATGGAATAAAACAGACAAGAAGAAAAACGAGGTTGATTCAATATAATTATGGAAAGCCTGCTGGTCCAAACAGTATGCAAAATTTGGGTAGTTAAAACTGTTTCTGATTTGAATTTTGGAAAATAATTCTGTTTTTAAAAAATCTTTGAGTAGCCTTTAATCATAACTTTTAAAGCATTATTGGAAGGCCTGCTTGAGGCTATGCTTTTACATGGTAGTGTTTCATTAAATGAAAAAGAAGTGTGATCTTTTTTAGCATTTATTTTATTGTTAATTTCAAGTATACAGCACAATGGTTGGACATTTATATAGTTTATGAAATGATCCACTCTATTACTCAGTATCGCCCATCTGTCTTTGCACATAGCTATTACATTAGTGCTGACTTCATTCCTTATGCCATGCTACCCATCCCCGTGACCATCTCTCAACTACTAACCTGTACCTCTTTGATAGGATGCTTCCAAAGTTCTCCTTTGAGTACCTTTAGTGAATTCGGTTACTTGTAGTTGTGCAAAAGGATGATCTGGGGATGTCTGTAAATTCTATCTGATCTTTTTACTTTGACTCACTGATCAGTATTTTGTGAAGTCAAGCCAAATAAAATACTTGGGGATACTATCATTTAACTCCTAATATGATGGCAAAAAATAGAATGAAAGGAAAATATTTAAATTTTTTTCTTTGAATTTTTACTAATTTTGTTATAAAAAGAAGAGCAATTAGAGTAGAAACAGAAAGAAATTTAAAGCCTCACAATGCTCAGGGACCAGAACAGCTCATGATTTATAAATGCTTCGTAATAATCAACACATGAAGTGCAGGCTCTGTCCCCACTGTCACCATTTTTCCAGACACTTTTTTACCACCTAAACCAATCGCTGCCCTTCTGGAGCAGGCATGATGAATAAAACTCTCCTTCAGGGAGAAGGTGTGTGATGACTCATGGCTGCTCCAGAGGGCCTGTAACCCAGGGGACGGGGACTTGCAGCTGCAGTGTGGTCTCCTGTTTCTCGATCCACATTCCTCTGTCTCCTGGGCCACAGTACCTTCTGTTGGGCTTCAGCAACGCCCTCTGGGAGCAGAATATTAAACAAATAAGGCCAGGAAAAAATTATGCATAAGGAACACATTCCACCTTGGTCTTTAAAATCATAATTTCCCAGAGACGTCATTCTGCAGCTATTCGATGCAGATTAGGTATTTCTCTTTTCTTCTTATTATTGATGTGTAGATTTACTTCTCTCTGGCTGCATAATTATATTTCTTAGCAAACTGCTTATATCATTATGGAGATGTAACCTGCATACAAGTATAGACACCTGCTGAATCTATGTGTGTGTGGATGAAGCCTTACCTCTTTGTGTGATAAGCTGTGCTAATAATAGGAAACAGTGATGTGGATCAACATGAATTATAATTTTCAAAAACTTTCATCATAGGAGTTTTCAGCAAATTCATTTTTGTGATTATGTATTCTTTAGGAAGATACTAATTTTAGTATTTTTTATTTGTTTGTTTGTTTTTTACCTAAGCACAAACCAGTTAATGTCAGTAGAAAATGTTCCAAATGCATGCTTGATACCCAAGAATTGCCATTTTGGAAAAAGATTTTACAATGGATAAATCACACAAATTGTCAAGTGTTGATTGAAGAGAGATTACATGATATGATGAATAAATAGTAATTTTCAGAATACCTTAGGTTTAGGCTTTGTCTCACCCTTCACCTCTCTCCAGTTCTTGAAATCTGACGGGGTACTCTACTCTCAGGAAAGTTGTGTATTACCATGGCCTTCCCTGGGGAAGGGGAATTTTGGCCACCCAAGACCAAAGTTCATGTTCTTTTGAGAACAGGCTGGAGATAGGCTCTGCACCGCTCTGGGCTGAGTAGCTCATCCAGAGGAAGCATTTCTGAACTCTGCCATTGCCAGCAGTCCTGGCTGCTTCTCCTTTTCCCTCAGAAAGAAAATACAGAATTGGCATTGGTCCTGGTTTGGAAAAAAGAGGTTTTTACAGAATAAATATTTCATTGATTGACTGAACAATTTCCATATTGGCTTATGTAATGATTTTCCTCCAAGTCACCAGAAAGGGACTCTCCTATTTGATAACCACAGAGTAAGGAGACTTACACACATGTCAGAGTGAAAGTAAAATACCACATTCGCAGTCACTTAATCAGCCAGTATTTCTCAAGGGTTTACCAAGGGTTTACCATTAACAAAAGCTCTCTTATGCTTACAAAAAGACCTGTCTTCACAGAGTTCACTACAGTCTGCCTGGGGAAGTGGTGCCTATTTTAGGATAAAGGATAAAATGATTAGTACCTTAAGGAAAAGGAATAAAAAATATAGGAGCTCACATCTAAAAAAAAAAAAAAAGGAGTACTTCTGATTGAGAAAGTTGTAGCATAAGAGGATGAAGGGAGAAGTGAAGGAGAAAGGATTTGAGCAGGTCTTGTTAGGTATGGCTTGAATTGTGACACGTGGAGTAGAAATGTGAGCTTTCAAAGATGAAGAGAGAAGCTCAGTTTGGCTAGTACAACAAGCATAAGGAGAGAAGTAGGGAACGAAGTTGGAAAAGCATGTTGGGGCCAGATTGTGAAGGTCTTAAACGTCAGATTTGAAAAGATTTTCAGCAAGCTGTAGGAACCAATACAACAGTATGACATGGAGAAGTCGTATTATATAATCTGTTTCAGAAGTTTGTTCCAGCAAAGATGACTCAAGATGATTTGGAGGGAGAATACTGAAGGCAAGAAGACCAATTAGCAGGCTGCTGTGAGAGGAATAGAGTCTGAACTCGAATGGAGGTGTGGGAATAGATTGCAGGCTTCATAGGACTTGACAGCTGATGGACTGTGGGAGAAAGAGAAGACAATGATGTCATTAGCATGAATCGGAAATAAAAGAGGAGAGCTGGTTTGGGGAAAAAAAAGATGGGAAGTTTTGAAATAGACATAATTTATTTATATCACGCATATCCAGCAGCTTGTTCAGGGAGATGCCAGGCCTCAGGATACTGATTTAAGAACTATACACAATAAAAGGAAATTATTATAGAAAGAGAAGAGAACTGAGACTGTAACCTTGGGGAATATATTCTCTAGGGTTAAAAGAAATCACAGGAAGGGACAAAAGCCAAAAACTAGCAGCGGAATGGTGTGAGGAACACCAGAATAGTGCTGTCTCAGAGAAAACAGGAGTATTAGGATATTATTGTGTAAAAGACAAATAAAACAAAGTGGTTGAAGCAAATAATTGGAATTGATTGTATCATGTATGTAGTTTTCTACTGCTGCATAACAAATTACCATACATTTAGTGGCTTAAAACCACACCCATGTTATCTCACAGTTTTTGCAGGGCAGAGGTGTAGCCTTGGTTTAGCTGCATTCTTCATTCATGGTTTCATAAGCTGATAGGGTGTTAGCTAGACTGCATTCTCACCTGGGGGTCATGGTATTCTTCCAAGCTCACGTGGTTATTGGCAGAATTTAGTTCCTTGTGGTTGTAAGAATGAGATCCCTGTTCTGTTGCTGGATGTGAGCTATGCACCACTCTCAGCTCCTGGTGTCTATCTCCAGTTCCTTGCCAGTGATGTTACCTTTTCCCCTCATATGTCCTCATGCTTCAATCTCATGCTGTCTCACCAAAGGACTCGCCTGATGAGGTCAGGCCCACCACAGATAATCTATTTTAAGATCAATGGATTTAGGACCTTAATTTTATCTGCAAAATCCTTTCAGGGCAACAGCACCCAGATTAGCATTTGATTGAGAAATGAGAGAAGATCTGTGTGTTCTAAGGGACAGGGCAATTTGGAATTTTGCCTTTTTACAGCATAACTAGATTCATCTAAGGATAAATCTAACTTTTGGCATGGCTGGATCCAGAGGACTTCATTGTCAGCTTTTCTTCCTACTGTAGAGCTTCATTCTTGAAGTGGGCTTTACTCACAGAGTAGTGAAACAGCTCTTAGTAGATCATGCTTCCATGATCTCACTAGGAGAGGGTACCTCGCTCCTCTTAGTCCCAGCCAGTCCAAGAGAGTCCTTTGATTGGCATGGCTTTGATTATGTCTCTATCCCCCAAACCAGTTATCATGGTGAGAGGGATATGTATTCTTATTCTTCAGTCCTAGGACATATGCCCGTCATTGGAGCCAAAGCCTGAGGTCATCCCAGCCCAAATAACAAAGAGAATAGAGAAGGGTTCATTCCTGAAAAAAGCTGTTCAGGCAAAATTGCTAGTATACTAAATAAAAGGAAAAGAGAATTGAAAGAACTACTATATCAAATATTACAAAAGAAGTCAAGAAAAGGCCATTACATTTGGAAGGCAGGAAGCCATTCTGAAAGGAAAAGAAGTTAAATTTTTAAAAAAGTGGTGGAAGTCAAACTCCAAGAATTTAAGATGAACCTGGTGAAATAATGGGCATCGAATTTATACTACATGTTAACATGTTTGTTGGTAAACATGAAAGAGATGACAGCCGTTTGGGGAATGTAACAGAGTGTGGGGAAGGTCTTTCAGAGCAGCAGTGACTGATATGTTTGTAAGGTGAGAAGTTTCTAGTAAAGGAAAAAGATTGAAGGGGAGATAGAGGGTGGAATTGACCCCAGTAGGGCCTAAAGCCAGTAGGAGGAGAACAGACTAAGACCCAAGACTGAGAGCCATCAGAAAGTTTTCTCAGATTTTAAAATGTGTGGGCTTTTTTGGAGTGCGGGGTGGGGGGCAAGGGTCATCTGTCACCTCTTTGGAATAGACAGTAGCATTCTTTTCAGTGTAGCCATCTTATAGTGATTAAATATACTCAAGATCCTTAGCCTTTGTCTGGCTATCTAACAGACAGAAAGACTTAGAGCAGTGGTTCTCAACATGTGGTCCCAGACCAGCAGCATCGGCATCACCATGGAACTTGTTAGAAATGCAAGTTCCCTGGCCCCACCCCACATCAGAAATTCTGGGAATGGGACCAGCAATATGGTCTAACAAGTCCTCTAGGTTTTTCTGACAGTGGTTCAAGTCCGAGATCTGCTGCCTCAGCACACACATCTCCTCCCCTCCACACACCGTGAGGGTTTCTTAATACTGGCTTTTGAAATGCTGTGAGAATCAAGGATATAGTTTGGCTCCTGGTGACCTGGGATGGGGAGGGGAGAGTGTTGTAAATCTTGAAAGGAGATGGCAACTGTTCAGAAGCCACTAATGACTAAAAAACCTAATGGATTGGCAGAACAGAAGAAAGAAGGCTAAGTTATAACTTAATTGTTCTCTAGTTCACAGAGGGCTTTCATTTGGATCGTAGGAGCTCCAAGTCCCTAGAGGACAGAGAAAGGTGAGAAAGGTTTAAATAACCACAGAGTAGCACTTCCTTTGGAGTACGTGTTAAGTCGTAGAACAGGTTTCGGATATGGATCATTTAATTTAAATTCAGGCCCTTCTACTAGACACTATTATGAAGCTGCAAAAGAAGGGCATGGCAAGGTTTCTTTCATCAAGGAGCTTATAAACTTTTCAAGCTTTCAAGACTTAAATAAATCCAGTGGAATATAAAAAGACAATGCAACGGAGTGCCGAATTGAAAAGAACCTTGGGTTAAAATGTGTGGTAGATGCTGTAAGTGCTGTGGGCGGTCAGGGGAAGGAGGAATTGGCGCTGTCATTTTCGTCTCTCCGGTCAGTGGATAAAACTGTCAGCCTGGAATAATTTCCTAGGTCTAGTGGTGGGGTATTAGACAACTTGGCTTCAAGAAATTCTTTTTCTTGCCCTCTCTTTTCTTTCTGAATGTTCTAGTTTATCAAAATTATTAAGTCAAAGAGAAGGTTGGTATTTCAAGACCTTGAACGTGAAGTATTATTATTTTTGCTCATAAAAGAAACTGGTAGGAGAAATTAAATTTTATCTTGGGTGTCTTAAATGGAAAGAGACTCAAATGAAAGTTGGGCTTACTTGTTTCAAACAGACTTTGAAACTTACTCCATTCACGGAGAGAACATGAATGAGCCTGTCTCAGGATGCCCTTATTTTGTGGGAGGAAGAAAGCAAATTACTAATTTTCCTTAGTGGAAGAATTAAGTTGTACTAAATTTGGGGTAGAGGGATAAGAAAACACTTCAGATGAACACAACATTTCCACTGCTTTTTATTTCTTTGCATCATGCTCCTCATTTGGGTAAGTAAACAGATAAGCAACCAAGAACTAAGACAGAAGGTTCACAGGACACTCTTGTAGGTGGACATAAATGCCACTGAAGTCTGGAAGAGAAATAAAAAAATATGATATCCTGATAGTCAAGAGGAAGCCAGTAAATTTGGAACTTAATGCAAAGTACTAAGATTTTTTTCAGATGTTTACATAATATGATCTGTTTTTAGCTCTCTTGGGGAGGGTTTTCTTAACTCCAGCTGTAGCATGCAGGTGTTAACAGAGATCTTCCTTATATTTCTTGTGATGATAAGGTGACTCGAGATGCATTAGGAAGCCAGAGTTTGCCTTTGCCATCACATCAAGGGTAATAACTGCACTGACTAGTGCTCCTCCTCCAGCAGAAATCACTAAATGTTTGTTGCTCTGATGGCCCCAGCAGTCAGAAAGAAGAATCGCCTCTTATTCCAAGATATTAAAAAAAGTTCTGTTGCTCATTTCTTTTTTTTTAATTGATATATAATTGACACATAACATTATATCAGTTCCAGGTGTACAACATAATGATTAGATGTATGTATATATTGCAAAATGAACACCACAATAACTGGATAACATACACTCTGTTGCTCATTTCTTGATCAAGAAGACCCAGTTGAAATGGCCAAGAAAAAAAAACAAAGATGAAATAACAGAAATTGCACATCCCTAGTTCACATCATATAATGCACAGGCTGTTTCTTTTTCCAGGAAGCTCGATGTCTGGCTAACTTTTGCTCATCTATCATTTCTCTGCTTAAATGTTACTTTTATAAGAAAAGCCTTTGTGAGCCTCTCCTGTAAATGTGGTACCCCTATTATGATTGCAAATCATAATGCTTATTTTACTTTATAATGCCAACCCAATGTTCAAATTTTATACACATCCTAACAATGGTGTACTATAATTCTCTAATTTCTGTCTCTCTTGAGGCAACAAGCTTTTTACAAGCATGTTTGTCTGTTTTGTTCACCATCATGAACAGAGAACCTGGTAGGTATACTCAGCGCCAAGTAAAAAAATTTTCAACTGAATGAATTAATAAGAAAGCACTTTGTAAATTGTATTCACCATAAAAGCCGTGGTTGACTATATCAGTAGCAGGCACTTTCTTTCTCCCTCTGCCCTAATTTTTTTCTCTCCATTTTTCAGTTCCTTATTTTGAGGTAAACTTGTCAGTGTTTTACCAATTCCAAATCTAAGATTCAATATTATTCATTGTTGCCTTTTTTTGAGAGAAGGGATCCTTTTTTTCCCCTCAAAAATATTATACCCACAGTGTTAATACTGTGACTCCTTCCTTTGTTCAGCGTGGGCTTGTGACTCTGAAGGGAAAACATGACTGGCCCTTGTGGATGATTTATTTGAGAAACAAACAGGATTTCAACATAGCACTTAAATTCTGGTTTTTGTCATCTCCAAAGCCACTCTTGCAAGCTCCCATACCTCAAGTATGTTCCTCAAGAATTCACAAGTCAAAATAACTTGATAATATTGGCCCAGGAAATATTGGCTCTATCTTCAAGGAGAAGAAACAAAAATTAAATCCAGGTATGGAAAGTATTAATGATCAGAATATGAATGGGTCTTTTCTTGAGAAGCAGCAGACAACAAAAATTATCTACTCCTCTAGCAGGTCCTTGGCGTACCACTTCTGAGTGTTAGTGTCATCCTCGGTGAGTGGAGATGGCAGACAGCCAAGTGGAAAATTTCACAGCCCCACAGACCTCTGGTGCACTAAACACTGCAAACCATCAATCTGAGGGAGCCATGTGGCTTGGACCAAGTAATGATGTGCCTGCACATGCCTCTCTTCCTCACCTTCCTCTCCCCGTTCCTCTTCTCTTCTTGCTCCAGGCCCTCAGTCTCCTCCCTGAGATTCCAGATGCCTCTGTTTCCCATCCTCTGCTTCTTTCAACCGCAGTGTGGAAGGAGAAACCTTCACATGGTGGCCCTCGCAGATGTTTGGATGCTTGAGTGCCCCAGAGATGGTTGATTGCTGGTGGCTGGCCACGGCTGGCTTTTATATTCTGGCTCAGAGCTCAGTTAACAGGCTTATGACCACTAATAATACTTTGCGTTTACATAGTGCCTTTCTTCTCAGGAACTGTGAGTGCTTTGCAAGAGTGATCTTATTGATCTTCCCAACAACCCAGTGAGGTATGAAAATGGCAAAAGGTCCTAGCTCCCTCCTTTCTGCAGAGAGTAAAATCAAGTTGCTTGTTTTGAGGCTGTGTTGCAAATTTGTATCTCAGTTTCAACTTTATTGGGGGGAGAAGGCAGGGGAGAGGAGTGGGAGGCTGGCCTTGCCATACTGCTGTGCCTCCTGGGGCAAGAACGAACATATTGAATTTCTTTTTTACAAAAAAGTTCTAGAAAATGGTCTCTGGTGAATGATCAATCAGTCTAATTGATTGTGAACTGCGTTTGTTGAGATAACATGTGATTCGACCATGCATTTACCTTTTCCTTTTTCTTCTGTTCTATTCCCATGCTAGGCATTTCTCCCTTTTCTGTGAAAGGAAGAAAGAACACGCCTGAGCCCAAGAGCACTCCAGCTTCTGTGAGAAGTCTCCATGGTGAAGGAAGACTAGGGCTCCCCGTGAGCAGCGCACAGTGAATGTTGTAAGTTAGCAAGGGCAACGTCTGCAGTGGCTTGCCTGGCGAGGAGTTGTGAATCATTGGCTGTAACTGAGCCAGGGCGATGCAGGGGTGTTCGTGTTAGCTCTAGGTGATCATCCAATTAATTTCTTTTTTAGGGGAAAGGTTCTGTTTGTATTTGCCGTGAACTTGCCTTTCTCTCAGCTTCTGTGTTGCACTGCTCATTATCTCCTTCTGGAATTAAAGTGGAATACAGTGATTCTTTCATTGTAGGAAGGCCCTTCCTCCTGGCACAGTTAAATAGTATCAAGTTTAGAGCAGCCTCGCGATTCTTTTAGGTTGGTGGGTAGGGAATCAGAGTCTCCAGGCTTGAGATTAGCAACCAGGATTGACATGGCAGTTATTTTTATTTATGTGAAATTTTTGATTGGAATGAAATGTTCTTCTGGCTTTCAAAAATCTGAGGTGTGCAAGTATAGTCAATTGTTTTGGGTACTTCTCTTATTCAAGAGAGATGCTGATTTACTGTTGTTTTTATCAGGCTATGGGTTGGGATTTCGTGAATTGTAAAGTCGTTTTTGCAGGGCAGCTGATGGTCACCTTACATGAGGAATTTTAGGACCAAGTAATTGAAGTGACCATATGGGCTCCAAAGAACTTAACAGTCATGAAACTTAAGGCTTGGCCAGTTCTGCTTTCTGGAGATTTTACCTCATTGATAAATTGTCACCAAAAAAGTTTAGAAGAGTTTTGACCAGGAAAGAATACAGGTACAGGAAACCCAGGATGGCCTAAGAGCATATTACCCTCAAATTTTAGAAGATGAAGAGCCAGCCTCGACTAGGTTTGTGTCTGTGTATGTGTGTTGTGTATATTATGTAGACCTAAATACATATAGTGTGTATGCATATACACATATGACTATATAGAAATGACTATATATTTTCAGCTTTTTAATAATTTAGTCAGTAAACTTTTCCAGGTGTTTATTACCAGTTTTCACAGTTTCATAAAAGATACTTAAAAGCAAAAGATGCTATAATATGAGGCATATATCAGGGAGAAATAGCATTAACATTGAAAAGAAAAATTTTCACAGATTTTTTTTATTTCATGGTTTCTAAAAATTTCTATTAAAATATGCATATTTATCCATATGCATGAGTTAAATAGTCACATAAAATAAGCTTATTCAATTCAGTATCTCCGAGTGCTTCATCGTGTATGGATAACAGGACATTCTGGTGTTTTAATATGTTTCCATTTTGTGCCTATGAGCACACTGGTTCTAGAGGAAAGTACACAGCTCCTGGAATCAAGTGATCTGAATTTATGCCTCATCCTATGGTTAAGGTCAAATAAGTTCTCAAGGTTGGGCAACTCACTAAACCCCATGAAGTGTTATTTTGTGAGTCTATATAGATCTATCCATCTTACTTGCTTATCGATCAGTTGATATCTTGGTTTGGGGTCCCCATTAGGGGCAGAGTATTGTGTAATGTATTTTAATACTTAATAAAAAATATCTCTTTTTGTGAAAGTTTCTATCACTATTAAAGACTAATTATTGGATACTGTTAGGTTTGGGTGTTACAGAAGCAGTGTGTTTTACTACAAATTACTTTCCCAATCTGGTTGATGTTAGAACACAGTTCTGGTGATGTTCTTCTGGTGCGTTTATATCCTAGGAAACAAGTGTCTTATGAAAAAGTGCTTTAGGTTTCAGGTTACATTTAAATGAGCAATGCAGTTACTATAATCAGGATAGCTTTTGTTTTGAATCTTGTGGGTTTTTTTTTTTTTAAACCATTCCTTTGAACTGCTCATGTGATAACCATGTCAAGCCTCAAACATTAAGTGAGGTTTTCAAAGACGTTCTGAATGTAAACTTTAAGATACCACATGGCCAGCTTAAAGTAATTTTAAAATCCTTTTATATGCAGAGTAGGTTGAGAGAGAGGAAAAAAATACTAAATTCTAATGAACTGTTTTAGTGCTAAGCACTTTGTCGTCCAAATTGCATTTGTTTGGGTGATGGGAGCAAGAAAGGGAGCTTCCTAGGTTTCTTAGTAAATTTTGAAATTAGTAACTTTTTGAAATCTTGGTACATTTTTACAGTACTGAGTTTATATTTTCTCCTTACTTTGGTGTCGTGGGTGCCCCGAAGCCTGTGCCAGTACAATAGGGAAGGCAGGAGATTTTCAGAGAATGTGTGCTTGCATATAGATGGGCTATCATTATGGGTGTATGAACATTTGAGTAATAATCATAGCAGCCATTGAATTAGTGGTGTCCAGCCTCAGCAGTCCTTGCAGACTGCACTCCATACTCATTACCTCTGCAGTCCTCCTTTACTTGTTTCATTAACTGCCTCTCAAATCTGCCAGCATCTTTCTAGCAGGTGGACTTCACGCCTCAAAAGTGTCTCAAACTGGCTCTAAGCTGTGGTATATTGTACAAGAAAGGTGTGGCAATGAAAACTGACCTAAGAGTCAGGAGACCTGGTTTTTATACATGATGTATCTGGGGTCCCATTTTATGATTAATAATATGAGGCAGTTGAGTTAAATAAATTCTGGTGATTCTCCTGGCTCCCAGTGGCTAATATTGCATAAAGAATCAGTCTTGGATAAGGCAGATTAGACCTTCATTTTACTCTGCTTGGATTCTAAAAGTCAATGATTTGGTACAACTTTAATTTATAACTGTTTTTAAAATATTTAGCACAGTCTTATGATAAAAACAAAAACTTATTATGTCTGTCACTGTCATGATACCCTTCCCCCAGGACCCTTATAGTCACCATGTGACGAATCAGAGGTATTCATTTGAGTGTAATTCTAGAATGTAATTTTAGTCTTTCATATTTAGGATCCACACCCATTGGTCTTTTTGAAAATTAAATGTAAGCCACCTTTAAAATTAACTTTTTAAAACTGTCCACCTTCATACCCAAATATTGCTTAGTATGAAAGCAAGGAGGTGGTGATTTATATTTCTTTCCTAAGCCTCTCTGCTTCATTAAATAGGACTTCTCAAGTTACCTTTTCAAGGTAGCCTTTCATGACTTGTATAAAATAGCACTTACCCCATCCCTCTCTGTATCCTCTAGCCTACTTTATTTTTAAGCACTTTATATATTATATATTTATTTGTTAATCATTCTTCTCCTCAACTAGACTGTAAATTCTGTGAAAACAGGAATATTTATGATTATGATTATGAGTATGAGTATGATTTCCTGGTGAATCTACAACACCTAAAATGGTGCTTGGCCCATAGTGAGTACTCAGTAAATATTTAATTATTTGTTGAGTAATTGTCTAAGGACAGAGTAAATATATGCCTCATGTGTGGGCCTAAGCCATTAGTAAAAGGGACATAAACATAATTCTAATAAGAATTGGGCAAGGGGTGGCATGGAGAGACTAAGATTAGTCTATTAGTCTATTTCCTAAAATCCTTAGAAATAGCCATTAGAAGTCTGTGATATGTTAAGTAAATGTGAAAAAGGAAACAATTTGTAAGAAAAAAAGGCTTTATTGAACTACCAATAGAGTTTGAGGATTTTCTAATTTTTTAAAAAATTCTGCACTGTATATGTTTCCTCTGCTTTTCCATTTGAGTGGTTTGCTTTATTGGTTAATTGTGAGCAGCACGCCCTGGCATTCTGTGAAAGGTAGTGGTTTTGGTGGTTTTGTGTCTTGTAATCATATCATTTTATCACCATTTGTGTTTCCATTTATTCCTAAAGTGAGAACCAGGCTTGAAATGCTGAATCTACCTAGAAGCTCACCATTTACTGAATAGTATCATTTTCATTTTCTTTCCTTCTGAATGACACACAACTGGGAAAGAAGGAATGCTATGCCAGTACAAATAAAGTCCATCTAATGTCTCTGTGGTGTGAAAGGGAAAGTTCACAAAAGTCTTAGGGCTGTATCATTCTCCATTGCTTCTGCAGATCACAATAATAAAAGTTTCTTGAATTTTGTGTGTTTACCAACTCCCACTTCAGAATAACTGATTTGAGTGCAGGAGTCACATATTCCTAAGAATAAATGGAAAGACTGAAATAAACACCTCTTTGCTTATTTGCACAGTATTATCCTGTCTTCGTAAGCTTTGAAAAATGGGAGCTGAATTTCTAGTCTCCAGAGTAAGAAAACTACACATACAGTCTAATAAGAGTAATTTTGGAATTTATCTCTGTCTGTCAATTTGTGTACCTTTTAGACTTACCATCTATGACACCAAATTCTCTAGCTCTATCATAAAAAAAAAAAAAATCTGAGGTAGAGAAAGGGGTCAGGAGAGAAGGGGAGATTTTACTATTAGGTAAATGAAGAAAAACAGTTTTATTTTTTTTCCATCCCTTAATAATAGCCTGTAAATTGGCCAGCATATTGTAAGGCCTCCAATTGACTGGATCCCATGCAGTACTCTGGAAGATCTTGTGTAGCCTTAAGTCTTCTATGGTTTTCTGTTTCACCTATTTCTTTCTGTTTTCCAGACTTCTTGTTAACGGCCTTACTAATTCCTGGCCTTTGCCCCTTCTGTGGGGCCTTTGCATAAACTGCTGCTTCTGAAAGTTGATGTCAGAGCTGTTTCCTGAGTCGGCAAAATCTAGCACATCCCAAGCACACCCTTTCCCCTTAGCATCATCTTCCCCAAATGCTCAGCCTCCTCCTCTCAGCATCTCAGAGAGAAGGAAAACACACAGAACACCCCAAAGTTGTGGAAAGAAAGATGTTCATGTATCTTCTATGATATTTGTGTTCTGTGGGGAAAAAGATCAGCCTGGTTAGACTGCTTTCTAACTGAGTAGTGCCAAGGTAAAAGGCTTTCGTGTTCTGCTTGCATTTAGAATTCACTAAGTAAATAATATTTATTAAAAGGCTGTTATGTGTCAAGGTGTACTCAAGTCTCTTAGGATTACAGTGATGAGTAGTATATATTTACTGCCTCTGGTCCTAACAGAGCACTGTGGGAGATTGTGCTCGGGGCATGAGTCAGGTGCTCCAAAGGGGATTGTGGGTAAAGTTCTCAGAGATAGGTTTTCAGGGAAGACTTCAAGGACTGCTGAGCGTCTCAATTAGGCCTTGAAGCAGAGGTAGGATTTCAACCTGATATACTGGTGTGCTTTCAGACAGCAAAGGTGGGTGAGAGGATAAAACTAGGCTTTTCTTTAACTGCTTCTGCATGTGGGAAATGAGGGCTCAGAGTCAGAAACTTCTTTCCATCAGAAATGATGCAGTGTGGTCACTGACAGAAACCTAGAATGAACATTTGTAGCACCTGGGAACCATCCTCCTTTAGGGTTATTTTACATATTTATCTGCAAATGTCAAAGCAAGAACTGGGCCACTTAAATGATTAAAGAGATGATGCCTCCCAACACTACTAAGTGTAGTGTTTTCAATTTGAACTGGGAACAAAAACCACACTCAGAACTAAAAATGTATTTATCAAGTGGTGTTTCTTTGAAGTGCTCACTGTTAAGAGTCAATGTGCACATGAGAGGAAGGACAAGGATAACTGGGTAGTAGTTCTGCCTCGGAAGGAAAGTGTTAAGCCACTGAAAATTCTTCCAGATAGAGGTCATGTAAGTCCTGCAGTTTCAGGCACCTCAGAGGTTGGTCTGTTCCATCATCTTTATAAAAATATTACTGATGTATGTCACTTCTTACAGAGTATATCATACCATAGGATTCGAATTATTTCCACTATTTCTTTAAAATTGTCTGTCTTTTGCTTTTTTACCGAAGTGAGGCACAAATAGGAACTAAATACATTGTTTTGTCATAAAGCCAAAACAAAATCTGTTGGTTCTTACCAGCAAATAAATTGTTCCTTGGGACTAATGTAAAAAGACAAAGAATAGAAATATAATCTCATTCTTTTAGTTCTCCAAATTTTTCACTTTTATAAAATAATCAGTTTAAATACCAGAAAAATCACTTAACCATTCTCCCAACATATGTTCATATTAAATTTCAAGTGGTAGCTATGTAATAAATCCTACTAGGAGGAGCCTTAGATTGAAAGAGGTAATCCATCTTGTATATGTCCTGAGGATTTTGTTAACCTTTTGCAGACATCTGATTCAGAAAAAGTAATTTTCAACAAGTATAAAGTGCTTTTTAGGTGAGATAGTAAAATTAGCTGTTTGCAGTATATAGTTTTCCAATCATTTTTCTGTTTGTGTGTACATTCTCAAACAACTTTCTTAAGTGGAATCCCCTAAAATGGAAATATTAGCGGGATACAAATAGTAATCTCCTTTAGAGGTTTATTTTTTTTATTTCCAAAACTCACGCAAGTTCTTTCAAGATGCTCTTTGGACTCTGACCTTCTTCCACTTCTAAACCTCACTTCTTTCCCATTATCCTTATCACACAATGTCTTGTGACATCTCTGTTCCAGCTTCAGGTGTCTGGCACTAGGACAGGACTTGCCCACAGTGCCAGCAGAATTCGCTTCTTAAGACCCCTGTACAGGACTGAACTGGGTTACCTGTTTCATTCTTTACGTAAGCCATCTTCACAGACATCGGGGCACTGTGCTCTACACATCTAGAAATGAAAACACGCTTGCTAAAATCGTTTTCTAAAATTTCCATTAGGTTGCTCTTCATTTCATTTTGCTTTTTTCTTCTCAAACCTTTGTAGTTTTCATAGAACTGAAAAATTGTAATTTCTCCAGGGCTAAAATCCAAGACTTTGACAGGCAGTCTTAATGCCTGGGGCTCCTACGAGTTGCTCCCCATTACAAGCATTGTAAAACTTACCCTTGCAGAACAAAGAAAACTGGGCACAGAAATTGTTCCCTTCTTCTATCATGGCAGCCCTAGGTTTCCAGGCTCCTTTGCCTTTTCTTCTTTGTTCTCCAGGAAGAAGGGGTATGAGATTAGGATGCTATTGTTCAGAAAGGGGACAGCTATTGCCTGCACAAGCAGATATTTTTTTCCTTTCCTTTGGCAACCTCAGTTGCTCTGCCTGTTTCTGGCCTTCCTGCTTCTGCTTATGAACAGCCTCCCCCGCCCCACATTCAGGTAAATTAAATATACAAATGTCAGTTGGTTCCTGCATATCTACCAGCTCACATAATTTGGAATAGAGCTATTCAGCCTCTATCTTAAGTGAGTTTCTTGCCCCTTCTCTGTCACCAGCACATCAAGCACAACTGGAGATTAAAGGATAGTATGTCAGGTGAGCTCTATCCACTGGATAATGTTAGTCTGTCACTCTCCTTTAGCAGAGCAGATTAACTGCCAATTGGTATCTTGTTGCTGTCATCAGAGTTTGCAGTCCAGGTTCCTAGCTCTGCTGGCGATCTATTTATGCGCCCCAGCAATGATGCCAGTTGTCCTAGCAACCTACTGGCTGACACTTCCCCAAAGGCAAGCAAGGGAGTGGCAGTGGAAGAAGGTGGCCTCCAGGGGGTCAGAAGAGAGTTGGCACAGTCACCTTGCTAAAAGAGGATTTTTCATCTCCTTCATCTGGGCAGGCCTCCTGGAAGATGTCAGTGTTGTAGAAGTGTCACTTACTAAGGATCGTGGACCACGGGGTCTCTGTGGTATAGATAACATCCTATGGAGAATAACAGGCTGGTTAATGGATATTCCATTAACACGTGTGGTCTGCCAGGCCAGGATGTTAGGTGGATCTCAGAACATTAGATGGTATCAGTTTTTCTCGTGAATCGAGTTGATGTGTGGGTTGTTTATCAGCGTTGGCATTCAGATTTGGGGACATGGGTTGGTGTTAGGGAGAAATCACAGGTCAAGAGAGGGGAGAATGAAGGGAAACACTATTACAGTCAATCGTGGCTTCTGTTCCTCTTGCCAGATCTGGCTGGAAAGCAGTCTTGTGTAACTAGGGTTTGCTTACTGGGCTCTGGTAATTAATCCATGTACCCAGCATTTAAAAGAAACACTGTTTACCGTACCCTCTTCTTTTTAATCACTCTCCTCCTCCCCTTATGTCAAATCTAATTGACACTAAATGACTCCCCCCGCCCTTTTCTGATTTGGATTAAAAAATATTGGAAGGCTGAGGATTCTGTCTTAAAGTCCCTAACCTAGTTGGCATTTCCTAGATTAAGTCTAAAACTGGGCAGTCAATCGACCTTAGATGCCCTGGGAATTTTACTGTATAGCTACTTTATTGTGGAAGCCCCTAGTCAGTGTCTTTGGCTGACATTTTCTTCTAGGAGTGTTTTTTTTCACTCTTTGTATGGGAATGTCAGGTCATTTTTCATAGAGAAAGAACTAGAGACAGATCTACCTGCAAACCTTGTTGGGAGATGGGCAGCAAGGGGATCTGATGAATGGATAGCCCCTGGAACATTTGAAACCCATAAATGGCACAAAATACTATTAGTACCTTAAGTTTCATTACTAAAAGGATTTTTGTTCTCTCTGAAACCTATTGTTATTTGCTCCACTGAATGACCATACTTAGCTGAGATAACTGCATGTTACTGCATCCCCAGGGTGGGGAAGCCATTTAGAGTGTGACTGCACACTTCCAACACACTTTATATATTCAACAAATACTGATTCCTTCTTCCATACTTGGAGTAAGGATAAATATTGAAGGTCTGGGACTGGAATTAAGAGAAATGATATTTTAACAAGAGAGTTGTTTGTACTTTCAGAACATCCTATATTTTCAAGATGTTCTTAAATAAAATTTTAAAAATCAGTTTTGTTGGACTGGTGTGCCCAACAGGTCATTATGTTAAGTTGTTGAAATGCTTTTAAATTATAACCGACAATGTGCGTTCTTAGAACAATAAATGTCTATTAGGTGAGTTTTGATATTGTAGAGAAGTAGAGTTATTTTTAAGGTCATTATGTAACTCATAATTCAATATGTAATGGTAAATATTCATCATTCCTCATGGTGCACAGGCAATGAAGACAGTTCTCACATTGATATAAATGATAAATATAGCTAATTTGGATTATGTTAAAGTCGGAAGACTAAAATTCTTTTTGAGGTTTGCTATTTGCTTTTTTAAAAGAAATTTGGTAAAGCAGATGATGGACCAGTTAGGTCTCATGAACTTCATGCTTCATACTTTTCACAACCTATCTATATATATACAGTAATTGGAAGCACACCTAGAATAGAAAGAACCTGTTCTCTCTCCCTCTTTCATTTGTTGTTGTCAGTCACAGTGGTAGGTGTGAATCTAAATATTAATAATTTTGGAGAAGATGGAGACACCTTGGGCTTGGTCCAGGAGCAGGAGTGTCAAGCTAAGAGTGGACACCTAGGTTCTCTTTTCATTCCTGCCCATCTGAGACCACCAGCAAACTACTTTCTTCTCTGCACCTCTATTTCCCTGTCTTCCAAGGGAAGAAAGTTATCACTTCCACTTAACAGAAACAGATTTGAAGGTATTAGTCCAACTAGGAGCCTTTTGGAATCACTTCTGTATCCAAATCCCAGCTCTGCCACTTATTAAATGTGTGTCCTTGGGGAAATTGCTCAACTTCTCTGGGTCTTATTTACCTCATCTGTAAAATAGTTCTGATTATACTTCCCCTTCAGGATTGTTGAGAGAATGAAATGTGTGTTAAATTTTAGCTCAGTGATTTCTCTCTAGTAACTGTGGCAGCTATAATGCTGTTAGGATGATAAATTTCACAAAACAAAATTTATCGTGATGTGTTGCCAAAATCAACAGGTGAACAGTTGCAACTCGCTAATCTCTTTGTAGAGCTATTTCCTCTGCAATATGAATTGTCATTAACTGTCAATTGTAACTTGCCAGTCTCTTTGTAGAGACATTTTCTCTCTAACATGAATTGTCATTAACTGTCAATGTCATTGCATTGACAGTGAATTTAGTATGTATTGTTAAAGCCTTCTGCTTCTTTGACATATATAGTGGAATAATTACAATGGTGAAGGAGACGACATTTGTCAGAATTGTCCATGTGCATATGCTGAGGGCCCTGGAATTTTAGGTGAATTTTTTAGTGTTAGTCAAATTGAAAGGCTCATGAGTTTAGAAGATATAAGAAGAATATAAAAAGAATAGGGAGATTCCCAAAGGCTATTGATATGAGTGGAACTGTAAAAAATAAATACATTAAAATACATTTTGATGTGGTTAGCATGTCTAGGTGGTGATAGATTAAAAATGATCTAGTCTAATTCTTTGAAATTAGGGGTAGAAAAAGACAAAAGATAGGTATATACATTCCTGTGTCTTCTTACAGCAAATATTTACAGAGTGGGTGCTGTAAGTAAGTCATCCACAACAACTAAAGGAGCTTTCAATCACTAGAGAGAGTTGAAAAAACAGGCAACTCCTTTACACTGTGGCCGGTGCTCTTATAACCCACGGGATGCCCTGGATGCAAAGCAGTATGGCATTTTCTGGGGTCAGGAAAGCTGTCATCCTGAGACTGGAAGGTAATAGATAACCAGGAAACAAAGTCAGTGTATCAGGTAGTGTATAATGTGTAACAAGCCACCTCAACATTTGGTGGCTTAAAACAACGAACATATTATTTCTTGTGATTCTGTGGGTTAGCTGGGCTTTTCTAGGCTGGCCAGCTCGGCTGGCACTGATTGGTGTGAGATGATCTCACTCACATGTCTAGGTGTTATAAGGCCGGTTGGCCTGAAAGAGAGGGGAGCTTCAGCTGGGGCACCTTGTGCCTGTTCCATGTGGTCTCTCATCCCCCAGTAGACAAGTCTGAACTTTTTCATTTTGCGATCTCGGGGTTTCTAAGGGCATCAGGACAGGACAAACTCCAGCACGCAAGTGCTTTTCAACGTCTGCTACAGAGGTGTTTACTAATTTCCCTTTGGCCAAATGAGCAAGTCACAGATTCAAGGGATGGGGAAATGCCAACTTTAGTTACATGGTGGGCACCATGTGCCGAGCTCAGAGGTGAGGGAGAACTTGGCATGTTGGAAAACTGCGAGTAGGCCAAAGTGGCCAGAGAAGAGAGAACAGGCAAGAAGTGTCGGGTAAGGCCCGGGTCATGAAATGTCTTTTCAGTATGCTCTGCTGAGAAGTTTGGGGTTTATCTTGAAGACAGAAGAGTCATTGACAGATCTTAAGCAGGATGTTGACGTGATTGTTAAGACACATAGAACCTGGTTAGGTGGCAAAAGCCTAAAAACACGTGTTAGCCTAGACAGTTCAGGGACATTTTCGAAGAGATGTCCCAAAGACAGAAGTACCATGGCTGAGAGATGGTTCCAAGTTGACTTGTGCTTTCTAAACAGTGGGACCAGAAAAGAGGGTAGGGACCCTCAAGGTGTGTCAGAAGAGAGAGAGTCTCAGGTCACAGGCACTGTCTGTATGGAAATCTGCTGGAAGGACTCGGAACATGTGAGAGAGCTGGGTCTGGCCATCACTCCTCAGCAGGCCCCTCTCAGACTCCCGTGTCCCAGGGTTCTCAGTAAGTACTGACTGAGGTACTGATTGAAAACAGTCTCTCAGAGTGTCTTCTCCTGGTAGGTAATGTTATAATATCATCCCAGCCGAAGGCTCCTTTTGTTCTAGCAGATTTCCCTCTGACCTCAAAGTAGACTGTGTCGCAAGGACTCTCGGGCTCCCTAAAAAATTCTCCTCTGACCTCGGATGAGGCTGGTGCTCACCCATTAATTTCAAGAACTGGCCTTTGAATTGTGCTATTAAGTATAACTCTTTAAAAAATACTAAAATAGAAATGACTGTTTCATTTCACTAATTCAAGTCACCGAGAGTGAGAACTTGTGGTTTTCACCGGTACGTTTGGGAGCCAGTTTGTTGTCACTGAAACTGCATGATATTGGGTGGGAGTAGCTGGGTGGGTACTTTTCAGGCCTCGGGGTTATAACTCAAATGTTGAAAGCTACCTTTTATAGATAAGAAAAGATGGGGAATGGGACACTTAATGTGCATTAAGTAGATAATAGTTTGCCACGTTTTCTTCCTAAGTTTTCAGTCAAAAATTACTGAGGTATGGTACAGGCTGCCAGGAGGGACCTCTGATTTCTGCCCTCTTTGCTTTGAGGGACACCTTCCCTAACCACATAATTGTGGATATGTGGAAATCAAGGGGATAGAGGAAGACAAAAAGGAAAACTAAAACCCCAGAACATGCTCCATAGGGGGCACACAGGCCACTATTGTAACTCAGAGTTCTACAATTTCTCCACTTAAGGAGTGTTAACGGCCTTTTATAAATCACTTCCTGTGAGATGGACACTTGGCCATATTAATGCTTCATTTTCTGCTCACTGATAGGAGTGCTTTGTCAGTATTAAATTCAGTCGAGGCTAACAATGCATGTCTGGGGCTGGTGGCTTAGCTCCCATGTGTGCCAGGTGTGATCACCAGGCACTGCTACCTCAGTGAGATTCATTGTCAAAGACAGAAAAGGGTCTGAGGAACTTCAGGGCTGGGTCAGAGGCTAAAGGCATTTGTTTGCTACTGAGAAGCAGCAAGTATTTTAGACATTTTTTATCAGAGTATTAGTTAAACAATTATGTGGAAGACTGATAAAGAAATTTGTGATAGGGGATCTCGTATTTTAAAATGCCCAAATTTGGCAAGCTTCATGATCATGCGAAATGGAAATGAAAACATGGCGTGTTTTGGAATTCTTGATTCTGCTTATTTGCTTTAATAGCAGATCATCACATAAACACTGACTCATTGCATTTGATACTGAAAGCAGATATGGTTTGCTGTGCTCCGTCTGGTCTTGCTTCTAGCTCAGAGTCTAGAACCAGTACCAGGTGAAGGAGAGAACGCAGCTGAATATGTGACTAAAAGAATGTCCGACTACTCAGGTTTTTCTGTACAAACCCATGACCTTACATGAAGTTTTGCATGAAATAGTAATCGAAATAATATATTTTTATAAATACTTATCCAACCTATTCAACATGTAGAGAGTATAGAGGAAAAAATAGAATCCTATTATTTTTAGAAGTGGGGTGAAGGTGCAGGTGTGTGTATTCCGCCACCTGTGTATTATTTCACTGGGTTTTGTAAGTTCCTTTTCTTACCTGCCTGTGCTTTCTATGGTACCGTGAGCAATGGAACCATGTCGATCTACAAGGGACATAGGTACACAATTAAAGCCAACACCATGTTCAAAACCACCTCCTGTTAATTACTTGTTTAGAAATTTTAATAATACAGTGAAGTCTCAACAAGTGGAGTTTTTTCAGAAACGATACTTAATGGCCTCCTTGATTAATATACAGAGGCAGTCATTGTAATCTAAGGTCTGACAGATGGTGTGGCCACTGAAGTAATGCCTGTCAAATGTTCTGAGTCTCTTATAAAGAAAGGTGGTTCCAAGTCAGAATACTGTAGCTCCCCCTCTTTCCTTTCATGCAAGCTCTCCTGATATAATGAAAGAGTATCTCTCTTCCCCATATTCCTCTCTCACACAGATACACACACACACGGCCCCCTGGTGTGCTCTACTGAAAGCAGCCCAGCAACAGAAAACATGGCAGCCTTGTACTCAACTGGCTTTCCAGTCTTATTCTATAGTAAGGACATAGGCTATGAACTATAATTTTCACTTATCTTGATATTAAAGCCCCTCTCATCCAGTCTGTCTTATCTATTACATCATTCACAGATCTGGATGTTTCAAACCTAAATTACTCATTGCAGCAACCCCAAAAGTGCAGAGCTCGAAGGCATATATATTTACTTGTTACATCTCAATCTTAAGTTTACTAGCCATATTTCAGTTTATGAAACTAAAACTCAGGTTTCTGGGATTAAATATGTAGCCACAGTTGAACATTGTTTAGCAGAAGCCATGTTTATCATCCGATAAAACTCTTCAAGTTTTATGTTGTGATTTTTTTTTTCTGTTGATTGGAGTCTTTGAAATAGAAGGGAGAATGAGAATGAGAAAGCAGGGCAAAGCTTGTTTGAAGACTTGTGGTGTAGAGAAGATTATGACACTGATTTCAGCAGTTTTGCCTGTCCCCTCATCTCCCTCTTCTCCCCTTTCGGATCTAATCTTTCACCTCTCCCAAGGCCTCAAATCAATTCATGTCCTTGAACTGTAGAGAAACAAAGTCTGATAAAGACACAGTCTGATAGAGACCTTGACCAGGATAATTGCATTTTACAAGGGCTTGGAGACCCAACAATTGAATTTTTCTAATGGTGTTCATTTCAGCTGATCCTGTAGTGGAGGGGGGAGCTCTTTTAGGTGTCATTTTTTCAAACATCTTAGGAACCAAGCAACTGCCCGCCTAATAAATGCATGCTACCCATTCTACCTTCCATCCAATAACTTTCTGTATAACTATTAACTTAATCTAAATAATAATCTAATTAACTTTGAATATAAACTTCAAAGCTATGATATACTTCACCAACTTTCTTTTTTTCCCAATTTTTTAAATTGTGATAAAATACACATAAAATAATATTTACCATCTTAACCATTTTTAAGTTCAACATACAGTACTGAATTTCAGTTCAATGTATTCAACCATTCAGCTGTACAAATACAGTTCAGTGGCATTAAGTACATTTACCTTGTTGTGAAACCATCATCTTCATTCATCGCCACAATGCTTTTCATCTTCCAGACTGCAACTCTGTATCCTTCAAACACTAACTCCTGGAGCCCCATCCTCTCAGGCCCTGGCAAGCACCATTCTACCTTCTGTTCTATGAATTTGACTACTCTAGTTACCTCATTTAAGTGGAATCGTATAGTATTTGTCCTGTTATACTGGTTCATTTCATTTAACATAATGCCCTCAAGGTTCATCCATGTTGTAGTATGTGTCAGAATTTTCTTCCCTTTTAAAGCTGAATAATATTCCATTGTAAGGATATGCCACATTTTGTTTATCCATTCATCCATCAATGACACTTGGGTTGCTTCCACGTCTTTGCTGTTGTGAGTAATGCAGCAGTGAACGTGTGTGCGCAAATATCTGTTCAAGATCCTTCTAATGTCCTTGCTAGATGCGACATGCACCTCCACTTTTTGAGCCTTTTTTATGAGAGAGCTAGGTAGACTTTCAGCCCAGAACTGTTATTTGAAGTATCTTCTCTGTCATTCTCTCACCTAATGCCTGAAGGTACTACTGACAGTTCAGTTTTACTCTACTGAGCAAAACCTTGCCCTTGTTTTCTATTAAAATGCAAATGACCCTGGGATAGAAGCCACCCATAAGATATTACCACCTTGGTGTGAATTCGTTAATCAGATTTTATCTTGGAAGTTTTCTCTGCCCAGTTCTTCATGGTTTACTCCCTATTACATCTGTTCCTTATTTATAGCCTTGCATCATTTCTGTATCACACCATAGTAAATATCATTTATATTTTTCTACACCTGATAAAATAGAAGCTTCTTAAGGACAGGACACTTGTATAATTCCTGTTGGTTTATCAAGCCCAAGTAAAATGTCACAGACAACTGTAAATAAGCCATTCATTCATTCCTTCATTCATCAGGCATTTAATGGCGGCCCATTCTGTATCTGCAAGCGAATCTTAAAATTCTGCCTTTTTACAAGTTTTGAGTGGCCAAAGAGCAACACTATCCACTGAACAGTTTGGAAGATTTTAGAATTTTTCTAATCTACCTATGTTTTAGGTGTGAAGACTTGGGCCAAGTGGGTGGATAAACATCTCAAATAATTTTCTATCACAAACCTACCCATTTTTCCTGTGATTATTCAGCATCAATCTAAGTAAATTTAACATTCTTTTAGTCAAAAGTAAGACAAAGGGATGGCTTCTATGTCTCTTCTGCTTTCTAGAAGTCACTTCTGCATTAGAAATACTTTACTGTTTCCCACCCTTGCTGCAGAGGAATGAGTCAGTGTACATTCTCGGGCAACACTGAGAACTTCTGCTTGCTCTAAATCTAAATATTTCCAATATCTGGCATGCATATTTTGTAAATGCATGTGTTCACTTAGCACATTATTTGTAGCAATCCCCTTAGAATGGAGACTGAGATTTGACTTCGTTGCTTAACATGCTCTGCATTGATTTGTAATGGTGTGCTTCAGTGTATGCTAACAATTCATAGCCCAGTGGTAACATACACTTGCTTACTGGTTTCAGTGACTGTTCATTAATTCCATAGTGACTCCCTTGAAAAGAGAAGTTACTCTGATAACAGTTTGATAGTACTTCCCCCTTTAAAAGGTAATGGTTATTATTTTATAAATGAATTTATTGGTCTTTAAATTATGACTTTTAGGCTCTAGCTTCAGAGTTTATTAATTCTCAGGGATGTTATTGTTGAGGCTAATAGGAGACAAAGTATGATGATGATTTAAATTGCTGTTGCCACTGTCATTCTATGACTATTGCTGCAGTTCCCTATTTGGTAGGTAAACAGAGTTAAAATGCTCAGGGTCACTAAGTTGAAACAGAAATTAAATGTCTTTAGCAAGAGCATATCCTTGTTTTTTAAGAAACAAGAAACACATGAATAAGCACATGAATAATAGACAATCTGTTAGTCTTCTTTAGGCAATAGTTCAGCTTCTTATTCTACTAAACTTTTTAAACAGCATTTTTAGCAGGCAGTAAAGTTTAAAAGCAACTGTTTTTTTTTTCTTTTCTGGCTTTTTCGTACTCCTACTTTCATAAAGAGAAATGAAAGTTATAAGAAAGATAATAGCGATATGCCTAAATAATCGACTACAGTAAGTAGCTTTAGTGAATTTATCCCCTTAGAAAGGGAGAGTTCCAAACAGATGGTTTTGATTAAAGGTACTTTCTGTAGCAGATTTTAAGCTGAAATTGTTAGTTTAGGAAAGATGTAGATATGATTTGTCTTTAAAAACGCTCTGCTGAGGTGCCTGTTTTCTGTATTGCCCCTCCCTACCCCAAAGACCACCACTACCACTCCCTCCTCTGTGGGTAAAACAATAGTTTTAATGGCTAAGAACAAACATTAAAATCCAACATTGATGATGGGACCATGCATTTCTCTGATTACAGAGTAGCTGTGATTCATGCTAATTCCTGGTCACACTACTACGTTATCTTCATAAATAATTTGCATCATAGGGTGTTTCTGCTTATCTTGTGCATTTTAATGTTATTTTTACATAGGATTTTTTTTCACAATAACAATTTTTAAAATAAACTAATCAAGAAACCTCCAGAGGCAGGGAAATAAGTGCTGGGAATATGCAGCGGTCTGTCTTCTCTCTTCCTGAGGCATTTTCCTTTGCTGCTGTTCTTGCTGCTTCTGCCATTCCTTATTTTTTATTTTTTGTAATTTCAGTTTTTAGGAATTTCCGGGTTTTTTTTGCCCTTATGCATCAGGATGTGACTGTTGAAGTACTTCGTGTAATGAGAGGCTGCACCACATCGATCTAAAGCGAGCATTTGCTTTTGTGTAAGACACCAGATATTTTACCCATCACAGGAACATTATCGGAAACTTGAATTATGAAATGGAAAGAGTGTTAACTCTTCTATTTAAAAAAAATGTAGTCTTTTACAAATAATCGTCATTGGCTTGAAGAGGAGTTAGGAAAATACATAGTAGGAATATAAAAAGCTTGCTGTTGTCGCCCACAGGTGTTCACCATTTATTGGCATTTGAGTGCGCTACCTTCCAGAATATTATCTATGCATACATATATAAATAAATATATGGAGCTTTTAAAAAATCGAATCATAATTAATACACTTTTCTGAACCTTATTTTCTAACTTTGCAATATATTGCGAACATCTTTTCTTCTTAGTAAGTACAGGTCTTTAAAATATTTTCATGGGTACTGAGTTTTCTGGTGCATGAATATAACAGTCAAACTTCTCCCACTTCACCAATTAATTGTATGTGTCTGGTCTCTTTCCTCTCTTTTGCTCTTTTCTGCTGATATCCACTGCAGACCTCTTGCCCTGTTCCTAAGTTCAAATTTAAATGTGACGAAATCCAGGAACTCTACTTGATAGAGTTATATTCTTGGGATCCCTCCTCACAGTCAGGACTTTTGAAAATTATTACTCTTGCATCTTGGCTTTCTTAAAACAACTTACCATGTCTTTTTCTAGAAATTTTACTTTCTCATTGATTCCCTATATCTTCTGTTCACCTCTCCTCAGAGCTGATGACTCATAACCTTACCTAATGGGGTCTTTGTCTCTCATGTCTCTAGCGTGGCCTGGACCTAGCAGAGGCTCTTCTTGTATAACATTTTAATTTCATCATGTCCCTTCCCGGTTGTCTGGAGTGACCCCTTTCAGATTACATTTTAATCTCCTAATCACAATTCAGCATCTCCAATCTTTACCTTCAGTTATTTACTAACTCGTACGTGACCTTTGCTCGAATGCAGCATCCAAGCACAGTATGCTGCTGACCACTCTCTCTAGTGCATTGTACCTCTAAAACTTGCCCGTGCCACCATCTCCATCTGAAAACTATGTGCCATTATTAGTCTTGACCCACAGTCCAGGCCCCTCTTATCTTTTAAACCCTGGCTGGGAGTCAGTCATCTTGATGGCATCTTCTCTGGTTCATTCCACTTGGCGCTAACCAATATCTGGAGCTATCTGGAGGGAAACCTTAAACAACTGTTTTCTTTCTTTTTTTTTTTTTTAATTAACAGACTTTAATTTTTTAGAGCAGTTTAAGGTTTACAGAAAAACTGACTGGGAAGTACAGAGAGTCCTCAAATGCCCTGCCTACCCCACTCCCTCTTATCAGCACCTTGCTTTAGAGTGGTACATTTGTTATAACTGATGAACTGATATTGACATATGATTATTAATTGAAGCTCGTAGTTTACAGTAGTGTTCATTCTTTCTGGTGTACATTTTATAGGTTTGACAAATATATAATGATGTGTGTCCACCATGAGAGTACCAAACAGAATAGTTTTACTGTTTGAAAAATCCCCTGTGCTCCATCCATTCTTCCATCTGTCTAGCCCCACTATCACCATAGTTTTACCTTTTCCAGAATATATAGGTGCACCCACACAGTATGACTATCCTGTAAAGTGGCTGCAATGTTTCGCATTCCCACCAGCAATGAATGAGAGTTCCTGTTGCTCCACATCCTCACCAGAAATTGGTGTTGTCAGTGTCCTTGATTTTGGCCATTCTGATAGGTGTGTAGTAATATCTCATTGTTGCTTTCATTTGAGATGTCCCATTGACATACGAAATGAAGCATCTTTTCACATCCTTATTTGTCATCTATAGACCTTTATCGGGGTGTCTATTCAGGTCTTTTGCCCATATTTTAATTGGATTGTTTTTTTCCTAATAGTGCCATTTTCCTACAGTTCTATTGTTGCTATTATTTCTTTTTCATATCAAGTTGGCTCATACTGCTCTCTTAGATCATGTTCTACTTGAGGGCATGCTCCTTGCTTGGTAAACCCATCTGCCTCCTAGAGCATTCTCCATGCAATACATCCCCAATAAATGTAGTCTTCCCAACCTAGTGCCCGGCACATGTTTTCCTGATCTCAAGCCTATTTTTCAGCATATGAGGACCATTCTATATATTCTCTCCCACACCCTCTGACTGCCATTTGTATTCTTTCTATATGTAGCAGTGATGCTCACTCCTGAGTCTGCCTGAATGTGAGCTGATCTACCTCTTCATGTATCCAGGCTGCTTGTTTGTTATAATGTCCAAGACAAGAGCAAGAGTCAAGAATATGTAAACCTGTAGTTTGCATACCATAGATCACAGTGTTCACATCCATTTCTGATTCTGAACTGGTGTTAGGTTTAAGAAATTCCTTGGTTACTTTGCATTAATTCTTGAGTTTTACTCTCTGCTATAATGATTTGATAGCATTATTTTTAAAGTGTTACTTCTGATGCCTGTTTAGTTTTGCCTGCTGACCGCAAAAGTTGTTTTAACTTTTTCTTACTGACCTACTAAAAGTACTAAGTCGATGGCAATAATAGAGATAGAAAGTATAAACCCCTATCTCTACAGTACTAGGAGTTGTATGCTCTATATATGCAATAATAATTAACATAGGAGGAAACAAATAAAAATTAGTGAAATTTATGAATCATTGACATGCTATAGAAAATGCAGCTTCCCAACCCAGTATGTTACAAATCGTCTACAGGTCTGTCAGGTATTGATCACCTCAGCCCTTGGGCAGCCTTGAACCCTTAGGTTACAGTGCCCCGGCAGGGAGCTTGAACATTTATGCTTGTATGCTGCTGCCCAGCTATTATTTTCTATGTGAATTGTGCACAGAGATAAAGAGAAGGAGAGGGAGAGGAAGAGGGAGGGGAAGAGGAGATTGAGAAAAACAGAGAGGAGAAACATCTTCCACCCCAGCACACACTGGCATAACGTGAAGTGGAGAAAACAATGATTTATAATTCTAAAGAAAGCAATTCATTGTCAGCTTGCTGATAGCAGAGGTTCTGCCACTTCTCTATCCTCACACCTAAAAGGGTGCTTGGTACATAGTAAGTAAGTACTCAATAAATATCGATTTAATTCATGAAATATACCTGAATGATAAATTCATTGAGCATGTTACTTAATTCTCTCTGTTTCTTTGTTTCCAGAGCTGGAAATACAATTGTATTTTCATATAACAGATATAAATGTAAATGTAGGCAATAGAGTTCTTGCTGTGACTTCAAGTGGCACAACACATGCACAAGCTGTAGCATGGTGCCAGGTACCATGGTGCCAGTAGGGGATCCATTTGGATCTCTCTTACCCTCTTTCACTTGAATTATTTTTAAGCATGGATAATGATGATGATGATAATGATGATAATGATGATGATGATGATGATGATGATGACGATAAAAATGACATAATGATTGTGTACAGTTTATACTTATACTGATGTAATCCTTTGGGTAGTTCTTAAGACAAGCATTTCTTTTTACCTCCATTTTAATAAATGATGAACTGATATTCATAAAAATTAAATTATTGTATAAGACTGAGCACATAATATGTGACATAAACAGAACTTAAATCCAGATATTTTAAGTTTTGACTCAGTCTCAAAAACTTTCATCTGTACCAAACATAATAAAGTTTAACCTAGATTCAATTTAAAGACGAAATCACTTTCAATTAGCATGCTATTGATGCAAATGATGGCAATAAAATAAATTTAACAAAGCTTAAATGAGGTAAACATTCTCCAACCTTTTTTAAAAAATATAGCCAGGCACAAGTAGGCTTAAGCTGAATGCTAGTGAGAATCTTTTAAAAAATTCTAAATCTTGAGGTACTGAATTAGTAGTAGAATTTTAATGTGAATTAATTTTATCATTTTCAAAAGATAATATGATAAAAATGTTAACCTAACATGCCATTGTAAAACTTGGTGAGGTGAATGAAATGAGATTAGATAAAACATACTATGAGAATAAGAAGGATGTGAAGAGGCAGGTTTATGTTGATACTTTAAATACATTTAATGCCATCCTTTGACAAGGTGGAATATCTTTAAAACCTCACACAAGCAAGAGGGAAAATAAATGGTCAATCTTATTTTATTTTTTTTTTTTTGAGAATTTCATTTGGATTCTTAGTCACTAGGTCTCTACTCTGGTTATGATTCACAAAAGAAATTTCAGAAACTCCTGGGTTTTTTTTAATGAAATATTTAATTTTTCCTCTAAAGATTTATACACAATCATTGGAACATGAAATGGATATCTGTAAATCTCCTCAAGAAGCTCACAGACTTAACTCTGGTACTTGGTTCACTGAAACATCTTGTTTCCATTTTACCGAATTCCAAGCCTTTTCTCTGCGTGAATACAATTAAATGTTGTTCACAGAATTCTCCTTGATATTTTAAGCATCCATCTTGTTCACGAGCCACATTACAAGTTTATGAGTTGTAGGAAAAAAAGGGGGAACCTATGCGTGGCTTGACGTCTGATCCCCTAGGCAGAGGACTGTCCCAGTGATGCTGAGACAGTGACACTGCTGCTCCCTGGGTGTGCTCACATTTTCTGTACAGAGGGGAAACTTATCTTCAGTATCTTAGAAAGACAAAGAGAGCAAGACTAAAGATAGAACGTAGGGGGATGACAACCTTTAAGCCGTTTAAACAACCATGTTTCAGTTCAGTTTGTTCCTGTTTGCTCTGAGAAGGGAGAAAGAGAGAGAGAGAACTCTAATTACAAACTCCACGTTTCTTTCAGCTATACTATTTTCAATCCTATATAATTTGTTCAGCTGAAGTGGCAAATGCTTGCTTTTAAATGTGAAGAGAAGGTGCCCCGTTTAATACTTAGAAAAGATTGACTTCAATTTAAACAGAAGAAAATTTTTCCAGGGCCTAATGATTCATGGTTTGTGATCATTGAGGAGCTGCCATTTTGTTCTCCATGGCTTTGGCCCTGCAAGGAGACTGCCTTTCTCTTAGCCCCTTCTCTCCCACCTCTGTGTTCTTTCATTTCAGGGATCAGGTCAGGTCACAGACAGCCAATAATGCGGGGTATGACAAGGACACATAGCTGAATTTCTGGAAGGGCCTCTCCATGATGCTTGGGAACAGGGTTGGTCACGTTTCTCACCTGGAAAGTCCATTCTTGACATTGAAGTTTTTGATCCCTGTGGCTGGAACAGACTAGTCAGCATTCTACAAGGTCCCAAGAAGAGGTCAGAAGCTACTTACTGAACACTTAGGGGCTGGGTGACTTTTACATGTTATTTTTCATGAGACAGAAAGGCATCTTGATAGACTTAGGTGAATATTGCCATCTGGCAGATAAAAGATGCCTGAGGAAATGGAAGTGAGTGAACTCAGAGTTGCACCACTCATAATAAGCACGAGGGTTTTGACCCTAAATCCCTCTGAGTAATAAACTGATGCTCTGTCTACCACAGCACATCCCTTCCCTTGAATCAGAGAACACTTGATGGGAGGGAAAGGCATTATCACTGATGAGTGAAACTCTACCCCATCCTTCTTCCCTGATCCACATGTGTAAACACATGTCACTTCAATGATTGCTCCAGCCCTTTTGCCTACTTGACTCCAAACATGTGAAAAAGATTACGTGTATCACCATCATATTACTTATATTCAAGTATTTGCTATTATGTGGGGGAAAAGTTCCATAAGAACTCTTTTTTTTTTCTTTTCTTTTCTGTATTTAGGCATTACAAAGCTATAGCATTAAACAGCCACAGGTACAAATATCATTTGTTGTCTTTGCTTGATGATTTACAATTTTTTTTTCACATCAGCTCCTTTTTCAAACACAATCTTGTGTGAAACCAAAATATTTAAAAATGATAAAGAAAATTTTTGTTATTATGTTTGGTAGATTTCAGTGTATAATGCTGAATTATAAAACCAAGCAAAAAGAACAATGAGGCTTTGTGATGAACAAAGACATTTGAAATCAGTGTTACAGATGACAGCTGCAGGCTTCTATAACTTTAGTTTCCAATTTATTCCCTTTTGTTGTTGATAATGTTTTTTAATATTGTTGCACAATATTGAAAAAATCCAGGTTCCCTAAAATAAGGAGTACAAATAATAACAGTATTTTATTTTTTTTACAGCTACCTTGCAATCTCAGGATATTTTTTTTTACTTAAACTTATCCACTTAAAACATAGTTACTTAAAATGAAAGGAAGAGTAGAAATGGCTTCTTTCAAAGTTGAAATCATTAACAATATGAAACAATTTGCATTTTTTAATTTGTTACCCTGCAATCTGAGGAACCAATGATAGCTTCCTCAGCTAGTCTAAATCTTTTATTAGAGGCAGAAAACACTTTTCAAATTATAACATTAATGAGATACTCATTGATGCTCTTAGAAAACAAGAAGCCTATAAGCCTGAGGGCTCATCTCTGTCTCTTCAGCTTCAGAAGGCACAATTTACCTTGTTTTGCATGGTGAGTCCAATCTTTGACTTTGAATTTCATACTGAGATTTTACTACCATAAGCACAGTTACCCGTGACACTTCAATGCCATTAAATTGTGTTACACCATTTTATGTCACACACACGTGTTATCTCACGTTAACATCCACTGAGGACAAGAATTCAGGCTGTGTTGTCTGGCCTTGGTCAGAAATTGAACGGAATGTACCCGTGCTATATACTAGGGGCCTCACTTGTGAATTTTCATGTGAATGGACGTAGGGAGACCTCAAGTTTATATGCTAAAAAAGAAAAAAATAAGAGTAGGGCTACAACCTTTCTATTTAAAGGATGGCAAATATATGCACCGAGATGACAGGAGAAAGTTTCTTGTGAGATCTGCACGAACCTGGCAGTATGCTTTGGCCCACTAGTAGTCTCCACCTGTCAGAATAGAAGTTACGTTTAATTACCAGGGTGACTAAGAATCTTACTGTTGAAAAGTACTGCTATCATCTCCTTTAACCCTCACAACAACAGAATCAATTACATATTAAAGACATAGAGACTTAACCATTGAAATTGCTTAAGGAAAGAGTTCATGCCAACAAGAATGCTTTAGAATTCTCTCCACTGGGGGTGTTCCAGTTACAATGGTTTGGAATCCTACACACATCTGCTGTAGACTTTCCTCTTATGCCTCAGTCTAGTTCAGTGGTTCTCAGACTTTAGTGCTCAAGATAATTATTGCACAAGACGTATAAACAAAAACCTTCTATGTTATCTTTGATGGACAATCTAGACGATTTTTGGTCATTCAGTAATACTTATTGAGTGTTTCTGTGTGTATGTGTGTGCGTGCGTGCCAGGATTCTTATAGGTGCTAGGTTGGAGCAGTGAACAAAGTTTCTGCCTTTCATTAAACAAAAAAGGCATTTATGGTATAATGTCAGCTGTAATGAACGCTCTGAAGGAAATGTAAAGTCACATGAAACGAACGTGAGTAGCAGGGGAAGAGGAAGTGCTGCTCCTTTAGACAGGGTCATGGAGACACGTTTGACCCGGATGAAGGGAACACATTTTGTGATTTGTCAGAAGCATTATAGGTAGGAATAGGGTTGTATCAGGCACATGAAAAAGAACATGGAGAAGAACAGGAAATAAAGGGGGATGTTACACTATTGGGATCAGATCAGGCAAGGTCTTCTAAGACTTGATAAGGATGAAGACTGTACATTTTGCAATAAATGTGGTGAGAAGCCACTGAAAGATTTGAGTGGAGGGGTATTAGGATCTGATTTACACCTTAAAATCTCAAAGGGAATTTTGCCCCCACACTCTGTGTGTTGGGTTGAAACTTTAGAACCTAACTCCTTGTATTATGTGCTATTCTACTATTTGACACAGGGAATGTTTTTTAAATTAAGTTATTAAATAGTGAGAAATTTGATTTAAAAATAAAATGCAGATACGCTGAAGCCTCTTGGTAGAATGCTATTGTTTTTGTTTGTTTGTTTTATTTTTGTATTTTTAAATTAAAGTTTCTGAGTAACATTGGTTCATAACATTATATAAATTTCAGTTATGTGATTCTGTAATATATATCCTGCATACATATGCTATCGTGTGCTCACACCTAAAGTCTAGACCCTTTCATCACCGTATATTTGACTACCTTTTTCTCTTCATCCTCTCACCATCACATATTTGATTTCCTTTACCTTCTTCATTCTTTCCTTACTTCCCTTCTCCTCTGGAAATCACCATGTTATTGTCTGTGTCTATGAGTGTGTTTTGTTTGTTCATTTGTTGCTTTCTGCTTTATGTCCTACATGAGTGAAATCATATCGTTCTCATCCTTTTCCATCTGACTTATTTCACTTAGCATGATACTCTCAAGATCCATCCATGTTGTCTACAATGACAATATTTTTTCTCCTTTGTGGCTGAGTAGTATTCCATTGTATATATGTACCACATCTTCTTTGTCTAATCATTGATCAAAAAACACTTAGGTTGTTTTCATGTCTTGGCTGTTCGGAATAGTGCTGCAGTGAACATAGGGTACCTATACCTTTACAAGTAGGTACTTTCAAATTCCAAGCTGGGATTTTTTTTTAGTATAAACGCTACATGCTACAATAAAGGTTAAATTAGAGCTCCTATACAAAGCTTCTAAGACTGTAATTAGCACCTTAGGAATGCTTCCTAAGTGCTTGGTTCCTTTCTGCTCCCTTATTCTTTATCAAAACTTTTGCTATTGATGTCTGGTTTTGATTGTTCACCATCCTGGTAAACTTGTTTGTTTACCAAGGAAACTAAGTCATTCAATGAACTACTGGACTCTAATGAAATATATCATCCTCAGAAAGAAGTGTGTTCTTTATCTCGAGGACCCTCCTTTTGGAAAACAGCTCTTGTGACTCTAGACATAGTTGTTGAACCGATGTTGTAGATGTGTTCATAATTAGTTGTTTTATTTGTTTGTTTGTTTTGCTTATCAATTCTATCACAAAGCTTGGCTTCCATAAAAGAAGCACATTTCTCTGACTTCACCCAAATTACGTTAGATTCTTTCCTCTAGTTTAATAACCCCAAGTGCTCAGCAAACTTGATAAATAAGACCCGGTGCCATCATTCATAATACATTTTTAAAGCTGCGTGTTGATATATGACAAAGGGAGGAAATATTTTATTGAAATTAAACAATAATGTGTGATGGATATTTTAGATTATCATGGGGTTCTTTTAACATTTTGAACCTTGAAATAATTTACTTCTTGCAAAAAATTAAACAAAATGGAATGTGCAGAAGACTCACCTGCAGGTTTTTGGGCATCACGCCCAGGATTTCTGATTGAGAAATCTAGGGTTGGGCAGACTTTTAACTTTATTAAGTGCCCTAAGTAGACAGACGTAGGGCAAGGGAATTTGAATAAGTACCCCAAGTGACAGCTGTGGGAAATCACATCTAAGATACACAGCTGGCTGACTTCTTGAAGGAACACAAACTTTGTTGTAGAAAATATCAAACACATCCACAAGTAGAGAGATGTGCCTCCATCACCCCACCTGAACAACTGTCAACATAGTTTCATCTACCCTACCCTGTGCCCAAATTTTTTTGGGTAAATTTCAAACATTGTGCTATCTGTAAATATTTCAGTGTTTCTATACAAAGTTGGGATTATTCTTCTTATACAAACCCACAGTAGCATCAGAATACCTAAATAGCAATAATTTCTAATATCATCAAATACCCAGTGGTTATATTTCCCTAATTTTTGTTATGTTGTAGAATTTTTTTATGGGTTACTTGAGTCAAATGCAAATAAAATCTATGTCTCTTAAGCCTCTTTTAAACTCTTGGTTCCATCTTCATCTTTTTTGTGCTGCATTTTTTTTCTTTTGAAGAAAACAGACAATCTGTCCGGTAGAATTTCCCACCATCTGGATTGTGATGCTGTGGTGTTGTGAAGCATGTTCCTCTGTCTTCTGCATTGCTTAGGAACTGTGAGGATGTTCTAGAGGCATCACTTCCATTGCCTGACAAACTCATAGTTGGCACCGAGTCATGTATTCCCATCGGGAGATGATGGTTAATAGTTTCAACTTTTTCCATGATATTTTTGTCTAAATTCATAAATTTATTAGAGATTACAAAATGGTGGTAGTGTAATTCTATTCTTTGTTCATTTATTAGCAAGAGTCATTGTTTATGAAGGGAAACTTTCATCTACCATTTGATTACTCGGTGCTTCAGATTTCATACAAAAAGCAGGGTATTTTTTCTCTTTATTTACCCATTTTCAAAATAAAGTTCTTTTATAATGTCCTCCCGAGTCACCCTTTCTTAAAAGTATTGCAGTGAATGAATGGGTTTAAACATACCTGGTGTGTTTCAATCAGTATAGCAATGGCCCTTACTGATGCTGGAATGGCCTTCTCTTTGACCATTGATCTGGAACCTCTTCATCTTGGCTGCCGAGTTCTTTTAATACACTACTAGTTGTCTTTGATAATTTCCTTGCTTTCTACTATGACAATCAATATGTTTCACATTCATCTTGGACATGTCCTGCCTCGGACCTGGGATCAGGTTTCTCCTCAAGGAAATCTGGTTCCTTTTAGTGAGAAATGGTGTTTGAGGATGGCAGTCTGGGCTGCTGGGGTACTCACTCATTACAGCTGGTTTTGTTGTCATTTCTCAGCCTTTTCCGTGGGCGCAACCAGAGCTAGGAAATCTCTCTTTCATGGATATGAAACACATAAATATGTGGTGTGTGAGTATTATTTAAAGTAAAATACATCATGAGTTTATACTGATGTAGCAGGCTCTTCTTAACCTCAGCGTTTCCTGTCTCCTAAGCTGAAAATTGTAGTCCTCAGTCACACTGACATAGTTTACTCATTTTCTTTATCCCACACTACACTCACTATAATTTCTGAATGAAAACACCAATGACACCCCTGGCAATATGCTTACCAAAAACTTTGAACTTTGATTTTGTTTTGGTTTTTAGTCCATCGGGCTAGGGATATATAGTTACATTATGTTAGGGTCACTTGGGATGGTTCTTCTTTGTGTGTATGCCAGTGACTGCGTATACATTTAATTTCATTTATTTTATTTTAGTTGAGATTTTTAAAAGAGGTTTTTAGAAAATTATTTTTGTTCAGTATTTAAGTTCAATATTGTCTGTAGCTTTCCTACTATGAGCAATATTGAAATTCCCAGTAATTCTTTTCTTTTCTCTCCTCACCCCATCACTTGATTTAAAGTAATATTCTTTTACTCCTACTTAGATCTATGTCAGTGAGCTTCTTTTCTTTTCTTTTCTTTTCTTTTCTTTTCTTTTCTTTTCTTTTCTTTTCTTTTCTTTTCTTTTCTTTTCTTTTCTTTTCTTTTCTTTTCTTTTTTTCTTTTCTTTTATATTCTCCCCCTGCCTTTGTTTTTTATCGTCATACTGTTTCTCCATTGTCAGAGCATGTAACTATTATACACAATACTGTCCTCCTTATAATCATCTTTGCGTAATGGACCCCTACACTGAATATGTGTGTAATGCCCACCCCAGTCCTTGTATCTGTGCCTCTTTGATCATTCTGATTGCCTGAAGTTTCTCCCTCATAGATGACCAAGGAAGGGCTAATAGGAACAGTATGTAGTCCCTGGGTCTTTGCATACTAATAACAGATTGTTGTTGAGTCAAAGATCATTTGGCTGGATATAAAAGTCTTAGCTTAGTTGCCTTTCTTGAGTGTCATTCTTTTGACTTCTAGCGCAAAACTTGGCTCTTGAAAAGTCTTAAGACTCTCTAATTTTCTATCTTTTTTTAAAGTGACTTGGCCATTTTGCCTGAATGTCCAAAGCATTTTATTTTACTTTTTGTCTTTTTTTCTAGGCCAATTTTTCCAGGCACATGGTGTCCTTTAAATATGTAGTTTGAAATCTTTTTTCTACTTCTGGAAAGTGTGCTGTGTGATGATTTTAAGTATTTGTTCTGTTTTATTGCTTAGCTTTGCTTTTTGAAGACTCTTATTGTAATGTCTTGCTTGATTTTCTTTGCCTGTTTTCTCTTTCAGAGTCTTTCTCTTACATTATTTCTCTTTCTTTCTTTATTTTTTATTTTTAAAAGTTTCTTCCAATACTCTTCAGTCATTCTCTGGTAAGTGTATTTCCTCTAGTGTTCCTTGTTCATTAGTCTTCTTTTCTTAAGTTTTCCCCTGTAGCTTCAAATTCATTCCAGTCACATTATTTCTGAGTTTTGCAAATAGATTTTTCTTTATATCTTCTTTTATTTTCTCAAAATTTTTTTAACTCTTTTGAAGTATTAATTTAAAGTTTTTATCTGTCGTGGGCATATCTCTATGGTAACAAATGTTATTCTGATCTTTATCTCTTTTTTCATATTAACTGTGCATTGAATTTGATAACAATCCTATTTTGTTACTTATTTTTAAGTGAAATGAATTTTTTTGTATTTTTAGGGGCAAAGAAAACTTTTCTAGCTTCTAAGCTCTACAGCTCCCTCTTCTGTTGTTTCCATGAAATGGTATAAAAAGGTCCATACTTTCTTAGCTCTGTCTCCTCTGCTTCTACTTTTATCTGCCCCTTCCCTTATCTTTGATTTTATTACCATCATTCTCAAGGTGGATGCTACTCTCAGAGGTTTCTCCTCCAGGTAGTTCAGTTGTTAAAGCCCCCCTGAGGTTTTCTGATATGCATTTTGAAGACCTGGACAAGTACACCTTTTACCTCCTTCTCATCCTCTCACACTATAAAGTCTCTAGCTCTGAGAAGACTTGTTATAACTTTTAAAATGTGGTTGCCAAATTGCCACTGACAATTGCATCATCATTCTTGGCTTTTAACAGCTAGATAGTAATGTATAAAAGGAACTATATGCATTTTCTGTTTGTCCTTTTCAAATTCTTCAAGGCTGAAGGGCCTCAAAGACAGGATCAGCAAACATGCTTGTAGTATATGTTACCCTCGGCACCTTTTGGCAAAGTTTCCTACTTCCTGTAGAGTTTAAATTTAGATCCACTGAGAATCTGAGAAATACAGTAATGAAAGAAGAACTGGAGTTTCCTCTTTTGGAAGCTTTCCTTATTAAATTCCATTAATGACTCTGTTAGATTTTATTCCCATCTTACACGAGGGACTCCAGAATAGTAAGTTGAATTGCTTCTTTCCTCTCACAGAGTCATTCTTTCATTCAGCATTGATTGAGTGCCTCCCATGTACCAGGCCAAAGGGGCTTATGTGCATAACTACCAATCTATCTTCTTCATTTTGCTATTTTAAAGAATTCCTTGGTAGCCCACCTGTCTAAGTGCTGTTTTTAAATTTCAGTCGATTTTATAAATATTTTTTATGACATCCTCCTTACTGGATTTTTCAGTGTAAATCACTCTTGAGTAAAACAGACAATATAAACAGTAAATAGACTAGTCATATGATTACATATACTCTGAGTATGAGAATCTGCAGAGAGAAAATATCTTGATGTTCTTCAGCTGGCTTGTAAAAACGAGTCAGCGTCTTATTTCTAACTAAAATTGGCTGCCTACAAGGGAGATAGATTGAACGTTGCCTTTACCTTCCTATTTACAACTATGAAACTTGACCAGGCAGCTGACACTTTCTGTGTTCTGTTCAGTATCAGTAACCCATAATGTGTCACACCTGTAATATTTTAGATAGGAAAAAAACAAATAAACAAGTTTTTATTTCTGCCAAAGGTCTTTCAACATCAGCCACGGTTTCTCTCTTTGCACTGCAGATGGCAGACATTGGGTTTCAGGTCCTCTAAGCATGACCTCTAAGGAGTCCTTGGTGAGATACCACTTCTCCCCCTTGCATACTGCTGCTTCTTGAGTTCACTTAGTAGCAGGGCCAGAGTTTGTGTGGACCCCCTCTCCATCCAAGGCTCTACAAGGAATGTTTGTCCAAATGCAGGAAGCTCTTTTTACATTCAGCCACCTAGCTTCCTTGGCTATGACCGAATTCTACTCTATCTGAGCCAGCTTATCCATTTGAGAACAGAAGTCATATCCTCATATGGGCTTGAACAAAAGGGAACAGCGATACTTTGTAAGTTAAAGAAATTATGGTAAGAACAGGAAAAAACCCAAGGAGTTTTGATGATCTGTTTCCTGTTAGAAAGTAGTACAACAAAATGATTCAGAATCTTGTAAGTTCTGTAGGGATTTAGCAGAAGAGTAGCGAATAGGTTATTGATTGTCCCATCAATTTCCAGCCATCGCTGGCCTCTCTGCTTCCTGTGGCCCAGCTGACTTGTGTCTGCTCAGCAACTTAGTGCACAACACATGCAAAAAGTATAAATATCTTGTAAAGATGACTGAAATCTGCCATGTACTTTGCCACCCATCCCATAGCATGTATATAAATGTAACATTGGGTCTGCTATTTGATATATCTTGACCACAGCCAAATAGGCTTACATGGGATGGCACCAGTCAGCACTCCCACCAGCAGCAGTATGCCCATGACCAAGCAGAATAGTTAGAATGGAATATAGGAACGTATGTTTCTAAACATTAAATGGTCCCAGAGCTGCGTCCTCAGACCTCTCTTGCTCCCGCGTCGACCTCTTAAAGCTGTCTCAAAGCTGACAACTTCTCCATCCTAGGCCTCTCCTTTGACTGTCAAACTGGAGTATCCCATGGCCTCGTAACTGTCTCCAGTAGGGTGAATTCTTGGACTTCGTTCTAACCTGCTTCTTCTACTCTCTTCCTCATCTTAGGAAATAATAGCTCTCTCCTTTCAGTTGCTCAGGCCAAAAGCTTTGATGTTGTCCTTGACTTTTCTCTTTTTCTCCTACACAACCTCCCCCCACCCCCGTTCCAAATCCTGTTATCTCTTGCCTGGAATATTTCTGTAGCTTCCTAACTGATCTCTCCACCTCTGTCTTTGCTCCCAGAAAATATATCTTCAACATGGGCTCGAGAATAAACGTTAAAACACAGTTCAGATCTTGTCATTCTTCTAATCAAAACCCTCCAATGGTCTCACAGCTTATTCAGATTAAGAACCACAGACCTTATCATGGCCTAAAGGGTATATCGTAATCAGCCCTACCCCCACCTCTAGCTTCATTTCCTACTATCTTCCCCTCATATACTCAGTCCCAGCCATACCAGTTCCCTCCTTTATGCTCTGCCTTTAACATGCCAGGAAGATCCCACCCCCAGGACCTTTGCACCTTCAGTTCCTTCAACCTGAAATGACCTGTGTTACCACATGGCTTTCTTCTTCACTGTCTTGAGGCTTTTGAACAGATGTCACTGTCTCTATGAGGCCTTTGTGGACAGACTTCTAAAAATTGTTTTCTAGCCTCCTTTCCTGCTTTATCTTTCTTCTTTACATTTATCACCATTAACAGAAAATATTTCATTATAAAACTTTGGTTTATTTCCATGAAGACAAATAATTATTTTTTGTTGTTATTGATTTTTCTGTCCTAGAGTCTGGTACAATATCTGACAGATAAATACATAATTAATATCGATTTAATTGGTTAAGAGAGTATCAGTAATCATCATCATAATAAAAGACTCACGTTTTTTGAGCAACTACTAAGCATCAGGGACTGTGCTCAGTGATTTACATTTATTTAGTCTCCCAACAACACAGTTTGTAGGCATTATTATTCTCCTTTTACATGAGAAATTTGAACCCTAGACAAATTAAGTAATGTGCTTTAGGTCCCATAACTAAATGGGAGAACTAGAAAGTGGGCCCTAAGAGTTTGTCTCCAGAGCCTGCATCTTCAGCTACTATGCTCTACTACCTCTGTGAGGAAATGACTTGAGACTGGCATTAGCTTGGCTCACCCCCTGCAGTGTAGACTCTTGTCTCTTGCTGAGGTCATCTGTGATTTCCATGTCATTCATGTCATTGGGTCTTCTGTGTGCTTTTTGTGATAGTTGTCATCTTACTGGATTTCTCAGTAGCTTTGCCAGCGCTGCTCACTCCCTTTTTTCTAGAACCCCTTCTTGTCTGTGGCCATTCCACCCTGAACAAGCCCAATCCCATCTGATCTTGGAAGCTAAGTAGGGTCGGGCTTGGTTAGTACTTGGATGGGAGACTACCTAGGAAAATAAAAATTAAAAATAAGGGATGAAAACTCACACGGTCCTTGCAATCTGTGAGGTCAACAAAGGGTCACCTCCCCTAAAACATGAATGAATGAATGAATGAATGAACGAACGAATGAATAAAACCTTTTCTCCTGTTGGCTTTCTTAATGCCATCATCTTTTGATTTTCATTCTTCCTTCCCGATCTGTCCATCTTAATGCCGTTTTCAGGGGTTTGTCCTCTACCTGCTATCTACACCTCTAAATACTGGGGCTCCTCATGGCTTAGTCCTTGGTCCACTTTTCTTCTCAAGTTTTATTTTTCCTCTAAATGAGCTCAGCCCAGCTCAAAGCTTCTTGATGGACACAAGATATAGGCCCTACACCTATGTCTTCAGGCCAGATTCCTCCACAGCTGTGGACCTGTATGTGCAGCTGCCTTTGTAGAAGCTCCATTTTGAGATCATAAAGTCATCTTCACTCAAAGCCAAAGTTAGAACCCTCTACATCTCACCAAACCTCATCTTCCGTCCGTGTTCTCCATCTTAGCCATCAGCCCTTTCTAGTTTCCCAAGACAGATGCTCGAGTTACCCATGAAGTATTTCTCTCTCTCTCTCTGTCTCTATGTCTTGTCACCAAGTCCTACTGATTCAACCTCTTAATTCCGTTTTGAATTTACTCACTCCTCTCCGTCTCCACTTCTGCCATTCTAGTTCCACCATCTCTCTCTGAGCCCCTACTTCCCTGGCATTCTTATACCACTTTCAGCTGTTTCCCATCACCCTATATTTTTCTTAAAGAGCTATTTTCATATATAAACTTACGTATTTGTGCAGTTTTGTTTTATCTTCCCAACTAGAATATAAACTTTGTCAGAGTATGGGCTGTGTTTGGATTTTTCTTATTCAATCCTTACATAGTGTCTGGCATACAGGAGACACCATAAGTATTTGATTTGTTGAATGCAAAAAAAAAAAAATGTGATGTATCAGATGACTGGCTGAGATCGAAGGAGAATAAAGAATATTCAAAAGCAGATAGGGAGCTGTGCTGTGTCATATAGCACCATAATGAATAAATGGTTATTTCTAATACTTAGCCATCAGAGAAAGGTTAAATTTTGTTTATTATCTTTTATTTTTAAAAGCAGGCACGTAGATGTAGAACTCTAAATGAAACAGATCTTAGAAAAGTTACCATTAAGTAAGCAAAGTTTTAGAAGGTGAAGAGAGATTAAGTTAATTTATGTGAATACTTCATTTCCCAATAACTGTTCATATCCAGCTGTGAGTACCAATAGCACGTTCTCACTTATCCATGCCAATGAAGGCTGAGGGAGCACCCATCATTGAAATTGCAGTGAATAAAGAAAGAGATTGATTGATTTGCATGCCCTCTCCTTTTTTTGATCATGGAGGAATTGCCAGAGAGGCTAAAAAATGGGCAACAGGCAGAGAGAAAAACAATAAGAATCTTAGATAATCCTCTACCAGATAATTAAAATTTAACTGGGTCTGTTTTGATGTGTGCACACTTCTGTACGTAGAAAAGGATGAACCTACAAATATTATATATGCCAATTTTTAACGACTTTTGGAAAATGCAGCCCATAGCATATGGTATCAAATTAATTTGGGGTTTCATTTCTTTCCATCTGATTTGGGCACATCGAATTATGAGATAATAGTTTGGCATCCATGTTCACAGTGCTTTTGTAAGCTTCTCAATTTTACAAAATTCCTTCGAGTTAGAGGATGTGTGGTGACTTGTTTAACAGATGAGGAAATAAGGGCATGGATGGAGTCAATTAGTGCCTTCTCTGAGCTTTGGAAATAACTCACCGATAGAGCCATCAAGACCTGAGTACAGACCGTGGCTCTAGCATCAGCATTTCTGCCTTTATTTTCAGGGTGTTTCTTACCTTTGTTCTCTTTCATGCCATTTAATGCAACCTGTTTCTTCCTGCTGCCCATCACGATTAGACAGAAGAAGAAATTTAAGACGGGACAGATTATGTTTGACAGTAAGAAACTGTACAGCTGAATTCCATTAGACAGAAATGTGCCTGAAGCCTCAGCAGTATTAAAACTTTCCAGTGATGTTTTATCACAGCTTTACCTGGGCTCCACATGATGCAAAGACTCTTAACCTGGAAGGACATATGTTTTCGTTTGGAGTTGCAGGTTTGCCCACCTCTAATATCTCCTAAGAGCATTCGGTATTTTTTTTTTTTTTTCGTAAAGCCAACAATAAAATTTAATTTAATTTGATCAGCTGTTTCTCCTGCAATCCAAGTGAAATTTGGGGTATCAGCTAATTGTGTTAACGTTGCCAGTAAAAAAAGTTTTCCAAAAGTGAGGATCATCAGTTACCTCTTGGCAGAGCGGTTGAGCTCATGACTAATAACAGTAGGTTCTTTGCTCAATTGCCACATGAAATGCAAAAGATTCTATACTTTATTCTATAAAGTGTGTCTATAAGATAGTGCCTCTGGGTAATTTCTTTTTTAATATTTATGGACATTATCAAGTTTCTCCAAACTTGCCCTTTTTACCTAATTCCTAACTCTGATGCACAAAGGAAAATAATTTGATTCAAAACCCACCATGGATTTGTTGTATTGGTGCTGAGACAAGTTAATTGCTGCACAATGAAAGCCCTCTTTGCACTTCTTTAGAGCAGAATATTATTGCTGTGTATTATTCTGGACTGAGAGGTGAGGACTGAGCTCTGTAGTTCCTCAGAAAATATCAAAACAGCTTTAAAACATTAGTTTTGAGAGACTGGAATACATAAGAAACTCAGAATGTTTGAATGTCAGCCCAGATGTTGGCAGACTTCCATTAAGATTCGTTGTGAGTAAAAATGTGTACTCAGTGGCTAGGTTCAAGCCCTTCGTAGTTCATAAGCAAATCTGCTTTTCCTAGATTGTTGCAAAAAAAAATAGGTTAAGCAAATTTTGTGGTGATGCTTATGGCGAGCACAGACATGCGTGAAGCCTCTGCATCTTCCAGACTCGGAGAGCATATTTTAACAGCACAAGAATTTCTATGCATTTGATGTATATCAGAACCTCTTTCTTCTCTTCCTCACATGCTTTTTAATAGTAGAGTTTAAATGTTTTTCCTATTAAAACTGGTCTTCGAACTGTAAACATCACACACAGCTAATAAGCTTTAGGAAAGAAAAGGGAATTGACATTTAGTATGTAGGTTCTACCAAACCAATGAAAAACTATGCAAATGAGGTAGAGAACAGACAGATTTGCATATCCATGTTGGTTTCATGATGATATTCTCAGCATGAGCCTGGCAAACTTGCCTTTTTACCTCTTGGGATGATGCAGTACTAATAGTAGAACCCTGCAGGGTCAATTTAACAAGTGTAACATTGTGATTTTCCATGTGGTTTCTCAGAACCACTGAGCAAAATGCCACAATAAATAGTGACAACGGAAATCGATTTTTGAAGTAAATACTTTTGGAGGTCAGGGGTAGAGAGGAACAGACTATCAGTCTTCAAAGTTGTCAGGGCAGGGTGAGCAATTTTTGGTATGAGTGCCATTGACATTTCAAAATAAACAGATACTCACCTGTTCTACAACTGTCTAGATACCCCCACACCTATCACCAAACCTTCAGAGACCGGACGGACAAAGTTTGTAAGTCTCCTTTGGCTGCATCAAGATCTATCATCAGAAAAGCAGCGTAAGGAATCTGTTTTTGCCACCATTTTTTTAGAATAATAAATAGCCTAATGGTCATGTTGTGTATATATTTAATTAATACTATGTATCACCAGACATTGATACCTGGAAGCATAATTGCATAGTGACTAAGAAAGATTTTGATAGTGTCAAGACCTGAATTTGAACTCAGCAGTGGCATCCCTCCTTACCTTGGTTTCTCACCCAAAAATGAGCACATACGTAGTTGTGAGCATTAAACAAGAGAATGCAAATTGTTATCGAATTGTCTGGCTTACAGTAAATACCTAATAGGCAGTATCATTATTTTGAAATGCTTTTGAAATTATAATCAAGTTTTACTTTGTAAAATACAGTTTTTAAAGAAACCAGGTAGCTTTCTTAAGAAGAAAACGGAAATAAAATTCAACCCTGAAATGAACTTGGAGAATTTTAGAGGGTCTTTTCCAAATTGTTATAAAACACCTCTGCAGTAAATTTGCCCATTTCTGCCCACACCAATCCTATAACATTCCAGGAATAAAATCTGTACTTGTGTTTAAAACTAAAGTGGGTGGAACAAACTGAATTAGAAGTCCTTGGCAGACATCCCCCCCCAGCAGAATGTTCTCTCAATCGGTGGTATCGCAATAAAAGAGAAGATGTATATTTTTAAATCTGCCCTTGCTCCCCAGTCCCTTCAGCCAGTTGTATTTCTCTGTTGTAAAAACCCACTCTGCTTGTATTTCATCTTGCTCCTCTCTCTGATATCCGCACTCTCAACCCCACTTCTCTCCAACCCCCCAAAATAAACCACATTCATACAGACCCTCCTTCCCAAGAAAGCATTGAGCAGAGCTGTTCTCTGATACCGTATATGTGCATACTGGACTGTGCTGAGGAAGGTCAAAGAAATATGAGAAGGCTCTGCTGTTTTCAGTTGTAAAGACTGCCAAGAAAAGGAAAAAAAAAAAAGGAAAAACAAACTCAAATGTATTCACATCTCTCCCGCCTCTTTTTTTCTTCTGTAAATATTCAACCCCTTTTTAGAGAGGCTTTAGATAATGTGTTATTCCAGCAAATACCATGAACCTTGGGTGTACAGAGTACTCCCAAATCCCACAGGAATGACTCAGTAAAGAGTTAGATAAAATGGGGTTGGCAGGAGTGGGTAGAGAATCTTGTTACTACACACACACACACACACACACACACACACACACACACACACGCATGCACGCCAGCCACCTCCACCCCTATCATCACCATAGAATTATGTAAAAACTAGACATTCTCCTCTCCCTCACACAGGCAGTTGCATCTTTCCCAAAAATGGAAGGGGAAAAGCTTTCTTTGGCTAAGCCATATGCAAAAAATTATGGAACATCTGTGGAAGTAACAACATACAACAAGACAAATTATTGGTGGTAAAAGGCAAAGCCCTTGTTTCAAAAACATGTCTGGAGATAGTGTGTATACACAGCCTTGCTTTGTGCTAATTACGTATAATAACTGTCAGCTTTGCGGACCCCAAGCTGGGCTTTAATAACTCGTGGTCACGATAGGGTGTTCCTTTTCTTTTTTGTTCTATCCTTCCTTCCTTCTTCTTTTTCTTTTTTTTTTTTTCATTACTTGTTGAACAAACCACATAGCTTTATTCAATAATTGCTGTCATCTGAAAAACTGAATCAGAAATATGAGAGATTTGGTGACTTACATCTTAAAATGTAATAGAGGGCAGATGTCCCCCTTCTGATCTGTTACCCTCCAAAGCTAGACCTAGTAGTGTGGGGATTGCAGTTCCAAACAACTTATCACTGAGCTTCAACATTTTTTTCCTTTCAACATTTAATGCTGTTCTCAGTCTCAACACCTACCACAAAACTAATGTCATTCCAGGTGAATTTAGTTGCTTTATTTGTACTGAAACTCATTATTGTGATTCTGCCTGAGTGGGAAGTCTTTCAGGTACATGCACTTAGAAATGTACTATCATAGGGCCCCAGTTCCCACACCCTTTCACATTGTTATTCTGGGACAGGAGTGAGTTAGCTGTCCATGCCTTTCTTTCTCTATTTGTTAGAGGGAGACAGTAATACCTGTTCACAGTTCTTATGTGCATCAAATGAGATTGAAACTGTAGAAATATAGGTCCTTTTATTATAAGAGTAACTCCGACGCTATTGTTTTTTATGCTAAAAGAGCTCTAAGCATCCTGTTATCACCTGCTGAAAGGTTTCTTGGCATATTTTGCAGTGCCAGGGGTCTTGAGTCAATAAAGAAAAGGGGGCTTGAAAAAACTGGGGGGATGTCTTTTAATGGGGGATAAACAGTAGGGCAGAGTTTAATCTCAGGTTCTTGGGAAGAGTGACACGCCATAGCCACAGCTCACCATGTCGCTCCTCACCTCAGAAATCTCTCAGCTCCCAGTACATGGTCAGAGGAATAGGTGCAGTGATCCATCACTAAGATGACCTCTGTCAGCCTCCCCAGCCTTTCTTCCTGTCACTTCCCATCAGTAGCCTCAGTTCCAGCCAATCCCTACTCCCATCATAATTCCAACATTCCCTCCACGTTGCCGTTGCGTTTCTTCACTCTGACCCAGCCTATCAAAATCCTCACATACTTCAGGAGCCAGTGCACATCCGCCCCTCTATACACCCTTCTAACTGCAAAGCCATCCACCCTCTCCCTCGTTTGGGCTCCCAGATCTCTTTATTACTTGTACTTTTTTGCTGTTCATAATACTTATCATGGTCTGCTTGATAATGTCGTTAACTTTGTAACTGTTTTAGCAGAAAGGGTGGCCCAGTGTGCTGGCTGGATGTGCGGGCACTGGAGTGAGCCTGCCTGGGGTCAAAATCCCGCCCTCTGCCGTTTACTAGCACTGTGTTTGGAGTAAGTTCTTTATCTCTCTGTGTCTAGCTTCCCCATTTGCAAACCTGCCTTAATAATAATAGCTAGCTCACAAAGTTGTTTCTGAAGATCAAATGAATATAAAGCTCTTACAACAGTGTGTAAGCACTTAAGAAGTATTAGCTATTAGTAGTGTCTGTATACCAGAGAAGAGAGGCCACGTCTTGTTTATGCTTTAGGCCCTCATACTTTACATGTAGAAAAGACCCAATCCATAAAAGTGTATCAGGTACACTTAGCAATATAAAAGCCTGTTCATTTGAGTCAGCTAAGTAATTCAGAGCGCAGCAAGCCTCCCTTCCCACAGCCCAGTCCCTCCAGTCACTGAAAATCTGTGAGGGATCAGAGTATTTCAAAACAACCACAGAGCCCCGTGGAATACATTTTCATTCTTCTTTATGTGTCTGCTTTTTCTTTTGGGTGAAAACAGTTAGCAGAGCCCGATTAGAAGGCATGCATATGTATGCAGTATTATTTTGCTGAAGCGGAATGAAAGAATGGGAGTTGTATCCCGTTTGATGCTTCCATCCAAACTTCTAGGGCTTAGTGCCCTTAACACCGGAGGCAGTTTAGGTCACTTTAAAAATGGAGCCCTTGATGCTATACTCAAGCTTCAGAAGGATTTACAACAGTCAGGTGAATGACAGTATGAGAAATCAGTATGACCACCTTTTCTTAGAGTTCTCATATTATGTGTGAGGGATTGTGATTAGTGAGTGTGTGTGTGACTCTGCGTGTGAGTGTTTAACCTTCGTGGAAGAGCGAGTAAGTAGTTTTCCATTTGGAACCAGCCAACTCTATAAAGTTTATCTCAGTTGTTCTGATCCCCCCCCCACCCGGGGACATTTTGCAATGTCTAGAGACATTCTTGGTTGTCACAACTGGGGAGGTCCTACCTGCATCTACTGGGTAAAGACAAGGGATGCTCTTAAACATCTGTAATGAACAGGACATATGCCCACAACAAAGGATTATCCAGTACCCGATGGCAGTGGTGCCAAGACTAACAAACCTGTCTTATCTTAACCTAAAAAGGAGAATTTCTGGTAAGGAATTTCACCCTATCTGTCCTGAAAAGAACCATGGTCCCCCACCGAAGGCCACGTGGATCTCCATTTCTAAACCTAGACCATGCACTTTCACAAAAATTTCTCCTGCTCTTCCTCCCCAATAAATCCAGTCATTGAGGATAGACTTTGTGGGGAGAGGAGAGCTTTAGGTAGGAATGTAGAAGGGCTTGTTCTGACTTTGTCCTTTGCTTGCAGGTTATTTCTGGTCACTTAATCTCAACCTTGCCTTTATTTGATTTTTTAAATTTCCACTTTCTTAATTTTATAGTTCCATGAGACAAGATATACATAGGAGGTGGAGAAAAGTTAAAGAAGCAAGGAAGTGCTGGGGAGGGGTTGGGGCAGGGTGGGGATGAAGGAGAGAGAGAGAGAGAGAGAGAGAGAGAGAGAGAGAGAGAGAGAGAGAGAGAGAGATGTGTGCAAATAGAGACTCACTTGGTTTAATAGTCCTGGAGTTTTCAGCTAGAGGTTTTACCCCCAATGTCTCAAGCCACGTGCGCGCGCGCGCACACACACACACACACACACACACACACACACACACACACACACACACACACACACACACACACACACACACACACACTGGCCTACCACCACATGCAGGGCAGGTGGTTCCTGCTTACATACATGGCTTGGCACTTTTACTCTTTGGCTAATTCCATTTCGCACATGAACAACACAGCCTCCTCCCAGAGATTTGTCATCCATCTGCTTGCAGAAGGGCTGTCTGTTTCCCTCCGAAAACTGGTCCAATCAACATTTTCCTTTGGCCAGGGTAGCTTACCAGCAGCTCCTCCATAAGGTCTATAATTGCACTTTCTCATTCTCATTTGCCTGGCTGGCTTAACCCTTCTGTCCTCTCTCTCTGCCTCCCCCTGCCTCCACCTGCCCCCTACCCTCAGCCCTATCCTTTTCTGTTTAGAAGCCCTGTCAGAATGAGTGACAGAATCAACTTCCTTCCTCCCAAATGGCTCATTACTCATAATTTTGAAGCCATGTTGCCTTCTGTCCTCACAAGGTTTGCAAATCTCCCATCCCCACCCCCAAATGATCCAGAGCAAAATAGCGGTTGAATGCCTTGCCTCACACTCTCTCTAATCTATGCCACTGTAGCAGTATTGTGGGCAAATATGCCACTGAGTCTTTACTTGTGATCTGCTCCAGCCTGTCTTTTCCCATATGCTTGCGGCAGACAGTGGTTAATATCAGTCTGTAGCATCTTGAGGCTAGCTCTGAAGTCTAACTCTAATGTCATCATGCTGGAATGGTACGCATTTTCTCTCCATTCTGGAACACAGGGTCATCTCCAACTGGCAAATAAGTTATGGTGTGTGGACCACTAACTCTGATACTGCAGCCACCCTTGTTATTGAGTGAGGGAGCATATGATTGGGCCTGGGGGGACCAAGGACTGAGCCATGTTCCAGGGTTCTCAGTTCTACCGTCTTTCTCTCAAACAACTTCTCATTCCTAAATTTTGAAGAGTAACACAAGTAGGATGGATACCACGAGAACTAAGAAGTAAATCTAATAATAAACTCTTTGATATTTACTAGATAAATGTCCATGCTGAAGCTATAGGGACCCAGTTGACAGTGGAAATATTTTATAACTCATCTGAAATCTGCTGTTTTGAATAATCAAGAAAAATCTGAAGAATGATTAAGAAGATATGGAGAATCTGCAGCATCTAAGGCTTGTGAATGACGCTTTTCTGTGGTTCTCTGCTGGGTAACCTGGGCCTATAACTAGACCTTATGTACCAGTGTAATATATTTGGAGCATTCCTAGACAGTAAGGTAAGAGGCAAACATTATTAAAATGCTCCTCTACACAAAGGCATTTAAAGCTAATTCACTGGAGTGAGGAATGTAAGTGCATAGTGGCCACTTTTGGTAAACTCAACACACAGTGAGATAAAGCAGGTTCCCCTATTCCAAAAAGAAGTTTGTGGGTACAGAGGAGTCCTGGGGCAGAAAGCACTTGATTTTGACCTGGTCCATGAAACTCTGAGTCAAGCATTTGAGCACTTTAAAATACATAAGAATTGGAATATCCAGTATTTGGTGGCATTTTAGAGGGGGAAAAGGCCAATAGCTAGGATAGTGCTCTGCTTTGGGCTGATGGAGTTTATATGTAACAGGCACGCTAAGAATGGATCATGAGGTCACTAGAAACCACCATTCATAGCTCAATACTAATATTTAATAGCCAAGGTTTGCCAGTGCAGCTGAGGTCATATAGAGAGAGGAACAGTCAGTAAAGTCAGATTCTGACAGGGTCGAAAAGTCACCGGCAAGAAAACCTCTCCTTTATTGTGATTTTCCAGTTGAGCTGTGTGGATAGTTTCAAGTCACTGAACGATTGTGTGTGCAGCCCACTCCTACACTTATAGATACACAGGCTTGTGTGCTTCTTTCCTGTCTTCATTTGAACCCATAGCTCTGATTTGGCTTATAGGAGCAATCATATTGTAGCAACAAGTCCAAAAGAGACTGAAAGTCAGAAAACCTGAGTTCCAGACTGAGCTTGACTGCCTGCTTCCTGTCGATGTTAGACAAACCATTTAACCTCTCTGATCTTGATTTTATGTGGATTATCACACCTCCTTATAACCCAACCTTATAGGATTGACTACTGGATTATATGATGCTGAGGGTATTAAAGTACTTTGAAATGTTAAAAGAACTTTCGTTATGTGATGGGTTCTTACAGAGTTCTATAGGTACACCCGTTGGCCTTCAGAGTTAGCACTCTTGTAAATCTAATCCAAACACGCTTCATGTTTCGAGCAGCTCAGATGCACATTCTTAGAGAAAAATGAGCCATAAAACATCATTATTTATTATAATAATAATCAGGTGACATTGATGTTTTATGCCAATAGCCTCCAGTTTGCTACTCTAGGATCAGAGTACTTATTTGGATACCTCTTGATTTAATTTCTGTGCACTTATAAAACTTTGCTTGTCTCCTAGCTGACCCATCCTCCTCAGGTTAACCCTTGAGAGTTTGTGGACCATGTTAAACCCTGTGTACCCTGTATTGCCCTCTCTTGTCTCTTGGCCTCCACCTAACTGATTGGCAGTGCTGTAGCAGCAGCAGCAAGTAGCTGCAAATTCTCTTGCACCCTAAAAGAACACCTTGAACCCCAAGCCCAAATAAACACAGGAAACAAATATGACATGTTAGAAGTCTTTGAGTCCGTGATATCCAAGATATTGGGAGCTAGCATTCTTTGTAGTAAAGTCACTAGAACATTGTGACCCAGCCTTGAGTGAGGACCCAGTTTAGGGTGATTGGTTGTTTGATTGATGACAGGATCTAAGTTATTTTGGTGACCTTTGTATAGGAGAGTGACTGAAGAGAAAAGAAGGTATACCTTCACTTGTAACATTTAGAATAATGAGAGCTTATAATAGATAGGTCATGAGATCTTGCTTTATAAAAGACAGCAAAGATGGCTGAACTAAGGTTGTGAAAAATCGCCTGATGCAAAATGAGTAGAAGAATTTCAGGATTGTTGAGATCATGCTTGAACAATAATAGAGCAGAGACAGCGCTCTCGTTTTCAGACTTGTTATTAACAAGTGAAATATAATTCAGAGATTGGTATGTAATTATAAGGATTTTCTCCCCTCCCCAGCCCTATCACTAATTTAAAATGAATTTTAGAGGTCTCACTCAAATTTGTTACCTGTATCAGATCAAGTGTCATTTGACAATATTATTCTTTTTATTGAGATATAATTAACATACAGGGTATGTAAGTTTAAGGTGTACGAGGTGTTGATTTAATATGTTGCTATATCAAATATGATTACCCCCTTCACAAAGATCCAAAAAGAGTAGAATGGTGGCTTCCAGGGGCTGAGCTGTAAGAGAACAGGAGAGATGTTATGGGTCCAAACTTGCAACTGGTAGGTAAATTAGTTCTGGAGATTAGTGCATGGCATAGTGATCATAGTCAATAATACTGTATTATAAACTTCAAAGTTGCTAAGACAATACTGTTTTTAAAGCTCTTCACTGAAAATAAAGTATTTTTCAGTAGTGCACCTTTAACATTCCTGTTTTCTCTCTGACTGAAAATCTAAAAGAACTAAAATTAGACCACATTGGCACAGGTCATAAAAATGAAAAGGACAGAAATAATGCAGATCTAAAAAAAAAATCTGCAAATAATGGAGCCCCCTGATTGTCATGAATCTGTTTTGTGTAGCGTTTCCCCACCTGAAAGGAAAGGATTTGCAACGGGGTCTGTGTAATGAGAGAGAAAGGAGTGACTGGTTGGGTGTATTCCAGGTTTATGGTTGATTTGCTTGGCGACTGGCAGGATCTCTTACTCTTGCTGCCTTTCCATTTGTTAGGGAGATTTCACTGTAGAGGTAGGAACAGGATTCTCTGATGCTGAATTGCCAGGGCCAGCGGGACTCAGAACCCCGCCCCGTTCTCTGCTGAGTCTACCTCCAAGAAAGGTGGAACTTCACAAGTCAAAAAACAAGAGCATCACTGGAAGTGAGATCTGGCTGTCTCAGAGAGCTCTTGAATTCATTTAAAGCAAAGGTTTTAGAAAGTATCAGAAGAGGAGAGAGAGCAGGAGCTATTGTGACATCAGGTGGGTAGAGGAGAGAAAGCGTGACCTGCGCTTTGGCGTAAGCAACGTCACGTGCCCACACCTACCACACACAGCTCCCTCTTGCTCACCCACGCTGTGCTGTGGACCCACTGAAGCCTCTTGGTTGGCAGAAGCATTCACTCACTGTGTTGCTAAAGGACTTAGGTGTCTGATAATTCTTGATGCAAAATTTTACTCCACTGTCTCTGAAACCTCAAAACATGTGGTCCCCTCTAAGGATAACTCTTGGCAGCAAGCCGAGGCAGTTCTGCTCTAACTTGGAATGAATAGGAATATGATTTAGCCATTTTTTTTTCACACACAGAGTCAAAAAACAAACCTCTATGTATTTCAGAAGATGAATATCCTATCTAAGCACTGTCTTTGCAACAGGTGTGAGATTAGAACATTAGAAGAGAAACATGTGCAGTGGCCATGAAATGGGCTTAAAGGTCAGACTTGACAAAACTACATTTTCCTTCTTTATTTCCTGCTTAAAAGTCTCCCACTTAAGACTGAACTGTTGTTGGTTTTACTTTGTCATAGCCGTGGCTATTTTAATCACTGCCCGCCTGGAATGCAGGTGTGTGCACGCGCACGCGTGCGCACACTCACACTCCATTCCCTCCCCCCACTTGTGTGCACCTGTGCCAACCTTTGGGCCTGCACATAACCTTAGAAAGTAGGAGGAAACCCACTGTTTAGCTCTACAGCTTTTTACATTCAAAAGACTTTTTAAAAAGCTCATTCAAAAGAAAAGCACTCAGATCCCAAAAGTCTGAGCATATACATTGCTTTCCACCTCCTAATCTCAGAGTCATACAAATCTATTATTTAAAATTTACATATTTCAGTCATTGTTTATCTAAGGAGGCAAATGTAACTGTGCCACTGTTAAAAGGACATCACAGATAAATATGTGGGTGGTATGTGAGGCACTGGTTTTAGTTTGAATAATCTCAACCTTAGGTGTGTGTGAACTTAGGTCTTCTCACACCACGGTAGATAAAAACCTAAAACAGGAAGGCCAGAAACAACTGTTCTTAAAAAGCTCATGTTACCCTGGCAATTCAAGTTGGATGAATCTAATAAATAAATACAAAGCTGTCCCTATTCTAATGGGCTTCTCCTGAATTCCAACTGCGAACCTGATGGTTTCATGTGCGAATTAAAAAGAGGAGCTCTGATAACCCAGCCAGAGCATTTTTTATGCCATAAACCAGTATATGTTCATATATCACACGTAAATCGGGGTCAGACAGGGTGACGATCAGCTATGCAACTAATGAGAAATTATGCAAACTTTGATGGATTATGTATATGTTTTCAGTTTTTGTCTCTTAGCAGTTTAAGTCTTTAATTAAAATACACATGAGAGAGGCACAGTCTGTAACTGTTAGATTTTATATGTGCTGGTTGCAAGGTAATAGCCTCCTAAGTTATTTTTATGGGTCGTTCTATCTAGTGGCAACTTAGACTCTAAAGCCACCTCCCAGCTTCCCAAAAGGAATGTCTGTTTTCTCACTTTCTAGTAATTACTTCGTGTCTGAAAGTAAGGACTGTCACAGTGAATACAAATTAGTCAGCTTCAGGGTTACTACTAAATGGATTGTTCAGGTCTGAGTTTCATCCATTTTGGGCCAGAGTAATAAGCTCATTTATGGATGACTGCCTCTATGCATTCTGTGCATAGCTTCTAAGACAGTCTTCCTGACACTCTCTATTGTTTAATAGCTGAGCTTTCCTTAAATAAAAAACATGACAATGTTTGGAATCATGTCTCTCTACCCCCCCATCCTCAACCTCTTCAGTCATACAGATTGAAGAAGCGTTTTGGAAAGTTGGTAACCTGGCAAAGTTTCACAACATAGCTCCTTTTTATGAAGGTATCCAGAGACAGTGAAAGTCAAACCACCATGTCTCTAGCCATCTTGATACCGCAGAAGTGAAATGCAGAGTAGAGCATTCCAACTCATGTTTATGGAGAACATTGGTGCTGTTGTTTCTGTTTGAGTCAAGTTATTTAGTGATAGTTTACATAATTTGCATTAATGTGTGACCCTTTATCATTTTAAGAGTGCATTTGTGTTGCAGCTGAGCATTTGTGGGCTGTATAAAAGGTTATTGGCCACCCCGCACCAAGCTATCCTTGGTCCTTGTCTCACTCTGCACCAGAACTAAATGCCTCCTGATCATGGCCAACTAGGCTAAAGATTGAGGACTTGCCCTTGAAAAACTCTGTAAGTAATAGGAAGAGCAGTTACTTGTCTGTCACCACCCCAACCCACTCCCACTGCCTTCCACTGGGAGTGGGGATAGTTGGAATAGAGGAGTGGACTTTGCCAAATGCTGGCAGAAAGCCCTAAGATTTCTTCAAATGTGTCATCGTCTTTTCTCCTTCAGTCGAACTTCACTTGCCACAGTACCTCAGTGGCAGACTTAACAGCTGCTCACTGCACACATCCACCTGTTTCCCTCATATATCTTTCCCTTCAAGGCTCCCCTTGCACCTTTGGTTGTCATATTTACTTATTTTTCCAAAGGGAAATATAGAATGTTATCCAGCCTGGGCCTCTCACCTTTTGAGAATGTCACCACTGAGACATTCTGACAGTGGAAGAGAATATTCATTTTTAGAACAAGCTGTTTGGACATTTTAAATCATTCATTTTAAATGTTATTTTTAAGATTATAAAATAATACTTATAAAAATTAGATAATTACTGGGTAAATGAGTAGATAGTAATGGAACTATCATAAGAATAGGCTTTGGTTATTACAACACTAATGATTATAATACGTGCCATTTATTGAGCATTTATTATGTGCCAACCACTGCACTAGAACATCCACATGCATCAGCTCTTCAAAAGCTCATTATAATTATAAGGTTTATGTGCTCTTATTGTCCTCATTCAATAAAAAAGTAAATGGGGGCTTAGGAAGGATAGTTACATTATGATCAAAGTCACACCTAGTAAATGGAGGGGCTGGCTCACTGAAGGCTAACAAGTGAAGCCTTTGTGGACATATCAGTGGTAATGTCCCAGGCTGGGAACAGATATAAAGTTCCCACATTGATGACATGTGATAAATTCCATCCCTTGAAATCCGTGAAATTGGAACATGGCCAAATTCCAGACCACAACAAGCTAATACTTTATATCTAAGGAACAAATAGAAATTTGTTGCTTCATTTACACTAAATTGTTACTATTAACCCCTAACAGTTTTAGCGTTCTGAGCAGTGGAAGATCAGACTGTCCAAGTCTCATGAGTGAGCCATGCTTCTCTGTTTCTCCTTTGGTTTGACATATGCCATGCCATGAATTGCAGTCAATTTCTGCACCTTCTACTTATTCTAAATCCAAACATTTCTGAAAGCAGCTAAGTTAATGTACCTTCATAAAGAAGTGCCCCTTCGCATAGAAGTGCCCCTTCGCATGGCCCCCAATTTTTCATTTCTTAAGTACTAGGGATGTAATGTACAACATGACTATAGCTAACACTGCTGCGTGGTATACAGAAGGGAAGTTGTTAAGACAGTTGAAAATTCCTGAGTTCTCCTCACAAGGAGGAAAATTTTTTTCTTTTATTTTTGATCATATCTATATGAGAACATGGATGTTAGCTCAATATACCATGGTAATCATTTCACAGTATATGTAAATCTAAATTGTCGTGTTCTATGCCTTAAACTTATAGTGATGTATGTCAATTATTTTCAATAAAGCTGGGGGGAAAAATCCACTTCTGTACAATAGCCAGAACTTTCACAAGGAGCCAGAGATTTGTAATTTAGAGAAAGGAAATAATAGCACAAGGGAGCAATATCTACTTGGATAAAGAGAATAATTTGAGAAACTACATGTCCTAAACATAAACAGTTCAACAAAAAGAATTATTTATTACTTCTTTCATTTAATGAACATTTAAGCACCTATTATGTTCCAAATATCTTTTTGTTGCACTAGGACAGTGTTCACTTTTCAATCTTCTGCTAGACCAGAGAGATCTGACCTGCACTCTCATTCATCACCCCAGCTCACTACTTCTTCCCTTCCCTTTATTCATTTGTTCACTCATTCATTCATGTACATAGTTTTTAACCTCAAAACCCCTGAAGTTAAAGAAGAATTAATATAAAGGGCCAACTCTTTAAAGGATGAATTAGGGTACTGGCAGGTGACAAATTACAGAATCATATTCTAAACATGGAAGTCCCATTTTGCTCAGGTTACTTCTTGATAACATGGTCAAACTTAGAATTCTTGAATCAGTTGCTACCAATCATTTATCCCATGCTAGGCTTATGTAGTCCTGACCTTCTATAATAGAGTCTGTAAGTTGTCCAAAAGTACATTTATATACATTATTATTACTGAATGGAATTTGTCTTAAATTGATCTCTTTGCTGGTATACTATTCAGTAAGTAGCATTGTACAGAGTTTGACCATATTGTTCTACTGAACATAAACTTACTATTTGGCTTATATCGCAGTGTGAGAGTAGTGTTACCTGGAATGGCAATGTCATTTAAGTGTGAGATGTTGATAATTTATGATTAACCTTTTTAGGGACAGAGTCATGGATTTGTTTTTTGAACCAAACTGGCACCATTTGTTTGTTAATTAGACATAGTATTCATAAACTGAAAAGCAAGGTAGGCCATAAAAAAGTTTTAACTCCCTCTATTTGTTAAACTAGACATATAAAACAAATGATTTTTTATTCTGGTTTTCCTTAAGAGCTATGGCTCAGAGATTATTATTGGTGTTTTATCTTTCCTTCATGACAAAAGCCTTTCAAAAGTCCCAGAAATGTTATCCATGAACCAAACTCGGGATGGGACCACTGGTATTAGTGACAAGTCGATTTAGATGGGATGGACATTTCCTTTGAATAGTCAACCATTTTTTTCTTTTTAAATTTATATTCTAGAAAATTAACAATTTAGAGTTTGTGAAAGAAACATTAAACATTTATTTTAGGGGAAGTTGACAAAAAGATTAAAATATTGGTAGGATAGGTGCCTGGGAGGCCCCAGGATTTATTTCATCATATATTTTTTATTCACTTATATTTGCATTTATTCATTCAGTAAACACTTATTAAAAGCCTATCCTATGCAAGGTGCTAAGCCACATTAAACTGAGTATACCATAATAAATGAAATAGGGTTTCTTCTTTCCTGAAATTAAAAGTGTAACAGAGGAATTCAGAGAACACACATAGCCATAAAACAAGGAGAAAGAGATTGGAACCATTAAAGAAGCACATTGAATATTGGTTGGGATTTAGAGGGGTCTAAGACACTGTATGTAGTGAAATTATTTTAAAATTTAGAGTGTGCAATTAAGTCAAAAATTTCTTTAGAAAAAAAATCTTAATAAAAAAAGTTTATATACTGACAGGAATAATAATTACAGTTGACATTTATGGAATATCTAATTTGAAACTGTGCTAAGTGGTTTTCATGTGTTGTCTCATTAAATCCCCACAACAACCCCGTAAGGTAGGCGTTATTTTTTCTTATATTTTACAGATTGCTCTGTTTTATTATGCTCCATGGTTATAGCAAAAGCTTTGTCTAGAAAACGCCACACAGAAAGAGGGTACAAAGAGAGTAGACGTATAATATAGTGTTAATTATTGGGCCATAAAATTTGGGAGGAAGAAGTCATTTTACATTAATTCAATCTAAATGATGGAAACTTTCTAAGAAATTATGTTATTTTAGGTACTCACAGCCATATAAATTATTGCCTAATTTATTTTTCAATTCATAAACACTACTTTATAGAAACTAGATAACAACAATTTGTTATAGACACACCAAATGCAAGATGGACAATCAAGAAAGCCTGATTTTTTTGTGTGTGTGAATAAATTAAACACTTTACTTACAATCCTGTTTACATTATTGACTTATATACTGGCCCCTTTCCCCCCTCACTGCATAATTCTCCTCAGTTGAGAGGAGGAAAATAAAAATGATTTAAAATTTTCCGTCCTTTATTCTGCCTTAATTCCTACTTTCAGAAGAGATATAGGGGAGTGGGATTCTCAGAACCTCATTTCGTTCCATACTTGGAGCAGGAAAGCTCTAGATAACAATAGAGCCAATGAGATTTAAGCATTTACTTTGGCTGTCACTAAGGTTTTCCATTAATAAACATGTTACTTAATTTACCTTGTCTTCACCAAACAAGTAAAGTGTAAATTAAAGTTATTGAATATGATTTCCCAGCTCTTTCCCAAAGCTGGACTGGTGGGCACTATTCACTCACAGATCCTTTCCTCAGTTGCTTCTGCCCTTGCCTCCTGCTGAGCTCTATGTCCTGCCTGCCAAGGTAAAACTAGGATTTGGATGTCGAAATAATTCCTCTGGATCTTCAAATTCTACAATAAAAATATTTGTGGGAGAGGGATATAATATGCTTAAATTGTCACTATTAATGAATTTTATTTATGAGCATAATGAAAGGTAAATGTTAAAGAAATCTCTACATGAATTGGTCTGTCCCGTTGGGGTACAAATTAGTGAGGCCTTCCATATCAATATCTAACTTCTTTCACAATTTGAATTCAGTTTTACATTTATTAGAAATTATGTGACAAGAAGTACCTTAACAAAAACATAAAAGAAAAATTAATTATTTATGAGTTATTATTAGAATTATATATGCATATACAAACTTGTTTCACTGCTTAATATTAAGTAATAGACCATGTTTTTATTTAATTCTTGATGTTTTAAATATTATTACTCCTGCTGGAGTAATCAAGTCATGAAGTAACTTGCCAGAGGACACAATTGGTATCATAGCTAGGAAAATGGGTACCGTGGAGAAGTGTTATAAAAATGAAATGAGGTTGTGTCTGAGGCTCCAGGTATAATGCCTGAGGTATAATATACTCAACCAATTATAGCTGCTTTATCATTCTAGAATCCAGATAGCTATATTTTCAGTCCATTGTGGTAAACACAAATCCACAGATCCTTAAATTGTACTATCTTACTTATTTAATTTTAAGTAGCTAGAAAAAGAGACTTATTTTGAAATATTTTCAGTCTACCAATATATTTAGTAAAAAGAACAAAAGTCATTATCTCTTTCAGAGGCTTCAAACTGTATATGATTTTCAATAAGCTGGTATCAGTTTAAGAAGGCATTACTATGTTTGGATAGATAAATAAACACAAACTAAATAAATTCAAATAAAGAGGCCCAAGTGAAGAGATTCTACTGGATTTAGCTCTTTGTTGTTGTTTTTGTGTGTGTTTTTAAACCACTTTATGGTCCATAAGCTGATGAAGCAGTGAGTACAAGTTTGAACTATGAGAAACAGGTTTGAATAAGTCTAGACATTTGGTTATCTTCTGTCTAGCATTCATTTGTGTCGTGGGCGTCACACTCTGGGGATTAGTGTTTCATTATGCAGAAGCTGTTTTATCTTTGGCTTCCTTATAATAGCTGAAAGTGAATTCTGAGTGGAGAGAGAGTGAAGGCCAGGACTTAGTAACTACATGGATCATACCAGAATGAGTTGGATGGGTTTTAATAGTGACTGATAAGCATTATGACCTCACTCTGTGATAGTTTGGTTGGTTAGATGTGTCTACTGTACAGTATATGAAGGAATTGACCAGGATTCCCTGAACCGTGAGTGATGATGAAGGATAGAAATCCATTTCTATATCTAGTACCTAACACCTAGTATAAGTGATAGCCAGAACAAGATTATCTGTGCTGTGGAAATCTAAAGGCCTGTGGACACATCTAAGTATATAATAACTGCCTGGTCACATTATAATTAGCTCCTTTAGGCAATAGAAAGGTCAATTTTTATCCCCCAAATTAAGCATCTCTTCTATAAACAGTCTATAATTCATTTTAAAACCCAGAGTAGAGTGGTATTTGATTACCCTTACCTTTTGACTTTGGAAATGTGTTTCACTTTTAAAATGCATATAGGAATGTAAAGTAGCTCATTTTTGCCCAAATAACTACCTCTTTAATATCTTTCCCAAAGCTAGATAATTCCAGAGGAAATCTTGACTTTAGGCAGAATTCAGTGATTCCCACCACAGGTGGGCTACTGTGTCAGTGAAAAGGCCCAGACCACATTCATACACAAAGGCTCTTTCTCCAGACACCAAAATGCCATGGCACATGGATTAAAAAGCAAACAAACAAAAAATTAAGATGTACTGCTTTAATAAGACCAAGTTTGTCATTTTAATCCTTGTCAGTTCCATTTATTCGTTGATTCTCTCACCCACTGACTCAAATTAATTCATCCATTCATTCAACATTTGTTGCATACAGACAACTGCTAAATAGACTTCCTTTGCCTGGTTCCCATTTCATGGACGTGAGCCCACAGTAGAAGAGGGTCAAACTAAGAATTAAGTGAATGTTATAGTCCTAGTTTGTGACCAAAAGGGTGAGTCAGAAGGCTCATCTTCTACAGAATGGACAAGCTCTATTTTGTATACCTAAAAACCAGTTTTTTGTTTGAAAGGCAATATGGTGCCTGTATATATGGTGAAAACATGGATTTAAGTACCAGACAGGCCTGGGTTTGAATCCTGCTATGTCATTTTGAGGAAGTTTTTTTGAACTTCAATTTGTCTTTAAATGGAGTAGTCATTACAACTTTGCATGCTTGTGTAAAGATTAACTATAAAACAGACAGCATAATGATTGACACATTTAAATAAAGTGTTTAGCAAGTGCTGTTTCCCTTTCCCTTTATTCATTTTCAGGTTGCTTTGAGTAGGGCTTAGGATAACTCTTTTTGTCTTGTGACTGGACAAAAAGACCCCACCATCCTAAGACTAGAGAACTGTAAGACTTTTCTTTGTAGGTAGCCCCCACGGGGCAGCACTTCAGTGTCAGAAGGCTGGGTTCAGTGCCTCCCCATGTGGATTGCAGGTATCCAGCAGTCCTCTGTCACCTCAGAGCCTGAGTTTCCCTCTGTGACCAGTGCTCATCCACTTTGTTGATGCCTGAAGCTCGCAAGAGAGACAACAGCCCCACAGCGTGGCCTAGAGAAGAGCAAGCTCTCCCACCAGGGCACTCACTGGGGATGCCATTGTCCTATTGCCAAACTCATGACCTTTGGGGAATTTGGAAATTTACTACTCTGTGGGGGGAAAGAGACAAAGAAATTCAAGATGAAGCTTTATATAAGTAAAGGGCTTTTATTATAATGGTGTTGAATTACATTTGGATTTTGCACACCCTTCAGATTTCTTAGGATGTGGGTGAGGGAGTCCTAGGAGATTTAATTAGTTCCTTGAGAGGTGCTGAAGTTTGTGACATTGAGACCTGTTTCCTTCTATTGTCTATTCAGGGGGACCCTGAAAATTAAATTTTTGAAAGATTGAGACTGTTGCCATGGATAGAATTGTATAACTATTTGAATATAGTTGAGCTACTTGGTGTAGTTTTACTTTGTTGTTTTATTTATAGGAAGGGAAAATTAAAGTAGTAGAAATATTGGATCTGGGTTATTTCAAACACAAATTCTTTAATTTTTTTTAATGCAAGCTCTGAACTGGGTGCTTAGGATCATGCATAGCAAAGGTGAGACTTTTAGAAAGTTTTCTGCTGTTGGCAGAGTTCATATGCTGTACTTTACAGTTCAGAAATCAACATTTACGTTAATTGGATGATAAAATTTCAGAATTTGTGTACAAGCTCCAACAGCATTTTTACTGGTTTGATTTAGCAAAACCTATATTTCGTGCATTTAGTCATGTATTTAACTAATGCTTATTGAGTGTCTCCTAGAGCAAGATACTGGGAGTTAGAGAAATGAATTAAAACATAAAGATTAACCTCAAGGAGCTGACAGTCTACTAAGGGAGATAAGACATATATGTGAACAACTGATAAACAGATTATGTCATAGCTTATGAATCAAGTGGTATTGGACATTAATGGGTGAAGAAATTCCTTCTTCTGAGGAAATCAGAGGAAGGCATGAGATCTGAGCAGGACTTTGAATGACCAGAACCTCAAGTCCCTTCTCTAAACAGCAACATCCACGTTAAGAAGACGTTCATTTCTCTCCCAGGTTGATAATAGGCAAGAGTTTAATCGTCCTTGAACCTCTTATGTTATTTTCTTCTCCCACTCTCATTTCCTCCTATTCTTACCCTCTCCCCAATTTCTTCAATCCTGATGTCTCCAGGAAGATTTTTTTTAAACCTTCTAGAAGATGACTATAAGAATCTGGGTGAGAGCTCACAGATCCCTGCTTGTCTTTACAGGAAAATACCAGATTGATGTTGCTACGACTGTGTGTAAATTTTGTCCAGGGTGCAACAAGAACCATATTTCACTGAGCATTACCTATGAACAGCATTCTAATTTTCCCATTTTTGCATAATTACTTATTACAAATCTATCATTGACTTTCATTGTATATCAGTATTGAAGTAGCATGTAGTATTAGTAAGACTAATAGATAGCCATAGCCTAGAGTCTATATGAAAATTAGTCATATATAATTACTATTGATTATGCATAGAATATGTCATTTTCTTCAAGAGCATGGGCTATAGCTAATATCAGCAAGCATCATTTAGGCTTTTTTTTTCTAAGAATTTTTCATCTTTATCACTAGCCATTCTCATTCAAAAGAACTATTGCAATGAGGGAACACAATTCACATTCACTTTGTTCCACATATGTTGTGTATAACCAATATGTTGTGTGTAATCATATATATATATATATGATTCTAATATACTTGTAGTTCATCAGAGATTCCCATCTTAAAGGATACTCATAGTGAAGATATTAGGAAATAAAGCATAATTTAGTAAAACAAAGGATTATACCATTTTATATATTTAACTTTGTGCATATTAACTTTGCTTAAAGCAGGGAGTGATATGTTAGAAGGCATCCCCTTAGACAGGTTTAGACAAACAACTGGTTGAATCATAACCTCTAAAATGTTGTGACATCAGAAAAAGCCTGACAGAGCCTACGGAGTGAGTCTTAGTCAGAAATCCCAGTGCGAGCCTTAGAGATGAATGTCCTCCTGCACCTCACCTTTGTAAATCAGATTTATTCTTCAAAGGCCATTTCGGTACTCCTTCACCATGAAAGGCCTTTTAGTACTTGTTTGTTTTCTAATTGGTTTATGATAGTAGGTCTTATAGTACCAACTAGATTATAAATTCCTTCAGGAAAGAGACCTCAAGTACCTAGTGGAGTCACAGTATTTCATAATTGAAAGTGATAATAAAGGGAAGGAAGGGGGCTATAGCGTGTGACTTGCCCAAGGTCACAGAAAGTAAGACGGTGAAGCAGTACTAGAACCCAGGTCTCCCCAGGCCTGCCCCCTACATCATTCTCTGTTTCACAGCTGCCATTTAGTTAAAGCTTTTCATACATTTTTGGTGATTTGATGCCTGTCTTCTGCAGCAAAAAAAAAAAAACCATGAACCCAAGCTCAGTTCTTGAAGGATTAATTCCGATCTAAACCTGTTCCTTGCTTTTAATAGTACCATTCTCATCCAACTTCATCGTGTTCCCCCAGACATAGCTTCCACAGATGGCCAGCAGGGGGAATACAATTGTGTGGAACTTCTATAAAACTCATAGTTTGAAAAGTCACAAACCAAGATATGTGATGAGGAGAGGCCGGGAAGGGCCTAGGTTCTGCCTGTCTCAGAGCTTTTAAAATAGTCTAAAAACAACCTTAAGCCTCTATAAACTAGCTTTTTAAGTTACATAAACTGCAAATCTAATTCTTAATTAGTCTTAAAAAGTAAATACACCAATAGCAACTACAATTACCGCATTGTTGTTGTTGTTGTTGCTTTTATTTTTGTTGTGCTTTGCATTTTGAAGACAAAAGCAAAGGCAGTTCTGTAGAACAGAACAGCTTCAAATTGTCACCATCTCTTGCTGCTTTGTAAATGTCGGGGCAAAGCTGAGTTCCTTCGTTTTAGAAAATAAATGTCAAAGCAAGCCAGAGTCATCTGTTCCTTGGCAGGAAATATCGATCCAGTGACATTGTTCAGTTATAATGACTGTTTCTATCATGTTGCCGTATTTCACCAATTTAGGTGAAGAATGAAGCTCATTCTGTCATTTGACTGGCTAAGCATTAGAACCCATGTATTGTTTTAACCCATTCATTTGTTTCACCACCAATATTTATTAAGCACTTAGTGTGTGCCTAACACTTTGGGTGCCAGGGTAAGAACTGGGTTTTGGAATTAGACACACCTGGGTTCCTGTTTTACTCCAGGGACCTACTAGCTAGCTGTGATAATCTGGACAAGTTATTTAATCACGTTATCCTCACTTTCCTTACATTAAAGCCATAAAGGTTGTTATGAACATTAAAGGGCAAAATTCATCATTAACTTGTGTCTATCAGATGATAAGGCCTAAGTTATCATTAACTTTTATTACCATCAACCTCACCATATTCCTCATTCTCATCCTCTTCAGGGTACCCATTTGGTGAAGGAAAATGTAAGACAACAGCTTTTCTCTTAACATGTTTAATAAAGAACTGGATTTAGAAATGGAAGAGATCAAATGTGAATTTAGTGAAACCATTATTTAAAATAATGAGAGTATATTCAAATGAGACACTGACTCAAATTTTCAGGAAGCTATACCATACTAAAGAAATATTTGAAGAATGTTAATTAAGATACCTATAATGTAATACTTTCTTCAAATTCTTATCCTTCTCACCACCCCCAACATACGTGTCCTCTTGGCTGTTCCTGGGACATCAAGGCTCTCCTAAGCAGGTCCCAGCCTCCTCCCTGGTACGTAGTACCCCTCCTCCCTCCCTCCATCACTGTCTGGTATGGCCCCAGACACCCTTCCAGAATATTACATCAGCTTCTGTTTCTGCCCTTTGATGTCAGAAGTGTTGGTGATTCGTCATTCTTTTACTTTGTTGCCAAGTAGAGTGAGGCAGATGTGCCCCCTCCCCCACTCCACAAACGTTGGCAGGCTCATTTAAGTCTTTATGACCCCACAATCCTTTTCTGCCCTCTGCCCCAGGAGGCTGCGTCGGTAAATGCTCCCATTGGTATAGCCCTCCCTAGTGACACTGCTCTTCCCCTCTTTCTCATCCCTTTCCTTAAATTGCATGCTTCTAAGAAAGTTCAAGAATTATTGATCCTCAGATACCATGTGGCAGTCTTAGCCTTGGAAGGTACACCGTCAGCCAGTTTCTTTTTCTCTCACAAGGCTCATCAAACAGGCCTCTTATACAGAGACAATGTCTGTCCATCTACCTCATGGCCATCCAGACTTACCCAGACTTGGCCAGATTCACAGTGGATGTGCAGCACGGAGCCTCCAACTGGGCTTCCAGCTGCACAGATCCAATGGTGAAAAGCCACTGACCTGGCATTTCCGAACATAGGTTTCTAGCCTTATTCTACAACTAGCTAGTAGTATTGGGCCCTTGAGCATGTTAGTCATCTCCTTGCTTTTCAGCTCCTTCAACTACAGTGGATTTTACTGAGTACCTTTCAATATCTAACTGAAATGACATATAGATAGACAAGGCTTTATAAATGAAGCCATCTTCAGCATCCAAAGGGTGGTATAGATACTTTAGAAGAATATGCGTCAACATGTTCCTGAAGACAGACTGACCATAGGAAGGTCAGCTCTTAGTGATTTCAGTATGCCATAGGGAGAGAAGTTACTGCCATTTGAGTGTCTGCCTAGGCGATGGTTTGCCCAGCAGTATTCTACTCTATTCATTTTGTTCATATTATTTTGAAAAATAACATAGCCTCAGGGGAGAACTTAAAAAAAAAAACATTTTAATCATGAACTAATTTTATTAACCCGTAGTTAAAACTCTTAGATAAAAGTAGTGCCTTACAAGTCTAGTGGATGCTCATTATTACCAGAGCAGTCCCCCTTTATCCACCGGGACACGTTCTAAGGTCCCAGTGCATCCCTAAAACTTCAGATAGTACTGAACCCTATATATACTGTTTTTTCCTATATATACATACCAATGTAAAGGAATTTATAAATCAGGCACAGTAAGAGATTAACAACAATAACAAGTAATAAAATAGAACAGTTGTAACAATAGACTGAAATAAAAGTTATGTAAATGTGGTCTCTCTCTCTCTCAAAATATCTGGAATTTTCCATTTAATATTTTCAGACCACAGTTGACGGTGGTAACTGAAACCACAGATAGTGAAACTGCGGCTTGGGGTGGGGGGGACCATTGTACTTCCTTCGTGACCTTGAGCTCATCACATCTCTCTGAACCATGACTTCCTTGTAGATGACCTCTGACCTCCCTCTGCTGTGAACCCTTACTGATTTGATTCCATACTACAGACATTATGGAAGTCGAATACCTAGTAATGCCTTCCAATATGAGTATGATATATTTGAGCTGGTTGATCTTTACATTACCTTAAAGATTAGTTGACTGAGAATAAATCAAAATAGAGCTTGCTAGAATCTCCTTTAGATTCTTGAAAAGTTTTTGAGTTCTTGATATGATTAATTTAGAGAGAAGGGGAATCAAAAAATTCAGTTACCACACTATTCCTCCAAATACACCACTTCTTTCATCTCTCATTTTAATTTAATGAAGGAAATCTGTAGAGGGAGAAAAGAAAGGGAAGAGAAGGCAAGGCTATGAGGACCAGCCAGGGTAGGTTTCAAGACTGCACTTGAATAATCAGCCTCATCTGCATTAAAAGCAAAAGGAAACACATCCCAAAAACATGTTTATAGTCTGCTGCTTCCAAAAATGGACAGCACATGGTGCAAGCTCCTTCCCATGCTGGTTAACACGCTGTTGTTCCCTGAAGAAGTGGGGAGCAGAGTCAAAGCCCTGACGTTCAGCTTCCCTTCCCAGCCCCCAGTTCTAGAGCCTCCCACCACTTCTTCTCTTCTTCACCTTGAGTAAATATTATGTCTTCATTTGAACACTGCTTTCAGGAGTGTTCTGTAAAGGACATTATGGGACTTTGCACATGGTTAGCATAAATATTAGCCAAGATCAAGGACAGAACGTGCTGCAAGTCATTGATGGTAAGAGTAGAAGGCAGGAGTAGTGCTTGGAGACCAGCATGTCCTCAGTCGACCATGGCAACTAGGACCCTTGGGTGCTTCAGCCGCCGAAAGGAAAGATTGGAATGATTCATCCTCAAGACCTCTTCTCTTCCAGCATTACCATCTTATGAAGCCTAGGTTTTATAAACAGATTGTCTGTTTCATTTCTGAGAGCATTTGAAATTATAGCAGGGGTAATTTCCTTCAACAAGGTGTGAGACATCATAGTGGATATTGAAGAAACAGGGTCAAACCGATATTAACTGAAACTGAAGGGCGATGGCTTGCAGATAAAATTAAAGATATTCCAGGATGAAATAAAAATATCACATAGTTTTACTTGAAACTAATTAAATAAATAAAATTAATTTAAAAAATATATCGAATAGTTTCGAACTCTCACTACATAGTCATTTAGAGCATACAGCTAGGACTTTTGGCTTTTAATTGGTATGATATAAATAGATGTCTCATTAAGAGTAGAGATTGTGTCTTTAATCAAAAGTTGACCATTAACTTTTGTGTACCAGCAGTATACTTACTGACCCAGAGCAGATTTATCTCCTGTCACGTGTGCTGAGGAGCAGCGATACAAATGCACATCACACCTGCATCAGCATCTTACTCTCCAGGGCAAGGCGAGGAGTTGGAATGTCGATTCTCGCTGACAGGTCGCATTGGCATTCTGAGAGACCCAAATGAGAAAGACGTGCATCTGAGAAATTAGACAAATACCAGATCATCTTCCAAGTCTAGTGCAGGGACATTAAGGATTTAGGTGCTCTGTAAATATCGTTAAAGAGAGGAAGAAAATTTCCTACACACTAAAACTGGGTGACTGGAAAAGTGATTATTATTAATTCAGGTTGGACACTCTGCCCAGCCTGTACCATCAACCTCTTGCTTGTAGTCATACCCCTAGGGCTGAAGGATGAGCTCCTGGAACGAAACTCTGGCATTTCATGGGAAATGGATGAGAAAACTGTCTGCTCAGAGGTGTGTACATGTGTACAGCTTGGGGGCTGGAAAACAACCTGAGGCTGTAACCGGAGGAAAGGAAAATACTGTAGCAGGCGAGCTGGGCCCTGCTTCTGTGAGCTTGCACTTTAAAGTCAGCCAGGAGGCTGAGAACTAGAGACCCTGTTGTGTTGATTCATGGAAGTGTCCCGTAACCTAGTATGACCTGTCAGGTCAGAGCTCATTGTTCCTAGTTAGGTTCTGGACCAGAGGGCAGGTGTGAGCCAGGTACCCTCCCATCACAAGGGGCTTTAGGGGAGGGGGACTGGAGCTCTCACATTCCTCCCAAAACACCATCTAATGGAAAATGGGAAAGCAGAACATGACTAGCTTCAACAGATACACTTTCTCTGATCCTTCTTTTGTTATTTTCCTGTTTCTTAAATACTTTGCTTAGAAGAACTCCCCAAGAAAAGATTTCCATGATATGCTTTTCAGAGATCATGTGGAAGTCAAGAATAATTGGCCTCCCTTTTTGGCTAAGAAGTCATAAGTTAAGGAGAATTTAGTTTGCTCCACCTGCCTTCCCTCGCCCTGCACACACTTATATTGATATCATTAACCCTCTGCTGCTCTGAATCCATATCAAGGATGGACTACTGACAAGCAAAAGCCAGAATGCAGCATGTATCCCCCCAAAACATTCAGTTCCCTTTTTAGTTTTAGAGTATATAATTCCAGAATGCTTTTTTCTATCACTAGATGTTTAGAGCTCCCTCCAGTGTCGCTATGTTGTCATATTTATTTTAAGCTTTTTAAAAAGATCATTATTCCTTTGACTATAGCAGGGGAAGTTTATTTTCTTTACACTTACTTCAGAAGCTGCACACAAAGCTTTGAAATGTCATGTGTGCCCCTAGAACCTATAGACGGGCCATTCCTGTGCTTCTTTTAAGACATGGAGAGTTTGGGGGGCAGAGGAGGACGAAGATGTGATCACAGGGTGGCACTCAGAAGGACACTATAATAAATGAGCAGTGTAATAAAAATATAGCTTAAAGAGCTTTTCAACTCTTCCTCTTTAGAAAATGGAAGAAGGCTGATGTTTCAGCTGGGAAGCTAAAGCCCTGAGACTCCATCTTCTTGCTTCTGTCATATAAGGCAGCACTAAATGCCTTGTGTGTTTATGGTTCTGGTGGGAGGGCAGTGGTGCATATCCCAAGTTGAACGTGTTCTGTTAGGTTTGTAATCTGGCCGACTTCCAGTTCAAGCTAGAGCCCCAGCCTTTCTCTCCCTCTCTGTGTTTATATTTAGATGCTTGTGTGTGTGTGTGTGTGTGTGTGTGTGTGTGTGTGTGTGTACTCATATGCACATATATGTATACATACAATTGAGATGTTCAAAATCCAAAATAATGTTTTAAAAGTGTTAGTAAAGAGTTTTTATCTACAACTTTGAATTCATGCTGGACTAAACAGCCTCCCTCCTTTGGTTGGCAAGACAGAGGTTTGGGGTTTCGTACAACTTTTTTGTAGAGGTAAGATGCCATTCAATGTGAGGGAACAAGAATACCTATCATTCATAAATCTGTGCAAAGTGTAGTAACTCTGAGGCCACAACTTTCTCCATGCAGCACTGCCCCCTTGCTTTTTCTGCAATCATGAGGCAATAACCCGGAGTGGGGCAGGAGCCCAGACTGACATCAAATGTTCTCTCCTCCGGCTTAATGTCACTGAGAACTGGAAGTTGCATAAATGAGAACAGGAGAGGTCTGGGCCCACGTAAATGATTCTCACTTGAAAGGAGAAACGACTTTCCTAATTTGTTCCAGCTAAGACTTGCATGCATTGTAGACCTGACCCTAGGCGGTGGGAAGGATCTCATAAGTGATGTTTTATGTTCTTTCTTCTGTTGTTATTGGCTTGTGGGTTGTGTGCATGTTGTTAACCAGAAAATTGCTATGATCTAGTTGTCTCTAATTTTTATAAACAAGTTAGGAAAACTATAACATCTTGCTGGCCGATGTACATTGTCCCTGTTTTATGAAACTACAATGAAGGATGAGTAAAAAGAAAGAGGAAAGTCAGTAATATGCATAGAGAGTACTCTGAATTCTAGGGCAATAAGTGACCAGCAAGTATTAGACTTGGAAGCAAATAAATGACAACAAAGGAAGGCCTTGTTTCTTCAACCACAGGGGTCAACTGGTGAATGAGAAAATGAAGCAGCCTGAGATCCTAGAATCAAGTGATCACTGTGGCAGAGCTGTTGGCTCTAAAGCAGCTGTCCCCAACCTTTTTGGCACCAGGGACTGGTGCTCCTTTGAGACTCTAATGCCTGACAATCTGAGGTGGAGCTGGGGCAGTGATGCTAGTGCTGGGGAGAGGCCGCAAATACAGATGAAGCTTCGCCCACTTGCCCACCTCTCACCTCCTGCTATGTGGCCCAGTTCCTAACAGGCCATGGGTGGTTACCCGGCCCTGGCCTGGAGGTTGGGGACCCCTGCTCTAAAGGGAGAGAAATACTCAGTTACAACCATGAGATTTAAACATGGTGCTTTTGTTGCAACTGCTAAGAACTGAACAGTTAAAAGTCAATATTGATTATTTTTCCCTTTAACTAGAGACTCAAAATGTTTCCACCCGTGGGCACTCCTCCTACTGGAGGAGAAATCTGCAGAGGTTGTTTTTGTTGGTGATCTAACCTTTTTTTATACCATCTCATCTGCCCAACTAAAAGTCTCAGCCACAGCTCTTCCTGTTTCCGCTCTTAAAAGCTTTGTGACAATCCAAGAGTCACATCCTAGAGCAGTCTTGTTGGTGGATAAGTAGTTTATGCTGGCATTTATGGTGTTAAACCCTTGTCAGGGCAATCTCCACATCCTCACCAGCTGCTTGGCTTAGGGAGATAGTAACTGTCCAAATAATGACAGCATGTTTCACATGCCTAGTAAAAGAGAAATATGACCCCCTGTGCACAGAAGTACACTCTTCATGAAATAAGCTTCCTGTTTAACCAAACATATTGTCCTGATAACTTAGCCATTATTTTCCGGTTCTTTTTACCCCAGTTTTTATGAGAATCTGGCAAAGATAGTAGAGGAAGAGAGCTCAGAAGTCCACATTGACCCTAGAGCTCCATCCAAGAATTTCTTTCTTCTTTCTTTCTCTAATCAATATCCTGGCACTAATGAAACTCAGAAATTAGATACTTTATTGGAATATCTACCAAAATTAGATTATAGTTAGAAAATCAAATTTCTATGAAGTAAATGTTCATCCAGAAGGATAATTGCATTCATGTATCCAATGATTGATAAATAGATATGAATATATATATTGAACAACTTGACTTTCTTCCAAAACTTATCTTTTTGCTTACTTGATTTCTTTTTTAGATTTAACTAATTCTTTTGCTTTCTGGTATTTTTCTACAAAATAGCATGCTACATGACTAATAAAAATGTAATAAAAATATCAGACATAAAGGAAATAAATCATGCTGAGGGAGGAAGATACTGAGCTCGGTTTTGGACATTTCTGGGCTTTTCAGAGACAGACAAACTGGTGAGAATCTGAGAATGTGAATCTGGAGGTCAGCGATGTGGGAAACCTCAGTACAGAAAATGAGGAATCAAATTCTGAGTGGATGAGGGTACCCAGAGAAAGCACTCAGAGTGAAGAATGAGGTAGAGCAAGGGCAGAATTCGCTTTAGCAAGGAGAAAATAGTAAGGGAGATGAAGGAGGAATGAGCAGTGGGCTAGGAAATTCGTCAAAACACAAGGAGATCTGGGAACAGAAGCTGAGCTGCAGTCATGGCCCTCACTAAAATCCAGCTCTCTCTGCTGCCCTTGCCATAGGCTCACCCTCCTATCACTGCCGTCAACACAGAACCACCCTTATCAGAATAGGTGAAACGATAAACCTGAGTAAAAGAGCACCCATTGGAGGCTTTCTCTCTGAGGCCAGAAGTACAAGTTAGCCAAGCTGACCATTCTTGGCCTTCTTGAGATGGAGGCATTCTCCCTCTCAGCAGCCCAAAACTTGCATATGAGTTCCAATAGGAATGAATATTTCGAAGAAGAAAAGCACCCCCTCAAAAAAAAAAAAAAGGCCACATGGTTTCAAGGACTTTTAACATTTTAACTCAGCACATTGAAATATCTGTCCCCAAGGTCCTGAGTCCACCTCCTCCAGGAAAGGGAATGAGAACAACTTCTTGAACATCTGTATAGACATGCACAGTCATTCTCAAATATTTTATTTCATTAGTGATAGTAATCAAAAGGTGTCTTAGAGGCATGTAAGTACTCATGATTTCCATCAGCCCTCCCATTTTTATCAAGAACAATTGGTGATTTCTCCATTTTGTGTAAAGAGCTATGTAAATGCGACTTAAAAAGAAGTCCAACAAACCCCACTACATGCAGATTGACACTGCGCACCCCCCGCCCCCCGCAACATGCCCTCTTTACACAGACCTTGAGAGCCACTGCTAGGTCTCAAGGATGAGTTTTAAAAATTAATGGGAAACTAATATTTGCATGTCTGGTTTTTGTTTTGTAAAGTGTTATGAGAACACTTTAAAATAACTTCTCCAATCTTCTTAAAAAGGAAAGGACATTTTAATAGCCCCAGAGTGAGAATAATATAATCTCAATATAAATTGTAGAAATTTAGTGTTATGACAAATTCACTATATTGTCTTATTTTTCTTTGTTTCCATGGGTTGGCCCTGGTTCTCAGAATAGCATGTGGGAACTACTGGGTTACAGTGTTAGCCAACAAAAATGGTCAAAATATCCCATTCCAACAAGAATAGACCATGACCTTCTTTGAGCCTTTCTCTGGCTTGTAATTCTTGAAATTTTCTCATGCCAAAATAAAGACTTCTTTCCTTGTCCTCTTCTAGACTATAAGCTCTTTGAGAACAAGTACAATATAGTATTCTTAATATCTTTAACATAGAGTCAGGTACAAAAAAGGTGCACTATCAATGTTTGATGAATGAATGAATGTTCTGAAGCCTATGTGGTGGTGGAGGGTGTGGTGGTTGCCCTTCCTTATAGAAAAAAATTAAGGAACAGGAGTTTCTCTGTAAGATGTCCATCCATGTGGTCGCTAAAGAATTCAACAGTTAGGGTAGGCTGAATAGAAATGCCATCAGCCAGGTACCCAGAACATCTATAAAGGCTGAAAGTGATTTGTAAACTGGTACTTTGAAGCAATAAATGTAAGCGAATGTCCATGTCATCTGGGCTTGACCGTGCAGTCAGAAAAAAAAGGATTTTTGAATGAGGAGAAAAGGCCTTGCACAGGGCTATAGAGCTGAGGCTGAAGCCTGGGCTGAAGGGAACAATTTAAGGAAAAGCTGAAGGGCAAGGAGAGCTGCTTTTTACTAGCTCTGCTTAATCAGAGGGCAGAGTGGAAAGAGTTAATGCTGAGTGAGCAGAAGGATTGGAGGATAGATGACAGGGACACTTACACAGTGCTTCTCAGACCGTAAAGTCTATGAGAGTCACCTTGCCTTCTTGTTGAAATGCACCTTCTGGTTCTATTGGCCTGGGTGGGACCTGAGGTTCTGCATCTCTCAGAAGCTCTCTGATGTTGCCGATGCTGCTGGTCTGTGAACCTCACTATGAGTAGCGAGTATTTAGAAGACAGGGTATTGAGGGCGCCCAGGAAACCCGGGAACCAATTAGAATGTCGATGGAAAATTCATTACTGCCGATTGTTTCTGCCCCCACCCCCACCCCCATTAGAGCGTGGACTCTCAGCAGCAAAACTGCTCTTTGTTGGAGGTAGAAGGTGGGGAGAGAGGGGAGCTACCCTGTGCATTGTAGGATGTTTAGCAGCCTCCCTGGCCCATACCCTCTGGATGCTGGTACCCACTTCCATGTTGTGGCAACCACAAATATCTCCAGACTTCGCCTAATGTCCCGTGGGAGACAGAACTGCCCCCAGCTGAGATCCTGGGTCAGGGGGAGAATTAGGTGACATCCTTCAGACGCATTTAGCTCCTCTCTTCTGGGACCATGAGACAGAAGTGACTTGATTCTGATACACTTAGAAGGCAACATACTTTTCACTATTTCAGTCTTTAGAGATGCTGAGAAAGTATTTGCTTTTAATTTGACAGCTTGATTATTTTAAAGTGTCCTCAGCAAAGACCAGTGCCTTAGCCTCACTGACTTATAGTTCTGGTAGAACGGTAGGGACATTTCTTTCGAAGAAAAGGTTGGCTAAATAACCTAACATCATTTTAAGTCATCACCATAAATAAACCCACCAAAATTGTGAGATAAAATAGAAACTCCATTATCTATTCTCAGGATACCAGTATTAGTAGTTCACTAATGACCTCTAAGAATTTCTTTGTATCCATCTACTGCCACATTAAACTTTTCTTACACAACCCCTAAAATGCTTTCCAGCTACAAGGTCAGTCAATTGACAGTCTGAAAAATCCTGACAAGGGGACAGAAGGGTTTGCTTTTTGCTGTTGTTATAGTTATTTCTGCTTAATGTGTTGAGAAAACATCTCAAGGTTTTAACCCCGGCTTGAGTCTGAGGACCAAGGTAGTTTAATGGACTAGCACTTCATTTGTCCTCTGGTGGTGAACATACACTGGAGGGCCTGAAGGCCCATCTTATCCAGTCGCTTAAACTTTCCCTGAAAGCCAAAGAAAACTTAGATCCAAACAGGATTTATTCTCAAGCTAAAACAAAAATGTACATCATGTTGAAAAGGCTTCTCCAAGTGCTACAGTTAATAAGCACTGTTGTGTTTTTACTGGAAAAGCATGCATCTAGCCAAGCATTCTTCACATTTTTCCCAGGATTTAGTCATAAAATCATTTTAGACATATTGCAAGGATAAAATGTGTACGTATCTGATAAAGGGCACCATTTTTTTTTTCTTTTCTGCTGTATAGCTCCCTGAAATGGGGAAAAACAAACTATACGCAACACATACAGACACTCACACACACACATACCTGTGTGTAGGTATGTGTACATACACACATATGCACATATATATGTGCACGTGTGTATACAGCTTGTCCCTCCCGTGGGGTGTGTATATGTGTGTATAAAATAAAACACACACAGATATGCATATGTATCTATTTTACCACTTGAGTGCAAGAACTTGGCTTCTTTATTCGCTATTATGCTTATTTCTAACTTGATTTAAATTAGATACTGCAGACCTTTCCCCTGCATTTGAATAACTTAGATCCAAAGTATAGAACACTTCCTCACTGTGCCCACATGTCTGCAACATCTTTAGGAATTCAAGTTGAAGTGACCTTGGATCTGACTTCTCTAGGATGTTGCAGCGGTGTAGACATGGTTTCTGTGTGTGGTCAGGAAGGACGCAGGGCTGTGGGGTCATTATCCATAAACATGGACATGAGTGCATTGTCGTTGGCTTCACCACTTATCAAAGGAAGGAGAAAAGTGAACCCAGATGTTGTTTGAGGGAATTCCTATTTTCAGGACAAATCGACATAAAGGCAGTAATCTGTGGTGGAGTCTAACGAGCACTAGACTTGGATTCCTGAGTTTGAGTTCTGGCTGTACAACTTACTAGGTATGTGACCTTGGACAGGTCACCTATCCTCATATTCCTCACCTGTTATATGGAGATATAACTCAACATAACAGTGGTTATGAGTACTTAATGAGATAATTCCTCAAAATATGTGAACATCGTGAAGGATTATATCAAACGTCAGTCGTAGTTTTTTCTTGCAGATGTTACTCCTATGGGAGTCCTTGCTAATGCGCAATTCATTTCTGAGTCAGACTAACTTTGTTAGCAGATAATGGAAATAGTAAATCAATGAGAGATTAATTGGAAACTCTGGGCCAGTAATGATTTGGCGGCATGTGGTTTGCTGGTATGTGCCTGTACATGCAGTGATGGAAAGTCTATTAGTCCTGCAATTCTCTCCTTCAGAATTCTAGTTCTAGTCCAAGGAAAAGCTGGAATGAATGCTATAGTGTGCTGGTAAAAGTTTAGCTACCTGCTTGGGGATAACAGAGGTTCTGATTTGTCACCTCTGCTGATTTCTGTGACATAAGCACTCCTGCATGAGCAGTTTCACACTGTCAATGCAACATCGCCAAACGTGAGGTTGGGAAGGCACACACACTAACTCGCCCATAGTACTTTTGCTATACAAGTAAGTGTAATTAACTTCAACCATATAGATACTAATAAAATAGAGTGAAATAACTAGAGTGTGATGAATTTTTAATGTAATTTGTTTAATTGCAAGTTTGTGTAATTTAGTTTTTAGTAATGGCTGTGTTAAACACTTGGCCCACAAATTTAACAATCAGCTCTTTCAGACTTGTACAAGCTGGCTCCAACATGCCACTGTTTCTCTTTGGCTACGTTAAAACACAAAATTGTACCATGAACCAGCAAGTTCGGGACCATCCTGGAAAACCAGCATGGAAAATGAAGCCATAAATGAATTTTTTTCTGTGGTCTTTGGATGAGCCATCTATGCTTGGTCCCACATTTTCTGCTGTATTTCCCCTTTGGCTAACAAAATGAGTATCAGTTTATGAGAATGGTTTATGGATCTAGTTGTTAGGGTTAGTATTTGAAATAATTTCAATGTTTTAATTATTTTAAAGATAGCAAAGACTTAAATAGAGCAGAATTTTATAGAATCTATTTGTGGTCATTAAGAGAAGAATCTAGAAAATATTCCCAAAGGAAGAAGAATCATTTTTTTTTCTTTTGGCTATGTCCTAAACAGTCCAGGAGGAAATGGCTGTTGGGAACAGTTTATGATGTACATGCTTGGGAGAGGGACATACAGATAAGCTGTACCTCCTTCCTTAATCAGAAGGTAATATGATGGATGCCTCATGTCTGACCACCTACATCACAGCTACGGAGAATTTGAGAAGCCTAGGTAGGAACACACAGGAAAAAAAATCTGAATAAGTAATAAATCTTGATGGTTTATAATCAAAATCATCAAGAGACCTAAAAGCCAATGAAACCAATATTTCAGATACTGAATTATTAACTTATTCCTAGATGTATTCCAGATATTTGGCTCATCTTGAAGAAGCTTGTTGAGGATATTAGTAAAAAGACTGCAAAAACTTATAGACACATGACATTTGGGCCAAGCATAGCTTAAAGTTGTGGGTGAGAGTGGGTGGGACATTACAGGAAAAGAGAGTGTTCTATGTTATAATCTCACTTTGTAAATGTATTATACTTTATTGTAGATTAATTGCCAAAAAGCATATTTTAAAATTCAGTCCCATGTACAACCCAAATATTGCATTTTGTTTTCCTGAGCAGGACTTAGTTCAGTAACGCTATAGTCCCAGATTTTCAAACATACTGGTCACCTATCATATATTTGGTAGACACATATTTTTTTGCAGGCAAATAGTGTGGTAGTAGTCATGCTTTTTAAAATAAAATGACTCACCATAATTCTCCTATCTGATCATTTGTTAGTTATATGCTGTTTTTGTGTTGGGGAAATATGTGACCTTTTGGTAATTCTAAAAAAAATAAGCTTCATCAAACAAAAAAAATGTCAGTATGTTATTGTTTTGCTTATGAATTCACTCAGATAAAATATTTTAAGATCTTGTAGATTCTTGAAAGAAAATGGTTCTTTTTTTTTTTTTTGACATGTTTACATTTAGGGGAGCCATGTGACTGCTTATGGTAGTGGCGCTCAAATTTCTAGTGGGCCAGCAGCAACTGGCGGACTGGTTAAAACACAGGTTCCTAGACTCCACCTAAGTTTCTGATTCTCTAGGTCTGAAGTGAGACCTGAGAATTTGCATTTCTAACAAGTTTCCAGATGACGTTGATGCTCTTGGCCCTGAGGACCACACTTTGAGAACCACTGACTAGTGCTTTTAGAGATAATGAATGGGTCAGGAAATTGTCCCACAAATCAGTAAGCATAAAATAAGTATTAATAGCACATCAGGTATTCTGAATTCTAGGAAGGGAGGAAATTAAGGCATTTTAGAAACACTTAATTTATGACTGGCAGTTTCAGTTTGCAACTGCTCCTAAGCTCTTTCAAGAGGACTTTTAAAGACTAGCTTGCTTCTGTGTCCATGGATATGTCTGGGGAGACCGAGTTTTCTGTCTTTGCTCTTAGCCATCTCCCCACATGTCATATCTCTGTTGTTAACATTGAAATTTCCCCCACGTTGAATAACCTGACAGCAGCCATCTGAAAACAAGAAGGCGGCAAGGTTATTGATAATGGCTAGCTAGCATCATATCTACAACCAACCCCACAGACAAAGCTTTCCAACATGCTCTTAATCACTGTGGAAAGAATCAGAGAGTTTTCTGCCAATGAGTTTTCCCCTTCTTTGTTTCCCACTAAATTCATCCCAGGCATGTCATGATCCTGGTGACTGGCTGCTGAGTTTTCATTCAATGAATCAATCCCTACATTGCTGGGTAGAGGAAACACCAGTCCACCGGAGGCTGCAATGGGCCTCAAGGGCAGAGAAGTAAAGAATCTGAAAGGGATGAGAGGAGTGGAGGCATCAGTAAAGGCCCTGTGGTTAGCCACAGCCACGCACACCCTCCTCCCACCATGCTAACAGGTTAAAATATGTTTCATAGGATACATGGCTTTTCCAGAGCCTTACTTTTAGTGCCTTCCAGAGCCAGCATGCTGCCCCAAAACTCTCTTTTGCCAGTGAAATTGTTAGACTCCAAGAGTTGCAGTTAGAAAACCTACACTTAACCCAATATTCTCTGCAAATTCATGAATCATAATCCTACTTAAATTTCTTCTATTAGAGAAACATGGTATTTTTGAAAAGTGGATCTTAAACCTATTTGATCAGGACCCTTTGAGGAATTTTTTTAAATACCATTTCCTTTGCACCAACCCAGAAAATTCAAGTTCCACAGGTGATTTGGGGATGTCTGAGAATCTGTATTTACTACAAGATGTGGTGATCATTGTGGTGATCATTCTTAAGCCATGCTTAAGAATTTCTGATGGAATGGTGCCAATTTGATGGTGGTGATTATGCTGCTGCTGCTGCTGCTGCTGCTGCTGCTGCTGCTGCTGCTGCTGCTGCTGCTACATTATAGGTACTTTAAAGAAAAGCTTTTTTTGTGTGTGTGAAGAAAGACAGTAATCCATAACTATAATAGTTCTAATCTGAATTGTGTTCTCTTGTGTTTAGATGACCTTCATAACAATTATTTTATGTTCCTCCCAACGTTCTTGGGAAGTAGACAACAGAACATGTCATATTGGCACCGTCTTACAGCTGAGGTACTCTACAGAGCAGAGCCACCCTTTCTGCTTCCAATCTAGTGTGCTTTCCACTATACCACCTTTGTTTTTGATACCTTGAGTCTGTCATCGTGCTTTTCATCAATAGAGTACTGCCACTACCACAGTTAATCGTGGCATAACTGTGGAGAAGCTAAGGTATACCCAAAAGGTCTGTCTAACAGCCCAAGTTCTAAACTTGGAAGGAAAGCCAGAGTTCATCTATTGTAGGGCTGGGCAGTTACTGATATAGTATAAAATCAAGCAACCAAAAAGCAGTTCAGTTCATGACAGGAAGTTACTTGCATGCATACCATACATAGAAGTGTGTGTGTGTGTGTGTGTGTGTGTGTGTGTGTGTGTGTGTGTGTACACACATGATTACAAAGGTCCCAGTGGAGTCCAAGATCCAGACCATGAAGAATAATGGTTAGTTAGGAAGGTGATAGGGCGACAGATATTGAAGACATTGTAATGAGAACACCAGAGTTCAAAGATAAGACTTTCCATTTACAGAAATTCTTGGGAAGTAAAACTAGAGTTTGAGGTTATGGATCAAGGAAGTATCTCATAGAGTACTGACGTGAGGGTGAACCTAGTGTCTTCAAGTTGGGATCAGCTGCTAAAGTCCAGAAAGCTCAGATTAGTCAGATATTACATATGCTGTTATGTAACCTGGAACAAGCCTCTCTTTCCTTTTCTGTAAAATAAGGAGTTGGCAAAGTAATAATCTGTGTATGTTCCTTGCAGCAAGGAAAGCTATTGACAAATGAATATCAAGAACATGGCTTAGTGCAGTGTGTCCGTGAAAGTGTTGACAAAAGGTGAGCGGATAAAGGACTCCTTAGTCCTGGTCCCAGGTCAGTGACATTATTGCAAGTAATACCTCCTTTTGTGGGGACAGACTGAGCAATTAATTGCAGCATAGTGGACACACCACTAACCCGTAAGCCCCACGGGCTGGTCCCACTCACTTGGAATAGAGCGAATGCAGTGCACGTGTTAGTCATGGGACTTCTGGATGTTTAGTTAATGCCTCCCACTGACCTTCCTTTGGCTGTTGTCATTTTCTTACTGTCCAGAAGAAAAATGAACAGAAGTTGTGTTACAATGGTAGCTTATTATCAGCCGTGTACTGCTGGTAGTGAGAGGACTGCCAATAAGCTCAGAAACCAAGACTCCTGCTTTCCCTTCATTCAGTAGTTTTACAACCTAGAGGAGACAAGAAAATTAGGGCTCTCAAGACAGAAGGAAGTCAAACGAAACTGGAAAGCGGTCTCCTATAAATGTGTGCAATGCCTGCCAGTTAGCTTTCCGCCTGCAGTTGCTTCTGGGAATGCATGTCTATGTGGAAATTATCTGTATATTTGCTTTCAAGGGATGCTAATGTCTTTTTAATCTAGGCACATTGGGCTCAGGAAAAGAGAAGAATAATGAATGGTAATTAAGTAAATGAAGGAAGCATTGGTCAGAAGGGCTGTATAAACAAGGCAGAATAGAAATTCTCTTGTCTGTTTTTAAAAACAATAAAGGTGATATCTTTCTTATAATTACATATCCAGAGTTTACTTGCATCTACACTATTATTTAATTTTATCTTTAGCTATAGATGCTATAGATTACAGATAATCTTAGATTACAAATGTTTAGTAACCCATAAGCAGAGGCATGGGAATGCTATAGCAAATTACTCCAGGCCATGAAGCGTTCTACAGGCTGGGCTTTGGTGAAAGGTCATGGCCCTCCCAGTGTTTCACCTTTTCCTAATCCCATTGAATCATAACAGCTTTCTGGTACAGTTCGTGAAATTCCAACATCAGACTTCCTTTAAAAGATACATACCAGACCTGCTCTAATGTATTTAATCTGAAGTAGCAGAATTTCCCTGAATCCAAATTCGAAGGTGTACCTCCTTGTGGCCTTGAGTCCTGGAAGGATCCATACATCTTATAGAAGTAGCATTATCTAGTGCTACTCAAAGGAAAATCTGCTGTAATCCTCCGTTGTTTCCAGAGATTTCATGTGTTTTTATGTGAAGAACTGCTCTCAGAAAATTTCTATATTTTGGTAGCAGGGACCTTGGCAAGAAGTCAGTCAAAAGCACATAAGTACTATTCCTGCTGATAGGATGCTTCCCAGGACTGGTGCTGACAGCACTGCAGGGGGACCTACAGTCCCTTTCGCCTTGGCTGCAGGTTCTTTGGTAAGGAGACCCCTTCATGGTCAAGGGTCTGCCTAGCTCCCCGGCCTCTTCATGCTCCCCTGTGCATACCAGAGTTATTGCCTACCATGAAAACCAGGATCGTTACTTAGTGGTCAAGTATATGGACTTGCGATTAGAGGAACCTGAACTCATATCTTTGCTCTCCATTTATTATTAATTTTTTTTCCTCTCTGAATAACTATACTTACCTGGGAATTAAAGAATTCAGGGATCTGCTTGATCCCTTATTCTAGATGCATTTATTTAACAAACTTTTATTAAGCATCTGTCGTTATATGTCAGGTGCTATTAGAGACATACTATAACTACTAAGACATGGCCCTTGTCCTCAAAGAAATAATAGCCCTATGAAGGAAATAGATCTGTATGAAAGTGATAGAAGGGATGGTATCTGTTCCTATTTAGAGGCATTCAGTCTTTCAGTCTAGGGAGTTATGCTAATGGCTCAATAGTCCAAAAGTGCATTTCTTTATTTCTTTTAGTTTTGCACTCCTTGCAAAGGGTATTTCTCCTTCACCACGGACTTGCTGCCAGTGTCAGACACTCGTCCCAGGTGGCCTGATGCAGCAGGTCAGAATAGCTCATGGAGCTTTTACATCTGCTCTCTTGACTTTCTGGAGGAGCACAGCATCCATGCACACGTGTTGTTTTATCACAGATTTCTCTTTATTTCTTTTACATAAAAGTTTTAAGTGCAGGGCTCAGTCTTATCTGAAAGGGAATGTTTAAGTTCTCAGTGTAACTATTCTGACTCTCCTGTGCCTTTGCAAATATGTTAAAATGTTCTCAGCCACCTCCAGTCCTGAACTCCCATTTTTCATGGTTAACGGGCTGTCACCACTCCCCAGCAGTCTACAGAGCAGCAGCAGGGACGACGTGAAGGACTTGATGTAGATATTCTTACTAGCAGCTGATATGTTGTCATCTCAGGAAGGGGAGAATGGCAAAGAGGAATGATTGATGGGAACTTTGTGGAACAATCTTCACTTAATTATTTTTGCATAGATTCCTGAATTGTGCTTCTTTGCCAGAAAAATATATGTGTGTGTGTGTGTGTGTGTGTGTGTGTGTGTGTATGTGTGTGTATATAAAACAATGCAATAACACAGACTGCTGTAGAGCCTGGAATGTGCCATTGCGTGTGAGGAATACTGTTTGTTCTCTTAGAACCTTAGGCATCTGTCTGTACCTAGTTGTTCTTTATCTTGTGGAAGATTAATAGCCTTCGGGGTGAAGGAGAGGACAGAGACCCTACACAAGAGTAAGATAGGGATGGTTGTTGTTCATAATCAGATGAATGGACTGGAGCCCTGTATCAGGAGAGAAAATGTGTTTGAGATTAGCATGTTATCAGGGAAATGTTTGCACTTATCTCCTTTGAATAAGTTACAAACTATTTTTCTCCTTTCATGAGGGCAAAGTAGTAATTCGGAAAATGTTAATATGTCATCAAGATGGAAAAAGTCATTTTGTGTGTCTACGCGTTACCAAATCAATGGATGTGTACTGAGTACCTACTGTGTGGGTAAGAGGGAGAGGGAGGATTGGAGAGAACCTGCAATGCCAACTTAAAGGTTTTTGACTTTATCCTGGAGCTAAAATGAGAAATTAGAGCATGGGTTAGAGAGACGCTGTTACACTATTTCTACCTATATCCCTTCTGTGAAATGGCATTCACTCACCAGCCAGAAGCCCCATCTCACTCCTCCATGTGCACACATCCGACAGTTCGGTATCATGGTGTGCACTCTGCCTGTGCAGTCTCTCTCCTACCTGGCTTCTCTTCACCATCCTCCCTGCCCCTGTGCCAGGTCAGACCTCATGACTTCTCAGTGGCACTGGAGCGAGATCCTCTCAACTGCTCTCCATTCCTACAGAACTTGGTCCCTTCCCACCATCCTCTACCCTGTAACCAGAGAAACTGTTTTAGTACAGAAATGACTCTGTTTAACCCTCCAGTGGTTTTCCATAACCTTCAGGAGCCGTGCTGAGTGGGGAAGAGCACTACTTACCTCCTTCCTCCCATCCCCTCTGACGCTCCACACTTTGCCAAATGTGGCATATTCTCTTGTATGATTCTACACGCTCCCTCCTCTGTGTAGATCTCTTGGTTTGAAACATGGCAATTTCTATGTATTCTTCAAAACTCATCATTGCTGTCACCTCCAAAGAGTCCACACTGACTTTTCCCTCCTTGCTTCATTGAGCTATGCTGTCTTTCCTGCCCGTGAAATTCATCATGTACGATATTTACTGTCTGCTGACTGTGCCTGCACACTAGGTACTGATCTCCTTGAGAATGAGAGCTAAGGATCTTAGACCTTCTGTCCTGTGTATCTGGTACAGAGTAGGCAGTCAGTGAACAGTTACTCACCAAACGGATGAAGTCTTAAGGCTAAACTGAAGTAGGAATGGATGTAGAGAGAGATCACGCACATATTCCTTGCCATCTGTGCCATTGCTCTGTCTCATATCTTATAGTCACACCATTCCAAGCAAGGCTACACATTGTCTCTAGAGAACCTCTGGAGACTCACCATGATCAGATTTTTCTTTCTTTACCAAGATCCTCTTTATATGGGGTCCATGTCCCCAACAATCAATGGAAGAGTATTTTTGAAAGCTTTCACTGCCATGGGTTCATGATGAAAAAAAGAAGAGGCAGGTATGTCAGAATGAGCATAGATAAAGCTTTTTGGTAGTAAAAGAAACTGAGTCATCTTGTCATTCAAACTGTGGTATCAAAGTATTATTATATAAATTACAGTAGGTTACATAAGTCTCTTAAATTACCTGGATGTACAAAATAGAATTTAAGACGGAGTACAGAGAGAATACATTCCACACACCTCACATAACCTTAGCATAGCTATTTGAAAATAGCTGGTACAAATTGGCATTTGCTGGTTTTCTATTCACAGATGAACAAAGTTGCCCCAGGTTTTCCCTTTAAATGAAGAATTCTTTTATTGACCCAAGTTTATGACAGTAAAATAAAGTATTCTGTAGTTGACATTGCATTCATAACCTTTTGAAGACAATTCAATCTTTTCTTTATGTGCTAGCACACTGGCCTTACTTCATTGGCCAAAAGAGTGCCCCAATTGAAATTAATTCCCCTGTGTCTCAGTCCCATCATCCATTTGGGGCAGTGTCTTACCCATCTTTTTCTCTAGGTTACCAGCTGAGAGTCTGGTATCTAGATGTTAAATGAATAAATTGTTTAGGTAAAGCTATTATCAGAATGATCTAATGACCATAATTAAAAAGTGTGTGTAGGCACTTTATATTTGAAAAAATGTGTTTTAATAAGTTGTGAATTATTTGGGTATAAATCCAATATTAATTATCATCAATAATGGATAAAATATTTTGGGCATTTACTATGAGCACTAAATTCTACTGCCTTTCCTTTTAAGAGAAAGACTCAAGTTTATAGATTAAAAAACAATGAAATATAATTAAAAGTACATTCTTTGGCATAAAGAACTCAGAGTAACAAGTCTGGTATGACAACGTATTCCTCCCTTTTCAGTCTACATTACTGTAGAATGGACCATGAATAAAAGAAAAAAAATTACAAATCATAAACATTTGCAGCCCTCTCCTTCCCTTACTGTCTTAGGAGGACCAGGTCATGCTTGTTTAGCCTATTTGTTGTGAGGTCAGAAAGGTGAATGATTAAGCTGAAATTAGGCCAAATTTCTCCTAAAGAGAAAAGGCGGTGGAAAGTGGGAGAAAGACATGGGAACAGGCAGTGCGAGGCTTATAAAACAAGATGAGGTGGGAGGCCAAATGAGGAGCAATTGCTGCATGCAGTGGGACTTTGGGGAAGAGAGGTATAAAAGGCTTTTTAGGAAGCCTTTCTGCGTATGGGGCCACATAGCGTTTCCACATGCTCCCTACTCCCTAACCCTCTCATTTGTCCCTGCTTTCCATTTCTCTTCAGAAAACTTTGGCCAAGACCTAAATTTATGTTTCTTTTGTATGGGACACAAATCATGGAAAAACAGCCTCCACTTCTACCTGAGTTACAGTAACAGACATTGAAAGTCAGTGCCTTCATTGTCATGGAGGAATGGAAATTAGAAAACGACTTTTATAAAGTTTTGGGAGTTTAATGAAAGTTGAAACATCCCTGTCTTCTCGCCCTACTCTGTTGTTAGCTTCTTTGCAGTATTAATTTTCTGTGCCTAACCTTATTTCCAGAAAAAGCAAACACTTCCAAGGGAATTATTAGTTCCTCACTGAGTAAAATTACTAATAAAAGCCAATTAACAGAAACTGGATTCTGTATAACTCAGTATTTTAAAGTTGTAAGTATAGACATGTATCGATATAGAAATGTCAGTGGCTCTTAGGTCAGATGCTTTAAAAAATTCCAATCTGTCTAAATATCAGGAACTTCTCAAATTACCAGGAGGGTTGGTACATCCTTGAGAAATGGTGGAGTGTGTTGTAATCCCAGTGTGGATAACATGACAGATGGAGTTGTTCATTCTAGACGAGAGGCAGCTCGGATCACTAGGTAATGCACCTGTCTTCAGCTTTCAATAAAAAGTCTGTGGTTGGGGTGACTGAGCACCATGTATGTTGAGAGGAATTCAGTGGCGTTGATACTACTACATGCTAATTGAATTCCAGTCACTGGGTAATGAAGTCGCTTCTTCACACACAAACAGCGTTATATGGCAACATTACATTTCCAGGGATGCTGTAACAAAGCACCACAAACTGAGTGGCTTAAATAACAGAAATGTATTCTCTTACAGCTCTGGTGATTAGGAGTCTGAAACTGAAATGTTGGCAGGGCCATATTCCCTTTGAAGACACCAGGAAAGGATTTGTTCCAGGCTTCTCTCCTATCTTCTGGTAGTCCCTTGGCTTGCGGAGGCATAACTCTAATATTTTCTGCATGTATCTGTGTCCAAATTTCCCCCTCTTTATTAGGATACCAGCCACATTGGATTAGAGCCTACCCTACTCTGATATGACTTCTTTTTAACTAATTACATCTGCAACAAATCTAATTTTAAATACAGTTTCATTCTGAGGTACTAAGGATTGGGAGTTCCACAGATAAATTGGGGGCAGGAGGTGAGCAATTTAACCCATAACAGTGCCTCACGAGTGACAATTTTGGGGATCAGGCCGAATCTAGCCGCCCTACAGAGTCCCTTTTTTGGGGAGACGAGTGTCAGCACTGATTGATTTCAGGTAACAGAGCTCTCTCAAGTCTGAGATGTAACTTCACACTCCCCTAAGAGCTATTTATGGCTTACAAGCCTGTGAACATTCGAATGCTCGTGTACGGAAAAGACAATCAGCCAGACAGATTTCTACACCCACTTAAGAGCCCTCACATGGATCCGTCACCCACCCTGAGCATCACATTAGAGTTGACATCTGAAATGTGTCTGGCATTTTCAGGTAAAAAAGCCTTTAAAAAATATCACGTGAATGCCAATTCCTTACTCTCTTCCTGAAAGAGCCCAAACACAGAGATCCAGACACAGGGATCTGCAGAAATATTAGGCCAGAGATAATCAGGCCTCTGAATAAGTCTGGAATGAGGGCAAAGTGTCTCTGGCCTCATAAGATTTAAGTGTCATTAAGCTTAATTTTTCATAATATTATCCACCTGCCATATAGTGGATGCTCGCTGCAAGTTTGAGAACAAGTGAGAAATGGAGTCTCTGTCCCTGGTCATGGATCGTAAAGGTCCCTGTGTCTGTCCCGTTCTCCTGGCTCCTGTGTTAAGAAGGAGGAACCTAATGCAGTTCCCCAACATTTCATCTCACTCTCCATACAATCTGGATATATTGAGGTGCTCATGAATGAATCAGTGATATACACCTGGATTGCACCCTGAACAAAGTCAGAAAAGCACACATCCCAGCTTGTAGCCAAACAGATGCATACTTTTGGGAAGCAGAAATACTCCACTTCCCACTAGGTGGATGAGCACAGTCCATGCTAGTCCATCTGTGTTTCCTTACTTTGTTCCTTTTTTCTTGTTTTCCCTTTCTATTTTTTTTCTTACTTCCTAAGACAGTTATTAAGTATATCCTTTCAAGACCCATCTTGAGGAGATCTTCAGAAATGATCCAGTCTTTCTGCCTGTATACTTTGTAGGCAGAGTGAGTTGCTGTTGCCTTTTCTCTCCTGCCAGAATCTCATGGATACTACTCGAGAGACTTTTATTACCCTGCCTCATAGTGACCTCTGCACATGCCTGTCACCCAACGAGACATGAAGTCTCAACTTCATTTTATTCTGCTTTGTTTCCCTAACACCTAGCACAGTGCCTAGCCAGGTGTTCAGTGTATGGCCATTGATAAACTGACCAAATGAATGAACAAGCCCCTCAGTGCTTGCACTGCACTATTCTGAAGTGTCATGGAGGACACAAAGAAATGTAATTGATGGCAGGGTATTCTTCTAAATAGCTTCATTATAAAAAAATGTCATTATATGTCAAACAAATAGCATTCTAAGAATTTAGTAAGTCTTTAGGAGTTTCCACTGGTATAATGGAGAGAGCACTGCTCATAGACTCAGTAGATATGGATCCCAGTCTTGGCTCCACAAGAAATTTATTCTCTGACCTTGGGAATTTTCTATAACCTGTCTGACCCTCAGGTTATGGATCTGAAAAATTAGGCCTAATGCCAATCTTTAAGAATCCCTGTGGCTTTAAACGAAATGACATATGTGAGCTTTGCGAGTGATAAAGTGATGTGTAAATATATAAAGTATTGCTGTTGTTATGACACAGACACTGTCTGAGCTAGAGCCAGGCCATAAGAGAGGTATGGGCAGCGAGTGTTTTGAGTTTCTAGGCAGGAGTAAGCAAGTAAGACATATGCAGGAGGTAGAATTTGATCTGAGCTTGGAAGACTAAGGCTGACTTGGATAGGCAGAAGGAAGGAGAATGGCCTGAATAGCCATACATGGTTTGCAATGAGCAAGGAGTGGGTGTAAGAGGGGGTCAGGGATAAGCCCTTTAGGCAGATCAGAGGCTGATCTACCCATCATGCAGTAGGCAGAAAGTGCTTAAAGCTTAAATTTCTCAAACTGAGCTAAATTAATTATCCTTTTACGTTTACGTTCTGTGAGTTATAATGATGTTTCCTTATAACAAAGCTGCACCTCATCTAACCAAATAAGTCACTCGTCATTCCCCAAGCACAGTGCATGCTCTATATGATCATTTTTTATACACAATTCTCACCAGTTATCGAAATGCTGCTTTCTCTCCGGTGACTGCTCACCGTCCGAGTTGGCTACCTCCTGTCTTCCCTGGGCCACATTCTCACTGCCTGCTCCTACAGGGACATGGTCTTCCACCTCACCACGTTCAGAGCACTGTTCTCCTGCCTCCATGGCAGTAGCATTCATGGCAGTGTGCTTTGATGGTTTGGGTTTGGTTTTGACTTCTCCATGACCATCGAGTCCTGGAGAACAGGATTGTCACCTTTCATTGGTGACCCTCAGGTGCCTCATGTAGCCAGTATAATCTGACCCCAGCAAGTGCTCAGTGATTAGAGGGAAGAAGGAAGCTCTTTTCAAACTCTGTACTTAATTTACACCAAAACGCCAGTCCTTTTCCTTTAGATTTTTTCCAAGAGGAAAAGCAGAATCCTAGATTACCATCGAGATGAACTTGAGGGATGATGAGAATTGAACATGAACACGTGACTTGTCTGTAAAAGCCTTTTGAGAGTGTGCCTTGTTGAGTCCAGTGGAATGGTTTTGAACTTACTTCCTTTGAGGTCGATGTATTTTGGGCTTTTGGCAGAAACATGTTGCTCTTTATTTGTAGTTATAAATGCTGTTTGTTTTGATTTTATTTAAATATGCGGGAATTTTTCTGGTATAATTCTTAGGATACTGGAAATAAATTGATGGGAGCACTTGTGTGAATGAATGAGTAAAGGAATTGCACAATTTTGAAACTATATCGCTAGGTCCCTTCAAGTATTTCTTTGTGTATTCCTTACCTTTCAAGAGTGTCTGCAGTTCCTTGTGTGCAGTCACTTCCTAGAGCAAATGTAACTACAGTATAACAACATTTTTAAATGGAACAGTTTTAAAGACAGGTTATTTTGAGACCAAAAAGTAAAGTTTGGTGTCAACATTTTGTTTAAAAAAAAAAAAAGTGAATTCAGAGTTTGCCAGCCATAACTCAAGCGCCAGAAAAAAATAATATAAATGGCATTCTTAAGAAATTTATTTTTATGTTTTTGGGTTTTATGAAATAAAGGGAAACTGTCTTGAAAATCTATAGTTTTTCAATTAAAAGCAAAGTAATAAGTTGGTGTGATTTATTTTTACCTTTGAAGAAAATGGATATGTACATGGTCTCCCTTCAGTCCTCTCCTCTCCTCTAGCCCTTTCTCACCCCCACAAGCCAATGCCAGCTGTTTCTCTCATATCATTTCTCTGTTTGAAGGGTGAGGAAGGTAGTTGTGGTCATTTTCACCTATAGTCCATTCAAATTCTTAAAAAAAAGATACCAGCTGGTAATGACTTCTGCTGGGTTAAATGAAAGTCTGTGAGTGGACTAGTCAAAATATAATCCTACAGACCTCAAGCAAACATTTCTTTTTCATTTCTGCTATAGGCATGGAGGGAGGATTTAGTCCAAAGTGCCTTGGGGTTTCGTTCAGTCCAGGGTGTAATTTTTTTCTCTTTTGCCTATAGCAATTTCCTTAACATTAATGAAAGGACTTTTTCCCTAATGAAGCATGAAAATTGATTGTATCTTGCCAGGAGGGTTCTTCTTAAGTCTTAAGATATTAAAGATTTCATGAGAACCACATGAAGAATATCTTCCTGAATCATTTACATTTTCCCCTTTTGTAGGCTTATGTAACCATGCAGAAAATCTAATAATAAGTGTGCTATTAGTGTACCATGTGCCATCCTGTAGGCAGCCATGCTGTGGGGGTAAGAAAAATACCAGTGCCCGGGGTTCATGGATTGCATTCAATTGTACAAGTGTCTGAAGTAAAGCCTTGTTGGAAAATCTATAGCTAATTGGACAGAGAGTCCATTTTTATCATGCTTTTTTTTTCTTTCCCTATTTAGTCTTTTTTTCTTGTGGCAGAAGGAAGCCATGGAGTACATTCACAATGAAGTATATTTTTCCAAGCAAGTGGCTTGAGCTATTTTGATTTTCAAAGTAATGTTTGTCTAACACAGGTGATGTCAACCCATATCAGAACAGGGCATAGACAGGAGGGCAACAAATAGGCAAAAAAACAAAGATACAAACATTGTTATCAGTGGAATTTTTCCAGCATCCATTTACAAATCACAAGGAGTTCATGCTGTCCAAGTTCTGAAATTTAATAAAGGGTCCCATCCAGGACCCCAGAAACTGCTGTGATCAACAAGGTGAGAAATGAGGAAGGGAGAATTTTTAAATTCCCCTGTTTTTGTAACCAGGCATAGAGGGGCATTTGGTGGGCTAGAGATACACATTCACATCTGTAGTCAGTACAGGAATTGCAGAGTGGTTGATGGCTGCTTCTTCAGAGATACTTTTCCTGTAGATTTTTGCTTTGGACCCTAAGTAACAGGACTGTAATTCCTAAAGTATAACTATTTGTGCTTGAAAAAGAGTTTTCTGTATAACACAGCTTAGTCAGGGGATCAGTGAAGTCAAGCCTGGGCAATAATGTACCACTTCTAAATCCTGGGGCCTTGTTGGTAATCCTGGGGCTTTTGTGGGCCTTTCTCTGGTGTACTTTTGACTCAGTGATAGGGCCTAAGCACACCCAGGCTTTCTTTCCTGGAGGCGGGGCAAATGTCTTGGCTCGAGTTGCCTTTCTCATCCTCTTCCCTCTGCAGCAGCTCTGCAAAGTCTCCAGGTATGCGGGGGAGCGGATGCCTTTTTGCTGCCAGCCCCAGCAGTCTTCTTCAGAAGCAGAGTTAGCAGGGCTCACTGCTGCCACGAAGCCAGTCAGTCTTTCTGAATTTCTGTGAAATTAGACATTACCAGGGGCTCATGTGTCCTATTTTCCTTGGAAATATGTAAGAAAACATGCAGGTTTCATCAAAGGTATCATATGTTGAACGGATGTGTTTCTCTTCTTCCCAAGTTTCTCCTTCAACAATATTCTGTAATACTTGTGTGCTGGAGTTTACTTCTTTCATCCCAGGGCCCAGCTTACCTCCATGTCAGACAGAGGTAGGAGCTGCTGATCTTTGGGGCACACTTACCTCCAACCTCACAGGTGTCCTTTCAATGCTACTAAGCTGGAGTAGCTTGCTATTGATGATTCTTCATCATTTATACCTTTTGAGACATTTTCTCCCTAATCGATGCTCACTTAGACGTATGATATTTCATTAAGGTCCAGAGGTACTCATTAAAACAAGCATCGGAGAGTGTGCTAGATGTCCTCATCACAGAGTCCAAGAGGGGGCCCTGTGGAACTCACTACGGAGGCATTTATAGATTGTTAAATTAAAGGATTAGTGTTGTACTAAATCATTTTCAGGTTGACAGTTGTGGGAAACCAGATCTGACCTTTAAGTAGGCTTTAACTCATGGGTTTATGGTAAGAAAAGTTGTTAAGCTATTGTTACTTCTAATAAATCCTCTAGCTTGCTAATTGACCATACTCTACAATGTGGAGCTTAACTAAATATGGTCTTGATCTCTAGTTTTGATATGTGTGAGCATTATTTTTTCCCACTGGATTGTAAGCTCCTTTTTTAACAGGGACAATGTCTTTATTTTTCCTGACCCCATCCTAAAAGCTTCTAGTGCAGTTCCATGTACATAACACATGCTAAGGGATTTGTTTATTGAGTGCTTGCTACATTTTTACAGTGTATTATCCATGGTTTATGTCATGGCAATTTATGTAAAATGTTGTACCTAATTACAGAAAAACATTGATATTATATATTGATCTGTAACCAGGTTGTCAGCAAAAGGAAAAATATTATGAAGTTTATATGGACCTAGAGAGGATGAACAGGTCTACTCTGGGTGTGATGTCATTAACCTGATAAAGAAGTGGCTTCCAGACCCCCCCGTGGAGTGGCCTGAATTCCTTTACCAAGAACTGTGGGTGGAACAGATCAAAAGGTCTATTTGCCATTTGCCTTTCACTCAGCAATTGCTAATACTTGCCTTTTCCCATACACATTAGCATGTCCGCAACATAGGTAGAAAACAAGTAAAAATTGTCTAAATTGAAAAACCAAGGCACAAACAAGAAACTTTAGATCATTTGTAAGTGGCGGCCAGATCATTTATAAATAGAAAGCGTGATCAATATAAAAATACAACTGGTGGTTGCAGACCTCTAGGATCCTGAAACAGAGATGTGCTCAGGCAGCATGACCAGAACACCCGAACTTCCTTGCAGGAGTCACCAGAACACCCTCAAAGCCCTGCGCTCCTCTCCACTTGGGCCTCTTGTTCAGCCTCTTATCACATGCCCCCTTCCTGCTACAGAAAACCCTTGTCCCTGCATTCTCTATCTACCACAGCCACCTTCTCAAAGTGTCTACCATAAGGAGTCAATTGATTACATACATGGGCCCTAGGCATTTCAGAAATGAGTTACTGCCAGCCATTGCCAAATGGAACCCACTTCACGCTGACAGGTTTGGGGCTAGGTGTATACTGGACTGGATGGAGTTACATTGCATTTCTGTCTCGGACGGCTTTAACCATTTGTAATTTCTCCATAGCCTACCCATCTATCCCACCTGTGAGCTTCTCTCCTATTTTCCCTCAACGGTTTTTTTCATTCTCTTGTTTCTCTGTGTCTCTCCAGATCTTCTGCTTCTTTTCATTGTCTTTCCTCTTCTTTCTTATCAGTCCAGCTCTGGGTCTGGCGAGGGCAAGGATGTAGAAGAGTACAGGCTTTATGCCAGCTTTTCTTCCAAAGCACATTCTCCTTCGTGTCATTCAGATGCTCAATTTTTCTATTTTTTCTAAGATTCTTCCCAGTTTTATGAAAGAGAAGTGGTCGGATTTGCAGAATGCCTTGACTGGTTGATCTTTTTTTTTTTTTTCATGTAATTTTTTAAAATGTGTATCAACAACATTAGACAAACTGGCTTATTGACTCTGGTCTGCCCTGGATTAAATCAAACAGCCATGTTACAGAAATTCTACGATGTCGTATGTTCCAGTAGAGGAAAAAGTTAAAGAAATGTATAAATTTCTGTGACCTCTTTAGACACTTGGGATTAAACCAAATTAAAACACTTCTATCAATTCAATATAAATATTGGATTTTTAAAGAAAAGATTAGTATATTGCATATCTTTGGCTATCACATTTCCTCTTATCTAACCAGCTGAAATGGGACTACTGTTAATTAGAAATACTAACATCTGCAAAGATCATACCTTTTTGTTTGGAACAATAAATCCTCACCACATTTTTAAAGAAAGTTAAAAACATAAAAAGCATGTAACTACATCACTTTTAGTTCCTGCATTGGCTCATTCTAAGCATATATAAAAGTGTTTGAACACTCATTTTTAATTAACAAAACATTTGTTTGTAATTGGTTATTTTTAAACTGATTAGTAATTTACTTATAAGTAAATTAAATACTATTCTTAGGTACATGTTACACTATTCATTTGCTTTGTAAAACCATCCTTTCTACTTGGTGTGAAAGCAAATTGAGCCCAGCTTCACTCAAATGTATTGTATTTTCCTATTTTCGAGGCTCGAAAATGTAAGCTTCCAATGTCAGGGCTCCTTCATACCCACCTCCACATCTCTAGGTCTGGCTTCTAAATCAGTATTTGCTAGTGATTAAGATTTAGAGCCATTAATTTACATGCTGAAATTACCTACCATTAGCCAAATGTTTTTTTTTGAAATTGACTATTAATTACAAACTGTAGTATAAATTTTTTTCTGGTTTTTTCCTTCATTTAACTAGTTTTTTAAAAAGTTGATTCCATACTATAATTCTAATTACAATACAGTGTTAAGTGAAAGAGTTTAAAATTCTATATATTCAGAATAATTCTAATTTTATAAATATAGATAGATTGGAGCTTTAAATATATACACACTATATATTATATAATTATTATATGTAAATTATATATTTTATATACACATGCCAAAAATAACCAAAGTGTAAATAGCAGGTATATCAGTTTGGTAGAATTGTGAACAATTTTTGTATTTTTGAAATTTCCTCTATTTCCAAATATGACCACATTTTATTTTTATATCAGAAAAACAAAAAATATTTGTTGTATATTATAAATATTTCCTTTGGTGATAATCTAAACACCTGGGGGGAAAAAACAGTTATTCTCTCAGAGTTGTCTCAGCTTTTATTAACACCTTCTTTCCTTACCAGTTCCTTTCATTATATTACTTACTATTTAATGTTTGCTCTTGAAACTTATAAAGTCCATAGGAAATGCGTTTTAGTAGCTTTTGTCCTTTAATAGACCTATATCTTTCAGGTCTTTGATTATTATTAGTGAAAAAATGAGTGGACCCAAAAGAAAAAGAATTCCATTTTAAGCAGCCATGCTGTTCTCTGCCTAGGTAACTTAGCATATCATTTAAACTTCTATATCAATTCTCTCTTCTAGACCCTATAATATTCATAATACCCACCTCATGCAGAATTCCGAGGAGATGCACTTTCAATAATAATACATGTGAAAGTGCTTTGAATGACAATTCTCGACATTATCATCGCCTGTAGCATTATTTCCCTGCCTAAAAAGGCAAAAGAGGTAAGATGCAGATGGTCACAGGAGCCTTGAAAATCAGTTTTTTTTCTGCTGTGCCCTCTAGCGTGAACAGTCAGAAGGTAAATATCAATATTACTCTTCCTAATTAATGGCCTCCTAGTTCATGACAGGTGATTCTTTGGTTTCCATTAGCATTTCAGAGACCATTATACACAGCAGTCATCCTTTGTAGTAGAGAAAACTCATTTTCCAAAGCAAAGAGTCTCAAGTCAAGGAGTCAGTCCTGGTGGAATGAAATAAAGAAGGGCAGTTTATCTTTAAAATAAGCTAGCATTTAAGCAGATGCTGGAGATTATCAGAGGAGTTTGTGGAGGGTGGGGAATTTTGAAGACATGTGCCTTTTTGCACATCTTTAAATGTCTGTAATTGCTTAGAAACCAAGAGTGAAACAGTATTTGTGTGCAAATGTTAGAGGTTCACCCCATCCATGGACATTCACCAAGTAAGTAAAATTGAGCACACAGTGCGAGATTGTAACTGCTGTTCCATGGCCTAGTCCTTTTATATGAAAGGATGTACATTGACTTCCAAACTTTTGGGCTTTAACTCGGGAGGAAAAGAAACTCTGTTGGATACTGGGTTTATTTGTCCACATGGGTGAGAAGAGATGTTACTGGAGGTGGAGCAGGTAACGGCAACCATATATAGTCCACCCCCTCTGTTAGCATTTTCATTTTGAATATTAAAAGCAACAACAGAGGAGTTTTAGAATGACTAGACAATTTGAAGTTACTCTAACAGAGGGAGAAAGCTTCCTTCTATTTTAATGGCTATAAAGTGATTTTTGAACATGAAAATTATAGGATGAGAGCCTGGAGTGAATAAGGAAGAGACAGTTCGTTTATTTTTCCTCATTAATTGGATTTGATCAGTGAGTTTTATCAGTATAGTAATGCCTATTAGTTTCTGAGGGTTATTCTTAAAAAGTGTTTAGGGGTGTATTGTATGGCTAGACTGTGTTGGCTACCTTGTATACTTATTGAAGTAAAGATACCTTTTAACATTTCAGACACTGATTTATCCTCCAAATATGAAAATCTTCATTTGCCACTTTCTAAAACATCAGTGCAAATTAACATAGATTTATAGACTTGTGGAGTAAGTTGCAGATTAAGACATGTGCCAGCTAATGAAGATAGCAGGAAAGAAAATGGTCTCAAGTCTATTCATTACTATGCCTCTTCACATTTTTTTATTGTTTAATATCTTATTCCTTGAATATGTGTGATTTGGGATTAGATGTGTCAATTGGAAGACCTTGGAGGTTCAGAAATTAATAGACATGTGAAATATAAAACCATATTCATTTAACAGATACTGATGGGCATATAAAATGGAACCTCCATCTATCTTTAGAAGTAGAAGATTAAACAGAAGTATAATTAATTTGCCATCTCTACTTCCCTGATTGAGACATTTATCAAAGTTGATCTTTAATCATTAGTTTCCTTATCTGTAAAATGAAATCTATTATGACCTCTAAGGTCTGTTTGTTAGAGGATTAGGGACAGTTTCATGTCACCAAAGAAAAAAAAAGTAAAGGCCAAAAAAAAAAAATAGACATTTATTTTTTTCTCACATGAAAAAGGTTGGGAGGTAGGATTCCAGGGGAGATATTGTAGCTATACAGGTTCAGTCACCTGATCATATTCTTCAGTTCTGCCACCTTTCATATATTTCTCACATACAGAATAGCTGCTTGAGCTCCAGCCTTTACATTGGCATTCCATAAAGCAGGATAAAGGAAGGGAGAAGAAGGCCTAGCCCCATTTTCAATGATACTCGCAATAAGTACTGTACCATATTTTTGTTTATTTCACATCAGCCAGAATTTAGTCTCAGCACATCAAGCTGCAGGGGAGAATAAAGTACAAGACTTTCAGCTACACAGCAGTGTATCCAATTCAAAATCAAGAAAAAGGGGATAATGGATATTGGGGCAAGTAATAATTAGCCACAATTTTTAGATCGAAAAGCCATAATCTCATATTTCTGGGAAAATGTGACCTATGCAGTCAAGTCTGAATATATGTTGCGTGTGTACAAATCAGAAACTTAAACTATATGCCTTCATTAACCCTACCCCTTATTTAGGCCTGAGATCGTAGTTTTAGGCATAAATCAGAATCCTTACACTGATTTGTGTATGTGTGTGTGTCAGAAAAAAAATTCTTTTCTGCAAAAATGAACATAATGAATATAAATGAATATAAATATAGTCACTCGGCCTGTCCCTCCCCCTTCCCAAGTGTCAGCATATGCAGTGTTACCTCAGACTATCAACGCTTCATATGATTAATAGTGACTGGGAAAGGGGTGCTTTCCATAAGAGTTTTCTGCTCCTGCTAAGGTTACTTGGGGTCACTAATAATTGCAGCATTGTTGTATTATGCTACCTAGCTTGTCTGTGGAGACAGATCTGGGGACTGAGGAGGGGAAGAAGTTTCTCCCAGGATAACTGAGGGGGAGAAAATAAAGATCACTAAAAGTTATATCTCTGGTTTGGGCTCCATGCATAGAATCATTTTTGAGAGTCAAAGAGAAAAAAATATCACACATTTGTATTTTTTAAGTCCCCCATTTTAGTAACTAATTGAAACCAGAACTGATCTATTCTGGGCCAGAATCTCCATGGGATGGATGTTTGTGAATATGTTGCTTGTGGCTTGCTTGGAGGTTCGGGTCTGTTACATTTAATGCACGCATATTTTTAAGTGTCTCTGAAATTTTTCATCAGCCAACAAATTCCAAGAGTCCCTTTTGTTATATTCCAAGTCGGTTTCTGCTCCTGATTGTGTCAAAGAGGTTAGCTGATAGGGTGCCAGAGCCACAATTTAGCTAGATGGCGGATCCTGAATTAATGTGGTATTACTGTGTGATATAATGTCGTTTCCTAGGAAACTGCCAGCATCTGGCTAACCTCCAGGAGGACAAGTGGTCAGGAAGGTGGAGGTGGTGTTAGAACTGTTATTATTGTTTTTTCTGTTTAACAGGCAGACATGTCATGAAAACTCGTCATCATAGAGGTCCCTTTTCCATATCAACAAGACCTCATAGGTAGTAAAATGTAGACAGCTGAGATTGTGTTTTCAAATGTTGCTATTGGTCTGATTTAGATTCAGCCAGAAAAATAAACATAATTTCTGATGCTGAGAAGAGATCAGAATGAGGGGAACAAATAAATAAGCAGAAAATGATTTTTTTTTCACATTAGAATAGATGAGAATCTTACATCCGGGGAACTCTGAATGGACCCACCACAGGCAGGTATGTAAGTGGATGCAGACAGAAGTAATTCTTCATAAGTGGGGAGAAACAGCAGGAAGTTCCTGCAGCAGGACGGAGGGAAGGGAAAGAAAATGTAATTATTAAATATGAGGTCATTCCGGGTTGTTTGGGCCGAGGAGGATTCCTGTCATCTTACCTAAACTCTGCCTATACAGTTTGTAAGTTTAAATGCACTCTTGACTGTAGTCTGTTAGGAACTGCCTAGAATTGAAAAATAGATGAAAAGTAAAAGAATTTTCCAAGAGAGTTTCTGTTTGGGTATGTTGTGATTTCCTTCCACTAACAGATCGGGCTAAGGCCTAGGGACGTTAGGCCCCCAAATGTCATTTAGATTTTTCCATAATATAAAGCAGAAGGAAAAAGAAATACTTTGAAAATCAGTTGTACAGTTTTCATACTCCTTGCTGTACTATTTTTTTTAATTAGTGCTGATTGAGATGACACCCCTCTGTGTTTTCATCCCACCCCATGCATACTTCCAGCTTAGCACCGTCACGCTGAAAAGACAAGAGGAAGCACACTGAGACTGTAACCACAAGCCTGTCCCTCTGCCCCCATTCTGATTGGAAGCTCTTTAAGGAGAAAGGCACCGAGTCATTTCTACATTATATTCCACAGCCATAATGTTCTACAGGGTCCATACAGTGTTTGTTGAATAATCTGAATGAATAGGTCACTTTGCAGTTGCATAAGTAGGTGTAAGTAGATTACATTAATGAGCAGTGTGGTCTTCGTGCTTGTGCCTCCTCTTTCTGTTGAGCTAGAAACCTGAGTCCCTGCAATATTAGAGGTATCCTTGAACAGTAGGGGAAAACCATGCTTTCTTCTAACAACCTAAAAATATCTACAACTTTGGCATGAAATCATTTCAAAAATAGTGCCCCACTCTACCAAACACGGGCAATTCAACTTGGGGAGTTATTTATTGTAAATGAGGTGCTCTGTATGTATAATCTGACTTCAGTTTTATCAGCCTCCCAAATGCCAGTACTTAGTGTAATTAAAATACCAGGGAGGTCTTGGGTCATCTGTCAAAGTCCACCTTTAATAGATTCTAGCTAGCAAGCTTAGTAAACTGGACATTTTTAAGTTCTGAGCTTGAAAATTAAAGTCAGAACCCGCTGCCAGCATGCACTATCTTATTATCAAATTATTTCTAAGGCCTGCTTAAAAGTGGATGCCTCGAGAAATTCCCACCGACTTGGCCATCTCAGGTCTGGACTGTATTTCAGAATCACTTAACTAAAATATTTCACCAGATATCATGGCCCCAGTATTTATCAGTTAACTCTGGTTCTGGTAGTTACCTCAGCAGTCCCACTAATTAAATCACATCACCCTTTACCTGGGGTAAAGGGAAATGCCTACCAACTCATTCGTAACTCTGCTTCCTACTCCAGGTCCATCCAAGAAACAAACCAGAGTGAAAATAAAGCTGGCTGAGACGAGAAAAAGGAAATGATGAAATGTGAGAATATAGTGAAAACCAGCTAGCTCTAAATGGCGGGGGTGGAAACATGCTCCCTCAGTATTGCTTCACTTTATAAATCCCAGAAGGAACTCACTCTCTATGTGGAGAACACTGCCTTCTTCTGTGGTTAGACTGACCATGCTGAGTAGATCAATTCCTGTCAAGGATAATCAACTTTTGCTTATTTATAGCATGGTTTAAGTCCTACCTCACACTTTGTTTACTCTTAGTGGAAACTTGACCTCTGATTTTGTTTTATGTCCTTCAGTGAAGCATCAGGCACCAGAAAAGCCCAGTCAGCAAATATCTTAAGCGTTCAGGATTATTACCAAGACATGATGCTCAGCTCTTCATGGAATTAATTTGTGTAACAAGTCTGCACTGTGCCAAGGAAAAAAAAGATATATGCTTACTTTGGGGAACTGAGAGTCTAGAGGTTGATAGATTCTGTTTTCCATGTCTTTCCATTTGTATTTCTGAAACCATGAACAGCCAACTAACATCTCATAAGCATCTTATTTCTCAGAAAAAAACTGTTAGTGTAAAGTAGCATGGTAAGGGAGATAAGAAAAGCAGAAAGGGGTAGGGATAGAGACAAGGAGACAGAGGTACAAAGGAACTGTAAAATATAAAGTATATAGCTCTATATTTGTCCCTGTGAATCATTTCATTCCGTCAGATATTATAATGGCAGCTAGAAGGGGGCCTACTTAAATGAGATGTTCCATAGAAAGCACTAGCATTTAGTAAGTACTTTATAGATATGAGCTATTCTTACTTCTCCTTGTTGTTAATACATAGTAGGCACTCAGTAAAGGTTTATTGAGTGAGCAGATAGGGGAGTAAATTGAGTGCTAGAATTTAAACTGAGTATAGTATCTATAAGAATAGAGTACTTTATACGGCACAACTGAGAGCAGGGTTTCGGCATTACATTCGGACAAAAATTAGCTGAAATCTTAGCTTACACATAGACTTCAAAAGTTTTTCTCTGCCCAACATCATCCTCCATTTAAAAAAAAATGACAGCAGCATTGCCATGGTGCTGCTGGCAGGAAGAGCCATGGGAACATGCCCTTTTGTTTCACTCAGGAGGGGAGAGGCGACAATAGGAGAGGGACCAGACAGGAATGAAGGGATGATGGTGGTAATGGAGGCCAAGGTGATGAAAGGGAGATGGGGGCCGGGACCGGGACCAGAACGAGAATGTAAGTGTGTGAAGACAGTGCCAACAAGTGGACACCCAGTGACTTTCCTGGAATGTCTCCTGTTGCCAACCCTGGTCCTTTTCAGAAGGGCCAAGACGCACACTAGCTTCTTGCTTTAGGGGCTTAAAGCTCCAGATGGTTACCAACGGTTCTTCAAATCGGGGCCATCACTGCCATCCACTGAGGAGGAGAACTCGTTGCCCCTGACGTTTCTGCATAATAATGAGCTGATTAATGGGGTTGTAGGTACAGCGGTCTCTGCTGCCTTAGATTTCTGTCAGTTTGGAGCAAGCTTCAGTGGTTCCAGAGGGTTCCAGGTGCTGAAGATCTATCTATAGATGTGACCAGACCAATGTATCAAAGAGAATGAAGGCCACACATCTGACCAGGTAATGCAGGTACAAGAATCCATGGAATCAGCTAGAGTTTCCCAAATTCATCAGCTAATTATGCAGCCTAATATTACTTTCTTGTGACGGGCTATACACAGCCTCAAGAAGGTGAAACACTTTAAGAGAATGATTTCCGAGAGTGTAGAATACTGCTCACTTAAGATCAGAAGATTCTCACTCCAGGATGGCCTCACAGAAAAATCACGTAATGAGTCAGGCCTGAAAACTGAACTGTGGGTCTAACATTAAGACAACCAGGGGAATAGAGGAGGAAGAGAAGTTTGGGAAGGGGGAGGACAGTACAATCTTCTGGGAGTAAAATTTATTACCGAACATAAAAAAGAAATCTGCAAGTTAAAGTTAAGAGTCATTTTGTTTATACCCTAAATGCTGCAATATCCTTTTCCTTAGTTTGTTTAGACAAGTTTGAGGGGCCAGCCACATTTTTAGCATATAATCTACATTTATTCCCAGACCACTGCCCATAAGGCAGTCCATCAGATATTTCCCCAAGGCTCTGAGAAAGGGGATAAAAGGCATATTTTTAAAGGTGGGAGTGTATGTGTAAAATATGTTTGTTTTAAAGAGTTCTTAAATGCTGTAGAAATAATTAGCCATGTGCACGAACCAAAATAATTAATACCAAATGGTACAGTATCTTTTCTGAATCCTGTTTCAAAACAGAACTTGAATGAAACATTAAGTTCTATCTCCTCTCTTTTCTTCCTCCCTTCTTACTCCTGGTTTTATAATAATCACTATTACTCTCTTGGCTATGAATTTAATGTTCATATACAGAGCCATCCTCCTATTTCCTTTCAGGTGCTTTGCATCTTTGGGTATTATACTACTTGCTTTCCACAGGGGCCTGGATATATTAAGTACTGAGCATTTTAATGACCTAAAATGAATTAAATGCGGGTTATAAATGTGCAACAGCATTAAAGAAGCTGCTGGTTACATGCTACCTTGTCACTGGGGTCATTTATGTAGAATACGTAAAGACATTTTCACTTGCTGGATCCAAACTTCTTACCTTGTAGTGTTGTTCCATCACAAATTGATGGAGTTAGTCTAGCATCCAATTTTTGATTTAGGGAAGGATTCAGAAGATGTGTTGGAATGATGGAGAAGATAGATCCAAGTGTGTGGGGGGATGGGTTGTATGTGGTCTCCACTGCATCTCTTTAAATGTAAACTTGCTACATCATGTTACTAGTAACAATTTGCATTACCTCGCATTACCTCTTGCCAAGTATGTCACCATCAGATTGGGATTGGTTTAAGATTGCTAAAGGGCTCCCATGAATGAGCCCTAGGCTAAAAAAATAGTTGAAGAGGAAGCAAACCATAGGAACAATGTTTTCCAAGAGGTTTACTCTCCTTGAATTGAACATAATCATGTTCCCTGGCTTCCAGGGTACTTGTACAAAGCCCATCTGTTTATTCAAGCATTTGCTTAATGATGTGGGAGGCTCAGCCAGTGTAATCACAGGCATGAGATTTTCAATGCTGAATATGTTATTCATGCACATTATTTTCCAGTGACATACATAAATTTAAGATATTATCATCAATAATGCAAATTTATCCATTGAATATAGAGGCTGGAAAACACATTTAAGATGTCGCCTAGTATATCCATTCCCCAACTTTAAAGTAGGACTATAAAACTGTTCTCTTTGAAGTCATCTGTGGCCATACAGTTTAATCCAGTGGTCATTAACCCAAATTCTGGGCTCGTATCATTTAGAAACTCACCAGTGCTGCCGATGTTCAGCATGGACTGAGAACTAGTGGTCTAGTTCTTTTTCAACCCAAGACTTTCTCAGTTTCTCTGCTACATTTAATATAGTTAGGGTCTTAGCTACTTTTTCTGTCTTTAACCAACGGTAGGCGTTTGCTCCTCTTCCTTTTTAGTGCCCTCCTTCAGTATCTCTCCCAGTCTCTTTCTCCTTCCTGGAGTAATGGTACTGCTCTCGACATCCTGCTCCCCTCATCTGCTCTCCTTCCTCCCAGATGAGTGCCATGTAAAACTGAATGATTCTTAAACGTGATCAGCTTCTCCTCCTGGATGGTATCCTTTCTATTTTAGTACCATATGGCAGTTGTACCCTTTTTATTCCCACTCGATCACTTTGATTCCTTTGGCTTAATTCAGCTTAATTCAGTCATTCACTAAGCTTTACTAATTCTTACCTCTCTTCCAGCTCCACACCACTTCTCTAGTCTACACCCTAAGGCCCTGAGCTCATCTGACTGCAGCCTTCTGATAGGGAGGCAGCCAGAGAGTGAAAGGTATGATGGAGTAGGAGCTGGAGAGACTGAATTCTTGTCCTGATTCTGCATCTAATTAAAACACACTACAAAGGCCATATGACTTTAATAATGCCCATCATTTCACTGGGCCTCAGTTTCTCTACCTATAAAATAAATTGTATTATATGAATGGAATAACTATAAATAAATATTAACTTTTGTGTATATAAATTCTTATAGATTTGAGTTTCTTGGACTTGGGTGAAACCAGCATTTGAGAATGCTGATGAAAAACATAAAAAGAGATGGTGTTGCACTCCATATTACCACCACACACAGTCTTCTGTATTGGTTTATTCCATGATCTCTTCTCTCTCAGTCTAGACCTCCAGAATATCAAAACCAAATTTATGAGGGTTTCTGTTTTTTTCAGTGTTTTCTGAATACAATCAAAATTTTGTTTGCTCAAGATTTATCTTCCTAAAAATGTTTGACATGTGCCAAATTTGAAACTTAGCTTGTTGTTTTTGAGCTGCTCTTAGAAGAGAAACCTGGTCTGAAAGAAATTATGCAGTTAGTATTCTAGGATTTTTAAAAATCAGATCATCCGGGTGGTCTGCCTAAGTTATATGTTTTCCCCCAAGGAATTTCAGGCAGCTTTCTTGTTGTCATCTCATTTGTCTTTACAATTCTTTAGTTTCAGACCATTTCACACTATTTTTGGCAGTTCACAAAATGAGAAACTGAGGTATTGCAAAGTTTTTTGGGCCCTGACTAGAGATTCTGAAAAATTTATTCATGAAAGGGCAAAATACATTACTATTCCCTGAGCATTGCCAACAGCAAAGAGATTATGCTCAGAATTAAATACAGCCCTGTTTCATTTCACCTTAGCTTTGAAACTCAATGAGAAAGAGCAGTGGAAACTTTTTTTCACCGAAGGCCAGATTAGGTCAAACCTTCTAAGTCATAGGATGAGCAGACAAGAGGTAGAAAATCCATGACCTGTGTAATGTGTAGTCCCTAATGCTTTTGTGCAAAGTGTACTGAGTGTATTTTGCACACTGTGGGCAGAAGACGTAGGAGGAAGAGGGAATCACTCCTTGGATGTTTCCCATGTGTACAGAGATAAAAAATCCAGGCATTTTTTTTTTTAAATTTTCTATAGCTAAGTTGCACAGATGTTATAAGCAAGAGGAACATTCTAGGCAACATGCCTCAATTACTTATTTTGGTGTATTAATGACTTCAGAGCTGAAGCAGAGAAATGGAGAGTGGTTGTGAGGGAGGTATGAGCATTCCAGAGTAAGCTCTTCATCTGTAAGCAGCAGTGGTTGGAGCCGGGGTCTTAGTGGTTTCAAGAGAAGGCAAGAGTGGGCAGCTCATGTTGCCAGTCTTAGGGATGTGTGAGGATTCACGGAGTATAAAGGGAAAAGTCATGCCTTTCTTGTGGATGAGGCTCCTCTTCCCCACTAGGATCATCCATTGGGGTCAAACTGCTCTTCTTTGTTTCTTAACTTAGAAGAGCCTGCCAGGAAAGTGGCAGATGAGTCACCTGTCACTAAGAATAAGTGTTCTTAGCACTGAGGAAAATGGAAGGTGGCAGTGAATTACCACTGCAGTTTTCCATACAATTGAATTACCATTACTTAGCACTCCTGATGCACAAGGTCATGTAGAAGTAAACGAACATCTGTGGAGAACAGATTTGTCTGGATTCTGCTCTCAGCAAACTGAAGCAAGCCTGGATCACTGCAAGGGAAAAAGCCTCGGACCTTCTTTCTATTTCTGCAAGGAGTTAGAGGCAATAAAACACTATACATAGCAGAGGCCTTCATAATTGAAGTGATTACCTCTCCACCAAGAGAGGCAGAAGGAGGAAAGATGCACACAGTGGAATCAGGAGACATGGGGTGTGCTAAAGTCAAAGGGTTTCAGGACACAGACACATGTGGCTGGCAAGGCCTGTGGCAGAGTCTTTAGATCTGTTTCAGTTCAGCTTTCTGTGCTCCTGACTGTAAGATGTAAGCTGAGTAACATGGCCACTGCTCCACAGAGCTTTCTGCCTCTTGGAGAACTGAGCTCTTGATATTTATGAGGAATATTGCTTGTCACAAATTGGGGGACAGCCCTGATGACGTCAGGCACCTGTCAGCCTTTCCTCTTAATCAAAATGCTCCTCTCTGAGCTCCTCAGGCCTACTCTCTGAGCTCTGCCCCCTCAAAATCACAGGAAATTCATCTATCCTCTAAACATCTCAAAAAATAAATATTAAATTTTGTTTTCTGGGGAAAGCGTGGTTCAATAAAAACAAATTTCTTGTGGACCGATGGATAAAATTGGAGTTCAGTACTCAGTACACTCATAGATTGGACTGGAACCCAGCATTTCATTTGTGTTTTCTGTAGTTGGAAATTTGTAGGCTTTAGAAACAAAATGCCCCTGGCTTTTTTTGTTGAGTCCCTATAATATTTTAGGCATTGTCCTAGGTCCCGGTGTGGAGGGTACATGAACGTGTTCCTTTCTCAGGAAACTTAGGGTCTGGTGTGGTGATTCTCAACCACAGCTGAAATTCTAGATGCCTACTCCTACCCCTAGTCTTTATAATATGGTTGGTTTGGGGTGTGGCCTGACCAGCAAGAGTTTTTAAATCTCCCCAGATGATTCTAATGAGCTGCCAAGGTTATGGACCATGGGTCTGGTGTCATAGGTTCTGAAACTTAACTGTCAGTTAGAATTGTCAGAGGAATTTTAACAAAATATACATTCTGGCATCCCAGCACAGTTCTATTGAGCTTTGGAAAACTACAAGAAATGTGTATTTTTACAGGGGCACAAGTTTTTCTGATCATCGACTTGGGGCAGTGATCCCCAACCTTTTTTACACCAGGGACATTTGCTCACATGAGAATCTAATGCCTAATGATCTGAGGTGGAAGTGAGGTGGTGATGCTAGATGGGGAGTGGCTGCAATTATGGCTGAAGCTTCCCTTCCTTGCCTGCCGCTCACCCCATCCTCTGCGTCCCAGGTCTTAACAGACCAGTATCATCAGCAGCCTGGGGGTTGGGTATCCCTGATTCAGGGAACCCTCACTGTAATGTACTCATACATGATTGTAATCTAGAAACATAATGCTTATAACAGTTCTAATTTCTTTATTCTCACAGACAAAGCTATTTTTACTCTCAGATAATGGCCATGTGCGCTTGGAGTTGTTTTTAATGAGAGTTTCACAGCACTCTAAAATTACCAACCCACCGGCAGTACTCCCCATTCTCTGAGCTCTTTTCCCTGCCGCTTTTCTATCAGAGGACCTGTTTTCTGCCTGCTAAGTAATCTGTTTTGTGTGGAGTATTTTCATAGACTCCCATATGTAGACATGCCCACTGTCCTCTTCTGTTACTGAAGTCTGACTATAACTTCGCCATCATGCTTCTGTCAAAGCACAAAGTGAGCCTTTGGGTTGTGCCTGGCTATGTCATTTCCCCTAAAGGTCTTCCACCATCCTGAGGGTTGTTCATCACGAAGTGGGGCCCTGTATGCTACTATGTCACCTGGTCCTGGGAGTTGGTGTGAGGAATCTTGTAAACCCACGTGTTTAAATTAAAAAATCTGCCACACTGTCCTTGAGCACAGTTTAAAATCGGCTTTGAAACAGAAAACAAAACCCTGCCGTCTAAAGCAATTCTCATGCCTGACTGTTCGCAGCTTGTGTACGCCTCCCTGGCCAGTCCCTTCTGATCTCTAGTTGAGAACTTTCTGTGAAATCCTCAGGAGCTAACACTTTGTATACATTACTAGATATGTTTATGATGAGTTCATTTTATCATTTACCTTGGAAATACTACTGATTGATCCAATTACAGGTTTACTGCTGTTTTTCACCACCCCATCCACCATCCCATGAAACAGAGAAAAATGGAAGCAAACTCTATATTTTTTCAAAATCATAGGACAGAGAAAGATAACAAGTGTTGAGACTTGGCCTTATGAAAAAAAATGAGAGTATCAGGCAGAAATAAAATATCTCAATACTGAAGGGGTACATTTTTCTACTTAACAGTAACACATCTTTTCATTTGGAAGCCTCTCTTTATTTGTATTTTTGTTTGTTTTAAGAAAAGCCTAACTAGCCTGTTTTAAGAAATTATAGTGAAATAAAGACCTTTTTCTTCCATTTCCCAATCAAAAGTCTAGTTTGTAAAAGACCAGGAATGGAGTGAGTGGCCCTCTGCCCACATCTGGGGCTCTGTACATCATGACATCAGGAAACACTGATTAATACCAGCTGAAACACTGAAACAAGGCCCAGTTTTCCTTTACTTTGTGGAGTTACATTATAAGGAACACTTATTGATCCTACATACTCGAGAATGAAGCAAAACTTCTTTAAAAACCAATCGGGAAAAATAATACCTTTCTTAGAGAATACTAGCAGAACTCAAAACGAAAATACTTTGTGGCAAATAATAAAAATAATGAATACATTGACAGAATTCTCAGAGTACTCTGACCATTTCCTTCACATTCTTATAATTATGAAGGAAAAAGAAAAGAGCATTGACACAGTTCCCACTGAAAATAGAAGCAGTTTTTAGCTAATATGCATAGTATGCATGATCTACACTTAGGGATTGTGTTAAGTGTTAACATACATTATCTCATTTAATGGTCACCCTAACCCTGCCAAGTAGATACTATCCCCATTTTAATACAAGGAAGCAGAGACTTGATCAAGTAACTTGCTGTTACTTGCTGAAACAGAGCCCTGGTCCTAAACAGACATTCCTATCAGGTATAACACAGATTGCCTAGCTCTATCTTCGGACAAAGCCAAATGCCTTACTCCAAAGTGGGTATGGGAACAAGGGACAGATGTGAGGCTTTTTTCCCCAGTGGCTGAGACATTTTGAAGGAAGATTGACACTATTAGGGGAGTAACTGAATATAGGAGTTAAGTGACAGAGAGACATCAAAAATGATGCTCTGCTCTTAAGTCTGGGGAAATGGTCCAAAACCATTGGCACCAGTATGGGACCAGAGTCAATACTGGTTTAAGAGTAGTGACAGGGGGAGTTGGAGCATCCATGTAGAAATTCCTGGTAGGCTGTTGGAGAGAGGAGACCAAAGTTCAAGCAAGAAAATATATTTAGATCTTTTCATGATCAACATCACACTTTCTCAGATACATTGTCCTACAGTGTCCCAGAGCAATCTTTTGAAGATTTTATTATCATCATTCACTCTTTACAGATGAGTAGACTGAGGCTCAGAGAGTTTAACTGTCTTCCAAGGCCACAGTGATAGTAAAGAAAATGAGCTTTTTTGTCAACAGGGCGCTGGCTTCTGTTGTTGCATTTCCATTTGTCTGTTAAACATTTTATTACCTACTTAGATGACAGCACTTTGATGCCTCCTGCAGCATTATCTGTTCTCTTCATTTGCTATTAGGCCTTAAATAAAACAGCTGGCCGTTTTTTGTGCATTTACAATGTTGTGGAGATTCTACTTAGGGCATAGGTATTCTAAACAGAGTAAATAGGAAAGAGATTGATTTAATTTGTAATGAGTAATTGTGTCTAAAGAAAGTACTGTGCTCTGTGTTCAGATAAAGCAGAAAGCTTCCATATATACTGTAGGAATAAACAGCAAGTAGTACCAACAAACCCAAATTTAAAACATGAACGCGTTTGAATTTTACTTTTGAATACAGATGTAATTGACTGTTTGTTCTACAGACCAGGCTTTTGTCCAGTTTAGGGGAAAAAAAAATGCCACTGCACTAGTGTGCATTATTTTCTAGAAGAGGATAGTTTTAGAGACTTAGTAAACTTCCTGAACTGATAAGACTTGAAATCCCTCAATTACAGAGGTGATGCAAGCAACCTTTTAATTAGAGCTTATTCCACCTAATATCTTCTCTGGAATTGACTGGTGCACATGACGCATGAAGTAACTTGGGAACTCAAAGGGAGAAAGTGTGTTTTATCTTAATACAAAATATGACCTAAGTGAAGGAGGTAGGGAGGAGGGCCCTTCTCGAGAGATCATTGTAACAACCTACTTATAGTCTGGCAGCATGCCAGACTCTGGACAAAGTTCTCTGAATGTGTGAACTCACAAAAAATCTTGGGGCAGTTCTGGTATTATTTTCACCTTAAAGATAAGGAAACCGAGGCAGAGCTGCTGGGTGAAGTCCAACTCCAGCAGTTGGATCCCAAGCTTATGCCTTCAGTTCCACAAGAGGAGATCGTTTGATGCTTGAAAGTAGTTCATTGCTAGAGGTGGCTTTCCTTGAGGGCTCCAGCCTGGATGCGAGGCTCCGACTGCATTGTCCCATTTAGTGCCATCACAACCCCATGAGATTTGGCTTATTATGACCTCTATTTTCTTAAAGAGGAAAGCAAAGCTTAGAAAGGTGAATAACTTCCCCTAGAGTCACCAGTTACCAAAGGCCAAAAGCCAGAAGTCTAGCTCAGGTCTACGTGACACCAGTCAACCATATGCTGATTCCCCTGCTGTATGAATTATGTTAGAAAGAGTTGTGGGTTTCTAAATGCAAAGAACAAGCAAAGCATTTCTTCTCTTTGACCAGCTTTTCATGACAGCCTCTCTTTCACTACATGTCCAAGAAGTACTGCATAGCAGGGGATTCCCTCTTCCCAGACCCTAAATTAAATAAAAGAATATAAAACTGCCCTGACGTCTCCTGCTGAATGCTATTGAGTTGACAGTGTGGCTCATTCAGAGGGCGTCGGCATTCTTCCAGGGAGTGTAAAAAAAAAATTTTTTTTTTATTGAATGAATACCTGATTAAGCTAATGACGCTGAGCCAGGGGGAGGAGGAGCAACGTGGCAGCCAAATTCTGTAGGGTTCCTGGCAGCTCATTCACGGCCCTCAGTGCTCTACTGGCTTCGTGCTGGGCCGCCTGCGAGCCCCAGGAGAAGCTGCAGTAATTACTCAGCTTTTTGATTGGAAACAGCCGCAGGTAGCGAGTCATCCCATTGTCCGTTTTGCTGGCGATTGGAAACGACTCAGGCTTCTTGGGCTCCACTGTAGCAGCCTCACGCCGAAATGAACGTAGGTGGAAAGTAGGTTTCCCACGTGTTCCTCTTTTCAAAGTGGACCATTCATCTTTTGAGGATCAGAACCCAGCCACCCATTCACTGAGAATGAGTCATACCCCTCATTTTAAAACAAACATTTATTTCAGAGAGAATTCTTATCTTGGCTGATTTTTACAGCTTGTCTCCCTATTCTTTCTATGCTTGATTTAGTCTGGTTTCAATAAAATTGTTATCTTTGTAAATACATAGTCCTTCCAGTAAATCCGAAGACTGCCAGAAGCATTTCCTTAGGATTGATGGTAGGACAATCTGGACATAGTTTTGGGTAATTGGATGTGGATTTTTAGAGGCCTTCTTGCATAGCATACATCTTTAACGACATCTCACATGGCGTACTTGGACTTCCTGCTACGGGAAGCATCCGGGGTTGATATTCTCACAGGAGAATTTGTATTAGAAATGGAATCTCAAAGTGCAGATGCTTTTCAAATACACTGTATTTTATTTTCCTCCACCGTGAGTTCCATTTTTTGATCCATTCTACCATTACATTAAAAAAAGCTAGAAGATCCAGAAACGCTTTACCTTTTAGAAGCCAATTCTAAAGAAAGACAAAACTGCAATGGACAGACTTGGGATGAGAACAGTAAACCAACAAAGAAAGAACAACAGCCCTAAAATCTCAAGGGGTTGTGAAATTTCAGTCTAGACCCAGCATGGGGCGTTTACGATCTAATGAGGAAGACATGTGAAAACAAGTAAAAAGTACAGTGAACACAGTGAAAGACTGTGATTGTTCTGTAAGTTCTGGTGAGCTTCAGAGAAGGAAGGGATGAGCAAGACTGCAGTGGTCTTAAGTGGCTTAGCCATGATTTCAGGAATTATTACAAAAGAAGTAGCCATCAAAAGCCCACTATGGACAAAGGCATGGAGGGAGTGGCTTGTGTCACTGTGTGTGGGGACTGAATGAATAGCTGAGCAGACAGCTATAGGACAGTGTGTTCATAGACAGAGCAGGATGTTAAGGGGCACAGAGGTTTTAGGTATAGGGTGAGGGTGAAGAGAAACTATAGTGACAACTAAGGAGAGACATGAGAGAGAGCTTAGAACTGCGATTCTTAAAGTATGGTTTCTGGACCAGCAGTGTCTACATCATCTGGGAATTCTAGATATGAGACCCACTGGATTAGAAAACAGGCAATCAGGTACATTGTGGAGAGGCCAGTGTCTGGAGGGGGGAGTACTCAGAACAGAGGGGATGCACATATCTGGTCCATTGCCTGTTAGGAACTGGGCCTCACAGAAGGAGGTGAGCAGCGAGCAAGCAAAGCTCCATCTGTATTTGCAGCCACTCCCTAGAGCTAGCATCACCACCTCAGCTCCACCTCAGATCATCAGGCATTAGATTCTCATAGGAGCATCAGTCCCTGGTGCCAAAAAGGTTGGGGACCATTGCCCTATGATCTTAAGCCATGTGTTTGAGGACTGGAACAGGACACAACTGCACCCATTTGTTTCCATTTTATCAGTGGTGCTTTCACGCTACAGTGGCAGAGTTGAGTCATGCCCTACAAAGCCGAATTTATTTACTTGTGGCCCTTCACCAAAGTTTGCTGGCTCCTGATTTAGAGGGTGGGACTGACACTATGTAGTAGTTTAATACAGGGGAGACAATGAGGACAGGGACACCAACCAGCCCTCTGTCTTGAGTAAGCGACAGGATAGAGAACTTTGGGTGCTACTTTAAAATGATGCTTCTTAACTTTTTATTGCTCAAGGTCTCCATTGTGAATGAGGGAAAATGCATACAATTTTAAGGGCTTAAAGTTGTCCTGAAGTCCAGCCATGGAAAGCAGACTAACTCCAGCAGGTATTTTGGGGATCCATGTAGCTTTAAGTAGAACTGGGGTGGGAGGCAGCACTGTGAAGTTTAAAAACAGAATTGCAGTTGGTTTGCAAACTTTTCACATTATGACATAATTTTTAAAAATTCTTTTTTATTATGATAAAATGTATATAATGTAAAATTTACCATTTTAACTATTTTTCAGTGTGCATTTCGTAGGTACATTAACAACATTGTATAATCATCACCAGCATTTATCTCCAGAGGTTTTTCATCATCCCAAACCGTAACTAAACAGTAACTCCCATTGCCCCTCCCCCCAGCCCCTGGTAACCTCTGTTCTACTTTCTGTCTCTGTGAATTTGCCGATTTTAAGTCCCTCCTAGAAGTAGAATCATACAAGATTTGTCCTTTTACATCTGGCTTCTTTAACTGAGCATGAACGCTTCATGATTCATCCATCTTATTGCTTATATCTGAGTTGCATTCTTTTTCTAAGGCCAAGTAAGAGCCCATTGTATGGATATAGCACATATTGTTTGTCCATCCCTTTGCTGATGGACATTCAGGTTATTGCTGCGTTTTGGCTGTTGTGAATAATGTTGCTATGCGTGTTGTCATACGGTGTCTGTTTCAGTCCCTGCTTTTAATCCCTTTGGGTATATACCTAGAAGTGGGATTGTTAGATCATATGGTAATCTGCATTTAACTTTTTGAGGAACTGCCATTTTACATTTCTACCAGCAGTGCACAAGGGTTCCAATTTCTTCACATCCTCACCAATACTTGTTATTTTCCTTGTTTGTTTTTTTTTTTAGGTAATGACCATCCTTTGGCTGTGTAGTGGTATCTTACTGTGGACATGTAATTTACTTTTAAACTGCAGTAAAAGGAAGTGAGAACACCATTTTTATGTTGATGGGGCAAGGGAAATGATTGGAGACTATATTTAAACATCTCAAGACATTCCACTGGGGAGTGCTGGAGTTAACAGGGAACTTAAAAGTCATTATGCCAGGGGTGCTCACCTCTGGCTGCACATTAGGGTCCTGGTACTGGCCCCCACCTTCAGGAATTTTGATTTGGTTTGTCTGGGACAGTCTAGACATTGGTATTGTTTTTAAAAGCTCCCCAGGTGTGTCCAACATGCAGTGAGGGTTGACTTCTTAGTCTGCAGGTGAGGAGAGTGTGGCCCTGAGACCAATGCTTTGAGCTTTCTTGTTTCTGAGCCCAGAGCTGCTGCCACCAAGATACCCATTGTTCAGCCTGACCAAGAACACAATGAAGTCAGTACTGTCCTAGACACATTTGTGGTTACCTCTGTGCCCTAAAGGAAGTACTTTCTCCAAAATCTGAAGAGCCAGGTGATGGAGCCCAGCCCTTCACTTGATCTGTTGGGATGGTCAGGATTCAGTAGCCATGAGAGATTTATAGTAAGCTGTTTCTACTAAGTGGACTGAGAGTATGGAGACACAGCCAAGTTAGTTGATGAGCTGGCTGCCCTCATCGCTCCAACACTTTCAACTATATACTTAGAACACTGAACTGCTCAATGCTTCTTACATGTGTGTGCCATTGGGTAATTGTCATGGGGAGTCTGTGTGGGGCCAGGCCTAGATCAAATTATACCAGGCCGTGTGTTCTCCTCCCCCTTTCTGTTCCACTCATCTGTCTGTCCAGTTGCCATTGTTTAGGGATGCATAGTTTGGATTGATCTAATCCTTGGTTTGTGATACATTCTTATCCTTGAACCCTGATGAATTTCATTTATTATGTTTATTACTTGATCAGTTTATTTTAAGTACATAATCATCACAAGCTATAAGGAGTTTATGGGCCAACTACAAAGTGAGAACAGTTTGCACAAGACTACCTACCCTCACTTCTGACACCAATTGCAAGTTTGGAAGGATTCTTTACCTACCATCAGGTTGGATAATCCACTAAAAGGACTCACAAAACTCACTGAAAGCTGTCATGCTCATGGTTTCAGTTTACTACAGAGAAAAGATACAGATTATTAAAATTAGCCAAGGAAGGAGGCATATAGATCAGGGTTCTGGAGGAGTCCAAGCCTGGAGCTTCCATGTACCTTCTCTTCATAGAATCACGAACGGCATTATTTCTTCCTGGCTACAGTGTGCGACACTGCGCGTGGAGTTGTGCCAACCTGTGAAACTCACCTGATCCTTGGAGTCAAGCCTTTTTATTGGAGCTCAATCACATACCACCCACATGACTGACCTTTTGTCACCAGCACCTCCTGAAGATCTAGCTTATACCTTTAGTCATTCATTTCCCCAGAGATTAAAACTGATACCACATGGCCTAGAGCCCCCTTCATAAGTCACATTGTTAAATTGTCCAGCGGCCCAAAACCCCCAGGGCGACAGGCATAGCCCTATTGGGCAGGACATTCCAGAGGTCTAGAGATCACCTTAGCCAAAGGCAAAGGCCAGACCTCCATTTGTTCAAGGTTAATCCTCACTGCACACCAGCCTGTCCACTGCATAATCCAAGAACTGGAACCTAGGTTGTTTAATTAGATGAATCAATATTTTTTTTTTTATTATTTCTGCCATTTATTAGCATGGAATCTTAGGCAAGTCACTTACAAGGTGAGCCTCGGTATTCTTGCCTTTCCAGTGGGATGATCATACACTGGTCATTATTTGTATATAAAGCATCACCACAGCCTACACACAGAAAGCCTCGGTGACCTCTGTCATACCCAGTTTGCCCTGGGGAGGTTGAGTCCCAGGAGGTCTCAGGGCCTTTGTGGTCAAGAGCATTAAAAAGGTGTACAGTAAGACCAGAGACTGCAAGACCACCAAGGAAGGCAAGCCAATATGATACAGTCCTAGAGGAATGACTTAGTCTATAGATTATCCATAAGTTTCAGCTCTCGTTACATCCGGCCACGCAAGGGCAATGAATGCTTTTAAGATCCCTCAGCTCCAGAAAGGCATTTTTCTAACTGGGTATAGATTTTCACAGCCTCTCTTTATAAATGTGGACCATCTAATCTCTCGAAGACCCAGTCCCCTGGTGGCCTTAGAATCCAACTAAAACTTTTCTAGCTACCACTGGCCCTTTACTTTGTGGTGTATAGCAAAGCATATGAGAGGGTGTGTGAGTAGACAGCTGGCAGCCTTCCCTGTGGGATGTGGAAAAAAGATTCTGCATTTCCCCACCATGCCTTTTGGGAATTACTCATCCAAGAAGTATTGCGGAAAGGCAGGCAGAGTGGAACAAGGATCCATTATACTTAACCCTCACCGTGAAATGCCAAGCTTGAGTTTACCCTCTGACCTTTCTGTTCATTCTGCTTGCATATGCTGAGTTAGTTGCTTTCACGCTTTTGGTGTGAACAGGGGCCTGTGCATCGGAAATTATTATAAATGTAATCCCATCTGTTGGCTGAAGAAAGAAAATAAATTTTCAAACATGCATAACTTTCTCTGTTGTATAAATCGCAGGTGTGAGGTATTGTATTGATTTGATCATGGAACCAGGCAAGATTGGTAACAGATAAGTGTGGGTGAAAACTGGGGGTTCACCAGGAAGCTTTTGCTGAATTATAATTATGATAGCTACCATTTATTGAGTGTGTACATTATGCCAGGCACTGTGCATATTAATTTCTGCCCATTTTATAGGCAGAGATAGTAATTATAAGATTACACACTGTTGAAACACATGCCTCCCTAAACTGAACACGTGTTTAATTCTGAGTAAAATAAAAATTACATTTAAAAAGTTACATAGGCAGTTAGGTAAGCCAGGTTTTGAACCAGCACTCTACCTACACCATAACCTGTTCTTTCTACTGTATTACTCTTTGTGTCCTCCTTTTTATTATTAGTAGTAACAATGTTATGGTATCATATTTATGATAATATTAATATTTTATCTTGATATTTAAAATATGCCAATGGATGTGAATGTGTATGACTTCTGTAGTGAGATCTCTCTCTGTAGGGCTAAGAACATTAAATTGAGAGTTAAAAATGCTTCCCAACCCCTAACCTAATTATGTTACTGTGACCAGTTCTTTGCCCCTTGTCACAACAGTATGAAGGATGAAACAGTGAAGGGGGCCAACTACCTCTGTCCTTAGAACAATTCACTCTAGAGTGGGCCAAGAACCACTAAACACAGGGTGCAGGAAAGTGCCTTTGTAACTGTTCCCAGTCTTCAGCAGAGTAGTGGATAAACAGATCTGGGCGTCCCAGGGTGGCTAATCTGGCATGCCTGACACTTTAAAGCAGAAAGGTATTTGCTCATGCATTGAACCAGGGAAGGTCTTGACAGAAAGGCATTTCCAGCTTTTTTGAAAAACTCAGACTCAACCTCTGTTGGACAATTCATTTGGGACCTGTTTCAATTCAGATGGTTATCCCTCCAAGTGATTATTTTTCCGTCTTGAGCCTTTCCAGGAATCCCAGCACAGGCGGGTTGCCAGAGGACACTGGCTACCCGGATGCTGCGGTGACATTCCATGTGAGCCAGCCAGCTTCCCGGGATGGGACAGCCCAGCTGCAGCCTCGGCCCTATCCCCTCTGCTTTCATGCCCTGACACGCAAGCCTGTCCTGTGCACAGACTTTCTGCATGCCCCCATGCAATGGACCCCACCCACGTGACAGATCTCCTCGTGTTTCCGTGGGTAGCAAAACCCACCCAAAACACCAGTATCACTGTCATCATGTTGACTAGGAACGGTAATGGCAGAAGCCAAGAATCTAAGAAAAGCTCCGCCGAAGGCTTGATGAAGGCTGTCTCTCCGTTAGCTGACAGTAGCAGCAAATAACAGAGCCCCATTTATGGATGAGGGAGACAGAAGTTCAGCTACATGCCAAGTGGAGAAGTTCAGTGCAAGGACCGCCAACACAGCTGTGAGTCTTGAGGAATCCCCTCCAGCATCTCCCTCAGGGCCCTCTCAATCAGCAGAATGACTCCGAGTCAGTTTTCTGCACTGGACTCAGAGCTCCATTGAGCCAGGAAGCACCCTAATGAGACTGTGTCATTTTGGGTGGATTTAAATTTTTTAATTATTGTATTAAATGTAGTCGCCATTTTCATTGCTAAAAAATCTGTAGATGAACAGGGCCCCAAAAACTTATTATTTGTGGTCCTAATAACATAAAGAGTAGAGCCTGTTTTTGCTTGCCTTCCCTCTTCCCACTAAAATCTCAGCTGTCGCTGGTAGCAACCGATTCCCGCCTTCCCAGCAAAGCCCTGCCTCAAAGGAAAGCCCTTTGTGATGTGAATCGCTGACACGGACCAAGGGGTCCTGCATCTTAGTGCAGACTTGAACTTGTTTTTTGTAATGCTAGAGGGAGAGAGAGCTTATACAGACACGCCATGTTAGTGTCCACAGTTCTCTATGTGCAGAATTCTGTCTTTGGGGTCTCACCCCTACTGTAAGGTGGATCACAATTGGATGGGTAGCTTTGAGCTTGGTGTTAGGTGGTGCTGGTGGTCCCTGGCTCATTTGCCTTTAAGTAAAAAGATCCCCATCTCTCTTCCTTAGTCAAATCCGTCTGCAACACTGAATGCCATGCCAACTGGCCGGTGATTAGTGCTAGATATGGTGCCAGGGTTCCCTGGACATCTCCTCTCTTCTCTCTATGCATTCTGTCCCTTTTCTACATGAAAAAAAGGGAAAAGGATATTTGCTCTTAGGCTGCCATCACCATAGTGGATCGCAATACACCCGACTACTGTGCATCATGGTTGGGTAGAACAAGAAAGTGACTCCCAATGCTAGTTCTCCCTCTGGCTATGAGGTCTCGGCCAAGTCTCCATCTGAAAAATGGAGGTAAAAATATAAACCTCATGAGTTTGTTTTGAAGAGTAAATGAGATGTTTAAAAAGTTATTGGCATATATTAGATGATTGATACATGGAAGCTATTTGTATTTGTTTCCTAGGATTGATGGAACAAATTACCATAAATCTGGTAGCTTAAAACAGTGAAAACTTGGGCATTATGATAAGTGAGATAAGTCAGACAAAGAAGGACGAACCTTGTATATGTGGAATCTACAAAAAGCTAAACTTATGAAAACAGTAGAATGGTAGGGGCTGGGAATGGGGCAGTTGGAGACATATTTAAGGGTACAAACTTACAACTAGTGGGTAAATAAGTTCTGGAGATCTAATGTATGACAGTGATTATAGTCAATGAATAGTATTATAAACTTCACGTTGCTAATACTAGATCTTAATTGTTCCCAACAAAGAAATTGTAGCTATGTGACAGGATCAAAGTGTAAGCTGGCACTACTGAAGTAGTCATATTGCAATATATGAGTGTATCAACTCAATACATTGTACCCCTCAAACTTATATACACTGTCATGTGTCAATTATATACCAATTTAAAAAAAAAAAATCTTGTTTCCTTACAGTTCTGGGTGCCAGAAGTCTGAAATTAAGATGTCAACAGGGCCGCACTCCCTCCTAAGGCTGTAGTGGGGACTCTTCCCTGACTCTTCCAGCTTCTGATGGCTTCAGGCATTCCTTGACCTCATAACTCTATTCTTTCTGCCTCTGTCTTCACAGGGTGGTCTTGACTGTGTGCTTCCAATCATTCTGTGCCTTTCTCTTAAAATGCTACTTGTTATTGGATTTGGGGCCCACATGGATAATTCTGAATGTTCTCATCTCCAAATCCGTAATTACATTCTCTTTTTAAAATTACAGTCACCTTCACAGGTTCCAGATGGATGCATCTTTTAAGGGTCCACCATTTAATCCACTACTCCATCTGATTAATGATACAAGTTAAGGTTTACATTTATCAGTTCTTTATGTCCTGAGGCACTTGTGTGGACTTGTTTCTAGCATGGATTACCAGCTGTCATTTTTTTCTCACTTACCCTGTGTGACAGCGGTGCCAAGTGGAGAAAGAAACCTTAGTGTGTTGGGGTGAAGATATCAAACAGCTTATTTTGCAAAGTTATCCCAGGTTTCAGTTCACCTCTCAGGTGCTCTCCTGCCTGAATGGACCTGGATAGGGCCCTCCATCCCCTTCAGAAGCAACCTTATTTTGTACCCAGAGAACTACCCAGCAAAGCTCCATGCTTGGGCACAGCAGGAAGAGCAAATAATCGGTTCTCATTGAAGACACAGCCAAAATGGAAATCAGAAAGTAGGCTAGGCTTAGGAGTAAGCTACCTTAAAACAGAATGGAATTTCAGCCTCAAAATAGTTGTGATGGGAAAAATGTAAAAGTAGGAAATGTAAAAGCAGCAAGGAAAGGGTCATCACCACCAGTTACCTCAGACCATCAGCTTGAGACTCCAAACGCTCCCTCAACACCTGGGATGACACAAGGATCCCTACCTCACTCAGGCAGCCCAGCTCATTTTTAACAGTTCTGATTACTTGCTAACTTCTGCTATATATATCAATGTCATTTGGAGCTCAGTTCTGTTTTCCTGCCTTCCACAGACAGCCCTTTATAGATGTGAACATTGCAATCATGCTCCAGTTTTTTTGTTCCCCGGGCCACACATCTTCAGTTGCCTCTGCTGTTACTTGCCTGCCTTGTGTCCAGGCCTCTCGCTAACCAGATCACTGCACCCTGAACTTTCCTCATTTTGCCAGTGTCCCTTGCCCTAGTGCTTTGACTAAGATAATGCCATATATTGCTGCAGTAATTATTCACTTATTCTGAACATTGTGCTTTTTTAAATGAAGATTATAATTAGTCCAGCTTTTTAGGCACCATATGAAACTGTTGATTTATATTGACTGTATAATCAAAAAAAAAAAAAAAAAAAAACCTAGGCTCTTCTATTTGAACCATTCTAAAGCCAGATCAGTAGCCATTTACTTTTATTCTCATTAATCTTAATGTTCTTGGTTTTCTCCCATCACTTCCAGGTCTAAGGATATATTTGAATTTTTAATTGCAATAATACATTAAGCATCCCTTCCAGTCTTCTATTACCTCTAAGTATGACAACCAAAACACTGACAAAATGTTGAACAGAATAGAATTAAAAATAGAGTTCTGGCATACCATTTGCTCCACCCTGACATTAAACAATTAAGGTCCACTGTACATACTAGAAACAAAGAAAGTAATGAATGAACGTGTGATCTACTTCCTTTGGGACGTGCCTATTCAGTCAGCCATGAAGGTGTCTAATTATACTATCATCCGACCCACCTTTTTCCTGGAAATCCCAAAGATGTCAGAGTTGGGCTTATTTTTAACATCTAACCTAAATGCAGTGCCTTCTGCGAGCACACCCCATGGATCTTTCAGTTTTGTTTATGACAGAACAGAGAGGAGTTTGGCATGTCGGGACTCAGAGAATCTTTGCCATGTCCTAGTGACCTCTCCCATCAGGTCTGGATGTTCTGTCTCTTAAATGGTCATGTGGTTTCTCCAGAACTGAAACAAGCTCATCAGTCTGCATATCTTCCTCTTTAAAACTGGAACCATGCCTCTGTTGTGCATACATGGCAGACAGTCATGGGTTTCACTCAAATTGGGAAACTCTCAGGATTGGGTGAGCTCGACAGAGCAACCCAGTCACATGCCACTACATGGAAATGCATTTTTAGGACTATGTGTCTCAAGTTCTAGGAGTGTCTTCTATTCAGAGCAATTGGTTGTTATTTACAGGACTTGGAGTCTGGGGATATGCTCCCAAATATCTCATCACAGAAGCGTTTTGTTTTCCTATCACTTCTGAAATAGTCTGAATCCATGGTAATGGGGAAAACATTTTTTAATTATAGAAAATGGTACTTCCTTTGTTAAAAGTTTGTTTTTCTTTCTGGAGAGGATTGAATCATGTATAAAATGTACGATAATGGACTTTGTATAGTGTGTTTCCCTATACTTCTTGAAGGTAGAAAGAACCAGAAGAAAAGGAGCATCTGCTATTTAGAACTGTGTTAATCTAGGTGACACCAAAGTAAACAGCTTAGTTTTACCTAAATGTTCTCTGCTTATCTCCAAGGCTCCATCAATTCTGTTTACATGTAGCACCTAGTTTGGTTTCCCAGCACCTACCTCAGTGGATAGAGGCTAGAGATGTCTACTCTGCTTAGGAATTTATGAGTAGAAATTTTAATCTTACCTTAGTTTCTGAAACCTTGCTATGCATATGACTCACCTAGGGATCTTGTTAAAATGCACATTCTGAATCAGGAGGCCTGGGTGGGACTTGAGATTCTACATTTCTAAAGCTGCTGGTGTTGCTGGTCTGAGGACCACACTTTGAATAGCAAGGCCTGAGGCCACTAAGCTAAATTTTAAAATACCGACAGAGGGATAGATGCAAATGTAGATATAAAGATACTGAAGATGAATGTATTCAGAATGGTGATTAGCAGGCAAACCATATGTAGTGAACCCTAAATAACTCTATCCCAATTTACCTATTAAGTCCCTCTCCACGTTCCCTTTTCTAATATTATTTAAATAGTATGATCTACATTTTCGCTACTTTGATAACTTAGTATTTATGTAATTGTGTGTGACCCCATATGTTTGGAAGAAATCTTTCTGTTGCGGCAGGAAAATCCAGAGGTGAACTCCTGGCAGCGGGGGGTGGGAGGGAGGGAGATGCTGAGCCATTAGTGTGTTTCAACCCTGAGAAGGCAATTAGGGACACAGAGACCATTTGTCTGCAGCTAGAAGGAGACCTCAAAGGCAAAAATCCCACTCTTTTTTCTTCTCTTCTTCCTTGTCTCTTTCTCTCTTTTTTTCCTACTGTACTTTTCCACCTTCATAATTTACCTCTCCCTTCTTTTCAATCCTATGAATAATCACCCAGTGTACCAAGGATCTGGTGGCATACTGTGGCTCCCTCTGGTGGTTCACTGAGAATACAGCAAAACACAATCCCTACCCTCACAATGTCTCTGGGTGCTGGCCTGTAGAGATTGATAATGAAGCACAGAGAAGGGGCACATGCCCAAAAATTAGAGTCTCACCTCCTCCAAGTTGCACTGGTAAATAGGAGGCATGGTCTTTCTAAATATAGGAAGAGGATGGGTTGAAATTTTTATCAGTCTGGCCCGTGGTCCCTCCAGTTCTACAATAATATTTGCATCCTTGATTTATTATTATTATTATTATTATTATTATTAATCTGGAAAAGATGTCTATCAGTGAATAATTTTTCAAAAGAATACATTTCAATTTATGTGTTAAGACCTAGTCGTAGTGGTCCATTAGCAGAAGATCAGCCACAGAGACTTTGAGGGCCAGCTAAGCCAATGTCTGTCAAATAAAGTGTAAATAAACTGAGGCACCACTAAGAATCAAGTCAGCATTCTTTTTCAAATTTATAAAGCTAAGTTCTTTTGAAAAAGTACGTTTAGAGGCGTTTTCTAGTTTTGTATATTGTGCATTCAGTCGTAGGGGCAGTTTTACATTTGCATTGCTAATGGACCTCTTTCTGAATGTGTTTGACATTTTGCTTGGCTTTGAAAGGACTTTTCCACTGCTGCTTTTTCTTCCCTAGAGCTGCCTTGAGCTAATTAACCTATTCCCTTACTGGCTGGGCCTACTGTATGCAAATGTTCTCATTTCAGATTCTGACATACTGCTCTTGCGTGAATATCCGTAATGAAATCCTGTGGGTTTTTACTGGATCAGTGCTACTGTGGAGCCAGCAGGGGGCGTCGGAAATGGTTGGCTTTGAGTGGATCTGCAGGACTTTGCTAGTTGGTGTGGGAATGTGGAAGCTGATGAAGTTCTCTTTCTTGAGGATGACTCTTGAAATCTAAAAGTAAAAGATTATCCTCAGCACTTTTTAAGCAGTGAAAAGGGGCAACTATTGTTGATGCTCCTGTAGTTTAATTTTATTCTGTCACTGTTTTCAAAATAGCACTGTCATCATGATCAATTCACAAGAATTGGGTGTAAATTATGTGGTGCACTCCTTGTAAGAGAAGGCTGTACAGAACGCAGTTACCCTGGGACTTATAAAGGCTGTAGTCGGGAGATAAATAAAAGACATTAGTTCTTTGACACAGGTATTTCTTAAGCATTAGTATTTTAGACCTTTTTACTTTATATTCTGTTTCTTTCCCATTTTTTTAAAGTATCCCTAGTCATACCTACTTATTGAAATGTCCTCTGATATTGAGGCACCAAATTTTTAAACCTCTGCCTTCAATGTATGCCCGATCACAGTCATTAAAGCTGCGGAACTTTCTCTGATGTCCTTTTATCATGGTGTTCGTTAGTGATGTCGAAGCAAAACCAACAAAAGCCACTAAATCATAGGCGAAAAAAATTACAGATTAAGGACGGGAAGTGCAAACTGTGTAGGAGAGATGTGGGATAAATATGTTGGAAGGGGAGTGGAGGAGCTACAGAGAAAAAGAGCTTTGTTATAGTACAGATATCGCTGTTGCTTCAGACAGGCAAAGGTCAGATGCTGAAGACGACTTCTTGTGTTTGTTTTAAAATCAGATCCTAGGTTGTACTTCCCACTGCTGTACCTCACAGCTTCCCGGGATCGCAGCACATGACAATGTGCATGTCTGCCGCTGCTGCCTGTCGGGGCGCTTACACCTGCTGCTTGTTATTCTGGTTCCTGTAGGTTCTGTTGATGTTCTGCCTCTTGCCAGGTGGGCATCTGTTTGCCCACTCGGTCAGGCTGACTTGGAATTCACTGGTTACTGAGAGACTGAGATATGTGTCCATGAGAACCAGTTCCAGGTTTACTATTTATATGTTCAGGTGAAAACACACAAATCTGATTGGTCTGAAAGTGGTTTCACTTCTAGGGTTATCAGTGCAATGGATCTTTCCAAGGAGAAACGGGTGGGGGAGCAGGTATGAAGAGAAAATTCAAAGACTACTTAGAAAGGAAGAAAGAGGCGGAATGAAGTAGGTGTACAGCCTTCATTAAGGAAAACTTCAATGCTTCTGCATTTTTTTAACTGTAACCATATTCATTTTTAATGGTCTCACAGGTTTCTTTTGGATTTTCACTACCATGTGAGTGGCTCTACTGGGAATTCTTTGGAAACTTGTAGAGAACAGGATTATTTATGGCTGGCTCTGCGAGTTGGCTTGTGTATGGGGGGAGAGAGGGTTAGTGTGTGTGCACGTGAGAGTGTGTATATGTATGTTAGGGAAGAGAGAATCGTAGAGTCAGGATGGTTGTAGAGTCAGGTGGAGGAATCTTTTGAGAAGTGGCTCTGATAGTTAGGGATTCAGAGATAACATGCTAAGTCAGTTCAGGGCTTTCACTCCTAACCTGCTCCTCCCCAGGGGCCTGGCTCTGGTCCCGGCTCTGAGGGCAGGGCCCAGGTGACGTTCGTTCACTGATGTCATCTCCCTGTGGGCTTCATTCGATTTTCCAGTAAGGTAAGGAAGAGGTGAGGAATGGGACCAGCATTTCTGACAAGGACACTCAAGAAACGCATTGTCTACCTTCTAAAGAGACAAGATAGAAGGAGAGAGGCTGTGAGAAACACGTCTTAGGGGAGTTGTTAGCTTCGTAAAAAGGTATCTGCCTTAAGTTTTGACTTGCTGGATGTGCTAGTAATCTCCCTGAGGTGCTATGTCTGACCTGCTGGAATGCTGGGGCTAGGATCGGGTTTTCAGAATTAAAGTTGGAACCGGAAGCCTAGTCTTCAGACTGCGGAGGACATTCTTTTCCGGTGCTGATGTCTCGATTTCTTTCCCCTCCTTCTCCTTCTTCTCCCTTTCCTCGTACCCTTGTCACTACCCCCTTTCTTTCCCCAGATTCCAGAGCTGCTGCTGGCGGATCGCACCCACGGGGAGATGATTCCTCATGAAGGGCCTGGATCCCCTACAGAAATCCAATGTGACTTTCCTTTTATCAGACTAAAATCGGAGCCAGCCAAACAGTGAAACAGTCACCGTGGAGGGGGGACGGCGAAAGATGAAATCCAACCAAGAGCGGAGCAACGAATGCCTGCCTCCCAAGAAGCGCGAGATCCCGGCCAGCAGCCGGCCGTCGGAGGAGAAGGCGGCGGGCCTGCCCAGCGACAACCACAGGGCGGAGGGCGTGGCATGGCCCCCGGGCAGCGCGGGCGGCCGAGGCCCCGGCGGCGGCCGGCACGGCGCGGCGGGGACCGCGGTGGAGCTCGGTTTACAACAGGGAATAGGTTTACACAAAGCGCTGTCCGCGGGGCTGGACTACTCCCCGCCCAGCGCGCCCAGGTCGGCCCCGGCGACCACCACGCTGCCCGCGGCGTACCCGCCCCCGCAGTCGGGGACGCCGGTGTCGCCCGTGCAGTACGCGCACCTGCCGCACACCTTCCAGTTCATCGGGTCCTCCCAGTACAGCGGGCCCTACGCAGGGTTCCTCCCCTCCCAGCTGATCTCCCCGACGGCCAGCCCCGTCACCAGCGCGGTGGCCTCGGCCGCCGGGGCCAGCACTCCAGCCCCGCGCTCCCAGCTGGAGGCCTACTCCACGCTGCTGGCCAACATGGGCGGCCTGGGCCAGGCCTCGGGACACAAGGCTGAGCAGCAGCTGCAGCAGCAGCAGCAGCACTTAGGCAGGACTCCCGGGCTCGTGGCGCCAGGGTCCCCACCTCCCGCCCCGCAGAGCCAGTACGCGCACATGGCCGGCTCGCCGCAGCACGCCGGGCACACGGCCTCGCCGCCCGCCCTCCCCGTGCACCTGCACCCGCACCAGACCATGATCCCACACCCGCTCACCCTGGGGCCCTCCCCCCAGGTCCTAGTGCAATACGCCGACTCTGGCGGCCACTTCGTGGCGCGGGAGGCCACCAAGAAGGCCGAGGGCAGCAGGCTGCAGCAGGCCATGCAGGCCAAGGAGATGCTCAACGGGGAGATGGAGAAGGGGCGGCGCTTCGGGGCCCCCGCGGCCGCAGACCTGGGCCTGGCGAAGGCCGGCGGCAAGGCGGCACCTCCCGCCTACGAGCCCCGACACGTGGTGCTGCACCCCAGCCCCGCCGACTACAGCGGCCGTGACCCGGCCGCCCGCGCCTCCGTGATGGTCCTGCCCAACAGCAGCACACCCTCGGCCGACCTGGAGGTGCAGCCAGCCGCACACCGCGAGGCCTCGCCCTCCGCCCTCGGCGACAAGACGGGCCTGCACCTAGGGAAGCCCGGGCACCGAGCCTACGGGCTGGCGCCGCAGCAGGCGCTGGGCCCCGACGGCGTGAAGGCTGCCGCCGTGGCCACGCTGTCGCCGCACACGGTCATTCAGACCACACACAGCGCTTCAGAGCCGCTGCCCGTCGGCCTGCCCGCCGCGGCCTTCTACGCTGGCACTCAGCCGCCCGTCATCGGCTACCTGAGCAGCCAGCAGCAAGCAATCACCTACGCCGGCAGCCTGCCCCAGCACCTGGTCATCCCCGGAACGCAGCCCCTGCTCATCCCGGTGGGCAGTGCTGACGTGGAGGGGCCGGGAGCGGCCTCCGCCATAGTCACATCGTCGCCCCAGTTTGCAGCAGTGCCTCACACGTTCGTCACCACCGCCCTTCCCAAGAGCGAGAGCTTCAGCCCGGAGGCCCTGGCCACCCAGGCCGCCTACCCAGCCATGGTGCAGGCCCAGATCCACCTGCCCGTGGTCCAGCCCGTGGCCTCCCCTGCGGCAGCACCCCCCACTCTGCCACCCTACTTCATGAAAGGCTCCATCATCCAGTTGGCCAACGGCGAGCTCAAGAAGGTGGAGGACTTGAAAACGGAAGACTTCATCCAGAGCGCAGAGATCAGCAATGACCTGAAAATCGACTCCAGCACCGTGGAGAGGATTGAGGACAGCCACAGCCCGGGCATCGCTGTGGTCCAGTTCGCTGTCGGGGAGCACCGAGCACAGGTAATGATCAACCGGGTCACACAGGCGGGGTGGGGACACCCTACCACACGCCTTTAATATCTCCTGGCAAGATGAACTTCTTCCAGGAGGCAGACTCGTCCATACTCTGGGGAAAATTAGTCTTCATTTATACCGAGACTTATCCTCCAAATCCTTCCCAGACAAGTTCTCTAAGGGAATTAAGCCCCAATGCCCTGAGGCGTCTGCTGTTTATAGTGAATGACTTCTCTGCATCTGGAGTGGGGCTAGTCAGGTACCATCTTCAGGACAATTTAAGAAAATCACCACTTAAGTTACGATTTTGTTCTGTGGTTCAGATGGGAACCTGACTGACAAAGGCTACAGAGTCTGAGGCCCTTCCAGAAGCCATCCTGCCTTTAATTATTTATTTGTTTGTTTTTTCCCCATCAGGAAAAGACAGTGCTGGTCTGCTGAGGACATTAGATAGATGCCCAGCGTCACCACATCCCATACCAACATCTGGGTTTTAAAATGCAGGTCTTATTATTTAAAATAGGTGAAGAGACAACAGCCATTAAAACATAGTCTAGGTCATACTCGGGTCCTAGGAGAGGACACACCACGTGGGGTGATGTGAGGAAGCACCAGAGTCAGGAGACAGAGGGGGTAAGGAGACAACATGGGCAGAACCTTTGTTGTGGTTTCTGTGGGGAGAAATAGATGAGGTAGGGTAGGCAGGTTTAGGATTGGCTAGTTTGAATAATGTCAGTGGGTTCTATTCCTACTTATCTGGTACCTGCCATGGGGTGATTAGGGCAGGGAGACGGTGGCTTGGAGTCTGAGACCCTGCCTGGTAGAGGAGGTGGTTAGGGGTATGGGTGGGTAGTTTGCATATGAAAGTCACTCTCCCAGGAGAGTTGGTTGCTATATCTAAGAAGTAGCTAACTCTGAAAAGGGTAGTCCCTCCAGAGTCAGCAAAGCTCCCAGATGTCAGAACATCAGAACATGAAAGACATAGTTGAAACAATTCGAAAAGTCAGGACGGTCCCAGGTGCTCTCCTGGGCTTGTGGAAAATAGGAACCCCAAGGGTGAGATGCAGCCGAAGTGAGTCATGTCAAAAACTGGAACTATGATTAATTCTCCCCAGGCTCCTTCAATCCACCCTTTTCTCATCTCTTAAATCTCTTGAATGCATTTATTCCACAGCCCATTTGTATGAAACAGCAACTTCACTACTCAGGTTGCTTGAGTGAGACAACCTTGGCACCGAGTCAGGACCTTTCCTGGCGGTGTAGCCCACTCTGATAACACTTCCACCAGGGGCTGGGAAACGCTTGGATGTGCCAGCGCCCCCTTCAGGTTCGCGTTGAGAAGGGTCATGGCTTAGCTGAGAGTTGGGAGGATCACAGAAAATAAAACAAAGAAGACAGACTAGTTAATGAATTGTTTTAAGTGTATTTTTAAAAGATCTAGTGAGGTGGGGCGGGGAGAGGCAATTTTCCAAAGTGTTTTCTGGAACTGCTTGTGAATGAGCTGATGTGGGATCTTGCACCGCGTCAGGGGGCCTGCATTGCCAAGAGCTCTTAGCCCCAAATACTTTTATTTTTCATGGTGAGATGTCTGTAGACTTAGCATCTTTGGTAAGGCCCAAGAGTTTTCAAAGTTTTGACTTAGAAAAAGAGCAAAAGTCAGGTTTTTTTTTTTTTTTAATAGCATCATTATTTAGAACTCACTACCCATCTGTAGTTGCTGCCCACTCCAACCTTCCTACATAGATTGGGGTGAGTCCTAGTAGAAAAAAAGAGACCGTGTTCTCTTTAGCAAAACTGTCTTTTAACAGACCCCATGGAAAATAAACAAGAATGAAAAGTAAACATGTTTTTCGTGGTACCTTTTTTACTCCTTAAAGCATTAGTGTGCATAGAAGTAGGCATGGAAAAGGTGTGATTTTTGAAATGCTACTGGCTCCTTACCAGCATCTGTTTCCACGTGAGAATAAAGAGCAACTCTAGCTGTGGGCTGCATCTCCAAGGTCTTGGCTTCCTCTCAGCCCAGAGTTTACAGGCTTCTTTACGTTTCAAATGGACCTGGCAGGTCTTAGAGAAGAAGCTCCTCTGTGTGTTTTCCCTGCTTGATACTTTGCAGAATGAATGCCTAAATGGTAGAGAAATTGGTTTCCAGGCCAAGTCTCATTTCCTTCCTGTAGCCAGGCCACTAGTCTCTTCGTTGATATCCAAGGTGCAAATTAGAAGGTAGAATGTTTGTCACAGCCTATTTGCAGGTCTGCCAGGATGGCCCCTGTGTGGTCATGCTGCCTGCTGGCAAGGGCTTCTGCAAAGAATGATGAGAGGGCTGTGGTAGACACAAATGCAAGCCCCCACCCCCAGCACACACACAACCAATGATTTGTCACTTCACCAAGAAGCCTATCAGAAACAGGCTGACATCATCACAGCAAAAATACTTCACCAGCTGTGTTTGCCACAAGTGACAGGAGCAGAATCAGTGGAGAATCAGAGAAGGTGAGATGGGGAGAAGGGAAGAGAGAGAGAACTAATATCTGGATTTAATTTACGTTCCAAGGATGGAGTGCTTCCTTCTGTATTCGGTGTCACTGTGAAGAGCTTTCTCCCCTGGCCTGAAGAATCAGTCCATGTCTTCTCAACGGGTTAGAAATCACTAACACTGTACCCACATGGAGAATAGTAATGTGTAAATTATTTAACTTAATTAGCAAAACCACAAATTAGATTAGGGAAATTGTGGGGGAAGGGCTGGGTCTTGCACAGCAAATGGCATTATGACCCTGGGCATAAATCCTACATGGAAGGAGAACCACAAGGAAGCTAGATCTCATAAAAGCTACTGTGGGCATCCCGGTGAGGAGAAAACCATGAGCCTGGGTTCTGGTCGGTTGCAAGATGAGTAGCATTAGCTACCAAAACAAGGTGGCCATGAAGGGAACCTTTACCGACCTCATGCTCATGATCCGCAGGTAGACCTAGAGGGAACTAAAGCCGGCCTGTATAAAGTGATGGGTTTTTTAAATTTTATTTTAGCGATTATTTTTAAGGCACTGAATTTCTACTTATTATTGTGGAAAGATCCCTCCAGTGTTTCTGGCTGCAACTCCAGATGAGGCAGTGTAGGAGAAAAATACTTTCCCATATTCATCACCATCTCTGTGGCTTTGCCATACCCAGTGCAGCATTTCTCTGCACCCCAGTTCCACCACCCGGGTGCTATGGGATCTGAAAGGAGAATTCCAGGCATTGTTCCTTAGGACTGTATGCTCCACAGGAAGGCCTCTCTGTGGGTACTCTGCAGTCTTCTCCCTCTTCTGGTGAAAGACAGGCAACACATTCCTCCCCAGGTGGGAGAAAGTCTCTGCTTTCCTCATACTGTCCTCTCTCAGCCTTGGTGATTCTGGCTGAGATCACCAACGGACAGCAGCATTGCTGCTTTGGGCCTTACTTTGAAATATGATCCAGTTAATATTCTCCAGGTTTGAGTCGGTAAGCCTGTAGCGTCCCAGAAAGGATCCTGAGCAATAAATAGCATGAACACTGACTCAAGGGGATGGGGTGTCACCTGCTTGGGTGGGAAGCAGGTTAGCTGGTAGGAAAATGCAGGCCTGGAGCCAAAAAGACCTAAGCCTGAGTCTCTCCTCCAGCAGTAGCACTGGGGCCTTTTGCAAGTCATTTGCAAATTACTGCACAAATATTCTGTGCAAATTATGTCTAAACCTTCCATTCTTGCTTATGAAACAGGAATAATGGGGATTGTAATAATTAGAGAAAATACATTCAGTGGAACCAGCACAACATGGAAAGCGTAGTAGGACCTCGACATTAGTTTCCCTTCCCTGCTTCACTTAGGTGACTGTGGCCCTGAGAAGGGAAGTAGTTAGCTTCTGAAAAAATAAATATAAGGCTTAATGCTCTAAAAGGAGTTCATGAAGGAGAGACGGTCCAACAAAACCTAGGAAGAAGGCTGAAAATTTCCAGTGAGCGCAGTAAGCCATTTTTACTCTGCCTATATTTCTGTAGCATGTTCTCACGAAGAGCCCAGAAGCACCCCTACCGTGCATGCTGTGTTTCTCTGAGCATGGGTGAACTGGAGGGATGGGTTGGTGGTCCAGCCCTCCACACCAGTAAGAAGACTGACACAGAGAGAGGCTCATGGGCCTTTCCTGTGTACCCACTAAGAGATCCCTCCCGCCCCCCAGGATGACCCCAGCTGTGGAGCCTTCGGCTTCTGTCTGATAAACAATGTTCTTATCTGTGAGCCGTCTCCCCATCCCTCTGTCTCATGCTCCCCAGGCCTCAACTTTTCTGAAGAGTATACAAAATTGTTTTGTTAAATTGTAGTAAGTTTTGTTTGTAAAGTGCTCTGGGGTGGCAGTTTTCTTGGACTACTTCTACCGAGCTCCTTATGTTAGGGCTGTCTGTCACTTACTAAAGCCTCCCGCAGTGACTGCTTCCCTTTACCTCCTTGGTGACTGCTTAATATTCAGTGCCATTTCCTTCTCCTGGCTGTCCTGGCGTGTGTGTGTGTGTGTGTACGCACGTACACTCATACAGCATATTATAATGATGTGCTTACTGAACATTTACCGATGGCTTTTTTTTCATTCCACTATTTTTTAATTTGACTGCTGTGTTCTGTGAGTCATCAGTAGCAGCATTATGCATTTAATGGATTAGCTGGTACCTAAAAATAGCCAAAGCCCTCATGCAAGCAGCACATAAGCCTGTTTAGTCCCTTAGCAGCCAAGGCAAACTAACATGCCAACATTTCACATGCGGGACCTAGTAGAAATGAATCTAATGTATCCAAAAAGAGAGTGACTGCCCTGTGCACAAAGAGGCCTGTGGTTAATGATATAATCCTCCTCCCGGTTCTAATGCAGGAAAGGCTCCAGCAGAGAAACAGTGTCAGACTGTGTGCACATGTGTGTGTGTGTGTGTGTGTGTGTGTGTGTGTGTGTGTGTACCTCTCCAAAGAAAAAATGAAGAAGAAAAATGCTCTCCTTTAGGTTTTCTGTGTTTTCAGTCCTCCAACTAGGTGATCTCCCATGTATTATTGAAGCAGATTTTCTTGGACCATTGTGTTAACTTTATTGTTTAAAGTAGTTTTAGGTTTACCAAAAGCATTAAGCAGAAAGTACAGAGTTCCCAGACAGTTTCCCCTGTTATTAAAATCTTGCATTTGTGTAGTATATTTGTTACAAATGAGGAGCCAATAATGATCTGTTCTTATTAACTAAAGTCCACAGTTTACATTAGAGTTTACTCTTTGTGCTTCCCATGCATTTTATTTTTTTAGGCGAGGCAACCCTTGGTTGACCTCACAAATTGCAAGGACCTTATCAACTTACAATCCCTTATTTTTTTATTTGTTACACCTACAGCACCTGGTCTTCCTAGGTTAGGTGGTCTCCCATCCAAGTACTAACCAGGCCCGACCCTGCTTAGCTTCCGACATCAGATGAGATTGGGCTTGTTCAGCGTAGCACGACCGTAGGTGCTTTCTGTGCATTTTGACAAACGTGTAATGTCATGTATCCAGCATTACAGTATCATGCAAAATATTTTCACCACCCTAAAAATCCTATACACTTCACCTGTTCCTGTTCCCCACCCCACACACGCAGCCCCAAAGCCCTGGCAACCACTGATCTTTTTACATCTCTGTAATTCTGCCTTTTCCTGAGTATCAGAGCTGGACTCAGGCAGTATGTAGCCTTTTCAGACTGGCCTCTTTCACTTGGCAATATTCAGATTTCCTCCATGTCTTCCTGTGACTTCAATAGCTTGTTTCTTTTTATCACTAAATAATGTTATTCTTTAAAGCACACATTTTAAGACCGCCCCAAGCGGGGAGGACAACTGGGATGGAATCTGTGTCCTTGAGAGCTTGCTAAGTAGGTTTTAACCAGGCCTCCGTGCAGGGGAGATTCTGGGAGCCACTCGACAATGTATGAGAGGAGCCCAACTTGCCACTTGGAATTTGTGTTTGGAGGTGTATCTGCACCAGGATGTGGGCTTACTGAACCTCCCTGAGACATTTTCAGCAAGGATTGAGTCAGAGTTAGTGTGAACATGATTAAATGTCTTAATCAGAAAACACAGATATCCTTACAGTAACTCGACTAAAGAGTTGTGTCTGATTTTATTAATGACTTCTAAACACTGGAGTAGACGAATCTCTTGTTTAGCCCCTAAATCGTTGTTCCATAGTTTTCTGCTGTTCTTGATGTTGAGAATGTAGTCATGAAAACTGGCCATCAAGGAAAGCAGACTAGTTTTTCTCTACAGGTAAATTAGGATCAAGAATTTCACTTGCAGATGAAGTTAGGAATTTCTAATTTAATAATTTCACTGAAAGCAAGATATTCACTGAAACCCAGCTTTTGAAAGATGTCATTGCTCCTGGATACAGGCAAAATTGGTACATTTGGGATAGTATCAAGCAAAATGTTTTGTAAAACAGATGCCCTTCACATTTGTGAAAACAAGAATTCTTGTTAAGGAAATGGGAGACAAATTTAAACAACAGACGTTTTGTTTCTTTATATCTTGTTTTTGCTGATATGTACATATGTGTGTATATAGACATAGCACCAATCTAAGATTGAAATATACAATCAAACAGCATAAATATGTGTATATGGGTACAGTGTTTAGATACAAGTTATTGACAAAGTAGTTAAAAGAATTTTATTGAACTTACACACAGTAGAGCCAAGAATGATCATAAAAGCCATTCATTAGCCAGACCAAGAAAGTGACATTGAATATAATTACCACCCCAGACGTGTTGCTTTACTGTCTCAATACCCCCACCCTGAATAGAAGTTGGAGGTAATCATTTTAGAAGCATTGGTTTGGTGAGGAGTCGGGGAGGAACGGGGTAGGCACATTTCTCACAGGAACAGTAGTGAACAAGTGGGTGTGTCTGCAGCAGCAGCAGCAGCGGAGCAGGAAACAGCAGAGGAGGATGAGAGGAGATCTGCCCCTAAAAAGAGAAATACTGGCTACAAGGCATCCAGAGATGAAAGACAGAGGGGCCTCAAGCTGATGTAAGGACACAGACTATTCATGCTCACATTTTATCCTACAGACCGCTTAAAGTATTTGGGAAAGGATGTATTTATGGGATACAAAAATGGGCTATGCTAAGCTGCCAGGAGTTATGTAACATGCTGGGGTTTTATACGGTACTGCCCTCAGGAATATATGTTCATTGGAGTTTAATCAGAGACCTTTTGAACACGCCCCACCCCTCGAGATCATAAAATGAATTAATGATTATTAGCACAGCTGAAATAACAGAAAGGAACCTCAAGAGTGGAGAGAAAGGAACCTAAGTATGATTCCATGAAGTCATCATGAGCTCAGCATCTGACAGGAACGCTAAGTGAGGCTGCTAAGGCTCAGTCCAGGAAGCTGCCTGTATGGGGTGACCCAGACCCAGGGAAGAAGCTGCTTCTCTCCCTTGGGAGGACTGTACACGCAATTTAGTCTTAGCTGGTGAAAACAAACAATGACAGACAGAGCCTCTCAGCTAAACATTGACCTTTGTTGCTCAGTTGTACCATTGCAGTGTTTTTACAGATGGAAGGCAAATACAGAACTAGTTATTCTTTCAAATTTGTACTGAGCACCTGTTACATGCCAAGAAATATCCTAGACTCTGGGGATAGAAGGATGAGCAAAACAGACAATATCTCAGCCCTCATGAGCAGACAGTCTTGTGGGAGTTTGGGGGAAGAGATGAAACAAACAAACATATAAATAAAAAAATAATGTGTCAAAAGATAATAAGTGCATGGGGAAAAAACAAAGCAGCATAGAGAGGGTAGGGAAACTATGAATGGGAGGGCATATTATTTTAAATAGGATGGTCAATGGAGCTCTCTCTCTGAGAAGGGGAACAATAGGCCACAGGAATAGCAGATGCACAGACCCAGAGGCCTGAGTGGAGTAAAAGGACCAGTGAGGAGACCAGTGTCACCACAGTGCAGTGAGTAGGGGATAGCATGCAGACCACACCAGACTTGTTCATGGCAATTTTTCCTCCCATTGAGAAGCTGGATTGGCCAGGACAGTAGTGGTAGAGGCAATGAGAAATGGTCTCATTCTAGATGTATTTGGAAGAGAGAACAGATAGGATTTGCTTTGTGATTTGGTATGACTGTGGTACGAGAAAGAGCCAAGTAAAGTATGATTCCTAGGCCCTTGACCAAAACCCCTGGAAGAATGGCGGTGCTACCCATGGGGGTGAGAAGAACATAGGAGGCATCAGTGGTCAGGGGCATATCAGCAGGTCCATTTTGGACACATTACATTTGAGTTGCTAATAGATATCCAAGTGGCTATTATCAAATAACATGGTGCCCAGTATCCACATATGCCCTTGTGAAGTGGCTTGTTTTGCATGCATGTTCTGTCTCCCCATTGAGTCAGCATATCCAAAGAAGTACCCAGTGGCATCGACAGCATGTTTTGACGTAGATAAGGCTCCTCTCCGAGAGAATTTCAAGCAGAAAGGCCTAACCATATATATTCTCACTAAAAAAATCCCTTGTTATTTCTTCATTAACTGTCATGATCAGTTAACCTTTAAGAATGTTTGTGTCCTTCTGACAAACCTAATTATGAAATAAAAATAGACTTGTTATGAATACTTTAGTGTGCTTATGTGAGACACATGCAATAGGTTTAACTTTCACTAAAGAACGCGGAAAAACTTATTTTAGTTTAGATATATGCATACCCCCCAAAAAAGCATACTATCTAAATAATTCAGGCTACATATTTAGGGAGGAGGAAAATTTCTAAGGATAAATATTAGCAAGAATAGTGAGGAGGAAAAAAAATATTGGCCTAAACTAGCCAGTCCTTTGCTTACAATGACCAGATTATTTGAATAATCTTTTACTCCTAATTTGCATAGACACACCTGAGGACCTGTCTGGCATCTCTTCCCAGGATGGCAGAGCTCCTTTGGGAGGAGACAAAGCCAAAATTCAGGAGGAAGGGACTAAAGGCAAGACTTTGAATTAATGGAAGAGATTTTCCCAAACCTATCCAGGTTAAAATAAATTCCATTATTATCAACTCTTTTTAATACATATCTTAAATATTATTCTCTCTCCTCATCATATCCCTTCCATGAAATTTTGGAAAGCTGCTCAAGCTACAGATCACCTCACAGTGTTAATTCTAGGACCTGTATTTGCACTTTTGAGATGAGGAAGTAAAAGAGGACATTCAAAATGCTCCAAAACATTATGCTGTGTGTAATGAGAAGCATATGCATTTACATCGTAGCCTTTGGGATAATCAGTAAAGTTACCTATTATAAAGGCCTTGAAGATGTTTCTTAATGAGTCTGCAGATACTGGTAAGATGCAAAAGTTTTCAGATAGATTTGTGTATGAGTATACATTAGATGTTATTACCAGAACATGAAATACTAGCTGCTCTGAGGAATATATACAATATGGCTTTCATATCAAGAAACTGGTAGGTGCTAGACTGTTAGCAAGGAGACAGACTGTCCAAATCAGGAAATCATGTAGGAACGTGCCAAGCCAAAAAGAGGCCAGTGTGTTTGCAAATGGGGTTTCTGGTATTATGAACATCACGTGACATCTGACAGGTGTTAGGCAAGGATAAGCAAACTTTGAGTCTGCTAGAGATTCTTATGAGATATTTGCACTTGAAGACTATTTTTATGGCTTGAAAATACAGCTAAACAATCCCCACTGGATGTAGGATTTGTTCCTCTGCTCACCTTGTGATATTAATGGCCCTAGGAGATTTGGGACAGGATTTATGGAGCCAGGTCCATGTTGGTTCTCCCACTTGGCATCACCATCTGATACCATAACTTATGAGTATGATTGTATATATGTAGATGCAAATGTGAATTGTGTGTGTGATATAAATGTGGTTCTGTGTTGAAAATCAGCCTCACCACATACTTACATGGGGAGACTAGAATTGTATGAGTAGATGTAAAGCAGACACTATTTCACAATTTTCCGTACCATGAAACAAATCCATGAGCTCATGCCATTGGGTCCTATTTATTGCAAGTAACATTCATCACTGTTAAGGTAGTGAGAATGTCAAGATCGTGTCTTTTGGTGATATTGTAATTTCTTCATTCACAGAGGCAGAAATCAGGAGCATAGGAAAAATAAAATGGGTTTGGAGGCCAAAGAGACTGGGATTAAATCTCAATTCCACTATAGCTATAACGTTAGGCAAGTGATTTAATCTCTCTGAAGCTATAGTTCCTTATTTGTAAATTAAAACAACAGTGTTTTTTATTTCGCTAGTTTATTATAAGCATTAAACAAAATGCTTTTTGTAAAGTTTGTGCCTGAATGTGTGACAGATAGTAGGTACTCGAGAAATTTCAGCGCTTATTACATTATTAAAATAGTCCAGAACCATGAAAATTTTCCCCGGAGAACATACATATTTATATGGGTCCATGCTCACATATACACTATAATAATAGGCTTTTATATAAATTCACTGTAGTTGTTCCTTCTCTAAAAAAAACATGTCTTCCATGAACAAATAAAGTACATCATTCAAGAAGTGTGTCTAGAACTAGACCAAGTAGAGTTATCAAAAAAGATAAAGTAGATTAAATGAGAAAGCCATGACCCATGTAAATTACATCAAAATTTACTCCTTTTTAAGTTTGGGGGAATATTCTATGTCAAGTATGTGTATAAAATTCAACAGAACATTTTTAATATTGCATGTAGTCAATATTATTTTCATTTACCCCTTTAGCTACCATTTTCATTGCTCTTCTTTCGTCTCTGCATCTACAAACTTCCATCTAAATTCATTTTTCCTCTACCTACAGAATATTCTTTAGTATTTTCTTTAATGTAGTTCTTTTGGTGAAGTTCTTTCTCTCAATTACTGTGTGATTGAAAGGTGTCTTTATCTTGCCTCATTCTTGAAGGATCTTTTTGCTTGACATAGAATTCTTGGTTGACAGCTCTTTTTCTTTAGCACTTTAAAGATATTCCATTGTCTTCAAGCTTCCATTCTTTTTATTGAGAAGTCTACTATGAGTTTAATTGTTGCTTATCTGGAGATAATGTATACTTTGTTCTGAGTGCTTTTAAGATTTTTTTTTCTTGTCTTTGGTTTATAGCAGTTAAATTACAACCTGTCTAGGTGAGAATTTTTTTCTTTTTTCTGCTTGGGAATTAGACCTTATTGTCTCTTATTAGTTTCAGAAAATTTTTAGCCATTATCTCCTTAAGTATTTCTTCTGTCCTATGATCTCTCTCCCCCTCCTTGCAGGATTCAAATTGTGTGTCTATTAGATCTTCTCAGTGTGTCTTCTAGGTCTCTTACCCTCTCTTCTGTATTAGCCATCTTATTTTATATAGTTTCTTCTAAAGCCCTGATTAAAGAATGCAGTTCACTAATTTCAACCATGTTTATTCTGTTGGAAAATTTATTTCATTCTTTATTTAGCAGACGTATTTTTTTCTAGAATGTCCAGAGTCTTTTAAAAATAGGTCCTAGTTCTCTACCAAAATCTTCAAGCTTATCTTTAATTTCCTTAAATATTGTAAACATAACCATTTTAAAGTCTGTATCTGATGACTGTATCAGAAACCCATGTGGATCTGTTTCTATTTCCTGTTGTTTCTGGTTTTTATTCACGTCATCTAGTCTGCTCATGAACCTACCCCTTTTTAATTGAATGTCTTTTATTTGAAAAATTATAGAAATATTTCAAGACTTAAATTTGTTTTAGGGACTAAGATGATTAAATTCTGAGCTTCAGACCTTGTGAGGGCCTTTCTGCTTCTGGTACAGAACTTTGGCGTCACAGCCCAAAAAGGTAGATTCGCTAGAGAGCACGAGCCTTCCCTTGGTGTACTCTGACTGCCATTCCATGCCCTCCCCACCTACCTCCCTGCTCTTTAAATTACCAAAAACCCAGCTGGTTTCACAACAGCTTTCAGGGCTTCACTTGGGCATGTGCAGGTTCCCTCAGAAAACTATGAGCCATCACCCTTTCCTTATCCTCACCAGGGATTTTTTTTATTATGTTATCTTCCATCTAGTGCCATAAGAAATATTTTTTGCATTTTGCCTAGAGTGTTGTTTATTTGTTTTTCAGAGTATTTTGCTGTCCTCAGCAAGAGAGTTGGTCCAGATTACCTAATCTTATTTCTACTAAAATTGACTTTTTAAAACAACTTTGTTGTTTTCTTTTTCTTTTTTTTTTCATAGCATAAAGTTGAAGAAATTAAATTTCTATGAAAAAATATTAAAACCTTAAGTGCATTTCAACCTAATTAAATGACAACAGCAAGACTTTTGCTGGACAGTGTGCAAATCCCTCCACACTGTCTCATTGTCTTTATTCACATAGAATTTCTGAGAATATCTTTTCCTTACAATCCCACCTCTACTCCACTCCCATTGTTTTTTACCCCGTTGTTTTCTAATACTCAGCAGAGCATATCCTCATTCAAGAAGACTTCCTTATCTCTTCTTCACATGGGGCTACGCCTTTCCTCTGCCCTCTTACAACTTAATACTGTACAAAGTATTATAACCCTACTCGCCATATCGGCAATTATTGTTCATGTGCCTTTTTGCCCACTTAATTATAAACTTCTTTGGGATCAGGACTAACTTTTTCAATTTATTTCCTTAGTACAGTGCATGGCACCTAGATGGAGAAAATGGCAGCTATTGAAAGGATACTCGGCTTCTCCCCGTTTCAGTGTTTGTATTTTCAGACAAATGCAGAGACTGATTTGAGTGACGGGGGCTTCATGCTGTAGATGGGCCAAGTACTCAAGCTCTGTATATCCCTTTTACCTTCTTCCAGCAATATCCTCCCCCCAAACCCTTCAGGGTCCTGGGAAAGCCCTCCTTGCTCACTCCAGCCCTCACTGATACTACTCAACTTAAGTATACACTCATTTATCTGATAAAAAAAAAATAAATAATATGCTTCAACTGTGTGCCAGATACCCAGTAGCTGCCTCGTGGAGCTTACAGACAGTCTAACTCTGATCCATGTCAACCCTTTCAAACACAAGAAGAGTATTTGTCCAGGGAGCTGTTAAAGCACAAGACCGTATCTTGCTTGGGCTTGAATCAGGCCCAGAGTCTTGCTCTGTGCTGAGCACTAAGTAGATGCGCCGTCATCCTTGGGGGTCGATCGACTCGTTTTAACAAGACCAGCTATGGAGTTGATACTCAGTAAACTGATTCTCTGAATACTGAATGGACTCTTATACGGGACAGTTTTTCCCCCTGCTTCTGCCCAACATCTGTATACGGTAAGTACAGACAGGTACAGCAGAAAATTAAGAGCCTCATTTGCGTGTGTTTGTGGCACTAAGCCCTATTTTTTTTCATTCAGCTTCTGTACGCATGGGTGAAATAAAACCAGAATAAAATGTCGTCATTTGTTTCCTCTCCCTTTCTTCTCTCTGTCTCCCACTGTTTCCACAGGTCAGCGTGGAAGTTTTGGTAGAGTATCCTTTTTTTGTGTTTGGACAGGGCTGGTCATCCTGCTGCCCAGAGAGAACCAGCCAGCTCTTTGATTTGCCGTGTTCCAAACTCTCCGTTGGGGATGTCTGCATCTCGCTGACCCTCAAGAACCTGAAGAATGGCTCTGTTAAAAAGGGCCAGCCCGTGGATCCCGCCAGCGTCCTGCTGAAGCCCTCAAAGATAGACACCCTCGCGGGCAGTAGACACAGATATGCTGAGCAGGAAAACGGAATCAATCAGGGAAGTGCCCAGATGCTCTCTGAGAACGGCGAACTGAAGTTTCCAGAAAAAATAGGATTGCCTGCCACGCCCTTGCTCACCAAAACAGAACCGGGCAAGCCCACAACGACAAGGAAGAGGAGGTGGTCGGCCCCGGAGACCCGCAAACTGGAGAAGTCAGAAGACGAGCCACCCTTGACTCTTCCTAAGCCTTCTCTTATTCCTCAGGAGGTTAAGATTTGCATAGAAGGCCGGTCTAATGTAGGCAAGTAGAGGCAGTGTGGGGACAGGAAATGTGGCTCTCCCTTACCGTTTGTATCCAGATTACTGTACTGTAGGCTAAATAACACAGTATTTACATGTTATCCTCTTCCTTTAGGTTTCTGTTATAACCTTGTCATTAGAGTTATAGCTGGTGTCGCGCAGGAGGCCGGTGCATTCTTACGCTTTTGCCACGAGTGTCTGGCAGGGGGCGGGCAGGGGGCCAGAGCCGGGCCAGTCCAGGCACCAGGCAGCCTAGTGGCAATGAGTGTGGCTTCAGGGTGCCCGCCTTTTCTAGCAGCACAGAAGCATCCACTGGGCGCCGCTTCTGCTAGTTTGATGAGAAAGTTCTGCAGGGAGGGAATTGCAAGGGTGCGTGCGTGTGGGGCTCCAGGGGTGCTGCAGCGAGTGAGGGGCTTTTTCTCTCTGCCTCCCTCTGTCTCACTTTCTCTTGCTCTCAGCACGGGACTGGAGGTCCAGAGACGTGTCCTCAGGAGGTTCTCACGTGCGAAATAAATATCAGGAATCCAGCTACAGGGCATCCTAGAAAGGCAACAGACAGCAGATGGAAAGCTAACCGTGTATAAGAACATTTTTTTCCTCCAACATATTTTACAATAAAAGTAACTTTTAATCATATAGATATATATTTCCCCCTATGGGGCCTGACTGCACTGATTTTTTTTTTTTTTTTTTTTAAAGAGCAACTGCCACACGTGGGATTTCGTTTCTGCTTCACTAGTGCAGTGATGTCTCCAGGGTGTCTGGCGGGCATAGCAGCCCCTGCGCGCATCGCTCCACGTGGGGGGCCTGGGGCCGGGCCGGGAGAGTGAACACCCAGTCTTGTTTCTGTGCAGTGTTAGGAATATCA